>CM035136.1:119249596-120653346 GCA_020205605.1 Panax ginseng
ATTGAGTGATGTTACAGGGATAAAACATTATTGGTAGATTTTTAACATGGAGAAGATAATAGACTTTATGGTCTATTTGACTCTTCTAATGGATTGTTCGTTCCGCTGCAACTATAGTTGAAAATTTTTATCATCTACCATATGTTCTAAATCTCTGATTTATTACTGATGAAGGCTATTGATAATTTAATTATCTTTAGTCATGATATTCTTTACTGAGCTAGTTGTGCTCACCCTTTTGCTTCACAATTCCTTTCAGGTAATAAAAGTGTAGCTGGGTCGAGTGGGGGATAACAGGGGAATAGAATTGTGGTCTATAGCTGTTGAGGGTGAGGCGAACCCAACGTTGGAAGGGTGTTTTGTCACTATCATACAAGATGTCTAATGACATACAACCTCGTATCATCATAAGGTAGGGATGTGCTCATCCACTTGCTGAGAATATATACGAGCACTACTTATATAATCTTGGTGTTTGTTTGAAGTATAATTCTCAATTAGAGACAGTGGAGATAATGATATGTCAAGAGAAGACTTACCATTGGGAAGAATATGATAATAATCTTCTTGTTTTTCTTTGGGGTCTATTGGGTCAACCAAGGATAATTCTGTGGCCATATGATATCTATCATAACCTAGACGCATGGCCTCCCATGTACGAAGGTTTCCTTGAGCACTTCCCAAAGATTTTAATTTATAAAACAGTTTTTGACTATACCTTTATGTAAGGTGCCATTGTGACGTGCTATCCAAGGTTGGGATGTGAGTCACAGTTGGTATATATTTGTATCAAAACTCACAGCATATGTGTTGTTGTATTTTGCACGACAATTGTTGTAATAAAGTTATAGTTGTTTTCTGTACCATGTATTTGGTGACTCAGAATAGGTTGGATGGAATGGACCTATTTTGGGGTTGTCACATTATTTGAATAATATTATTAGATAGCATTATTGGCAATGTCTAGAAAGTTCTGTCAAGGAGAGGTTTGGTCACCAAATTGCGCGCATGAGAAGGAGAAATTCTTATTGGAAAGCCCTCTTTCTGGAACGGCTTTGGTTGTCATAATTGTGATTCTGTAATATTATTTGTGAATAATTAATTATTGATTTATATGATAAGGAAATATTTATTTTATGCGGATATAAATGATGGATATATTTATTTTTATGTGGATAAAAATGAAGGAATTAATGCTGAGGTGTTTTATCAGTATTTTGTCGGTGTGGAGGTATTAAAAATCATCCGTTTGTGAATTTTAGATATTTTTTGGTTTGGAATTTGAAAAAACTCTAAGCTACAAAGTTGTAGAGAATTCGATTTCAGTCAAAATGGACATAAAATTCGTATTTTTATGATAACCGGGCTATTTTCTATGAATTATTGAAGTTTCGAAAAATAAAATAATTTTTATTAAATTTATGGGTGGGACCCACTTTGGTTGGTGTCAATAACACGTGGGCTGCTGAAATTTTCAGAATTGAGGGGTTGATGGCTTTCAAAGCATGCGTAGAAAGAATGAGAATAAATAATAATATTTTATTATTTTAGTCTCCTATGGCGTTCTAGCATATTCCTATAAATAGGTGCTTATGTTATAATTAAAAATCACACCAGAAACATAAGTTTTTTCTCTCTATATTATGAAGCATATTTTTGTTAGTATTTAGATATCTTGAGTGTTGCTATACGACGCAAGTTCGTTCAGCGTTATATCCGATATTCAAGTCAGAAATACTGCTCTTTTGAGGTAAGGGATTTTAAGGGTTATTATGTTTTTCAGTTCGTACTTCTTCCGACCTTCAGAAAATTCTGGAAAAATTGGAAATGATATTTTGATGAGTTTTATTGATTTTGTCCAAAAATGGCAATTTTTGGATGTATAGATTAAGAGTTATGAATTTTACGAGAAAAGACTATTTTAAAAGTAACCGCTTATAACTCCTTGTGGTTAACTCCAAAATTGATGAAATTTTTAATGGAAGTATATCTATATAATATCAGTGGACTCTGTGAATTTCAAAATTTTTGGATAAAAGTATAATTTATGATAAATGTCTAAATATTAAGCGGTTTTGGGCCATATGAAAAATAGTAAATGAATTTTAAAAATTCTGAGAAAAATATATTTTCAATATGGGACTATAGTCAACTAAATCTCAGAAAAGAAATATTTTTGGAACTGATTTGGTATTTTTCATGAAAATGGACTAGTTATGGGTAAATGAATTAAATATGTTATGTGAAGTAAGAAAATTGGAAAATAGAATTTTATGGCTTGAGAATCCTATATGAGGTATATGCAGATTTTTGATTAGGGGTTTGATTATTGGTGATGAAATCTTATGAGTTTGGCATTTTAGGATGATTAAATGCATTATTTAATAAAGTGTAAACGATTAAAATAAATTGTTTATAAGCTTAAGAAATATTATTTTTCAATATCATTATACCGAAATATTGGTATGGAATTTATTGTGGAATTTCTACCTTTTTTATGTCGGGGTTACTATTCACAAGTTACTATTCACGAGTTACTATTCATGAGTTACTATTCACAAGTTACTATTCAGGAGTTACTATTTACGGATACTATTCACGATAAAATTGGTTTCTTTTTCTGACCAAATTATAGTTGATTTATGAACATTACTCTTGAGATTAAAACTATATGTTGATCATATTATTTTTTTATTATCATATATAACATTTTTATAACCCTAATGATGATATTTCTATTTGACTTGAGTGTAAAGATGGGTAGATTTTTGGTATGATCATGACTATGGGTTCTCTTTGCCGATGAGTGCAAAAGTTGAATTGTTGGTGGTATGATCATGACCATTGAATTTATAATTGAATATCTTTAGCTTAAGTGCAAAGGTGAATTAATCAACATGGTTATAATTATTGTTTATAAAAATTACGAAATGATTATATATTTCTTTGAGATATTAATATATTTATTCAGAGTGCAAATATGAACTGTTGATGAATATATTTGGCCTGTAGTGCAAATATGAACTGTTGAGGAATATATTTGGCCTGAAGTGCAAAGATGAATTATTGATGAATATCTTTGGCTCGAAGTGCAAAGATGACATGTTGTGGAATATCTTTGGCCAGTAGTGCAAAGATGAACTGTTGACGAATATCTTCGGCTGTAGTGCAAAGATGAAGTTATTAGTATGATTATTGGTATAACCATGATCTTTGATGTTTCAGGTAAAGACAGGTGATGCAAATTATCTTCGTCCTGGATGAGAGGAGGAATTTAGAACTACAATTATGATTATGAGTTATTCATATGTTTATGGACCAGAACTGTTGATTGATGTTACAGGGATAAAACAGTGTTGGTGGATTTTTAATATAGAGAAGATAATAGACTTTATGGTCTATTTGACTCTTCTAATGGATTGCTCGTTCCGCTGCAACTATGGTTGAAATTTTTATCATCTACCATATGTTCTAAATATCTGATTTATTATTGATGAAGGCTATTGATAATTTAATTATCTTTAGTCATGATATTCTTTACTAGGCTAGTTGTGCTCACGCTTCTGTTTCACAATTCTTTTTAGGTAATAAGAGTGTAGCTGGGTCGAGCGGGGGTAACAGGGGAATAGAACGGTGGTCATCATTTAGTAGTTATATTTGGTGAATCAAATAGGGTGAGGCGAACCTAACGTTGGAAGGGTGTTTTGCCACTATCATACAAGATGTCTAATGACATACAACCTCGTGCCATCATAAGACAGGGTTGTGCACATCCACTTGCTGAGTATATCTACGAGCACTACCTATATAATCTTGGTGTTTGTTTGAAGTATAATTCTCAGTTAGAGACAGTGGAGATAATGATATGTCAAGAGAAGACTCACCATTGGAATGAATATGATAGTAATCTTCTCATTTTTCTTTGGGGTATATTGGGTCAACAAAGGATAATTCTGTGGCCATATGATATCTATCTTAACCTAGACGCATGGCCTCCCATGTACGAAGGTTTCCTTGAGCACTTCCCAAAGATTTTAATTTCTAAAATAGTTTTTGACTATACCTTTATGTAAGGTGTCATTGTGACGTGCTATCCAAGGTTGGGATGTGAGTCACAGTTGGTATATATTTGTATCAAAACTCACAGCATATGTGTTGTTGTATTTTGCACGACAATTGTTGTAATAAAGTTATAGTTGTTTTCTGTACCATGTATTTGACGACTCAGAATAGGTTGGATGGAATGGACCTATTTTGGGGTTGTCACATTATTTGAATAATATTATTAGATAGCATTATTGGCAATGTCTAGAAAGTTACGTCAAGGAGAGGTCTCGGTCACCTAATCAAGGCCAAGATGAGGAGAAATTCTTATTAGAAAGCCCTCTTTCACGAAGGAGCGACTGGTTGTCATAATTGTGATTTCAGTAATATTATTTGTGAATAATTAATTATTGATTTATATGATAAGGAAATATTTATTTTATGTGGATATAAATGATGGATATATTTATTTTTATGTGGATAAAAATGAAGGAATTAATCTTTGAGGTGTTTTATCAAGATTTTTTTTGTCGGTGTGGAGGTATTAAAAATCATCCGTTTGTGAATTTTAGATATTTTTTGGTTTGGAATTTGAAAAAACTCCAAGCTACAAAGTTGTAGAGAATTCGATTTCAGTCAAAATGGACATAAAATTCGTATTTTTATGATAACCGGGCTATTTTCTATGAATTATTGAAGTTTCGGAAAATAAAATAATTTTTATTAAATTTATGGGTGGGACCCACTTTGGTTGGTGTCAATAACACGTGGGCTGCTGAAATTTTCAGAATTGAGGGGTTGATGGCTTTCAAAGCATGCGTAGAAAGAATGAGAATAAATAATAATATTTTATTATTTTAGTCTCCTATGGCGTTCTAGCATATTCCTATAAATAGGTGCTTATGTTATAATTAAAAATCACACCAGAAACATAAGTTTTTTCTCTCTATATTATGAAGCATATTTTTGTTAGTATTTAGATATCTTGAGTGTTGCTATACGACGCAAGTTCGTTCAGCGTTATATCCGATATTCAAGTCGTAAATCTCGCTTCTTTTGAGGTAAAGGATTTTAAGGGTTATTATGTTTTGATTCGTACTTCTTAGACCTTCGTAAAATTCTGGAAAAATTGGAAATGATATTTTGATGAGTTTTATTGATTTTGTCCAAAATGGCAATTTTGGATGTATAGATTAAGAGTTATGAATTTTACGAGAAAAGACTATTTTAAAAGTAGCCGCTTATAACTCCTTGTGGTTAACTCCAAAATTGATGAAATTTTTAATGGAAGTATATCTATATAATATCAGTGGACTCTGTGAATTTCAAAATTTTTGGATAAAAGTATAATTTATGATAAATGTCTAAATATTAAGCGGTTTTGGGCCATATGAAAAATAGTAAATGAATTTTAAAATTTTCGAGAAAATATATTTTCAATATGGGACTATAGTCAACTAAATCTCGTAAAAGAAATATTTTTGGAACTGATTTGGTATTTTTTCATGAAAATGGACTAGTTATGGGTAAATGAATTAAATATGTTATGTGAAGTAAGAAAATTGGAAAATAGAATTTTATGGCTTGAGAATCCTATATGAGGTATATCTTGATTTTGATGAGGGTTTTGATTATTGGTGATGAAATCTTATGAGTTTGGCATTTTAGGATGATTAAATGCATTATTTAATAAAGTGTAAACGATTAAAATAAATTGTTTATAAGTTTAAGAAATATTATTTTTCAATATCATTATACCGAAATATTGGTATGGAATTTATTGTGGAATTTCTACCTTTTTTATGTCGGGGTTACTATTCACGAGTTACTATTCACGAGTTACTATTCATGAGTTACTATTCACGAGTTACTATTCAGGAGTTACTATTTACGGATACTATTCACGATAAAATTGGTTTCTTTTTCTGACCAAATTATAGTTGATTTATGAACATTACTCTTGAGATTAAAACTATATGTTGATCATATTATTTTTTTTATTATCATATATAACATTTTTATAACCCTAATGATGATATTTCTATTTGACTTGAGTGTAAAGATGGGTAGATTTTTGGTATGATCATAACTATGGGTTCTCTTTGGCCAGTAGTGCAAAGTTGAATTGTTGACTGGTATGATCATGACCATTGAATTTATAATTGAATATCTTTAGCTTAAGTGCAAAGGTGAATTGATCAACATGGTTATAATTATTGTTTATAAAAATTCTGAAATGATTATATATTTCTTTGAGATATTAATATATTTGGCCTGTAGTGCAAATATGAACTGTTGATGAATATATTTGGCCTGTAGTGCAAATATGAACTGTTGAGGAATATATTTGGCCTGTAGTGCAAAGATGAATTGTTGATGAATATCTTTGGCTCGAAGTGCAAAGATGACATGTTGTGGAATATCTTTGGCCGATGAGTGCAAAGATGAAGCTGACGATTGAATATCTTCTATCAGTAGTGCAAAGATGAAGTTATTAGTATGATTATTGGTATAACCATGATCTTTGATGTTTCAGGTAAAGACAGGTGATGTAAATTATCTTCGTCCTGGATGAGAAGAGGAATTTAGAACTACAATTATAATTATGAGTTATTCATATGATTATGGACCAGAACTGTTGATTGATGTTACAGGGATAAAACAGTGTTGGTGGATTTTTAATATAGAGAAGATAATAGACTTTATGGTCTATTTGACTCTTCTAATGGATTGCTCGTTCACGCAACTATGGTTGAAATTTTTATCATCTACCATATGTTCTAAATCTACGATTTATTATTGATGAAGGCTATTGATAATTTAATTATCTTTAGTCATGATATTCTTTATGGGCTAGTTGTGCTCACCCTTACATTTCACAATTCCTTTCGTGTAATAAGAGTGTATTTGGGTCGAGCGGGGTAATGAGGAATAGAAGCGGTGGTCATCATTTAGTAGTTATATTTGGTGAATCAAATAGGGTGAGGCGAACCTAACGTTGGAAGGGTGTTTTGCCACTATCATACAAGATGTCTAATGACATACAACCTCGTGCCATCATAAGACAGGGTTGTGCACATCCACTTAATGAGTATATCTACGAGAACAAACTATATATTCTTGGTGTTTGTTTGAAGTATAATTCTCATTTAGAGACAGTGGAGATAATGATATGTCAAGAGAAGACTCACCATTGGAATGAATATGATAGTAATATTCTCATTTTTCTTTGGGGTCTATTGGGTCAACCAAGGATAATTCTGTGGCCATATGATATCTATCATAACCTAGACGCATGGCCTCCCTTGTACGAAGGTTTCCTTGAGCACTTCCCAAAGATTTTAATTTCTAAAATAGTTTTTGACTATACCTTTATGTAAGGTGTCATTGTGATGTGCTATCCAAGGTTGGGATGTGAGTCACAGTTGGTATATATTTGTATCAAAACTCACAGCATATGTGCTGTTGTATTTTGCACGACAATTGTTGTAATAAAGTTATAGTTGTTTTCTGTACCATGTATTTGGCGACTCAGAATAGGTTGGATGGAATGGACCTATTTTGGGGTTGTCACATTATTTGAATAATATTATTAGATAGCATTATTGGCAATGTCTAGAAAGTTCTGTCAAGGAGAGGTTTGGTCACCTAATTGCGGCGTCAAGAAGGAGAAATTCTTATTGAAAGCCCCTCTTTCCTCAGAACTACTGGTTGTCATAATTGTGATTACGTAATATTATTTGTGAATAATTAATTATTGATTTATATGATAAGGAAATATTTATTTTATGTGGATATAAATGATGGATATATTTATTTTATGTGGATAAAATGAAGGAATTAATCTTTGAGGTGTTTTATCAAGATTTTGTTTGTGTGGAGGTATTAAAATCATCCGTTTGTGAATTTGGATATTTTTGGTTTGGAATTTGAAAAAACTCTAAGCTACAAAGTTGTAGAGAATTGATTTCAGTCAAAATGGACATAAAATTCGTATTTTTATGATAACCTGCTATTTTCTATGAATTATTGAAGTTTCGGAAAATAAAATAATTTTTATTAAATTTATGGGTGGGACCCACTTTGGTTGGTGTCAATAACACGTGGGCTGCTGAAATTTTCAGAATTGAGGGGCTGATGGCTTTCAAAGCATGCGTAGAAAGAATGAGAATAAATAATAATATTTTATTATTTTAGTCTCCTATGGCGTTCTAGCATATTCCTATAAATAGGTGCTTATGTTATAATTAAAAATCACACCAGAAACATAAGTTTTTTCTCTCTATATTATGAAGCATATTTTTGTTAGTATTTAGATATCTTGAGTGTTGCTATACGACGCAAGTTCGTTCAGCGTTATATCCGATATTCAAGTTTAAATCTCGCTTTTTTGAGGTAAGTGGATTTTAAGGGTTATTATGTTTTTCGCCAGCATTTCTTCTTGACCTTGAGAAAATTTCGGAAAAATTGGAAATGATATTTTAATGAGTTTTATTGATTTTTTCCAAAAATGGCAATTTTTGGATGTATAGATTAAGAGTTATGAATTTTACGAGAAAAGACTATTTTAAAAGTAACCGCTTATAACTCCTTGTGGTTAACTCCAAAATTGATGAAATTTTTAATGGAAGTATATCTATATAATATCAGTGGACTCTGTGAATTTCAAAATTTTTGGATAAAAGTATAATTTATGATAAATGTCTAAATATTAAGCGGTTTTGGGCCATATGAAAAATAGTAAATGAATTTTAAAAATTTTGAGAAAAATATATTTTCAATATTGGACTATAGCTTACTAAATCTCGAGAAAAGAAATATTTTTGGAACCGATTTGGTATTTTCATGAAAATGGACTAGTTATGGGTAAATGAATTAAATATGTTATGTGAAGTAAGAAAATTGGAAAATAGAATTTTATGACTTGAGAATCCTATATGAGGTATATGCAGATTTTTGATGAGGGTTTTGGTTATTGGTGATGAAATCTTATGAGTTTGGCATTTTAGGATGATTAAATGCATTATTTAATAAAGTGTAAACGATTAAAATAAATTTTTTATAAGCTTAAGAAATATTATTTTTCAATATCATTATACCGAAATATTGGTATGAAATTTATTGTGGAATTTCTACCTTTTTTATGTCGGGGTTACTATTCACGAGTTACTATTCATGAGTTACTATTCACGAGTTACTATTCGGGAGTTACTATTTACGGATACTATTCACGATAAAATTGGTTTCTTTTCTGACCAAGTTATAGTTGATTTATGAACATTACTCTTGAGATTAAAACTATATGTTGATCATATTATTTTTTTTATTATCATATATAACATTTTTATAACCCTAATGATGATATTTCTATTTGACTTGAGTGTAAAGATGGGTAGATTTTTGGTATGATCATGACTATGGGTTCTCTTTGGCCAGTAGTGCAAAGTTGAATTGTTGACTGGTATGATCATGACCATTGAATTTATAATTGAATATCTTTAGCTTAAGTGCAAAGGTGAATTGATCAACATGGTTATAATTATTGTTTATAAAAATTCTGAAATGATTATATATTTCTTTGAGATATTAATATATTTGACTGTAGGCAAATATGAACTGTTGATGAATATATTTCAATTCAGTAGTGCAAATATGAACTGTTGAGGAATATATTTGGCCTGAAGTGCAAAGATGAATTGTTGATGAATATCTTTGGCTCGAAGTGCAAAGATGACATGTTGTGGAATATCTTTGGCCAGTAGTGCAAAGATGAACTGTTGATTTAATATCTTCTATCAGAAAGTGCAAAGATGAAGTTATTAGTATGATTATTGGTATAACCATGATCTTTGATGTTTCAGATAAAGACAGGTGATGTAAATTATCTTCGTCCTGGATGAGAAGAGGAATTTAGAACTACAATTATAATTATGAGTTATTCATATGATTATGGACCAGAACTGTTGATTGATGTTACAGGGATAAAATAGTGTTGGTGGATTTTTAATATAGAGAAGATAATAGACTTTATGGTCTATTTGACTCTTCTAATGGATTGCTTCGTTCACCGCAACTATGGTTGAAATTTTTATCATCTACCATATGTTCTAAATCTCTGATTTATTATTGATGAAGGCTATTGATAATTTAATTATCTTTAGTCATGATATTCTTTACTGGGCTAGTTGTGCTCACCCTTCTATTTCACAATTCCTTTCAGGTAATAAGAGTGTAGCTGGGTCGAGCGGGGGTAACAGGGGAATAGAACGGTGGTCATCATTTAGTAGTTATATTTGGTGAATCAAATAGGGTGAGGCGAACCTAACGTTGGAAGGGTGTTTTGCCACTATCATACAAGATGTCTAATGACATACAACCTCGTGCCATCATAAGATGAGGTTGTGCACATCCACTTCTCGAGAGTATATCTCGAGAACAAACTATATATTCTTGGTGTTTGTTTGAAGTATAATTCTCATTTAGAGACAGTGGAGATAATGATATGTCAAGAGAAGACTCACCATTGGAATGAATATGATAGTAATATTCTCATTTTTCTTTGGGGTCTATTGGGTCAACCAAGGATAATTACGTGGCCATATGATATCTATCATAACCTGACGCATGGCCTCCCCTTGTACGAAGGTTTCTTGAGCACTTCCCAAAGATTTTAATTTCTAAAACAGGTTTTTGACTATACCTTTATGTAAGGTGCCATTGTGACGTCTTTATCCATGGTTGGGATGTGAGTCACGGTTGGTATATATTTGTATCAAAACTCACAAAGATATGTGTTGTTGTATTTTGCACGACAATTGTTGTAATAAAGTTATAGTTGTTTTCTCATACCATGTATTTGGCGACTCGAGAATAGGTTGGATGGAATGGACCTATTTTGGGGTTGTCACATTATTTGAATAATATTATTAGATAGCATTATTGGCAATATCTAGAAAGTTCGTCAAGGAGAGGTTTGGTCACCTAATTCAAAGGCGTCAAGAAGGAGAAATTCTTATTGAAAGCCCCTCTTTCAGGAGGAACTACTGGTTGTCATAATTGTGATTACGTAATATTATTTGTGAATAATTAATTATTGATTTATATGATAAGGAAATATTTATTTTATGTGGATATAAATGATGGATATATTTATTTTATGTGGATAAAAATGAAGGAATTAATCTTTGAGGTGTTTTATCAATTATTTTGTTTGTGTGGAGGTATTAAAATCATCCGTTTGTGAATTTCAGATATTTTTGGTTTGGAATTTGAAAAACTCTAAGCTACAAAGTTGTAGAGAATTCGATTTCAGTCAAAATGGACATAAAATTCGTATTTTTATGATAACCGGCTATTTTCTATGAATTATTGAAGTTTGAAAAATAAAATAATTTTATTAAATTTATGGGTGGGACCCACTTTGGTTGGTGTCAATAACACGTGAAATTTCTTTGAAATTTTCAGTAATTGAGGGGTGATGGCTTTCAAAGCATGCGTAGAAAGAATGAGAATAAATAATAATATTTTATTATTTTAGTCTCTATGTATGCGTTCTAAAGATATTCCTATAAATAGGTGCTTATGTTATAATTAAAAATCACACCGTAAACATAAGTTTTTTCTCTCTATATTATGAAGCATATTTTTGTTAATATTTAGATATCTTGAGTGTTGCTATACGACTTAAGTTCGATTCAAACGTTATATCCGATATTCAAGTCGAAATCTTTTTCGAGGTAAAAGGATTTTAAGGGTTATTATGTTTTTCGATTGTACTTCTTGAGACCTTGAAAATTCGGAAAAATTGGAAATGATATTTTAATGAGTTTTATTGATTTTGTCCAAAAATGGCAATTTTTGGATGTATAGATTAAGAGTTATGAATTTTACGAGAAAAGACTATTTTAAAAGTAACCGCTTATAACTCCTTGTGGTTAACTCCAAAATTGATGAAATTTTTAATGGAAGTATATCTATATAATATCAGTGGACTCTGTGAATTTCAAAATTTTTGGATAAAAGTATAATTTATGATAAATGTCTAAATATTAAGCGGTTTTGGGCCATATGAAAAATAGTAAATGAATTTTAAAAATTTTGAGAAAAATATATTTTCAATATTGGACTATAGTCAGCTAAATCTCAGAAAAGAAATATTTTTGGAACTGATTTGGTATTTTTCATGAAAATGGACTAGTTATGGGTAAATGAATTAAATATGTTATGTGAAGTAAGAAAATTGGAAAATAGAATTTTATGACTTGAGAATCCTATATGAGGTATATGCAGATTTTTGATGAGGGTTTTGGTTATTGGTGATGAAATCTTATGAGTTTGGCATTTTAGGATGATTAAATGCATTATTTAATAAAGTGTAAACGATTAAAATAAATTTTTTATAAGCTTAAGAAATATTATTTTCAATATCATTATCTTAGAAATATTGGTATGAAATTTATTGTGGAATTTCTACCTTTTTTATGTCGGGGTTACTATTCACGAGTTACTATTCACGAGTTACTATTCATGAGTTACTATTCACGAGTTACTATTCAGGAGTTACTATTTACGGATACTATTCACGATAAAATTGGTTTCTTTTTCTGACCAAGTTATAGTTGATTTATGAACATTACTCTTGAGATTAAAACTATATGTTGATCATATTATTTTTTTATTATCATATATAACATTTTATAACCCTAATGATGATATTTCTATTTGACTTGAGTGTAAAGATGGGTAGATTTTTGGTATGATCATGACTATGGGTTCTCTTTGGCCAGTAGTGCAAAGTTGAATTGTTGACTGGTATGATCATGACCATTGAATTTATAATTGAATATCTTTAGCTTAAGTGCAAAGGTGAATTGATCAACATGGTTATAATTATTGTTTATAAAAATTCTGAAATGATTATATATTTCTTTGAGATATTAATATATTTGACCTGTAGTGCAAATATGAACTGTTGATGAATATATTTGGCCTGTAGTGCAAATATGAACTGTTGAGGAATATATTTGGCCTGTAGTGCAAAGATGAATTGTTGATGAATATCTTTGGCTCGAAGTGCAAAGATGACATGTTGTGGAATATCTTTGGCCAGTAGTGCAAAGATGAACTGTTGACGAATATCTTCGGCTGTAGTGCAAAGATGAAGTTATTAGTATGATTATTGGTATAACCATGATCTTTGATGTTTCAGATAAAGACAGGTGATGTAAATTATCTTCGTCCTGGATGAGAAGAGGAATTTAGAACTACAATTATAATTATGAGTTATTCATATGATTATGGACCAGAACTGTTGATTGATGTTACAGGGATAAAATAGTGTTGGTGGATTTTTAATATAGAGAAGATAATAGACTTTATGGTCTATTTGACTCTTCTAATGGATTGCTCGTTCATTGCAACTATGGTTGAAATTTTATCATCTACCATATGTTCTAAATCTCGATTTATTATTGATGAAGGCTATTGATAATTTAATTATCTTTAGTCATGATATTCTTTCTTGGGCTAGTTGTGCTCACCCTTCATTTCACAATTCCTTTCGTGTAATAAGAGTGTATTTGGGGTTGAGCGGGGTAACATAGGGAATAATCGGTGGTCATCATTTAGTAGTTATATTTGGTGAATCAAATAGGGTGAGGCGAACCTAACGTTGGAAGGGTGTTTTGCCACTATCATACAAGATGTCTAATGACATACAACCTCGTGCCATCATAAGACAGGGTTGTGCACATCCACTTGCTGAGTATATCTACGAGAACAAACTATATATTCTTGGTGTTTGTTTGAAGTATAATTCTCATTTAGAGACAGTGGAGATAATGATATGTCAAGAGAAGACTCACCATTGGAATGAATATGATAGTAATATTCTCATTTTTCTTTGGGGTCTATTGGGTCAACCAAGGATAATTCTGTGGCCATATGATATCTATCATAACCTAGACGCATGGCCTCCCTTGTACGAAGGTTTCCTTGAGCACTTCCCAAAGATTTTAATTTCTAAAACAGTTTTTGACTATACCTTTATGTAAGGTGCCATTGTGACGTGCTATCCATGGTTGGGATGTGAGTCACAGTTGGTATATATTTGTATCAAAACTCACAGCATATGTGTTGTTGTATTTTGCACGACAATTGTTGTAATAAAGTTATAGTTGTTTTCTGTACCATGTATTTGGCGACTCAGAATAGGTTGGATGGAATGGACCTATTTTGGGGTTGTCACATTATTTGAATAATATTATTAGATAGCATTATTGGCAATATCTAGAAAGTTCTGTCAAGGAGAGGTTTGGTCACCTAATTGTGCGTCAGTAAGGAGAAATTCTTATTGGAAAGCCCCTCTTTCCTGGGAACGGCCTGGTTGTCATAATTGTGATTCTGTAATATTATTTGTGAATAATTAATTATTGATTTATATGATAAGGAAATATTTATTTTATGTGGATATAAATGATGGATATATTTATTTTTATGTGGATAAAAATGAAGGAATTAATGCTGAGGTGTTTTATCAGTATTTTGTCGGTGTGGAGGTATTAAAAATCATCCGTTTGTGAATTTCAGATATTTTTGGTTTGGAATTTGAAAAAACTCTAAGCTACAAAGTTGTAGAGAATTCGATTTCAGTCAAAATGGACATAAAATTCGTATTTTTATGATAACCGGGCTATTTTCTATGAATTATTGAAGTTTCGAAAAATAAAATAATTTTTATTAAATTTATGGGTGGGACCCACTTTGGTTGGTGTCAATAACACGTGGGCTGCTGAAATTTTCAGAATTGAGGGGCTGATGGCTTTCAAAGCATGCGTAGAAAGAATGAGAATAAATAATAATATTTTATTATTTTAGTCTCCTATGGCGTTTAAAGATATTCTATAAATAGGTGCTTATGTTATAATTAAAAATCACACCGTAAACATAAGTTTTTTCTCTATATTATGAAGCATATTTTTGTTAGTATTTAGATATCTTGAGTGTTGCTATACTGACGCAAGTTCGATTCAAGCCGTTATATCCGATATTCAAGTCGTAAATCGCTTTTTGAGGTAAGTGGATTTTAAGGGTTATTATGTTTTTCATTCAGTACTTCTTCCGACAATCAGAAAATTCGGAAAATTGGAAATGATATTTTGATGAGTTTTATTGATTTTGTCCAAAATGGCAATTTTTGGATGTATAGATTAAGAGTTATGAATTTTACGAGAAAAGACTATTTTAAAAGTAACCGCTTATAACTCCTTGTGGTTAACTCTAAAATTGATGAAATTTTTAATGGAAGTATATCTATATAATATCGGTGGACTCTGTGAATTTCAAAATTTTGGATAAAAGTATAATTTATGATAAATGTCTAAATATTAAGCGGTTTTAAATATATGAAAAATAGTAAATGAATTTTAAAAATTTTGAGAAAAATATATTTTCAATATGGGACTATAGTCATTAAATCTCGTAAAAAGAAATATTTTTGGAACCGATTTGGTATTTTTCATGAAAATGGACTAGTTATGGGTAAATGAATTAAATATGTTATGTGAAGTAAGAAAATTGGAAAATAGAATTTTATGGCTTGAGAATCCTATATGAGGTATATGCAGATTTTGATGAGGGTTTTGGTTATTGGTGATGAAATCTTATGAGTTTGGCATTTTAGGATGATTAAATGCATTATTTAATAAAGTGTAAACGATTAAAATAAATTTTTATAAGCTTAAGAAATATTATTTTCAATATCATTATCCGAAATATTGGTATAAAATTTATTGTGGAATTTCTACCTTTTTATGCTGTGGGGGGTTACTATTCACGAGTTACTATTATTCACGAGTTACTATTCATGAGTTACTATTCACGAGTTACTATTTCAGAGTTACTATTTACTTGATACTATTCACGATAAAATTGGTTTCTTTTCCACCAAGTTATAGTTGATTTATGAACATTACTCTTGAGATTAAAACTATATGTTGATCATATTATTTTTTTATTATCATATATAACATTTTATAACCCTAATGATGATATTTCTATTTGACTTGAGTGTAAAGATGGGTAGATTTTTTGGTATGATCATGACTATGGGTTCTCTTTGGCGAAAGTGCAAAAGTTGAATTGTTGGTGGTATGATCATGACCATTGAATTTATAATTGAATATCTTTAGCTTAAGTGCAAAGGTGAATTGATCAACATGGTTATAATTATTGTTTATAAAAATTCTCGAAATGATTATATATTTCTTTGAGATATTAATATATTTGACACAGTAGTGCAAATATGAACTGTTGATGAATATATTTGGCCAGTGAAGCAAATATGAACTGTTGAGGAATATATTTGGCTCATGTGAGTGCAAAAAGATGAATTGTTGATGAATATCTTTGGCTCGAAGTGCAAAGATGACATGTTGTGGAATATCTTTGGCGAAGAGTGCAAAAGATGGCTGTTGATTTAATATCTTGGTCAGTAGTGCAAAGATGAAGTTATTAGTATGATTATTGGTATAACCATGATCTTTGATGTTTCGTGTAAAGAAGTGATGTAAATTATCTTCGTCCGGATGAGAAGAGGAATTTAGAACTACAATTATGATTATGAGTTATTCATATGATTATGGACGAGCTGCTGATTGATGTTACGAGGATAAAAGCGGTGTTGGTGGATTTTAATTTTTAGAAGATAATAGACTTTATGGTCTATTTGACTCTTCTAATGGATTGCTCGTTCATTGCAACTATGGTTGAAATTTTTATCATCTACCATATGTTCTAAATCTACGATTTATTATTGATGAAGGCTATTGATAATTTAATTATCTTTAGTCATGATATTCTTTATTGGGCTTAGCCGTCACTCACCCTCTACATTTCATAATTCCTTTCAGGTAATACGAGTGTAGCTGGGTCGAGCGGGGGTAACGAGGGAATAGAACGGTGGTCATCATTTAGTAGTTATATTTGGTGAATCAAATAGGGTGAGGCAAACCTAGCGTTGGAAGGGTGTTTTGCCACTATCATACAAGATGTCTAATGACATACAACCTCGTGTCATTATAAGACAGGGTTGTGCACATCCACTTGCTGAGTATATCTATGAGCACTACCTATATAATCTTGGTGTTTGTTTGAAGTATAATTCTCAGTTAGAGACAGTGGAGATAATGATATGTCAAGAGAAGACTCACCATTGGAATGAATATGATAGTAATATTCTCAATTTTCTTTGGGGTCTATTGGGTCAACCAAGGATAATTCTGTGGCCATATGATATCTATCATAACCTAGACGCATGGCCTCCCATGTACGAAGGTTTCCTTTAGCACTTCCCAAAGATTTTAATTTCTAAAACAGTTTTTGACTATACCTTTATGTAAGGTGCCATTGTGACGTGCTATGCAAGGTTGGGATGGGAGTCACAGTTGGTATATATATGTATCAAAACTCATAGCATATGTGTTGTTGTATTTTGCACGATAATTGTTGTAACAAAGTTGTAGTTGTTTCTTGTACCATGTATTTGGCGACTCAGAATAGGTTGGATGGATTGGACCTGTTTTGGGGTTGTCACAAGTGGCACCTGTCAACTTCTTGGAAACAGACTTGTGCCCTGGTTTAGCAAAAAGCAAAACTCGGTGTCTACTTCAACTGCAGAAGCTGAATACATTGCTGCTGGCAGCTGCTGTGCTCAAATCCTATGGATGAGAAATCAGCTAGCTGACTATGGGTTCGATTTCAAATCTATTCCCATACACTGTGATAACACAAGTGCCATAGCAATAACTCATAATCCTATCATGCATCCTAGGACCAAGCATATAGAAATAAGGTATCACTTCATTAGGGATCATGTGCAAAATGGAACTATATCTTTACAATATATCCCTACTAAAAATCAACTTGCTGATATTTTTACAAAACCACTAGATGAATCCAGATTTAACAAGTTAATAAGTGAGCTAGGCATGCTAAATCTTCAACCATGAAATATATGCTCTAGATTGTGCTAACCACTACAGATATAAAGGCTGTACTCAAAATCGTAGACATGATCAAGGAAAGTTCACGATCGTAGAGCCGAACAGACAACTACCTCAACGATCGTAGCAAAAACTCAACTATCATAGTGCAGACTCGACGATGACCAAAAGCCCTTTCAACAAGCAAAGTGAATCCTGTGATGACAAGCTTCATAACAAAGCAATCTCTCTAAGAGGTGCCTCAGGGAAAAATCTAACCCTTGAATCACACCAAGAGGTTGGCCCTTCCTGAGTTACCTTAAAAAGAAGCTTAGTCAAAAACTCATCACAAGGATCCAGATAGACTCGATGATCGTAGGACAGACTCTACGAATGGTGGTCAGACTCAACGAATGTCGGACAGACTCGACGATCATAGGACATACTCTACGAATGGTGATCAGACTCAACGACTGCCGGACAGACTCGACGATTGTTGGACAGACTCAACGACCAGAAGACTACCTCTACGATCGTAGTCATCCTAAGGACATCTCAGCTCTGAAGACTCAAAGGGAAAATCAGTACATTCATGCACAGTCAAAATCGTAGAGCCAAGCAAAAGGCAACACCTGTCTCACTAAGTCAAAAAGAGAGAGGGAAGCTACAAGTACAAATTGGAACCGTGTTTTTGAAATCTGAAGTTCAAAAGATTATCTCTCTCTCTCTCTCTCTCAAAGCAAAACCTTAAATCAAAAGAAAGCTCAGTCGTATCCCACTTCTCAACTACAGAATCAATGGCTGCTTCAAATGTAATTTGAGACTCTGAGACTGCTTTTGATGAGTTCAGGATGCTCCACCAAAATTTCACAAGACCTTAGCGCTACTGAAGAAGGCAGGTCTCGAAGAGGCGCTGAGCACCGACACCCTCATCTATCCCAAGCTAGTGAAGGAGTTCTACAAGAATGGAGTGTACGAACACAACACCATCACTACACGAGTAAGAGGAGTTGAAATGAGGTTAAGGGAAGAAAACTTCAATCTGGCCCTAGGTTTCAAGAACGTCGGGCACCCATTTCTAGATAGCATAAACTTCCAAGAAGGCTTGAAGAAAATGCACCACAAGAAGAATCCCTCTGTGAAAGGCTACAAAAAGAAGGAGTTCCCTCAAAGGTACGAATTTTTGGCTGACATTATTGGGAAATGCATCTGCTGCAAGAGCTCAGTCATGACTTCAGTAAATGAGACTCAAACTTAAGCTCATGTCGGCCATGGTTCATGGTACACAACTCAACTATGGGGCTGTATTGCTCGAGTGGATCGGCAAGTGGATCGTCAACTCGAAGAAATCAAAGAGCACCCCGAAGATGCTGTATGGGAGATTCATAAGCATCATTCTGTAATCTGCACTGGGTGACAAAATAGGGGATGATAAAGGAGAAACCATCAACCCAAATCGAAGAATGACACAGCAGTTGTTTAAGAACTGGGAAAGGAACCCTGCTGATTATGTAAGAATGATGACTGAGTCCAGTGGGAGAACTGGGGAACTAAAGGATGCAGGCATTCCTAGAAACATGTTTGTTGTTAGGGAAGTTTAAGAAGAAGAAGAAGAAGCAGACAAGGGAGAACCCTCTGCTCTTGCTAGAAAAAACAAGGGCAAGAGAAAGCTAAGGGCAAGACAAGTCGAAGAGCCTCAAGGATCTACAACTAACATTCCTGTAGAGTCCTCTGATATAGAGACTCTAAGAAGGCTAAGAAAGATGCAACAGCAAGAAGAAGCTAAAGAGGATCAAGCCACCATTTCATAGATCCTAAAGAAGAACAAAACTGGTCATAAGTCCAAAAGACCAAGCAGGTTTCTTCGATCGTAGAGACTATCTTTGTTTCTCGAAACGAGGTCAAGTGTGGCGAGAAATGGAAGAAGTCGCCTCAAGAATAGTAGTATTCAACATGACAAAGCTAAGACTCAAGAGAGTCCGAAGTTGTGGCTAAACCCAAAAAAAAAAAAGAAATTTGGTCAAGAAGTATATTCTTGAGAATGAAAAAGTGTTGAAAAGGGAAGCCAAGAGTATGGTCGCAAAAGTAGAAGCGCCCCAAGCAAACGAAGCGAAAAAGGCTCCTCCGGTGGGGAGATCCCCGAAATTCTCATGATTGAGTATACACCCGGTGAGGGGAGAAGTCTCACCGCTTCAAGAAGATGTTCATCTTTGAGGGGAGCCTCATGATATCCCAATGGTCAAGAAGAGGTCCTTGCTCAAGATGAAATTGAGCCAATGCCAAACCCTCCAGAGACCATTGAGATAATGGAATCTTTAGAAGAAAACGAAGAAGAAAAAGATGATGATAATGATGAGCTTGAAATCACTGGTGTAGGGAAAGATGGATTAGGAGCTATATATATACTCAACTGTTTTCCTACCTACCCATGATGGCATACCATCAAGCTCAAATCCTGAACTCATGGGATCACATGTTCTGGAGCTTCAAGGAATATCCAGCAATCTCAGTTCTGGCTAATGGATTTCGAGGAAAGTCATCTTTGCGAAGAAGTCGCTTACCAACCATTCCTCATCAAAAGATAAACACGAGGTATTGTTTATCCCTACCAGTTTTAGAGTTAATCACCTGCCATCATCTTCATTTAGCTATTTCTATGAATTTCCTAAATGGCTGGAAGTAACTCTCAATCCGAAGAATCGATTTCGATTGCAGAATCCCAAAATTACATGAATCGAAGAACCAGAAGAAGTCAACCTTACCCTGCTCCCTCAAATCACCAACTCTACGATTCCAGACTCAAGCCACAGCATAAAGTCCAATATTGAAATCGTAGAGTCACCTATCCCAGATATCCAAACCCAAGCCCCTCCAGCTGATATACCATCCTCCTCATCACATGACTACTTCAGTCTTGATCTCGCTCTTTATAATCTGCAAGATCAATCTCACCCAAAAACCCCTCAAATGAAAAATCCTTAAGAATTTGATACTCTCCCAAGCCTGCCTACCAAGGATGACTTGAAAGACACCTCTGAAAATATGATCAAGTTTATAGAAGCAAGCCTGGAAACTCACTCTGATCTCATCAATATCCGGCTAAATCAAATGATCACAGCTGTAAATAATCTCCCTGGCACTATGAATACTGAGCTTACAAAGAGGCTAAGGGAAATTATCAAAGAGATTCTGAAGAGTATATCAGACAGAGATGAGATCCACTTCCAGGTTGCGGCCAAGCAAAGAGAGGCTGTACTTGAAATGCAGAAATACCAAGATCGTCAACATCAAATTATGCTGGACAATATTCTCAACTTGAAAGCCTCTGTCTATGACTTCCAGAAATCTTATGCCAATAAGGAGAAGCATAATGATATGATTTTGACAGTCCTCCAAAATAAAGAAGCTAGAGTTGAAAAACAGATCAAGGAAAATAGAGAGGACATTGCTCAAACCCAAAGCCAACTGAATGAACTTGTTCAAGGAGTTAGTCAGCTGTTTGCCGATATTCAAACCCTTGATGCTGACATAAAGGGGGAGAATAATAAAGGGAAAGGAGATTAAGGAGGCTAAGGCAGAGGAAGAGGTCATGAAACTCAAGAAATGGGGAGAAGTCAATTTCATGCAAGACATCATCAGACTCAACGATCTGGTCCGCAGGAAATTGTAACAGCTATTCCTCTGAGTCATCAGGAGCCAACTCCTAGCTCACAAGACGTGTCTACTGTACGCATAAGAATGCCAATTAGAGATCCTGCATTCATGCGCAAACATGAAGAGAATCCAGTTCTAAGTCTAAGCGAGCTAGAAGAGTTAGCAAGAAATGAGGAAGCTCAAAGGAAAAGAAGGGCTGAGGAGTATGCCAACCCACCTCCAAATAAGAGGTCAAGGAAACAGAGATAAGTTAAAACTTAAATTTCCTATTGATGTAATCTTTGAATTGTAATATCTTCCGATCATCAATAAATTCATACTTATTCTCTAGAAATTTCAAACGCTCCTTTGAAATACTAAGTCATGTTTAAATTTCCTGCAAATGCATCTAGTCACTAATAATCATGACAACAAATCTCCTTGGTTATGTCAACATCAAATAGGGGGAGATTGTTGGGAGAATACATATTATGATTTGATGTTTTAAATGTATATGTTCATGATTATTTGTAAGGTCCTTAAATGAATATATGTACAAGGACTTAGTGATAGATCAAAATTGTTAGGTTGATCTAAGCTTTCAACGTGTACCATTACGATAAAGAATTTATAGATAGAAAGATCAAAACCATTAGGTTGATCTTAAGATGTAATAGATTAGTCTTGAAGAAATCGTAGTGCATCCATCTGATCAACATTGCAGAAGTCAAGGCAGAAAACGTAGAGCCTAAAGATCGTAGTATGCCTGCCTTGAATGGGACTCTTCAGAAATCGTAGAGTGGTCCCAACGTTTGCCGAGCCAACTCTACGATCGCAAAGATCTTTGTCAAGGAAACATGAAGTTTTACAAGTCAACGATCGTAGTGTGTTCTCGGGAACGTAGAGTCAACAACACGAGCAAGAGAAGATCATAGTGTGCGAAGGATGAAGGGAAATCGTAGTGTTCTCGAACTAATAGCTTCGTAGTATGCAAAGATGTCAAAGACACTACGATCTAAATTGTAGAACACCACGATCCAAATCGTAGAACATCATCTGTCTCATGTCAAAAAACGTCGAGCCTCATGATCTGTGTTTTCAACAAGTGAGGAATGGATCCCAGATGCTGCAGTGCTCATCAGTCCCAGAATATATGAAATATCCTTAGTATGCAACAAAGAAGCGTAGTGAAGAAGCTAAGGATAGTACCATGGGTAAGAGGGACAAATTACCTTTTCAGGTGGTAGGTGAGAAAGTAGCCTGCAGTGTTAGTGGGACAAAATGCGTAATCGGAAGAGATGCGTAAATGTCTCCATCACAAGATGTGAAAGTTCAGATGCATTTAATGCCACAACGGATGGATCCAACGGATAGTTTTCAACATCACATATATACAGATCAGACAGATGAGAGAGAAATAAGCAAGCATTAATCAAACAACGTGAACATCTCTCTCAAGCTTAACTCTACGATCTGAGATATTGCAAAGCTTGCTCCGCTACTCAGTTCTTAACGAACCAGTACTTACACAGCAACTGAGTAGCAACCATCAAGAACTCAATAACTATCAATCAACTAAAGAAGAGTACCAAGTCTGCTGGACTTGAAGATTTTGTAGTGAACTGTAAGAAAGCCAAGTCTGCTGGACTTGAAGAGTTCAAGAGTGAACTAGAGAAGTTCCTAGACTGCTGGTCTAAAAGGAATCTGTGTGATTCAGAAGATTGTAAAAGACATCTTTAGTGGATATCCTACTCGTTGAGTAGAAGAGTGGAGTAGGAGCTTTGAGTGCTCTGAACCACTTAAAAACAACTGTGTCATTTACATTCATGCTATATCTGCTATATCGCCATATAGCGCTTTTACTCGCTCATAACTCCATTGCTTGGTAAAGAAGATTAAAACAAATACTAATTCCGCAAAGTTTTAATCATTATCTAAGAACAAGTTAAGACGAAAAGATTTTCAAATATCTATTCAACCCCCCCCCCCCCCCTTCTAGATAACTTATGCCTACTAGGAACTAACAGATTGTAATCATGATAGTATACGTATATAGGGCTGTGTTATATGGCTTATGTATTTCGTGAACCAGATAGACATATACTGTTTCACCGTATAAGTTAGAATAAGGGCTTGAACTTAAAGTCAATATAGTTGTAATTTCAAATAGACATATAGTGATTTTGGTTATAATGATGATTACATAGAGTCTATCATCTGTGGATGTTGTGTAAGTAGATCTTAGTGCATTGCAAAATGGATAATACTCTTTTAGAGCTCTTGGCTACTTTCATGTAATATGTGAACAAGTCATGCATGATAGTGACGATTGAATGAAGTATTAAATGACGTTAGGATCCCATTATTTTCAGATTTGATTTATTCCGTGTTATTATTTTTTTAGTTGCTATTTGCAACTCGAGAACAAACCAATCTTAGTCATTAGTTTGAGCATATAAATATAGTGAATTAATTAATGCATAGCAATTTGAATTAAACAACTTTCTCTGTGGGATCGATACTTTACTTGCTCTGTATTGCTTGTTGACGCATGTATGCTTGCATGAGTTAGAGCTCTTTTTTTAAGACTAAAAAAGAGGCAACACTCATCCATGTCATACTGCTGTAGTTCAATTGTCCACCAATGCTTGGTTTCTTTGTTCCACTCGATCCTCAAACCTCCATTAGCTTCACCGCCACCAACCAACTTTAAGCTCATGCCAATTCCTGCACTTTTGCACCAAAGGAGTTCTCAGTACATGCAATGCAAAATATTACGAAATGCAACTAAAAACACACTAAAATGTACTTGAGATGGGCATAGTTCGCGTGAATTGATATCCAATAAGTAGGTATAAAACCCACTTATCAAATATCCCCAAACTTGAACTATTGCTTTCCCTCAAGCAATGCATACTATATAAACACTGAAAATGCAAATACATGCTATGCAACTAACTTATGATGCAAATGAGTCTCACATTGTTCCAACTATAACAGAATTTCAGTCCAAAATGCCTCAGCGAATTATCCAGATTCAAGAATACTAATTCAAACCAAACTATAGGCATAATATCATACACTTAGATAATTCATATATGCTATAAAGATGTTGTGTGTGTGTGTTGTGTTCACCAAAACTTAATTTGAGCAAAGAATACACATGCTAAACTGCTCAAAACAGAAAATTACAGTCTAAATCAAGACTTATGTATACTTATGCAACAAAGACTGTTCTAACATATCAAAACAAACTAAGGTTCAATAATGGGCTTAACTACTTTATTGATACTCATGAGGGCAATTTTCGCACTTTCCCGGGGTGTTTATTGCTATTTTTCTGTTCTTTTATGTTTTCTCTTCTTTCTTTTTTTTCACATGATTGTGCAATGCCTCATTCCATTAGGCAAACACTACTACCCTTTAGCGAGCTTTCAACCAACGACTCCTAGACCATGAAAGACCTTAGGGCGCTAGATGTTAAGACACCCATACGGGCATACTTACTCAAGTAGCTAGGGCCCCAAAATAAGACTAGCCACGTTATTGCTATTCGTTTTTTTTATACATAGCATACCCATGTTTTCCCAAAGTTTGAATATCAATGTTTTTGCACAGTCTAAGTCCATGTTTCACATATTTCTCTTTTTAAAACCACATTTTCTATTAAACAATGCAACACATCATTTTTATGCCTACAAGCAATTGTGAACACGTCCGTGCAAACCGAAAGTATCTAAATAGCAACATGAATTTCATCGTGTAAAACATTATAACTAGGTTCATGTTATCCAAAATACTCCACAATCCTTCAAAATTCGCTTTCATCATCGGCTAGGCAAAATTTCCATAAAGCTAGAATGTGGGCTGCCTCATCTGTCTGCGAGGGCTGCGGTGGTGGCTCTGGGAATGTGCCTCATCTATAGCCACAACCGACGCGTGTGGAATACTCCCTGTAGTACTTCCCCGCAGATAACGTAGCATATTTTGGTGAATCAGGTGGCCCATATCATTGTATTTGCCAGTGATTATTCCGCACAGGATGATTGCCCTCTTCGTTGTTATTTCATGCTGATGCGAAGACGGAACTAGCTTGGCACAGATAAACAAATTCCACGCCTTCACATATCGATTTAAGGTTGCGGCTGGGAATATGCGAGGTTGATTCGTGCCGGCTTTATAAGTCCACTTCGTGCCTGGTACGCAAAACTCAACAATAACCATTTCCAAGTCCATTTCCAAATATGCACCTGCTACCCAATTAGCCGACCCAGTCGGTGGTGTGTCAGTAAGCCGAAAAACTTCTCTGATGGCGGGAGGTCTGTAATCTATTTTAAAGCCATGAACCACAGATAAACCACTGTTGCCTCTTTTATAGTTCTTATAAAAGAGCTCTAACTCATGCAAGTATACCCAAGTCCATCTCCCATGAAAACACCAATTGCTCCTACAACCAAGCTTGACAAGGATGAGAAAGGTAAAAGTATTGATATCACTCAATACAGAGGTATGATCGGGTCTCTTTTATACCTAACTGCCAGTAGACCAGATATAATGTTTGCAACATGCATATGTGCTAGATTTTAGGCTAACCCTAAAGAGTCACATTTGTCTGTTGTAAAGAGGATCTTCAGGTATCTCAAGGGTACACCCTACTTGGGGCTGTGGTATCCCAAGGAATCCTCATTTGAACTGATAGGATACACGAGATCTTTGATTTTCCAGGATGCAAAATAGATAGAAAAAGTACCGATGATGGCACTGTCAACTTCTTGAAGCAGACTTGTGTGCCTGGTTTAGTAAAAAGCAAAACTCGGTGTCTACTTCAACTGTAGAAGCTGAATACATTGCTGCTGGCAGTTGCTGTGCTCAAATCCTATGGATGAGAAATCAGCTAGCTGACTATGGGTTCAATTTCAAATCTATTCCCATACACTATGATAACACAAGTGCCATAGCAATAACTCATAATCCTCAAATTGGAACCGTGTTTTTGAAATCTGAAGTTCAAAAGATTATCTCTCTCTCTCTCTCAAAGCAAAACCCTAAATCAAAAGAAAGCTCAGTCGTATCCCACTTCTCAACTACAGAATCAATGGCTGCTTCAAATGTAATTTCAGGCTACAGACTCTGTTTCGATGAGTTCAAGGATGCTCCACCAAAATTTCACAACACCTTAAGCTATTCATCAAGAAGGAAGGTCTCAAGAGGCCTTTGAGCTGACACCCTCATCTATCCCAAACTAGTGAAGGAGTTCTACAAGAATGGAGTGTACGAACACAACACCATCACTACACAAGTAAGAGGAGTTGAAATGAGGCTAAGGGAAGAAAACTTCAATCTAGCCCTAGGTTTCAAGAACATGGGGCACCCATTTCTAGACAGCATAAGCTTCTAAGAGGGCTTGAAGAAAATGCACCACAAGAAGAATCCCTCCGTGAAAGGCTACAAAAGAAGGAGTTCCCTCAAAGGTGCAATTTTTGGGTGACATTATTGGGAAATGCATCCACTGCGAAGAGCTCGGTCATGACTCAGTAAATGAGACTAAACTTAAGCTCATGTCGGCCATGGTTCATGGTACACAACTCAACTATGGGTCATGATTGCTCGAGTGGATCGGCAAGTGGATCGTCAACTCGAAGAAATCAAATAGCACCCCGAAGATGTTGTATGGGAGATTCATAAGCATCATTCTGCAATCTGCACTGGGTGACAAAATAAGGGATGATGAAGGATAAGCCATCAACCCAAATCGAAGAATGACACAGCAGTTGTTTAAGAACTGGGAAAGGAACCCTGCTGATTATGTAAGAATGATGATTGAGTCAAGTGGGAGAACTGGGGAACTAAAGGATGCAGGCATTCCTGGAAATATGTCTGTTGTCAGGGAAGTTGAAGAAGAAGAAGAAGAAGACAAGGGAGAACCCTCTGCTCTTGCCAGAAAAAGCAAGGGCAAGAGAAAGCTAAGGGCAAGACAAGTCGAAGAGCCTCAAGGATCTACAACTAACATTCCTGTAGAGTCCTTTGATATAGAGACTCTAAGAAAGCTAAGAAAAATGCAACCGCAAGAAGAAGCTGAAGAGGATCAAGCCACCATTTCACAGATCCTAAAGAAGAACAAAACTGGTCATAAGTCCAAAAGACCAACAGTTTCTTCGATCGTAGAGACTCTGCTGTTCTTTGAAACGAGGTTAAGTGTGGCAGAAATGGAAGAAGTTGCCTCAAGAATAGTAGCTGTTCAACATGACAAAGCTAAGACTCAAGAGAGTCCAGAAGTTGTGGCTAAACCCAGCAAAGCAAAAAGAAAGCTGGTCAAGAAGTATATTCTTGAGAATGAAAAAGTGCTGAAAAGGGAAGCCAAGAGTATGGCTGTAAAAGTAGAACTGCCCCAAGAAAATGAAAAGGACAGTGCTCCAGCTGAGGGGGAGATCCCTGATTTTCTCATGATTGAGTATACACCACCGGTGAGGGGAGAAGTCTCACCGCTTTCAAGAAGATGTTCATCTTTGAGGGGAGCCTCATGACATCCCAATGGCTGAAGAAGAGGTCCTTGCTCAAGATGAAATTGAGCCAATGCCAAACCCTCCAGAGACCATTGAGATAATGGAATCTTCAGAAGAAAACAAAGAAGAAAAAGATGATGATAATGATGAGCTTGAAATCACTGGTGTAGGGAAAGATGGATTTAGGAGCTATATATACACTCAACTGTTTTCCTACCTACCCATGATGGCATACCATCAAGCTCAAATCCTGAACTCATGGGATCACATGTTCTGGAGCTTCAAAGAATATCCAGCAATCTCAGTTCTGGCTAATGGATTTCTAGGGAAAGTCATCTTTGCCAAGAAGCTTCTTACTAACCATTCCTCATCAAAAGATAAACCGGAGGTATTGTCTATCCCTACCAGTTTTAGAGTTAATCACCTGCCATCATCTTTATTTAGCAATTTCTATGAATTTCCTAAATGGCTGGAAGTAACTCTCAATCCAAGAATCGATTTCGATTCTTGGAGAATCCTAAAATTTCATGAATCGAAGAACAAAAGAAGTTAACCTTACCCTGCTCCCTCAAATCACCAACTCTACGATTCTAGACTCAAGCAACAGCATAGAGTCCAATATTGAAATCGTAGAGTCACATATCCCAGATATCCAAATCCAAGCCCCTCCAGCTTATATACCATCCTCCTCATCACATGACTACTTCAGTCTTGATCTCGCTCTTTACAATCTGCAAGATCAATCTCACCCAAAAACCCCTCAAATGAAAAATCCTCAAGAAAATGATACTCTCCCAAGCCTGCCTACCAAGGATGACTTGAAAGACACCTCTGAAAATATGATCAAGTCTATAGAAGCAAGCCTGGAAACTCACTCTGATCTCATCAATATCCGGCTAAATCAAATGATCACAGCTGCAAATAATCTCCCTGGCACTATGAATACTGAGCTTACAAAGAGGCTAAGGGAAATTATCAAAGAGATTCTGAAGAGTATATCAGACAGAGATGAGATCCACTTCGAGTTCTTTGCCAAGTAAAGAGAATACATACTTGAAATGCAGAAACACCAAGATCATCAACATCAAATTATGCTCGACAATATTCTTAACTTGAAAGCCTCTGTCTATGACTTCCAGAAATCTTATGCCAATCAGGAGAAGCATAATGATATGATTCTGACAGTCCTCCAAAATAAAGAAGCTAGAGCTGAAAAACAGAACAAGGAAAATAGAGAGGACATTGCTCAAACCCAAAGCCAACTGAATGAGCTTGTTCAAGGAGTTAATCGGCTGTCTTCCAATATTCGAACCCTTGATGCTGACATAAAGGGGGAGAATAATAAAGGGAAAGGAGATCAAGGAGGCCAAGGCAGAGGAAGACGCCATGAAACTCAAGAAAGGGGGAGAAGTCAATTTCATGCAAGACATCATCAGACTCAACGATCTAGTTCGCAGGCAATTGTAATAGCTATTCCTCTGAGTCATCAGAAGCCAACTCCTAGCTCACAAGACGTGTCTACTGTACGCATAAGAATGCCAATTGGAGATCCTACATTCATGCGTAGACATGAAGAGAATCCAGTTCTAAGTCTAAGCGAGCTGGAAGAGTTAGCAAGAAATGAGGAAGCTCAAAGGAAAAGAAGAAATTTGAGGAGTATGCCAACCCACCTCCAAATAAGAGGTCAAGAAAACAGAGATAAGTTAAAACTTAAATTTCCTATTGATGTAATGCTGAATTGTAATATCTTCTGATCATCAATAAATTCATACTTATTCACTAAAAATTTCAGCTGTTCACTGAAATACTAAGTCATGTTTAAATTTCCTGCAAATGCATCTAGTCACTAATAATCATGAAAACAAATCTCCTTGGTTATGTCAACATCAAATAGGGGGAGATTGTTGGGAGAATGCATATTATGATTTGATGTTTTAAATGTATATGTTCATGATTATTTGTAAGGTCTTTAAATGAATATATGTACAAGGACTTAGTGATAGATCAAAATTGTTAGGTTGATCTAAGCTTTCAACATGTACCATTCTGATAAAGAATGTATAGATAGAAAGATCAAAACTGTTAGGTTGATCTTAAGATGTAATAGATTAGTCTTGAAGAAATCGTAGTGCATCCATCTGATCAACATTGCAAAAGTCAAGGTAGAAAATATAGAACCTAAAGATCGTAGTGTGCCTGCCTTGAAGGGGACTCTTCAGAAATCGTAGAGTGGTCCCAACGTTTGTCGAGCCAACTCTACGATCGCAGTATGCTGAAGGAAACATGAAGTTTTACAAGTCAACGATCGTAGTGTGCTCTCGGGAACGTAGAGTCAACAACACGAGCAAGAGAAGATCGTAGTGTACGAAGGATGAAGGGAAATCGTAGTGCTCTCGAACTAATAACTTCGTAGTATGCAAAGATGTCAAAGACACTACGATCTAAATCGTAGAACACCACAACCCAAATCGTAGAGCATCATCTGTCTCATGTTAGAAAACGTCGAGCCTCATGATCTGTGTTTTCAACAAGTGAGGAATGGATCCCAGATGCTACAGTGCTCATCAGTCCCAGAATATATGAAATATCCTTAGTATGCAACAAAGAAGCGTAGTGAAGAAGCTAAGGATAGTACCATGGGTAAGAGAGACAAAATACCTTTTCAGGTGGTAGATGAGAAAACAGCCTGCATTGTCAGTGGGCCAGAATGCAGAATTCAGAAGATGTTCATATATGTCTCCATCACAGTACAGAAAGTTCAGATGCATTTAATGCCACAACGGATGGATCCAACGGATAGTTTTCAACATCACATATATACAGATCAGACAGATGAGAGAGAAATAAGCAAGCATTAATCAAACAACGTGAACATCTCTCTTAAGCTCAACTCTACAATCTGAGATATTGCAAAGCTTGCTCAGCTACTCAGTTCTTAACGAACCAGTGCTTACACAACAACTGAGTAGCAACCATCAAGAACTCAACAACTATCAATCAATTAAAGAAGAGTACCAAGTCTGCTGGACTTGAAGAGTTCGTAGTGAACTGTAAGAAAGCCAAGTCTGCTGGACTTGAAGAGTTCAAGAGTGAACTAGAGAAGTTCCTAGACTGCTGGTCTAGAAGGAATCTGTGTGATTTAGAAGATTGTAAAAGACATCCTTAGTGGATATCCTACTCGTTGAGTAGAAGAGTGGACTAGGAGCTTTGAGTGCTCTGAACCACTTAAAAACAACTGTGTCGTTTACATTCATGCTATAACTGCTATATCTGGTATAACTGCCTTACTCACTCATAACTCCATTGCTTGGTAAAAAAGATTAAAACAAATAATAATTCCGCAAAGTTTTAATCATTATCTAAGAACAAGTTAAAATGAAAAGATTTTCAAATATCTATTCAACCCCCCCTTCTAGATAACTTGTGCCTACTAGGAACTAACAAAGGTGACTTGCCTGATAGAGATTTTGAACTGAGTACTGATGACCCCCAAACTTATTTATGCACAACCTAAACGGAAACCCTAGGTTTTATAGAGTAACAATCAATCATGGGTCTGAGATTTGAACGTGGAGAGAATTATGGGTAGTCGAGGAGAGATTTATGGCTTTAAGTTGTAACTGTTGAGAGATGAAGAGATGTGCGTTTGTGGGAGAGCAAGGAGTGTGCGCCTCTCTATTATTTCAAGTGAGAGACCAAATAAGCCGCAACACGTTTTTTAAACTTAAAAAAAAATTCCATGTTCGGTGTCACGGCGCTGTATGAGTTTTAATAGACTTGTTCTTGCAAGGCCACATGAGTGTGATTTTTAAGTCGACAGCATGTCAATGCGCAAGGTGTATGAGTTCTCGAAGCTTTTCAAGTAGCAGTTGCGACCCTAGATTCTGCATTTCCAAGTTTCATCTCTAGTACTGCAAGATAGTAATGCATGCAATCCAATACACCTGCAATATCACCAATAGACACTGTCAAAAAATGATTTACTAAATTAACATGAGTGTCTATTTTGTTACCCTAATTTCAATGCAATGCACAAACATACTGTGACGCCCCCAAATCTGGGTTATCTGACCCTCGAGTTTGGTGCTCACGATCCATAATATAATAACATCTAACTACATATTCATTGATGAATATAAACTTACATAACGTTAATTAATAGGTTAACAACATTATCCCAGGTCATCTAACCTTAACATTACAAATTTACCCTGTAGATATACAAAAATGGTTTACAAAACAACATAGTAAATATGCTTAACATAAAACTACTCCAACACTATGCCTTTGCCTTTGTTCTGCTTAGCCTCAATTAAATTTCATCGTTCTGGTGAAATATTTTATTTAGCAAGGGTGAGCAACAAGTTTGTCCCGCAAGTTAAGATATACAATAAATGATATATATATCATTAATAGAAGAGTCTAGCTTGTATAGAACTTCAACAACAATCAAACGATTTCGAGATAGCGAAATAATAATCCAATCTCAATAATAAAACTTTCTACTATTTCATACTAAATAACATATCCGATATGAAAGAGTATAATTCTTTTAAAGATTCAATAATATTTAATTGAATAAAAGGAATTAACAATACTGCAATGATCTTCAATAAAGTGGGATATACCCATATTTCATGCTGAGTGATCGCAGATGATCATGAACTAATAGAGGAATCATTTAGTTATTAAAACTAAATTACCACAAGAATATAAATTAGTTATAAAAACTAAACTATACCCTTCTACAAGTACATGAGTGGCCAACTCCTTTGTACCCTATATTATGCATAATACTCAATAATAACGCATAGGTTGATTTACGACATTAAAATTTGTTCATCTCAGTCTTACTTCACGAGTCCGTACCACAACAATATGGTTTGGATTACTTTCAAAGAAATACTATGATTTCAATAATTAGTAATAATACTAATCTAGCCAAAATCAATGGCATAGATCTTCCAATAACAATTCAGTTTATAATGAATAGAACATTTCATGCTTTAACAAATATTAGTCTCGCCTAAACAATTAGCTGAGACATGATTTATAATTAGTTCAAATAATAGAGCGAAGATTCAATTTCACTACGCATCACAATTACAACAATCATTATAGATGTGAATAACTATCAATAATTATTCACTACCATGCTTAAAAAATAGTAACTCAAGTTGAGTTAGGAAACTTGCCTTCCGCGTTGATTACAGCTAAAAATAAACTTATCTGCGTTTGAAAGACCTATAACCAATAATATCGATCTCACAATTAGCACAATATTTTATAACACACAACACTGTAATTCACAGTAAATCTTCTCCTAGACACATTACCACATAGTCACATCAGTGTTTATAACCTATATAAACACTTAACAAATCTAACTAGATCGGTCTGGTTGGACTTCGGTCCATTCTCGGTGTTCTGATCACCCTATTCGACAATTAACACAGTTATTGTCAATTAAACTTGGTCTCTAAGCATATATATTATTTTAGATAAGTCAAATATCGTTTATAATATTTTTCGAAAGATTTTATAATTTATAAATAATTATTATAATTTATAATAAATTTTCAAACATCGGAATCATTTTTAAATGATTTAATTATCAAATAATCTTATCATTATTAATATTTAATAATATAAAAATATTAATAGCATACTTGTCAAAATATTAAAGTTATTATTAATAACTTAAAATATTTTTAAATCATCAATATTCTACTTAAATGATTTTTAAAATAATTAAAATTATTTTAAATCATCACCATTAATATCTAAATATTAATGAAATTATTATCCAAATATTAAAAATCATTAATTATATCTTAAAATATTTTTAAATCATTTTTCTCATTTTAAATGATTTATAAATCAAAAAAACCATTTTTAATTTATTTATTTAATATAATAATTAAATAAATCTAATATCATTAATATTAATTTATTAATGAGAATTCTCCAAAAATATTGAAATATATATTTTATAATTCAAAATATTTTCTAACACTTTATTCTTATTTAAAATGATTTTTAAATCAATAAAATCATTTTTAACTTATTTATTTAATTTAATAATTAATTAAATCTAATATCATTAATATTATTTTATTAATGAAAATTCTCCAAAAATATTAAAAGTCACATTTTATAACTCAAAATATTTTTAAATACATTATTCTTAATTAAAATCATTTTTCTCTAATTTATTTAACACACTAATTAAATAAATTAAATATCATTAATATCCAAATAATTATAAATATTAATGAAAAATGTCCCAAATAATTAAAAGTTATTTTTCAGAATTTAAAATGATTTTTAAAACCATTTTTGTTATTTTTAGAAATTTATTTCTATTTTTAAGTAATTTTTGAAAATTCAAAAATTAAAAAATTAAAAAAATCGTCGCTAATGGCCTTTAGCGACACTTGTTTGTTGCCTTTGGTGTGCTTGGCTTAAGAACACTGACTTTGTCGTTGTTGAGGTCATGGTTAGTTTCTGGCCTTAATTCTCCGCTTATATAAGTGTTTACGGGCCATCTAAGACTTAGGTACTGTAGTAAAAACGTAATACTACACTTATCAATCCCCAACTTGGTCATACAACATCTCAATAAGGAGATCAAAGCCTTCAAAGTTATTGTCAGACGATTTCTGGGTTTTCCAGAAACCCTGGCAGTCCTACCAGTCACCTTCATGCTCGATTTTATATATGTTCTGATCATGTTTCTTGTGATCTAATTGTTCTAAGTTATAGACCTTATGCCAAGGAACAACACTAAAGAAACAAATCGGTTTATCATCAATAAAAGCAACATGAATCATACGGTCAAACTATGTCAGAATGCTCGTTCTAACTGTTTCTGGATTTTTCAGAAACGTCAAAAACAGACCGAGTGGTATACTTTGACCACCTGTCACGATCTACTAGTTGTTCATTTACACGATCTAAAGCTATGAAATGAAAGAACATATGACAGGCTACAACAGGTTACAAACACTGTCACTACAAGAAATTAGGGATGTAGTGAAGGAAATTTTGTGAAGGAATTCATTCCCTCACATGAGTAGTTTTCTAGCGAAGGAACAGTGAATATGAACTATTAAATTATAATGTTCGTTAAGTTAATTTCTTATTCCTTATGGCTTTCTGGCAAGTAAATGCCATACCTCAGGATTCATTCTATCCGAATCACATTCGGCTTTCATTAATCTTATTACCATTCGTTACGACTTTCTCAACAATTCATATTTTATGTACTACCTTCGTCAACGTCCATGTCATACAACCAGGGTATACTTAGAACGTTCGTCTGCCGTGAATACGATTTACGAGGATCGTTTACGTATTCAACGTTCACGTTGCTCGTCTCTTAACCTCTCATTCAACCTTTACTCAAGGTTTTAATTACTTTCAATTATTATCCATCCCATGAACCCCATGTTCTTTGTTCTTTCTTAATGTCGAAGCCATACAGATCATTGTATGCTAAGACCGATTGTTCTTCGCAACAACGTTGCGTTCACAGCGCCTATACGCTTTACATTCATCTTACATTACCATAACATAACATCGGAATGTTATTCATTACCCTCGTTACTCAACGTCTAAGGAATCACAATCATAACAATCCCTCATGTTCGTTTATCGCGACTACGGTCCCCGGACATCGGTTACGTAACTCGCGTTCACCTTCTTTTAATCTCGTTTAATCTTTCTGTTCAACCTTCACTAAAGGTTTAACATGTAGACACTCGAAATTTTCTTCTACTGTTACTAACATTGCAGGAGGACATATTCGTCTTTTAAGAGGGAACCCTGAAAGACAATCCAAATCCATACCGGATACTACCGGAAGTTCATCATCAAACCCCGGATTGCAATTTGGGAGTAACCAAATCCAACCTCGGAGATAACCCCGAGGCCTCTAGATACAATACCGGACCACACACCGGAGAAGACCGATTAATCTCGGAGATGACCCCGAGGTATCCAGTCTCAGTCCCAACCACGGGAATAGGTCAAGCCAACATCAGAGATGACCCTGAGGATACTCAAAGTCAACAGCAAGCCAACCTCATAGATAACCCTGAGAAACGACTGCTACAATTGTGCGAGAACCGGAGATAACCTCGGGAGGGGCAAAATGGTCATTTTGCCAACTCAACTTCACTTCAAATCAAATACACTCATATGAACTCAAAATAATTCAAAGGAAGTCCCACAAGAGCGATATCTTAACTCCGGAGCGCAAACTACACAAAACGGCTCACCGGATTGCCTGATGGAAACCCGGGAATGCCATTTCGGTTATGGACCCATCTTCCTGGAATCAAAAAAGGTCAAATCATATATCATTGTGTAGCTCTCGGAAAGAGCTTTCCGGAATGGTATGGCACGCTTCCATCGGACTCCCGGATTGAAAGTTATGAGCGACCGAGCGAACAACGCGTCGATTTCCGACACGGCGGGACCTACTTTGCACGGGCCACCCCCGGGCACTGGCTCACTCTGTGGCCTGTGGTGGTACACTGCAGCTCCAACCTCTATAAATAGAGGGCTTGGGGTGGCCATTTTGCAAGAGAAAAAGACGGAGAAACCCTGCACAATTCGCTCTGCACTCGCCCATACAGTGTATTTTCCCACTTTTAAACACCTGTGAGCTCATATATAGCCTCTTTTGTACCCACAAAAGCCAGTGTTTACCCACTCTAAAGATATAGAAGCCTTTTTATCATCGATCATTGTAAGCCTTCTCACACACTTTAGAGTCTTTCTCTTCATCTTTGCACACACCCTCTACACGTTGAGAGTCGTGTTGCTTGCTTTTGCCGGACTTGATCAGTGGTTTCATTCGATCTGTATATATATATATTATATTATATATATATATATATATATATATATTTATATATATATTGACTAACATTATCGAGTTATGCCTCGATTGAGCCTAGACTTGATGCAGGGAGCGTTTACTTGCTTTCTATATATATATATATATATTTATATATATGAATCGTGTGTCGGACTTTGTTCGATGAGCCTAGACTTGATGCAGTGCGTTTACTCGCTTATATATATATATATATATATATATATATATTTATTTATTTATATATATGAACTATGGTGGGACTTTGTTCGATGAGCCTAATTTTATATACAGTGCGTTTATTAAGCTTTTATATATATATATATATATATATATATATATATATATATATATACCATTTGGGCAGGCCAAGGTAATAAGAGATACTGAGAGAGAGAGAAGAAGCAGAGATGCATATATTGAATACACAATTAATAAATAAAAACAGTTTATTGATCACTGAAACTATATACAAACTAAAATGAAATTAACTTACAACTTAGAACATTTAACTGGAGAAGTAGAGAAGAGGGGTTAAGTAGGTTAATCAGAGGTAGAAACTAAAGATTTGTCTGAGAGAGAGAGCTCAGAGTCTTTCTAAGTTTCGAAGTCTGAAGAACCAACTGAGATCTCAGTTTCCTTTTATAATGCAAGGAAAGAGAATTCATATAAATAGATCGGGTAAAAGTAAAAGCTATTACAATGGTCTGGGTAAAGTAAAAACATTTTACATAAGTGAAAACATGTTACTTAAGTAAAAGAGAAAGTAAAAGTAAAAGTAACTACTTTTGACTAAAGGCAAACACTTTAATTTGCTTTTGGAGAAGCTAGTAAATGACTTTGAATGATTGGGGACTTTACATAAGTATTTATGACTACTTTCGATTGAAAAGCGATTCCTTTGGTCGAGTAGAATGCCGAAAGGTGAAATGGTCGAATTTGAACAGACGAACCTGGCCGTTGGAAAAGGAACTAATGAACTCAGGCGAATGGATCCTGAGCATCCTGAAGGTTGACTGTGCCATAAGGATCATTATTGAAAATATTCAACAATTTTCTGATGGAACTGTTAAAATTAGTTTTGAACGTACTAAGACACCAATAATTATTGAAGATATTTCCAGTTCTTCAGCCCCTTCAGTTATCCATACTAGAAGAGACACTGAAGTACTCAGTAATCCTTCAATCAAAAATGTTAAGTTAAAGGGCGTTCTTAATCAAGGTCAAACCAGTCACCCTTGTTATGCTCATAGAGATTTTGCTGAAGAAGAAAGTTCTTCTTCTCCCAATTCTTCTATGATGCCCACTCAGTCAGATTTTGATATCCCCATTAACAATCAATTAAGAGTTATCAAAAAGGAGTTCGTTTTTGACTGGGATAATCTAGTAAAAGATTTTAATGCTAAATCTAATAAAGAAAAAAGACATCTATTTAGATCCAATCACCCCATAGAAAAGGAGCGTGATAAAATAATAAACAGATGGAAAAGATTTATAAAAAATGAGAAAATGAATATTTCATTTTATGATTGGTATGAACAATTTCAAAGTAAATGTAACGTGATTACCAAAACACAGTGGGTTAAAGAAGATAAGTCAAAAGTTTCATCTAGTCATCCCCTTTAGAAAGCAGTTCTAATCAGGTTAAAAATAAACGTACATTGTTGCCCACCCATTCAAAATTTCTGATGCTAATAACAATGATAAAAAAATTATTGAACAATTAAACTTTAGTAATCAATATCTAGCAACCGTTGGAAAACAGCTAGATAGGATTGAAGAAAAGTTTGAAGAATCTATTATTAAAAAACCGATTTAAAAATTGAACATCCTTTAATAAAGTTACCGAAAAAATAGATAAGTTAGGATTACCATCGATGATAATAACTTAGTTAAATCCATTGATAAGTTATTCAAAAGCTTAAAATGAACTGGTACAAGTGGTACTATTGCGCGATTGATCAAGTTAAAAGCGATGATGAAACAAGTTATCAATCGATAATTCGATCATCGATTCAATACCGATTTAAATGATCAACTTAACAAATTAATGATTAAAACACCAGAAGATAACTAGGAATTGGTATTCTAGACCTACTCCTCCGGACTTACAGTTCGAAGAGAGAAACCTAGATAAACAGTTCTCAGTTTCATCTAATAAAATTTACGAATGGAACATTGATGGATTTAGTGAACAAGAAATTTTAAATAAATTAAACCATATGTCCATGGTGGCAAACAGTTACATCACCAAATTCAACAATCTATCTCAATCAGATATTGTTGAATTAATTGTTAGTGGATTCACTGGTATCCTCAGATCTTGGTGGGAAAAACATCTCACTGAAGATGCTAGAATATCAATAATCCATGCCGTCCAGCTGGATGATGATGGCAACCCTATCTTCAATGAGGATATTTGCATCGGTCCGCCTGATGGAGTTAATACACTTATATTTACAATAATAAACATATTGAATCTCACAAAATTACTAAACATCATAAAAGAAAGCGTCGTTACCACGAAAGCAGGAATCAAGACAATTATTATAATAAGCCCAAAACTACTAATAAAAGGAATATTAAAAAATCCAAATCTAAAAAATATGATAAAAGTAAAGTTATTTGCCACAATTGTGGACAAAAGGGTCATTACAAAATGAATGTAAAATAAAACAAAAATTAAATCCGTTAAATATTTCTAGTGAAGACAATTGCGCAAATCCTAGAACTTATGCGAATAGAAAATAATGACAGTAGTAATGAAGAATCTTCTTGTCCCTCTAGTAATAAAAGCAATAACACGTTTAGCAGTGATACAGGAGAAGTCACTATTTGCGCAGACAATTGCAATGAGCAATGTTGCACAAAAGGAATTAATGTAATTAACAAAGATAATGAAGAGAGTTCTTTATTAATTGATCTAATTAGTAAAATTACTGATCCCAAACTAAAGGCTCAGTACACTAAACAGTTAAAGGATTTATTAACTAAGGATAGTAATGAAAAATTCATTAAAGCCAAAGAAAAACCAATTTTTAGCCTTAATAAAACATTAGAAAGATTTAAAACTCCTATTAAAGAAATCACCCTCCCAGAATTGAATCTAGAAGTTAATAAACTTAAAAAAGAAATTACTAATCTTATTCATACTACTTTCAAAACATCTTTTAATTCTTTGTCAGAAGTCACCTAACTTACTGTAGTCCACCCTTCTCCGTGTCTACCCAGGTAAGTCTCTTGTGTGGCGAGTTTTGGGTATTAGGTTTGGGTATGAGTCTACTCAAGGTAAGAGGGTGCGTATGGAAGATCTGAGTGAAATTTTATTTTGAAACCAGTACAATGAATAGGTTATTTAGATCTAACTCTTCAACTAGTCAAAGGTCAACTTTACCTTCTGTCCCAAACATAGTTAACCAAGAATCTCACAGCTATGAAAATATTAGTCAAGCCTTACACAATTGGAATATACCAAGAGTTTCTCCAAAAGAAATTTATCAGTCAACATTTTTAGATAATTTTAAAACTGATTATAATGTCAAAACAGTTGAGAAAGTTTACGCTATTAATAGAGGGGTTACAATTTTATTCATATTGGATTAATTCAAGTTGCAGTAAAACCATTAAACATTAAAGGAATTAACTCATGCATCTATCTCTGCATACAAGAGATGCTCGGTTTTAAATTATCATCCCAAAGATTATAGGTGTTATGGAATCAAGTTTGCACAATGGACACATCCATTTTAATTGCTTCTCCGATTTCACCCTAAGTCTTAGTGATCAGCATCTATTAAAGTTTTTAACATTAAATATTAAAACTTCAGGTGAAATCACTCATATGATTGAGGGTTCTCAGCCTATTGCTTTAATTTATAGGATTTATTATAAAACGATGAAAACAAATTTGAATGTTCATGCTTTAAATAAAAGTCCTAAAGATTTAACAGTTTTAATTCAAAGTTCTACTACTGATGCTAATATTCAAGTTCCAAGAACAATTCTCTGGAAGGATATTACGCTTCCCAGTCAGTGGACTTTACCTAATGAATTACCCCAACAGCCCGTAATAAATAATTTATTAAATATCAATAATGCATGCCGTCCAGCTGGATGATGATGGCAACCCTATCTTCAATGAGGATATTGGCATCGGTCCGCCTGATGGAGTTAATACACTTATATTTACAATAATAAAACACTTCATTGGCACTCCCGGTAATATAAATGAAAGAATTCACGATCGATTTAAGTAATCTCACTTGTCCCACTCTAAGTGACTTTAGGTGGTACAAAGATGTTTTTACGTCTAGAGTTATGTTGCGAATGATGTGATAATAAACCTTTCTGGAAAGAAAAATTCATCAACGGTTTACCCTCTTTATTTGCCCATAAGGTTCGTGAAGAATTGGGTAAAAATCTTGGCTACATTGATTATGATAACTTAACCTACGGTGATATAATAAGTCACATTCAAAAAATTGGATTAAAAATGTGTATTGATTTCAAATTAGCTAAACAAGCTAGTAAAGATAAGAAGAAAGCTAAATATGAATTAGACACTTTTTGTGAACAATATGGTTTACCCCCTGTAGCTCCCTCCAGAAGGAAGCCAAGGCATAAACATATGAATAAAATTGTAACCCCTTTTCCTATGTTTTTTAATAACATCAGGGTCAAGAAGACTACAATTTTCATATTAAACAAAAATTCTTTTTCTTGAAGGTCTACTTAGAAAGCCTTACTTGCCTTAAACTCATACAAGTAGATCTAAAGATTCCTTTGGCCATTCAACGCTCCCACCTTTGGAGACTTACAAGCGAGGCACTAATCGGGACTTAAGGCGATCTTGGGTGTTTTCCGGCGAAGGTCGGGACTTGTAGAAGCAGAGCAAGAAAAATAAAAGTTTGAAAAAACATTTAAGTAAACAAATCAAACTGTTTTTGATCAAGATCGCCGATAGCATTTACTTTTACATTGGTAAATGTAAGAAACATTTAACTAAGTTAAAAACATTTAACTTAAGTAAAAGCAAAAGTTATTCTTTTACTTTTACTTTTACATTTTACTAAAGTAAAAGACTTTTTCTTTACGGAAAGCAAAAGCTGAGATGATGGCGTGGGCCATCACCTGTCGGTGACTGAAGACTCCTCTGGCGTCTTCTTGGTTGACTGGTCCGTCTCCTGTGGATGCCGGAAGGTGCTGTTGATCATCTTCTCAGATGAGTCACCATCCCCATACATAATAAACCTAAAAAAGAAATTACTAATCTCAAATTAGAAGTTTCTAATTTAAAAAAGGATTTTGAAGATAAAAGATCTGGTCTTCAAGTTAACGATTCTTCATCTAGTGATGAAAATCATGATGATGAACCTGAGTCTTCTGGCGTTAAAAATGATCCTGATCTTTTTGTTCAAGGTCTCACGCTTAAACGTATTAAAGACATCACCATTCAAAAATGGTACATCTCAGTTAACCTGGTTGTTGATAAAAGCTTCCCTATACGGCTTTCTGCTCTGGTTGACAAAAAGTGATTTAAGCGCATACAAGAAGGCTTAATCCCAACCAAATATTTTAGGAAAACCAGTGAAAGATTAAACTCAGCTAATGGTAGTCAAATGGAAATTAAATATAAATTACAAAAAGTACATATCTGTCAAGACAATATGTGTTTCAAAACATCATTTGTTTTGATCCGCAACCTCACTGATAAAGTCATTTTAGGATTACCATTTATATATTTACTTTACCCATTTACTACTAATAATGAAGGCCTAAGCTGTAAACATTTAGGTAAGAAAATAACATTTAAATTTCTTATTAAACCAAAAGAAAGAGATTTAAAATTCATTCAAGAAGAATCCATCTCGAAATCAATAAATCTACTCAATTGTAAAATAACACATTTAAATTTCTTAAAAGAAGAAGTTAAATATAAAAGAATTGAAGAGCAACTTCTTAATAGTAAAGTTCAAGAAAAAATTGAAGAATTAAAAACATATTTGAAAGATAACCTTTGTTCTGATTCTCCCAATGCCTTTTGGTATAGGAAGAAGCATATGGTTAGGCTCCACAGGAGACGGACCAGTCAACCAAGAAGACGCCAGAGGAGTCTTCAGTCACCGACAGGTGATGGCCCACGCCATCATCTCAAACTTTTGCTTAAAAGTAAAGCAAAAGTCTTTTACTTTAGTAAAATGTAAAAGTAAAAGTAAAAGAATAACTTTTGCTTTTACTTAAGTTAAATGTTTTTAACTTAGTTAAATGTTTCTTACATTTACCAATGTAAAAGTAAATGTAAAATGTTTCTTACGTTTTACTTTTACTTAAGTAAATTACTTTTACTTGATTAATCACTCGATTGGTCACGATCTATCAAGAAATCGATCTAAAACATAAGACTAATTTGTTAAGCTGTTTAAACAAAAATTCTTTTTCTTGAAGGTCTACTTAGAAAGCCTTACTTGCCTTAAACTCATACCCGTAGATCTAAAGATTCCCTTTGGCCATTCACTGCTCCCACACTGGAGACTTACAAACAGGCACTAATCGGGACTTAAAGGCGATCTTGGGTGTTTTCCGGCGAAGGTCGGGACTTGTAGAAGCAGAGCAAGAAAAATAAAAGTTTGAAAAAACATTTAAGTAAACAAATCAAACTGTTTTTGATCAAGATCGCCGATAGCATCAAGAACCAACCGTGTGGCTTTGATACCATATAACAGCGGGATAAGTTTTTTAAAAGAAAAACTTTAACAGAAAAGAAAAGATTAAGAAGATGACCGGTGAATCGGTAAAACAATCTCTTTCTTTTATTTATAAACATTTGAGGAGGGAAAGAAAAGATTAAGAAGATGACCGGTGAATCGGTAAAGCAATCTCTTTCTTTTATTTATAAACATTTGAGGAGGGATTACAGTATATCCTAGATCTAAATGTTTGAGAGGGAAGATCGAAGTATTAAGGACTTCATCTTCATCTTCTAACTAAGAAGATCATTTGAAAGCTTCGTCTCCCCTAAACAAGAGAGAAGGGAGAGAACCTCGGAAGAGCTTTCTAGAGAGAGAAGCTCTGAGGCTTTACATTGAATTAAGCCTAAAGAAACTCTAACACTTGAGTTTCTTTAAATAGAAAACTGAAAAGTAAATTACTATTTGATTCACGCAGGAATCACTATTACATTAACTGAAGTAAAAGTAATTTACTTAAGTAAAAGTAAAACGTAAGAAACATTTTACATTTACTTTTACATTGGTAAATGTAAGAAACATTTAACTAAGTTAAAAACATTTAACTTAAGTAAAAGCAAAAGTTATTCTTTTACTTTTACTTTTACATTTTACTAAAGTAAAAGACTTTTGCTTTACGGAAAGCAAAAGCTGAGATGATGGCGTGGGCCATCACCTGTCGGTGACTGAAGACTCCTCTGGCGTCTTCTTGGTTGACTGGTCCGTCTCCTGTGGATGCCGGAAATTTGTTTACAAAAAGAAGGAGGACAAAATATTTTCACCGAAAAATTGGTCAGATCTTCAAAATTTCTTAAGTTTTGTAAAAGATTTTTTGTTTAAAAACAAATCAGACTCAAATCTGAAACAAAGGATCACTCGATTGGTCCTGATCTATCAGTAAAATCGATCTAAAACATAAGACTAATTTGTTAACTGTTTAAACAAAAATTCTTTTTCTTGAAGGTCTACTTAGAAAGCCTTACTTGCCTTAAACTCATACCCGTAGATCTAAAGATTCCATTTGGCCATTCACTGCTCCCACACTGGAGACTTACAAACAGGCACTAATCGGGACTTAAGGAGATCTTGGGTGTTTTCCGGCGAAGGTCGGGACTTGTAGAAGCAGAGCAAGAAAAAAATAAAAGTTTGAAAAAACATTTAAGTAAACAAATCAAAGCTGTTTTTTTTTGATCAAGATCATACGATAGCATCAAGAACCAACCAAGTGTGGCTCACGATACCACCATAAAAGATCACGGTCTTCAAGTTAACGATTCTTCATCTAGTGATGAAAATCATGATGATGAACTTTGAGTCTTACGGCGTTAAAAATGATCCCGATCTTTTTGTTCGAGGTCTCATGCTTAAGCGTATTAAAGACATCACCATTCAAAATGGTACATCTCGATTAACACTGGTTGTTGATAAAAGCTTCTCTATCTGACTTTACTCTGTCGGTTGACACAGTCTTGATTTAAGCGCATACAAGAAGGCTTAATCAACCAAATATTTTAGGAAAACCCGTTGAAAGATTAAACTTCATTAATGGTAGTCAAATGGAAATTAAATATAAATTACCAAAAGTACATATCTCATCTAAGACAATATGTGTTTCAAAACATCATTTGTTTTGATCCGCAACCTCACCGATAAAGTCATTTTAGGATTACCATTTATATATTTACTTTACCCATTTACTACTAATAATGAAGGCCTAAGTCGTGTAAACATTTAGGTAAGAAAATAACATTTAAATTTCTTATTAAACCAAAAGAAAGAGATTTAAAATTCATTCAAGAAGAATCCATCTAGAAATCAATAAATCTACTCAATTGTAAAATAACACATTTAAATTTCTTAAAGAAGAAGTTAAATATAAAAAGAATTGAAGAGCAACTTCTTAATAGTAAAGTTCAAGAAAAAATTGAAGAATTAAAAACATATTTGAAAGATAACCTTTGTTCTGATTCTCCCAATGCCTTTTGGTATAGGAAGAAGCATATGGTTAGGCTCCACAGGGAGGCGGACGATCCAACCAAGAAGGCATGAGAGAGTCTTGATCATTAAACAGTGATGGCCCACGCCATCATCTCGACTTTTTGCTTTCAAGTAAAGCAAAAAGTCTTTTACTTTAGTAAAATGTAAAAGTAAAAGTAAAAGAATAACTTTGCTTTTACTTAAGTTAAATGTTTTTAACTTAGTTAAATGTTTCTTACATTTACCAATGTAAAAGTAAATGTAAAATGTTTCTTACGTTTTACTTTTACTTAAGTAAATTACTTTTACTTCAGTTAATCACTCGATTGGTCCTGATCTATCAGTAAAATCGATCTAAAACATAAGACTAATTTGTTAACTGTTTAAACAAAAATTCTTTTTCTTGAAGGTCTACTTAGAAAGCCTTACTTGCCTTAAACTCATACCCGTAGATCTAAAGATTCCCTTTGGCCATTCACTGCTCCCACACTGGAGACTTACAAACAGGCACTAATCGGGACTTAAAGGCGATCTTGGGTGTTTTCCGGCGAAGGTCGGGACTTGTAGAAGCAGAGCAAGAAAAATAAAAGTTTGAAAAAACATTTAAGTAAACAAATCAAACTGTTTTTGATCAAGATCGCCGATAGCATCAAGAACCAACCGTGTGGCTTTGATACCATATAACAGTGGGATAAGTTTTTTAAAAGAAAAACTTTAATGAGAAAAAAGATAAGAAGATGGCCAAGGTGAATCGGTAAAACAATCTCTTTCTTTTATTTATAAACATTTGAGGAGGGAAAGAAAAGATTAAGAAGATGACCGGTGAATCGGTAAAGCAATCTCTTTCTTTTATTTATAAACATTTGAGGAGGGATTACAGTATATCCTAGATCTAAATGTTTGAGAGGGAAGATCGAAGTATTAAGGACTTCATCTTCATCTTCTAACTAAGAAGATCGAAGCTGAAAGCTTCGTCTCCGGCTAACTAAGAGAGAAGGGAGAGAACCTCGGAAGAGCTTTCTAGAGAGAGAAGCTCTGAGGCTTTACATTGAATTAAGCCTAAAGAAACTCTAACACTTGAGTTTCTTTAAATAGAAAACAGAAAAGTAAATTACTATTTGATTCACGCAGAATCACTATTACATTAATCAAGTAAAAGTAATTTACTTAAGTAAAAGTAAAACGTAAGAAACATTTTACATTTACTTTTACATTGGTAAATGTAAGAAACATTTAACTAAGTTAAAACATTTAACTTAAGTAAAAGCAAAAGTTATTCTTTTACTTTTACTTTTACATTTACTAAAGTAAAAGACTTTTGCTTTACTGAAAGCAAAAATTTGAGATGATGGCGTGGGCCATCACACATCGATGTTGAAGACTCCTCTGGCGTCTTCTTGGTTGGTGGTCGTCTCTCCTGTGGATCTTAGGAAATTTGTTTACAAAAGAAGGAGGACAAAATATTTTCATAGAAAAATTGGTCGGATCTTCAAAATTTCTTAAGTTTTGTAAAAGATTTTTGTTTAAAAACAAATCAGACTGAAATCGAAACAACGGATCACTCGATTGGTCCTGATCTATCAGTAAAATCGATCTAAAACATAAGACTAATTTGTTAACTGTTTAAACAAAAATTCTTTTTCTTGAAGGTCTACTTAGAAAGCCTTACTTGCCTTAAACTCATACCCGTAGATCTAAAGATTCCCTTTGGCCATTCACTGCTCCCACACTGGAGACTTACAAACAGGCACTAATCGGGACTTAAGGAGATCTTGGGTGTTTTCCGGCGAAGGTCGGGACTTGTAGAAGCAGAGCAAGAAAAATAAAAGTTTGAAAAAACATTTAAGTAAACAAATCAAACTGTTTTTGATCAAGATCGCCGATAGCATCAAGAACCAACCGTGTGGCTCTGATACCATATAAAAGATCTGGTCTTCAAGTTAACGATTCTTCATCTAGTGATGAAAATCATGATGATGAACCTGAGTCTTCTGGCGTTAAAAATGATCCTGATCTTTTTGTTCAAGGTCTCATGCTTAAACGTATTAAAGACATCACCATTCAAAAATGGTACATCTCGATTAACACAGGTTGTTGATAAAAGCTTCTCTATACTGCTGCTCTGGTTGACACGGTCTTGATTTAAAGCGCATACAAGAAGGCTTAATCCCAACCAAATATTTTAGGAAAACCGGTGAAAGATTAAACTCAATTAATGGTAGTCAAATGGAAATTAAATATAAATTACAAAAAGTACATATCTCATCAAGACAATATGTGTTTCAAAACATCATTTGTTTTGATCCGCAACCTCACCGATAAAGTCATTTTAGGATTACCATTTATATATTTACTTTACCCATTTACTACTAATAATGAAGGCCTAAAAAGTTGTAAACATTTAGGTAAGAAAATAACATTTAAATTTCTTATTAAACCAAAAGAAAGAGATTTAAAATTCATTCAAGAAGAATCCATCTAGAAATCAATAAATCTACTCAATTGTAAAATAACACATTTAAATTTCTTAAAAGAAGAAGTTAAATATAAAAGAATTGAAAAGCAACTTCTTAATAGTAAAGTTCAAGAAAAATTGAAGAATTAAAACATATTTGAAAGATAACCTTTGTTACGATTCTCCCAATGCCTTTTGGTATAGGAAGAAGCATATGGTTAAAGCTCCACTTTGAGAGAGCGGACGATCAACCAAGAAGACGCCAGAGGAGTCTTGATCATAAACAGTGATGGCCCACGCCATCATCTCAGCTTTTTCTTTTCGTAAAGCAAAAGTCTTTTACTTTAGTAAAATGTAAAAGTAAAAGTAAAAGAATAACTTTTGCTTTTACTTAAGTTAAATGTTTTTAACTTAGTTAAATGTTTCTTACATTTACCAATGTAAAAGTAAATGTAAAATGTTTCTTACGTTTTACTTTTACTTAAGTAAATTACTTTTACTTCAGTTAATCACTCGATTGGTCCTGATCTATCAGTAAAATCGATCTAAAACATAAGACTAATTTGTTAACTGTTTAAACAAAAATTCTTTTTCTTGAAGGTCTACTTAGAAAGCCTTACTTGCCTTAAACTCATACCGTAGATCTAAAGATTCCTTTGGCCATTCTTTGCTCCCACACCTGGAGACTTACAAGCGAGGCACTAATCGGGACTTAAGGAGATCTTGGGTGTTTTAAAGTGAAGGTCGGGACTTGTGAAGAAAGAGCAAGAAAATAAAAGTTTGAAAAAACATTTAAGTAAACAAATCAAATGCTTTTTTGATCAAGATCATGGAGATAGCATCAAGAACCAATAGTGTGGCTCGATACCATATAACAAATGGGATAAGTTTTTAAAAGAAATATATATATATATATATATATATATATATATATATATATATATATATATATATATATATATATATATATATATATATATATATATATGAACTGTGTGGTGAACTACATTCACGATGAGCACAGATTTCACATCAGAATGCGTTTATTGCTTATATATATATATATATATATACAATTTATTTTTAAAGCCAAGTTGTTTGTTGTTGGTAAGCTGTATAGTGAGATCTCTTTAATCAAACTTCTCTTTACTCTTTCAAAATTATCTTCTTCATCAAAGTTACGAAAGTCACCTTTTTTTTTGTAGTCCACCTAGTTCGTGTCTAACCTTTGTAAGTCTCCGAGGTGTGAAAGCGAGTGTCGGGTTATAGAACATAGGTATGAGTCTACTTTGGGTAAGCAGGGTATGCATGAATGAACCTTGAGTAAGATTTTATTTTTGAAACAATCAAGATGAGTAGGTTATTCAGGTCTAGCTCTTCAGTTAGTAACAGGTCAGCTTTGCCTCCTGTTCCAGACATAGTGAACCAAGAAGAACATAATTATGAAAACATTAATCAAGTTTTAAACAACTGGAATATACCTAAGGTATCTCCAAAAGAGATTTATCAGTCAACTTTTTCAGATAAATTTAAAACTGACTATAATGACAAAACAGTTGAAAGAGTTTATGCAATCAACAAAGAATATGAAAATTGTAGTCTTTTATCACCAAAAGTTATTAAAAAACATAGAAAAAAGGGTTACAATTTTATACATATAGGTCTTGTTCAAGTTCTTGAGTTAAACCTCTTAATAGAAAAGGAATTAATTCATCAATCTACCTCGCCTTAGAGATGCTAGATTTTTAAATTACTATCCAAGCATTATTGGTGCTATGGAAGCAAGTTTGCACAATGGACCTATCCATTTCAATTGCTTTCTGATTTCATTACGAGTCTCGATGATCAAAACTTATTTAAAGCCTTATCATTAAATATTAAAGCCCGATGGAGAGATTACTCAAATGATTGAAGGATCTCAACCCATTGTTTTGATTTCTGAGATTTATTATAAGACAATGAAGTCAAATTTGAGCGTTCATGCTCTTAATAAAAGCCCAAAAGATCAAGCAGTTTTAATTCAAAGTTCAACTAGTGATGCTAATATCCGGATCCAAGAACAATTCTTTGGAAGGATATTAACTTACCTAATCGATGGACTTTACCAAATTAATTACCACAAAAGACCATAGTTAACAATTTGTTGAATATTGAAAATATCCAAATGGTTTTGATGGAAGCTGTTAAAATTAGTTTTGAGCGTACTAGAACACGAGTTATTATTGAAGATATTTCTAGTTCTTCTTGGTCCCTTGATTATCCACACTAGAAGAATCTTTGAAGTCTAAGTAATCCTCTTGTTAAGGATATCAAACTTAAAGGTATTCTTAATGAAGGACAAGTTAGTCATCCTGTTATACTCGAGAATGATCTAGTAGAAGATGAAGATTCTTCTTCCCGGCATCCTCTGTTTATCCCACGATCGATTTTAATGCCCCAATTCATAATCAATTTAAGAGTCATTAAAAAGGATTTTGTGTTAGATTGGGATAACTTAGTTAAAGATTTTAATTCAAAATCTAATAAAAAAAAAAAGACATCTATTCAGAGCAAATCATCCAAGCTGAAAAAAGAAAGAAATAAAATAGTAAATAGATGGAAAAGATTTATTAAGAATGAAGAAATTAACATTACTTTTTACGGTTGGTATGAACAATATCAAAGTAAATGTAATGTTATTAGTAAAACCAATGGATTAAAGAAGCAGATCCAAAGTATCGACCCGGTCATCCCCATTAAAGCAGTTCTAATTCGATTAAAAACACTTGATTATTGCTAGTCCCTTCAAAAAATACAGGGGAACTAATAACGACAAAAAATAATTGAACAATTAAACTTTAGTAATCAATATCTAGCAGCAGTGGGAAAGCTTGACTAGATAGAATTGAAGAAAAATTTGAAGAAGGTATTATTAAAAAACACGATTCAAAGATTGAACAACCTTTACTAAATTTACGGAAAAGCAGATATAATTTAAGTTTACCTAATAAAGATGGCGAATTGGTCCAATCTATTGAGAAATTATTTAAAAACTCAAAAGCAGAACCGGTCCAAGTGGAACTATTTAACATTATTGATCGGTGAAGTCGATGATAATAATGAAAGTTCTTGACCACTCTTCTATTTCAAACCTTAATGACCAATTAAATAAATTAGCTATTAATAACACAAGTATTACGAAATTGGTATTCGAGACCAACTCCTCGGATTTACAATTGAAGAGAGAAATCTAGATAAGCAGGTTTTGGTGTCCTCTAATAAAATTTATGAATGGAATATAGATGGATTTAGTGAACAAGAAATTCTTAATAAACTTAATCATATGTCATGGTAGCTAATGATTACATCACTAAATTCAACACTTTGTCTCAACCGGACATTGTCGAGTTAATAGCTAGTGGATTCTTTGGCATTCTTAGGTCTTGGTGGGAAAAACATCTCACGAGAAGACATTAGAATATCCATAATTCATGCTATTCAAAGAGATAAAGAAGGCAATCCCATCTTTGATGAAGATCTTTGGTATTGGTCTTCTGATGGAGTTAATACTTTAATATTTATCATAATTAAACATTTTGTTGGAACCCCTAGCAATATTACGAGAAAGAATTCATGATCAATTAAGTAATCTTTACTTGTCCCTCTAAGTGATTTTAGATGGTACAAAGATGTATTTACTTCTAGAGTTATGATGAGAAATAGCGGTAATAAACCATTTTGAAAAAGAAATTTGTTAATAGGTCCGCCATCTTTATTTGCTCACAAAGTTAGAGAAGAATTAAGTAAAAACCTAGGATATATTGATTATGATAATTTAACTTATGGTGATATTATTAGTCATATCAAAAAATTGGATTAAAAATTTGCATTGATTTTAAATTAGCTAAACAAGCGAAAAAAAGACAAAAAATAAAGCTAAATCTGAGTTAGGAACATTTTGTGAGCAGTATGGTTTCTGGCATAGGTGGCTCCTCGAAGAAAGAACACGCGTAAAGATAAACATATTGAGCCACAAAAAAAATCATAAGCGCATAGTAAGAAGAGATATATTCATGGCAAAAATAAGAATAATAATCAAGATAATTATTATAATAAACCTAAGTCATCAAAGAAAAAATCTTATAAAAAATCAAAACATTTGATAAAAGTAAAAAAAGTCATCACAATTATGGGCGAGAAAGGTCATTACAAAAAGTGAATGTAGAGTTAAACAGAAATTAGCTCAGTTGAATATTTCAACTGAAGATACAGAACAGTTATTAGAATTAATGAGAATTGATAATAAGAGTAGTAGCAGTAATGAAGAAGCTTCTGATATTCCAGAATCTTCTAGTAACAACACATCAACATAGATTCTGATAGTGAAAATGAAGTCACTATATATACGAGAAAATTGTAATAAAAAGCTGTTGTATAAAAGAATTAGTGTAATTACAAAAGATGAAGAAGAAAGCTCCTTATTAATAGATCTAATCGGTAAAATTACGGATCCGAATTAAAAACTCAATATAGAAACAATTAAAAGATTTATTAACTAAAGATAAGAAAATCAGCGACAAGGTTCTTAGAGCAAAGAAAAACCCATATTAGGTTTAAATAAGACTCTTGAAAGATTCAAATCTCCGATTAAAGAAATTAAACTACGAATTAAATCAAGAGGTTAATAAACTTAAAAAGGAGATTTCTAATTTAAAGATAGATATTTCTAATTTAAGAAAAAGATTGACAATAAAAATTAGATCTTCAAGTTAATGATTCTTCTTACAGTGATGAAAGTCACGAGGATCCAGAATCATGTGGAGCCAAGGATTCTGATCTCTTTATTCAAGGTCTCTCTCTTAAAAGAATTAAAGATATTACTATTCAAAAATGGTATATTTCCATTAATTTAGTCATTGATAAAACTTTCTCAGTACAACTCCCTGCTCTAGTAGATACTGGTGCAGACTTGAATTGTATTCAAGAAGGTATTATCCCCACTAGATATTATAAGAAAACTAGTGAAAAATTAAATTCAGCTAACGGTAGTCAAATGGAAATAAAGTACAAATTACCTAAAGTACATATTTGTGAGGACAACATGTGTTTCAAGACCTCGTTCGTCTTAGTTCGCAATCTTACTGACAAAATCATTTTAGGTTTACCATTCATATATTTGCTTTATCCATTTACCACTAGTAATAAAGGTTTAAGTTGTGAACATTTAGGAAATAAAATTATATTTAAATTCTTAATTAAACCAAAAGAAAGAGATTTAAAATTCATTCAAGAAGAATCAATTTCTAAATCATTAAATACATTGAATTGTAAAGTTACCCACCTAAATTTTCTTAAAGAAGAAATTAAGTATCAACAAGTTGAAGACCAACTTAAAATGTGAGTTCAAGAAAAATAAAAGAATTAAAAGATTATTTAATAAATAACTTATGTTACGATTCTCCCGATGCTTTTTGGCATAGGAAGAAGCACATAGTTAGATTACCTATGCTAAAGAATTTAAAGAGCATTTAATTCTTTACTAAAGGCTAGGGTTTACTCAAATGAGTCATGAACAAATGGAGTTATGTAAAATTGAAATTAATGATCTTCTCGGTAAAAAGGGCTAATTAGGCATAGTAAGTCACCATGGTCTTGTCCACCTTATACATGTTTAATAATAAAATTTGAGAAAAAGCGAGGTGTCCCTAATTTAGTCATTAATTATAAACCATTAAACAAAGTTTTAGAGTGGATTAGGTACCCTTTGCCCAACAAGGATGATCTCCTTGGTAGGTTAAGCGTCTCTCCACAATCTTTAGTAAATTTGACCTCAAGTCGGGATTACGGCAAGTTGCCATTCACCCGGATGATAGGTACAAAGCGCATTTACCACTCCGTTTGGACACTACTGAATGGAATGTTGATCATTTGGACTTAAGAATGCACCCGATGAATTTGAGAATATTCTTAATAATATTTTGAATCCCTTGATCATTTTATTATTGTATACATCGATGATATCCTTGTATTCTCCAAGACTATTAAAGAACATATTAAACACTTGAATTCATTCTTCAAGCAGATTAAAACCAATGGTCTTGTCATTTCCCCTTCCAAGTGTGTCATTTTTTGACTAAAGTTGATTTCTCGGTTTAATCCTCTATCATGGACTCACGCGGCCAATTAGTGAGCTATTCAATTCATAAACCGGTTCCCGAGATAAGATTAAAGCAAGAATCGACTCTGAGAGGTTTCTTGGCTCATTTCAATTATATTGGCGATTTCTGAGGACCTCGGGAAGATTTGTAAGCCTCTCTTTCGGTAACTTACAAAGTAATCCTCCTCCTTGGATTGACATTCATATACGTCGTCCAACAAGTTAAAAAATACGTTAAGGTTTTGCCTGCCTTGGCATCTCTAATGATTGACATTCAAAAATAGTTGAAGCGATGCCTCGGCGTTGGTTTTGGTGGCATACTCAAACAAAAATTGACTCCTACTTTTAATGAGCAGTTGTTTCGTTTCATTTGGCGCATGGAATCCTACGGTTAAAATACAGTACTATTAAAAAGAGATTTTATCTCTAGTTTTATGTATTAAAAAATTCGAGAGAGATTTATTAAATCGAGAAATTCTTAGTTAGAATAGATTGTAAGTCGGACAAAATTTATTCTTGAAAAAGGCGTTGAAAAGCGTCGCCTCTAAGCATTCATTAAGCTAGATGGCAAGCAATTTTAAGTATTTTTGATTTTGATATTGAATATATTAAAGGTAGTAACAACTTCGGTTCAGATTTTCTCACACCGTGAATTTATTAACAGTACAATCACGCCCAACATGAGTGTGATGACGAGGAGGTTCATCTTCTACGTAGTCAGTCATGGCCGCTCTGCCGGTCCAGTTAATCAACTAGTTAATCAACCAAAAGGAACTGTTGTTCCTCACCCAGTCACCCAAACACATAATAAATTCCAGGTGCTTGGTACAGTCCCCAAGCCCTACTCCTCAGTTCTTGTTAGTCATCCAAAGCCATTTGATATTTTTAGCTAGTCGAACCCGACTACTTCATCAAAACCTAGTCACCCAGTGTCTGATTATCATCAGATTTATGATCAACACTTATTCCATGTTGAGTTAAATATGAAACCCAAAAATAACCCTATTCAATTAGCAGCCCAGTATTTTCCTTCGGGATGGCATTTTACTCCTTTAGCTCCATACAAGTCACTCGTATATTATAGAGACATCCTTATTGAAACATAGTCAGTTTTCATTAAACCTATCTATGCCAATGATGATAAATCAAAACTTCTTTATCATTCATTGTATATTAAACAAGTCCTTAATTCATCAGATTGGAGTAGTCATCCATCAGATCTCAAGTCTCTTTCTAATCAAACTAGCTCTTTTTGCTATTATGATTATATTGAGGCAGCACAAAATCATGCTTCATCAAAATGAAGATCATAGTCACTCGTGGTTCTTTCAGTTCGACCACAAATTCAAAAGTCAATTCCCCAAATGGTTCATCCTTTGGTGGACAAGGTATGGTTTGAGTCACGACATTTTCCCCAAACCTCTCCTTGCTCAGTTAGAGCATTTTTGTCATCACAGTAACTATCATTCCAAATATGAGGAAATTCCAGTCTTCCTTATATTTTGTAGTAAATATAAAATCCCTTGGATTTTGAAATGGCGATATATAATTCTGACTACCCAAGAAGTCACTTAGATTTTTGACCTCCATCATCCATAGGAATTAGGACTGCTCAGACTTTCCTTTCTCCTATTTCCCAGGTCTCTCGTTGTTTTTCAATTAAATGGTGGGATAAATTCGGAGTTGATAGAATTGTTGGCCAAGTTCAAAAAAAATTTCCGCCTTCTCTCTATTATCTCCTCCGATTAACGCCAATCTGATCACTCTGGGTCTCTGTCGTTGCATCTTCTAATAAATCGAGTCTCTAAAAGCAATTTGAAATGTCGATTCTTAAAATCGAGTTACTTCACTGCTTGATCCTTGATGTTTCTAGCTACTCTAATTCTGAATTAAGGCGTCTTGCTGACGCTATTCATTCAAGACTTGATCAGTTACGAGAAGAGTCAGACAAAGCTTCTTCACAGTCTAGAGGAGATAACTCTAGTCAAGACCTTGAAGACGAAGGTGATTGTGACCCCTATGGCACAATTGCTCTTCAGGATGCTCAAGATCCATTTTCTTGAGCCCCTCTCTAATCAATCAAAGTGAAGATGTGATTCTCCACTTGATCAATTGGCCTGCTCCGTGACCTTAGTCACACTGCTCCGGTGACCTCGATCACTGCTTTCGGCGGAATTGTCGTGACATCTTCTTTTTTTCCAGCAAAAGCGGCGTTCGATCGAAAGATCTGGCCCCGGCGACATTAGTCGAAGTAATAGTAAGGCGTCTGCTTTTCCACCGAAAGCAGATTCTTTTTCCTTTTACTTTAGTAAAATGTTTTTACTTGATCATTAGATCTACGGGTATGAGTTTAAGGCAAGTAAGGCTTTCTAAGTAGACCTTCAAGAAAAAGAATTTTTGTTTAAACAGTTAACAAATTTGAGTCTTCTGTTTAGATCGATTTCATTGATAGATCAGGACCAATCGAGTGATCCTTTGTTTCAGATTTCATCTGATTTATTTTTAAACAAATTTTTTTACAAAATCTAAGAAATTTTGAAGATTTTGACAAATTTTTCGGTAGAATTTTTTTTTCCTCCTTCTTTATAAACAAAATTTTTGGGGGTGGAAGGTTATTTCACGGATAAAAAATTTAAAAAAGGCGGAATAATGAGGGATGGTGATTCATCGAGAAGATGATCAGCAGACACCTTAAGCATCCACAGTGGAGACGGACGATCGACCAAGAAGGCGCGGAGGAGTCTTGATCGGCCAAACGATGATGGCCCTGACCGTCATCGACTTTACTTTCAAGTAAAGCAAAAGTCTTTTACTTTAGTAAATGTAAAAGTAAAAGTAAAAGAATAACTTTTGCTTTTACTTAAGTTAAATATTTTTAACTTAGTTAAATGTTTCTTACATTTACCCATGTAAAAGTAAATGTAAAATGTTTCTTCACGTTTTACTTTTTCTTAAGTAAATTACTTGATTAATGTAATAGTGATTCTACGTGAATCAAAAGTAATTTATTTTTCTGTTTTCTATTTAAAACAACTCGAAGTGTTTAGAGTTGTTTAGGCTTAATTCAATGTAAAGCCTCGGAGCTTCTCTCTGAAAGCTCTTAGAGGTCCTCTCCCTTCTCTCTTAGTTAGTAGGAGCGAAGCTTTCAAACCGATCTTCTTAGTTAGAAGATGAAGGCGAAGTCCTTAATACTTGATCTTCCTCACAAACATTTAGATCTAGGATATCTTTGTAATCCCTTCCCTAAATGTTTATAAATAAAAGAAAGAGATTACTTTCTGGATTCAGCAGGTCATCTTCTTAATCTTTTTTTTTTTGTCTTAGTTTTTCTTTTAAAACTTATCATCATTTGTTATATGGTATCGAGCTACACGGTTGGTTCTTGATCTTTATCGGTGGTTTTGATTGAAAAGCAGTTTGATTTGTTTACTTAAATGTTTTTTCAAACTTTTATTTTTCTTGCTTTCTGCTTTTATAAGTCCAGGCCTTACCTAGTAAAACACCCAAGATCACCTTAAGTCCCGACTAGTGCTGTTTGTAAGTCTCCGGTGGGGAGCGTGTAATGGCCAAAGGAATCATTAGATCTACTGGTATGAGTTTAAATGAGTAAGGCTTTCAAGTAGACCTTCAAGAAAAAGAATTTTTGTTTAAGCAGTTAACAAATTTGAGTCTTCTGTTTAGATCGATTTCTTTCGATAGATCGGGACCAATCGAGTGATCCTTTGTTTGATTTCATCATCGATTTGTTTTAAACAAATTTTTTACAAAATCTAAGAAATTTTGAAGATTTTGACCAATTTTTCGGTGAGAAATTTTTTTTCCTCCTTCTTTATAAAAAAAATTTTTTGGGGTGGAAGGTTATATCACGGATAAAAAATTTTAAGGCGGAATAGTAGGGGATGGTGACTCATCTGAGAAGATAATCAGCGGCACCTTGAAGCATCCACGAGAGAGACGGACGATCGACGAAGAAGCGCGGAGAGTCTTTCAATAATCAATGATGATGGTTCTAACCATCATCGACTTTAACTTTCGTAAAAGCAAAAAGTCTTTTACTTTAGTAAATGTAAAAGTAAAAGTAAAAGAATAACTTTTGCTTTACTTAAGTTAAATATTTTTAACTTAGTTAAATGTTTCTTACATTTACCCATGTAAAAGTAAATGTAAAATGTTTCTTACGTTTTACTTTACTTAAGTAAATTACTTGATTAATGTAATAGTGATTCTGCGTGAATCGATAGTAATTTACTTTTACTGTTGTCTAGTTAAACAACTCGAAGTGTTTAGAGTTGTTTTAGGCTTAATTCAATGTAAAAGCCTCGAGCTTCTCTCTCTAGAAAGCTCTTGAGGTCCTCTCCTTCTCTCTTGAGTTAGCAGGAGGCGAAGCTTTCGACGATCTTCTTAGTTAGAAGATGACGAAGTCCTTAATGCTTGATCTTCCTCACAAACATTTAGATCTAAGATATCTTTGTAATCCTTCCCTAAATGTTTATAAATAAAAGAAAGAGATTACTTTCTTTGGATTCACCCGGTCATCTTCTTAATCTTTTCTTTTTACGTCTTGAATTTTCTTTTAAAAACTTATCATGCACGTTATATGGTATCGAGCCACGGTTGGTTCTTGATGCTGCTCGGTGGTTTTGATTGAAAAGCAGTTTGATTTGTTTACTTAAATGTTTTTTCAAACTTTTATTTTTCTTGCTTCTTCTTTCATAAGTCCAGGCCCTTGTTTGTAAAACACCCAGAGATCACCTTAAGTCCCGAGCTAGTGCACATTTGTAAGTCTCCGGTGGGGAGCGATGTAATGGCCAAAGGGAATCATTAGATCTACGGGTATGAGTTTAAGGCAAGTAAGGCTTTCTAAGTATACCTTCAAGAAAAAGAATTTTTGTTTAAACAGTTAACAAATTTGAGTCTTCTGTTTAGATCGATTTCACTGATAGATCAGGACCAATCGAGTGATCCTTTGTTTCAGATTTCATCTGATTTATTTTTAAACAAAATTTTTTACAAAATCTAAGAAATTTTGAAGATTTTGACCAATTTTTCGGTAGAAATTTTTTTTTTCCTCCTTCTTTATAAACAAAATTTTTGGGGGTGGAAGGGTTATTTCCTGGATAAAAATTTTGAGGCGGAATAGTAGGGGATGGTGACTCATACGAGAAGATGATCATGAGGACCTTCCAAAGCATCCACGAGAGCGGACGATCAACCAAGAAGGCGCCGGAGAGTCTTGATCAGCCAAACATGATGGCTGACCATCATCGACTTTTTCTTTAAAGTAAAGAAAAAAGTCTTTTACTTTAGTAAATGTAAAAGTAAAAGTAAAGGAATAACTTTTGCTTTTACTTAAGTTAAATGTTTTTAACTTAGTTAAATGTTTCTTACATTTACCCATGTAAAATTAAATGTATAATGTTTCAAAGCGGCGATGAGTTTTTAAAAGAAAAACTTAGACAGAAAAAAGAAAAGATTAAGAAGATGACCGGTGAATCGGTAAAGTAATCTCTTCCTTTTATTTATAAACATTTAGGGAAGGGATTACAGTATATCCTAGATCTAAATGTTTGTGAGGGAAGATCGAAGTATTAAGGACTTCGTCTTCATCTTCTAACTAAGAAGATCGAAGCTGAAAGCTTAAGTATAAATTAACTAAGAGAAGGGAGAGGACCTCGAAAAGAGCTTTCTGAGAAAGTAATCTCTTTCTTTTATTTATAAACATTTAGGGAAGGGATTAAGTATATCCTAGATCTAAATGTTTGTGAGGGAAGATCGAAGTATTAAGGACTTCGTCTTCATCTTCTAACTAAGAAGATCGGTGAAAGCTTAAATCTCCAAATAACTAAGAGAGAAGGAGGACCTGGAAGAGCTTTACAGAGAGAGCTCTAAGTCTTTACATTGAATTAAGCCTAAACAACTCTAAACACTTGAGTTGTTTAAATAGAAAAACAGAAAAAGTAAATTACTATTGATTCACGAGAATCACTATTACATTAATCTTGAAGTAATTTACTTAAGTAAAAAGTAAAACGTAAGAAACATTTTTACATTTACTTTTACATGGGTAAATGTAAGAAACATTTAACTAAGTTAAAACATTTAACTTAAGTAAAAGCAAAAGTTATTCTTTTACTTTTACTTTTACATTTACTAAAGTAAAAGACTTTTGCTTTACGGAAAGCAAAAGCTGATGATGGCTGGGGCCATCCATTATTCGATTATTGAAGACTCCTCTGGTGTCTTCTTGGTTGTTGAAGTCCGTCTCACCTGTGGATCTTGGGAAGGTCTTTGTTGATCATCTTCTCAGATGAGTCACCATCCCCTACTATTCCGCCTTAAAATTTTTATCCAGGAAATAACCCTTCCACCCCCAAAAATTTTGTTTATAAAGAAGGAGGAAAAAAAAAAATTCTACCGAAAAATTGGTCAAAATCTTCAAAATTTCTTAGATTTTGTAAAAAATTTTGTTTAAAAACAAATCAGATGAAATCTGAAACAAAGGATCACTCGATTGGTGTGACGACCCCAAATCCAGGTACTTGAAACCCGAACTCGGTTCTCCACGATACCATTTCTTTAAGCTGAATAATACTAAATAATAATACATTCGAACTTAATTTACATACGTCAAAGTTTACTTCCCTGTGCACGTGACCTTCAAATACATTCCTTACAATACTTGAATAGATACCAATACAACTATAACCATTAACTCATAATACACACTTATTCGATCGACTTTCCTTTTCCTTTGTTCGTGCTCCGAGCCTTGAGTTTGCTTCATACATAAGCGAAAATATTTAATTTAAGCAAGGATGAGCATTTAAAGTGCCCAACAAGTAATAGCAATTATATATGTTTGAAAGAATATAAGTATTCTCTTTACATAACACTTCTACATTGAATTGAAAGTTGTGAAGTAATCATCTTGATAAAAAATTTACATAACAACTCTCTTTCAAATTCTTTAAATTTGGCTCTGGCTCTACCTTTGAATAGGGTTTAAGAAACATACTATGAACATTCTTTTCATTTTCGAAAAGGTTTAGTGGAATTCTATCCTCAAACAAAATCATAACTTACGAACGCGGAGGGTGATCGGCCAGATTGTACCTGTATTGATCAATATTACATAACTTGAACAAAATTCATCGCTCTCAGCTTGCGCATAAAAAAATCTTCCCATATAGGGATGTTCATACATGCACCGGTTCCAAACAAGAAGGTTTTAATCTTGCTCAACAATAATATATAATTCAACATATATGTATACGGGTTTGACAAAGGTATATCAACATGTGAATAAATGCCATGATTATCCAAGTGGGGACACTTGTATAACCATTTAGAAATCAACTTAACGAATATATATACGAGCTAACATGTTGATAATCAAAGCGTACATAATCACATGTGGGAATAAAATAATTACGAAACTTCTTACTCATGTCCATTGCATAAAGAAAATGCAAAGGTAGGATACTTACTGATTCACGATTACAAATCTCAACTTAGGTTTTATCTCTTTATCACAACCTATCAATAATCGGATCATTCGTTCGATTAGAACAATATATCTTAACACATAATCTTTGTACTATTACAATTCAACACATAGTCTAATCACATAATCACGGTGATCATACTTTTAGTTCTATTATATACTTGAATTTTTTTTATACATTTTTCAAATATCTCATCCATGCTCTACACGGTAGCCTTTTCTTTCTATTATGAAGTCCGACATTTGTGTACGTATTAAAATGACTTTATCGGGTAAATCTTGAGTCTAAAACTCTTATTCTATACCTCAACATACGTAAATATCGGACATCTTATTTTTAATCATTTTTGCAATATCCGAAATTGAAAATTTAAAATAATTCAAATTTGTCACTAAAGGGCCTATAGGGATATAATCACATTACTATAGGTGTTCATCAAATTCGAGAACTTCATAATCGGTTCTCAAGTCGACTAGTTTGGCCAAATTTATAACTTTCAAATATCGTAATCATAATTAAATGATTTAAACATTAAACAATTCCATCATCATTAATAGTTTAATTAATACTAAACTATTAATGAAACCATCGCCAAAATATAAAAGTTATTTATAATAACTCAAACTATTTTTAAAATATTTATATTACCCAAATAATTACCATTAATATTTAAATATTAATGTACTATTTATCCAAATATTAAAAGTCATTAATTATAACTTAAAATATTTTTAAATCCTTAATATCCTCTTTAAATGGTTTTTAAATAAGTAAAACCATTTTTAAACTATTTATTTAATATTAATCATTAAATAAACTAAATATCATTAATATTATCTTAATATCATTAATATTTAATTATTAATGAAATTATCATTTAAATATTAAAAGTTATATTTTATAACCTAAAATATTTTTAAATACCTTATTTTCATTTAAAATGATTTTTATAATATTAAAATTATTTTTAAACTAAATTATTTAATATAATCATTAAATAACTTTAATATCATTAATAATTATTAATTAATGAAATTCATCACAAAATATTAAAAGTCATCACAAATAACTCATTTACATAATCAATTCCAAGCCAAAATAAACATAGTAAACTAACTAGTTTATTAACAACACTAACTAAACTTCAAAAATTCAAACTTTAACTAACAATTAAAAATAATAACATTACAAAATTAAATAAGAAACATACCAGAAAATACGAATTCCACAATTTGAATACGCACTTCCACGCTAAAATTTAACTAAGGAGACCTTTATAAAAGTTCTCCCACAACAAAGCCTTTCTCAAAAATTGGAGGCCTTATTGTTGGTGAATGAAACAAAGGCCAAGCCCTTCTATTTATAGGTTTAGAAAATGGGAAGTTCTCAATTTAATCGATGTGGGACTTGGTTTATACTAATTTTTCAATAGCTCACTTTGCGATTTTCTAACGCATTGCTCATAACTCCGATTAATCTGATTTTTGGATATGTTATACATGGTATGTAAGACTATTTTTAAAAAATACGAATTACCCAATTCGGGTTCATTAGGTAGCCCAAACAGTGCGTCAAAAGTGGACGTTAATAACGGTTTTCAATCTCGTTTCAGCTTTACCCTCTTCCGCTAAAACAGTCATAACTCTTTCATTTTAAAACATTTTGAGCGATTCTTGAGCCCACGCAGAAAGCTAACTTATGGGGCTACAACTTTTATTCTTTGACCATTTCCAAATTCGAACACATCAGCCCAGAAATTCCGTTCAAATGGACTGCACCGCACTTGTTGGGAAGTTTTGACACTACTACTTTGAAATGTCATAACTCTCTCCTCCGATATCGGATTTAGTCCGCTTTGAGTCTATGGAAAGCTTATTCGGTGTACTATAACATACCAAAAGCCCAGAAGGTTTTGAAAACATTAATTGATCGAAACAGTGTCCCGAATAGCACATCCCGCTGCTGACTTTCGGTTTGACACATTTCCTTCCAATCATAGTAATTCCCTCATCCGAGAGTCGGAATGAGGTCATTCCAAAACCTATGGCTTCCTAACTCAGTGCACTACAACATATCAAAAGTCCAGACCTTTTAAAGCACAAAAAGTGGACGAGAATGCCCCCATTACAGAATCGCCTAAAAATAGTTTATCATGATCGATTCAACCATGTTTGACCATCTATAACTTCTAATCCATACATGATATGGACTTGATTCTTTTTATGATTAAAGACCACATATCGGGCTACACATAACAACTTTTGAAGAACAAAACTCATGATCGAGCAAAGAGTTATGGCTTTTGACATTTGGTGAAAAAATAATGAATTCGGTTTTCCAACTTGCTTAAATCTTCAAATTCGTGCACTTTGATGTTATGGGTCTTTGATTTATCAACCCATATCATCAATTAACATTCTATTACACAACTTTAAATAATCAATTGTATCAAATAACATCGAATCAAAGGATTTCTAGGTTTAGTGTTCTTATACCTTTTTGCCAAAAATTCTTGATTCTTGCTTTCGATTTGTTATGGGTGATGGTTGGGCTTTGTTTAAGAGTGTATGGGCAATCTTGTACAAGGCAATTAAATGTAATATTTCATCACTAGATTTAATTCTTATAATTTACCAATTAACTTCTATCATCTTTGGTAAATTAAAACACTTATCTAATAACATCGAAATTAAACCCAGTAATTAAAATTAGGGTTTCTAATTGACCATTAGTGGTTCTTTAATTATCGTGTATGTTACTTAACACGATCGTTCACGGTTTCTAATTTCAATAGGTTAGGGTTATAATAATTAGGGTTTGTCCTAATTATCGATGTACAACAATGATAATTAGGGTTTCTTCTAATTACCGATATTCTTATTCACAAAGTAACTTCATATACACACGGTCACCACTCGTAAATACCCCATAACTCGAAGTTTAATAATTAGGGTTTCACAAAGACGGTAATATGTTATGACCTAATTGGCCGTCATTGCTCAATATTATCTCATTCAAGACATACCCAAATACATAATTATGGTCTTTGTAAAATAATATAAATAATATAATATTATTATTCTCATCTCTTGATCACAATCCCAATCCAGGCTTGGATCTCGTATCCGACTTATTCTACGACACAAGATCAATAATCAAGTTAAAATAATTAACTTAAATATTTCGAACAATTCATATAATAAAATATTTATTATATAAATCTAATTATCACTTCATATATTATTTCCAATCATGTTTTCATGGAAAATAATTAATAAAAACATTTCTAAACTGAAATTTATTACCATATAATTTGTGGTAATTAATAATTCCAAAATTATTTCTAATTTTCAAGTAATAAATGTATTCGCATTTATCGTTCACTTTACTTGACACTTAGTCTCGTCATTAAATAAATAAAAAATTTATACGCAAAATTTCTTATTTATTTTATATAGAAATTCTCGGGTTATTACAATTGGTCCTGATGTATCAGTGAAATCGATCTAAACAGAAGACTCAAATTTGTTAACTGTTTAAACAAAAATTCTTTTTCTTGAAGGTCTACTTAGAAAGCCTTACTTACCTTAAACTCATACCCGTAGATCTAATGGTTCCTTTGGCCATTACATAATCGCTCCCACCGGAGACTTACAAAGTGCACTAATCGGGACTTAAGGCGATCTTGGGTGTTTTACTGGTGAAAGGTCGGGACTTATGAAAGCGAGAAAGAAAAATAAAAGTTTGAAAAAACATTTAAGTAAACAAATCAAACTGTTTTCAATCGAAAACCACCGATATCATCAAGAACCAACCGTGTGGCTCTGATACCATATAACAGCGGCGATAAGTTTTAAAAGAAAAACTTTGTGAGAAAAAGAAAAGATTAAGAAGATGACCGGGGTGAATCCAGAAAGTAATCTCTTTCTTTTATTTATAAACATTTAGGGAAGGATTACGATCTATCCTAGATCTAAATGTTTGTGAGGGAAGATCAAGTATTAAGGGCTTTGTCTTCATCTTCTAACTAAGAAGATCGGTTTGAAAGCTTCAAATCTCGGCTAACTAAGAGAGAAGGAGAGGACCTCGGAAGAGCTTTCTAGAGAGAGAAGCTCCGAGGCTTTACATTGAATTAAGCTTAAACAACTCTAAACACTTGAGTTGTTTAAATAGAAAAAACAGAAAAGTAAATTACTATTGATTCACGCAGAATCACTATTACATTCGATGAAGTAATTTACTTAAGTAAAAGTAAAGCGTAAGAAACATTTTACATTTACTTTTACATGGGTAAATGTAAGAAACATTTAACTAAGTTAAAACATTTAACTTAAGTAAAAGCAAAAGTTATTCTTTTACTTTTACTTTTACATTTACTAAAGTAAAAGACTTTTGCTTTACGGAAAGCAAAAAGTCGATGATGGTGGGGCCATCATCGTGGATTTGATCAAGACTCCTCTGGTGTCTTCTTGGGGTACTGGTCCGTCTCCTGTGGATGCCGGAAGGTGCTGTTGATCATCTACTCAGATGAGTCACCATCCCCTACTATTCCGCCTTAAAATTTGTATCCAGGAAATAACCCTTCCACACCCAAAAATTTTGTTTATAAAGAAGGAGGAAAAAAAAAAATTCTACCGAAAAATTGGTCAAAATCTTCAAAATTTCTTAGATTTTGTAAAAAATTTTGTTTAAAAACAAATCAGATGAAATCTGAAACAAAGGATCACTCGATTGTCCACGATGTATCAAAATGAAATCGATCTAAACAGAAGACTCAAATTTGTTAACTGTTTAAACAAAAATTCTTTTTCTTGAAGGTCTACTTAGAAAGCCTTACTTGCCTTAAACTCATACCCGTAGATCTAATGGTTCCCTTTGGCCATTACACTGCTCCCACCTGGAGACTTACAAACAGGCACTAGTCGGGACTTAAGGCGATCTTGGGTGTTTTACGGCGAAGGTCGGGACTTATGAAAGCAGAGCAAGAAAAATAAAAGTTTGAAAAAACATTTAAGTAAACAAATCAAACTGTTTTCAATCGAAAACCACCGATAGCATCAAGAACCAACCGTGTGGCTCTGATACCATATATATATAATGACGATAAGTTTTTAAAAGAAAAACTTAGACAGAAAAAAGAAAAGATTAAGAAGATGACCGGTGAATCGGTAAAGTAATCTCTTTCTTTTATTTATAAACATTTAGGGAAGGGATTACAGTATATCCTAGATCTAAATGTTTGTGAGGGAAGATCGAAGTATTAAGGACTTCGTCTTCATCTTCTAACTAAGAAGATCGAAGCTGAAAGCTTCGTCTCCGGCTAACTAAGAGAGAAGGGAGAGGACCTCGGAAGAGCTTTCTAGAGAGAGAAGCTCTGAGGCTTTACATTGAATTAAGCCTAAACAACTCTAAACACTTCGAGTTGTTTAAATAGAAAACAGAAAAGTAAATTACTATTGATTCACGCAGGAATCACTATTACATTAACTGAAGTAATTTACTTAAGAAAAAGTAAAACGTAAGAAACATTTTACATTTACTTTTACATGGGTAAATGTAAGAAACATTTAACTAAGTTAAAAACATTTAACTTAAGTAAAAGCAAAAGTTATTCTTTTACTTTTACTTTTACATTTACTAAAGTAAAAGACTTTTGCTTTACGGAAAGCAAAAGCTGATGATGGCCGGGGCCATCACTATCGGTTGACTGAAGACTCCTCTAGCGTCTTCTTGGTTGACTAGTCCGTCTCCTGTGGATGCCAGAAGGTGCTGTTGATCATCTTCTCAGATGAGTCACCATCCCCTACTATTCCGCCTTAAAAAATTTTATCCAGGAAATAACCCTTCCACCCCCAAAAGTTTTGTTTATAAAGAAGGAGGAAAAAAAATTTTGTACCGAAAAATTGGTCAAAATCTTCAAAATTTCTTAGATTTTGTAAAAAATTTTGTTTAAAAACAAATCAGATGAAATCTGAAACAAAGGATCACTCGATTGGTCCTGATGTATCAGTGAAATCGATCTTAACAGAAGACTGAAATTTGTTAACTGTTTAAACAAAAATTCTTTTTCTTGAAGGTCTACTTAGAAAGCCTTACTTGCCTTAAACTCATACCCGTAGATCTAATGATTCCCTTTGGCCATTACACTGATCCCACCTGGAGACTTACAAACAGGCACTAGTCGGGACTTAAGGCGATCTTGGATGTTTTACGGCGAAGGTCGGGACTTATGAAAGCAGAGCAAGAAAAATAAAAGTTTGAAAAAACATTTAAGTAAACAAATCAAACTGTTTTCAATCAAAAATCACCGATAGCATCAAGAACCAACCGTGTGGCTCTGATACCATATAACAGCGGTGATAAGTTTTTAAAAGAAAAACTTAGACAGAAAAAAGAAAAGATTAAGAAGATGACCGATGAATCGGTAAAGTAATTTCTTTCTTATATTTATAAACATTTAGGGAAGGGATTACAATATATCCTAGATCTAAATGTTTGTGAGGGAAGATCGAAGTATTAAGGACTTCGTCTTCATCTTCTAACTAAGAAGATCGAAGCTGAAAGCTTCGTCTCCGGCTAACTAAGAGAGAAGGGAGAGGACCTCGGAAGAGCTTTCTAGAGAGAGAAGCTCTGAGGCTTTATATTGAATTAAGCCTAAACAACTCTAAACACTTCGAGTTGTTTAAATAGAAAACAGAAAAGTAAATTACTATTGATTCACGCAGGAATCACTTTTACATTAACTGAAGTAATTTACTTAAGTAAAAGTAAAACGTAAGATCTCTTTAATCAAACTTCTCTTTACTCTTTCAAAATTATCTTCTTCATCAAAGTTCTGAAGTCACCTTTCTTACCTGTAGTCCACCTAGTTCGTGTTTAACCTTTGTAAGTCTCCAGGGTATGAGCAGTGTCGGGTTATAGAACATAGGTATGAGTCTACTTTGGGTAAACGGGGTATGCATGAATGAACCTTGAGGAAGATTTTATTTTTGAAACAATCAAGATGAGTAGGTTATTCAGGTCTAGCTCTTGATTAGTAAACAGTCGACTTTGCCTCGCCTCCGGACATAGTGAACCAAGAAGAACATAATTATGAAAACATTAATCAAGTTTTAAACAACTGGAATATACCTAAGGTATCTCCAAAAGAGATTTATCAGTCAACTTTTTCAGATAAATTTAAAACTGACTATAATGTCAAAACAGTTGAAAGAGTTTATGCAATTTAAAACTGACTATAATGTCAAAACAGTTGAAAGACATTAGAATATCCATAATTCATGCTATTCAAAGAGATAAAGAAGGCAATCCCATCTTTGATGAAGATGCTGGTATTGGTCTTCTTGATGGAGTTAATACTTTAATATTTACCATAATTAAACATTTTGTTAGAACCCCTAGCAATATTACAAAAAGAATTTATGATCAATTAAGTAATCTTACTTGTCTCACTCTAAGTGATTTTAGATGGTACAAAGATGTATTTACTTCTAGAGTTATGATGAGAAATGACAGTAATAAACCATTTTGGAAAGAGAAATTCGTTAATGGTCTGCCATCTTTATTTGCTCACAAAGTTAGAGAAGAATTAAGTAAAAACCTAGGATATATTGATTATGATAATTTAACTTATGGTGATATTATTAGTCATATCCAAAAAATTGGATTAAAAATGTGCATTGATTTTAAATTAGCTAAACAAGCCAAAAAAGACAAAAATAAAGCTAAATACGAGTTAGGAACATTTTGTGAACAGTATGGTTTATGCAACGGTGGCTCTCCTCGCAGAAGAAAGAACACATAAAGATAAACATATTGAGCCACAAAAAAATCATAAGCGATTAGTAAGAAGAGATATATTCACAAACAAAAATAAGAATAATAATCAAGATAATTATTATAATAAACCTAAGTCATCAAAGAAAAAATCTTATAAAAAATCAAAAACATTTGATAAAAGTAAAAGTCTGTCACAATTATGGGCAGAAAGGTCATTACAAAAATGAATGTAGAGTTAAACAGAAATTAGCTCAGTTGAATATTTCAACTGAAGATACAGAAAAGTTATTAGAATTAATGAGAATTGATAATAAGAGTAGTAGAAGTAATGAAGAAGCTTACGATATTCGGAATCTTCTAGTAACAACACATCCAACATAGATTACGATAGTGAAAATGAAGTCACTATATATATACGAGTAAAATTATAATAAAAGCATTGTAAAAAGAATTAGTGTAATTACAAAAGATGAAGAAGAAAACTCCTTATTAATAGATCTAATCGGTAAAATTACGAGATCCGTAATTAAAAAGTCAATATACAGAAACAATTAAAAGATTTATTAACTAAAGATAAGAAAGTCACCGACAAGGTTCTTAGAGCGAAAGAAAAACCCATATTAGGTTTAAATAAGACTCTTGAAAGATTCAAATCTCGGTTAAAGAAATTACTCTTCCTGAATTAAATCAAGAGGTTAATAAACTTAAAAGGAGATTTCTAATTTAAAGATAGATATTTCTAATTTAAGAAAAGAGATTGACAATAAAAATCGAGATCTTCAAGTTAATGATTCTTCTTTACAGTGATGAAAGTCACGAAGATCCGAGAATCATCTGGAGCCAAGGATTACGATCTCTTTATTCAAGGTCTCTCTCTTAAAAGAATTAAAGATATTACTATTCAAAAATGGTATATTTTCATTAATTTAGTCATTGATAAAACTTTTCGAAGACAACTCCCCGATCTAGTAGATCTTTAGTGCGAGACTTGAATTGTATTCAAGAAGGTATTATCCCCACTAGATATTATAAGAAAACTAGTGAAAAATTAAATTCAGCTAACGGTAGTCAAATGGAAATAAAGTACAAATTACCTAATGTACATATTTGTCAGGACAACATGTGTTTCAAGACCTCGTTCGTCTTAGTTCGCAATCTTACTGACAAAATCATTTTAGGTTTACCATTCATATATTTGCTTTATCCATTTACCACTAGTAATAAAGGTTTAAGTTGTGAACATTTAGGAAAGAAAATTATATTTAAATTCTTAATTAAACCAAAAGAAAGAGATTTAAAATTCATTCAAGAAGAATCAATTTCTAAATCATTAAATCTGTTGAATTATAAAGTTACCCACCTAAATTTTCTTAAAGAAGAAATTAAGTATCAACAAGTTGAAGACCAACTTAAGAATAATGTGAGTTCAAGAAAAAATAAAAGAATTAAAAGATTATTTAATAAATAACTTATGTTACGATTCTCCCAATGCTTTTTGGCATAGGAAGAAGCACACGTTAGATTACCCTATGCTAAAGAATTTAAAGAGCATTTAATTCCTACTAAGGCTAGGCCTATTCAAATGAGTCATGAACAAATGGAGTTATGTAAAATTGAAATTATTGATCTTCTCGATTAAAGGGCTAATTAGGCATAGTAAGTCACCATGGTCTTGTCCAAACCTTCTATGTTAATAATGGTTTGAGAAAGAGCGAGGTGTCCCTCGCTTAGTCATTAATTATAAACCATTAAACAAAGTTTTAGAGTGGATTAGGTACCCTTTGCCCAACAAGGATGATCTCCTTGGTAGGTTAAGCGTCTCCACAATCTTTAGTAAATTTGACCTCAAGTTAGGATTACGCAAGTTGCCATTCACCCGGATGATAGGTACAAAGCGCATTTACCACTCTCGATTCGGACACTACGAATGGAATGTTCGATCATTTGGACTTAAGAATGCACCCAGTGAATTTCAGAATATTCTTAATAATATTTTGAATCCCTTCGATCATTTTATTATTGTATACATCGATGATATCCTTGTATTCTTCAAGACTATTGAAGAACATATTAAACACTTGAATTCATTTCAAAAGCAGTTAAAACCAATGGTCTTGTCCTTTCCCTTCCAAGTGTAGTCATTTTTTGACTAAAGTCGATTTCTCGGTTTAATCCTCTATCACATGGACTCACGCCGCCAATCGATGAGCTATTTAATTTAATAAATAGGTTCAAAAATAAAATTCCGGACAAGAATTAAGAGGTTTCTTGGCTCGATAATTAATCGGCCGTTTTACAAGGAGAAGATTTGTCCTCCTTGGAGCTTACAAGTAATCCTCCTCCTTGGTGACATTCATTATAAAAATCAACAAGTTAAAAAAATATGTTAAGGTTTTGCCTACCTTGGCATCTCTAATGATTGACATTCAAAATAGTTGAAACCGCGCCTCGGCGTTGGATTTGGTGGCATACTCAAACAAAAATTGACTCCTACTTTAATGAGCAGATTGTTCGTTTCCATTCTGGCGCATGGAATCCTACACAGTTAAAATACAGTACTATTAAAAAAGAGATTTTATCTCTAGTTTTATGTATTAAAAAATTTCAGAGAGATTTATTAAATCAGAAATTCTTAGTTAGAATAGATTGTAAGTCAGCAAAATTTATTCTTGAAAAAGACGTTGAAAACGTCGCCTCTAAGCATTCATTCGCTAGATGGCAAGCAATTTTAAGTATTTTTGATTTTGATATTGAATATATTAAAGGTAGTAACAACTCAGTTCCAGATTTTCTCACCCGTGAATTTATTAACACAGGTACAATCACAGCAACATGAGTGTACGAGGAGGTTCATCTTCTCGTAGTCATGGCGCTTCTCTTGGGTCCGATTAATCAACCAGTTAATCAACCAAAAGGAACTGTTATTCCTTACCCAGTCACCCAAACACATAATAAATTCCAGGTGCTTGGTACAGTCCCCAAGCCCTACTCCTCAGTTCTTGCTAGTCATCCAAAGCCATTTGATATTTTCGCTAGTCAAACCCCAGCTACTTCATCAAAACCTAGTCACCCAGTGTCTGATTATCATCAGATTTATGATCAACACTTATTCCATGTTGAGTTAAATATGAAACCTAAAAATGACCCTATTCAATTAGCGACCCGAAGATTTTCCTTGGGATGGCATTTTACCCCTTTAGCTCCATACAAGTCACTTGTATATTATAGAGATATCCTTATTGAAAAGCAGTCGGTTTTCATTAAACCTATCTATGCCAATGATGATAAATCAAAACTCCTTTATCATTCATTGTATATTAAACAAGTCCTTAATTCATCAGATTGGAGTAGTCATCCATCAGATCTCAGGTCTCTTTCTAATCAAACTAGCTCTTTTTGCTATTATGATTATATTGAGGCTTGGCACAAAATCATGCTTCATCAAAATGAAGATCATAGTCACTCGTGGTTCTTTCAGTTCGACCACAAATTTAAAAGTCAATTCCCCAAATGGTTCATTCTTTGGTGGACAAGGTACGGTTTGAGTCATGACATTTTCCTAAACCTCTCCTTTTTCAGTTAGAGCATTTTTGTCATCATCACAAGTAATTATCATTCTAAATATGAGGAAATTCCGGTCTTCCTTATATTTTGTAGTAAATATAAAATCCCTTGGATTTTGAAATGGCGATATATAGTTCTGACTACCCAAGAAGTCACCGTGTTTTCAAACCTCCATCATCCATAGGAATTAGGATTTGCCAGACTTTCCTTTCTCCTATTTCCCGTGTCTCTCGCCGTTTTCAATTAAATGGTGGGATAAATTTGGAGTTGATAGAATTGTTGGCCAAGTTCAAAAAGAATTTCCGCCTTCTCCTCTATTATCTCCTCCGATTAACGCCAATCTGAATACTACTGGCCTCTGTCGTTGGATCTTCTAGTAAATCGGCCTAAAAAAATTTGAAATGTCGATTGCAAAATCGCCACTTCACCGCTTGATCATCGATGTTTCTAGCTACTCTAATTACGAATTAAGGCGTCTTCTTCGACGCTTATTCATTCAAGACTTGATCGATTCTGAGAAGAGTCGACAAAGCTTCTTCACGATCCAGAGGAGATAACTCTAGTCAAGACCTGAAAGACGAAGGTGATTGTGACCCCTATGGCACAATTGCTCTTCAGATGCTCAAGATCCATTTTCTTGAGCCCTCTCTAATCAATCAAAGTGAAGATGTGATTCTCCCACCTCACCACCAAAGACTGCTCCCTAAGCCTTAGTCACTGCTGACTGCTCCAAGAGCCTCGGTCACACCGCTTTCAGGCGAGATTGTCATAAAGATCTTCGCTTTTCCACCAAAGCGGCGTTCAACAACATCTGCCCCACTACACAAGCATTAGTCAAAGAAGACATCGCTTTTCCACCGAAAAGCAGATTCTTTTTCCTATTACTTTAGTAAAATGTTTTTACTTGTACTTTTACTTTAGTAAAATGTTTCTTACTTTTACTTTACCCCAGTTATTGTAATAGTAATCTTGTAACAGTTCGTTTCCTTGTTCTATAAACGGAAATCGAATTCATTTGGTTTAGGCAGACTTAGAAAGACTCAGAGATCCTTCTCTGATCAATCTTTAGCCTCAATCGCTGTTTAGCCTACTTAACCCCCCCTTCATCTAATGTTCTTATTTCAGTAATCTTGTAAGTCATTTTAATTATCCATTTTGTAAATAAATTGTATTATAATCAATAAAATTGTTTTTATTTATTTAATTTATTTGTGTTTTGTATGCGCTCATGTTCTTCTCTCCTTTACCTTTCTCCTTCCGCCCCCATATGGTATCCAAACATTCTTGATTATGTATGGTATCGAGAGCCAAGTTGTTTGTTGTTGGTAATCGTATAGTCGGATCTCTTTAATCAAACTTCTCTTTACTCTTTCAAAATTATCTTCTTCATCAAAGTTCAAGTCACCTTTCTTTTTGTAGTCCACCTAGTTCGTGGTCTAACCTTTGTAAGTCTCCAGGGTGTGAGCAGTGTCGGGTTATAGAACATAGGTATGAGTCTACTTTGGGTAAACGGGGTATGCATGAATGAACCTTGAATAAGATTTTATTTTTGAAACAGTCAAGATGAGTAGGTTATTCAGGTCTAGCTTTTCAGTTAGTAACAGGTCAGCTTTGCCTCCTGTTCCAGACATAGTGAACCAAGAAGAACATAATTATGAAAACATTAATCAGGTTCTTAACAACTGGAATATACCTAAGGTATCTCCAAAAGAAATTTATCAGTCAACATTTTCAGATAAATTTAAAACTGATTATAATGTCAAAACAGTCGAGAGAGTTTATGCAATTAACAAAGAATACGAAAATTGTAGTCTTTTATCACCAGAAGTTATTAAAAAACATAGAAAAAAGGGTTACAATTTTATACATATAGGTCTTGTTCAAGTTGCAGTTAAACCTCTCAATAGAAAAGGAATTAATTCATCAATCTACCTCTGCCTTAGAGATGCTAGATTTTTAAATTACTATCCAAGCATTATTGGTGCTATGGAAGCAAGTTTGCACAATGGACCTATCCATTTCAATTGCTTTCCTGATTTCAACCTGAGTCTCAGTGATCAAAACTTATTTAAAGCCTTATCATTAAATATTAAAACTGATGGAGAGATTACTCAAATGATTGAAGGATCTCAACCCATTGCTTTGATTTATAGGATTTATTATAAGACAATGAAGTCAAATTTGAACGTTCATGCTCTTAATAAAAGCCCAAAAGATCAAACAGTTTTAATTCAAAGTTCAACTAGTGATGCTAATATCCAGATCCCAAGAACAATTCTTTGGAAAGATATTAACTTACCTAATCAGTGGACTTTACCAAATGAATTACCACAACAGCCCATAGTTAACAATTTGTTGAATATTGAAAATATCCAACAGTTTTCTGATGGAACTGTTAAAATTAGTTTTGAACGTACTAGAACACCAGTTATTATTGAAGATATTTCTAGTTCTTCATTCCTTCGCTTATCCACACTAGAAGAGATATCAAGTCCTAAGTAATCCTCTTGTTAAGGATATCAAACTTAAAGGTATTCTTAATGAAGGACAAGTTAGTCATCCTCGTTATACTCGTAACGATACCGTAGAAGATGAAGATTCTTCTTTCCCAAGATCCTCTGCTTATCCCACAATAACCGATTTTAATGCCCCAATTCATAATCAATTAAGAGTCATTAAAAAGGATTTTGTGTTAGATTGGGATAACTTAGTTAAAGATTTTAATTCAAAATCTAATAAAGAAAAAAGACATCTATTCAGATCAAATCATCCAACTGAAAAGGAAAGAAATAAGATAGTAAATAGATGGAAAAGATTTATTAAGAATGAAGAAATTAACATTACTTTTTACGACTGGTATGAACAATATCAAAGTAAATGTAATGTTATTAGTAAAACCCAATGGATTAAAGAAGACAGATCCAAAGTATCAGCCAGTCATCCCCCATTAGAAACAGTTCTAATTCCAGTTAAAAACACTTCAGTTATTGCTAGTCCCTTCAAAATACCTGAGGGAACTAATAACGACAAAAAAAATAATTGAACAATTAAACTTTAGTAATCAATATCTAGCAACAGTAGGAAAACAACTAGATAGAATTGAAGAAAAATTTGAAGAAGGTATTATTAAAAAACCTGATTCAAAGATTGAACAACCTTTACTAAATTTACCAGAAAACAGATATAATTTAAGTTTACCTAATAAAGATGACGAATTGGTCCAATCTATTGAGAAATTATTTAAAAAACTCAAAACAGAACCCGGTCCAAGTGGAACTATTGCTGTTATTGATCAGGTAGAGTCTGATGATAATAATGAAAGTTCTTCTGACCACTCTTCTATTTCAAACCTTAATGACCAATTAAATAAATTAACTGTTAATAACACAAGTATTACCAGAAATTGGTATTCTAGACCAACTCCTCCGGATTTACAATTCGAAGAGAGAAATCTAGATAAACCAGTTTTGGTGTCCTCTAATAAAATTTATGAATGGAATATAGATGGATTTAGTGAACAAGAAATTCTTAATAAACTTAATCATATGTCTATGGTAGCTAACAGTTACATCACTAAATTCAACACTTTGTCTCAACCAGACATTGTCGAGTTAATAGCTAGTGGATTCACTGGCATTCTTAGGTCTTGGTGGGAAAAACATCTCACAGAAGACATTAGAATATCCATAATTCATGCTATTCAAAGAGATAAAGAAGGCAATCCCATCTTTGATGAAGATGCTGGTATTGGTCTTCCTGATGGAGTTAATACTTTAATATTTACCATAATTAAACATTTTGTTGGAACCCCTAGCAATATTACAGAAAGAATTCATGATCAATTAAGTAATCTTACTTGTCCCACTCTAAGTGATTTTAGATGGTACAAAGATGTATTTACTTCTAGAGTTATGATGAGAAATGACAGTAATAAACCATTTTGGAAAGAAAAATTCGTTAATGGTTCACGCCATCTTTATTTGCTCACAAAGTTAGAGAAGAATTAAGTAAAAACCTAGGATATATTGATTATGATAATTTAACTTATGGTGATATTATTAGTCATATCCAAAAATTGGATTAAAATGTGCATTGATTTTAAATTAGCTAAACAAGCTTTTAAAAGACAAAAATAAAGCTAAATACGAGTTAGGAACATTTTGTGAACAGTATGGTTTACCGCCGGTGGCTCCCTCCAGAAGAAAGCACAGGCATAAAGATAAACATATTGAGCCACATAAAAATCATAAACGCCGTAAGAAGAGATATATTCACAGCAAAAATAAGAATAATAATCAAGATAATTATTATAATAAACCTAAGTCATCAAAGAAAAAATCTTATAAAAAATCAAAAACATTTGATAAAAGTAAAATTGTCTGTCACAATTGTGGGCAGAAAGGTCATTACAAAAGTGAATGTAGAGTTAAACAGAAATTAGCTCGCTTGAATATTTCAATCAAGATACGTAAAAGCTTATTAGAATTAATGAGAATTGATAATAAGAGTAGTAGAAAGAATGAAGAAGCTTTCGATATTCCGTAATCTTCTAGTAACAACACATCCAACATAGATTCTGATAGTGGAAATGAAGTCACTATATGTACAGAAAATTGTAATAAAAACTGTTGTAAAAGAATTAGTGTAATTACAAAAGATGAAGAAGAAAGTTCCTTATTAATAGATCTAATCAGTAAAATTACAGATCCAGAATTAAAAACTCAATATCTGAAACAATTAAAAGATTTATTAACTAAAGATAAGAAAGTCACTGACAAGGTTCTTAGAGCCAAAGAAAAACCCATATTCAGTTTAAATAAGACTCTTGAAAGATTCAAATCTCCAGTTAAAAATTACGCTTCCTGAATTAAATCAAGAGGTTAATAAACTTAAAAAGAGATTTCTAATTTAAAATAGATATTTCTAATTTAAGAAAAGAGATCGACAATAAAAAATCGATCTTCAAGTTAATGATTCTTCTTCTAGTGATGAAAGTCACGAAGATCCGTAATCATCTGGAGCCAAGGATTCTCGATCTCTTTATTCAAGGTCTCTCTCTTAAAAGAATTAAAGATATTACTATTCAAAATGGTATATTTCCATTAATTTAGTCATTGATAAAACTTTTTCAAAGACAACTCCCCCGCTCTAGTAGACATCTGGTGTGCACTTGAATTGTATTCAAGAAGGTATTATCCCCACTAGATATTATAAGAAAACTAGTGAAAAATTAAATTCAAACCTAACTCAGAGTCAAATGGAAATAAAGTACAAATTACCTAAAGTACATATTTGTCAAGACAACATGTGTTTCAAGACCTCGCTCGCCTTAGTTTCGCAATCTTAATCGACAAAATCATTTTAGGTTTACCATTCATATATTTGCTTTATCCATTTACCACTAGTAATAAAGGTTTAAGTTGTGAACATTTAGGAAAGAAAATTATATTTAAATTCTTAATTAAACCAAAAGAAAGAGATTTAAAATTCATTCAAGAAGAATCAATTTCTAAATCATTAAATCTGTTAAATTGTAAAGTTACCCACCTAAGTTTTCTTAAAGAAGAAATTAGGTATCAACAAGTTGAAGACCAACTTAAGAGTAACAGAGTTCAAGAAAAAATAAAAGAATTAAAAGATTATTTAATAAATAACTTATGTTCTAATTCTCCCAATGCTTTTTGGCATAGGAAGAAGCACACCGTTAGATTACCCTATGCTAAAGAATTTAAAGAGCATTTAATTCCTACTAAGGCTAGGCCTATTCAAATGAGTCATGAACAAATGGAGTTATGTAAAATTGAAATTAATGATCTTCTCTCAAAAGGGCTAATTAGGCATAGTAAGTCACCATGGTCTTGTCCAAATTTTTCTATGTTAATAATGAAGTCGAGAAAGAGCGAGGTGTCCCTCGCTTAGTCATTAATTATAAACCATTAAACAAAGTTTTAGAGTGGATTAGGTACCCTTTGCCCAACAAGGATGATCTCCTTGGTAGGTTGTTGTCTCCACAATCTTTAGTAAATTTGACCTCAAGTCGGGATTTCGCAAGTTGCCATTCACCCGGATGATAGGTACAAAATCGCATTTACCAATTCGCTCGGACACTACTTAATGGAATGTTCATCATTTGGACTTAAGAATGCACCAAAGTGAATTTCGTAATATTCTTAATAATATTTTGAATCCTTCACCATTTTATTATTGTATACATCGATGATATCCTTGTATTCTCCAAGACTATTGAAGAACATATTAAACACTTGAATTCATTCTTCAAAACAGCTTAAAACCAATGGTCTTGTCCTTTCCCTTCCAAGTGTAGTCTATTTTTTGACTAAAGTCGATTTCTTGCTTAATCCTCTATCATGGACTCACGCGCCAATCGATGAGCTATTCAATTCATTTAACCGGTTCCCCTGAGATAAGATTACCGACAAGAATCAGCCACAGAGGTTTTTTGGCTCGCTTCAATTATATTGGCCGCTTTAAGGACCTCGTGAAGATTTGTAAGCCTCTCTTCAAAGCCTTACAAAGTAATCCTCCTCCTCGACCGACATTCATACTTCGTCAGTTCAACAAGTTAAAAAATATGTTAAGGTTTTGCCTCGCTTGGCATCTCTAATGATTCAAAGATTCAAAATAGTTGAAACCGACGCCTCGACGTTGGATTTTCGGTGGCATACTCAAACAAAAATTGACTCCTACTTTAATGAACAGATTGTTCGTTTCCATTCGGCGCATGGAATCCTACTACGCTTAAAATACAAGATTATTAAAAAGAGATTTTATCTCTAGTTTTATGTATTAAAAAATTTCAGAGAGATTTATTAAATCGTAAATTTTAGTTAGAATAGATTGTAAGTCAAGAAAATTTATTCTTGAAAAAGACGTTGAAAACGTCATTCTAAGCATTCATTCGCTAGATGGCAAGCAATTTTAAGTATTTTTGATTTTGATATTGAATATATTAAAGGTAGTAATAACTCGGCCCAGATTTTTCACCCGTGAATTTATTAACACAGTACAATCACAAAGAATATGAGTGTACGAGGAGGTTCATCTTCTCGTAGTCATGGCTTCCGCCAGGTCAGCTTAATCAACCAACTAATCAACCAAAAGGAACTGTTGTTCCTCACCCACCACCCAAACACATAATAAATTCCTGTGTGCTTGGTACAATCCCCAAGCCCTACTCCTCGCTTCTTGCTAGTCAACCAAAGCCATTTGATATTTTCGCTAGTCAAACCCCAATTTACTTCATCAAAACCTAGTCACCCAGTGTCTGATTATCATCAGATTTATGATCAACACTTATTCCATGTTGAGTTAAATATGAAACCCAAAAATGACCCTATTCAATTAGCAGCCCAGTATTTTCCTTCTGGATGGCATTTTTTCCTTTAGCTCCATACAAGTCACTCAGATATTATAGAGATATCCTTATCAAAAACAGAGTCAGTTTTCATTAAACTAATCTATGCCAATGATGATAAATCAAAACTCCTTTATCATTCATTGTATATTAAACAAGTCCTTAATTCATCGATTGGAGTAGTCATCCATCGATCTCAAGTCTCTTTCTAATCAAACTAGTTCTTTTTTGCTATTATGATTATATTGAGGCTTGGCACAAAATCATGCTTCATCAAAATGAAGATCATAGTCACTCGTGGTTTTTTCAGTTCGACCACAAATTCAAAAGTCAATTCCCCAAATGGTTCATCCTTTGGTGGACAAGGTATGGTTTGAGTCATGACATTTTCCCAAACCTCTCCTTGCCCGCTTAGAGCATTTTTGTCATCATAGTAATTATCATTCCAAATATGAGGAAATTCCAGTCTTCCTTATATTTTGTAGTAAATACAAAATCCCTTGGATTTTGAAATGGCAGTATATAGTTACAGCTACCCAAGAAGTCACCGTTTTTCAGCCTCCATCATCCATAGGAATTAGGACTGCTCAGACTTTCCTTTCTCCTATTTCCCAGGTCTCTCGCCATTTTTCAATTAAATGGTGGGATAAATTCGGAGTTGATAGAATTGTTGGCCAAGTTCAAAAAGAATTTCCGCCTTCTCCTCTATTATCTCCTCCAGTTAACGCCAATACAAATACTACTACTCTCGTCGTTGCATCTTCCAAAGAATCAGTCTCTAAAACATATTAAAATGTCATTAAAAATCGCCATTTCACCGCTTCAGCCACCGATGTTTCTAGCTACTCTAATTTGAATTAAGCGTTTTGTCGACGCTATTCATTCAAGACTTGATCGATTACAGAAGAGTCGACAAAGCTTCTTCTCAAACCCAGAGGAGATAACTCTAGTCAAGACCTTGAAGACGAAGGTGATTGTGACCCCTATGGCACAATTGCTCTTCAGGATGCTCAAGATCCATTTTCTTGAGCCCCTCTCTAATCAATCAAAGTGAAGATGTGATTCTCCACTTCACTCACCAAAAGACTGCCTCCAGCAAATTTTAGTCACCAGACCGCCTCCCAGAAAATTTTGGCCACCGTCAAAGCAAGATTGTCAGCAAAGATCTTCTCGCTTCCACCAAAGCGCTGATTCACCAAGCATCCGCCCCCCACGCAGATTAGTCAAAAGAAGACGCCTGCTTTTCCACCGAAAGTAGATTCTTTTTCCTTTTACTTTAGTAAAATGTTTTTACTTGTACTTTTACTTTAGTAAAATGTTTTTACTTTTACTTTACCCCAATTATTGTAATAGTAATCTTGTAATATTTGCTTCCTTGTTCTATAAAAGGAAATCGAATTCATTTGGTTTAAGCAGATTTTAGAAAGACTCGTAGTTCCTTCTCCGATAAATCTTTAGCCTCAACCGCATTGTTTAGCCTACTTAACCCCCTTCATCTAATGTTCTTATTTCAAAGAATCTTGTAAGTCATTTTAATTATCTATCTTGTAAATAGTAAATAGTTTTGTAATTAATCAATAAAATTGTTTTTATTTAGTAATTTAATTGTGTTTTGTATGCGACTTTGTTCTCTTGTTCTTCTTTCTTTTCTTCCTTTAATTATGGTTCATTTATCATTCCTTATGATTCAAATGGTATCGTAGCCAAGTTGTTTGTTGTTAGTAATCGATAGTAAGATCTCTTTAATCAAACTTTCTTTACTCTTTCAAAATTATCTTCTTCATCAAAGTTCAAGTCACCTTTCTTATTCGTAGTCCACCTAGTTCGTGGTTCAACCTTTGTAAGTCTCTGTGGTGTGAGCAAAGGTTTCAAGTTATAGAACATAGGTATGAGTCTACTTTGGGTAAACGGGTATGCATGAATGAACCTTGAATAAGATTTTATTTTTTGAAACAATCAAGATGAGTAGGTTATTCAGTCTAGTTTTTCGCTTAGTAACAGTCACTTTGCCTCCTGCTCCGTATATATAGTGAACCAAGAAGAACATAATTATGAAAACATTAATCAAGTTTTAAACAACTGGAATATACCTAAGGTATCTCCAAAAGAAATTTATCACCAACATTTTCGATATAAATTTAAAACTCGATTATAATGTCAAAACAAATGAGAGAGTTTATGCAATTAACAAAGAATACGAAAATTGTAGTCTTTTATCACCAAAAGTTATTAAAAACATAGAAAAAAAGGGTTACAATTTTATACATATAGGTCTTGTTCAAGTTGCAGCTTAAACCTCTTAATAGAAAAGGAATTAATTCATCAATCTACCTCTCCTTTTAGAGATGCTAGATTTTTAAATTACTATCCAAGCATTATTGGTGCTATGGAAGCAAGTTTGCACAATGGACCTATCCATTTCAATTGCTTTCCTGATTTCACCTTGAGTCTCAGTGATCAAAACTTATTTAAAGCCTTATCATTAAATATTAAACCGATGGAGAGATTACTCAAATGATTGAAGGATCTCAACCCATTGTTTTGATTTACAGGATTTATTATAAGACAATGAAGTCAAATTTGAACGTTCATGCTCTTAATAAAAGCCCAAAAGATCAAACAGTTTTAATTCAAAGTTCAACTAGTGATGCTAATATCCAGATCCCAAGAACAATTCTTTGGAAGGATATTAACTTACCTAATCAGTGGACTTTACCAAATTAATTACCACAAAAGACCATAGTTAACAATTTGTTGAATATTGAAAATATCCAACAGTTTTTTGATGGAACTGTTAAAATTAGTTTTGAACGCATTTAGAACACCAGCTATTATTGAAGATATTTCTAGTTCTTCATTCCTTCGCTTATCCACACTAGAAGAGATACTGAAGTCCTAAGTAATCCTCTTGTTAAGGATATCAAACTTAAAGGTATTCTTAATGAAGGACAAGTTAGTCATCCTCGTTATACTCGTAACGATACCGTAGAAGATGAAGATTCTTCTTCCCAAGATCCTCTGTTTATCCCACATTAACCGATTTTAATGCCCCAATTCATAATCAACTAAGAGTCATTAAAAAGGATTTCGTGTTAGATTGGGATAACTTAGTTAAAGATTTTAATTCAAAATCTAATAAAGAAAAAAGACATCTATTCAGATCTAATCATCCAACTGAAAAGGAAAGAGATAAGATAGTAAATAGATGGAAAAGATTTATCAAGAATGAAGAAATTAACATTACTTTTTATGACTGGTATGAACAGTATCAAAGTAAATGTAATGTTATTAGTAAAACCCAATGGATTAAAGAAGACAGATCCAAAGTGTCAGCCAGTCATCCCCCATTAGAAAACAGCTTCTAATTCCAATTAAAAAACACTTCATTATTGCTAGTCCCTTCAAAATACCGATGGAACTAATAACGACAAAAAATAATTGAACAATTAAACTTTAGTAATCAATATCTAGCAAACAAGAGGGAAAACAACTAGATAGAATTGAAGAAAAATTTGAAGAAGGTATTATTAAAAACCCGATTCAAAAATCGAACAACCTTTACTAAATTTACCGTAAAATGATATAATTTAAGTTTACCTAATAAAGATGACTTAATTAGTCCAATCTATTGAGAAATTATTTAAAAAACTCAAAATGTAACCCGGTCCAAGTGGAACTATTGTTGTTATTGATCGTAGAAATCGATGATAATAATGAAAGTTCTTCCGACCACTCTTCTATTTCAAACCTTAATGACCAATTAAATAAATTAATCGTTAATAACACAAGTATTACCGTAAATTGGTATTCTGCACCAACTCCTCCGGATTTACAATTCAAGAGAGAAATCTAGATAAACAATTTTTTGGTGTCCTCTAATAAAATTTATGAATGGAATATAGATGGATTTAGTGAACAAGAAATTTTTAATAAACTTAATCATATGTCTATGGTAGCCAACAATTACATCACTAAATTCAACACTTTGTCTCAACCAGACATTGTCGAAGTTAATAGCTAGTGGATTCACCGGCATTCTTAGGTCTTCGTGGGAAAAACATCTCACAGAAGACATTAGAATATCCATAATTCATGCTATTCAAAGAGATAAAGAAGGCAATCCCATCTTTGATGAAGATGCTGGTATTGGTCTTCCTGATGGAGTTAACACTTTAATATTCACCATAATTAAGCATTTTGTTGGAACCCCTAGCAATATTACAGAAAGAATTCATGATCAATTAAGTAATCTTACTTGTCCCACTCTAAGTGATTTTAGATGGTACAAAGATGTATTTACTTCTAGAGTTATGATGAGAAATGACAGTAATAAACCATTTTGGAAAGAAAAATTCGTTAATGGTCTACCGTCTTTATTTGCTCACAAAGTTAGAGAAGAATTAAGTAAAAACCTAGGATTTATTGATTATGATAATTTAACCTATGGTGATATTATTAGTCATATCCAAAAAATTGGATTAAAAATGTGCATTGATTTTAAATTAGCTAAACAAGCCAGAAAAGACAAAAATAAAGCTAAATACGAAGTTAGAACATTTTGTGAAAATATGGTTTATCATGATGGCTCCTCCGTAAGAAAGCATGCATAAAGATAAACATATTGAGCCACATAAAATCATAAACGCCGTAAGAAGAGATATATTATTCATAAAAGCAACAATAAGAATAATAATCAAGATAATTATTATAATAAACCTAAGTCATCAAATGAAAAATCTTATAAAAAATCAAAAACATTTGATAAAAGTAAAATTGTCTGTCACAATTGTGGGCAGAAAGGTCATTACAAAAGTGAATGTAGAGTTAAAGCGAAATTAGCTCGGTTGAATATTTCAATCAAGATACTGTAATGATTATTAGAATTAATGAGAATTGATAATAAGAGTAGTAGCAGCAACGAAGAAGCTTCTGATATTCCGGAATCTTCTAGTAACAACACATCCAACATAGATTCTGATAGTGGAAATGAAGTCACTATATGTACAGAAAATTGTAATAAAAACTGTTGTAAAAGAATTAGTGTAATTTCAAAAGATGAAGAAGAAAGTTCCTTATTAATAGATCTAATCAATAAAATTACAGATCCAGAATTAAAAACTCAATATCTGAAACAATTAAAAGATTTATTAACTAAAGATAAGAAAGTCACTGACAAGGTTATTAGAGCCAAAGAAAAACCCATATTCAGTTTAAATAAGACTCTTGAAAGATTCAAATCTCCAGTTAAAGAAATTACGCTTCCTGAATTAAATCAAGAGGTTAATAAACTTAAAAAAGAGATTTCTAATTTAAAAATAGATATTTCTAATTTAAGAAAAGAGATTGACAATAAAAAATCAGATCTTCAAGTTAATGATTCTTCTTCTAGTGATGAAAGTCACGAGGATCCAGAATCATCTGGAGCCAAGGATTCTGATCTCTTTATTCAAGGTCTCTCTCTTAAAAGAATTAAAGATATTACTATTCAAAATGGTATATTTCCATTAATTTAGTCATTGATAAAACTTTTTCAAGACAACTCCCCGCCTAGTAGACATCAAAAGTGCGAGACTTGAATTGTATTCAAGAAGGTATTATCCCCACTAGATATTATAAGAAAACTAGTGAAAATTAAATTCAAATTTAACGGTAGTCAAATGGAAATAAAGTACAAATTACCTAAAGTACATATTTGTCAGGACAGCATGTGCTTCAAGACCTCGTTCGTCTTAGTTCGCAATCTTACTGACAAAATCATTTTAGGTTTACCATTCATATATTTACTTTATCCATTTACCACTAGTAATAAAGGTTTAAGTTGTGAACACTTAGGAAAGAAAATTATGTTTAAATTCTTAATTAAACCTAAAGAAAGAGATTTAAAATTTATTCAAGAAGAATCAATTTCTAAATCATTGAATCTGTTAAATTGTAAAGTTACTCACCTAAATTTTCTTAAAGAAGAAATTAAGTATCAACAAGTTGAAAACCAACTTAAGAATAACAGAGTTCAAGAAAAAATAAAAGAATTAAAAGATTATTTAATACATAACTTATGTTCTGATTCTCCCAATGCTTTTTGGCATAGGAAGAAGCACACAGTTAGATTACCCTATGCTAAAGAATTTAAAGAGCATTTAATTCCTACTAAGGCTAGGCCTATTCAAATGAGTCATGAACAAATGGAGTTATGTAAAATTGAAATTAATGATCTTCTCAGCAAAGGGCTAATTAGGCATAGTAAGTCACCATGGTCTTGTCCAAATTTTCTATGTTAATAATGAAGTCGAGAAAGAACGAGGTGTCCTCGCTTAGTCATTAATTATAAACCATTAAACAAAGTTTTAGAGTGGATTAGGTACCCTTTGCCCAACAAGGATGATCTCCTTGGTAGGTTAAGCGTCTCCACAATCTTTAGTAAATTTGACCTCAAGTCAGGATTCGCAAGTTGCCATTCACCCGGATGATAGGTACAAAATCGCATTTTACCAATTCGCTCGGACACTACTTAATGGAATGTTCAAATCATTTGGACTTAAGAATGCACCCAGTGAATTTCAGAATATTCTTAATAATATTTTGAATCCCTTCAGTCATTTTATTATTGTATACATCGATGATATCCTTGTATTCTCCAAGACTATTGAAGAACATATTAAACACTTGAATTCATTCTTCAAAACAGTTAAAACCAATGGTCTTGTCCTTTCCCCTTCCAAGTGTAGTCTGCTTTTGACTAAAGTCGATTTCTGTTTAATCCTCTATCATGGACTCACGCGCCAATTGATGAGCTATTCAATTCACCCAACCGGCTCCCAGATAAGATTACCGACAAGAATCAGCTACAGAGGTTTCTTGGCTCGCTCAATTATATTGGCCAGTTTTACAAGGACCTCAGGAAGATTTGTAAGCCTCTCTTTCAAATGGGCCATAAAGTAATCCTCCTCCTGGACCGACATTCATACTTCGTCGTCCAACAAGTTAAAAAATATGTTAAGGTTTTGCCTCGCTTGGCATCTCTAATGATTCAAAGATTCAAAATAGTTGAAACCGATGCCTCGACGTTGGATTCGGTGGCATACTCAAACAAAAATTGACTCCTACTTAATGAACAGATTGTTCGTTTCATTCAAGCATGGAATCCTACACGCTTAAAATACAAGATTATTAAAAAGAGATTTTATCTCTAGTTTTATGTATTAAAAAATTTCAGAGAGATTTATTAAATCAGAAATTCTTAGTTAGAATAGATTGTAAGTCAGCAAAATTTATTCTTGAAAAAGACGTTGAAAACGTCGCCTCTAAGCATTCATTCGCTAGATGGCAAGCAATTTTAAGTATTTTTGATTTTGATATTGAATATATTAAAGGTAGTAACAACTCAGTTCCAGATTTTCTCACCCGTGAATTTATTAACACAGGTACAATCACAGCAACATGAGTGTACGAGGAGGTTCATCTTCTCGTAGTCATGGCCGCTCTGCCGGTCCAGTTAATCAACCAGTTAATCAACCAAAAGGAACTGTTGTTCCTCACCCAGTCACCCAAACACATAATAAATTCCAGGTGCTTGGTACTGTCCCCAAGCCCTACTCCTCGGTTCTTGCTAGTCAGCCAAAACCATTTGATATTTTCGCTAGTCAAACCCCAGCTACTTCATCAAAACCTAGTCACCCAGTGTCTGATTATCATCAGATTTATGATCAACACTTATTCCATGTTGAGTTAAATATGAAACCTAAAAATGACCCTATTCAGTTAGCAGCCCAGTATTTTCCTTCGGGATGGCATTTTATTCCTTTAGCTCCATATAAGTCACTTGTCTATTATAGAGATATCCTTATTGAAACAGAGTCAGTTTTCATTAAACCAATCTATGCCAATGATGATAAATCAAAACTCCTTTATCATTCATTGTATATTAAACAAGTCCTTAATTCATCAGATTGGAGTAGTCATCCATCAGATCTCAGGTCTCTTTCTAATCAAACTAGCTCTTTTTGCTATTATGATTATATTGAGGCTTGGCACAAAATCATGCTTCATCAAAATGAAGATCATAGTCACTCGTGGTTCTTTCAGTTCGACCACAAATTTAAAAAGTCAAAAAGTAAAAGTAAGAAACATTTTACTAAAGTAAAAGTACAAGTAAAAACATTTTACTAAAGTAAAAGAAAAAGAATCGCGGTGGAAAAGCGTACGCCTTTCGACTAATGCCGCCTGGTAATGATGTTTGATCAATGTCGCTTTGGTGAAAAGCGTAAGATGTCACCGAAAATGCCGCCGAAAGCAGTGGATCGAGGTCACGAGAAAAGTGTGACTAAGGTCACGGAAAGTGTGTCGGCCGATCAAGTGGAGAATCACATCTTCACTTTGATTGATTAGAGAGGCTCAAGAAAATGGATCTTCGAGCATCCCCAAGAGCAAATCAGCATAGGGGTAACAATCACCTTCGCCTTTCAAGGTCTTCGACTAGAGTTATCTCTCTAGATCGTGAAGAAGCTTTGTTCCACTCTTCTCAGAATCGATCAAGTTGAATGAATAATACAAGAAGACGCCTTTAATTCGTAATTAGAGTAGCTAGAAACATCGCTGATCAAGCAGTGAAGTAACCGATTTTGTAACCGACATTTCACCGCTTTTTAGACCGATGATCGAAGATGCAACGACAGAGACCGTAGAGGATCAGACATGCTAATCGAGGAGATAATAGAGGAGAAGGCGGAAATTTTTTGAACTTGGCCAACAATTCTATCAACTCCTAATTTATCCCACCATTTAATTGAAAACTATGAGAGACCCGGGAAATAGGAGAAAGGAAAGTCCGAGCAAATTCTAATTCCTATGGATGATGGAGGTCAAAAATCTGTGACTTTTGGGTAGTCAGAATTATATATCGCCATTTCAAAATCCAAGGGATTTTATATTTACTACAAAATATAAGGAAGACTGGAATTTCCTCATATTTGGAATGATAGTTACTGTGATGACAAAAATGCTCTAACTGAGCAAGGAGAGGTTTGGGGAAAATGTCGTGACTCAAACCATACCTTGTCCACCAAAGGATGAACCATTGGGGAATCGACTTTTGAATTTGTGGTCGAACCGAAAGAACCACGAAAGTGACTATGATCTTCATTTTGATGAAGCATGATTTTGTGCCAAGCCTCAATATAATCATAATAGCAAAAAGAGCTAGTTTGATTAGAAAGAGACCTGAGATCTGATGGATGACTACTCCAATCTGATGAATTAAGGACTTGTTTAATATACAATGAATGATAAAGAAGTTTTGATATATCATCATTGGCATAGATAGGTTTAATGAAAACTAACTCTGTTTTAATAAGGATGTCTCTATAATATACGAGTGACTTGTATGGAGCTAAAGGAGTAAAATGCCATCCCGAAGGAAAATACTGGGCTGCTAATTGAATAGGGTTATTTTTGGGTTTCATATTTAAATCAACATGGAATAAGTGTTGATCATAAATGGATGATAATCGTATTAATCGGGTGACTAGGTTTTGATGAAGTAATGGGTTCGACTAGCTTAAAATATCAAATGGCTTTGGATGACTAGCAAGAATCGAGGAGTAGGGCTTGGGGACCGTATCAAGCACCGGAATTTATTATGTGTTTGGGTGATCGGGTGAGGAACAACAGTTTCTTTTGGTTGATTAACTGGTTGATTAATCGGACTCCGGCAGAAGGCCATGACTACTTAGAAGATGAACCTCCTCGCACACTCATGTTGCCGCGGATTGTACTGCAGTTAATAAATTCACCGTGAGAAAATCTGAACTGAAGTTGTTACTACCTTTAATATATTCAATATCAAAATCAAAAATACTTAAAATTGCTTGCCATCTAGCTTAATGAATGCTTAGAGGCTTACGCTTTTGAACGCCTTTTTCAAGAATAAATTTTGGCCGACTTACAATCTATTCTAACTAAGAATTTTTCGATTTAATAAATCTCTCTCAATTTTTTAATACATAAAACTAGAGATAAAATCTCTTTTTAATAGTATTGTATTTTAACCGTATGATTCCATGCGCTGTAATGGAAATGAACAACTGCTCATTAGAAGTAGGAGTTAATTTTTGTTTGAGTATGCCACCAAACCAACGCCGAGGCATCAGCCAACTATTTTGAATGTCAATCATTAGAGATGCCAAGGTGGCAAAACCTTAACGTATTTTTTAACTTGTTGGACTATGTATATGAATGTCACCCAAGGAGGAGGATTACTTTGTGTTACCGAAAGAGAGGCTTACAAATCTTCCCGAGGTCCTTGTAAATCGCCAATATAATTGAGCGAGCCAAGAAACCTTTGTAGTCGATTCTTCATTGTAATCTTATCTCGGGAACCTATTTGGCCGAATTAAATAGCTCACTAATTGGCGTGAGTCCGTGATAGAGGATTAAACCGAGAAATCGATTTTAGTCAAAAAAATGACTACACTTGGAAGGGGAAAGGACAAGACCATTGGTTTTAACTGTTTTAAGAATGAATTCAAGTGTTTAATATGTTCTTCAATAGTCTTGGAGAATACAAGGATATCATCGATGTATACAATAATAAATGATCAAGGATTCAAAATATTATTAAGAATATTCTCAAATTCACTGGTGCATTCTTAAGTCCAAATGATCGAACATTCCATTCGTAGTGTCCGAACTGGAGTGGTAAATGCGCTTTGTACCTATCATCCGGGTGAATGGCAACTTGCCGTAATCCCCGACTTGAGGTCAAATTTACTAAAGATTGTGGAGACGCTTAACCTACCAAGGAGATCATCCTTGTTGGGCAAAGGGTACCTAATCCACTCTAAAACTTTGTTTAATGGTTTATAATTAATGACTGTTTAGGGACACCTCGCCTTTTCTCTACCTTCATTATTAACATGTATATCGGACAAGACCATGGTGACTTACTATGCCTAATTAGCCCTTTTACCGAGAACATCATTAATTTCAATTTTACATAACTCCATTTGTTCATGACTCATTTGAATAGGCCTAGCCTTAGTAGGAATTAAATGCTCTTTAAATTCTTTAGCATAGGTAATCTAACCTGTGCTTCTTCCTATGCCAAAAAGCATCGGGAGAATCGTAACATAAGTTATTTATTAAATAATCTTTTAATTTTTTATTTTTTCTTGAACTCTGTTATTTTAAGTTGGTCTTCAACTTGTTGATACTTAATTTCTTCTTTAAGAAAATTTAGGTGGGTAACTTTACAATTCAATGTATTTAATGATTTAGAAATTGATTTTTCTTGAATGAATTTTAATTCTATTTCTTTTTGGTTTAATTAAGAATTTAAATATAATTTTCTTTCCTAAATGTTCACAACTTAAACCTTTATTACTAGTGGTAAATGGATAAAACAAATATATGAATGGTAAACCTAAAATGATTTTGTCAAGAAGATTATGAATCAAGATTTAATGAGGTCTTGAAACACATGTTGTTCCTCGACAAATATGTACTTTAGGTAATTTGTACTTTATTTCCATTTGACTCAACAAGTTAATTTAATTTAATTTTTTACTAGTTTTCTTATAATATCTAGTGGGGATAATACCTTCTTGAATATAATTCAAGTCTGCACCAGTATCTACTAGAGCAGGGAGTTGTACTAAGAAAGTTTTATCAATGACTAAATTAATGGAAATATACCATTTTTGAATAGTAATATCTTTAATTCTTTTAAGAGAGAGACCTTGAATAAAGAGATCAGAATCCTTGGCTCCAGATGATTCTGGATCCTCGTGACTTTCATCACTAGAAAAAGAATCATTAACTTGAAGATCTGATTTTTTATTGTCAATCTCTTTTCTTAAATTAGAAATATCTATCTTTAAATTAGAAATCTCCTTTTTAAGTTTATTAACCTCTTGATTTAATTCAGGAAGCGTAATTTCTTTAACTGGAGATTTGAATCTTTCAAGAGTCTTATTTAAACTGAATATGGGTTTTTCTTTGGCTCTAAGAACCTTGTCAGTGACTTCCTTATCTTTAGTTAATAAATCTTTTAATTGTTTCAGATATTGACTTTTTAATTCTGGATCTGTAATTTTACTGATTAGATCTATTAATAAGGAGCTTTCTTCTTCATCTTTTGTAATTACAATAATTCTTTTACAACAGTTTTTATTACAATTTTCTCGTATATATAGTGACTTCATTTTCACTATCGTAATCTATGTCGATGTGTTGTTACTAGAAGATTCTCGAATATCGTAAGCTTCTTCATTATCGCTACTACTCTTATTATCAATTCTCATTAATTCTAATAATCGTTTCAGATCTTCATTGAAATATTCAACCGAGCTAATTTCGCTTAACTCTACATTCACTTTTGTAATGACCTTTTCGCCCACAATTGTGATGCATAATTTTACTTTTATCAAATGTTTTTGATTTTTTATAAGATTTTTTCTTTGATGACTTAGGTTTATTATAATAATTATCTTGATTATTATTCTTATTTTTGTTGTGAATATATCTCTTCTTACTTGCTTATGATTTTTATGTGGCTCAATATGTTTATCTTTATGCTCGTGCTTTTTCTCAGAGGGAGAGCACCCCATGCAGAAACCATAATTTGCTCACAAAATGTTCCTAACTCGTATTTAGCTTTATTTTTGTCTTTTCTGGCTTGTTTAGCTAATTTAAAATCAATGCACATTTTTAATCCAATTTTTTGGATATGACTAATAATATCACCATAAGTTAAATTATCATAATCAATATATGCTAGGTTTTTACTTAATTCTTCTCTAACTTTGTGAGCAAATAAAGATGGCAGACCATTAATGAATTTCTCTTTCCAAAATGGTTTATTACTATCATTTCTCATCATAACTCTAGAAGTAAATACATCTTTGTACCATCTAAAATCACTTAGAGTGGGACAAGTACGATTACTTAATTGATCATGAATTCTTTCTGTAATATTGCTAGGGGTTCCAACAAAATGTTTAATTATGGTAAATATTAAAGTATTAACTCCATCAGAAGACCAATACCAAAGATCTTCATCAAAGATGGGATTGCTTTCTTTATCTCTTTGAATAGCATGAATTATGGATATTCTAATGTCTTCGTGAGATGTTTTTCCCACTAAGACCTAAGAATGCCAAAGTGAATCCACTAGCTATTAACTCGACAATGTCCGGTTGAGACAAAGGGTTGAATTTAGTGATATAATCTGTTAGCTACCATGTACATATGATTAAGTTTATTAAGAATTTCTTGTTCACTAAATCCATCTATATTCCATTCATAAATTTTATTAGAGGACACCAAAACTGCTTATCTAGATTTCTCTTCAATTGTAAATCCGGAGGAGTTGGTCCGAATACCAATTTTCGTAATACTTGTGTTATTAACAGTTAATTTATTTAATTGGTCATTAAGGTTTGAAATAGAAGAGTGGTCAGAAGAACTTTCATTATTATCATCAGACTCTACCTGATCAATAACAGCAATAGTTCCACTTGGACCGGGTTCTGTTTTGAGTTTTTTAAATAATTTCTCAATAGATTGGACCAATTCGTCATCTTTATTAGGTAAACTTAAATTATATCTGTTTTCTGGTAAATTTAGTAAAGGTTGTTCAATCTTTGAATCAGGTTTTTTAATAATACCTTCTTCAAATTTTTCTTCAATTCTATCTAGCTGTTTTCCTACTGTTGCTAGATATTGATTACTAAAGTTTAATTGTTCAATTATTTTTTTGTCGTTATTAGTTCCTCGTGTATTTTGAAGGGACTAGCAATAATCAAGTATTTTTAATCGGAATTAGAACTATTTCTAATGGGGGATGATAGTCGATACTTTGGATCTGTCTTCTTTAATCCATTAGGTTTACTTAATAACATTACATTTACTTTGATATTGTTCATACCAAATAGTAAAAAGTAATGTTAATTTCTTCATTCTTAATAAATCTTTTCCATCTATTTACTATTTTATTTCTTTCTTTTTCAGTTGGATGATTTGCTCTAAATAGATGTCTTCTTTCTTTATTAGATTTTGAATTAAAATCTTTAACTAAGTTATCCCAATCTAACACAAAACCTTTTTAATGACTCTTAATTGATTATGAATTGGGGCATTAAAATCGACTGCAGGGATAAACAGAGGATGCTTGGGGAAGAAGAATCTTCATCTTCTACGGTATCATTCTGGAGTATAACAGGATGACTAACTTGTCCTTCATTTTGTACCTTTCCATCTGGGTGAATGGCAACTTGCCAGAATCCTGACTTGAGGTCAAATTTACTAAAGATTGTGGAGACGCTTAACCTACCAAGGAGATCATCCTTGTTGGGCAAAGGGTACCTAATCCACTCTAAAACTTTGTTTAATGGTTTATAATTAATGACTAAGCGAGGACACCTCGCTTCTTTCTCACTTCATTATTAACATGTATATTGGACAAGACCATGGTGACTTACTATGCCTAATTAGCCCTTTACTGAGAACATCATTAATTTCAATTTTACATAACTCCATTTGTTCATGACTCATTTGAATAGGCCTAGCCTTAGTAGGAATTAAATGCTCTTTAAATTCTTTTAGCATAGGGTAATCTAACTGTGCTTCTTCCTATGCCAAAAAGCATTGGGAGAATCGTAACATAAGTTATTTATTAAATAATCTTTTAATTCTTTTATTTTTTCTTGAACTCTGTTACTCTTAAGTTGGTCTTCAACTTGTTGATACTTAATTTCTTCTTTAAGAAAATTTAGGTGGGTAACTTTACAATTCAACAGATTTAATGATTTAGAAATTGATTTTTCTTGAATGAATTTTAATTCTATTTCTTTTGGTTTAATTAAGAATTTAAATATAATTTTCTTTCCTAAATGTTCACAACTTAAACCTTTATTACTAGTGGTAAATGGATAAAACAAATATATGAATGGTAAACCTAAAATGATTTTGTCAGTAAGATTGCGAACTAAGACGAATGAGGTCTTGAAACACATGTTGTCCTGACAAATATGTACTTTAGGTAATTTGTACTTTATTTCCATTTGACTACTGTTAGCTGAATTTAATTTTTTACTAGTTTTCTTATAATATCTAGTGGGGATAATACCTTCTTGAATATAATTCAAGTCTGCACCAGTATCTACTAGAGCAGGGAGTTGTACTAAGAAAGTTTTATCAATGACTAAATTAATGGAAATATACCATTTTTGAATAGTAATATCTTTAATTCTTTTAAGAGAGAGACCTTGAATAAAGAGATCGTAATCCTTGGCTCCAGATGATTCGGATCCTCGTGACTTTCATCACTAGAAAAGAATCATTAACTTGAAGATCCGATTTTTATTGTCAATCTCTTTTCTTAAATTAGAAATATCTATCTTTAAATTAGAAATCTCCTTTTAAGTTTATTAACCTCTTGATTTAATTCGAAGCGTAATTTCTTTAAGCGGAGATTTGAATCTTTCAAGAGTCTTATTTAAATGAATATGGGTTTTTCTTTGGCTCTAAGAACCTTGTCAATTGACTTCCTTATCTTTAGTTAATAAATCTTTTAATTGTTTGAGATATTGACTTTTTAATTTCGGATCCGTAATTTTCTTGATTAGATCTATTAATAAGGAGCTTTCTTCTTCATCTTTTGTAATTACAATAATTCTTTTACAACGATTTTTATTACAATTTTTCGTACATATAGTGACTTCATTTTCACTATCGTAATCTATGTTGGATGTGTTGTTACTAGAAGATTTCGGAATATCGTAAGCTTTCTTCATTATCGCTACTACTCTTATTATCAATTCTCATTAATTCTAATAATCATTTCAGTATCTTCATTTGAAATATTCAACCGAGCTAATTTCTGCTTAACTCTACATTCACTTTTGTAATGACCTTTTCCGCCCACAATTGTGATGATGATAATTTTACTTTTATCAAATGTTTTTGATTTTTTATAAGATTTTTTCTTTGATGACTTAGGTTTATTATAATAATTATCTTGATTATTATTCTTATTTTGTCGTGTGAATATATCTCTTCTTACTTGCGTTTATGATTTTTATGTGGCTCAATATGTTTATCTTTATGCCTGTGCTTTCTTACGTAGGGAGCCACCCCTTAGATAAACCATATCGCTCACAAAATGTTCCTAACTCGTATTTAGCTTTATTTTTGTCTTTTTCCGGCTTGTTTAGCTAATTTAAAATCAATGCACATTTTTAATCCAATTTTTGGATATGACTAATAATATCACCATAAGTTAAATTATCATAATCAATATATGCTAGGTTTTTACTTAATTTTCTCTAACTTTGTGAGCAAATAAAGATGGCAGACCATTAACGAATTTCTCTTTCCAAAATGGTTTATTACTATCATTTCTCATCATAACTCTAGAAGTAAATACATCTTTGTACCATCTAAAATCACTTAGAGTGGGACAAGTACGATTACTTAATTGATCATGAATTCTTTCTGTAATATTGCTAGGGGTTCCAACAAAATGTTTAATTATGGTAAATATTAAAGTATTAACTCCATCAGAAGACCAATACCAAAGATCTTCATCAAAGATGGATTGCCTTCTTTATCTCTTTGAATAGCATGAATTATGGATATTCTAATGTCTTCTGTGAGATGTTTTTCCCACCAAGACCTAAGAATGCCAGTGAATCCACTAGCTATTAACTCGACAATGTCTGGTTGAGACAAAGGGTTGAATTTAGTGATATAACTGTTAGCTACCATAGACATATGATTAAGTTTATTAAGAATTTCTTGTTCACTAAATCCATCTATATTCCATTCATAAATTTTATTAGAGGACACCGAAAACTGTTTATCTAGATTTCTCTCTTCGAATTGTAAATCCGGAGGAGTTGGTCTGGAATACCAATTTCTGGTAATACTTGTGTTATTAACATTTAATTTATTTAATTGGTCATTAAGGTTTGAAATAGAAGAGTGGTCAGAAGAACTTTCATTATTATCATCGACTCTTACCGATCAATAACAACAATAGTTCCACTTGGACCGGGTTCTGTTTTGAGTTTTTTAAATAATTTCTCAATAGATTGGACCAATTCGTCATCTTTATTAGGTAAACTTAAATTATATCTGTTTTCTGGTAAATTTAGTAAAGGTTGTTCAATCTTTGAATCAGGTTTTTTAATAATACCTTCTTCAAATTTTTCTTCAATTCTATCTAATGCTTTTCCTATCGTTGCTAGATATTGATTACTAAAGTTTAATTGTTCAATTATTTTTTTGTCGTTATTAGTTCCTCGTATTTTGAAGGACTAGCAATAATCAAGTATTTTTAATCGAATTAGAACTATTTCTAATGGGGGATGATGGTCGATACTTTGGATCTGTCTTCTTTAATCCATTGGGTTTTACTAATAACATTACATTTACTTTGATATTGTTCATACCAGACGTAAAAAGTAATGTTAATTTCTTCATTCTTAATAAATCTTTTCCATCTATTTACTATTTTATTTCTTTCTTTTTCAGTTGGATGATTTGCTCTAAATAGATGTCTTCTTTCTTTATTAGATTTTGAATTAAAATCTTTAACTAAGTTATCCCAATCTAACACAAAATCCTTTTTAATGACTCTTAATTGATTATGAATTGGGGCATTAAAATCGATCGTAATGGGATAAACAGAGGATCTTAGGGAAGAAGAATCTTCATCTTCTACGGTATCATTCTGAGTATAACAGGGATGACTAACTTGTCCTTCATTAATAATACCTTTAAGTTTGATATCCTTAACAAGAGGATTACTTAGGACTTCAAAGATCTCTTCTAGTGTGGATAATCAAGGATCAAGAACTAGAAATATCTTCAATAATAATCGGTGTTCTAGCACGTTCAAAACTAATTTTAGTCAGTTCCATCGTAAAAGCTGTTGGATATTTTCAATATTCAACAAATTGTTAACTATGGGTTGTTGTGGTAATTCATTTGGTAAAGTCCATCGATTAGGTAAGTTAATATCCTTCCAAAGAATTGTTCTTGGGATCCGGATATTAGCATCACTAGTTGAACTTTGAATTAAAAGCTGTTTGATCTTTTGGGCTTTTATTAAGAGCATGAACGTTCAAATTTGACTTCATTGTCTTATAATAAACTGTAAATCAAAGCAATGGGTTGAGATCCTTCAATCATTTGAGTAATCTCTCCATCGCTTTTAATATTTAATGATAAGGCTTTAAATAAGTTTTGATCACTGAGACTCAGGGTGAAATCAGGAAAGCAATTGAAATGGATAGGTCCATTGTGCAAACTTGCTTCCATAGCACCAATAATGCTTGGATAGTAATTTAAAAATCTAGCATCTCTAAGGCAGAGGTAGATTGATGAATTAATTCCTTTTCTATTAAGAGGTTTAACTGCAACTTGAACAAGACCTATATGTATAAATTGTAACCCTTTTTTCTATGTTTTTTAATAACTTCTGGTGATAAAAGACTACAATTTTCATATTCTTTGTTGATTGCATAAACTCTTTCAACTGTTTTGACATTATAGTCAGTTTTAAATTTATCTAAAAAAGTTGACTGATAAATCTCTTTTAGAGATACCTTAGGTATATTCCAGTTGTTTAAAACTTGATTAATGTTTTCATAATTATGTTCTTCTTGGTTCACTATAACGGAACAGAGGAAAGTCGACTGTTACTAATCAAGAGCTAGACTGAATAACCTACTCATCTCGATTGTTTCAAAATAAAATCTTACTCATGGTTCATTCATGCATACCCGCTTACCCAAAGTAGACTCATACCTATGTTCTATAACTCGATTAACCGCTTCACACCTCGGAGACTTACAAAGTTAGACACGAACTAGGTGGACTACAGGTAAGAAAGGTGACTTCAGAACTTTGATGAAGAAGATAATTTTGAAAGAGTAAAGAGAAGTTTGATTAAAGAGATCTGACTATACAGTTACCAACAACAAACAACTTGGCTCTGATACCATATGGGGGCGGAAGGAGAACCGGAAGGAGAACCATATAACAGCGGCGATAAGTTTTTCAAAGAAAAATTTAGACAGAAAAAAGAAAAGATTAAGAAGATGAACGGTGAATCGGTAAAGTAATCTCTTTCTTTTATTTATAAACATTTAGGAAGGATTACAAGATATCCTAAATCTAAATGTTTGTGAGGAAGATCAAGTATTAAGGACTTCGTCTTCATCTTCTAACTCTAAGAAGATCGAAATTTGAAAGCTTCGTTTCTAACTAAGAGAGAAGGAGAGGACCTCGGAAGAGCTTTCTGAGAGAGAAGCTCGAGGCTTTACATTGAATTAAGCCTAAACAACTCTAAACACTTCAAGTTGTTTAAATAGAAAATAGAAAAGTAAATTACTATTGATTCACGCAGGAATCACTATTACATTAACTGAAGTAATTTACTTAAGTAAAAGTAAAACGTAAGAAACATTTTACATTTACTTTTACATGGGTAAATGTAAGAAACATTTAACTAAGTTAAAAATATTTAACTTAAGTAAAAGCAAAAGTTATTCTTTTACTTTTACTTTTACATTTACTAAAGTAAAAGACTTTTGCTTTACGGAAAGCAAAAGCTGATGATGGCTGGGGCCATCATCTGTCGATTGATCAAGACTCCTCAAGGCGTCTTCTTGGGGTAATCTGGTCCGTCTCTGTGGATCTTGGGAAGGTCTTTGTTGATCATCTACTCAGATGAGTCACCATCCCCTACTATTCCGCCTTAAAATTTGTATCCAGGAAATAACCCTTCCACCCCCAAAAATTTTGTTTATAAAGAAGGAGGAAAAAAAAAATTCTACCAAAAAATTGGTCAAAATCTTCAAAATTTCTTAGATTTTGTAAAAAATTTTGTTTAAAAACAAATCAGATGAAATCTGAAACAAAGGATCACTCGATTGGTGAGGAGTCTTCAGTCAACCGACAGTGATGGCCCCAGCCATCATCAGCTTTTGCTTTCCGTAAAGCAAAAGTCTTTTACTTTAGTAAATGTAAAAGTAAAAGTAAAAGAATAAGTTTTACTTTTACTTAAGTTAAATGTTTTTAACTTAGTTAAATGTTTCTTACATTTACCCATGTAAAATTAATGTAAAATGTTTCTTACGTTTTACTTTTACTTAAGTAAATTACTTCAGTTAATGTAATAATGATTCCTGCGTGAATCAATAGTAATTTACTTTTCTATTTTCTATTTAAACAACTCGAAGTGTTTAGAGTTGTTTAGGCTTAATTCAATGTAGCCTCAGAGTTTCTCTATCTAGAAAGCTCTTCCGAGGTCCTCTCTCCCTTCTCTCTAGTTAGCCGGAGACGAAGCTTTCAGCTTCGATCTTCTTAGTTACAAGATGAAGACGAAGTCCTTAATACTTTGATCTTTCCTCTTAAACATTTAGTTCTAGGATATACTGTAATCCTTCCTCAAATGTTTATAAATAAAAGAAAGAGATTACATTACCGATTCACCGGTCATCTTCTTAATCTTTTCTTTTTTCTGTGTAAAGCCTCAGAGCTTCTCTCTCTAGAAAGCTCTTCCGAGGTCCTCTCCCTTCTCTCTTAGTTAGCCGGAGGCGAAGCTTTCAGCTTCGATCTTCTTAGTTAGAAGATGAAGACGAAGTCCTTAATACTTCGATCTTCCCTCACAAACATTTAGATCTAGGATATACTGTAATCCCTTCCCTAACGGTTTATAAATAAAAGAAAGAGATTACTTTACCGATTCACCGGTCAAAAAAAAAAAAAAGGGAATCATTAGATCTACGGGTATGAGTTTAAGGCAAGTAAGGCTTTCTAAGGGAATCATTAGATCTACGGGTATGAGTTTAAGGCAAGTAAGGCTTTCTAAGTAGACCTTCAAGAAAAAGAATTTTGTTTAAACAATTAACAAATTTGAGTCTTCTGTTTAGATCGATTTCACTGATAGATCAGGACCAATCGAATGATCCTTTATTTCAGATTTCATCTGATTTGTTTTTAAACAAATTTTTTACAAAATCTAAGAAATTTTGAAGATTTTGACCAATTTTTCGGTAGAATTTTTTTTTTTCCTCCTTTATAAACAAAATTTTTGGGGGTGGAAGGGTTATTTCCTGGATAAAAAATTTTGAGGCGAAATAGTAGGGGATGGTGACTCATCTGAGAAGATGATCAACAGCACCTTCCGGCATCCACAGGAGAAGGACCAGTCAACCAAGAAGACACCAGAGGAGTCTTTAGTCAACCAACAGTGATGGCCCCAGCCATCATCAGCTTTTTCTTTCCGTAAAGCAAAAGTCTTTTACTTTAGTAAATGTAAAAGTAAAAGTAAAAGAATAACTTTTGCTTTTACTTAAGTAAAATGTTTCTTACATTTACCCATGTAAAAGTAAATGTAACTGTGATGACAAAAATGCTCTAACTGAGCAAGGAGAGGTTTGGGGAAAATGTCGTGACTCAAACCATACCTTGTCCACCAAAGGATGAACCATTTGGGGAATTGACTTTTGAATTTGTGGTCAAACTAAAAGAACCACGAGTGACTATGATCTTCATTTTGATGAAGCATGATTTTGTGCCAAGCCTCAATATAATCATAATATCAAAAAGAGCTAGTTTGATTAGAAAGAGACCTGAGATCTGATGGATGACTACTCCAATCTGATGAATTAAGGACTTGTTTAATATATAATGAATGATAAAGAAGTTTTGATTTATCATCATTGGCATAGATAGGTTTAATGAAAACTAACTCTGTTTCAATAAGGATGTCTCTATAATATACGAGTGACTTGTATGGAGCTAAAGGAGTAAAATGCCATCCCAGAAGGAAAATATCAATTCGCTAATTGAATAGGGTTATTTTGGGTTTCATATTTAACTCAACATGGAATAAGTGTTGATCATAAATCGATGATAATCGCGAATCGGGTGACTAGGTTTTGATGAAGCAGCTGGGGTTTGACTAACGAAAATATCAAATGGCTTTGGATGACTAGCAAGAACTGAGGAGTAGGGCTTGGGGACTGTACCAAGCACCTGGAATTTATTATGTGTTTGGGTGACTGGGTGAGGAACAACAGTTCCTTTTGGTTGATTAACGCCAATACATTCACTACGGCCTCTGTCGTTGCATCTTCCAGTAAATCAGTCTCTAAAACGGCTGAAATGTCAGTTGCAAAATCAGTTACTTCACCTGCTTCAGTCACTGATGTTTCTAGCTACTCTAATTTTGAATTAAGGCGTCTTGCTGACGCTATTCATTCAAGACTTGATCAGTTACGAGAAGAGTCAGACAAAGCTTCTTCACAGTCCAGAGGAGATAACTCTAGTCAAGACCTTGAAGACGAAGGTGATTGTGACCCCTATGACACAATTGCTCTTCAGGATGCTCAAGATCCAGTAGGGGATGGTGACTCATCTGAGAATATGATCAACAGCACCTTCCGGCATCCACAGGAGACGGACCAGTCAACCAAGAAGACGCCAGAGGAGTCTTCAGTCAACCGACAAATGAAAGCCCGTACCATCATCGACTTTTGCTTTCTCAGTAAAGCAAAAGTCTTTTACTTTAGTAAATGTAAAAGTAAAAGTAAAAGAATAAGTTTTGCTTTTACTTAAGTTAAATGTTTTTAACTTAGTTAAATGTTTCTTACATTTACCCATGTAAAAGTAAATGTAAAATGTTTCTTATGTTTTACTTTTACTTAAGTAAATTACTTCAGTTAATGTAATAGTGATTCTGCGTGAATCAATAGTAATTTACTTTTACTTTTTCTATTTAAACAACTCAAGTGTTTAGAGTTGTTTAGCTTAATTCAATGTAAAGCCTCAGAGCTTCTCTCTCTAGAAAGCTCTTCTGAGGTCCTCTCCCTTCTCTCTTAGTTAGCCGGAGACGAAGCTTTCAACTTCGTTCTTCTTAGTTAGAAGATGAAGACGAAGTCCTTAATACTTTGATCTAGGATATACTGTAATCCCATCCCTAAATGTTTATAAATAAAAGAAAGAGATTACTTTACCGATTCACCGGTCATCTTCTTAATCTTTGAAGTCAAATTTGAACGTTCATGCTCTTAATAAAAGCCCAAAGGATCAAACAGTTTTAAGTCAAAGTTCAACTAGTGATGCTAATATCCAGATCCCAAGAACAATTCTTTGGAAGGATATTAACTTACCTAATCAGTGGACTTTACCAAATGAATTACCACAACAGCCCATAGTTAACAATTTGTTGAATATTGAAAATATCCAACAGTTTTCTGATGGAACTGTTAAAATTTGTTTTCAACGTACTAGAACACCAGTTATTATTGAAGATATTTCTAGTTCTTCAGTCCCTTCAATTATCCACACTAGAAGAGATACTGAAGTCCTAAGTAATCCTCTTGTTAAGGATATCAAACTTAAAGGTATTCTTAATGAAGGACAAGTTAGTCATCCCTGTTATACTCATAATGATACCCGTAGAAGATGAAGATTCTTCTTCCCAAAGATCCTCTGTTTATCCCACATTACCGATTTTAATGCCCCAATTCATAATCAATTAAGAGTCATTAAAAAGGATTTTGTGTTAGATTGGGATAACTTAGTTAAAGATTTTAATTCAAAATCTAATAAAGAAAGAAGACATCTATTCAGAGCAAATCATCCAACTGAAAAAGAAAGAAATAAAATAGTAAATAGATGGAAAAGATTTATCAAGAATGAAGAAATTAACATTACTTTTTACGACTGGTATGAACAATATCAAAGTAAATGTAATGTTATTAGTAAAACCCAATGGATTAAAGAAGACAGATCCAAAGTATCAGCCAGTCATCCCCCATTAGAAACAGTTCTAATTCCAGTTAAAAACACTTCAATTATTGCTAGTTCCTTCAAAATACCCGAGGGAACTAATAACGACAAAAAAATAATTGAACAATTAAACTTTAGTAATCAATATCTAGCAACAGTAGGAAAACAGCTAGATAGAATTGAAGAAAAATTTGAAGAAGGTATTATTAAAAAACCTGATTCAAAGATTGAACAACCTTTACTAAATTTACCAGAAAATAGATTTAATTTAAGTTTACCTAATAAAGATGACGAATTGGTCCAATCTATTGAGAAATTATTTAAAAAACTCAAAACAGAACCCGGTCCAAGTGGAACTATTGCTGTTATTGATCAGGTAGAGTCTGATGATAATAATGAAAGTTCTTCTGACCACTCTTCTATTTCAAACCTTAATGATCAATTAAATAAATTAACTGTTAATAACACAAGTATTACCAGAAATTGGTATTCCAGACCAACTCCTCCGGATTTACAATTCGAAGAGAGAAATCTAGATAAACAGTTTTCGGTGTCCTCTAATAAAATTTATGAATGGAATATAGATGGATTTAGTGAACAAGAAATTCTTAATAAACTTAATCATATGTCTATGGTAGCTAACAGTTACATCACTAAATTCAACACTTTGTCTCAATCAGACATTGTCGAGTTAATAGCTAGTGGATTCACTGGCATTCTTAGGTCTTGGTGGGAAAAACATCTCACAGAAGACATTAGAATATCCATAATTCATCCTATTCAAAGAGATAAAGAAGGCAATCCCATCTTTGATGAAGATGCTGGTATTGGTCTTCCTGATGGAGTTATACCTTTAATATTTACCATAATTAAACATTTTGTTGGAACCCCTAGCAATATTACAGAAATAATTCATGATAAATTAAGTAATCTTACTTGTCCCACTCTAAGTGATTTTAGATTGTACAAAGATGTATTTACTTCTAGAGTTATGATGAGAAATGACAGTAATAAACCATTTTGGAAAAAGAAATTCGTTAATGGTCTGCCATCTTTATTTGCTCACAAAGTTAGAGAAGAATTAAGTAAAAACCTAGGATATATTGATTATGATAATTTAACTTATGGTGATATTATTAGTCATATCCAAAAAATTAGATTAAAATGTGCATTGATTTTAAATTAGCTAAACAAGCTTTTAAAAGACAAAAATAAAGCTAAATACGAGTTAGGAACATTTTGTGAAGCAAGATGGTTTATCACGGTGGCTCCTCCGTAAGAAAGCACGGCATAAAGATAAACATATTGAGCCACATAAAAATCATAAACGCCGTAAAAGAAGAGATATATTCACAAAGAAAAATAAGAATAATAATCAAGATAATTATTATAATAAACAGTTTACCTAATAAAGATGACAAATTGGTCCAATCTATTGAGAAATTATTTAAAAAACTCAAAACAGAACCCGGTCCAAGTGGAACTATTGCTATTAATGATCAGGTAGAGTCTGATGATAATAATGAAAGTTCTTCTGACCACTCTTCTATTTCAAACCTTAATGATCAATTAAATAAATTAACTGTTAATAACACAAGTATTACCGTAAATTGGTATTCTGCACCAACTCCTCCGGATTTACATTTCAAGAAAGAAATCTAGATAAACAAGCCAAAGTGTCCTCTAATAAAATTTATGAATGGAATATAGATGGATTTAGTGAACAAGAAATTCTTAATAAACTTAATCATATGTCTATGGTAGCTAACAGTTACATCACTAAATTCAACACTTTGTCTCAACCAGACATTGTTTAGTTAATAGCTAGTGGATTCACTGGCATTCTTAGGTCTTGGTGGGAAAAACATCTCACAGAAGACATTAGAATATCCATAATTCATGCTATTCAAAGAGATAAAGAAGGCAATCCCATCTTTGATGAAGATGCTGGTATTGGTCTTCTTGATGGAGTTAATACTTTAATATTTACCATAATTAAACATTTTGTTGGAACCCCTAGCAATATTACAGAAAGAATTCATGATCAATTAAGTAATCTTACTTGTCCCACTCTAAGTTATTTTAGATGGTACAAAGATGTATTTACTTCTAGAGTTATGATGAGAAATGACAATAATAAACCATTTTGGAAAGAGAAATTCGTTAATGGTCTGCCATCTTTATTTGCTCACAAAGTTAGAGAAGAATTAAGTAAAAACCTAAGATATATTGATTATGATAATTTAACTTATGGTGATATTATTAGTCATATCCAAAAATTGGATTAAAATGTGCATTGATTTTAAATTAGCTAAAATGCTTTAAAAGACAAAAATAAAGCTAAATACGAGTTAGGAACATTTTGTGAACAAGATGGTTTATCACTAATTGGCTCCTCTCAAGAAGAAAGCACAGTGCATAAAGATAAACATATTAAGCCACATAAAAATCATAAACGCCGTAAGAAGAGATATATTCACAGCAAAAATAAGAATAATAATCAAGATAATTATTATAATAAACCTAAGTCATCAAAGAAAAAATCTTATAAAAAATCAAAAACATTTGATAAAAGTAAAATTGTCTGCCGTCACAATTGTGGGCAGAAAGGTCATTACAAAAGTGAATGTAGAGTTAAACAGAAATTAGCTCAGTTGAATATTTCAAACCAAGATATGTAACAATTATTAGAATTAATGAGAATTGATAATAAGAGTAGTAGCAGTAATGAAGAAGCTTCTGATATTCCAGAATCTTCTAGTAACAACACATCCAACATAGATTCTGATAGTGAAAATGAAGTCACTATATGTACAGAAAATTGTAATAAAAACTGTTGTAAAAGAATTAGTGTAATTACAAAAGATGAAGAAGAAAGCTCCTTATTAATAGATCTAATCAGTAAAATTACAGATCCAGAATTAAAAACTCAATATCTGAAACAATTAAAAGATTTATTAACTAAAGATAAGGAAGTCACTGACAAGGTTCTTAGAGCCAAAGAAAAACCCATATTCAGTTTAAATAAGACTCTTGAAAGATTCAAATCTCCAGCTAAAGAAATTACGCTTCCTGAATTAAATCAAGAGGTTAATAAACTTAAAAAGGAGATTTCTAATTTAAAGATAGATATTTCTAATTTAAGAAAAGAGATTGACAATAAAAAATCAGATCTTCAAGTTAATGATTCTTCTTCTAGTGATGAAAGTCACGAGGATCCAGAATCATCCGGAGCCAAGGATTACGATCTCTTTATTCAAGGTCTCTCTTAAAAGAATTAAAGATATTAATATTCAAAATGGTATATTTCCATTAATTTAGTCATTGATAAAACTTTCTCAAGACAACTCCCCATTCTAGTAGATATCAAAAGTGCACTTGAATCAGTATTCAAGAAGGTATTATCCCCACTAGATATTATAAGAAAACTAGTAGAAAATTAAATTCAGCTAACAGTAGTCAAATGGAAATAAAGTACAAATTACCTAAAGTACATATTTGTCAGGACAACATGTGTTTCAAGACCTCGTTCGTCTTAGTTCGCAATCTTACTGACAAAATCATTTTAGGTTTACCATTCATATATTTGCTTTATCCATTTACCACTAGTAATAAAGGTTTAAGTTGTGAACATTTAGGAAAGAAAATTATATTTAAATTCTTAATTAAACCAAAAGAAAGAGATTTAAAATTCATTCAAGAAGAATCAATTTCTAAATCATTAAATCTGTTGAATTGTAAAGTTTCCCACCTAAATTTTCTTAAAGAAGAAATTATGTATCAACAAGTTGAAGACCAACTTAAGAGTAACAGAGTTCAAGAAAAAATAAAAGAATTAAAAGATTATTTAATAAATAACTTATGTTCTGATTCTCTCAATGCTTTTTGGCATAGGAAGAAGCACACAGTTAGATTACCCTATGCTAAAGAATTTAAAGAGCATTTAATTCCTATTAAGGCTAGGCCTATTCAAATGAGTCATGAACAAATGGAGTTATGTAAAATTGAAATTAATGATCTTCTCAGTAAAGGGCTAATTAGGCATAGTAAGTCACCATGGTATTGTCCAGCCTTCTATGTTAATAATGAAGCTGAAAAAGAGCGAGGTGTCCCTCGCTTAGTCATTAATTATAAACCATTAAACAAAGTTTTAGAGTGGATTAGGTACCCTTTGCCCAAGAAGGATGATCTCCTTGGTAGGTTAAGCGTCTCCACAATCTTTAGTAAATTTGACCTCAATTCAGGATTCTGGCAAGTTACCATTCACCCAGATGATAGGTACAAAACTGCATTTATCACTCCGTTCGGACACTACGAATGGAATGTTCAGTCATTTGGACTTAAGAATGCACCCAGTGAATTTCAGAATATTCTTAATAATATTTTGAATCCCTTCAGTCATTTTATTATTATATACATCGATGATATCCTTGTATTCTCCAAGACTATTGAAGAACATATTAAACACTTGAATTCATTCTTCAAAACAGCTTAAAACCAATGGTCTTGTCCTTTCCCTTCCAAGTGTAGTCTGCTTTTTGACTAAAGTCGATTTCGGCTTAATCCTCTATCATGGACTCATGCGGCCAATCGATGAGCTATTCAATTCGGCGACGGGTTCCCTCAGATAAGATTACCGACAAGAATCATTCACAGAGGTTTCTTCGCTCGCTCAATTATATTGGCCGCTTTACAAGGACCTCGGGAAGATTTGTAGCCTCTCTTTTCGGTACATAAAGTAATCCTCCTCCTTGACCGACATTCATACTTCGTCGTCCAACAAGTTAAAAAATACGTTAAGGTTTTGCCTCGCTTTGGCATCTCTAATGATTCAAAGATTCAAAATAGTTGAAACCGATGCCTCCGACGTTGGTTTTGGTGGCATACTCAAACAAAAATTAACTCCTACTTAATGAATAGATTGTTCGCTTCCATTCGGGCGCATGGAATCCTACACGCTTAAAATACAAGAGATTATTAAAAAGAGATTTTATCTCTAGTTTTATGTATTAAAAATTTCGGAGAGATTTATTAAATCGTAAATTCTTAGTTAGAATAGATTGTAAGTCAAATAAAATTTATTCTTGAAAAAGACGTTGAAAACGTCGCCTCTAAGCATTCATTCGCTAGATGGCAAGCAATTTTAAGTATTTTTGATTTTGATATTGAATATATTAAAGGTAGTAATAACTCGCCTTCATTTTCTCACCCGTGAATTTATTAACACAGTACAATCACAAAGAATATGAGTGTACGAGGAGGTTCATCTTCTCGTAGTCATGGTCAGCTCACGGCCAGTCGATTAATCAACCAAGGTTAATCAACCAAAAGGAACTGCTGTTCCTCACCCAACCACCCAAACACATAATAAATTCGGGTGCTTGGTATATTCCCAAGCCCTACTCCTCGCTTCTTGCTAGTCATCCAAAGCCATTTGATATTTTCGTTAGTCAAACCCCAGCTGCTTCATCAAAACCTAGTCACCCAAAGGTATTCGATTATCATCAGATTTATGATCAACACTTATTCCATGTTGAGTTAAATATGAAACCCAAAAATAACCCTATTCAATTAGCAAACCAAAGATTTTCCTTCTGGGTGGCATTTTACTCCTTTAGCTCCATACAAGTCACTCAGATATTATAGAGACATCCTTATGAAACAGTAGTGGATTTTCATTAAACCTATCTATGCCAATGATGATAAATCAAAACTTCTTTATCATTCATTGTATATTAAACAAGTCCTTAATTCATCAGATTGGAGTAGTCATCCATCAAATCTCAAGTCTCTTTCTAATCAAACTAGCTCTTTTTGCTATTATGATTATATTGAGGCTTGGCACAAAATCATGCTTCATCAAAATGAAGATCATAGTCACTCGTGGTTCTTTCAGTTCGACCACAAATTCAAATGTCAATTCCCCAAATGGTTCATCCTTTGGTGGACAAGGTATGGTTTGAGTCACGACATTTTCCCCAAACCTCTCCTTGCTCAGTTAGAGCATTTTTGTCATCACAGTAACTATCATTCCAAATATTAGGAAATTCCAGTCTTCCTTATATTTTGTAGTAAATATAAAATCCCTTGGATTTTGAAATGGCAGTATATAGTTACAGCTACCCAAGAAGTCACCGTTTTTCAGCCTCCATCATCTATAGGAATTAGGACTGCTCAGACTTTCCTTTCTCCTATTTCCCAGGTCTCTCGCTGTTTTTCAATTAAATGGTGGGATAAATTCGGAGTTGATAGAATTGTTGGCCAAGTTCAAAAAGAATTTCCGCCTTCTCCTCTATTATCTCCTCCAGTTAACGCCAATACAGTCACTACGGCCTCTGTCGTTGCATCTTCCAGTAAATCAGTCTCTAAAACGGCTGAAATGTCAGTTGAAAAATCGCCATTTCACTTCACGCTTCACCATCGATGTTTCTAGCTACTCTAATCAATTATGCGTCTTGTCGACGCTATTCATTCAAGACTTGATCGATTATGAGAAGAGTCGACAAAGCTTCTTCACAAATTCGGAGGAGATAACTCTAGTCAAGACCTTGAAGACGAAGGTGATTGTGACCCCTATGGCACAATTGCTCTTCAGGATGGTCAAGATCCATTTTCTTGAGCCCCTCTCTAATCAATCAAAGTGAAGATGTGATTCTCCACTTGGCCACCAAAGACTGCCCCCAGCAATTTTAGTCACTGCAGACCGCCCGTGCAGCCTCGGCCACTGCTCAGCGGCATTGTCAAGAAAGATCTTCTGCTTTTCCACCAAAGCAGCGTTTCATCAAGCATCCTGCCCCACACGGCAAAGATTAGTCAAAGAAGACGCCTGCTTTTCCACCAAAGCAGATTTTTTTCCTTTACTTTAGTAAAATGTTTTACTTGTACTTTTACTTTAGTAAAATGTTTCTTACTTTTACTTTACCCCAGTTATTATAATAGTAATCTTGCAACAGTTCGTTTCCTTGTTCTATAAAAGGAAATCGAATTCATTTGGTTTAGGCAGACTTAGAAAGACTCAGAGATCCTTCTCTGATCAATCTTTAGCCTCAACCGCTGTTTAGCCTACTTAACCCCCCTTCATCTAATGTTCTTATTTCAGTAATCTTGTAAGTCATTTTAATTATCCATTTTGTAAATAAATTGTATTATAATCAATAAAATTGTTTTTATTTAATAATTTAATTGTGTTTTGTATGCGCTCATTTATATATATATATATATATATATATATATATATATATATATTGTCCCACCTGGAGTTTACTTCGTGGTGGTTGATATTTTACAACTTTCTTTACATTTTCGTCACCTGGAGTTTACTTGTGGTAGTTGATCGCATTTCTGACTTTTTATTTACATTCGTCCCCGCTGGAGTTTCCTTCGTGGCGGTTGACCGTATCTACAACTTTATTTACATTTTCGATCCCCATGGAGGTGCTTCGTGGTTGGTGATCCTGCTCATATATATATTTACTGACTTTTATATATATACCGCCATCGCTTTCATATAAAAATGCAAGATTTTGTGAGCCTAGAATCATGTGATCACATATTCATCCCATTGAATCTAGATTCGGTCCTCCGTGATGGACATTTTCAAATGTAAGAAGCTTGTAAATTATTCTGCTCATGGTCTCAATTTCCTCGAGATGGTTTCCATACCCACGAGGAAGTCGGCATTATCTTTGTACATTATTTTTATACGGATGCCTCGCATCCGTCAAATAAAATCAATCAAGCCGATCACTTAATAAAATGGGAGTGTAAAGGGTCTCAATTCCTATTGAGCATCAGGGTTTAAAAAACCTCTTTTATAAAATATCACTGCCATATCTTGCTAAAAACTGAATTTTTACATAAATTCAGACCATGTGTATATAGGTTCGAACGAGGCCTCGCACAACTTCCAAATAACAGCACATTGACCCACACACACACTCAGATAATAGTTTCTTGTAAAGAGGCGGCCACCGTGGTAACACGGATGTTGGGTGCCTAACACCTTCCCCAAAGATAACCAAGTCTCCGGACCTTAAACGAATCTCGGTTTCACCGACCAGATAACAAATGTCACATCATTTGGGTCAATGTGCAAACCTTTTCTCGGTTGTGTTGGTACAACCATTTAAAAAACCAACTAATGACTCTTAATAGTCCCATCATCGACATTATACATGTTGGACCTTTTCACTTGTTTTTTCAAACAAATCTCACCAAAATGAGAACACCAAAGAACAAGTAAGCGAAAAGGACATCCAAAAATCCCGACGTCGATGTGGTGGCATTACTCACGGGGACTCCAAGAAGAGGACTTAAGCCGCTATTACAATCTTTTCAAAATCTGTTATCCGCTTGTGTGTGGATGTTGCATTTACATTTTATGAATGTGTACGAATGCATTTCCTTATTGCACTTAGTGCTTCGCACCATACCGCCAGTGATGTTAGTACTTCGCACCATAATCGCAGGATATTAGTGCTTCGCACTATATCTCGCTTAGGATATTAGTGCTTCGCACATGTCATCATTTTCATACGGTGAGACGCAATGTATGTGAATGTATGTTGTGTGGTCCCTCCACCAGGAGGCTATCCCGTCGGTGTTTGATTACTGGACTCGTGAGAAGACTAATTCTCCGAGGCTCAGGAAAGGCACCACCCAAATTCGCTCCAGTTGAAAGACCGGATTAACTTCCCGTCAAGTAGGTTGCGATGATTTGGTAACCTTCATGCCAAAAAGCCGCGAGAGTAACCTAAGATAGGTCAGCCTCTGATAAACCCAAAACAAAGGAAAGTCTCTTCATGCTCTCTCATTTCAATTACTTGTAAACACAATTACTTGTAATTTCATTCCATATCTATCTCCATGTAATGAGAAAATATGAAGAAATGTGTACACATACATATTTAACATGCTACAAACAGCTGACATCAGTTTTGTAGGATAAAATTCCTAAAATGAACACGTCACATAGCATGTTATTATATACATTCCCTAAAGACTAAACTATGTAAGTCTTTCGCAGGAAGCAATCGGTCAGATTCCGCTTAAAGTCCAAGAAGGCAATCGATCCCACCGTTAGGCATGGCTACACCGGGCCAACTTGATCCTACTCCTGTTTCCCGAGAGGAGTTTGAAGGATTAAGGAATCAGATAGCAGAATTGGTTGTCTTTCTAAAAGAACAAAGTAAAAATACACAAGGCCAAACAATGCCTACTCAACCAGAGTCCTTCACACTAGGGGGCAGTCAGGGCATTGGTAAAAAGATGGAAACCCAGATACCTAAACCTCATTCCAATAAAGAAATCACAAATCTCAGGGATGATCGAGAAACTGGGGATATAAGAAAGAAATTTCAACAAATGGAGGATACCATCCGGTCAATTAAAGGGACTGGAAATTATGGGAGTGTCACCTATTCAGATCTCTGTATATTCCCAGGGGCTCAATATCCTACCAAATTCAAAGTCCCAGAGTTTGAAAAGTACAATGGGGCAGGCGATCCCTATACGCACCTAAAAGTGTACATTGGCGAACTGGGGTCTTATGCTGAAAATGAAAGCCTCAGAATGCAACTTTTTCAAAAGAGTCTCACTGGAGAAGCTAAAGCCTGGTATGCCCGACTTGACAATGCCAAAATCCACAACTGGGAAGAATTGGCCCACGCCTTTCTAAATCAGTACAGTTTTCAGTCACAAATGGCACCGGATCGATACCAAGTGACTAAAGTCAAAAAGCAAAGTACTGAATCTTTCCGAGAATATGCCCAAAGGTGGATACATCTAGTAGCGCAAGTCATTCCATCAATGACAAAATGCGAGATGGTAATGACATTTATTGATATCCAAGAGGCTCTTACTATGAGAGGATCCTAGCAGCATATATGAAAGCCATTTCATGGAAATGATCAAACACGGAAATGGCAGAGATGGGCCTAAAGGCAGACAAGATTAAAGACTTCACTGCCTTGGAAGTAGTCGCCAAACATATACAGACTGGAAAGTATGCGAGTGATCCCAAAGGGTTACCCGATAAAGGCAATGAATATGTATCCCTTGTTGTACATGGGCAAGCTAGGAGACCAAACTATAGTCCCCCCATTTGGAAAATGCAAGATAATCTGCCATCTCCACAACATGCCGCATTCAACCAATGCCAGGATAGAAAAAGAAAATTTGAAAGATCAGAAAATCGGGTGTTCACTCCACTAGGCGATTCCCTTGAAAATGTATTGGTGATGTTCATGGATCATAAGGCAATTACCGAACTGGCTCCACCTCTGGAACCAGGGAGCAAAAGATACAATCCAAGCCAGAGATGTGCTTACCACTCAGGGTCTCCAGGACACGATACACAGGATTATTGGTCCTTAAAACATAAGATTCAAAATCTAATCGAAAGTGGCAGTATTGTGGTCGAACAACCTGACCAACAAAATGTCAACACCAACCTTCCGTTGCGACATGATACGAAAGAAGTAAACATGATCGGGTCAGGAAGCACTGAAATGTATGCAATTCGTAAGTACGTACGAAGGATGGAGGAATACCCCCAAAAGCACATAACAAATGTCCTAGAGTGGGAAAACTCGGAGGAAGATATGCCAGTAATGCAAAAATTGGATGCGATCCAGAATCAAGTAAACCTGTTGGCTAAGCTGATAGTGCACCAACATCAAGAAACAAGGCAATTTTTCACTCAACTATCAGAAAGCCAAGAGAAAAGGGACTCCACGATGAGCCAACTAAATGAAGAAGATCAAAGCAGACTGAAAGTACAAGAAAAGGGGAATGATAAAATTGCTAGAAGATCTCGCCAGAGGAAGAACCAATCGAGGGAATGCGAATTCTCAAAGATGAAAGATCAAACAACCTCCAAAGGAGTCCAAAATTCACCCTCTAAGTAAATCCAAGGAAGAAATGTTACACTTTACGATAAGCGAAGGAAGGATTCGAGTTCACGCCCCTATAAAACCCAAGATAAAGAGTTATGATTCCACCAAGATATGTCTCTCCATTCTAACTCACTTGGACATACGACTAAAGAATGCCGGTTTTGCGACATAAAATCCGAGGATCTCATTGAAAATGGAGAGTGGAGATAGAATTTCCATGACCAAAAAAAGGCTAAAAAAAAATAAAAAGCTTAAGATGTCCATTCGAGACAGGCAGTTCAAATGAGGTGAAGACTATGAGCGACAATTCTGCCAGAATACAAGGTGGACAGATCCTAATGCAAGAAATGACATAAGAGACAAAGGCATCCCCAAAGGAGATTCCCCCGCCAACATCAAACGTCCTATGGTTCCAAGATATCAACCACGTTCCTGATCTTTTCACCTTGGATGATTCAGAGGAAATACTAATCCTTTCCGAGGAAGAAAAAACCAAAAAGGAAAGTTCTTTGCAAGAAATGACACAACCGTTCGAGGGAGATTTTATGGTTGAATCCTTTGAAACCCATGAAGAAGGCGAAGGAATAGATGAAGGGAAAGGTGGTGAGATTGTCGGGGAATCGAACCCATTAGAGAATCCAGAGTTCATCCCTTTTTGCGATGCGTCCATTGCAAATGTCCCTGAGGAATGTACTAAATCAGGAAGCAATCAAGTTATGGCCACAAGCGAAGACATTTAGAATCAAGGGGTAACCTCTATCACGAGCCCTGAAGGCAACATAACCCCTGACAACTGGACTATTAGGCCTCAACTAGCCAAGAAGATGTAGATCCAGGGGATAAAGTTGTGAGTTCCCGAAAATGTTGGAACAGTATCACTTTCTTCGTAGTATGCCTTTTATTTTGCATGCATATAAATAAATAAAAAAAAATAAAACAAAACAAAACAATAAAACATCTCTACACTCTTTTCACCACTTACCCCTTTGAATCTTTTCAAACTAAAGCCTGAACTACGAAAGACCTGATCTCCTCTTCAATAGGAGTACATAGGCAGCCATCAATGGTGCGGTTAAACCAAACAAAAACCCAAACAAACCCTTCTCAAACAGATACACCCCAGACGATGATTGCCCATACGTAATGGTCATCATTCGGGAGAAGGAGGTTGATGATAGCCCCTCCATCACCTGCGATCCACCAAGACTTTGCCTCGATAATTGAAGCAACACTCCTTGCATTAATTTAAGCGAGGGTAAAAAGGAAAAAACTCTCTCTACCTTGTAGATAACAATAACTGCTTACTTTTTATGTACAGTATTAGCAGTTACTTTTGTCATTACAGGCTAACACTTTGTGTGATTGAATAGTGTTATATACTAAGTGAAAGCATATTTTGTTTCAAGACTCTGAATTTAGATGTGCCTGTACTTGCTGATGAGGTGCCTATTCTCCACAAGGACTGTAACTTTGATGTAAAGTTGGACTCAGACTTGATGGAAATACAAGATGACTATGAGATACCTCAGGATATCAAAGAATGGGTCGAAGACAAAACCAAGCCAAATCTTGATCAAACCACCTCTTTTTAAACCTCGGAACCTTAGAAAACCCCAAACAGGTCCAGATTGGTACGGACCTCACTCCAAACCAAAGGAATGACATGGTTACTCTATTGACCCTATTCCAGGATGTGTTTGCATGGTCTCACGAAGACATGGTCGATTTATCCACTGACATTGTCATTCATCACCTTCCCATCAGAGGGAAATTCAAGCCAATCAGGCAGAAGCTCAGGTGATTAAAACCTGAGTGGAGGTTAAAAGTTAAAGAAGAAATTGTGAAACAATTTCAAGCCGACATCATCATGGTGTCAACATACCCTGAATGGCTATCCAATATAGTCCCCGTGCCGAAACCGGGAAGGGATGTGCGAGTTTATGTGGATTACAGATATTTGAATAAAGCTTACCTCAATGATAGCTTTCACGTGCCGTTCATCCACATACTCATTGACAATACAGCTGGATACGACATGTACTTTCTTTGATTGATCAAGTGTGGGTACCATCAAATCATAGTTCTTTGAAGATGATCATGAGAAAACTTCATTCATCACGCCTTGGGGAGCCCTTTGCTACATACGATTGTCATTCGGCCTCATCAATGCCGGAGCTACCTATCAGTGAGCCATATGGCTCTTTTCCACGATCTAATAGAAAAAAAAAAGAAAAAGAAAAAGAAAAAGAAAAAATCTCTTTAAAAGGTTCTACAGTTGCTGCCTTACCATCGGTAGGTTCTACAGATGGCTTCGGAGTTTGAAGAAAAATCCTTCATCCACATTCCTCGGAATAGGAATGATTTTACAGATGCTCTAGCTACTTGGGACTCCTTGATCAACATACATGACAAGGAAGACATGTTAACCCTCACATTTGCCCAACAAAAGGCTTCAGCCTATGTGAATTACATCGGAGAAGTATTGGATGAGCTACCTCCCATCCAGCACAGTTGATATCAATATATCAATGAGCACTCACAAGATAGATCTACACCTGCTGAGGCGAGCCTAACTAAGAAAAGGCGGATCCATTGACTTGCTATGAAATTCTACCTGATCGGAGATGCAATATACAAAAAAGATGCAGGACTAGGTCTCCTCAGATGTCTGGACCAAGACCAAGCTCATAAACTCGTGGATGAGATCCATGGTGTAGTATATGGCCCAGACATGAGCGGCCCTCTACTTGTAAAGAAGATCCTACAACAGAGAAGTCCAACTACGACAGTTCAAAGAACACGACTTGATTTTGAAAAAGATCGTTGGCAACCAAGCTCAGTCTAAAGGAAAATTCTCCCCGAACTGGGAAGGCCCGTTTATTGGCAAGGAGGTATTGACAAGAGGCGCTTTCAGATTACAGGAAATGGACGACGATGAATTTCCACAGCATATCAGGTCGGACACCGTGAAACGGTACTATGTCTAAGGTTACCATCAAGCGAACATCCTGGTTTTGGATCATCAGATCACCAGTCATTCCGGTTCATTAACCCTTTACCACATACAACTCCTTTCCACGCTTTGCCCCTCAGGGAAACATCCTTTCAAGCCAGCAGCCTAGCTTCACTACGATCATACCACTTAAGGTCATCTCACCACGAATTGAACCTTTCACACTTGCAGTTTGGCTACCCATACCTGGGATCAAACTTCTCATACCTGCCGTTTATCCTCAACCTAGGATTAAACTTTCTCCTCCCCGCACTTTGACTTGCACATGGGATTACGCTTTTCATCTCGCCCTGAGGGGCGAACTACGTCGACCTGATCTCCCCAATACACGGGAGTACGTAGGCAGCCATGTTATATGGTCCAGTCTCACCACAAAAAAACAAAAACAAACATACTCCTATCCATAACCACATACAAAAACAAGTCCCAAGACACCAAAGATGGTAGGAAATACACACAGATCGACGATCCATTCTGAAAATCCTGAGACATCTCACTGTCCATCCATCAAGGAGGAGTTCAGAATACATCCAGATCACAAAGTCTTGGAGAAACAAGCGAACATCAAGCAAGTAGCAAGGCATAACTAAAAGGGAAGTGAATCTACATATATTTCCCTGCCATATATAATGATGTTTGATATATACAATGTGTACTGTACATGACAAAATGGCTAAGCTAGTCTGTGCAGGAAAATACAAGCCCATCTACAAATTAGTGTATATGCGGGCTATCAAGTCCAACATGAATTCCCTCTCAGAAGAAGGAGGTAACACTGTGATCTCCTACCCAAGGGTTTCTACACGAGCCAACAGATCCACTGCCAACTACATGCGATATCTCGGGTGGATATAACGTCATCCTGCTCAGCAACAACGATATCCCTATGAGTTAGAGCATCATCTCTCTAACAAAGCGACATATTTATCAGAAAGAGTTGTCAACATCAAAGCCCACATCCACTACCTGTTCACCAGATGGTACAGATCTCGGCGTCTTATTAGCTTATCTATCAAAGTAACTATCCCAGACAACAAGCGAGGCTGGGGCAATTTCAAAATTAGCGACAACCGGATAGTGGATCCCTTACAACAAGATTGGGGGAAATCTCGGAAGTAGCAACAACTCAACACTGGGGCATTTATTAATCATCCTAAAATGGAAAATGCACCAGTTAGCACCATCAGCACGGTCCATCATCATCTCAATGGCGATTCAGATATTATTCACTCACGACTTCATCAACAAAGAGAGTTTCTCATATGAACCCTCAGCATCAACATGCGAAAGGACTGGGGCATTTTTCTAATTCCAAGAAATGGAAGGAGTTTAAGGTGAGATCAAGCTTCTCATCAAAAAGAAAGGGGTGAACTCCTGAAAGAAATCATAGCGACATAAGCGTGCCCCTACGAAAGATGGGGAAACTTCTCCAAAAAGTTCTTAACTCAGAAGCAGAAGGTCAACAACAAAAGGCCTAGCGAATGAAATCTACACCATCAACATGCGTTAATTCCTCACAAGCTAAGGCCTCTACACCGACATTCAAATCTGGGTAGCGAAAGAATGAATTACACCCTCCAGGGATTTCAGACATTCAAGTCATCTGTTCAGCCGGGTTGCGAATCAAACGCTTAAGGAAATGGGGCACAAGTACCCAACAATGAAATGAAACTCCAAATCATCTCAAGAGGGGTGAGACATCGGGTGGTTGTCATCAATCTAATGTAACATCAGGCGAAGTCTAGTGAAGTAATCCGTGGAATATTACTTTAGCGAAGGTATCGGAAGATCTGGTATCCTAAACCATTGCCATCAATACAGCCCGATATCAACACAGTTCAGCGATGAAATCTTCGTATACCACCGTTCGAGTGGGAGCTGGAAAAGTTTGGCGATCAGCAGGATAGTCACCGTTGTAACTACCAGCGAATACATCGGGAGGGTCTGGTGATTTCAGAACGTCATCCCCATCAGAGATATGGAAAGCATCTCAACTTATCTTCATCAAACAATCATCAGCGATTAAATGCCAAACCATTGGAGTCAACACCAGCATAGGCATCAACAATAATCGGTAAAGATAAAGCGATTTGCGAATACATTTTAACATTCATCATAATATTCATTACATTGCGATTTGCGATATGCGATATGCGGTTTGCGATATGCGATTTGTGATGCGATATGCAAAATGCGATGTCTGAGTTGCGAAGTGCGATTTGTCCAAATGCGAAAAGCGATGTGCGATGTGCGAAATACGATGTGCGATTTACGAACTGCGATTTGCGAAAACATTGTCACATTCATCATAAACATTCACTACATTGCGATTTACATCATTGAAAATACCTTGTCATGTTTCAAGTGTCTACTAATCTTTATCATGTCCATTCCATTGCATTGCATGAACATGATAAAGTGGGGCATCTGTAGACACTCGAAATTTTCTTCTACTGTTACTAACATTGCAGGAGGACATATTCGTCTTTTAAGAGGGAACCCTGAAAGATAATCCAAATCCATACCGGATACTACCGGAAGTTCATCATCAAACCCCGGATTGCAATCTGGGAGTAACAAAATCTAACCTCGGAGATAATCCCGAGGCCTGCAGATATAATACCGGACCACACACCGGAGAAGACCGATTAATCTCGGAGATGACCCCGAGGTATCCAGTCTCAGTCCCAACCATGGGAATAGTTCAAGCCAACCTCAGAGATGACCCCGAGGATAGTTAAAGTCAACAGCAAGCCAACCTCGGAGATAACCACGAGAAACGATCGCTTTCTACAATCGCATGAGAACCAGGAGATAACCGGGAGGGGGGCAAAATGGTCATTTTTCCAACTCAACTTCACTTCAAATAAAATAAACTCATCTCAACTCAAAATACTTCAAAGGAAGTCCCACAAGAGCGATATCTTAACTCCAGAGCATAAACTACACAAAACGGCTCATCGGATTGCCTAACGGAAACCCGGGAATGCCATTTCGGTCATGGAACCATCTTTCTGGAATCAAAAAAGGTCAAATAATATATCACTGTGAAGCTCTCGGAAAGAGCTTTCCGGAATGGTATGGCACGCTTCCATCAGACTCCTGATTGAAAGTTATGAGCGACCGAGTTAAGCAAATACAGACGACGCATTTACGACACGGCGGGACCCACACCCGCCTCGGGGCACTCGGCAGCCTGGTGCACTGCTGCCAAAGCAGCGGTACACCTACGGCTCCAACCTCTATACATAGAGGGCTTGGGGTGGCCATTTTGCAAGAGAAAAAGACGGGGAAACCCTGCACAATTCGCTCTGCACTCGCCCATACAGTGTATTTTTCCCACTTTTAAACACCTGTGAGCTCATATATAGCCTCTTTTGTACCCAAAAAATCCAGTGTTTACCCACTCTAAAGATATAGAAGCCTTTTTTATCAGTCAGCTGTAAGCCTTCTCACACTTTAGAGTCTTTCTCTTCATCTTTGCACACACCCTTCTCTACACGTTGAGAGTCGTGTCAAGTTGCTTTTGCCCGGACTTGATCTCCGTGGTTTCATTCCGATCTGTATATATATATATATATATATATATATATATATATATATATATATGTATGTATATATATATATTAACTAACATTATCGAGTTATGCCTCGATTGAGCCTAGATTTTGATGCGGAGCGTTTACTTGCTTTCTTATATATATATATATATATTATATATATGAACTGTGTGTCTGGACTTTGTTCGATGAGCCTAGACTTGATGCCCGTGCATTTACTCGCTTTTTATATATATATATATATATATGAACTGTGGTGGACTTTGTTTGATGAGCCCTGGATTTTATATCGGTGCATTTATTCGCTTTTATATATATATATATATATATATATATATATATATATGAATCTGTGGTCGAACTCATTCGATGAGCCTCGATTTCACATCAGAGACGTTTATTATTGCGCTTATATATATATATATATATATATATATATATATATATATATATATATATATATTTTGTCCCACCTGGAGTTTACTTCGTGGTGGTTGATCGCTTTTACAACTTTCTTTACATTTCGTCCTGCCTGGAGTTTACTTCGTGGCAGTTGACCGCATTTACAGCTTTATTTACATTCTGTCCCGCCTGGAGTTTCCTTCGTGGCGGTTGACCGTATCTACAGCTTTATTTACATTTCTGATCCCCCATGGAGGTGCTTCGTGGTTGGTGATCCTGTCTGTATATATATATATTTACAGCTTTTATATATATACCTGCTTACTGCTTTCATATAAAAATGCAGTATTTTGTGAGCCTAGGAATCATGTGATCACAGATTCATCCCATTGAATCTAGATTCGGTTCCCGTGATGGACATTTTTAGTCGTAGCGACTTTGTAAATTATTCTCATGGTGTCTAAATTTCCTCGAGATGGTTTCCATACCCACGAGGAAGTCGACATTATCTTTGTACATTATTTTTATACGGATGCCTCACATCCGGCCAAATAAAATCAATCAAGCCGATCACTTAATAAAATGGGAGTGTAAAAGGTCTCAATTCCTATTGAGCATCGTGGTTTAAAACACCTCTTTTATAAAACATCACCGCCATATTTGCTAAACCGAATTTTTACATAAATTCGCACCACGTATATAGGGTTGAAACGAGGCCTCGCACAACTTCCAAATAAAAAGACATCAATTGACCCCACACACACACACACACACACACACACTCGGATAATAGTTTCTTAAAGAGGCGGTCACCATGGTAACATTTAATGCTCTGGGTGCCTAACACCTTCCCCCCTGCATAACCAAGTCCCCGGACCCTAAGCGAATCTTGCTTTCACCAACCCAGATATATGATGTCACATCATTTGGGTCAATGTGAAACCTTTTCTCGGTTGTGTTGGTACAACCATTTAAAAACCAATTGGCGACTCCTATCACGGTCCCATCGTCGACATTATACATGCTCGGACCTTTTTCACCTATTTTTTCAAATAAATCTCACCTAAAATGAGAACACCAAAGAACAAGTAATGGAAAGGGACATCCAAAAATCCCGACGTCGACATAACACACTTACTTAGGTGTTACATTACTTGAACTAGATGTTCATACTTCTTTCTTTCACATCCTCCAGTACTTGAGAAATAAAAATCTCATTTCTGGGCATTGTCCTGCACTGCAGGTCACTGTGGCTGCCGTGCTTCTTTCCTCTTCCTCTCATGCATGACCTACTTCTTTCTTTCCTTTATTCTCGGCCAAATAGCGCTGCGCCAAGTCCTTTGTTATCTCTCGCACTGAGGGGCCAATTAACAATAGCTGAGGCCCGAGATCGCGCTGCGGCGCCACTTCTCAAAGATCAGCCGGCGCTGCGGCGCCGAGCCTAAATCCTAGAAAAATTTCTAAGTCTTTCATTAAGTTTGAGACGCTTACATTACGATCTCATAACTTCTTCGTTATAACTCGGAATGAGGTCATTCCAAAGCCATTCTCTTCCTTATCTTACATACTTTAAAATGCCTCGGACAGAACTTCATTCTAAATCCGTTAACATGCCATTCAATTGGCTTAATCTTAACCCTTCATTCATTTTTACGCTTTTAACGTTCTTCGCTCGTTCGTCCGTAATTCAGTTATTCAAACTCGGAATTCGTTCATTCTTGAGTCCACGACTCACGTTTTATACATTCTCTTACATTCTTATGAAACCCTACACGTTCGGGTTCATTTACTAACTTTTAAATTTTCGTTCTTCTTTTACAAAATTTTTGCCATAACTTCGTTATAGCTTTGTTTTAATTCGTTCTTCATGAACGTTTCTACCGTTCCTAACCAAGAAATAAGCAACTAACTTATACGCGATGGTTTTAAACTTGTCCATCAACAACAATTATACTACGATGGTTTTAAATTTGTCCATCAACAACGTTCTTCGTGTTCTTCGCGTGTTCTTCGTGTTCTTCGTTCGTTCTTCATTTTAATCGATATTTTGGATTACGATTTCACTTTTTCTTGGAATTTGATGTTATAGAACACCATTCCTTACTTATTTAACCTACTCATTCATAGGATTCATTCGAATCATTCAAAATCCTTACGAATCTTATACTTCCTTAAGAAATTTATAAACTAAATTTCTTATTTCTTATTTCTTCTTTTCTCATGATTTCAACCATATGAAATCATTCTCAATATCTTTTACTACTTATTCTCATTAAACTATGTTTTAACATAGAAAAATAAAGAAAATAATCTAAAAGTTAGGTTTTTGGATTATATTTCTTCTTTAATCTCATTCCGTCGGACAAAGTTTGCTCACGAGCAAGCTTTTCCTCTTCTCCTTCATCCGAAATCTCTCCCTCTCTCTCTCTCTCTCTCAAGTTATAGGATTTTCAAAATCCTAGAAAATGAAAATTTAGCTTTCTATTTATAGATTTTCAAAGCTAGGGTCAAAATGGTCATTTTGCCCCTAAAGTTACTATTCCCACCTCCTCCACATCTTAGCCACCAAGTTAACTTGGACACAACCCTTACTTGGTGGACAAGTGGCCGGCCCAAATGCCCATGGGTCACCCCAGGGGTTGCCCCAATGGTTCTTACCCATCCGTTTACCCACTCCGGCTCGATCCATGGTTTCTTTTCTTGGTTCGGGGCCTTAACCCTAATTCTTATTGGGCCTAACTTGGGCTTGATTTCACAAATCATTGGGCTTGACATAATCCAAGTCCAATTGGATTCTACAAAGTCCATGAACACAAAGTCCATTAAGACTAATCGTATTCTACGCATTCCTTTCTCCTATTCTCGTAATCTCTTCGTATTTAACTCGTACGATATTCGTATTATACTTCGTACTATCCTTCTTTCTATACTCGTATAATAACTCGTATCATACTCATATTTCTCACACATAATAACCCTAGTTATTATATCGTACTATTACATTCATGAACTCAATTTTCCTAACCCTTAGGTTTTGAGTCCGCAGCTAAAACATAATTTTTGCCATAAATGAAATATTATCAATGAATATTCCATCATGTGTCTCAGAATCTAATTCCCAAAATTCATACAATTTAATTCTCACTTCTATCAAGTTAATAATACATTCAACCTCTAATTTTACATCATTAAACGATAATACAACCATTGAAATTTGCGGAATAATTAAAATTTTCTATTACAAACTATCCTCGTTCCCAAAACCTTCAACCTTTACATCTAAATATCTCAGAATTATTTTAATACTACAATAGTTTACATTCGCAAATCAATATTACAATTCAACATTAATACATTATTCGAAACATTAGACATGGTTTACAAGAATAATAACTTAGCTAGGATATTAAATCTTCATATATCACTTTTGATCCATAACAATCAAGTAGCACATAGCGTTACCTTCAATTCTTGAATCTGTAAAAATGGTTATTTGCAAGAATGAGCTCGACTGCTCAGCAAAATCTAACAGTTTTCATGCATCATGTAGCACATAATAACATGCTCAACATACAATAATAATCATTAACAAACATAGCATACATGTTGTAGTTCACATAACAACTATAAAGATTGAGTTCCTTACTCAATCAACATTCATAGTTCAATCATCATAGTCATAGATTGACTTTTACATTTCATACTTTTGACATATATAATACATCATACACTAAAATTTTTGTAAAGATCATCATCAAGTTCACATAGCAAAAAGGAACTGAAAGACTCTTGCTTTTACCGCTTTTTTACCAACACGCTAATACTTAAATCATTCCCGCAAAACCTACTCATAATCGTATGTGAGATTGATAATAAATAAAATTAATACTCAATCTCATAGTCAAATTTATTCTAAGACCTTACTTTATCTTATTATCCTTTATAATGTCTTTATAGACATCTAACTATTTTATATGCAACTCGGTTTTATTTTTCATTTTCATCACCACACATGTTAGACTATCACACTTGTAGTTTAATGTGTGATATCACACCATTTTATTATACCACTTTGGTTTCAAAAATGCATATTCAACACATTGTTTACATGTTTAATTTTTCTTCATAAATCAAAAATTACCCTTTTCGATTTCTTTCCATTATTATTCTTGTATTATCATCTTTTCATACTTAGATATCCAATATTAGCCATTAGTTAGACACTTTGTATACCAAAGTTTAGAAAACACTATTACTCTTAGGCATTTTATCGAGCACGTTATGTGCACACATTAACTTATCTCAACTCTTGATCTTAAATGGTTAATTATGCATAAAATATGATAACACATATCTATACTCATTACATATGTCAAAACATATTTTTAATCATCAAAATATATCATCATCCAAAATCTTAATTCAAACAGAATTATAAAACTCATCTTCACAATTTCTTTAACAAAACGTTATTTTCGTTTTTAACGTAACTCGTTCGTTACATGTCCGTTTTTGTTCCTTCATATATAGAATTAACCCTTACTCAGTGTACTACAACCTCATCTATGCCTTAAAGTCAGACTCTTATCCATCTAAACCAGATTCTATAATTCATCAACTAGTCTAGAAAAATTTATTTTCTGGACATTCTTACTAAACAATTTATTTTGGACATGATCCGGTCCATAAAACGGCTCAATCGCGTGAGTCTAGCTAGTAAATATCCATATCTACAACTTTTCAGTTTTACATTTCTTCAGATTCAAAACACACGAATTTATATGAATTTTTCAAAGTCAGAAACCATAACAGTTTTAATTTTCTAGACAGATTATTTTCCCTTCAGACCATCCTTACTAAAATAGACATTGCAAGAAATCTACAAAGGGTTTTCATGTGATTCCACTTTCAAAATATAGCTTACTTCCATATCTTCGATTTGATATAAGGCTCACTTTCTAACTCATTATACCCAAAGAAGTATGAATTTCACAAGATATGTCCACAATTACTAAAAACCTACGAATTTGTTCTTCAAATTTTCTTTCCATTTCATTTTCTTTCTTGAATCCTCTTGTTTGATTCTTGATAGTCCAAGATTAAACCAATACAAACAGATTAAGCATGATCTACTACCCTAGAACATAAATCTACCAAAAAAAAATCAATGATTAAATAAGAGTTTAGAAGTTACCTTCTTCTAGCTTTTTTCTTTTTTTCTTCTTCTTCTAGCTCATCTCAATTCCTCTATTTCTCTCTATCTCTCTCAATTTCTCAATACAACTTCTACATAACAATTATCTACATTATGAATAACATAAAAATATAATTAAAACAAGGAATTTAGATTATAACTTTATTAGTATGAATTTAAGAGAGAGATGGAGATGATGATGATGGAGCTTGTTTTGTCTTCTCAAAGCTTTCCCTTCTTCTTCTTTTTCTTCCTCTTCTTCTTCTCCTATAGCTCTCTCTAACTCTCTTCTTCTTTCTTTGGTTTGTTTTCTAAAACTAACATACTAACTTGTAGTATATACATATAATATACAATACTAGTAATATATAATATATGTAACTCCTAGTAATTATTAGATATACTAATTACTAGTTAATACATAGGTTACACCAATTTGAACTTGAAAAGCCTAAGACCATGTTTGGCAAATACACATTATTTTAATTAATCAATAGCTTAACATCAATCAATCTCATCAAATTGTCACATAATTATATTTACTTGTTAATTATAATTTTGTGTAACAATTATCATGATAACTCATCTAATTTAATTATCTCAATTAAATTAGAACTATAACATAAAATTATTATATTAATTAAATTAAATACTAAATATTCATTTAATTAATCTGCTACACTTAATTACATTACTCTATAATCAAAACAAAATTTATTTATTTAACTCAATAAATAATTCAATTAAATATTTATATATATTAAAATTAATATATAACATTCTCTTCACATCAATTCACATATTCTACAATATATGACATATACACATACTCACACCCAACATATCTCATAAATAATACTTTTATTTATAAAATTCTCATTTATAATTTCTAAAAACTGGATGTCACATTCTTCCTCCTTATAAGGATTCCGCCTCTAATCACCAAAATCCTACCTTACTCAGGTGTTTTCCTCAAATCTATTCATTGAATAACTTCAACACATTACCTTAATATAGGTTTTATATTTTCTATTCTCACTATTCTTGATAATAAATTCTTATAAGTTTTATTTCATAATATTTACTTAGACTCAATTATATTTGAATATTTCATATTCTTTGACCCATTCATTATCTTTCTCTAAGGATCATTATCATATATTATATGATCAAACTCTCGGGACTTACATTCACCCCTTCTTCTAAGAATTTCGTCCTCAAAATTTTATTTATTTATTTATTAATCTTTATTCATTCAATCTATCAAAGTAGATTTTTACGTCACTACTTCATTCATTCATTGGTTTCTATAACCACTTTCTTTCCACAAACATCATTCTACATTTATTAAACTTTTCTATTAAAAGTTTTACATTATTCTTTGATAACTCACATCCTTTTCACTTCAAAATTTCTTTTCTCACTTATTCAACATATCCATCATTCAGTGTCGCATTTTACGACTTACTTCTTTCTAAGGAATACTTTCCTTTTTCACTTCCATCTTGCAGAATAAGAAGAATCCTCCACAATTGTTCAATAATTGGGAAGTAGTATGAATAACTCAGGAATTTAAAAGATTCCAAATCATGTTGAGGGTCACAAGACCATTAACTCTATTCTCTAGGTTTAATAGTGCTTCACCCCCGGTTCTTCACACTTTAAACCATCTTTGGCAGAATGTTTATCAATCACAAAGACTGAAAACACCCTCCACAAGTACTCTAGGTGATCAACCTATTGTACATGTATTGTATACAAACATTTCAACGCAAAGTATAAAACTAAGCGCAACCCCTAATAATAGGGTTGTTCATCTCAGCTTTTCAACATCTGAATCCGCACCAAAATAATTTGGTTTGGCATAACTTCTCAAGAAACTCTTGAATTTCATGAACATCTTTCAATATTTGTCTAGCTGAATCAAATAGCATAGACCTCTACAACAATTCAGACATCAACCAAAATATACATATACATACATACATATGTATTCTCATATCTCAAAGAAATCTCAAAAATCTTTTTATGACGCCATGATACCGCAGACTTTGTATTTATAGTCCGTTGAGGATTCCGCTATTTGGTGATTTTATCATACTACATCATACCATAGTGGGTCGACGATCCTTAGATCACATCCAACACTAGTAATATCGCATTGATGACTCCATCATTTTTATCATCTTTGAACCAGGTTACATGATGCATTAATGATATAAAATACATTTTGATATATTCCAAATCATTTTTTGTCTAGCTGAAGCAATTAGCATAGACATACGAATAACAATATTGTTGCTAAAACTCATTGGTTCCATCAGTTGATTTAATATTTTTCAAGAAAATAGAAGTGTAAACATCATCACGAAGTCAATAAATTTCGAAAGTCTAGCATAGCTAGTAGATTTAGAATACCTATGCTTCCACCATCAACTCCAATTTCTATACTGATCCATTGCTTAATAGGTCTATCTATTCCTATCATCCTCAATACTCCATTCACACTTATCTATACCCAGTTCGTCAAACTTACCATACGTTATGAGTTCAGGAACTTGCCACAATCATATGAGTTTAAGAACTTATCCTAGTCGTAATTATAGGCGCCCATTCACGAGAGGGGTTCAAAAATATACCATATAATTATGAGTCACGAACCTACCATAAGTATGAGTTTTAAGAACTCGCACATAACATGATAATATTCTCTAACTATACTCTACCTATCTGTTATACACATGAGAAAAGAATCACCTTCTCAACAGGCATATAGAAAATAGCGCGACATAAATATTCCAATGATTATCAATGTGATAAACTGAGTGCAAGCACAAAACCCTCACCCATACAAAGGTTTGTACAACTCAGCCACCACCTGAGTCCTTAATTGAAATCCCTCCTAATTCTATCTTGCTTATAACTTGCTCTTTGCTAGATATGAATTCCTCGTATCACATTCTCTATAACTCCTCATGAGTTTATCTCTTACTATCATATTACATTATCTTCATAGCATCAAGCTATAATCATTCAACCATTACAAACCATCTTCCTTTTATAACTTAAACAGATCATGTCGTGATCTTATTCTATAATCATCTCTCTTAAAATTCTTTTGTTAACTTGTGATCGTTTTGTTTTACGATCCCCTTTCTTTCCTTTCATTTACGACATTATTCGTTATCTTGGCTATTGGAGTTAGGTAACTCCCATTTCTTATCTACATATCTCTTCAAGGTTCTTCTTTGAATCTTCTTGTTTATATAACAATTCCTGCTTTAAGAATTTCCAACTTCATTTATATTGCTCAACATTTCATTCAAGTTCTACACTTTCATCATACGTATCCACTTTCTATACTTGGTACACATCGAGTCTCTACCAGTTTCAATATGGTACGTTGAGTGGTTTCCCACAAACAACCAACAAACTAGGTTCCGAAGTTGCTAGTTCAGATATACCTCCGCTTTCTATGAAGGAATCGTTTTAGCCGGATACCATACATCAACTACTAAAGAGTACAATTGCACCACTTAGATATAACTCTCTATTCTTAACTTCTTTATCATTCTCTTTTTTATAGACATTGTCTATTTATTATCACCTTACATCCTTATTATTGGAGTTGGGTAACCCCACATTCATATTCCTTATAACTCTGCGAGATTCTTCTTTGAATCTTTCCACGCAAGTTTTAATCCCTTATTGTTCAAACTCTATTTGAGCTTATTCGTTCCTTATTTTCACCTCTCTTCTCTAAGGTTATAGCCTAAGGTACTCTTACCTAAGGTTTCTAACCTATCAGCTTTGCTACCAACTGTAACGACCACAAAATTCATACAATTTAATTCTCGACTTCGGTCGTTAATAATACATTCAACCTCTAATTTTACATCATTAAACGATAATACAACCATTGAAATTTGCGGAATAATTAAAATTTTCTATTACAAACTATCCTCGTTCCCAAAACCTTCAACCTTTACATCTAAATATCTCAGAATTATTTTAATACTACAATAGTTTACATTCGCAAATCAATATTACAATTCAACATTAATACATTATTCAAAACATTAGACATGGTTTACAAGAATAACAACTTAGCTAGGATATTAAATCTTCATATATCACTTTTGATCCATAACAATCACACATAGCGTTACCTTCAATTCTTGAATCTGCAAAAATGGTTATTTGCAAGAATGAGCTCAACAGCTCAGCAAAATCTAACAGTTTTCATGCATCATGTAGCACATAATAACATGCTCAACATACAATAATAATCATAAACAAACATAGCATACATGTTGTAGTTCACATAACAACTATAAAGATTGAGTTCCTTACTCAATTAACATTCATAGTTCAATCATCATAGTCATAGATTGACCTTTACATTTCATACTTTTGACATATATAATACATCATACACTAAAATTTTAAAGCAGATCATCATCAAGTTCACATAGCAAAAAGGAACTGAAAGACTTGCAATTACCGGCGTTTTACCAACACGCTAATACTTCGCGTCCTTGCACAACCTACACTGTATATGAGATTGATAATAAATAAAATTAATACTCAATATCATGGTCAAATTTATTCTAAGACCTTACTTTATCTTATTATCCTTTATAATGTCTTTATAGACATCTAACTATTTTATATGCAACTCGGTTTTATTTTTCATTTTCATCACCACACATGCTAGACTATCACACTTGTAGTTTAAATGCGATATCACACCATTTTATTATACCACTTTGGTTTCAAAATGCATATTCAACACATTGTTTACATGTTTAATTTTTCTTCATAAATCAAAAATTACCCTTTTCGATTTCTTTCCAATATTATTCTTGTATTATCATCTTTTCATACTTAGCTATCCAATATTAGCCATTAGTTAGATACTTTGTATACCAAAATTTAGAAAACACTATTACTCTTAGGCATTTTATCGAGCACGTTATGTGCACACATTAACTTATCTCAACTCTTGATCTTAAATGGTTAATTATGCATAGAATATGATAACACATATCTATACTCATTACATATGTCAAAACATATTTTTAATCATCAAAATATATCATCACCCAAAATCTTAATTCAAACAGAATTATAAAACTCATCTTCACAATTTTTTTAACAAAACGTTAGTTTCGTTTTTAACGTAACTCGTTCGTTACATGTCCGCTTTTTGTTCCTTCTTATATAGATTTAACCCTTACTCAAAGGTACTACAACCTCATCTAGGCCTTAAAGTCGAATTCTTATCCATCTAAACCAGATTCTCAGAATTCATCAACTAGTCTAGAAAATTCCATATCTACAATGGCTCAATCTCGCGTGTCTAGCTAGTAAACTTCCATATCTACAACTTTGCAGTTTTAAGTTTCTTTGATTCAAAACACACGAATTTATATGAATTTTCAAAGTCGTAAACCATATGCTTTTGATTTTCCGGATGATTATTTTCCTTAGGACCAAATTTCCTTACTAAAATAGACATTGCAAGAAATCTACAAAGAGTTTCCATGTGATTCCACTTTCAGAATATAGCTTACTTCCATATCTTCGATTTGATATAAGGCTCACTTTCTAACTCATTATACCCAAAGAAGTATGAATTTCACAAGATATGTCCACAATTACTAAAAACCTACGAATTTTGTTCTTCAAATTTTCTTTCCATTTCATTTTCTTTCTTGAATCCTCTTGTTTGATTCTTGATAGTCCAAGATGAAACCAATACAAACAGATTAAGCATGATCTACTACCCTAGAACATAAATCTACCAAAAAAAAATTAATGATTAAATAAGAGTTTAGAAGTTACCTTCTTCTAGCTTCTTTCTTTTTTTCTTCTTCTTCTTCTTCTTCTAGCTCATCTCAATTCCTCTATTTCTCTCTATCTCTCTCAATTTCTCAATACAACTTCTACATAACAATTATCTACATTATGAAGAACATAAAAATATAATTAAAACAAGGAATTTAGATTATAACTTTATTAGTATGAATTTAAGAGAGAGATGGAGATGATGATGATGGGGCTTGTTTTGTCTTCTCAAAGCTTTCCCTTCTTCTTCTTTTTCTTCCTCTTCTTCTTCTCCTACAGCTCTCTCTAACTCTCTTCTTCTTTCTTTGGTTTGTTTTCTAAAACTAACATACTAACTTGTAGTATATACATATAATATACAATACTAGTAATATATAATATATGTAACTCCTAGTAATTATTAGATATACTAATTACTAGTTAATACATAGGTTACACCAATTTGAACTTGAAAAGCCTAAGACCATGTTTGGCAAATACTCATTATTTTAATTAATCAATAGCTTAACATCAATCAATCTCATCAAATTGTCACATAATTATATTTTTGTTAATTATAATTTTGTGTAACAATCATCACATAACTCATCTAATTTAATTATCTCAATTAAATTAGAACTATAACATAAAATTATTATATTAATTAAATTAAATACTAAATATTCATTTAATTAATCTACTACACTTAATTACATTACTCTATAATCAAAATAAAATTTATTTATTTAACTCAATAAATAATTCAATTAAATATTTATATATATTAAAATTAATATATAACATTCTCTTCACATCAATTCACACATTCTACAATATATGACACACATACTCACACCCAACATATCTCATAAATAATACTTTTATTTATAAAATTCTCATTTATAATTTCTAAAAATCTGGGATGTCACAGTCCCAACATTTTATGTAATCAATAACTTCTCGAAATTTCAAAATAAATCTCCGAGCAGAAATGGGTGAATAGTGCCTATTTCGTCTTTTTCTCCAAAAATATTTTGTTCCCGGAAAAATTTTATTTTTGTCTTAAAAATTCTTACTCGTTCATTCTAGCTCATAGCCAGAATCCTCTCGATTAATAATCATTCTAGGTTATAAAACGACTAATAAACACATAGCATAGAATAGTATTAATAAAATATCATTTTATTAATAACTAATTCTTTAAATCTTAATTTCTGGATAATCCGGATTTCCGAGTTGTCACAAATCGTATCGCCAGGATTTAGAGGATCAACTGACCAGTGGAAGCATTTGTGATAGCTAAGATAACGAAGGGGCAAAAGATAGTTTTGTCACCTATACGATAAAAAAGAAAGGAGATAAAGGGAAAGTCCGTGTGTTTTAAGTGTGAATCAATGGAGTATAAGGTGGAAGACTGTCCAAGAAGGAGAAGGGAGGCAAGGAATGCGTAAACAAGGAAAGGCAGCAGGACATTGGCGATGACGGGACCAACATCAATAATCAAACCAATGAAATCAACTGCATTTGCCTTTCAAAGATGGCCTGATTCAAGAAATCAGAAGAGTTGGGGATGCAACTCCAGGTATTACTCAAACTAATTTTATTTCTTATATATTATTTTCTTATATATAGTAAATTATTTTATAAATGTTTTTGAAGGAGGAAATTGAGTTTTATTAGAAATTAATTTTCTGTATAAGTAGATAGATAAACTTTATGCTAAATAGTTGAAGATCAGTTCGATCAATTTTGATCGAGATCTACTCGCAATGATTGTGTATGTTATGTACATGTGTATGTATAGGTTTTAAAACGGTGATTCCGGGGACCGAATCTTTATAAGGGAGGGTGAATGTAACAACCCGATATTTTCTATATAAATAAATAAGAAATTTTGCGTATAATTTTTTTTATTATTATTTTAAAGATGAGGATTTGTACAAGATAATGTGGTAAATAAAAATATATTTATTACATAAATGTTTACAAATAATTTTATTTTAGAATTATTGATTATTATAAAGTATATTCTTATGATAATTACTTTTATAGCAGAAATGTTTTTATTAATTATTTTCGATAAAATATAATCATATATTATTTAAATAATATATGGAGTGATTTTTAGAATAATTATAATAATTATTTTATTATATGAATTTTAGTACAGATTATTAAGTTAATTATTTTACCTTAATTATTAAGGTTAAATATGAGGAATAAATCAGATATGGAATCCGAACCTTAATTTTGGATTTTTATCAAGGGATGAGAATAATAATATAATATTAATTATATTTTGATTTTTCAGTACTATAAATATGTACTGTATATGTGTGGCCGGATAATGGTGGCTCAATTATGTTGTGTCATGACCAAATCCTAGCATTAATTTGTTTCACCCTATTGGGAAATTCAAATGGGAAATTATGTGACACCCCCAAATCCGGGTTACCTAACCCCCGAGTTTGGTGCTCACGATCCACAATTTAAATAACATTTAACTACCCATTTAATTATAAATAGGAACATACATTTCATTAACTGATATAGTTAATACATTATCCCAGGTTCTCTAACCTTAACATTACAATCATACCCCTTAGATATACAAAAAGGGTTTACAAACATAACATAATAATAAGTTTATTATAACTACTCCAAAGATTTTGCCTTTGTTCTTCACAAAGACCTTCTCGCAACTTCCGTCCTAAATTGAAAAGTTTTATTTAGCAAGGGTGAGCAACAAATTTGCCCCGCAAGTTAAGATATACAATGAATGTATAAGTATCAGAATAATAGACTATCTATTTTGATAGAATGACACCAAAGTTCGGGGAACTTTGAATTAGTTGAACAATGCGTTAATCAATAACAAGGCTTCTCCCTTTCTATGCAAAACAATAATTTGATAATGAAAGAGTACAACGCTTTCAAAGTTCTACGATAAACAAGAATCAATTCTACGCAATAACAAAGTGGAATATTTTCCAGATTTATGCTGAGTGATCTCACCAGATCTTTGAAATTATTTTCTCGGGTATCTATCAAAGATTTACTTTGATACATACGCAGGCGTATCAGATAACCACTTTGATATATACGCAGGCGTATCAGATAACCATAAAGATTAAATCATACCCCTCTGCAAGTATAACAAGTTATCAACTTTATTATACCCGATATTATGCATAATTCTTAATAGTGCGCAATGGCCGAATTTACGACCCAAAATGTTCCCTTTATATAAAAGGTTGTTCTTCTCAGTCTCAGAATCAAGATTTTGATTTAAAAACAAAATGCAAGGATTTCAATATCTAATCACTTCTCTTCTCTTCTCAAACCTATCAAGTCCTAACAAATGTTCGTCTAGCCAGAATAATTAGCTAAGACATTTCTCAATATAATTTGACAATAAATAGGAATTATCTCAGATCGTCAATTCTACCTTCTACTTAATATGAATATCCAACAACAAGCTTATTCTATAAATGTATATTCTCTCGAATCAAGAATTTAATCATGCACTAACTGCGAATAATCAACAATAAATTCCCTGGACATGGTATAATTAGCAATAATTAACCATTATAATATTTGAATGAATATAACTCAAGGTTGAGTTAAAAAACTTGCCTTTTGCGTTGATTACAGTTACACAATAAACTTATCTGCGTTCGTAAGACCTATAACCAATAATATCGATCTTACAATTAGCACAATTATTCATAACACGTAACACTGTATTCTACAGTCAAACTTCTCCTAGGCACATTACCACATAGCCACATCAGTGTTTATAACCTATATAAACACTTAACAAGTCTAACTAGTTCGGTTTGGTTGGACTTCGGTCCATTCTCGGTGTTCTGGTCACTTTATCCGATAATTAACACATTGATTGTCAATTAAACTTGGTCTCTAAGCTTCAATATTATTTTAGATAAGTCAAATATCGTTTATAATATTTTTCGAAAGCTTTTAATAATTTATAAACAATTATTATAATTTATAATAATTTTTCAAACACTTAAATCATTTTTAAATGATTTAATTATCAAATAATCTTATTATCATTAATATTTTATAATATAAAAATATTAATGTTATACTTGTCAAAATATTAAAGTTATTGTTAATAACTTAAAATATTTTTAAATCATTAATATTCTACTTAAATGATTTTTAAAGTAATTAAAATCATTTTTAAATTATCACCATTAATATTTAAATATTAATAAAATTATTATCAAAATATTAAAAGTCATTAATTATAACTTAAAATATTTTTAAAACATTTTTCTCATTGTTAAATGATTTTAAATCAATAAAATCATTTTTAATTCATTTATTTAATATAATAATTAAATAAATCTAATATCATTAATATTAATTTATTAATGAAAATTCTCCAAAAATATTGAAAATTATATTTTATAATTTAAAATATTTTCTAACATTTTATTCTTATTTAAAATGATTTTAAATCAATAAAATCATTTTTATCTTATTTATTTAATACAATAATTAAATAAAACTAATATCATTAATATTAAATTATTAATGAAAATTCTCTAAAAATATTAAAAGTCACATTTTATAACTCAAAATATTTTTAAATACATTATTCTTATTTAAAATGATTTTCTTAATATTAAATCATTTTCCTCTAATTTATTTAATACACTAAGGAAATAAATTAAATACCTTTAATATTTAAATAATTATAAATATTAAATAAAAATATTCCAATTGGTCAAAAATTATTTTTCATAATTTAAAATAATTTTTATAATTTATTTTCTATTTTTAATTAATTACCGGAAATATCAGAAAATTAATTAATTAATCCGTCGCTAATGGCCTATAGTGACACTTAGCATCGCTGTTGGTGTTCTTGAGCTCAAGAACACTGACAGCTTCGTTATCTGTCTGCCTTGTTTGACCAGCTTATATGCTCGGTTTAAAATCGTTTCTAGACTAACTGAAAATTTGATCATGTAGTGGACTTGTAATACCACATTTACCAATCGATAACTCGATCATAAAACATTAGATCTTGAAGATCCAGCCAAGCAAAGTAACTGTCAGGCGTTACCTTGGTTTTCCAGAAACCCAGGCAATTCGAGGGTCCTATTTCATGCTCGATTATTTTGGTGTTATGATGATCAAACAAGTGGGTTCTTGCTTCATACCTCTAGTAATCATACCAAGGAACAATTACACAACAACAAATCAGTCTATAAACAACAAAATCACCAGATTCAACTTGGTCAACCACGGTCAGAAAAATTACTTAAACTATTTCTGGGTTTTTCCAGAAACGTAAGAACGGTGTGAGTGGTCTACTTTGACCACTTTCTATGATCGACATGTGGTTTATCTATACGATATAAAGACATAAAATCAAAGAACATATAACAGGCTACAAGTTTGGTACAAAAAAATAATTAAAACACTTATACATTGACAGATCTGGGCTTCGTAAAATATTGTCAGACGGTGTTCAAACGATTCTGGGTTGCCCAGATTTTTGACCGGTCAACGTCGGTTAATGGGTTTTGACCGTTAATAAAATGAAATCTAGTCATTCAATCACTGTGATTCCACTTCCAGATTGACGACAACATAACAGGATACCAATACAAACGTTAAAACAACAAATATCATAAAGAGCAAAGATCTATGGCCACTGACATTGCTTGTCAGACCATCGAATTTGTTCTTGGACAGTTTTGAAAAACTTTGATTTTTACCAACTTTGATGCTATGGATCCACGATGGATCATCATAGATCATCTTAAAACACCTTCTAGCATGAATCTAAACACATAAACACTGACTCTATCTTAGCATACAAGATCGAAATGGGTTAGGATTTATACCTTTTAGTTTCCAATCTTTGATCCTCTTCTTTCTCTACGGATCTCGGTGTTTTAAGGGGTGATCTAGGGACTGAATCACTTAAACTTTTCGTGGGTTTGGTGAGAGAGAGAGTAGGTGAGAGCTTGGTTGGCCAAATGAGCAAATTAATGATTTTCTCTCTCTTGAATCTAATATATATTGCTAGGATGCATTGTATGTTGCTATGGCTGATACAATGGACTGATTTCCTGTCACATAGGGGCTGGTTGCTGATAATCTAAGTCACATTGGTCAAGTGGGTTGGTCACCAACTCTTATTTTGGTAAAATGTACAAGTAATCTAATAAAAATCCCATAAAGGGCATTTTGGTCATTGTTCTTGAAATTTTAATGGCATGATGGTCAAATGTCTAAACCCTTAGGTTTTACAAACTCCAATTCTATAATTTTTCTAATTAGAGTTTCTAAAAAGAAAAATTAGATTTCTAAAAATAAAATTAGGGTTTAAAATAGAAATTAATATTCCAAAATTATAATTAGGATTCGATAATTATATTAATATTTCCTAATCATAAAATTCAATCTTGCTAATTAGGATTAATATTCCTAATTAAAATTGTCTAATTTAGCAATTAGGGTCAAAATGGTCATTAGGGTTTATAACCCACAAATTAGGGTTTTAATTAGAAAAATAAATTTTCTAAATTACAATTAGGGTTTGTAAAATAGAAATTAAAATAACTAAAATATAATTAGGATTTTCTAATCATATTAAAGTTTAATATACACAACGTGAGGGCTTGCCAATTAGGATTAGGGTTTCCTAATTTAGGGTTTAGAAATCTCGAATATGAAATTAGGGGTTTCTACAGACAACTAGGGTTTCTAACAATTGCGTTAGGGTTTTCAATCCCGAGATTAGGTTTCTAATCTCTTATTAGGTTTATTAATTTTAAACCTTATCCCGATCAATCATTGATCATTATCAACATACAGTACAACACATTCTCATCAATATAATTATTTTAATTATATTTTCTATCGAATCCCTATCCAGAAATTAGGGTTAGGGTTTATAAAGCTGTTAAGCAAAACTCTACTCTAATTTTATTAGTCAATACACAAATGGACCTTCTCGAAACTCGTATCACAGATACTTGTCACAAAATTGATAATTAATATTAATATTAATTATATATATATAAAAAATTATACGGAAATTTTGATTATTCGAAATCTCGGGTTATCACAAATTCAAAACTGTGTTGTAACTGTGTTATGTGAATTATGTCATGTATTACAGAATTTAAAGTAATTAGGTAAGACCTAATTATACTTAGAAAACCTAATTAATTAGAAACCCTAATTAATTGAGAACCCTAATTACTAAATTCAGAAACCCTAATTTTTTATAAACCTTAATTCCTATTTTTGAAACCCTAATTTTCAAATGGACAACCCTAGTTGCTAAATGGAAAAGTTAATTGCTAATTTAGTCATTTAATGCTAATTAGTAAGTTTTTAAACCTAATATGTAAGTGTATATTGTCAGGAATAAGCATGTGAATGCTATTCCTATTTATATATGATTTGATTGTGATATATATATATATATATATATATATATATATATATATATATATATATATATATATATATATATATATATGAATGAATAATATGCAAGTATGCTTGCATTAAGAAAAGCTGTAAAGTCCTGTGATAGACAATAGAAATATATGTACAAGGACTTAGAATGAATTGATCAAATAGGTTAGGTTGATCCTACATAAAGCAAAACAGCTTTGTAAAGTCCTTAAAAAGAAATGATGTACAAGGACTATAAATATAGAAAGATCAAGCTTTTTAGGTTGATCTTATGATAAAATAGATAGGCTAATCTGATCGACGAGCACTGCACCAGAAGTCGTAGTCTGCCAGGTGAGTCAAGGTTAACTCGGGAGCTATCTGTTAGGTTTGTAATATTCATGAACACAATCAGATTGCATAAATAAGCGGAAACGTGTAAAAATCAGAGTTTTAAATTTTTACAAACCATATTCCAGGATCATCCTTTATGCACAATTATTAATTAAACGAAAAGATATGAAGAACAAGAATCATACCCTTGAAGATTAGAGCTTCCTCAGGTACAAGTTCACCTCCAATCATTTTCGCGTTCAACTTGAATCCACCGGGTTTGGTTCCTTCCTTTGAACAACGTTAGCCACCCAAGTGTTTGGCCTCTAGAGGTGATCCACCAAGGAAGAAGAAGAATTCAAGAAGATGGGTATTTGACAAAACTCTAGTTTTCTATCTCTATAGAAAAGGCGTACTCTCCCAACTATTGGAATTACGTATTCACGTGTTGTGAAAGTGTCAACCACCTCACCCATAATAAGACTCCTCTTATTTATAAATGTGGGCAACCCTCCTTAACAATTAAGAAATTGGGTTTTATTTTAATTAATTAAATTTTTTTAATTAATTAGGCTCCCAATCTTATTAGGAATAATTAATTAAACTCTTTTAATTAATTGGCCTCCTAATCTTATTAGGATATACGAGAGTACTTTTATTAATTAATTCTCAAACTCATTTAGGAATTAAATAATAGTAATAGTAATAATAATAATAAGACTCCTCTTATTAATTTATATTTAATATTTCCAAAATATTAAATAATAAATATTAAGCTATTTAATTTATTCTATCACCATAGATTAAATTAAATATACTTAATTTATTATTATGATTATGCCATTAACTTCTTAAATAATTATTCTTCCTTTTATGGTGTGACCCTTTAGGTTCTCCATATTAAACCGGTTGTGAATAAATCAATTAGAGCAATTCTAATCTTATTTAAATAAATACATTAATTTATTAATTTATTTAAATAAATAATATTTATTCTACAATAGGGATAAGCCTCCCTAGCGATCAACGACTTTCCAGATAATATAGATTTCAACATTAATCATAAAAGAACCTTTGAGTAAATAGTTACCATACAATTCAATCCTTCCACCATACAATGTCCCAATTAAATATAAGACATGAAATTAATTGTCAAGTCTTATTTTATTTAATTATATGTATTTCAACTCTTAATGCACAACTTCAAATAATGCAAATTAGAAACTCCTTTCTAATTTCATTCGCTTTCGCCAAGGACTTGAGTTGTCATTTATCGAATCACATAGGACATTTCTCTTCTTTTACTAGAAGTGGTAGATTCTTTATTGATCATACATTATCTCCATGTATAACTTATTATACCCAAGCATACCCTTTGATATACCCTAAGGGTCTTAAGGAATAAGTCAAAGTATAACTCATCATACACAAGATACTATGATGATCTCAAGTCCAAGGATCACTTGTACTACTATCACTACAGGAATTCCTATTGACAGGCAAGTAAAACTCCATTAGGTATTCCTTAACGAGCCACGTTCAGTGAACTTATTCTCTAATAAGCACCTACATACTTGCTTTAGTGTCTCCACACAAATGATCATGAGATCAATCATCCTCATCCAATGAGGAAGCAACGTATGTACCAATCTATCCAGATTCACTAATCCCCAATTTAGTAATCCAACGATTGGGAACTATTTTAGTTTTAAGCTTTCTAAGAATTTAGATCTCATTAGAATGATCATCATCATTATTCTAAAAGCATTGCTTAAAACTATGGGTTTATCACATATTATAAAATAGCATCATGTAGATAATTAAAAGCCTTTAATAAATTAATACTTTTTATTAATAAATGAATAAGATTGTTACAAAGTATATGCTTTATCATCAAACATGATTGGCTTGTGTGCATACTACTTTCAATCTCCTACTTGCACTAATGCCAATCATCATGGTATCTCATACTCTTCTTCTCTAAGTGACGATTATCCTGCTGTTGGATAAGCTTTAGTTAATTGATATGTAATGTTGTTCCTGAGAGTCCACTATCTCTATAGTGATTTCCCATCTTTCAATGATTCCATAATCAAATGAAAGTGCCACAACACATGTTTAGATCAAAGATGAGACTTAGGACTTATTCCTAGTTCTATAATGAGCCTTTCATCCAAACAATCAACTTGTAGCTTCATTTATAGCTATATACTTTGTCTTTATCACTAAACCAGTAACTCTTTGCTGTTTGGAACCTTTCCAATTCACTGCACCACCGTTCAAGGTAACGCTTTACCTTAAAGTGGATTTTCTGTCGTCTTGGTCTGTCTAAAAAACTTGAGTCTGTAAAGCCCTCTAGTTTTAATTTAGACCCACCATGTATGATCACATCCTTAATGCCGGTTAAGTACTTTAAGATGTTTTTCACTGTCTTACAGTGATCTTCTCCAGAATATGACCGATCATCATCAGGTCTCGTATATTTCATTGCATACATGAAAGTTACTCATGTGATCTCTCTTTTCAGGAGTCTGTGGGGACTATTAAGAGAGATACACTCTATGGCTCATCAACATGAAACATCTCTTGGAGTTTGCCATGCTAAACGACTTTAGCATCAAATGAATATACATTCCTTGGGTTAAGTCGAGCATCCTCTTAAATCTATCTATATAGATTTGTATCCCCAATTAAGATACTCTTCCCAAATCATTCGTGGAGGAATGTTTAGACAACTTTATCTTTACTTACTCTAGCATTGGCATTTCATTCCTTATCCGTAATATATCAACATATAATGCTAGGAATGTCACGATACTCCCACTGACCCTTTTGTACACACTAGAACTCTTACCTCATCATATGTAACTCTGGATTATCATCTTCTATGATGCGTACCTCATCATCATCATCCATGATGAATCCATACCTCCTAGGTATCTTCGGTACTATTCCAGATTTACGATTCGATTTGTGGTAAAATAGGTATATCTACAGGTTCCTCTTATTTAACTTATAGTGTTTTGTGGTTCTTGAACTCTTCAAGATCTATTATCCTCCCACTAGCGCCTTCAATGATAAACATCTTTATCTTAGAAGGAAGCGTGTTCATAATAAACACCTTTTGCTAAGTAGGATTATAGAACATATACCCTAAACTTACTTTAGGATGTCCCACAAATTTGTACTTGTCAAATCTTGTCCCAAGCTTATCCTTTGAAACCTTTTCACATAAGTTGGACAACCCCTTATCTTAACATACTTAAGATTAGGAATCCTCCCCATCCATAACTTTTATGGAGTCTTGGAAATGGATTTTGAGGTTACCATTTTAAGAGATGTCTGACCATTTCTAGGACATTACCCTGAGGGATCTTTGGAATAATCGGTAAAATCATTATGGACCGTACCATGTCCAACAAGGTACGATTTTTCCTTTCAGATACATCCATCAATTATTACGTATCAGGAGGCGTCCATTATGAAAAAACCATTTGAGATGATCTAGAAACCTATTTCTCAAGTATTTATTCCTTGATCTAATCAAAGAATCTTAATACTTTGCCAATTTGTTTCACTTCTGAATTCTTTGAACCTTTCAAATAATTCACACTTGTATTTCAGCAAATACATAGATTTAACTCTTTGAATGATCATCTCCTTTTCATATACTAGTTTGTTCAATTTGCAAAATTATTTTCACGTAAGTCAAGTATACAAAATCAATTAAGTAATATTCCGGTTCTATACAAAACATTATTATTATAAATAAAACAACAATTGTTCTTAATTATAATACCAAAGATTTCATTGTCCAACAATAAAATAGAAATAATGTTTCTAACAAGAACTGGAATACAATAACAACTTATTAACTTAATAGATTTGCCCGTATGCATTGCTAAACTATAAGTTTCTATGGCTAATGTGGCAACCTTTGCTACATTTCCCGCACATAGGATTACTTATATTTGTTTAGCTTTCTACTTCTACTTGGTCCCTTTATAAATCTATATTTATAACCAAAGTCGGTATCCAATACCCAAATAGAACCTTGACTTAAAGAAAAATTTATTTTAAATCATGAACAAATTTGTATTTGTAACCAAAACTTCACCAAGTTTCTTTGGTTAGCCTCTGCAAGATACTTCTCGCATGATTTCTTTCCAAAGTGTCGGGCTTATTACGATTGGAAGCAAACTCCTTTGCTATCCATATCGATTTTGTTCTTATTATCCTTTGTTTACGCCTTTACATTTTACCTTCTTTGAATCATTCTTCTTTTCGGAAGATCCTTTGGCCCTACCGGTAAGACATGGTCTTTCTTGGTTTGAAAGTAACTCTCAACATTTTTCAACATGTTAAGCAAATCAGCGAAGCTGATATCTAGCTTGTTCATATGAAAAATTCATAACAATTGTGAAAGGAGTCCGGGAGTGAGTGAGTGCAAGATCAAATCTTGGCTCAACTCTCCATCCATGATAAAACCCGTTGTCCTAATTGATCAATCAAATCGATTATATTAAGGACTTTTATCTATACTATAGTGTCATCAGTCATTCTAGATCGAAAGAGCTCCTTAGATATCTGATATCTATCAGTCCTACTTTCCTCACCATCAACTACTTGACGTGCAGGAGTATAGTAGGAGCATCCATAGTTTCATGCTGACGCTGAAGCTCGTTACTTATGGATGCGAGCATGATGCATTGAACCATCTGTGCATCTTTTGCCACTTTCTAAAAGTAGCAATCTCTTCCTCAGAGGCATTGTCTGCAACCATTGCAGGGATAGACGTATTAAGGACATAAGATAGCTTTTCAGCCATGAGAACTATTCTTCAATTCCTTAACCAATCCATTTAATACGGTCCGGTTAAATAGCATCTAATATGCTTCGCAGTGATAGTAATTTAGACATTATAAAATTATGTAAATGAATTTGTAATTAACAACATTTTAACATACATTCTTTTATTAATTACCAAAATAAATTAGGTCTTGTTTTAAATTGGTATCTCCCACTATTTTCTTCAAACTAGTGAGAATAAGGATCCCATTTCAAATATATATAGCCTTGTGGTGACACAACAAACTATATATAAATAAATAGGTAGACAACTCTTGTCAATTACATCAACTATGCAACTCCTTGTATTTTGCCTCTTAGATTATTTTGATCAAGTGGTGGCACATCCAAATCAAAATTATCCAAGTTAAGTCCAACCTAGCACTCCATATATTCAAAAAAGAAAAAGTATTGTCCTTGTGGTGACACAACAAAACAATACTGTTCAATTTTCTTTATAAGCATCAAATGTGATAAATTAACATCTTAAATACTTAATATTTGCCTTGTGGTGACACAACAAACTCATATTAAATATTTAATACTCTATTAATTTTATCATGCTAGAAGGCGACGTTCGATATTCCAAATATCTTTGAACGCTTAGGACTTAATATAAAAAAATGAGGGGTTTGTTATTAATTTGTCTCATCTTGTTTAGCGCGCATGCACATATATATATATAAAATACGCGTCATATTAATGAACATGCGAAGCATGTTTACATAATATATAGTATATATATAGTATAAGCATGCACATATAGAATACTATATTCTACCCGGATTGATTATGGACTTTTATTCTAGTTTGGTTCACTAGAGCCACCAAGTGAACCAAAAGGTCAAACCCTAGGGGTGCAAGAATTAATATTTAAATATAACTATTACATTTAAACTCGGGCTCCATTACAAACGGGTCTTCAAGCGCTCCTTGCTCCTTGATCTCCAATTCTTCAAAATTAATTCTAACTATTCCTATTACAAAACTATTTTAAAATAAATAGAAACCTTGATCAGCAGTCAAGGGGAAGTACATAGGAGAGAGATAGAATTTACATTAAGAAAAATTAGAGAAGACGAGGTACGCAGACCCCATTTAATATAACCCATACATTCAAGCATCCAACTAAAATAAAATCCAATCACATTGGTCAATAGTCCATAATCAATCTCATTTATTATCATACACATCACCATATGCATCAATAAATAACATTCATCACATGAATAATAAACATTCAATATATATATTGATATCATTTAATGGACAAATTTATTTAGTATAAAATCTAATTTTGAATTAAAATAAACTCCTTTATTTTAATTCAAATTTAAATCAAAATAAAATAATTTTATTTTAATTTATCCAATTTTGAATAAAATAAACTATTTTATTTTAATCAAAATAAACTCCTTTATTTTAATTAATTATGGAATCCAATTCCATGAAGAAAAAAATAACTCCTTTATTAAAGGAAACACAGATTCTCTTTCCTATTCAAAAATAAACTCTTTTATTTTGAATAATATGAAATCTTATTTCATATCTAAATAAACTCCTTTATTTAAGGAAACATGGATTCTTTTCCTATTCACAAATAAACTCTTTTATTTTGAATAATATGAAATCTTATTTCATATCTAAATAAACTCATTTATTTAAGGAAACATAGAATCTAATTTCAACTCCAATTAGTTATCATGGAATCCAATTCCAACTCTAATTAGTTAGCATAAAATCTAATTTTAAAATTAAAATAAATCTTTTATTTTAATTATAAAATTATTAAGAATATATATTATATATAATATATATATGAAACGGAAATATATATTATATATATAATATATAAGTAATCATAAGATTACTTTTGAAAAATATCCTATTAACATATATCACGTGCTCCCCTTGATAACAGGTGATCCAAATCACTTTTACAGGAAATCATGCACGTATAGGAATCCGCAGGAAATCAACTTTTTGAAAAAATAAAACCGACCAAAATAAAAAAAACAATGATCAGCGAAACTCAACGAAATATCGATTTTCATAATAAAGTTTCGCGAATTTTTTTTTTTATAAAATAATAGTTTTATACAATAAAATTATGCTCAATTAAATTATTCTAAACACATATCAATATACATATTAAATTAAAATAATTAATAATTCGCATAAAAGTTTGGCTCTGATGCCACTGTTAGGTTTGTAATATTCATGAACGCGAACGCAATCAAATTGCATAAATAAGCGAAAACGTGTCAAAATTAGAGTTTTAAATTTTTACAAACCATATTCCCGGATCACCCTTTATGCACAATTATTAATTAAACGAAAAGATATGAAGAACAAGAATCATACCCTTGAAGATTCGAGCTTCCTCAGTTACAAGTTCACCTCCAATCCTTTTCGTGTTCAACTTGAATCCACCGGGTTTGGTTCCTTCCTTTGATCAACGTTAGCCACCCAAGTGTTTGGCCTTTACAGGTGATCCACCAAGGAAGAAGAAGAATTCAAGAAGATGGGTATTTGGCAAAACCCTAGTTTTCTATCTCTATAAAAAAGGCGTACTCTCCCAACTATTGGAATTACGTATTTACGTGTTGTGAAAGTGTCAACCACCTCACCCATAATAAGACTCCTCTTATTTATAGATGTGGGCAACCCTCCTTAACAATTAAGAAATTGGGTTTTATTTTAATTAATTAAATTCCTTTAATTAATTAGGCTCCCAATCTTATTAGGAATAATTAATTAAACTCTTTTAATTAATTGGCCTCCTAATCTTATTAGGATATACGAGAGTACTTTTATTAATTAATTCTCAAACTCCTTTAAGAATTAAATAATAATAATAGTAATAATAATAATAAGACTCCTCTTATTAATTTATATTTAATATTTCCAAAATATTAAATAATAAATATTAAGCTATTTAATTTATTCTATCACCATAGATTAAATTAAATATACTTAATTTATTATTACGATTATGCCATTAACTTCTTAAATAATTATTCTTCCTTTTATGGTGTGACCCTTTAGGTTCTCCATATTAAACCGGTTGTGAATAAATCAATTAGAATAATTCTAATCTTACTTAAATAAATAAATTAAACTATTAATTTATTTAAATAAATAATATTTATTCTATAATAGGGATAAGCCTCCCTAACGATCAACGACTTTCCAGATAATATAGATTTCAACATTAATCATAAAAGAACCTTTGAGTAAATAGTTACTGAAGTACAATTCAATCTTTCCACCATACAATGTCCCAATTAAATATAAGACATGGAATTATCTTGTCAAGTCTTATTTTATTTAATTATATGTATTTCGACTCTTAAATGCAAGAACTCCAAATAATGCAAATTAGAAACTCCTTTCTAATTTCATTACGCATCGCCAAGGACTCTTGAGTTGTCATTTATCGAATCACATAGGACATTTCTCTTCTTTTACTAGAAGTGGTAGATTCTTTATTGATCATACATTATCTCCATGTATAACTTATTATACCCAAGCATACCCTTTGATATACCCTAAGGGTCTTAAGGAATAAGTCAAAGTATAACTCATCATACACAAGATACTATGATGATCTCAAGTCCAAGGATCACTTGTACTACTATCACTACAGGAATTCCTATTGATAGGCAAGTAAAACTCCATTAGGTATTCCTTAGCGAGCCACGTTCAGTGAACTCATTCTCTAATAAGCACCTATATACTTGCTTTAGTGTCTCCGCACAAATGATCATGAGATCAATCATCCTCATCCAATGAGCAAGCAACGTATGTACCAATTTATCCGGATTCACTAATCCCCAATTTAGTAATCCAACGATTGGAAACTATTTTAGTTTTAAGCTTTTTAAGAATTTAGATCTCATTAGAATGATCATCATCATTATTCTAAAAGCATTGCTTAAAACTATGGGTTTATCACATATTATAAAACAGCATCATGTAGATAATTAAAAGCCTTTAATAAATTAATACTTTTTATTAATAAATGAATAAGATTGTTACAAAGTATATGCTTTATCATCAAACATGATTGGCTTGTGTGCATACTACTTTCACTATCGAGGCAGAATAGGAGTATGCAAGATAGTAGATCTCGGAGTTCGTAGACTGCCAGGGGAAACGAAGAAGGATCGTAGTGTATCGAGAAGAGCTTCCTCGGGATCATAGTGTGCTAAGGAAGTCATGTTCGAGAATGTAGAGGCGACACGCCTCTGGCCGAGCCAGGTCATCATCCGCCGAAAGCCAAGACAGAAACGTAGACTACACTCAGAGTCGTAGAGTCTATTGATGCCGAAGCCAAGTCAAGGATCGTAGATCACACTCTGAGTTCATAGAGTCTATTGATTATATGCAGAGATCGTAGTCGAGCAAGATCAGATAAAGATAACAGGCACAAGGCAAAAATCGTAGAGTGTCAATATCTGATCTCAGGATCGTAGTGTCTGCACAGTCGAAGCTGAATCATAGAGTACAGAACTATGACTCCAATAGAAGTGCTCGCAATGTTAAGTCATAATCATAGAACAGATATGGTTCTCAACGAATGAGCACTCCCAGAATATCCAAAGAAACGAAGCCTCTGGTTGGCACTGCAAAGATGCATTCCACAGTAAGGGAACCAGAGAGCACTCAACGAATGGCATGCAAGGCTAATGAGAAGATCTCAAAGACAAACCTAATCAAAGATTAAGATTGAGGTGTAAGGCCATTCGTGATGAAGTCTTCCACAAGGAGATCCAAAGAAGACTTTAGAAGCTGACTAAGGAAAGTCAGCTTATGCAGTAGCTATCAAGTGTACAGAAGATAATGATCTTGGAAGCAACCAAGATTGTAGTGTTTTCCAAACAAAGAAGGCGATGGAAGGTGAACCAGAGATTTGGGTCACTTCAAGAGGAAGGCTAAATTGATTAAGTGCAGGGTCAGTTCATTGATGATAAGTGAGCGGAAGATCACTAGGAGAAAGCAAGCTGGACGCGCCACAAATCTGAAGTGTCTTGATATTCAGAAGGGGACCAGAGCAAGGAATTACGCCATCAGTATCTGAGAACAGTCGAAGCAAACAGAAGTATTGAAGCACTGCACAATACATGAAGAGGTGTTCTATATTGAAGATCCAAGCAACACTCTTTAAGATCGTAGTGTTAGCTCTACTAGTCAACAAGCAACACTCAACAAGACACTACGATCAGGTCCTTGAAGACGTGCATCAGAATCGTAGTCTGAATAACTGAAGACTGAAGCATTGGCAAAGGTTCAATCTGAAGGGTAATATTCGGACAAGTGCCTATTGAGAGCATCGATGCAATAGGATAACCTCTGATCGAGGAATCAGAAAGAGTTGATAAAGTCTTTGACCTGCCCAAGACATTAAAGTTATACATCTAACAGGGTAGGTGAAACAGTAGACTGCAGCGTTAGAAAAAGTATGACAAGTCACATCAAGCAGTCTACCTCAAGCAACTTGAGATCTATGAAGATATTTGAATAGCCTTCAACGGTTACTTTCCAACGGAAGGATTGGGAAGAAGTATAAATGAGAAAGAACTTCAATGATCAAAGGTTGCTGGAGTTGTAGATTTTGGAGAAAAGATGGACTAATCCAACCGAGTAATAGTGAGTCCGAAGGCTCACTCTACGATCCACCAAGAACACTCAGAAGTCAGATCAAGCAAGAAGTAGAAGTGTGAGTTCTACCATGTAGAAGTGAGAGTTCTACTACATGAAGAGTGTTCGAATCACGAGAAGAAAGAAGAGCATCATACAACTGGATGTCCATCATGGGAAGACTCTAAGTACAATAGAGAAGAGCATGATCATCTTAGCAAGTCCATCATGAGAAGGCATCGAGTAGCAAGAAGGAGATCACAAAAGCCATCTTGGTGACAAGCATGAGAAAGCTTCTAAGTACCTAATGAGAAGAGCTTATATCATCTTAGAAGCCTCTCATATGCGACCATCAAGTACCGAGGAGAATGATCTTCAAGGCAGTTCATCAAGGGGTCATCCGGAGTAGTTGAGCAACCTAAGAAGCTGAGCATCATGCAACACTCAACTGTTCTTCAAGGATGATCAAGCCAAGCTGCTAAGGATAGAAGATGTTAAGAGCATGAAGACATCTTAGCAGCTCAGCACCGACTCCAACAACAACAAACAAACAACTAAACAAAGCCAGGGCCTGAGGGGTCCTTGTCCAGAGGGACTAAATGAAGCAGGGCCAAAAGGGTCCTTGTCTGGAGGGACTAAACAAAGTAGGGCCAAAGGGTCCTTCTCCAAAGGGAATAAATGAAGTTCCAAGCCTGCTGGGCTTGAAGAGTTCCTAGGGAACTAGAGAAGTCCCAAGCCTGCTAGCCTTCAAGAGCTCTTAGTGAACTGAAGTCCTAAGGCTGCTGGCCTTGAAGGAATCATAGAGATTCAGGGTGCTGCCCTTCCTTAGTGGAAATCCTGCTAGTTGAAAGTAGAAGAGTGGATTAGGAGCTTGAGTCTCTGAACCACTTAAAACCTCTTGTGTCTTTTACATTATGTCATTTATATTATTTCTATAACTGCTATAACTGCTATGTATGTTCTAACTGCTTACAACTAAACTAACCCAACGAACAATGTATATATGATTATAAATATATCAATGAAGGGGAATCTTTTACTTATTCCGCTGTGCTTAAAAAGATTCTTATGTTTGTCATATACTTTAATATGAACAATACAACATAAACCAGAAAAGTATTTCAAATAAAAAGGATCTATTCAACCCCCCCCCTTCTAGATCTATTGTGCCCTCTAGGAACTAACAATTGGTATCAAAGCAGGTTCTCATGCTATATTCAAAAGCTAATCACTTTGAGTCTGATCCCAGGCACTAACATTGTTCTAAACTTAGTTTAGTAGTAAGTAACTTGTTATATGCAGAAGAGCTCACACGTTGGAAATATTGTGTATAGGTAAAAATGTGTATACACACAAGTCGCTTCAGATTAGTCCATATCCTTGATTGCTATATCAACAAGACCAATCTTAGCCTGCAGTCAATCTTGTTGTCTGAAGACCAGACGAGAGAAAGAGAGCAAGAGACATCAGTGACAAAGAGTAAAGCATTCATCAGTCTGAAAGATGAAGAGGTCAAGCGTACTAAGAAATGCTGATCGAGAGGAGAAAGAAGATCTTCTCAAACTTATGAGTGACCAACCAACAATTGGGTGCTATCTTTGTAAACTCAAAGATGTCAAAGATCTTAATGCTACGATTCTCTTGATCTACATCTTCAAGACCACGACTGATTGATGAAAGGCCAACAAGAGCATTAAGCTGAAAGGAGCAAAAGTAAAAGCTATGCACATCAATACCTGAACTTAGTATATCTAAGGTAAATGACTGTTAAGAAACTGACAGTAAAAAGGTACGGTTCCTCACCATTATTAATGTATACATCATATTTGCACCATCCTATGTACTATGACAGTATTCTATGTCACGAAGTCATAATCTACCTAAAAAGGTGAAGAGAGAAAGTAGTCTGAAGATGGAAAATTCAAATGCCTACAAACTTTCTCTTTAACCAAGTTTTAGGCTGAAGATGACATCTTGAAGAAAATCTGAAATAGATCATAAGAGTATTACAGACCAAATGAACTTTATGTTAAGTAATCATTGCTGGTGTGCTAGTATGTATGTACGAGCCTATGTTCTAAGTGTTTGACAACACACAGAGAATGAACAGTTCTACAAGAGGATCTTGCTGATTTATAGAAACTAATCACATCCATGAATCAACTAGATACTCATAAATCGTAGAGTTGATTCACACTCTGTGAACACTTAAACATTGTGAATATAACCAAGTGAATGATGAAACCATCATAGATAAACAGTGTGTTATTAGATGCCTAATCCCACACACACTCACCATCATGCATCTCAAAATGTAATCTCAGGATAGTTGCATGCATGAATATGTCTGTTGGTGGTAAACATGATGATTATCCTGTTAAGAGGAATATGGGTTTAAAAAACTAGCCTAGCAGGACCCATTCAACAATGGGGACCAAAAGTAGAAATATACTTAAACCTACAGGTACTTGGTCAGTCTAACCAGACTAAGGAATGCTGAAGCAGAAGACTTCATTCAATAGGACTCAACCAGTAGAAGGCTAAGGACTGTTCATAGATGAGTCTGATAAGGTTCCTATATGTCCAAGGCTGTCCTTGAAGACCCTCTGAGCTAACCGAAATGGAGCTCACATGGCTGCAAATCTGTATATGGGAGCATGCCATGAAACAAAAGATAAAGATGATTCTATGTGCCCATATCAAGAAAGACATACTTTATGGAAAGGATCCTCAAGGGAAGCTCACAACAGAAGATCATTGAGCTTAAGACAAAAGGAGTTCTTTACGAAGCAGAACTTCTCAAAACAAAGGACTGTCAAAGAAGACTACGTTCGTAGTGCTGTCAAATGATCGTAGAGTGATCAATCCTGAAAATACTCATCTCTACGATACAAGGAAAACTAAGCAACGATGATGATTCCAAATCGGAAGGAGGAATGTCAATGCCTTCAAATGAACATGAAGAAGGAATCACATCTATCCGAGAAGACAAAGATCAACAATGGGGAAGCGGTGATACATTAAGGAAAAACAACACTATTAAACCCGGAAGAGATGTACTAGTTACAGAGTCCCAAAACTTTGTGGCTGATGAACCAAATGAAGATCCATAGTCAGTAGGAACGTCTCAAAATGTACTACTGATAACCCTTCAGCCACCCAATCCATAATCGTGAAGTTCCTACGATCAAACATATGATCGTAGTGTAAGAGCAGAAGGACACCACGATTTCATGTCACAGAGATATCCGAAGTGGTAGAAAGACCTCCCCATCGGAAAAGGTCTAATGAGATGTCATTGAAAATCACTGCCTTAGTATTTCATCTGGAGAGCGCCTCAGGGACAAACCTGACCCTTAGTTAACTCTAAGAGGTTGGCCCTTCCTGAGCTACCTTATCCCAGAAGGAATGCTTGATCTAGTTCATCTCAAAAGAACCAAGTCAGTCAACGATCGTAGAGTTGAACTTGAAGAGGACTAAACGATTGTAGTACAAACTCAACGATCGTAATGCTATCTAAACGATCATAGTGCAACCTCAGCGACAGAAGAAGACAACTCAACGATCGTAGTCCTACCAAAGGGTATTCCAGTTCACAAGGAGCATGAAGAATTAGACATCTGCTAAGCTATTCAAGCTGAAGAGATAAGTTCAAATACATCAGTGATTGAGCTATGCTGCATCGAAAAAAGGAGGAAAGACAAATCCATCCACTGCAGCATCTCTTAGAAGTTGATCGTTGAGTCAACAAAAGAAATCGTAGAGTCTATAGCTGCCTCATCATGCCACTCTACGGATCAAAAGGTCAACGGTCAAAGCCACGTTAATTAAATGTCCACTCTTTAAATAACTGAAAAGTTGGGGAGTTCTGACTCATTATCGGGAAACGTCTGCAACCAATGGATGATTAACACATCACTGAGTATGCAGAGTTAGAAGGAACTGCCATAAAGACGATTTTAAATCTGCAGACAGTAACCAAAAGATATCGAACCTTTCTCCCTCCCATTTTCAAAACCCTAGAAAGCTTTTCAAGAGCAAAATCAGTTAACCCTCCAGAGCAAGTACCAAATCTCAGTCAGCCATCTCGCATAAATCTCTCTAAATCAAACATCCACAGTCTTCGAATGATTCAAATGGAGAACTGGCAAGTTATCACCGCATTCAGATTGGAACCAAATCGTTTGAGAATTCTGAGAAGAAGTTCAGGGACATACTTAGACTCGTAAAGGAAGCTGGGTTTTCAGAATGTCTCGAGGCGAGTACTCGTGTATACATTGACCTGGTTAAGGAGTTCTACTCAAACGTCTCCATAAACTCTGGAACTCTATCTACCAAGGTTAAATGTCAGATTCTGAAGCTGAAATCTTCTGACCTTAATCAATGCCTAGGTTTCCCTAGCCAAAAATTTGAAGAACCTTGAAGATGTCAACATTGAGCAAGCGAAAGAGTTGATGGGATACCAAAGAAACCCTAGCTTCAAAGACATGAAGAAGAAGGAGTTCCCTGAAGAGTATGAGTTCTTTGCTGAAATTGTAGGAAAGTGCATACTGCGTAAAAACACTGCACATGATACGGTGATTGATCAACAACTGAAGATAATGTCAGCTATAGTTCTGAATAAACAAATTGACTTTGGAAGCCACTGACCAAGGTATTTAATGGAAGGTTGCTAAGTATCATTCTGAAGAAGAAACTAGGAGGGAAAATAAAGGAAGATGAGGGAGAAGCCTTGAATGTGCAAAAGGTGATGTCTCCACAGTTATTTGAGAACTGGAAGAAGAACCCCAAGGAAAACAAAAGGCTGACAGCTGGGAGTAGCAGTAGAGCCTCTGCAAAGAAGAGGAAGATAGTAAAGACAGAGAGCTCTGAATCCAGTGACTCTGCAGCAGTTGAAATCACGCCAGCTAGGAAGAAATCAAAAGTGGTGAAGAAAGCTGGTAATGCAAAGAAAGCCCAGGCCCCACCAAGGAGAGTTTCCTCCATGAACAAGGATAAAGAAGAAAAGGCCCAAACTGCTGAAACCACAAAAAGAAGAAGCAGCAGGTTGCTTCAAGGGCCAGTCAGCAAGAAAGCTAAGGTGGATGACAAACCAGCCTTAGCTTCTCAAATCAATGCATCTGCTGAAGAAAGGGACGTAGAGTCAGCAGAAGAGGAAGAAACAGAAGATGTGGTCCAATCCCCACAGTCAGCATCCAGAAATGAAAGTGAAGCTGATGAGATGAAAGAAAGTGCAGCAACTGCTGATGAAGAAGAATGTGCAAACCCAATGGCTGATTCTCAGAGTAGTCACTCTGATGATAAAGAAGAAACCCAAAATGATAGGACAAGTAATGTTGTGTCTGAAGAAGAAGAACCTGCCCCAACGAGCCCATAGAATGGGTCAGAAAATACTGCTCAAGAAGAAGATGAAAATGTATCCTCCAATCCAGAAAGCCCTCATGATGACTCGGGAAGTGATGAGTCTAAGAAACAAGAATCTGCCCCTGCCAGTGCTGAATTCCAAAGAAGTCTGTCTGTTGGGCAAGAGGAGTCAGTATCTCCAATAATTGAACTTCCACGAAGAAGGAGAAGCTACAGGCTGCAAGCCCAGTTTGCCTCTAAAAGGAACAGTGGCCAATCAAATGCCATCATCAAATTAAGTGATGATGAGTCCAGTATCCCGAGAGAAAGTCTGTGAAGATGGAGCCAGCAGTGAAGAAGAAAAGTCTGAGGAAATACTTGCTGAAGAAGGTTCTGATAATGAAACTCAGCTAGAAGGATTTTCTGTTGAAGATGCTGAAGAAGGTTCTGATAATGAAATGCGACTAGAGGAATTCCCCTTTGAAAATAATCAAGAAAGTTCAGTCTCTCAGAGAGAAGAGATTAAAGGAGATTTCGATTACTCGCACCTCAAGAAGAGCATTTAACAAGAAGATTATCCAGTTCCCTCTCCTGAAAGATTTGACAGAAGTATCGTAGAGGAAGTATCAAATGATCTAACAGATGCTCCACCAGAAAGATGGTTCTTCTAGTGGATTCCATGGCTCAAGGCCCACATTGAAAAAGATGGAAGCTCCTTCAGTTGGTGTTACAAGCAGTTTCCAAGCATAGAACTGGTGGCACAGAACTTTCCAAGAGTAAAGAAGTTTGTTACCAAACTGATCAAAGACCAGCCTCACTTCAAGGTCTGTCGACAGGCTGAGAATCTCTATATCCCCTACGATCGTAGAGTGGATTCTAAAGGAAGAAGGAACATGACCAAGGAGCTAATCGTAGAGTCTGTTCACTCTACTACTACTGATGCTCAAGTCCAAAACCAGAAGCCTCCTTATGATCAAGCACTACTATCAGACACTTCATCATCCTCTGCAAGCAATTGGTACTCCACGATAGTTCAGATTATCCAAACCTTTGAAAATCTGTCCAAAGATGATGATCGTAGAGTCCAATCCATTGCTCAATCTGAAGCTTCCAATCAAGAGAATCAAACTGCTTTGGTGCAGGAACTACTGAAGAGCTCTGATGATCTAAGCAAGAAGATATCTATGCCCACTGAAGAATCACAGAAGCAGACAGCAGTAGGAGATGATTCTTTCTAGCACAAGCTTCAAGCTATCTTGGCTGATGTATCTCTCAAACTCCAAGAGAGAGATAACATCTATAAGAAGGCCATCCAAGATCAGAAGGCAGAAGCTCTACAAATTCGTGAAGGCCATCTGAGAGCGATTGAAGCCCTCTCGACAAGATTGATGATATGAGGCAGACCCTCTAAGTAGAACTTGAGCTCGGCCAGCAAGAACTAAAGTTTGAAGTTGCCAACTCCTCCTACCTGATGGAGCAGCTTATGTCCAACATGGAGCAGCTCTCTCAAATGATTGATGACAAAAAGGGGGAGAAAAAGAGGCATAGAAAGAAGAGGAGAAAGAGGCACCAAAAGAAGAGCAGTGGGTTAAGGGAGAAGAAGCCAAAGAAGAAGAAAGTAGCAGCAGATAAAGAATCATCATCTGAGGGGGAGCCAGAAGATGATGATACCAAAATCACAAAAGCTGAAGGGGAGCCAGATCAGAAAGGTGATGAAGGGGAGCCAATCAAAGATAGAAGGTCATCATCTGAGGGGGAGCAAGAGCAAGAAGCAGAAAAAGATGAGTAGCTGATCAACAGGCATCCTGGAAACACATAAGGAGCCAAGGAGGTACATCTCTAATCTGTTAGGAATGTTCTGGATCCAGGATGTAGAATGTCATAATGTACAAATTGCCATATCAATATAAATGACATTCATGATTAACTGTTTTAGAAATACAGCTGCTCACTGTATATAAGATTTATTCATAACATGCATATGCACTTATTATTTTTGTCATAATCAAATAGGAGGAGATTGTCAGGAATAAGCATGTGAATGTTATTCCTATTTATATATGATTTGATTGTGATATATATATATATATATATATATATATATATATATGTATATGAATGAATAATATGCAAGTATGCTTGCATTAAGAAAAGTTGTAAAGTCCTGTGATAGACAATAGAAATATATGTACAAGGACTTAGAATGAATTGATCAAATATGTTAGGTTGATCCTACATAAAGCAAAACAGGTTTGTAAAGTCCTTAAAAAGAAATGTTGTACAAGGACTATAAATATAGAAAGATCAAGCTTGTTAGGTTGATCTTATGATATAATAGATAGGCTAGTCTGATAGAAGAGCACTGCACCAGAAGTCGTAGTCTTCTAGGTGAGTCAAGGTTAACTCGGGAGCTATCGAGGCAGAATAGGAGTATGCAAGATAGTAGATCTTGGAGTTTGTAGACTACCAAGGGAAACGAAGAAGGATCATAGTGTATCGAGAAGAGCTTCCTCGGGATCGTAGTGTGCTAAGGAAGTCAAGTTCAGAATCGTAGAGACAAGCTGACTTACTATGAGCCGATTTAGGCTGGGCCATCTGCAGAAGCCAAAGATGTAAACGTAGACTACACTCAGAGTCGTAGAGTCTATTGATGCCGAAGCCAAGTCAAGGATCGTAGATCACACTCTGACTTCGTAGAGTCTATTGATTATATGCAGAGTTCGTAGTCGAGCAAGATAAGATAAAGACAACAGGCACAAGGCAAAAATCGTAGAGTGTCAATATCTGATCTCGGGATCGTAGTGTCTGCACAGTCGAAGCTGAATCATAGAGTGCAGAACAATGACTCCAATAGAAGTGCTCGCAATGTTAAGTCAGAATCGTAGAACAGATACGGTTCTTAACGAATGAGCACTCCCAGAATATCCAAAGATACGAAGCCTCTGGTTGGCACTACAAAGATGCATTCCACAGTAAGGGAATCAGAGAGCACTCAACGAATGGCATGCAGGCTAACAGAAGATCTCAGCACAAACCTAATCAGCATTAAGATTGAGGTGTAAGGCCATTCGTGATGAAGTCTTCCACAAGGAGATCCAAAGAAGACTTCAGAAGCTGACTAAGGAAAGTCACTTATGCAAAAGAGCTATCAAGTGTCTGAAGAAGACAACGATCTTGGAAGCAACCAAGATCGTCTTGTTTTGCCAAACAAAGAAGGAACTGATGGAAGGTGAACCAGAGATCTTTGGTCACTCAAGAGCAAGGCTAAAGTGATTAAGTGCAGGGTCAGTTCATTGATGATAAGTGAACGGAAGATCACCAGGAGAAAGCAAGCTGGATGCGCCACAAATTTGAAGTGTCTTGATATTCAGAAGGGGACCAGAGCAAGGAATTAGGCCATTAGTATCTGAGAACAGTCGAAGCAAACAGAAGTATTGAAGCACTACACAATACATGAAGAGGTGTTCTACATTGAAGATCCAAGCAACACTCTTTAAGATCGTAGTGTTAGCTCTACTAGTCAACAAGCAACACTCAACAAGACACTACGAACAGGTCCTTGAAGACGTGCATCTGAATCGTAGAGTCTGAATAACTGAAGACTGAAGCATTGGCAAAGGTTCAATCAAGGGTAATATCTTGACAAGTGCCTATTGAGAGCATCGATGTAATAGGATAACCTCTCGATCGAGGAATCGGAAAGAGGTGATAAAGTCATCGACACCCAAGACATTAAAGTTATACATCTTTATGTAGGTAGGTAAAACAAAGAGAGCTATCGCAATTGCCGAAAAAAGTATGACAAGTCACATCAAGCAGTCTACCTCAAGCAACTTGAGATCTGTGAAGATATTTGAATAGCCTTCAACGGTTACTTTCCAACGGAAGGATTGGGAAGAAGTATAAATGAGAAAGAACTTCAAAGATCAAAGGTTGCTGGAGTTGTAGATTTTTGGAGAAAAGGTGGACTAATCAAACCGAGTGATAGTGAGTCCGAAGGCTCACTCTACGATCCACCAAGAACACTCAGAAGTCAGATCAAGCAAGAAGTAGAAGTGTGAGTTCTACCATGTAGAAGTGTGAGTTCTACATGAAGAGTGTTCTGAACTGCCGAGAGAAAGAAGAGCATCATACAATCTGGATGTCTATCATGGGAAGATTATAAGTACAATAGAGAAGAGCATAAAGTCATCTTAGCAAGTTCATTATGAGAAGGCATCGAGTAGCAAGAAGGGAGATCACAAAAGCCATCTTGGTGACAAGCATGAGAAAGCTTCTAAGTACCTAACAGAAAAGCTTACAGTCATCTTAGAAGCCTCTCATATGCAGCCATCAAGTACCGAGGAGAATGATCTTCAAGGCAGTTCATCAAGGGATCATCCGGAGTAGTTGAGCAACCTAAGAAGCTGAGCATCATGCAACACTCAACTGCTCTTCATGGATGATCAAGCCAAGCTGCTAAGGATAGAAGATGTTCAGAGCATGAAGATATCTTAGCAGCTCAGCACCGACTCCAACAACAACAAACAAACAACTAAACAAAGCCATGGCCTGAGGGGTCCTTGTCCAGAGGGACTAAATTAAGCAGGGCCAAGAGGGTCCTTGTCCGGAGGGACTAAACAAAGCAGGGACAAAGGGTCCTTGTCCAAAGGGACTAAATGAAGTTCCAAGCCTGCTGGGCTTGAAGAGTTCCTAGGGAACTAGAGAAGTCCCAAGGATGCTAGCCTTGAAGAGTTCTTAGTGAACTGAAGTCCTAAGGCTGTTGGCCTTGAAGGAATCGTAGAGATTCAGGGTACTGCCTTTCCTTAGTGGAAATCCTGCTAGTTGAAAGTAGAAAAGTGGATTAGGAGCTTAAGTCTCTGAACCTCTTCTGTCTTTTACATTATGTCATTTACATTATGTCTATAACTGCTATAACTGCTATGTATGTTCTAACTGCTTACAACTAAACTAACCCAACGAACAATGTATATGCGATTTTGAATATATCAATGAAGGGGAATCTTTTACTTATTCCGTTGTGCTTGAAAAGATTCTTATGTTTGTCATATACTTTAATATGAACAATACAACATAAACCAGAAAAGTATTTGAAATAAAAAGGATCTATTCAACCCCCCCTTCTAGATCTATTGTGCCCTCTAGGAACTAACAATTGGTATCAAAGCAGGTTCTCATGCTGTATTCAAAAGCTAATCGCTTTGAGTCTGATCCCAGGCACTAACATTGTTCTAAACTTAGTTTAGTAGTAAGTAACTTGTTATATGCAGAAGAGCTCACACGTTGGAAATATTGTATAGGTAAAAATGTGTATACACAAGTCGCTTTCAGATTAGTCCATATCCTTGATTGCTATATAAACAAGACCAATCTTAGCTTCACAAATAATCTTGTTGTCTCAAGACCGACGAGAGAAAGAGAGCAAGAGACATCGGTGACAAAGAGTAAAGCATTCATCACCGAAAGATGAAGAGGTCAAGCGTACTAAGAAAATTCGATCGAGAGGAGAAATAAGATCTTCTCAAACTTATGAGTGACCAACCAACAACTGGTGCTATCTTTGTAAACTCAAAGATGTCAAAGATCTTAATGCTACGATTCTCTTGATCTACATCTTCAAGACCACGATCGATTGATGAAAGGCCAACAAGAGCATTATTGTCGAAAGGAGCAAAAGTAAAAGCTATGCACATCAATACCTGAACTTAGTATATCTAAGGTAAATAACTGTTATGAAACTGACAGTAAAAAGGTACGGTTCCTCACCATTATTAATGTATACATCATATTTGCACCATCCTATGTACTATGACAGTATTCTGTCACGAAGTCATAATCTACCTAAAAAGGTGAAGAGAGAAAGTAGTCTGAAGATGGAAAATAAAAATGCCTACAAACTTTCTCTTTAACCAAGTTTTAGGCTGAAGATGACATCTTGAAGAAAATCTGAAATAGATCATAAGAGTATTACAGACCAAATGAACTTTATGTTAAGTAATCATTGATGGTGTGCTAGTATGTATGTACGAGCCTATGTTCTAACTGTTTGACAACACACAGAGAATGAACAGTTCTACAAGAGGATCTTGCTGATTTATAGAAACTAATCACATCCATGAATCAACTAGATACTCATAAATCGTAGAGTTGATTCACACTCTGTGAACACTTAAACATTGTGAATATAACCAAGTGAATGATGAAACTATCATAGATAAATAGTGTGTTATTAGATGCCTAATCCCACACACACTCACCATCATGCATCTCAAAATGTAATCTCAGGATAGTTGCATGCATGAATATGTCTGTTGGTGATAAACATGATGATTATCCTGTTAAGAGGAATAGGGGTTTAGAAAACTAACCTAGCAGGACCCATTCAACAATGGGGACCAAAAGTAGAAATATACTTAAACCTGCAGGTACTTGGTCAGTCTGACCACACTAAGGAATGCTGAAGCAGAAGACTTCATTCAATAGGACTCAACCAGTAGAAGGCTAAGGACAGTTCATAGATGAGTCTGATAAGGTTCCTATATGTCCAAGCCTGTCCTTGAAGACCCTCTGAGCTAACCGAAATGGAGCTCACATGGCTGCAAATCTGTATATGGGAGCATGCCATGAAACAGAAGATAAGGATGATTCTATGTGCCCATATCAAGAAAGACATACTTTATAGAAAGGATCTTCAAGGGAAGCTCACAACAGAAGATCATTGAGCATAAGACAAAAGGAGTTCTTTACGAAGCAGAACTTCTCAAAACAAAGGACTGTCAAAGAAGACTACGTTCGTAGTGCTATCAAATGATCGTAGAGTGATCAATCCTGAAAATACTCATCTCTATGATACAAGGAAAACTAAGCAACGATGATGATTCCAGTCAGAAGGAGGAATGCTGGGCAGCCTTCAAATGAACATGAAGAAGGAATCACATCTATCTGAGAAGACATCATCAACAATGGGGGAGCAGTGATCTGTTAAGGAAAAACAACACTATTAAACCTGGAAGAGATGTACTAGTTACAGAGTCCCAAAACTTTGTGGCTGATGAACCAAATGAAGATCCATAGTCAGTAGGAACGTCTCAAAACGTACTACTGATAACCCTTCAACCACCCAATCCATAATCGTGAAGTTCCTACGATCAAACACATGATCATAGTGTAAGAGCAGAAGGACACCACGATTTCAGCAATGCAGATATCCAGAGCTGGTAGAAAGACCTCCCCATCAGAAAAGGTCTAATGAGATGTCATTGAAAATCACTGCCTTAGTATTTCATCTGGAGAGCGCCTCAGGGACAAACCTGACCCTTAGCTAACTCTAAGAGGTTGGCCCTTCCTGAGCTACCTTATCCCAGAAGGAATGCTTGATCTAGTTCATCTCAAAAGAACCAAGTCAGTCAACGATCGTAGAGTTGAACTTGAAGAGGACTAAATGATTGTAGTACAAACTCAACGATCATAATGCTATCTAAACGATCGTAGTCCAACCTCAGCGACAGAAGAAGACAACTCAACGATCGTAGTCCTACCAAAGGGTATTCCAGTTCACAAGGAGCATGAAGAATGAGACATCTGCTAAGCCATTCAAGTTGAGGAGATAAGTTCGAATACATCAGTGATTGAGCTATGCTGCATCGAAAAAAGGAGGAAAGACAAATCCATCCACTGCAGCATCTCTTAGAAGTTGATCGTTGAGTCAACAAAGGAAATCATAGAGTCTATAGCTGCCTCATCATGCCACTCTACGGATCAAAAGGTCAACGGTCAAAGCCACGTCAATTAAATGTCCATTCTTCAAATAACTTAAAAGTTATGGGGAGTTACAGCTCATTACTGTGAAACGTGAAACCGATGGACAGTTAACACATCACTGAGTATGCAGAGTTAGATGGAACTGCCATAAAGACGATTTCAAATCTACAGACAGTTACCAAAAGATATCGAACCTTTCTCCCTCCCATTTTCAAAACCCTGAGAAAGCTTTTCAAGAGCAAAATCGCTTAACCCTCGAAAGCAAGTACCAAATCTCGATACCACCATCTCAAGATAAATCTCTAAATCAAACATCCACAGGTCTTGAACGATTCAAATGGAGAAGCGGCAAGTTATCACCCAGCATTGACTTGGAACCAAATTGTTTGAGAATTCGAGAAGAAGTTCAGGACATACTTAGACTCGTAAAGGAAGCTGGGTTTTCAGAATGTCTCGAGGCGAGTACTCGTGTATACATTGACCTGGTTAAGGAGTTCTACTCAAACATCTCCATAAACTCTGGAACTCTATCTACCAAGGTTAAAGGTCAGATTCTGAAGCTGAAATCTTCTGACCTTAATCAATGCTTAGGTTTCCCTAGCCAAGGGCTGAAGAACCTTGAAGATGTCAACATTGAGCAAGCGAAAGAGTTGATGGGATACCAAAGAAACCCTAGCTTCAAAGACATGAAGAAGAAGGAGTTCTCAAGAGTATGAGTTCCTTCTTTGAAATTGTAGGAAAGTGCATACTTGTGTAAAAACACCGCACACATGATACTTGATTGATCAACAATCAAGATAATGTCACTATAGTTCGAATAAACAAATTAACTTTGGAGCCATTTTGTTTGATCATATCTCAAGTGGGTAGAGAAGAAAATTTGAGAAGAAGCCACCACCAAGGTATTTCATGGATGGTTCTTTGAGTATCATTCAAGAAGAAACTAGGAGGAAAATCAAGGAAGATGAGGGAGAAGCCTTGAATGTGCACAAAGTGATGTCTCCACAGTTATTTGAGAAGCTGGAAGAAGAACCCCAAGGAAAACAAAAGGTCGATGACTAGGAGTAGCGATGAGAGCCTCCGCAAAGAAGAGGAAGATAGTAAAGACAGAGAGCTCAATCCAAAGTGACTCAAGAAGAAATTGAAATCACATGACTAGGAAGAAATCAAAAGTTGTGAAGAAAGTTTGGTAATGCGAAGAAAGCCCAGCCCCACCAAGGAGAGTTTCCTCCATGAACAAGGATAAAGAAGAAAAGGCCCAAATCTGAAACCACAAAAAGAAGAAGCGAAGAGGTTGCTTCAAGGGCGATCAACAAGAAAGCTAAGGTGGATGACAAACCACTTTTAGCTTCTCAAATCAATGCATCTCACAAGAAAGGGACGAGTCGCCAGAAGAGGAAGAAACAGAAGATGTGGTCCAATCCCCCGGTCAAGATCCGAAATGAAAGTAAAGTGATGAGATGAAAGAAAGTGCGAAAGAAGCTGGCGATGAAGAAGAATGTGCAAACCCAATGGTCGATTCTCGAGAGTAGTCACTCACGATGATAAAGAAGAAACCAAGAGATGATAGGACAAGTAATGTTGTATCGAAGAAGAAGAACACCTTTAATGAGCCCGGAGAATGGGTCGAAAATACCGCTTTCAAGAAGAAGATGAAAATATATCCTCCAATCCAGAAAGCCCTCATGATGACTCGGGAAGTGATGAGTCTAAGAAACAAGAATCGCTTTTGCCAAAGTCTTTGAATTCCAAAGAAGTCTGTCATTCAAGAAGAAGAGTCAAAGATCAAGAAGAAGAAGAAGAGTCAGTATCTCCAATAATTGAACCTCCATGAAGAAGGAGAAGCTACAGGCTGCAAGCCCAGTTTGCCTCTAAAAGGAACAGTGGCCAATCAAATGCCATCATCAAATTAAGTGATGATGAGTCTGTATCCCCAAGAGAAAGTGCTGAAGATGGAGCCAGCAGTGAAGAAGAAAAGTCTGAGGAAATACTTGCTGAAGAAGGTTCTGATAATGAAACTCAGCTAGAAGGATTTTTTGTTGAAGATGCTGAAGAAGGTTCTGATAATGAAATGCAGCTAGAGGAATTCCCTGTTGAAAATAATCAAGAAAGTTCAGCTCAGAGAGAGAAGAGATTAAAGGAGATTACGATTACGCACCTCAAGAAGCGCATTTAACAAGAAGATTATCCAGTTCCCTCTCCTGAAAGATTTGACTGAAGTATCGTAGAGGAAGTATCAAATGATCTAACAGATGCTCCACCAGAAAGATGGTTCTTCTAGTGGATTCCATGGCTCAAGGCCCACATTGAAAAAGATGGAAGCTCCTTGGTTGGTGCTACAAGCGCTTTCAAGCATAGAAGCTGGTGGCACAAAACTTTCCAAGAGTAAAGAAGTTTGTTACCAAACCGATCAAAGACCCGACCTCACTTCAAGGTCTATCGACAGGCTGAGAATCTCTATATCCCCTACGATCGTAGAGTGGATTCTGAAGGAAGAAGGAACATGACCAAGGAGCTAATCGTAGAGTCTGTTCACTCTACTACTACTGATGCTCAAGTCCAAAACCAGAAGCCTCCTTATGATCAAGCACTACTATCAGACACTTCATCATCCTCTGCAAGCAATTGGTACTCCACGATTGTTCAGATTATCCAAACCTTTGAAAATATGTCCAAAGATGATGATCGTAGAGTCCAATCCATTGCTCAACCTGAAGCTGCCAATCAAGAGAATTAAACTGCTTTGGAGCAGGAACTACTGAAGAGCTCTGATGATCTAAGCAAGAAGATATCTATGCTCACAGAAGAATCACAGAAGCAGACAGCAGTAGGAGATGATTCTTTCCAACACAAGCTTCAAGCTATCTTGGCTGATGTATCTCTCAAACTCCAAGAGAGAGATAACATCTATAAGAAGGCCATCCAAGATCAGAAGGCAGAAGCTCTACAAATTCAGAAGGCCAATACAGAGCAGATTGAAGCCCTCTCTGACAAGATTGATGATATGAGGCAGACCCTCTCAGTACAACTTGAGCTCGGCCAGCATGAACTAAAGTTTGAAGTTGCCAACTCCTCCTATCTGATGGAGCAGCTTATGTCCAACATGGAGCACCTCTCTCAAATGATTAATGACAAAAAGGGGGAGAAAAAGAGGCATAGAAAGAAGAGGAGCAAGAGGCACCAAAAGAAGAGTAGAGGGTTAAGGGAGAAGAAGCCAAAGAAGAAGAAAGTAGCAGCAGATAAAGAATCATCATCTGAGGGGGAGCCAGAAGATGATGATACCAAAATCACAGAAACTGAAGGGGAGCCAGATCAGAAAGGTGATGAAGGGGAGCCAATCAAAGATAGAAGGTCATCATTTGAGGGGGAGCAAGAGCAAGAAGCAGAAGAAGATGAGTAGCTGATCAACAAGCATCCTGGAAACACACAAGGAGCCAAGGAGGTACATCTCTAATCTGTTAGGAATGTTCTGGATCCAGGATGTAGAATATCTTAATGTAAAAATTGCCATATCAATATAAATGACATTCATGATTAACTGTTTTAGAAATACAGCTGCTCACTATATATAAGATTCATTCATAACATGCATATGCACTTATTATTTTTGTCATAATCAAATAGGGGTAGATTGTTAGGAATAAGCATGTGAATGCTATTCCTATTTATATATGATTTGATTTTGATATATATATATATATATATATATGTATATGAATGAATAATATGCAAGTATGCTTGCATTAAGAAAAGTTGTAAAGTCCTGTGATAGACAATAGAAATATATGTACAAGGACTTAGAATGAATTGATCAAATATGTTAGGTTGATCCTACATAAAGCAAAACAGGTTTGTAAAGTCCTTAAAAAGAAATGATGTACAAGGACTATAAATATAGAAAGATCAAGCTTGTTAGGTTAATCTTATGATATAATAGATAGGCTAGTCTGATCGACGAGCACTCCACCAGAAGTCGTAGTCTGCTAGGTGAGTCAAGGTTAACTCGGGAGCTATCGAGGCAGAATAGGAGTATGCAAGATAGTAGGTCTCGGAGTTCGTAGAAATCGTAGAGTGTCAATATCTGATCTCGGGATCGTAGTGTCTGCACAGTCGAAGCTGAATCGTAGAGTGCAGAACTATGACTCCAATAGAAGTGCTCACAATGCTAAGTCAGAATCGTAGAAAAGATACGGTTCTCAACGAATGAGCACTCCCAGAATATCCAAAGATACGAAGCCTCTAGTTGGCACTGCTAAGATGCATTCCACAGTAAGGGAACCAGAGAGCACTCAACGAATGGCATGCAGGCTAACAGAAGATCTCAGCACAAACCTAATCAGCATTAAGATTGAGATGTAAGGCCATTCGTGATGAAGTCTTCCACAAGGAGATCTAAAGAAGACTTCAGAAGCTGACTAAGGAAAGTCAGCTTATGTAGTAGCTATCAAGTGTACAGAAGACAACGATTTTGGAAGCAACCAAGATCGTCTTGTTTGCCAAACAAAGAAGGGGCGATGGAAGGTGAACAGAGAGATTTGGTCACCAAGAGCAAGGCTAAAGTGATTAAGTGCAGGGTCAGTTCATTGATGATAAGTGAGCGGAAGATCACCAGGAGAAAACAAGCTGGACGCGCCACAAATCTGAAGTGTCTTGATATTCAAAAGGGGACCAGAGCAAGGAATTAGGCCATCGATGTCGAGAGCGATCAAAGCAAATGTAAGTATTAAAGCACTACACAATACATGAAGAGGTGTTCTACATTGAATATCCAAGCAACACTCTTCAGGATCATAGTGTTAGCTCTACTAGTCAATGAGCAACACTCAACAAGACACTACGATCAGGTCCTTGAAGACGTGCATCAGAATCGTAGAGTCTGAATAACTGAAGACTGAAGCATTGGCAAAGGTTCAATCTGAAGGGTAATATTCGGACAAGTGCCTATTGAGAGCATTGATGCAATAGGGCAACCTCTGATCGAGGAATCAGAAAGAGGTGATAAAGTCTTCGATCTGCCCAAGACATTAAAGTTATACATCTGACAGGGTAGGTGAAACAGTAGACTGCAGCATCATAAAAAGTATGATAAGTCACATCAAGCAGTCTACCTCAAGCAACTTGAGATCTGTGAAGATATTTGAATAGCCTTCAACGATTACTTTCCAACGGAAGGATTGGGAAGAAGTATAAATGAGAAAGAACTTCAAAGATCAAAGGTTGCTTGAGTTGTAGATTTTGGAGAAAAGGTGGACTAATCCAACCGAGTGATAGTGAGTCTGAAGGCTCACTCTACGATCCACCAAGAACACTCAGAAGTCAGATCAAGCAAGAAGTAGAAGTGTGAGTTCTACCATGTAGAAGTGAGAGTTCTACTACATGAAGAGTGTTCTGAACTGCCGAGAGAAAGAAGAGCATCATACAATCTGGATGTCCATCATGGGAAGACTCTAAGTACAATAGATAAGAGCATACAGTCATCTTAGCAAGTCCATCATGAGAAGGCATCGAGTAGCAAGAAGGGAGATCACAAAAGCCATCTTGGTGACAAGCATGAGAAAGCTTCTAAGTACCTAACAGAAGAGCTTACAGTCATCTTAGAAGCCTCTCATGTGCAGCCATCAAGTACAGAGGAGAATGATCTTCAAGGCAGTTCATCAAGGGGTCATCCGGAGTAGTTGAGAAACCTAAGAAGCTGAGCATCATGCAACACTCAACTGCTCTTCAAGGATGATCAAGCCAAGCTGCTAAGGATAGAAGATGTTCAGAGCATGAAGACATCTTAGCAGCTCAATACTGACTCCAACAACAACAAACAAACAACTAAACATAGCCAGGGCCTGAGGGGTCCTTGTCCAAAGGGACTAAATGAAGCAGGGCCAAGAGGGTCCTTGTCCGGAGGGACTAAACAAAGCAGGGCCAAAGGGTCCTTGTCCAAAGGGACTAAATGAAGTTCCAAGCCTGCTGGGCTTGAAGAGTTCCTAGGGAACTAGAGAAGTCCCAAGGCTGCTGGCCTGAAAGGAATCGTAGAGATTCAGGGTGCTGCCCTTCTTTAGTGGAAATCCTGCTAGTTGAAAGCAGAAGAGTGGATTAGGAGATTGAGTCTCTGAACCACTTAAAACCTCTTATGACTTTTACATTATGTCATTTACATTATGTCTATAACTGCTATAACTGCTATGTATGTTCTAACTGCTTACAACTAAACTAACCCAACGAACAATGTATGTATGATTATGAATATATCAATGAAGGGGAATCTTTTACTTATTTCGCTGTGCTTGAAAAGATTCTTATGTTTGTCATATAGTTTAATATGAACAATACAACATAAACCAGAAAAGTATTTGAAATAAAAAGGATTATTCAACCCCCCCCCCCCCCTTCTAGATCTATTGTGCCCTCTAGGAACTAACATATATAATTAAAAACATAATTTAATTAAGAAAACTCTAATTTTAATTTTTAGAAACTAAAATTTTTATTTTTTTTTGTACAAACCCTAGTTGGAAAATCCTAAAATTTGTGCTAAACCTTAGGGTTAAACCCTAAAGGTTTGACAAGTTTACATTTTTGCCCTTAATTTTAAAAGCCAAAAGACATGTATGCCCTTATTGTATTATTGAGGATAACTTGTAAGACTAGCCAAATATGAGTTGCCCAACAACTCTTACCAGCCCATGTGACTTATATCAGCCGCAATCAGTCCAGATCTCAGCCATATAAATTGCACCACATTATATATATAGAATTAGAGAGAGAAAAGTCCATTATTTGCTCATTTGTGCAACCAATACTCCACCAACTCTCTCTCTTCCAAAACCCACGAATTTTTGTTGCATACCAATCCCATATACAAGTCCCACGTTTACCCAAAACAAATCAGAAGCCCAAATTCCAGAAATCAAAGCTTAAAGGTATAAACCCTAGCTTTATAAAAATTTATGTGGTTCATGTTGTTTGTTGTTGTTTGTTGTTTAAAGATATGATAGAAGGTGTTAATCCATGATTTAGGTTGGTACATAGGTGATCCATAACATCTAGATACTCGAAATAAAGATTTTCAAAAATCTGGGAATTTAATTTTTTGTGGTCTGACAACGAATGTCAGACCTTGTAAATCTTAGCATGTTATGTATTTTTATTGTTTGAAGGTTGTTACTTGTAGTATGTAATATGTTCTTTGTTCTGAAACTCGAATCAAGGTTTTATAGGTCTGGATTTAATTTTATAAACGGTCAAAACATGTTGACCGGGCATGACCGGATGAATTCTGGGTAACCCAGAAAGCGTTTTCCAGCGTCTGACAAGAATTTATAACGTCCAGATATGTCCGTGTTTAGGTATTTTGATTATGTGTTTGTATCCAGTTTGTATCCTGTTATATGGGCTCTAGATCTATAGCTTTATATTCCTTAAACAACAAATATGTTGGACGTAACGAATGGTCAATGTTGCTCATCTGATCACGATGACACTTTTCTGGAATTTCTAGAAAGTGTATGAACATCGTTTCTGACCATGTTTGACCATACCGAATCTGGAGAATTAGATGTTGTTAAACTGATATATTGTTATGAAACTGTTATATGACATGAGTACTAGTGATTTAGACTTTAATAACATAAATGGGATGGCCAGATCATGGAGAGAATCGAGCCACAAAGTAAGCAGTCGAAGCTATCTGGGTTTCTGGGTAACCCAGAAAGCCCAGAAACTTCTGACAGCTACTTTGGGACTTTGAATCTTGCTGGATCGTTATGTTATGGCTCTGGTGATGTGTGATAATTGAATTGTTACATAAAGACTACAATATGCAAGTCTAATGTGGCCCAGAAACATGATAATCAGATAATTAAACGTGGTCAAAATAAGGACCTTGTACGCTGACTGTCAGTGTTCGTGAGACTCAAGAACACCAACAGCGACGCTTAGTGTCACTAAAGGCCAATAGCGACGGTTTCTTTTATTTTTATTTTCTGAAATTTCGAAAAATTATTAAAAATAGAAAATAAATTATAAAAATTATAAAATGGTTTTAAAAATTATTTTAAATTATGAAAAATAACATTTAATTATATGGGACATTTTTCATTAATATTTATAATTATTTGAATATTAATGATATTTAATTTATTTAATTAGTGTATTAAATAAATTAGAGAAAAATGATTTTAATGTTATAAAAATCATTTTAAATAAGAATAAAGTGTTTTAAAATATTTTTGAGTTATAAGTGTAACTTTTAATATTTTGTGATAAATTTCATTAATTAATTAATATTAATAGTAATTAAATTTATTTAATAAATATATTAAATAAATTATGAAAAATAGAATTAATGATTTAAAAATGATTTAAAGATTATAAAAATATTTTTAAGTTATAAAATATAACTTTTGATATTTTGTCATGAAAAATATTAATATTTCAATATTAATGATATTAGATTTATTTAATATATATATTAAATAAATTAGTTTAAAAATAATTCTAATATTAGAAAAATCATTTTAAATGAAAATAAATAGTTTAAAAATATTTTAAGTTATAAAATATAACTTTCAATATTTAAAGGTAAATTTCATTAATTATTTACTATTAATGATATTAGAATTATTTAATAATCATATTAAATAAATTAGTTTAAAAATAATTTTAATATTATAAAAATCATTTAAAATGAAAATAAAGTGTTTAAAGATATTTCAAGTTATAAAATATAACTTTTAATATTTAAAGGATAAATTCATTAATAATTTAGTATTAATGATATTAATTTAATAATAAATGATATTAAGTTTATTTAATAATTATATTAAATAAATAGTTTTAAAATGGTTTTATTTATTTACAAATCATTTAATAAGGATATTAATGAATTAAAAATATTTTAAGTTATAATTAATGACTTTTAATATTTTGATAAGATAATGCAAAGTAATATTTTAATATTAATGATAATTATTTAAAATAATTTTAATTCTTTTAAAAATCATTTAAGGGTAATATTAATACTTTAAAATTATTTTGAGTTATTATAAATAACTTTAACCTTTTGGCAATGGTTTCATTAATAGATTAATATTAATTAAATATTAATGATAATAGAATTGTTTAATATTTAAATCATTTAATGATGATTCTAGTGTTTGAAAATTAGTGATAAATTATAATAAATATTTAAAAATTATTATAAGTCATTTAAAAATAATATGACTGATACTTACAGATATTGAACTACAAGATAGAGTCTTAGACTCGATAATTACCCGATAAAGTCGTCGGTACACCGACATGTTTCAGAAATTGATTTGGAACTAGATAATTTGATTAGATATGTGTTTATTTATGATTCAATGGTTGTGGAACATATGTGACAATGTGATTAGGTTATGTGCTGACTGCAATAAGTAGTGCTATGTGTTATAGTATGTTATTCTAATCGATCAAATGATCTTATTACTGATAGGTGTTATATAAAGATAGAACTAAGTTACGAACTGTAAGCAGCGCATCAGGCAAGTATCTTACCTTTGCATTTCCTTTATGCAATGGACATGAGTAAGAAGTTTCAGAATTATATTATTATTATGCTATATTATTAACCCTATTGTGATATATTCTATATCCGATCATTGTTTATCAACATGTTAGTATATGGTAATTCATATATATATTCTGTTCGTTAATTTCTAAACATGGTTACATAAGTGTCCCCACTTTGATAATCATTGTATTTAATCACATGTTGATATATATATATATATATATATATATATGTCCAAGCTACTTGATTGACTAGAACAAACTTTCGAAAAATTTGTTGAATAAGATAAAACCTTTTTGTATCTAATTAAATTATTTTGGTTCGGATTCCAATCTAAGTATGAACATCCCGATCACGGGAAAACTTTTATGCGCCCAAGGCGGACAGAGTGAACGATCTTATCGTTCTTGTAATGTAGTATTGATCAATACAGGGCTCATTGGGATGATCACCCTCGCGCCCGTAAGTTATGACGGTTTGTAGATGAAGTTCTGCTAAACTTTATCGAAAATTTAAAACAATGTTCATAGTATGTCGACTACCCTATATATATAGCCAATACGTAGTTTCAAAATTTTGGGATAGAATTGTTATGTGATTATTATCGGTTCAGTTTACTTCACAACTATATATTCGTTGTAGAAGTGATGTACAAAGAAAACATTTATTTCTTTCAGCTAATTATATTCATAATTGTTATTACTTGCTGGGCACCCAAATGCTCATCCTTGCTTAAATCTAAATGTTTTCAGCTAGGCATGATCAACCCGAAGGTTCAGACAAGAACAAGTGAAAAGGAAAGCAAACAAAACATGTGTTATTATTATTAGTATTATTCCGCTCATAGAAATGGTATCGTGAAGAACCGAGTTCGGGTTTCTGATAAGTAGGTTTTATACCTACTTATCCGGTATCTGTTACTTGAATTATTTGCTTAATCTCATGTTTCTTAGTTACTTTTCATGCATTTTGTGTTCGTTTTGTAGATTATATGCTTGGGAGTTGAAATCGCAAAGAATTGGTATGAAAATGCAAAGAAAAGCAATCCGAACATCGTTTGGGCTTTCATGTTATTGGTTTGGAACTTGGATTATATTGTAGAGCTTCTTCTTAGCTTTCTGAAAAATCTTGAATCATTCCAATCGGAGTTCGGATGCAAGAGTTATGACATTTGTACCAACAGACGTCGAACGTCACTGTTTTGGTTGGCTATTTGCATAACAGTCACTTCCAGCCCACTTTCGACCTTCATCCGTCCGTTATTTCTAAAATCTTAAAGAATGAAAGTTGTATATCTCGTCAATATCTTCGATTTGATTTGTGGCACGCCTCGTAACTCTTCCCGGATCAAACGTTATGGTCGTTTTCCCAAAGGATGTCAGAGCAGAAAATTTTCCTTCACAAAACCGCCGCCAGGGTGGGCATGCGAGTCACAAGACAGGCCCCTAGCCCGCCGGGGAGGGCCCAAAACACGCCTACACCCCCACCAGGGCGGGGGGTATGCCCAAAAAATGCGCGAAAATGTGAATTTTGGTCCAATTTGAGTCCAGAAAGGATTGTTTTGATCCGATTGACACAAGGACTTCCAAGAGGACTTAAAGACATGTAAATAGACTTATAAAAGGAGGAGAATGTAAGATCCTGAATTTTATAAAATAAAAGTATTCAATTTTTCTTATAATTACTATTCAGTAAAAGGTTAAATTGATAAAAAGTTAAAGTTAAGGGTGATATATGAATTTTTTTCAAATTACGCAAGTGGTTATAAAATATTCATTGTTGTCGGGGAATATTCGTTTGGTCGTGGAATATTCTTTTCCGTGGGAATATTAAATGACGACCAGTATGACCATTTGTGGGCCCCATAATGTAATAACCGCTCGGATGAAGAAAATGACAAATTTAAGTTTTTATAAATAACGTCGTAATTGTTACCGTTAACACTGTTGGAATACCCGGTGGGTAAAGTAAAGTAATACGCGTTGTTGCACAGTAGGACACGGTATTGCATTGTATTTTTGAATGATTGATTCTTACGTAAGAAGGCACTACTCAATAATTGTTATAGTAATTACTGTTCAATATTTTATTTTATTGATTCAATAATTGCTGCGTTGATATTTTATATTATTGTTGCTCAATAATTGTCACTGCACAGTATTTCCCATTATCAGATCAATAATTAATATTATTTGAATAATATTATTAGATAGCATTATTGGCAATGTCTAGAAAGTTCTGTCAAGGAGAGGTTTGGTCACCTAATTGCGCGCCAGTAAGGAGACATTCTTATTGGAAAGCCCCCTCTTTCCTGGAAACTGCCTGGTTGTCATTATTGTGATTCTGTAATATTATTTGTGAATAATTAATTATTGATTTATATGGTGAGGAAAATATTCATTTTATGTGGATATAGATGGAGAAATTTTTTTTAAAGTGACAATTGTTGAAAATCGATATTTTATCTTTTCTGATAAAATACTATTTTATTATATTATTATAATATTATAATGATATTTTTACAATGAATGTGGGATATATGAGTATATGAGGAGGAGGGGTATTTTTGTTGCAAAAGTTGTTTAAAACATGTTAAACATGTCTGTGGGCCCATTTCTTGACTGAAATTTGATTATAGCCTGTAAAATCGTCCGTTTATGGATTTCGGTCAATTTCTGTTTAGAATTTGGAAAAACTTTCTTCTGTAAAGTTGTAGAGAATTGAATTTCCTATAAAAAGTCAAAAGATTTGAATTTTCTAATAAAATGGCTATTTATTATGAATTATTGAAGTTCTGAAATAATTGATTTTTGAAAGTTTTAATTATTTTTAATAACAAAAACGTTTTTTTTGATTTAGTTGACTATTGGTGGCTGATGTTGGATCTGATTTAGTGTGCGTAGGAATTTAATATATATATATATATATATATATATATATATATATATATTAATATTTTATTAAATTTTCTACTTTGGTGTTCTAAGCATTTTCCTATAAATAGGGTGCTTAGGTTAGAATTGAAAATCACACCAGAAACTAAAGATTTCTCTTTCTTTCTCTCTCTCTCTCTATATCGAGCGTATTTTTGTAAGTATTTTAGTACTTCGAGTATTGCTATACGGTGCAAGTTCTTTTAGCACTATATCCAGTATTTCAGTCATAAGTACTATTTTTTCTGAGGTAAGGGGTGTTATTTTCTTCATAAATGATATTATTTTTTCAATATCATTATACCGAAATATTGGTTGGAATTTTTATCAAATTTGGAACTTTTTATGTCGGAGTTACTATTCATGAATTACTATTCACGAGTTACTATTCACGAGTACTATTCACGAAGCATGATGATTTTTTTTTTGTGAAATTTCTATCTTTTAGTGTCGGAGTTACTATTCACGTATTTTCAAGACTATTCAATTTAAAAATGAAATTTTCTTCTTTTTGTCCAAAATATCTATTCTGGATACTAGGTTTGATTGTATCTATGTTTTGATCATTCTTGAATTTTACTCCACTATGATTATTTATGAGGTATTTTTGGACATGGAATAGCTGAAATATGAATCCTTAATATTTATTCTTTTGTTTCAATGGATTCGTTTTCTTTAAAATATTTTTCATCATCCTCAGTCCTAAATGATGATATAATTGAATATCTTTGGCCTCAGTGCAAAGATGAATGATTTCGATGAATATCTTTGGCCGATGGTGCAAAGATGAGCAGTGTTTAGATGAACATGACCAACTGATGAATATCTTTGGCCTGTAGTGCAAAGATGATATGTTGTTGAATATCTTTGGCCAGTAGTGCAAAGATGAACTGTTGATGAATATCTTTGGCCCGTAGTGCAAAGATGAATTTATTAGTATGATTATGAGCAGAGGCGTGTGATTTGGTATAACCATGATCTTTGATGTTTCAGGTAAAGACAGGTGATAAAAATTATCTTCATCCTGGATGCGAAGAGAAATTTAGAATCACAATTATGATTATGAGTTATTCATATGATTGTGGACCAGAACTATTGATTGATGTTACAGGGATAAAACATTGTTGGTGGATTTTTAACATAGAGAAGATAATAGACTTTATGGTCTATTTGACTCTTCTAATGGATCGCTTGCTCGCTCCAACTATGGTTGAAAAGTTTTATCATCTACCATATGTTCTAAATCTCTGATTTATTACTGTTGAAGGCTATTGATAATTTATTTATCTTTAGTCATGATATTCTTTACTGAGCTAGTTGTGCTCACCCTTTAGCTTCATAATTCCTTTCAGGTAATAAAAGTGTCAATGGGTCGGCGGGGATAATGAGGAATAATAGTACGGTGGTCATCATTTAGTAGTTATATTTGGTGAATTAACTAGGGTGAGGCGAACCCAACATTGGAAGGGTGTTTTACCACTATCATACAAGATGTCTAATGACATACCACCCGTGTGTCATCGAAGATGTGGTTATGCTCATCCACTTCTCGAGTATATTTACGAGCACTACCTATATAATCTTGGTGTTTGTTTGGAGTTTAATTCCCAATTAGAGACAGTTGAGATAATGATATGTCAAGAGAAGACTCACCATTGGGAAGAATATGATAGTACTCTTCTCATTTTTCTTTGGGGTCTATTGGGTCAACCAAGGATAATTATGTGGCCATATGATATCTTTCATAACCTAGACGCATGGCCTCCCATGTACGAAGGTTTCCTTGAACACTTCCCAAAGATTCTAATTTCTAAAACAGTTTTTGACTATACCTTTATGTAAGGTGTCATTGTGACGTGCTATCTAAGGTTGGGATGAGAGTCACAGTTGGTATATATTTGTATCCAAACTCACCGTATATGTGTTGTTGTATTTTGCACGACAATTGTTGTAATAAAGTTGTAGTCGTTTTCTGTACCCTTCATACTGTTTACTTTGCAACTCGTAACTATTGTGTCTCATTTTGCCGCTGCTGTAATTCCACTAAGGCCGTCTACAAGGTGTTTAGATTTCACTGTTAACATATCCAAGATGCTTAGCGCATTGCTTCCACACAACACTTCCTTATAACCTTTACTTGCTCTTAGTTTACTACTTTAATTTGCACTGGCTCTCTTTTTATCTTTCATTTATATTATAGACATTTCATGATGTGTTGATTGAAGAAATTAAATTTGCATGCAAAGAAGAAATTTGCTTTTCTTCGTATTTTCTTCAATGAAGCGGCTCATGCAAAGACAATCTTGGATCTGTAGCTCTTGGGTCCCTCATAGTTTCGTTCATTGGGTCAATCGATCTATACTCAAGTCAATTCGCTAGAGACCGAAAGTAAATGGCGATGTGAGGCCGGAGAATTGGTTTGGAAAAGTGGCATATTATACGTGTCAATATGTTCTTACATCTATTGGTTGGACCATCGACATGTAAACCGCAATGTTTACATCATGGTAAACTCATCTTTTGTAACTTGTTTTCAGACTTGTAGATTGGACAATCAAGTAAGAATTATGTAATTACTGATTATTTTTGTAAATTTTTTTGAAGCTTTCGATGTTTACTTTTATGAATTTTGCTGTACATATATTTCTTGCACATCGCCATTATGGGTGAGTGTTTCTTCAATGCTTCTGCAATTGCAAAACTTAATTAAAGCTACATTTTTCTTTTTCAGAGTATTTTGGAAACAGAGTGCCAAGCTTTCTCGAGTATTCTCATGATTTTCAGATTATATAGAATAAGCCATGAAAATTAACTTTTTTTCTCTCCTGCCTCTCATAATAAGGTTTTGAATTTGTTATATCCTCTTTAAATTTTATTTTATTTTTTGATTTTATTTCATCTTCTAGTGAGTCAAATGTTTCCTTAATTTTCTGTCAAGGTCTTATTTTAAAATTCCTTTTATGTTTCCTACAGGTTGACAAGACCAATTTACAAAGGAAGGTTGAAGAACTGGATGATATGGTTAAGAAACTGTTAAAATTCCTTTTATGTATGGACGTGGCACTGAAAGTACGGCAGTGGTCATACTGAGAAGAAATATGAAGGAGGGTTGATGGAACATTTGTATTATGAAAGATTTTATTGTGAATGATTGTAATGTTGTAAAATATCTCTTCTTATATTGTAATGTTGTAGTGTGAATGATTTTAAATGATGAATATAATATTTTTTATATTTTATTTTATATTGTATTTGTGTTTGTTGAATTAATGTGCATTATTAATTTTTTTTTTTTTTAAATATAAAAAGGCTATAGCGACAATCATCGCCATCGTAGTAGCTATAGTGTTCTATAAAACACATCCTATAGCGGCCCCGAAAGCGTCGCTTATAGACATCTATAGCTATGGTCATGGTCATGACCGTAGCAATAACTCTTAGAGACCGTTAGTAAAGAGCAAATACACGATTTTGGCATGACCTATAGCTAGGGTCGGTGACCGTCGCTATAGGTCAAAAGACCGTCGCTATAGGTTTTTACAAGCGGGTTCTATGGCGACAGTCATGCATCGTCGCTAAAACTTTTAGCGACGGTCTTTTTGTTTATAGCGACGATCTACGATCGTCGCTATAGTCGATTTTCTAGTAGTGTCTCAATGGATTGCTCGTTCTTTGCAACTATGGTTGAAAAGTTTTATCATCTACCATATGTTCTAAATCTCGATTTATTCTTTGTTGAAGGCTATTGATAATTTATTTATCTTTAGCCATGATATTCTTTACTGAGCTAGTTGTGCTCACCCTTTTGCTTCACAATTCCTTTCAGGTAATAAAAGTGTAGCTGGGTCGAGCGGGGGGATAACAGGGGAATAGAACGATGGTCATCATTTAGTAGTTATATTTGGTGAATCAACTAGGGTGAGGCGAACCCAACGTTGGAAGGGTGTTTTGCCACTATCATACAAGATGTCTAATGACATACCACCTCGTGTTATCATAAGACAGGGTTGTGCTCATCCACTTGCTGAGTATATTTACGAGCACTACCTATATAATCTTGGTGTTTGTTTGGAGTTTAATTCCCAATTAGAGACAGTAGAGATAATGATATGTCAAGAGAAGACTCACCATTGGGAAGAATATGATAGTAATCTTCTCATTTTTCTTTGGGGTCTATTGGGTCAACCAAGAATAATTCTATGGCCATATGATATCTATCATAACCTAGACGCATGGCCTCCCATGTACGAAGGTTTCCTTGAACACTTCCCAAATATTCTAATTTCTAAAATAGTTTTTGACTATACCTTTATGTAAGGTGTCATTGTGACGTGCTATCTAAGGTTGGGATGAGAGTCATAGTTGGTATATATTTGTATCCAAACTCACATCATATGTGTTGTTGTATTTTGCATGATAATTGTTGTAATAAAGTTGTAGTCGTTTTCTATACCATGTATTTGGCGACTCAGAATATGTTAGATGGAATGGACCTGTTTTGGGGTTGTCACATTTGGTATCAGAGCTTAGGGATATGGTCTCTTGCGGAGATCGGGGAATAGAACTAGGAGGGGAGAGATAAGTAAATCCTTCGGTAGTGTGACCTACCTAAGCTTAATTGTTGGTTGGTCATAATATATGGATATTATGTGATACGTTAATTTGTTTAATTAACCCTTGTTTTATGGCAGTATTTGAGAATGGCAGCTGAGAATGGTAACAATGGAGTGAATGAGACTGTGGGGATACCTCTAATCACTAACCATGATAATGTGATGTCAGACGAAGAAAGAATTAGAGATATTCTTGTGGTGAGTGAAGAATTGATAGTTGCACCCGAGATAGTCGCAGAGGTAACAGCTGAGAGTGAGGAAGAAGAGGAAGAAGAGGTACCTAAGGAGAGTTTATTAGAGGTATTATATGATCAAAATATAGAATTGCAAAATTGTATTCATGAGTTAAAAGAGCAGGCTGAAGAACGACAGGCGGTCGTGGAGCAAAAGGATGCAACAATTCAAGCTTGTGTTACCCGATATGTGATGCTTGAACAAAAGCATTCTTTGGCAGAGTATAAGATGAATAAGTGATGCATGGGCAAAAGCCGCACTACACGTGGATATTGTGGAAAGAGATGTCCGATCTAAGAAGTCTAAAATAGATGATATGAATTTCTCTTTTTGGAAAGAAATTGAGAGAACCTAACATCGAGTTTTGAATTACCCTGTACAGAGCGGTCAACCTGAATTCGATATGGATCGAAGATTGATGATTTAGATCATGAATCAGGAGTACGACGAGGCAGTTGAGGGAGGAATATGCCCTATAGAAAAGTATATTCCAACGGTAGTGATTGTGACAACCCCAAAATAAGTCCATTCCATCCAACCCATTCTGAGTCGCCAAATACATGGTACAGAAAACAACTATAACTTTATTACAACAATTGTCGTGCAAAATACAACAACACATATGTTGTGAGTTTTGATACAAATATATACCAACTGTGACTCACATCCCAACCTTGGATATAACGTCACAATGGCACCTTATTTTCAAAAACTGTTTTAGAAATTAAAATCTTTGGGAAGTTCTCAAGGAAACCTTCATACATGGGAGGCCATGCATCTAGGTTATGATAGATATCATATGGCCACAGAATTATCCTTGGTTGACCCAATAGACCCCAAAGAAAAACAAGAAGATTACTATCATATTCTTCCCAATGATAAGTCTTCTCTTGACATATCATTATCTCCACTGTCTCTAATTGATAATTATACTTCAAACAAACACCAAGATTATATAGGTAGTGCTCGTATATATACTCAGAAAGTGGATGAGCACATCCATGTCTTACGATGATACGAGGTTATATGTCATTAGACATCTTGTATGATAGTGACAAAACACCCTTCCAACGTTGGGTTCGCCTCACCCTCAACAGCTATAGACCACCGTTCTATTCTGTTATCCCCACTCAACCCAAAACTACACTTTTATTACACGAAAGGGATTGTGAAGCAAAAAGGGTGAGCACAACTAGCTAAGTAAAGAATATCATGACTAAAGATAATTAAATTATCAATAGCCTTCATCAAGAATAAATCGAGATTTAGAACATATGGTAGATGATAAAATTTTCAACCATAGTTGCAATTGAACGAAGCAATCCATTAGAAGAGTCAAATAGACCATAAAGTCTATTATCTTCTCCATGTTAAAAATCCACCAACAATGTTTTATCCCTGTAACATCACTCAACAGTTCCTTTCCACAATCATATGAATAACTCATAATCATAATTGTGGTTCTAAATTCCTCTTCTCATCCAGGACGAAGATAATTTTCATAACCTATCTTCACCTGAAACATCAAAGATCATGGTTATACCAAATCACATTTCATGTTCATAATCATACTGATAAATTCATCTTTGCACTACGGGCCAAAGATATTCGTCAACAGACCATCTTTGCACTACAGCCAAAGATATTCAACAACATGTTATCTTTGCACTACGGGCCAAAGATATTCATCAACAAACCATCTTTGCACTACAGGCCAAAGATATTCCTCAACAATTCATATTTGCACTACATGCCAAATATATTCATCAACAGTTCATATTTGCACTACAGGCCAAATATATTAATATCTCAAAGAAATATAAAATTATTTCAGAATTTATATAAACAATAATTATAACCATGTTGATTATTTCACCTTTGCACTTAAACTAAAGATATTCAATTATAAATTCAATGGTCATGATCATACCAGTCACAATTCAACTTTTTCACTCATGGCCAAAGAGAACCCTAGTCATGATCATACCAATAATCTACCCATCTTTATACTCAAGTGAAAGAGAATTTCAACAACAGGGTTATAAAAATGTTATATATGATAATAAAAATAATATGATCAACAACTGCACTTAATATCAAGAGCAATATTCATAAATCAACGATAATTTGGTCAGAAAAAGAAACCAACTTTGTCGTGAATAGTACCCGTGAATAGTAACTCGTGAATAGTAACTCATAAATAGTAACTCGTGAATAGTAACCCCGACTCAAAAAGGTAAAAATTCCACAATAAAATCCGTACCAATATTTCGGTATAATGATATTGAAAGAATAACATTTCTTAAACTTATAAACAATTTATTTTAATTGTTTACACTTTACTAAATAATGCATTTAATCATCCTAAAATGCCAAACTCATAAGTTTTCATCACCAATAACCAAAACCCTCATCAAAAATCTGCATATACCTCATATAGGATTATCAAGCCATAAAATTTTATTTTCCAATTTTCTTCCTTCACATAACATATTTAATTCATTTATTCATAACTAGTCTATTTTCGTGAAAAATACCAAATCAGTTCCAAAAATATTTCTTTTCTGAGATTTAGCATAATATAGTCCCACAGTGAACATATATTTTTCTCAGAATTTTTAAAATTCATTTACTATTTTTCATATGGCCAAAACCGCCGAATATTTAGACATTTATCATAAATTGTACTTTTATCCAAAAATTCCGAAATTCACAGAGTACACTGATATTATATAGATGTACTCCCAATAAAAAATTCAATAATTTTAGAGTTAACCACAAGGAATTATAAGCGGTTACTTTTAAAATAATCTTTTCTCATAAAATTCATAACTCTTAATCTATACATCCAAAAATCACCATTTTTGGACACAATCAACAAAACTCATCAAAATATCATTTCAAATTTTTCCAGAATTTTTGAAGGTCAGGAAAATTACGAAACTGAAAAACATAACAACCCTTAAAATCCCTTACTATCCCTTACCTCAAAAGAGCAGCACTTCTTACTGGAAATCAGATATGACACTGAAGGAAACTTGCACTGATGAATATCAACTCACTAAGTATCTAAATACTCACAAAATACACTCAATAATCTAGAGAGAAAAAGAGAGAAAACTTATGAATTCTGGTGTGATTTTCAATTCTAACTTAGCCCTCTATTTATAGGAAAATTAAGACGCAAAGCAGACTTTGACTGCTTTACGATGGCTTTTACTCACCGCTATTTCACCCACCAAAAATCAGCCATCTCTCACAACAACCAAGAGTGGGGCCCACTCAATTATAAAATTTTTCCACCAAAACCTAATTTCCGAATCAGTTACCTCTTAAAATTCATAACAAATTATACGCTCATTTTTAACGGTTCAAAATTTATGGACATATACTCAACTTATATATGTATAACATATCCAAAAATTACAACGATCCAACGGTCGGATTAAATATTATAACTCACACAATAAAGCTGTAATAACACCGATTTGATCTTTTAATACCTCTAATCCAACAAAATACTGATAAAACACCTCAACATTAACTCCTTCATTTATAACCACATAAATAAATCCATCATTTATATCCACATCAAATAAATATTTCCTTATCATATAAATCAATAATTAATTATTCATAAATAATATTACAGAATCATAATTATGACAACCAGGCAGTTCCCAGGAAAGAGGGGGCTTTCCCATAAGAATTTCTCCTTACTGGCGCACAATTAGGTGACCAAACCTCTCCTTGACAAAACTTTCTAGACATTGCCAATAATGCTATCTAATAATATTATTCCAAATAATATGAATTATTAATCTGATAATGGAGATGATGTACAGTGACAATTATTGAGCAACAATAATATAAAATATCAATATGACAATTATTGATTCAATAAAATAAAATATTGAGCGATAATTATTGTAACAATTATTGAGTAGTGCCTTCTTACGTAAGAATCAATCATTCAAAAATTGTGCAAAATGGGTATTACTCTTTACATGCAATAGCGTATTACTTTATTTTACCCGGGTATTCCAGCGATGTTACTTGATAGCGATTACGCCGTTATTTATAAAACTCAAATTTATCGTTTTCTTCATCAAGCCAGTTATATACATTATGGGGCCCTGAAATGGTTTTTGCGAGTAAATACGAATATTCCCGAACATAAAGAATATTCCACGACTGAAAGCGAATATTCCCCAACAATAATGAATACTTTATAACCACTTGCGTATTTTAAAAAAAATAATTCATATATCACCCTTAACTTTAACTTTTATCAATTTAACCATTTACTGAATTGTAATTATAAGAAAAATTGAATACTTTTACTTCATAAAATTCGGGGTCTTACAGTGATGACGCCAAATGCTGCCCCAGACAAGTCAAAATCGAGTAGTTCGAGGGATAGCGGTTGTCATGACTTCCCAACAAGTGAGGAACCCAAATGAAGTTATCACGGGAGATGAGCAATGGAGAAATCATGATGACCGGAGAGATAGAATCTGAAATGAAAACAAGGTATTCTCAACTCTTCAAAATACCAAGTACGTAAATTTCGGGGGCGAAATTTCATAAGGAGGGGAGATTGTAAGACCCCAAATTTTATGAAATAAAAGTGTTCAATTTTTCTTATAATTACTATTCAGTAAAAGGTTAAATTAATAAAAAGTTAAAGTTAAGGGTGATATATGAATTTTTTTTCAAAATACGCAAGTGGTTATAAAATATTCATTGTTGTCGGGGAATATTCATTTGGTCGTGGAATATTCTTTTCGTTGGGAATATTCATACGATGGAGCGACCATTTATGGGCCCCATAATGTAATAACCGCTTCGGATGAAGAAAACGACAAATTTGAGTTTTATAAATAATTGGCGTAATTGTTACCAAGTTAACATTGTTGGAATACCCGGTGGGTAAAGTAGTAATACGGCGTTGTTGCTGCACAAAGAGCTTTACCAGATTGTACATTATTTTGAATTATTGATTCTTACGTAAGAAGGCACTACTCAATAATTGTTATAGTAATTACTGTTCAATATTTTATTTTATTGATTCAATAATTGCTGCGTTAATATTTTATATAATTGTTGCTCAATAATTGTCACTGCACAGTATTTTCCATTATCAGATCAATAATTAATATTATTTGAATAATATTATTAGATAGCATTATTGGCAATGTCTAGAAATTTCTGTCAAGGAGAGGTTTGGTCACCTAATTGTGCGTCAGTAAGGAGAAATTCTTATTGGAAAGCCCCCTCTTTCCTGGAAACTGCCTGGTTGTAATTATTGTGATTCTGTAATATTATTTGTGAATAATTAATTATTGATTTATATGGTAAGGAAAATATTCATTTTATGTGGATATAGATGGAGAAATTTTTTTTAAAGTGACAATTGTGAAAATCGATATTTTATCTTTTCTGATAAAATACTATTTATTATATTATTATAATATTATAATGATATTTTTACAATGAATGTGGGATATATGAGTATATGAGGAGGAGGGGTATTTTTGTTGCAAAAGTTGTTTAAAACAAGTTAAACATGTCTGTGGGCCCATTTCTTGATTGAAATTTGATTATAGCTTTGTAAAATCGCTTGGCTTATGGATTTTTGATCAATTTGCATTTGGAATTTGGAAAAACTTTCTTCTGTAAAGTTGTAGAGAATTGAATTTTCTATAAATATGCGTAAGATTCGAATTTTCTGATAAATGGGCTATTTATTATGAATTATTGAAGTTCCGAAATAATTTATTTTTGAAAGTTTTAATTATTTTTAATAACAAAAACATTTTTTTGATTTAGTTGACTATTGGTGGCTGATGTTGGATCTGATTTAGTGTGCGTAGGAATTTAATATATATATATATATATTAATATTTTATTAAATTTTCTGCTTTGGTGTTCTAAGCATTTTCTTATAAATAGGGTGCTTAGGTTAGAATTGAAAATCACACCAGAAACTAAAGATTTCTCTCTCTTTCTTTCTCTCTATATATCGAGCGTATTTTTGTAAGTATTTTAGTACTTCGAGTATTGCTATACGGTGCAAGTTCTTTTAGCACTATATCTAGTATTTCAGTCAGAAGTACTATTCATTCTGAGGTAAGAGGTGTTATTTTTTTCATAAATGATATTATTTCTTCAATATCATTACACCGAAATATTGGTTGGAATTTTATCAAATTTAGAACTTTTCATGTCAGAGTTACTATTCATGAGTTACTATTCATGAATTACTATTCACGAATACTATTCACGAAGCATGATGATTTTTTTTTGTGAAATTTCTATTTTTTAGTGTCGGAGTTACTATTCACGTATACGGCACTATTCACCAAAAAATAAAATTTTCTTCTTTTTGTCCAAAATATCTATTCTGGATACTAGGTTTGATTGTATCTATGTTTTGATCATTCTTGAATTTTACTCCACTATGATTATTTATGAGGTATTTTTGGACATGGAATAGCTGAAATATGAATCCTTAATATTTATTCTTTTGTTTCAACTTTGGATTCGTTTTCTTTAAAATATTTTTCATCATCCTCGGTCCTAAATGATGATATAACCTGAATATCTTTGGCCCAGTAGTGCAAAAGATGAATGATTTCTGATGAATATCTTTGCCGAGAGTGCAAAGATGAATAGGTGTTTAGATGAACATGACTAATGATGAATATCTTTGGCCCGTAGTGCAAAGATGACATGTTGTTGAATATCTTTGGCCGAGAGTGCAAAGATGAAGCTGTTGATGAATATCTTTGGCCCGTAGTGCAAAGATGAATTTATTAGTATGATTATGAAGCAGGAGTCGTGATTTGGTATAACCATGATCTTTGATGTTTGGTAAAGACGGTGATAAAAATTATCTTAAATCCGGATGCGAAGAGAAATTTAGAAGCACAATTATGATTATGAAAGTTATTCATATGATTGTGGACCGTAATTGTTGATTGATGTTACTGAGGATAAAACATTGTTGGTGGATTTTTAACATAGAAGATAATAGACTTTATGGTCTATTTGACTCTTCTAATGGATTGCTCGTTCACCGCAACTATGGTTGAAAAGTTTTATCATCTACCATATGTTCTAAATCTCGATTTATTCTTTGTTGAAGGCTATTGATAATTTATTTATCTTTAGTCATGATATTCTTTACTGAGCTAGTTGTGCTCACCCTTTTGCTTCATAATTCCTTTCAGGTAATAAAAGTGTAGCTGGGTCGAGCGGGGGATAACAGGGGAATAGAACGGTGGTCATCATTTAGTAGTTATATTTGGTGAATTAACTAGGGTGAGGCGAACCCAACATTGGAAGGGTGTTTTACCACTATCATACAAGATGTCTAATGACATACCACCTCGTGTCATCAGAAGACAGGGTTGTGCTCATCCACTTGCTGAGTATATTTACGAGCACTACCTATATAATCTTGGTGTTTGTTTGGAGTTTAATTCGCAATTAGAGACAGTTGAGATAATGATATGTCAAGAGAAGACTCACCATTGGGAAGAATATGATAGTAATCTTCTCGTTTTTCTTTGGGGTCTATTGGGTCAACCAAGGATAATTATGTGGCCATATGATATCTATCATAACCTAGACGCATGGCCTCCCATGTACGAAGGTTTCCTTGAACACTTCCCAAAGATTCTAATTTCTAAAACAGTTTTTAACTATACCTTTATGTAAGGTGTCATTGTGACGTGCTATCTAAGGTTGGGATGAGAGTCACAGTTGGTATATATTTGTATCCAAACTCACAGTATATGTGTTGTTGTATTTTTCACGACAATTGTTGTAATAAAGTTGTAGTCGTTTTCTGTACCATGTATTTGGCGACTCAGAATAGGTTGGATGGAATGGACCTATTTTGGGGTTTTCACAGAGAATCACAAGGATTAGGGGAGATTAGAGACTAGATAGAGGATTCCATTATATTAGATTAGAGTAAATTAGATCAAAACACTAGTTCTTGTTAGATTTGGAGAATAAAGCAACTTGGAGACCATTGAAGATTCAAAGTAGGAGTAAGGAGGGAGCATCAAATCTACAGACAATAGATTCTATCTTCTCATCTTCTTTTATCTTTGTCTTTTAATGATTATTCAATTGTGGATTCTTAGTTTGAGATTACAATGGATCTTATTGTCTAGTTTATTTTAATATACTTCGCTATTAATTATTATGTTCTATCGTGAGGATTTTCTATTATGATTTGGACTTAATTGTTTAATTGATTGGCCATCAATTACCGTGATAATCTATATGAACTCGAGAGCTGAAGTTTAGATTTAGATCTAATCATAATAGCATGTGATTGTGTTTTTTGCATGGCGTTGGAATACATAATGTATGTCTAGGATAGATATATACCTAATATCGCATGTAATCTTATAGAGAACTTGTGCTTTAAATCCTTTTAATTGTAATTCACATAGAGATATAGTGGATTAGTTAATTAGGGTGTCTTGCTTAATTCTATCATCTGTGGATTTAAGTGAGTATGGGTATTATGCATCGAGAGGTGGTTTTATCTGCTTTAGTGTTCTTGATTAACAATTCAAGATAGAAAATAATTGATGAGAAGTGTGTTAACTTAAATGAAGCAATAAGTGAAGTTGTGATCTTAAATCTCCGTAATCTGATTTTTAATTAGTGATAATTAGAATTAGTGTAATTAAATAATTTAATTTATATAATTTGAAATTCATTCGTTTAAATAAGATTGAGTTGGTTACGGGTTAGTACTTGGTGATTTTCTATTAAACAATTCCTCGTGGGAATGACATTCTACTTTCACTTTATTACTTGTTGACCACGTATACTTGCGTGTTGTGCGTAATTAGATTTTACCCAACAAGTTTTTGGCGCCGTTGCCGGGGAATTAGTTTAATATCTCTTTGCCAATATTAATTTCAATCAAATTAGTCTTAATTTAAACATTTTTATTTTTATTTTTAATTCTCTTCCTATATTTCTCTCTTTTCAGGTACCATGGATGACTTTGCATATCAATGGCCATACACTAACATGACTCAACCAAGGGAAATGGGGATTGATGGACTTAATGCATTTTCTGCAATGTCAGCACAGATTGAAGAACTTTCGAGGAAGTTGGACGTTTTTGCAGCCCAAAGGAGTCGAAGGATGGCAGTTATGTGTGACTATTGTGTTGGCAATCAACCGAGTAATCAATGCACCATCAATCTTGGGCCGGTACAGTATGGTGGTAACTACCTCAATCAGTATGCATATGATAATTATGATCAAGTTTAGGGGTATCACTCAGATTCTTCATGGAGCTATACTTATGAAGACCAATACTTTACTCCAAATCCAACATACACGCCGGAATTCTCATATCCACCTCCAATGCGACAAGAAGATAATTTAGAGTTGAAGGAATTCATGTTAAGGATTATAGCAAACCAAGAGGAGGGGATGATGAGTCAAGAAATATCGAGCCACAATTTTCAGTACCAGATGGAACAACTCATCACCACTTCAACTCATGGTCCTCAATACATGGATTCCAAAACTGAGACAGATAATTCAAGTTTTGAGGATTTGTGGTTCAAATTTGTAGTATCAACTGAGGAGAGGATGATTAATCAAGAGTGGTCAATTCAGAATCAAGAGATAGAAATTCAAAATCTTCAAAATAAGATAGATTAATTGACCAAAGTCGTAAGCAACCTTCCTCGAAATAATTGGTGTTATGATGAGGATTTCGAGATTGATGAAGTTCCCGAACCAAATCTGCAACTGGATGAGCCCCAAGATATAGGAAGTGTGGAGACAATTGGGGATAATGAATTAAAGGTCCACGAAGATCTAAATGGGTCTCCACCAAAGATCAAAGAGTCGGTCAGATTTGCAAAGTAATGCCCACTTGGTAGCCATGTCGTCGGCAAGTCTCTTTATGACATGAGAGCTAGTGCAAAAATGAAGCCGTGGTGGGAAGAGAAAGAGAAGATAGACGAAGAGCCCATTATGTGTGACAAGCTTCCATGCCCCGAAGTGATCACATACACAATGGAGAAAACACCTAGTTGTGGGACATTCTCGATTGAGACCATACTAAATCAGATCATGCTAGGTGACTTTAATGCAATGGCTATCACAAATGGGAACCTACCAAAAGCTACATTATTTCCGATGGATGGAGGGTTCCTCAATTACCGAAGAGGAATTGGATAGCATTGACCAGATAAAGTCAGGCTGAAAGACTATAATTCAAGCGCTAACTGAGAGGCAACCCAAAATGTTTTTTATTTATTTATATGCTTTCCTAGTTTATTTAGTAGATAGAAATCCAAGTGTTATTCTAATCCATGTTGTCTCTCTTCATTGCAGGTATTGGAGGTTCAATGGATAGGTAAATGATTGTCGCCGCCAACGCCACCATCACCACAAGCTTAAATGATTACAGGGAAGTCATCGTCCACTTCATGCTTTATTTTACAATGAGGACATTGTAATTGTTAAGTTTGGGGGAGTTAAATAATTTAGTTTTATTTATGTGTGCATTCATGTAGTGTAACTGCATAATAGTTTGCATAGTAGAGTAGTTACACAATAGTTTTTATTTATAACTAAAAAAAAATCTCAAAAATAATAGTTAGTTACTATGTTCATCTTGTATGATTCCAGCTGTTAGATAGTTACAATTTATGTTGGTCAATGATGAGATTAGAATTGGGTAGACAAGTATAGTACTGACTATTAGAGCTTTGATGTGATTTCTTGTTATGAATTGAGTCTTTTTCTGTTTGAAACTGGAATAATAAGGATAGTACAATAAAAACAACTTGTTGATTGATTGAGTAAATTGATACATAATAGGATTCTAAAGGATAATGCTAGTTTGAATGAAAGAATGACAAGAACAAGTAGTGATGGCGAAAGTTAGACAAGAACCTAAGTTTGGGGGAATATTTGGGGTATATAAGCTATAAAAAAAGAAAAAAAAAAGAGAAAAAAAAAGAAAAGAAAAAGTATGAATAAACATAATGCGTGTTTGTCTAGTTTTGTGGCCTTTGTTACTTGAGTAAGTAAGTCCGAGGGGATTGTCTTTACACCTAGTGCCCTAAGGTCTTAATGGTGCGGGAGTTGTTGGTTGAAAGCTCGTTAAGGTAGCATTGAAAAGCCTAAGGGAATAAGACATTGCATAGCTATGTGTATATAAACCAAAAGAAAAAAAAGGAATAAAATGGGAAATAAGAGCAAAAAGCCCCCGTAAGTGAAAATAAAGCATAAGTATCCCATGTTGACCCTCGATATTGGTAATTATTTGATTTTAGTTGGATCTAGCTTGTTTTTGGATTTCTTGAGTTTATAATCGTATGTATGATGCCTTGAAGAGACTTGCTATGTGTTAAATTTGATTTTATATCAGTTAACATTGTTGTGGAGCACACACGCACTATATTCGTGATAACAGTAAGATTTGATGATTGATTGAGAAGTTACTGATGACATCTGATATGATGTGTTATCGTGTTTACTTGATTTTTCTAAGGCTGGTTGAATAGACTTGTTTCTATCATTACTGCTGGATTCGTAGGCATGTAGATTAGTTGCATTGCATTGCATTATTGTTTTGTGTTTTTGCTTGAGGACAAGCAAATGTTTAAGTTTGGGGGTATTTGATAAGTAGGTTTTATACCTACTTATCCGGTATTTGTTACTTGAATTATTTGCTTAATCTCATGTTTCTAAGTTACTTTTCATGCATTTTGTGTTTGTTTTGTAGATTATATGCTTGGGAATTGAAATCGAAAAAGAAAAAGTAAAAACGCAAAGAAAAGTTTGGGATATTGTTTGGGCTTTCATGTTCTTGGTTTGGAACTTGGATTATATTTTAGAACTTTTTCTTAGATTTTCGGAACATTTTGAATCATTCCAATCGGAGTTCGGATGCAAGAGTTATGACATTTGTACCAACGGACGTCGAACGTCACTATTTTGGGTGGCCATTTGCATAGAAGTCACTTCTAGCCCACTTTCGACCTTCATCCGTCCATTATTTCTAAACTCTTAAAGAATGAAAGTTGTATATCTCCTCGATATCTTCGATTTGATAGGTGGCAGGCCTCGTAACACTTCCCGGATCAAACGTTATGGTCGTTTTCCCAAAGGATGTCAGAGTAGAAAATTTTCCTTCACAAAACCGCCACCGGGGTGGGCATGCGTGTCACAAGACAGGCCCCTAGCCCGCCAGGGCGGGCCCAAAACAAGCCTAGACCCCCGCCGGGGCGGGGGTATGCCCAAAAAATGCGCAAAAATGTGAATTTTGGTCTAATTTGATTCCGGAAAGGATTGTTTCGATCCGATTGTCACAAGAACTTCCAAGAGGACTTAAAGACATGTAAAGAGACTTATAAAAGGAGGAGAATCACAAGGATTAGGGGAGATTAGAGACTAGATAGAGGATTCCATTAGATTAGATTAGAGTAAATTAGATCAAAACACTAGTTCTTGTTATATTTAGAGAATGAAGCAACTTGGAGACCATTGAAGATTCAAAGTAGGAGCAAGGAGGGAGCATCAAATCTATAGACAATAGATTCTATCTTCTCATCTTCTTTTATCTTTTAATGATTATTCAATTATGGATTCTTAGTTTTAATTCAATAATCATGAACTAATTCTTTGTTTGAGATTACAATGGATCTTATTGTGTAGTTTATTTTAATATACTTCGCTATTAATTATTATGTTCTATTGTGAGGATTGTCTATTTTGATTTGGACTTAATTGTTTAATTGATTGCCCATCAATTACCGTGATAATCTATATGAACTCAAGAGATGAAGTTTAGATTTAGATTTAATCATAATAGCATGTGATTGTGTTTTTTGCATGGCGTTAGAATACATAATTTATGTCTAGGATAGAGATATACCTAACATCGCATGTAATCTTATAGAGAACTTGTGCTTTAAATCCTTTTTAATTGTAATTCACATAGAGATATAGTGGATTAGTTAATTAGGGTGTCTTGCTTATTCTATCATCTGTGGATTTAAGTGAGTATGGGTATTATGCATCGAGAGGTGGTTTTATCTGCTTTAGTGTTCTTGATTAACAATTCAAGATAGAAAATAATTGATGAGAAGTGTGTTAACTTAAATGAAGCAATAAGTGAAGTTGTGATCTTAAATCTCCGTAATCTGATTTTTAATTAGTGATAATTAGAATTAGTGTAATTAAATAATTTAATTTATATAATTTGAAATTCATTCGTTTAAATAAGATTGAGTTGGTTACGGGTTAATACTTGGTGATTTTCTATTAAACAATTCCTCGTGGGAACGATACTCTACTTTCACTTTATTACTTGTTGACCACGTATACTTGCATGTTGTGCGTAATTAGATTTTACCCAACAGTTTTAAGTACCCGAGTTTGGGGTCTTTACAAACACAACATCAAACAACCTAAAACATGTCAGATCCAGACCTCACAAAACGTTGTCAGACGCTGAAAAAGGCTTTCTGGGTTACCCATAATTCTCATGATCATGCCCAGTCAACGGGTTTTGACCAAGAATAACTCATGATCTAGACATTAAATGACTCTGATTCAACTTGCAGATTAAAGACAACATATCAGGCTACCAATAACAACTATAAAACAACAAATATCATAAACGAGCAAGGATCTGTGGCAACTGACATTTCTTGTCAGACCACTAAGAATGCTCAAGAACAAATTTTGAAAAACTTTATTTTAAGGCACTTTGATGCTGTGGATATATGTTTGATCATCATATATCAACATAAAACGTCCTCTAGCATGAATCTAAACACATAAACACAATTTTTTTCTTAACATGTAAGATCAAAAATCAAATTAGGGTTTATACCTCTCTTGCTCAAATTTTGATCTTGATCTTCCTAAATGATTTTGGGTGATTAATGGGCTGTTTATGTGACTGATTTACTTGCTATTTTCGGATGTATTGGTGAGAGAGAGAGTAGGTGAGAGCTTGAGAGCAAAATGTCTAGATTATGTGATTTTCTCTCTCTCCAATCTATATATATTACTTAGATACATGCATGATCTGAGATTTTCAGCTGATATGGCTAGAGTTTGATGTCCCAAAGTCAAATTAGTGGTTCACCAACTAAAGTTGCTAGCAATTATACAAGTTACCAATTAAAGAAAATAAAAAAGGGCATTTTGGTCTTTTTCTATATATTTTTAATGGCATACATGGAATTTGTCACACCCTTAGAGTTTAACCCTTAGGGTTCCCTAAGGTTCTAACCCTTAGGTTTTAAATACTCCAATTCTAGAATTTTCTAATTATACTTTAAAATAGAAAATTAAGAATTTCAAAAATGTAATTATGGTTTTAAATAGAAATTAATATTTCTAAAGTATAATTAGGGTTTCCTAATTATATTAACACATACTACTCACTTTAGGCTTGCTAATTAGGATTAGGGTTTCCTAATTAGGGTTTTAAATTAGAAAAATTAAATTTTAAAATTTCTAAATTATAATTAGGGTTTCCTAATCAATTTAACATTTACTAAACACATTAAGCTCACTAATTAGGATTAGGGTTTTAGGATTCCCGAATATGAAATTAGGGTTTCCCGACTATTGGTACCTCCGCCACTGGCATGGGTACAGGCTCTACTCGGTTCACCAGCGTGTATATCTCTATTCATCAAGCTATCGATCGACATCCTACAATAACACATAACATGTTGATTAGTACATAACACACAATAGTATAAGCACAAATCATATTTAATTTATTTAGGGTTACTTTCCATCTTTTAAATCTTTCGGTACTGAGTTTCCTCAATACCTTATTAACTCATTCGACTTAAGTAAAGCTCAAGTTTACTTTCTTCGGACTTCTCTTCCTTAACGAGGTTATTAGCCTAAGGTTCTTCCCCCCTTAAGTTTTATAACCTAATGTTTTGATACCAACCTGTGACGACCCCAAATCCGGGTCTCTTCCAACCCGACATATGGTGCTCCACGGTGCTACAGTTCACACAAACATTCAATTGAAAATCCTCAAAAGAACGAATATGTCTTATATTCCAAAACAATACTACCATTTCTCAGGTTCTTTATAACCGTTACATTTGTTCTTGTCATAATATCAAATATTATCATTACCAACCCTATACTATTACATAGGTAATCTACAAGTTCGTTTTAGCCTTCACTTTATCCTTGACGAATCCTTCGGTCCATTCGATCTAAGCTGCATTCATATGGTTCAAGCAAGAGTGAGCATAACAAGCTTAGCAAGTACAACAATTTTATTTTAAAAGCATGCTTGAAACATAGGAATCGTATATCTTCAATAACTGGATAGTAGTTACGAAGTACTATCAATAACTCAAAATAGCATTCCTTTTCCTTCAAAACGTTTTACAATAACAATATTCAGTAAAACACCAATTATGGTCCAAGACCACGAGCGTTTCATAATTTCCTTGAAAAGGACAACCCGACACGAAGTCCGTAAGTTCGACATATCTTACGAGCACTTCTAGGTGATCAGCCTATAGTACTCTATGTTGATCAACACTACATCCATTAAACGTGTGTACGTTTAAGTTGTGGCAACCTCACATGCCCATCGAATACTCGATGAAAAATACATTTTTTTATTCATATTCAGGCTTACCTTGAATCCATACCAAACAGTTGGCGTAGGATAGCGTTAGCAATTCTATATTGAAAGGCTTGTAAACAATTCAATCAATCTATCAAGATTAGTCTATCCGAGTTAAAACTGGCATCGACTCTTTCTTTAAAACCATACATGCATTTCATAACTTGAATCATTTACAAACTTGGCTAACACGAAGGTTAGACAAGCGTTTAAGAAAAACATGCCTTCAGCGTCTGCTACATTATAATTATGTTTCCTTTGAGTCTTTACAGTCTCTACAACACATAACCACGTAACATACAACATTAGGTCGTGAATGAACATACATAATTCTTAAAGAATCTTACCCTACTTCTCAATCTAATCATATATTAGATTTGTTATTTATTGGTTCCGGCTTGCCGTCATTCTTTACATCATTCTTACCAACTTCGTTCTCTTTTATAATTTAACTGAAATTATTTCATTAATACAACTCAATTCGAGTTAATTATCTTTCCTCACGACTTACTAACGTCCTTACGTTATTAATTGACACTTAATCGGCTTTGGTTATGTATGTTGGGAGAATGCATATTATGATTTGATGTTTTAATGTATATGCTCATGATTAATTGTAAAGTCCTTCCAAGTAATATATGTACAAGGACTTAGTGATAGATCAAATTTGTTAGGTTGATCTAAGCTCTAAACGTGTATCATTCTATAATGGAATGTATAGATAGAAAGATCAAAGCTGTTAGGTTGATCTTGAGATGTAATAGATAGGCTTCGAAGAAATCGTAGTGTATCATCTGATCAACATTGCAGAAGTCAAGGCAGAAACATAGAGCTTCAAAGATCGTAGTGTGTGCCTGCCTTGAAGGGACTCTTCGGAAATCGTAAAGTGGTCCCAACGTTTGCCAAGCCATCTCAACGATCGTAGTGTGCTGAAGAAAACATGAAGTTTACAAGTCAATGATCGTAGTGTGCTCTCAGGAACGTAGAGTCAACAACACGAGCAAGTGAAGATCGTAGTGTGCAAAGGTCTAAGGGAAATCGTAGTGCTCTCGACTGATAGCATCGTACAGTGCAAAGAAGTTAAGACGCTACGATCGGAATCATAGAGTACCACGATCCAAATGGTAGAGCATCATCTGTCTCATGTCAGAAAACGTCGAGCCTCATGATTTATGTAAAGATAGATTTCAACATATGAGGAATGGATTCTAGACGCTGCAGTACTCATCAGTCCCAGAGTATATGAAATATCCTTAGTATGCAACAAAGAAGTGTATTGAAGAAGCTAAGGATAGTACCATGGGTAAGAGGGATAAAACACCTTTTCAGGTGGTAGGTGAGAAAACAGTCTGCAGTGTCAGTGGGCCAGAATGCAGAATTCAGAAGATGTGCAGAAATGTCTCTATCACAGTACAAAAAGTTCATATGCATTCAATGCCTCAACGGATGGATCCAACGGATAGTTTTCAAGATCACATATATCTAGATCAGACAGATGAGAGAAAAAAAAACAAACATTGATCAAACAACGTGAACATCTCTCTCAAGCTCAACTCTACGATCTAAGATATTGCAAAGCTTGCTCAGCTACTCAGTTCTTTAGAACAAGTGCTTACACAGCAATTGAGTATCAACCATCAAGAACTCAACATTATCAACCAACTGAAGAAGAGTACCAAGTCTGTTGGACTTGAAGAGTTCGTAGTGAACTATAAGAAAGCCAAGTCTGCTGGACTTGAAGAGTTCAAGAGTGAACTAAGAAGTTCCTAGACTGCTGGTCTAGAAGGCATCTGTGTGATTCGAAGTTTATGTGAGACATCCTTAGTGGATATCCTACTCGTTGAGTAGAAGAGTGGACTAGGAGCTTTAAGTGCTCTGAACCACTTAAAAACGACTGTGTCTTTTACGTTCATGCCATAACTTCCATATATGTTATATCTTCCATAACTGCCTCACTCTCATAACTCCACTGCTTGGTAAAGAAGATTAAAACAAATATTAATTCTGTTAAGTTTTAATCATTATCAAAGAACTAGTTTAAAACGAAAAGATTTTTTAAATATCTATTCAACCCCCTTCTAGATAACTATTGTGCCAACTAGGAACTAACAATTGGTATCAGAGCAGGTTCTATTTTATAGCTTACAAGCTTTAGTAGATCCAATGGCACTCATACCAAGCGAATCCAGGACTGGGGGAGGCAGCAAGCCACCAATGTGCAACAAGGATAAATTTGCTAACTGGAAAGTCAGGATGCAAGCGTATATGGACTCAATAGATGAAGATCTATTTGAGACCGTTCAAAATGGGCCCTACATTCCAACCAAGCTTGCACCAACCAATCCATTTCATCCAAACCGTGATATGAGATCAAAGTTAAAGAAGAGTGGACTGACAACGAGAAGAGAGCTGTCCAACTTGATAAGAAGGCTAAGAACATCGTGTTCTAATCCTTAGAGGACGATCTGTTTGAAAATGTTGTAAACAAAGAAAAGCAATGACTAAGGAAGTTTGGGAAGAATCTGCGATCATGCACCTAAGGAGGCGAAGAAGTTAGAGAGAACAAACAGTCTCTCCTAACATAGCAGTACGAAATGTTCGCTCATGTGCAAGGAGAAAACGTAACTACCACCTATGAAAGATTCAACGTTCTGCTCAACTCTCTACGAGCATATGGAAAGGTCTATCCTAACAAAGATCTGACCATAAAGTTCATGAGAGCCCTACCAAGTAGATGGGATGCCAAGACCACTGCAATAAGAGAGTCAAAGAATCTCAACGAGATGACAGTTCAACAACTATATGGCAATCTCCTGACATACGAGCTGGAGCTGACCCAACGTGTTGAAACCCTATCAGAAGGAAGAAGGAAAGACAAGGGTGTTGCTCTCAAGGAAAATGAAGGTGCATCAAAAGTCATCACTGAGATTGACTATGATTATGATACCGACGATGATGAAGACTTTGCTATGCTGGTAAAGAGACTAAGAAGGTTCATGCGACAAGGAAGAATCAGCAAGCCAAAGAAGGTCAAAGAATTACAAAGAACCAGAGCAAATGAATGACCTATGCTACAATCCGCAGAAAAAGCCAGCCACTTCATCGCCAACTGCAACAAACCTATCAAAGAAGAACTAAAGAAGAAAACACATGCAAAGAAGGAATACAAAGGAAACAAGAGGCCTCAGAAAAGAGACAAAGGCATGTGTCTAATGGCCAAACATGCAAAGAACAACCAAAACCTCAACATACATGATGTAAGTCTCGATGAGGTATTTGATTTCAACTCTCCTGATGTAGATATAAGTGATTTAAGAACTACTTTGCATGGCATAACCACTGATTTATATCAATACATGAAGTGGTTCAGAGTCTTGTCTAAAGATCATTCACTTCTTCAAGAGGAGAAGAAGAAAGTTCAAGAAGAGCTTGAAACAGCCCTTCTAAGTACTAATCTTCTTTCCAAGCTTGAGGCTGAGAATGAAACTTTAAAACAGACAAACACACTCAATGCACAAAGAGAGTCTAAGCTAACCTCTAAAATTGAGGATCTAGAGAAGACAATCTCTACATGGAACAAATCCTCATCATCCATGGACTGCCTGCTCTCTAGTCAGAGAAGCACGTTTGACAGAACATGTTTAGGCTTTGGGGAATCCATCTCAGAGTCATGTGTGGAAAAGACAATGGAAACTAGCACTACTAATGCCTCAAGTTTTGGTAGAGGCATTGCCTTTGTGAAATCCTCACAGTTGGAAGAGCCAGTTCAACCTTGTTCTACTGTTTCTAGTTATACTCAGAGAAGTAAAGGATCTCACGCTGGCCTGGGCTTCATAAAGGATAAGAGTAACCCAACCTCTACGAATCAACTGGGAAGGTACAGTAGAGGTAAGGCACACTCATCACTATTTATGAAACCTAAGGACACGTGGAAGAAAGAGAAACAGTTTAACAGAAGGTTAACTAAGGAACCACACGAGTCCTAGTGGAAGATGAATCATCATACACACATAGGCATGCATCATAATAGATGTTTCTTATGCAATAAATATGGTCATAGGGCTACAAAATGTTATTATAACTCCATGCATGTGAGACCCAAGATTAGACAGATTTGAGTCCCCAAAGGCACTAACAATGAAGGACCCATGCAAATATGGGTACCAAAATAAAGGTTCAAATGTTTTGACAGGAAAAGAGCTCCATGACCTCAACATGGTATCTGGATAGTGGATGCTCAAGGCATATGAGAGGGAACAAATCCCTACTATCAAATTACATAGAAAAGGAGGGTCCCTCTGTCATCTTTGGAGACAATGGCTCGAGCAAGACAAGAGGTTATGGCTCTGCTGGCAATGGTGCAGTATCTTTCAGCAAAGTAGCCTATGTGGAAGGTCTTCAACACAATCTTCTAAGTATCAGCCAACTCTGTGACAAGGGTCATCAAGTGACATTCCTCAACAATCAATGTCAAGTCAGAGATTTGAAGACATCTGATGTAAAGCTAACCGGGACAAGAGAAGGAAATGTCTACACAGTGGATCTTGGTCAACTAAGCTCAGATGAGACAATATGTTTTCTGGGAAAATCATCTGAAGAAATGAGCTTGCTATGGCATAGACGGTTGTCTCACTTAAACTTCAAAAGCATGTCCAAATTGGCATCAAAAGACCTAGTAGCTGGCCTACCCAAGTTCAACTTCGTGAAGGAAAGGCCATGCAATGCCTGTCAGTTTGGAAAGCAAACCAGAAGCTCATTCAAAAGGAAAACTGCCAACTCTATTGACAAGCCCCTGCAATTACTCCACATGGATCTTTTTGGGCCAATCCCAACAACTAGTCTTGGAGGAAAAAGATACTCTCTAGTCATAGTCGACGACTACACCAGATTCACATGGGTATTCTTCCTAACCTCAAAGGATGAAACAAGCTCCGAATTAATTAAGATGTTCAGACTGGTAATGAATGAGAAAAGAGAGAAAATCAAGGCCATAAGGAGTGATCATGGAAGAGAATTCGATTTCTCAGAAATAGACAAGTTCTGCTCAGACAATGGCATCAGTCACAACTTCTTAGCTCCACGAACTCCTTAACAAAATGGAGTTGCTGAAAGAAAGAACAGAACTCTGATAGAGGCTAGAAGGACTCTACTAGCAGCTCACCTGCCTGAATACTTCGGGGCAGAAGCTATCAATATTGCATGCTACACGCAGAACAAATCATTAATTCACTCTACTATTAAGAAGACGCCCTACGAACTGTAGAAAGGAAGGAAGCCAAGTGTCAGCTACTTCTATGTCTTTGGTTGTGCATGCTACATTCTCAATAATGGAAAGCGATGTCGACAAAATTCCCCCAAGTCGTCAGACGAAGGATCTTTCTTGGATATGCCATGCATGTGAAGGCTTACGGTGGTGTTTTAAGAAGACACTAAATGTTGAAGTCTCAATACACATCATCTTTGATGAAACTGACTTAGACAAAACAGTGCCTCAAGACACTACGACCGATAGTGCATACACTACGAATGAAGTCATCGAGCTCAACACTACGATCGTAGTGCCAGATAGTGAAATCGTAGAGCATGAGAATGTGATCGTAGAGAGGTCCATACAAGACAGCGAGTCTCCACTCCAAGAAGAAGAGATAGACCTTGAAGATTTAAGACAAGAAGGCATCAGGACAGATGTCCCAACCGATAACAGATGGGCAAGAGATCACACTCAGGATCTAATCATTGGAGATCCGAGTGCCAAAGTCAAAATAAGAGCTGCTACTCAGAATGAATGCTTTCATCTAAGCTTCCTGTCACAAATAGAGCCAAAAAAGATAGAGGATGCTATGGAAGACTCCAGCTGGATAGAAGCAATGCAGGAAGAACTCAACCAATTTGAACGAAGTAAAGTATGGAGATTGGTACCAAGACCAAAGAATCATCCTATGATAGGAACTAAGTGGGTCTTCAGAAATAAAATGGATGAAGATGGGGTCATAACCAGAAACAAGACAAGATTAGTGGCAAAGGGCTATTCTCAAGAAGAAGGTATCGACTACGATGAGACATTTGCACCTGTTGCCAGACTAGAAGCCATCAGAATCTTTCTTGCCTTTGCTGCCCACATGAAGTTCAAAGTCTTTTAGATGGATGTCAAGAGTGCATTTCTAAATGGAGAACTCCAAGAAGAAGTCTATGTAGAACAACCTCCAGGGTTCATCAATCCATCACTTTTCAATTATGTCTATAGATTAGATAAAGCTTTATATGGTCTTAAACAAGCACCTAGAGCATGGTATGAAACACTGACTAACTTCTTAATCGAAAATGGGTTCACTAGAGGTAGAGTAGATACCACATTATTTCTTAGAAAGCATAAAGACAAAGTCTTACTAGTTCAAATCTATGTTGATGACATTATCTTTGGTTCTACTGACGAAAAGTTATGCAAGAGATTCTCTAAGCTAATGCAGAGCAAGTTTGAAATGAGCATGATGGGTGAGCTGAACTTCTTCCTTGGACTGCAAGTAAAGTAGACTGAAGAAGGAATTTTCATAAACCAAGCCAAGTACATCAAAGACTTATTGAAGAAGTATGGCATGGAATCAGCCTCTCCCATGAAAACACCAATTGCTCCTGCAACCAAGCTTGACAATGATGAGAAAGGTAAAAGTATTGATATCACTCAATACAGAGGTATGATAGGCTCTCTTTTATACCTAATTGCCAGTAGACCCGTCATAATGTTTGCAACATGCATATGTGCTAGATTTCAGGCTAACCCTAAAGAGTCACATTTGTCTGCTGTAAAGAGGATCTTCAGGTATCTCAAGGGTACACCTTACTTAGGGCTTTGGTACCCCAAGGAATCCTCATTTGAACTAACAGGATTCACAAATGTTGATTTTGCAGGATGCAAAATCGATAGAAAAAGTACCAGTGGCACCTCTCAATTGCTAGGAAATAGACTTGTGTCCTGGTTTAGCAAAAAGCAAAACTCAGTGTTTACTTCAACTGCTGAAGCTGAATATATTGTTGCTGGAAGCTGCTGTGCTCAGATCCTATGGATGAGAAATCAGCTAGCTGACTATGGGTTCAATTTCAAGTCTATTCCCCTAAACTGTGATAACACAAGTGCCATAGCAATAACTCATAATCCTGTCATGCATTCTAGGACTAAGCATATAGAAATAAGGTATCACTTCATTAGGGATCATGTGCAAAATGGAACTATATCTTTATAATATATCCCTACTGAAAATCAACTTGCTGATGTTTTTACAAAACCACTAGATGAATCTAGATTTAATAAGTTAATAAGTGAACTAGGAATACTAAATCTACAACCATGAAATATATGCTCTAGATTGTGCTAACCATGACAGATACAAAGGATGAACTCAAAATTGTAGACATGAGTAAGGAAAGCTCATGATCGTAGAGCTGAAAAGAAAACTACCTCAACGATCGTAGCGAAGACTTAACTATCGTAGTGCAGACTCAACGATGACACAAGCCCCATCCACAAAGCAAAATTGTATCCTATGATGACAAGCTTCATAACAAAGCAATCTCTCTAAGAGGTGCCTCAGGAACAAACCTAACCCTTGAATCTCACCAAGAGGTTGGCCCTTCCTGAGTTACCTTAAAAGAATGCTTAGTCAAAAACTCATCACAAGGATCCGATCAGACTTGACAATCGTAGGATAGACTCAACGAATGATTAATCAGACTCGACGATCGTAGGACAGACTCAACGAATACTGGACAGACTCGACGATCGCAGGACAGACTCGATGATCGCAGGACAGACTCAACAAATATAAGACTACCTCAACGATTGTAGTCTTCCTCACCTCAGCTCTGAAGAAGCCAAGGGCAAATCAGTACATTCCTGCACAGTAAAAATCATAGAGCCAAGTAAAATACGACACCTGTCCCACTAAGCGAAAAAGAAGAGAGGGAAGTTACAAGTACAAGTTGAAATCGCAATTTTGAAATCTGAAGTCCAAAAGATTATCTCTCTCACTCTCTCTCTCTCTCTCTCAAAGCAAAAGCCCTAAATCAGCATTAAGCTCAGACGTATCTCACTTCCAACTACAGAATCAATGGCTACTTCAAATGTGGTATCCGGCTACAAACTCTGTTTTGACGAGTTCAAAACAGCTCCAACAAAATTTCACAAGACCCTAGCGCTGCTAAAGTAGGCGGGTCTCGAGGAGGCTCTGAGCACAAATACCCTTATCTATCCCAAGCTAGTGAAAGAGTTCTACAAAAATGGTGTGTTTGAAAATGACACCATCACTACAAGAGTAAGGGAAGTAGAAATTAAACTAAAGGCAGAAGACTTCAATCTGGCCCTAGGTTTCAAGAATGAAGGGCACCCATTCTTAGACAGCATAGACTTCCAAGAGGGACTAAGAAAAATGCATCAAAAGAAAACCCCCTCTGTGAAAGGGTTCAAAAAGAAGGAGTTCCCACAAAGGTACGAATTTTTGGCTAACATTATTGGGAAATGCATCTGCTGTAAGAGCTCAGGTCATGACTCGGTGAATAAAGCTCAACTTAAGCTCATGACGACCATGTTTTATGGTATACAACTCAACTACGGAGCTGTATTGCTCGAGTGGATCATCAACTCGAAGAAATCAAAAAGCCCTCAAAAGATGCTATATGGGCGTTTCTTAAGTATCATTCTGCAATCTGCACTGGGTAACAAAATTGGGGATGAAGAGGGAGAAGCCATAAACCCAAATCGAAGAATGACCTAGCAGTTGTTTGAAAACTGGAAGCGAAACCCTGTTGAGTATGTACGAATGATGACTGAGTCCAGTGGAAGAACTGGGGAACTGAAGGACGCAGGCTTTCCAGGAAACATGTCTGTTGTCAGGGAAGCTGAAGAAGAAGGAGAAGCCAACAAGGGAGAACCATCTGTCCTTACCAGAAAAAGCAAGGGCAAGAAGAAGCTAAGGACTAGACAGATAGAAGAGCCTCAAGGATCATAAACTGATATTCCTGTAGAGTCCTCTGATATAGAGACTCTGAGGATGCTAAGAAGGAAGCAGCAGCAAGATGAAGCTGATGAGGATCAAGCCACCATATCGCAGATCCTAAAGAAGAACAAAGCTAGCCATAAGTCCAAAAGGCCATCAATCTCCTCTATCGTAGAGTCTCTACTATTCACAGAGGCCAGACCAAGTATGGCAGGCAAGGAAGGAGATGTCTCAAGTATAGTGGCTATTGAACAGGACAAAGCTGAGATTCAAGAGAGTCCTGAAGTTGTGGCTAAACCCAGAAAATCAAGAAGAAAATTTGGTCAAGAAGTACATTCTTGAAAATGAAAAGTCTTTGAAAAAAGGAAGCAAAGAGTGTGGATGCAAAAGAAGAACTGTCCCGAGCAAATCAAGAGGACAGTGCTCTGGATGAGGGGGAGATGTCTGCAGCTCAAGAAGATGTTCCAGCTGAGGGGGAGTTTCTGAACTGTCAAGAAGATAATCATGCTGAGGGGGAGCCTCATGATATCCACATGGCAGAAGAAGAGGTCCCTGCACAAAATAAAGATGAACCAGTGCAAGACCATCCAGACACCATTAAGATAATGGAATCCTCATAAGAGAACAAAGAAGAAGAACAAGATGATGATGATGATGAGCTCGAAATCACTGGTATGGGTAAAGATGGATACAGAAGCTATCTGTGCAATCAAATGTTTTTTTACCTACCCATGATGGCATACCATCAAGCTCAAATCCTGAACTCATGGGATGACATATTCTGGAGCTTTAAAGAGTATCCAGCCATCTCAGTTCTGGCTCATGGATTCCCAGGGAAAGTCAACTTTGCCAAGAAGTCGCCATCGACCATTCTTCATCCAAGGATAAACTTGAGGTACTGACTATCCCTGATCTCTTCAAAGTTAATCACTTGCCATCTTCTTCATTCAGTCAAGTCTATGAATTTCCTCGATGGTTGGAAGTGATTCTTCACCCACTCAATCAATTTCCAGTTACAGAATCCCAAAATTATGTGACTGAAGAACAAAATGAAGTCAACCTTACTTTGCTCCCACAAACTACCAACTCTACGATTCCAGACTCTAGACCCATCATAGAGTCCCAAATAGAGATCGTAGAGACACTTGTCCCAAACATCCAAACCCAAGCCCCTTCATCCGATATACCATCCTCCTCATCAAATGACTACTTTAGTCTTGATCTTGCTCTTTACAACTTGTAAGATCAATCCCAGCAAACAACCCCTCCAATCAACAATCCTCAGTCAAATGATACTCTCCCAAATCTGCCCACCAAGGATGACTTGAAGGAAGCAACCAAGGACATGGTCAAGAATATAGAAGAAAGCCTAGAATCTCACTCCGGCCTCATTCACATCCGACTGAATCAAATGATCACGACAGCAAATAACTTTCCTGGCACTATGAATACTGAGCTAACAAAGAAGCTGAGGGAAATTATTCAAGAAATTCTTAAGAGCATGAAGGACAGAGATGAAATTCATTTCCAGATAGCTGTCAAGATACGAGAGGCTGTTCTTGAAATGCAGAAAAATCAAGAAGTTCAAAATAAACTTATGCTAGAGAACATAATCAACTTGAAAGCCTCAGTCCAAGACTTCCAGAAATCCTATGTCAATCAGGAACGACAGAATGACATTGTTCTCACTGCCCTCCGAAACAAAGAAGCTAGATCTGAAAAACATATCAAGGAAAATCGAGAGGACATTGCTCAGACACAAAGCTAACTGAACGAGCTTGTCCACGGAATTAATCGACTGTCTGCAGATATTTGAACCCTTGATGTTGACATAAAGGGGGAGAATAAAGGGAAAGGAGTTCAGGGAGGACAAGGAAGAGGAGGTCATGGAACTCAAGAAAGGGGAAGAGGACAACATCAAGCTTAAGCATCACGAAGTCCTCCTGCACGACAATTCCACCATCAGACTCAACGATCTGATCAGCAGGGAATTTTAACAACCATACCTTTAAGCCGTCAAGAGTCAACCCCCAGCTCACAAGATGTATCTACTGTACACATAAGAATGCCAACTGGTGATCCTGCATTCATGTATAGGCATGAGGAAAATTCAAGACTAAGTCCAAGCGAGCTGGAAGAGTTAGCCAAAAACGAGGAAGCTTGCAGAAAAAGAAGGGCTGAGGAGTATGCCAACCCACCTCCACGAAAAAGGTCAAAGAAATAGAGATAAGTTGAAATTTCTGATTGATGTAATGCTAAACTGTAATATCTCTTGATCATCAATAAATTCATACTTATTCTCTAGAAATTTCAACTGCTCACTAAAATACTAAGTCATATTTAAATATCCTGCAAATGCATCTAGTCATTAATAATCATGACAACAAATCTCCTTGGTTATGTCAACATCAAATAGGGGGAGATTGTTGGGAGAATGCATATTATGATTTGATGTTTTAATGTATATGCTCATGATTAATTGTAAAGTCCTTCCAAGTAATATATGTACAAGGACTTAGTGATAGATCAAATTTGTTAGGTTGATCTAAGCTCTAAACGTGTATCATTCTGTAATGGAATGTATAGATATAAAGATCAAAGCTGTTAGGTTGATCTTGAGATATAATAGATAGGCTTCGAAGAAATCGTAGTGTATCATCTGATCAACATTGCAGAAGTCAAGGCAGAAATGTAGTGCTTCAAAGATCGTAGTGTGTGCCTGCCTTGAAGGGACTCTTCGGAAATCATAAAGTGGTCCCAACGTTTGCCTAGCCATCTCAATGATCGTAGTGTGCTGAAGGAAACATGAAGTGTACAAGTCAACGATCGTAGTGTGCTCTCAGGAACGTAGAGTCAACAACACGAGCAAGTGAAGATGTGCAAAGGTCTAAGGGAAATCGTAGTGCTCTCAATTGATAGCATCGTAGAGTGCAAAGAAGTCAAGACGCTACGATCAAAATCATAGAGTACCACGATCCAAATCGTAGAGCATCATCTGTCTCATGTCAGAAAACGTCGAGCCTCATGATTTGTGTAAAGGTAGATTTCAACATATGAGGAATGGATTCTAGACGCTGCAGTACTCATCAGTCCTAGAGTATATGAAATATCCTTAGTGTGCAACAAAGAAGCGTATTGAAGAAGCTAAGGATAGTACCATGGGTAAGAGGAACAAAACACCTTTTCAGGTGGTAGGTGAGAAAACAGTCTGCAATGTCAGTGGGCCAGAATGTAGAATTCAGAAGATGTGCAGAAATGTCTCTATCACAATACAGAAAGTTCAGATGCATTCAATGCCTCAACGGATGGATCCAACGGATAGTTTTCAAGATCACATATATGCAGATCAGACAGATGAGAAAAAAAAAGCAAGCATTGATCAAACAACGTGAACATCTCTCTCAAGCTCAACTCTACGATCTGAGATATTACAAAGCTTGCTCAGCTACTCAGTTCTTTAGAACAAGTGCTTACACAACAACTGAGTATCAACCATCAAGAACTCAACATTATCAACCAACTGAAGAAGAGTACCAAGTCTGTTGGACTTGAAGATTTTGTAGTGAACTATAAGAAAGCCAAGTCTGCTGGACTTGAAGAGTTCAAGAGTGAACTAAGAAGTTCCTAGACTGCTGGTCTAGAAGGAATTTGTGTGATTCAGAAGTTGTAACAGACATCCTTAGTGGATATCCTACTCGTTGAGTAGAAGAGTGGACTAGGAGCTTTAAGTGCTGCTCGAACCACTTAAAATGATTTGTGTCTTTTACGTTCATGCCATAACTGCCATATCTGTTATATATCTCGCCATAATCGGCTCACTCTCATAACTCCTTTGCTTGGTAAAGAAGATTAAAACAAATATTAATTCTGTTAAGTTTTAATCATTATCAAAGAACTAGTTTAAAATGAAAAGATTTTTTAAATATCTATTCAACCCCCCTTCTAGATAACTATTGTGCCAACTAGGAACTAACAATGTACACTTATTGTACACCATTCCTGTTTACATTCAATTGACTTTCTTTAACTCTAAGTGATCACACTTGAGGTTTAGTTATGACTTAACAAAGTTTTATTAAGTTCCTTAGTTCATTGTTAAACAATTTCCATTCAAGTTCTACTTGTAACCATTCTTTCATCGTCTAGGTTTTAACAATTTGCGCATACAGTCAAGGCTTATTACTCTTTGGTGTTATACTGCACACACATTAGTGGCCAAAAATTGGACTCGGCGCTACGGCACGAGTCCTTTTATTAATTGTCCCGCTATGGCGCGAGTTTGCAGGGGCTGAGGCTCACTTTGGCGCTGCGGCGCAGGTTATTTAGGCTTGGAGTCGCTCTGCGGCGCGAACTCTGTGCCACAGATTATTTTGACAGATTTTTCAAATGATGAGATTCTCGGACTCGTAACTTCTTCGTTATAAGTCCAAATTGGCTCATTCAAGAGCCTACAGTTCACAAATCACATACTCTACGTGTTCACACAAGAATTTTATCTGTTCGACTTCGTTTGCTAAAAATTCACCTATTAGTCCATTTTTAACGAAAACGATAAGCGTTCGTGAACGTTCAATGCTCGTTTCTTCATTCTAAGACGGAATCCAGTCATTTTAGAGTCCGCAACTCTATAATGCCAAATAAGACTTGTCTCCATTGAAAACCAATGTTTCCAGGCTCAATATCAAAATTTGACTTCCATTCCGAGAATTTCACGAATTCGACGATTATCGTATAATCGTGTGAATTCTGGCGAAACTTCGTTACTTAAGATTTGTTCTTCATTTCAAATGGATTCAATCCATCATACTAACATCTTGACCTACATACTTCATTAACTTATAACATGATAAGTTATTACTTATTCGCGATGAGTTTGTAACTTATTAAAGTATAAAAATACATATATTTCCATTTCTCATGACTTATGTCTTCTGTTCATATGACTCATTTTGGTTAATGACTTTTAACCATTATTCTTACTTCTTATTATCATACTAACTTCATTTGTGTAATCATGTTACAAGTTCATATACCTTCATTATTAGTTCATAACTTATTTATGTTTGAATTACTTATTCAAGACTTATACGGCTTATTAAGACTTAAGCCCTTAAATTCATCATTCCAACTCATTCTTAGTATACATGTTCTATCACTACCCACTTCTCTAATAATGGAAGAGAAGGAGATTCATGGTTCAAGATGGCTTACCCTTTGATGATCACTTGATAAGCCTTAACCTTCTTCTTGCTTCTTGAAAATCTAACAAAGGAAGTCTAACTTATATGTGCTTATTCTCTCTACCAAATAAGCTCTCAACTTGTGGGATGAAATGAACAACACATAAAATGCACTCCAAGCTCTCTATTTATAGGATTTCTAAGGTTAGGTAATATAGTCATTAAGCCACTTCCACCTCCTTAATCCACCTCCTTACTATTCATTACTTTGTCACCAAGTTTACTTGTTTATTACTTGGCTATCACAACAATTGATTAGCCATTAAGTTTGCTTGCTCCCTACAACACTTAGTCATTAAGTTAACTTGTTCACCACATTAATTTCGTGTCCACCACTTATCTTAGCCACCAAGTACTTTACTTGGCCGCCACTTTGGACCATCCATGTGATCATGGGTTGCCCCATGGATCAACCTTGCTTTGGACTTTAATTTCAATTAATCTCATCTTGTACTTTGGGCTTACATTAACAAATCTTTGGGTTTTACATTACAAACACTTGGGCTTGCACATTTAATTTACATTGGACTTAATCCTCCTTATATTTGGGCCTTATCAAATCCCATTGTACTTTAGTATTTCTTACACAATCCTACAAATTTAATACATTTGGCTTAAAGCCTCTTAATGTATACTTTTCGTATTAATATCGTATTCTCACTCGTATACTTATTCATCATATACGATATACTATTATTCATACATATTCGTATAATACTTCGTATCATACTCGTATTGTGACGCCCCCAACTCCGGGTATCTTTCAACCCGACAGATGGTGATTCACGATACTACAATCCATACAATCATTCTATTGAAATAATAACAAAATGAGTGTAATTACTATCTTTATATTACGTTTATAATAAATCCTTTCCCAGGTTCATTAACCGAATACATTCATTGTTCTTCATGAGTATATTACATACAAATAAACTAGTCTATTACAGGACGATTAGTTGTCCATCTTAGCCTTGCCTTTATCTCTCTTAGAACTCTCAGTTCGCTCGGCTTTAGCTGCAAACATATGGTTCAAACAAGAATGAGCATAACTAGCTCAGCAAGTCTTAACAACGAAACATATGAATATCACAACAACAAATACATGCTTTATTTCCATATCTGAATAATTATCTACGAAGCATTATGAAACATTTGACTAATACTTCTCTTACAATAATTCCAGAGTATATATAATAGCTTAGGAATGATGAACCGGTCAATAGACCATGAACATACTCTTTTTGTTTTCATACTTGAAAAGGATATCCGACACTAAGGCCATCCACCCATCTTTACTTACGAGCACTTCTAGGTGATCAGCCTATTGTACTCTATGTTGATCAACACTCTTACGTTAAACGTATTTACGTTCAACATTTGGCAACCTCGCGTGCCCATCGAATAATCGATGAAAATACTTTTGTTTGTACATAGACAAACTTACCTTCTCATCCGTACCAAATACTTGGCATAGGATAATGTTAACAGTTCTATATCAATAGACTTGTAAACACATCAATCAACTCTCCAATACATGTCTAGCTAGAATAAAACAGGCATCGACTCTTTCCTATTTACCATTCATGCATTTTATAACATGCATCACGTAAAAACTTGGCTAACACGAGGGTCAGACAAGCGTTAAGAAAGACTTGCCTTCAAGCGTCTTCGAATTTATAATTCAACTAATCTCAGTCTTTACAGGATCTACATGATACATTCACATAGCACACTATAATTAGTTATCAAACAAACTAACTTAACGGTACTAACCAACTTCTTTCTCTTCTACGTTTTAGTTGAATTAACTTCGTTAATAAAGTCGATTCAACTTCCTATACTTCGTTACGTTTCATTAACGTTCTTACGTCCTTAGCCGACATTTGATCATTATTGGTTAACTAACAACGTTAAACGTCATTCATGGTTCACTTATTACGTCTTTGTGTTCTTCGTTTAATTTCTATTAAACCTTACTAGATCTTCTTACATTAACACCTTATAAGTGATTTAAGGTAGGTCTTATCATACACATTAAGTACCTTCAATGTCTTACTTAAGTCTTCATTCAAAATGGAACAAAAACTAACTTGGTCAACATTTTTCTACTGTTGGTGATGCAGCGCGGCATCTTATGCATTCTAGTGGCGTTGCGGCGTCACTCTCCAGAGGTTTTGCCCGGACTTGGCGTTGCGGCGCAAGTCCATGTACAAACTCTCGCGTTGCGGCGCGACTCTCCAGACCTTTTTATTTTCTCCAAGCCATAATCGCATCATGGCGTGACAGATAACATTGAGGTTTGGTATGCTATTACGAACTCAATGCACCGATTAATAAAACAGTTTGGTTTCTTAACGAAACTCCCGGCTTCCTAATTTGTTCGTTTTACATCCGAATTGACCCATTCAAATTCCTACAAGTCACAAATTACATCTTTTACGTGTTCGTATAAGAATTTTACCTTTTTGAATCCGTTAACTCGGAATTCACCTTTAAGTTCATTTTTAAGCGTTCGTTTAACATTTTCGTCCGTTCAATACTCGTTTTCTTCGTTATAAGTGTGAGAACCCAGAATTTCACATAATCAAAAATTTTCTAATAATTTTTTTTCTTTATAGAGAAAGTACTTGAATCATATAAGTGTATATGATAATTAAGCTTAGTTAATTTATTAACTAAGAAGTATACGTAATCATTTTCAAGGAAGAGTAATGAAAGTTATGTAAGAAATTAACATGGCTTGAATGTTAGCCTTGATTACTAAATTAAAAGGATTTATAATCCTTAAGTAATTGATTATTGATATGAATATATGTGTGTTTATAACTTATTAAGTCAAGTTGGGATAATAAATTAATAAACTAGGGGAAATATGTTAGGACATATATGAATAATATGCTAGAATATTTAAAGTCTCACTAATAAGTTAAATAAGTTAGTGAGCTAACCTTAGTATTTTAATAATCTAAAAAAATAGATTTAAGGTATTAAACCCTAATTAATTACTCAATAAACTTTAATAAGACAAGTCTAATTGGGTTATGTAAGTTAATTAACATTATTGATTGATGAGAATGTGTAAATATCAATAATAATGAGTAATAGTTCATGTGATAATATAGTTAATGTTACTTAGGATGACAAGTAATTTTAACAAGCTCAATAATTTATTTAAGCATTGGACTTGTAGATGATTTGATGGTTAAGCTAGCCCAATATTAAATTTAATGGGCAAGCATGCTAGTAGCACAATTATTTATTTGTGGAGGCCCAAGTTCATTTTAATTAGTAAGCCAAACTAGTTAATTTCAAGCCCAAAAGAATTAAAGGATTGGCCCAATCCTAGCCCAATTAAAGAGGGGCATTATGGTCATCTAATTAAACAAATATTGCATTTAAAAATAAAATAAAAGTGAGGATTATATGGGGGAGAGGAATTCAGCCATGTGTAGAGAAAAAAAAAGGGCATGTGACTTTTGTTGGTTTTCTTCATTAGGTCACCAACTCCCTTAGTTGTCACTACATGATTAAGTCATTTTATGTTGCCAAGATTACAAGTTATATGGAGAGAGAAGGGAAGAGATAGGTTAGTGGATTATGTAGAGATATATCAAATATATCTATAGTTTTCTTCCAACACTTAAAACAACATTCTCTTTCATTTTTTATTTTACTTTATTTCACTTTCTCTTTAGCTATCAAAGAAAAAACATAAGAGAGGGAGAGAAATTCGGTGGAGAAGAAGAGAGAGAGGGAGAGTTTTGTAAGTTTCCAAGTTCCATAATCTTACTTAGAAAGAAGAGGAAGAGGAATCAAGAGAAGGTATAAGAAATCCCTACATTTATAGTTTAATTTCTCTTTGTGGTGATTTGAGTTTTGATTTTTGTAAAATTATGATCTTGAGTCTTAAAACCTTAGATCTTGGTCTTTAAAAGTGTTTTATGTTTAGATCCAACTCTTTTGTAGATCAAAAGTTGAATCTAAACTAAGAAATATGAGTTAGGTTTTTTAAAAGATAGAAAATAAAATTTTTCTTAGCTTTTGTTGTGTTTGATATTGTGTTTGTTGATTATTTGGTGAATTGAACCATGGATCATGTTAGATCCATGAGTATATGAGTTATTTTAAGTATTATGATGAGCTATGTTGATTTTATGTGAAAATAGAGAAGTTTTCTTAAAAGACACCAAATGTTGAAAAACATATTTTCGAGAAAATCAAGTACGATGTGGAAATGACCATATCTCTCATTCTACTTTGACTTTTTGAGTGTGGTTAATTTCTAGAGTTAGATATATGAGCCTTCTAATATATCCAAGTAGAATCACTTAAAAAGGATTTACACATTTTCGTTTGGAATGATTTTTGTAAAGGATGAAAAATCTGGAATTGGTTAAAAAGCTTCTGCCAAGAAATTGAAAGGGCTATTTCGGCCACTTATTTAATGAAATAAAATCCAGCCTCTTTGGGGATGAAATATATGGGATAAAGTAGGTTGTGTCCAAAAATGAGATAATTCCGACTTAAAATGAGCGAGTTACGACTATTTCAATTTTAGCGTTTTCTCGACGGAAATCGCTATATCCGGAGTTGTATAACTCCGATGGCCTTGAAATTTAAACTGTAAGCTCACGTTAACATGTGTAAGATCCTTCCAAGAGTTGGGAATTTCTGGAGTTAAGTACGAGGTAGCTAATTTCTTAAGGAATTAACTAGAAATTGATTTTTGAATAATACTCAAGGGAGTTGAAAAATTCCAGAAAAATACTTTTTGTGTATGGAATATATGTATATATGATTGGCCAAAAGATTAAAAAAATAATAAGCTGATTTCATATTTTTGTGAATAGTGTATTTCAGCTTTTCGAAATGAACATTTCAAGCTTCTACCAAGAAATTGGAAGGGCTGTTTCGGCCACTTATTTAATTAAATAAAATCCGGCCATTTGGGGGATGAAAATATATGGGATAAAGTAGGTTGTGTCCAAAAATGAGTTCATTCCGACTTAAAATGAGCGAGTTTTGACTATTTCAATTATTGCGTTTTCTCGACGGAAATCGCTATATCTGGAGGTGTATAACTCCGATGGCCTTGAAATTTAAATTGTAAGCTCACGTTAATATGTGTAAGATCCCGCCAAGAGTTGGGAATTTTTGAGTTAAGTACGAGGTAGCTAATTTCTTAAGGAATTAACTAAAAATTGATTTTTGAAAAATACTTGAGGGAGTTGAAAAATTCCAGAAAAAATACTTTTTGTGTATGGAATATATGTATATATGATTGGCCAAAAGATTAAAAAAATAATAAGTTGATTTCATAATTTTCGTGAATATCGTATTCAATTTTTCCGAAATGAACATTTTAGGTTGCTGAAAAGGGAAACCAAAATGTCAGAAGAGATGTCAGTTTTGTTTTAGCTTGCTGAAATAGAAACTGAAATGATATATTAACTCTATTGAGTTCATAAATAATTTTTCAAGTTATATTACGAACTTATAAATGAACGAGTAAATGTTAAGTCTAAGATAGTATAGTGTACTCACTAATGATTAGTTATGTGATTTCATGTTAAATTGTTATGAGTAAGATATGTGATGCTAATTAAGAGATCAATTTTATCAATGATAGGCCTTACAAAAGAAGTTAACTTAAATTGCGTAGCAGTAGTCAACGAATCAGGCAAGTTCCTAACTCAACTTGAGTTACTATTTTTCAAGCATGGTAGTGAATAATTATTGATAGTTATTCACATCTATAATGATTGTTATAATTCGCACGTAGTGCAATTGATTCTTGTTCTATTATTTGAACTATTTATAAATCATGTCTCAGCTAATTGTTTTGGCAAGACTAATATTTGTTAAAGCATGAAATGTTCTATTTATTATGAACTGAATTGTTATTGGAAGATCTATGACATTGGTTTATTTAGATTAGTATTGTTATTAATTATTGAAATCATAGTATTTCTTTGAAAGTAATCCAAACCATATTGTTGTGGTATGGACTCGTGATGTAAGACTGAGATGACCAAATTTTAATGTCGTAAATCGACCTATGCGCTATTATTGAGTATTATGCATAATATAGGGTACAAAGGAGTTGAGCTCCGGTGTACTTTCTGGGAAGAGTATAGTTTAGTTTTTATAACTAATTTATATTCTTGTGGAATTTAGTTTTAATAACTAAATGATTCCTCTATTAGTTCATGATCCTTTTGTGATCACTCAGCATGAAATCTGGGTATATCTCACTTTATTGAATATTGTTGCAGTATTGTTATTTCTTATTATTCAATTGAATATTATTGAATCTTTGAAAGAATTTTACTCTTTCATCTTTGATATGTTATTCAGTATGAAATGGGAGAAAGTTTTATTATTGAGATTGAATTATTATTCAGGTACTTCGAAATCTTTTGATTATTGTTGAAGTTCTAAAGAAGCTAGACTCTTCTATTCACGATATATATCATTTATTGTATATTTTAACTTGCTGGGCAAACTCGTTGCTCACTCTTGCTTAAATAAAATATTTCAGTTAATGCCGATGTAGCAGAAGGTTATAATAGGGACAAAGACAAAGGCAAGGCTCAGGAGTAGTTAGTGTCAACTTTTAATGGTTATATTTTATTATGTAATTAATTATGTAAACCTTTTGATTATATAAGGGTATGTAAGTTATGTCAAGGTTAGTTAACCTGGAATATTGTTATAAGTTGTATTAAGGAATATTATGAATGATGTTTTTCAATTAATGAATGAGTAGTTAGATGTGATATATAGGATGGATCGTGAGCACCAAATCTGAGGCTAGGGAACCCGTATTTGGGGGCGTCACAATAAGTCGGAATGCGACGATTCTTTCGCCAACGACTCTTAATTACCTTTTCTCACGTGTTAACATTGAAAACCAACGTTTTCAAGTCACACGGCAACTTTTGACCTTCAATCCGGACTTTATACGTTTTCGACGTTTAACGTCTATTTCTGCAAAATCCGCCATAACTTCGTTACTAATGTTCTCTAAGTCAAATCACATGGAATACTCCATGGACTTCATATCTACATCCTAACCAAGTAATATGCACATTACTTAGCTATATCGATTCTTAAACGTTCATTCAAACTAAGTTCATATTCAAGACTTCTTTTATGGTTTTAACTCACGTAACCACTTAAGATTTCTATTTGGTCATGACCTATCAATGATTTGGTCATTTCTAGGCTTCCTTATTTCTCCTCAATAAACAGGTTCCACCCATCTACGATTCTTCTATGAGAAAGAAATCGAAAAAGATGAAGATTACGGTTTATGAGAATTTACCTTTGAAGTAGTTAACGTTCTTGATAAACGTCTAATGGTTTGCTTGGAAGTAGAAGGATTATAAATTTCTAGCTCTTTTCTCTCTCTCAAATATGTTGGACAAGCTTTGTAAAACAACAAAAATCCAACCCTAGCTTTCTATTTATTGAAAACGAAATGAGGGGCAAAATTGTCCAATTCTCCACCTCCTTACATATTTACCACTTTGTCACCAAGTAAAATACTAGGTGACCAAGTGATGTGCTTGCCTTGAACACCAAGTGGGCGGCCCACCTTGCCCATAGGTCATCCCCATGGGTTTTCCCATGGGTTTTACCCATTCGGTGACCCACCAGTTCGATCCATGGTTCGGTTTTCTTGCATTGGGTTTAACCAATCTAATATTGGGCCTTGACTTGGGCTTACCACTTAATCCCTTGGGCTTGCTCATTCAATTGATTGGGCTAAACATAATCCAACCAAATTAATTAACATTAAGTCTTAACTTAATTCTAGAATACAACTCGTATTCTCTACGTATACTTCACATATTCTTTCCGTATAATACTAGTATGATAATCGTATTGTACTCCGTATAAACTCATCATATTATACATAGATACTAAATAGTATCTTAATTGTATAACACATACCTTAACCATAACGCAACTCCTTCTACGCGTTTCATTTCATTCTCGGAAATCAATATACTCAACCCTTAGGTTTTAAGTCTGCAGGCAAAAACTTCGTTTGCCATAACGGAATTATTATTGTATATTCCATACTATCATAATATTCTAACATTACGCGTTTCTCAGAATCTCAAATCCTAGCTCTGAACGAAATTGGATGAATAGTGTTTTTACGCAAACATTCCCGGAAAACCTTCATTTTCGTCTTGATAATTCACAACAATTAATTCTAGCACAAAGCCAGAATACTAACCACATCCACACATTCTAGGTCATAAAACGACCTTCGAACATCTGACTCACATAATTACTCAATTAAATTCATTTAATCCACATAATCAAATAAAAAATTTAATTCATTGAAAATTCGAAATTCTCGGGCGTTACATTCTTCCCTCCTTATAAGGATTCTGTCCCCAGAATCTCGCTATTCTTACATAAACAAATGAGGAAACTTTTCCTTCATTTTACTTTCAAGCTCCCACGTTGCTTCTTCAGCATCGTGGTTACTCCAAATTACCTTTACTGAAGGTATTACTTTATTTCTCAAGACTTGTTCCTTCCTATCAATAATCTGAATCGGAATTTCTTCATACGTTAAGTCTTTTTCTACATGAATGGATTCATATTCTATTACGTGTTTGTAGTCCGGTTTATAAGGACGCAACACAGACACGTGAAACACATTGTGTATTCTTTCCATTTCTGGAGGTAAGGCTACTTCATAAGCTACCTCTCCTATCCTTCATAAGATCTCAAAAGGTCCTACAAACCTTGGACTTAACTTCCCTTTCTTTTCAAAACGTATCTTCCCTTTCCAAGTCGATACTTTTAGAAAAACATAAGACCCTATTTCAAACTCCATCTTCTCTCGATGGGGATCTGCATACTTTCGTTACCTATCTTGAGTCGCTACTAATCGAGCACCGCTACTAATCGAGCTCTTATCAACTTCACCATGTCTGCCATTTGTTGTACCATCTCTGGTCCCAACATTCGACGTTCACCTACTTCATCCCAACAAAGTGGTGTTCTGCACTTCCTCCCATACAACCCTTCGTAAGGCGGCATGCCTATACTAGCGTGAAAACTATTGTTATAAGCGAATTCTACCAAAGGTAGATGTTCGTCCCAACTCCCCTTGAAATCCATAACGCAAGATCTTAACATATCCTCTAGCATTTGAATTGTCTGTTCGCTTTGTCCATCCGTCTGTGGATGATATGTCGTACTCAATCTCAATTGCGTTCCCATTTGCTCTTACAAACTCCTCCAAAAGTTCGACGTGAATCGTGGGTCACGATCGAACTTAATCGAAATAGGTACTCCATGTCTAGAAATGATTTCTTTGACATAAAGCTTAGCTAACTGCTCTAGGTTATACCTAACTCCTATTGGTAGAAAATGAGCCGATTTAGTTAATCGATCCACTATTACCCAAATAGCATCGTATCTCTTTCTCGTTGTTGGAAGTCCCACCACAAAATCCATGGTGATATGCTCCCATTTCCACTTCAGAATTTCCAGTGGTTGTATCAATCCACTCGGTCTTTGGTGTTCAGCCTTAACTTTCTGACAAGTTAAGCACTTACTAACATATTCTGTAATCTCTCTCTTCATGTTCGGCCACCAAAAGTTCTGACGAAGATCTTGATACATCTTAGTACTAACAGGATGTATCGAGTACCTCGAACAATGGGCCTCACACATAATCTCTTCTTTCAACTCAGAATTATTCGGAACCCAAATTCTTCCTTCAAAACGAAGTAAACCTTCTTTATCAAGGTTATACTTAGTCTTCACGTCATCCTTCATTATCTTTTTCACACGCTCGCATTCTTCAGTACTTAACTGTACTTCCTTAACCCGATCCACTATCGTTGGTCGAGTCTCTATTGAGAATAACATCTCTGTTGTTTCATTTGGCAACTTAACTTCTAGTTCCATCCTGGCCATCTCTGTTATTAACTCATTCTGAGTCGTTAACATTGACAGCTTTTCTCTACCCTTCCGACTTAACGCATCGGCTACTACATTCGCCTTCCTCGGATGATATAAGATATCACAGTCATAATCTTTTATCAATTCTAACCACCTTCTCTGCCTAATGTTCAACTCCTTCTGTGTGAAGATATATTTCAAACTTTTGTGGTTTGTGTATATCTCACATTTTTCCCCGTACAAATAATGTCTCCATATTTTTAATGCAAACATTACAGCTTCCAGCTCTATGTCATGAGTAGGGTAGACCTTCTCATAATCCTTTAAGCGACGTGGACGATCTGTGAATGACTTTGCCATCTTTGTATAAGCATGCAACCTAGTCCTCTATCAAAGCATCGCTATAAACTATAAAATTCCCGTATCATCTGGTAAAGATAATACGGGTGCCTCACTCAACCTCCTTTTAGTTCTTGAAAACTACGCTCACACTTTTTCGTCACTCATACTTCACCGACTTCCTTGTCGAGTTGTCGGCGGAGTAACTAATTTAGAAAAGTCTGAATGAACCTTCTATAGTATCCGTAACCTTGAAAACTCCTAACCTCGGTTGGCGTTTGCGGTTGCTCCCACTCATTCACCGCTTCCACTTTTCATTTGGATCTACGGATATGCTATCTTTGTCTATAACATGTCCTAGAAGCGCGACTCGTTCGAGCCAAAATTCACACTTAGTGAATTTTGCATACAACTTCTCCCTCCGTAGTGTTTCCAACACTATTCTTTGATGTTCGAAGATGATCTTACGGCGTCTTAGAATAGACTAGAATATCATCAATGAACACTACTGACGAACTTGTCCAACATTGTTTGAACACTCGTTCATCATATCCATGAATGCAATTTGGATTCACAACCCAAACGACATAACCAAAAACTCGTAATGCCCATAACGAGTTACGAACGCCATCTTAGGTATATCTTCCTTCCTCACTTTCAATTGATGATACCCCGTGCGCAAATCTATTTTAGAAAAATACTTTTCCCCTTTCAACTGATGAAATAGATCATTGATCCTGGACAACGGGTATTTATTCTTAATTGTTAACTTGTTCAACTCCCGATAGTCGATACAAAGTCGTAACGATCCGTCCTTTTTCTTTACAAACAATACCGGTGCTCCCCATAGAGACACACTCGATTGAATGTATTTTCTATCTAACAGTTCCTGTAACTGAACCATTAACTCCTTTATCTCAACTGGCGCCATCCTATATGGTACCTTTGAAACTGGTGCCATACCCGAAAATAAATCAATCACAAACTCTATATCCCTATCCGGCCAAATACAGGGTAACTCCTCCGGAAACACATCCGCGAATTCTTGAACCACCACTATTTGTTCCAATGATGTTCCCACTCTTTGGGTATCCACCACATGACACAGATAACCCTTACAACCCTTCTTCAACATTTTTCTAGCTTGTGTCATGGTTAGACAACAAGAACGTCCTGGTGATTTATTTCCATAAAATAACACCTCAGGTTTCATAGGAAGCCTCAGGTTTACACTCTTTTTATGACAATCTATTATCTCTCTATGGTTAATTAACCAATCCATACCGAGAATAACATCGAATTCTCTTAACCTTATCGGTAAAAGATCTACCGATAATCTATTACCCCTGATAACTATGAAACAATTCCTATGAATGTGTTCAATGGGAATTACCTCCTCGTTTGCTACCTTAACGTCTAAAGGTATTTCTAACTTTTTAGGATTTAATCCCAATTATTGAGCAAATCCACATGCTATAAAAGAACAAGTAGCACCCGAGTCAAATAGCACGTAAGCATTTATTTCGTTAACTGGAATGATACCTGCTACTACGTCCGTTGATGCAACCGCATCTTGGACTGTCATATTAAACGTTTGGGCTGAGGGTCTACCCAATGACTGTGTTGGTCCAGTAATGACTAAATTACCACTATCAGAACCCTTACTACCCTCCACCCCTTTCTTTGGGCAATTTCTTGCCATGTGGTCTACCGACCCACAAACAAAACATCCCCGACTTTTTTTAGGATTAGGACAGTTGAGAGATATATGACCCTCCTGCCCACAATTATAATAATCGGTCTTCCCCTTCAGGCAGACTCCTAGATGAGTCTTACCGCATATCTTACATGCCTCCATCCTACGTTTAGGATCCCCTTGTTTTGCCCCAGTATTCCTAGGGTTAAAATTCTTCCTCTTAGGCATATTGCCACTTCCACTGGCAACCTCTGCCTTATTTCCTCCTTCTCCCTTACTCTTATTCTTGCAATCTTTGTGGTATTGGGTCAATGCCTCACTACCACCTCTGTTATTATTACCTTCTCCAGAATGGTCTCATAGGAAGCACTCTGAAAAACTGATATCCTACTATAGAGCCAGGGTTTTAGGCCCTGCTCAAACCTACGAGCCTTCCTCTCCTCCGTGTCCACTTAGTGTGGAGCGAACCTCGCTAATTCATTGAATTTGGCCGCGTATTGGGGAACAGTCATGTCCCCCTGCTTAAGTTCTAAAAACTTGATCTCCATTCTCCCTTGCATACTAGTAGGGAAATAGTTCTCGAAGAATACCTTCTTAAACTGTTCCCATGTTACAGCTTCCGTTCCAGCCCCACCCTGGTGAGCCTCCCACTAGTAGTTGGCTTCCCCCTTCATCATATAGGTTGCAAAAGAGGTCTTTTGCGCCTCAGCTACGTTTGTAATAACAAACGCCTTCTCTATTTCCTTGACCCATGTCTGGGCCTCCATTGGGTCCGTTGTTCCCTTAAATTCGGGTGGACCTACACTCTTAAATTCCTTAAAATTAGTCGTTTGGGCTACCCTAGGTCCTGCGGGTGCTCTACCCCCAGTTTGGTTAAATGCAGCCGTTAATAAATTAACGAACTCTTGCATTGGGTTATTAGGACCCTCCCCCTCGTTCTCATTATGCGATTCCGCCTCTTGGTTATGTTGCCTTCTTCTTGGCGGCATTTCTGATTAAATAAATAAAGTTCTGTTATTACTTATTTACTTACTTCTTTATTAGTCGTCAAACAACTGAATAATAACTCATACACAGCAAACCAATTTAAAATAAAAACTTCTTTATATTAAAATGCTTCTCTATAGTTCAAAACTATTTACAAGTTGCTTTCTATAGCCCAAAAGCTAGTACATATACATCCCGCGATTCACTTCTACAAAAATTGGGATTTACAAAAAGACTACCCTTTAATTATACAAAAGAGGGTTTTATGTCACTACACAAAAGTATTTATCATACTACTCCTAATACTGCCTAACAGCATTCTCATGTTTCTGGTTCGCTAGAATCGACACAATATCACGACTTATAGTATGTCAAGTCTGTCCCAACTCAATAGAATAACAAGCTATCTTAAGCTTGAAATCCTCGTGCGCACTGTCATTTATATATGATATTCGTGCTATCTTCTGGTCTTTTTCAACCAGTTTCTTGCGAAGTTCTAAGACCTCGTTCTTATAGTCCTGGGCCTTGTCAGTCATGAGCACTTTCTCATCATGATCTATCTCATAGTCTGACTCTGTAGACTCTTTCGCCCCATAGAGATCACTGATCTCTTCTTTCCGTGTCTTTGCACCATATTGTGCGATTACTGCGTTCTGATCCAAATCGAGAGGTAAATTGCCCTCATAGTCTCTATAGGTGTCGACTCTAGGGTAGGCATCACCGTATTAATCGATGTCACCTCCATGTCATCCTCCACATCAATCATCATATTCAAATATGATGCTATCCCCATGGTCTCCTCAGAATAGTACTCCTCCGAGTAATATTCCTCAGGCTCTGACTCCTCTAGAATCACTACAGGTATGTCTGCTATAGGCACAGGTACTGTCTCGACTCGGTTCATGGACTCCTCGCTGATCACATGTGTGACGCCCCCAAAATAGGTATACATCACCCATCTTAAGTCGTCAAATACATGGTACAAAATTCAAATACAATTTAATTATACAACAGTCGTGTAAAATACGACTAAACATATGCTATGAGTTTTAATACAAATATTGTCATCTAGACAATATACAAACTCAATGGGGTCCTCATTACATTTATTGTCACACTATTTAATAGAATAGTGAGGACTACTAATACTATCATCTGGTCCATCACTCCGTTCCCCGACTCGTCCCAGCTATATTCTCATTTCCTGAAGAGAACAGTGAAAGAAAGGGTGAACTCAACTAGACCAGTAAGAAATATTATGACTAAGATAATGCAGAATAAATTATCATTAGCCTTAAATGATTGTTAAAGCGATACAATATAACAAACATCAAGTTTAACTGCAGCGGAACAAGCAATCCATTAAAAGAGTTAAGTAGAGAATAAAATCTACTATCTTCTATGATTTAAAAGGTTTTTCATCACTTTTATCGCTGGAACTCAGCATAATAAATAATCCACATCATCGAATCACCCCTGCACTACGGCCAAGTATATTCTTTAGTATCACGACCACAACTATCCATGCACTACGGTCCAAGAATATTTGTGTATTCATTAATGGTCATGATCATGTCAACAAATGTCCATCAATGCACTACGGGCCAATGGGGACTTTTACCACATCACTTGTAACATTACGGTCATGATTACACCGAATAATCCCTGGTCATAATCATACCAAGTCCATCTATGCACTACAGGCCACAGATGACTTTAAAAAAATATAAACATGAGGATGATGACAACGATATAAGAATTCAATAAAACAAGTTCAAGAATTAAGTTATTCAAGAACTAATAACTTCCAAATTGTCAACATGATACTTCTTTGTAGAGTAAAATTCAAGAATGCTCAGAAGAATATTTCCATGAAAAGATACTGGATGAAGTGCAAATATCAAGGATATTCCACTATTTTCATGGAGTATAGAAGTTAAAACTTTAACCAACTGAGTATAATAAAGAATGGAATAACAAAAGAAATCACCATGCATGTGGTACTTCGCATAAACAGGTTATTCCAACAGAATAATAATAACGGAACGGTCAAAGTGAAATTACACCTTGCAAGCGGGATGTTCCAACAGAATAATAAAGAATAGAATAACAACGAAATCACCATGCATGCGGTGCCATTATGAGCGAGTTATTCCAACGAGAATACTAAATAACGGAACCTGTGTCAAAGCGAAATTAAATGCAAGCGGGATGTTCCAACGAATAATAAAGAATAGAATAACAAGCGAAATCACCATGCATGCGGTTTCAGACAGAGGCGAGTTATTCCAACAGAATACTAAATAACGGAACCAGGTCAGGCGTAATATGCACCGACAGGATGTTCCAACAGAATAGTACAGACGAAACCAGGTTCGACGTAAAACGCACAGACTTGATATTCTTACAGAATAATAAAGAATAGAATAACATGAGAATTTCACCAAGTATAAGGAAGTCCGCGTATATAGGTTATTCCAACAGAATAATAAAGAATGGAATAACAGAAGTTCTCTTCATGAATACAAAAGAAATAATACCCCCTACCTTAAGAAGAAGAGTACTAGATATATAAGTAGTGAAGTAGCAGAATACTTTTCTTCTTTCTCTATAAAGTTTATCTCTCTAGAGTTTCAGTGAATTCGTAAGAAATAATAAAGGAATGAGCTTCTATTTATAGAAAAATGGACTGCATAGTAACTAACTCATGAACGGTCCAGATTGATTTACTTTAATCTGACGGTCCATATTTAAAGCAAAATCTTTTAAATAAAATATAATATATTCTATTTATAATCTAATAAAACGAATAACTTTATAAAAGATTTTACTATGCAAACACTATGCAAACACTATACATAATAAAATATAATATATTCTAATTATTTTCTAATAAAAGCAGATAACTTTATAAAAGTATTACATTTTATATAAAAGATTTTATTATTAGCCTAATAAAAGCGAATAACTTTATAAAAGTATTACATTTTTATATAAAAAGCTTTTTTTGTTTTATTACATTAATAATACTAATAAAACAAAACCGAAAGTGACTTATTACGTAAGCATCAATAATCAATACCGTATACTACTATACAACCACGCGTAGACATTGTACTTTTAACAAGGGTGTTTCAAAGCGATTAACGATAAAACTTCATAGTTATTTTCATAAAAATATTTTGTCGTTTTCTCAATCCAAACAATAATTCCGTTGTGGGGTCCACAAATGATTGTACCGTCGTACGGATATTCCCCGACAAAAAGAATATTCCCCGACTAATCGAATATTCCCCGACACAACGAATATTTTATATCAACTTGCTTACTTTGCAAAAAAAAAAAATTCACATATTATCCTTAACTTTAAACTTTTATCAATTTAACTATTTACCAAAATAGAAAAATTGAATACTTTTATTTCATAAAATTCGGGGTCTCACAATCACCCCTCCTTATGAAATTTTGCCCTCGAAATTTACGTACGTACCTGATATTCGAAGAGATGAGAATAACTTGCTTTCTTTTCAGATTGTACCTTCCCGGTTATATCCTCTGTATCATGATTTTTCCATTGCTCATCTCCTGTATTTCAGATATCATTCTAGAATATATCTTCAAAACAAAGGTTAATTGACATATCATAATTTGTCAACTTATCAAGTAAACAATTTCAGCTTAGGTAAGTCACACACTAGCGAAGTATATAACTCGTCTCTCCCCTCCTAGTTCTAGACTCTTATCTTCGCCAGCGACCATATCGCTAAGCTTTGATACCAACTGTGACGCCCCCAAAAATAGGTATACATCACCCATCTTGAGTCTCCAGATACATGGTACATAAATTCAAATACAACTTCATTACACAACAGTCGTGTAAAATACGACAAAACATAGTTGAGAGTTTAAACAATAATATTGCCTTCTAGACAATATCCACTCTCAATGGAGTCCTCATTACATTTATTATCACACTATTTCACAGAATAGTGAGGACTACTAATGCTATCATCTAGGACCATCACTCTGTTCCCCGACTAGTCTCAGCTACGTTCTCATTTCCTGAAGAGAACAGTGAAAGAAAGGGTGAGCTCAACTCGCCCAGTAAGAAATATTATGACTAAGATAATGCAGAATAAATTATCATTAGCCTTCGACAGTGTTAAACTGATAAAATATAACAAACATCAAGTTTAACTGCAGCGGAATAAGTAATCCATTAGAAGAGTCAAGTAGAACATAATGTCTACTATCTCCTCTAGATTAAAAGTCCATCGTTGATATTTTATTCCTGTAATACTCATCAACAGTTCTTTGTTATACTCAAGATAGATAGAACTTTCATCACTTGTCTTTACCTGAACCACCAAAGATGTTAGTTAAATTCACAATTCATATTTACAATAATGTGAATTAACAGTTCCTTCTTGCCACAAAGGCTTAATAGAACGTTTACTCAATATCCTTACCCCAAAGGCTGAAGATATTCAAATGTAATAACAATGATCATACCAATCATTTGTCTATCTTTGCACTACGGGCCAAAGATATTTAACTATAAAACAAATGGTCATGATCATACCAATCAATTGTATGTCAGTGCACTACGGCCAAAGACATTCAACTGTTAACTAATGGTCATGATCCTGCCAATCACATCATTGAATTATCCATGCACTACGGCCAAGGATATTCGTTAGTATCACTAGTGGTCATGATTATGTCATAAACCTGTTCATCTTCGCACTACGGGTCAAAGCTATCAAACAACAAATCATCTTTGCACTACAGGCCAAAGATATTCAACAATATATCATCTTTGCACTCTGGGCCAAAGACATACAAGCTGTAAAACCAATAACCAACGGTATAATAAAGAATGGAATAATAAAAGAATTTCACCATGTATGCGATTGATTGATGCATGTGAAGCGAGTTATTCCAACATAATAATAAAGAATGGAATAATAAAAGAATTTCACCGTGTATGCGATTATTTCATGTAGGCGAGTTATTCAACATAATAATAAAGAATGGAATAACGAGAAGAATTTCACCATTCGTGCGTAATCCGCATGCGCACGAAAGTTATTCAACAGAATAATAAATAATGGAACCGGGTCATGCATGCTTAGCGCAGATGGGATATTAAAGCGAGAATAATAAAGAATGGAACCAGGTCATGCGTAAACGCACAGACAGGATATTTCGACAGAATAATAAAGAATGGAATAATAGAAGAATTTCACCATGTATGCGGTACTTCACATAAACAGGTTATTCCAACATAATAATAAAGAATGGAATAATAGAAGAATTTTACCATGTATGTGGTACTTCGCATAAACAGGTTATTCCAACATAATAGTAAAGAATGGAATAATAGAAGAATTTCACCATATATGTGGTACTTCACATAAACAGGTTATTCCAACATAATAATGAAGAATGGAATAACAGCTCTTACGAGTATTGAAAGAAAATAATTCCCTTTATGAATACGAAAGAATAATACCCCTTACGAGTACAACAAATAATATCCCTTACAAGTATTGAAAGAAAATAACTCTCTTCATGAATACGAAAGAATAATATCCCTTACGAGTATTGAAAGAAAATAACTCTCTTCATGAATACGAAAGAATAATATCCCTTACCTTTGAAAGAAGAGTATTCTGACTGGTAGGGCGAGGATATACTCGAAGAAAACTTGCACTACGCTCAAAGCTTTCTTAAACTCTAAAGAAATACGCTCAAGATTATAGAAGAAGAACTCTCTCTATAGTTTCTCTCTCTAGAGTTTCAGTGAATTCGTAAGAAATAATGAAGGAATGAGCTTTTATTTATAGAAGAATGGACTGCATAGTAACTAAATCATGAACGGTCCAGATTAATTTACTTTTAATCGGACGGCCCATATTTAAAGCAAAATCTTTTAAATAAAATATAATATATTCTATTTATAATCTAATAAAACGAATAACTTTATAAAAGTATTCTGTTTTATATAAAAAGATTTTACTATGAAAAATACTATGCAGACACTATACAACACTATGCATAATAAAATATAATATATTCTCTTTATAGAATAACTTTATAAAAGTATTACATTTTATATAAAAAGATTTTACTATGCAAAATACTATGCATAATAGAATATAATATATTCTATTTATAGAATAACTTTATAAAAGTATTTTTTTTTATATAAAAAGATTTTACTATTAAAACTTTAAACCAACGACCCATATTGATTTACTATTATAATTTCAACCAACGGTCTGAAAAATTAGCACATCTCCTCATGGAATAATATTGTACCCAAAAATGATTTGGACCGAAAAGAAATATATTTTTTTGGTGAATAGTACCCCGTGAATAGTACTTTGGGAATAGTACCCCGTGAATAGTAACTCATGAATATTAACTCGTGAATAGTAACTCATGAATAGTAACTCGTGAATAGCACTCCGACACAAAAAGTGCCCCAAATACCCGAGTGAATAATACTAGAGTGAATAGTGACCAGGTATTTTATAACAACTTGTTTACTTTGAAAAATTTTCACATATCACCATTAACTTTAACCTTTTATCAATTTAACCATTTACCAAAATAGAAAAATTGAATACTTTTATTTTTTAAAATTCGGGGTCTCACAATCTCCCCTCCTTATGAAATTTTGCCCTCGAAATTTACGTACGTACCTGATATTCGAAGAGATGAGAATACCTTGCTTTCTTTTCGGATTGTACCTTCCCAGTTTTATCCTCTGTATCATGATTTTTCCATTACTCATCTCATGTATTTCAGATATCATTCTAGAATATATCTTCAAAACAAATGTTAATTGACATATCACATATTATCCTTATACTCTGACCGACCAATTAAATACCAAATAAACTTAGGTAGGTCATATTAGTGAAGGAATTCCCCATCTCTCCCCTCCTAGTTCTTGTCTCCCATCTCAGCCAGGGATCATATCCCTAAGCTTTGATACCAACTGTGATGCACCCAAAATAGGTATACATCACCCATCTTGAGTCGCCAAATACATGGTACAAAATTCAAATACAAATTAATTATACAACAGTCGTGTAAAATACGACTAAACATATGTTGTGAGTTTTAATACAAATATTGTCATCTAGACAATATACAAACTCAATGGGGTCCTCATTACATTTATTGTAACACTATTTAACAGAATAGTGAGGACTACTAATACTATCATCTGGTCCATCACTCCGTTTCCCGACTCATCCCAGCTATATTCTCATTTCCTGAAGAGAACAGTGAAAGAAAGGGTGAGCTCAACTAGCCCAGTAAGAAATATTATGACTAAGATAATGCAGAATAAATTATCATTAACCTTAAACAGTGTTAAACTGATACAATATAACAAACATCAAGTTTAACTGCAGCGGAACAAATAATCCATTAAAAGAGTCAAGTAGAGAATAAAATCGACTATCTTCTATGATTTAAAAGGTTTTTCATCACTTTTATCGCTGGGACTCAGCTTAATAAATAATCCGCATCATCGAATCACCCCTGCACTATGACCAAGGATATTCTTTAGTATCACGACCACAACTATCCATGCACTACGGGCCAAGAATATTTGTGTATTTATTAATGGTCATGATCATGCCAACAACTGTCCATCAATGCACTACGGGCCAATGGGGACTTTTACCACATCATTTGTAACATTACGGTCATGATTACACCGAATAATCCCTGGTCATAATCATACCAAGTCCATCTATGCACTACAGGCTATAGATGACTTTAAAAAAATATAAACATGAGGATGATGACAACGATATAAGAATTCAATAAAATAAGTTCAAGAATTAAGTTATTCAGGAACTAATAACGTCCAAATTGTCAACATGATACTTCTTTGTAGAGTAAAATTCAAGAATACTCAGAAGAATATTTCCATGAAAAGATACTGGATGAAGCGCAAATATCAAGGATATTCCACTAATTTCATGGAGTATAGAAGTTAAAACTTTAACCAACTGAGTATAATAAAGAATGGAATAACAAAAGAAATCACCATGCATGTGGTACTTTGCATAAACAGGTTATTCCAACAGAATAATAATAACGGAACGGTCGAGTCAAAGTGAAATTAAATGCAAGCAGGATGTTCCAACGAGAATAATAAAGAATAGAATAACAAGAAATCACCATGCATGCGATTGCCCATAGACAAAGTTATTCCAGCAGAATACTAAATAACGAGAACCGGTCGGTGAAATTACTTGCAGAGCATGATGTTCCAACGAGAATAATAAAGAATAGAATAACAACAAAAATCACCATGCATGCGGTGCCCGCATGAGGACAAAGTTATTCCACGAGAATACTAAATAACGGAATTAGGTCAAGGCGTAATACTTGCCAAGCGAGGATGTTCCAATGCAGAATAGTAAAGACAGAAATCCGGTCCGCATGAAAGCGCATGATGAGGATATTCAGCAGAATAATAAAGAATAAAATAACATGAGAATTTCACCAAGTATAGGGAAGTCCGCGTACTGAGTTATTCCAACAAAATAATAAAGAATGGAATAATGAAGTTCTCTTCATGAATACAAAAGAAATAATACCCCTACCTTAAGAAGAAGAGTACTAGATATATAAGTAGTGAAGTAGCGAGAATACTTTTCTTCTTTCTCTCTATAGTTTATCTCTACAGAGTTTGGTGAATTCGTAAGAAATAATGAAGGAATGAGCTTCTATTTATAGAAAATGGATCTCGCATAGTAACTAACTCATGAGCGGTCCAGATTGATTTACTTTAATCTGACGGTCCATATTTAAAGCAAAATCTTTTAAATAAAATATAATATATTCTATTTATAATCTAATAAAAGCGAATAACTTTATAAAAGATTTTACTATGCAGGCACTATTCAAAACACTATGCAAATACTATGCATAATAAAATATAATATATTCTAATTATTGTCTAATAAAATAGATAACTTTATAAAAGTATTACATTTTTATATAAAAAGATTTTACTATTAGCCTAATAAAACGAATAACTTTATAAAAGTATTACGCTTTATATAAAAAGTTTTTACATTTTATTACATTAATAATACTAATAAAACAAAAGCGAAAGTGACTTATTACGTAAGCATCAATAATCAATACCAGTGTGCTACTATACAACCACGCGTATTATTGTACTTTTTAACACGGGTGTTTCAACAGATTAACGGTGAAAACTTCGCCGTTATTTTTTCATAAAAATATTTTTGTCATTTTCTCAATCCTACAATAATTCTGTTGTGGGGTCCACCAATGATTGTACCGTCATACGAATATTCCCCGACAAAAAGAATATTCCCCGACTAATCGAATATTCCCCGACACAACGAATATTTTATATCAACTTGCTTACTTTGCAAAAAAAAAAATTCACATATTACTGTAACGACCGAGAAATTCGGATCTTATTGTAAAATGATATTATTAAATTAAATAATAATAAAATTATATTCTATGTGTTATCAAGATGGTTGTCATTGTATAACCTATTGATGTTAGAATGTCGTAGTATTTGAGTTACGTGAAGGAATTAAAGTGTTTGAATTTCCAAGACGAAAATAAAAGTTTTCCGAAATTTTTTTCGAAAAACACTATTCATCGGTATTTGCTCGGGATTTATTTTTGAATTTCCGAGAAATACGTAATGATAGAATGACAAGGTAAGATGGATTATGTAATAAAAATCTAGTTATGGAAAATGTAATATTTCGTTTGCAGACTTAATTTATAAATGTTAAGAAAGGCAAAGTAGAAACGAGTAAGTATTAATTGTATGATACTTTGGTATTGTGCAAAGTAATGAAAACGAGTATAATACGAAGTATTATACGAGTTTGTATGAAGGATGAAATATCATATATAAATTTAATATGAATTAGAATACGAAAAATGATACATAAACAATATGTATATGTATTAAGTAATGTTAATGGACTTGGAAGATTGGTTAACAATTGGTACAAGTCCAAGTGAATAAAATGTTAAGGCCCAATTATTGATTAATAAACAAGTTAGTGGTTATTAATCTAAAGCCCAAGGATTTATTAATCCAAAGCCCAAGGATTTATTTAATCCAAGCCCAAGCTAGAGTCCATGAGTTGTTTGACTCATGGGGAAAACCATATTAATATGGTTAAAATGTGGTGACCAAGTTAATGTAATGATCAAGTATTAGAAGTAATGACCAAGACTTATGAGTGGTGGTCAAGCAAAGGATAAGTTTTGTGACTTGCAAGTAATGAATAGTAAGGAGGTGCATAAGGAGGTGGGATTGTTTTAAAGACAAAACTACCCTAGCTTTGCAACTTCTATAAATAGAGGAGGCTTGCTAGCCATTTAACACTTGTTCAAATAATCCAAACATTACAAAGTGCTTAAGTGTTAGAGAGATTAAGTCACAAATAAGTTACTTTCATTTGTAAGAAGAAGAAGAAGGCTACCTTACCAAGACTTCAAAAGTAAGACTTCTTCTCCATTATCTTCTATCTCTACCATGATAGTTTGATAAGTAAAGTATGGATTAAGGAACATGGATGTTAAAAAGTAAGAAGAATGAGTAATCAATGAACTTAAGCCACATAAGTTGGAAATAAGTCATTTGAACTTATAAAAGTTATGAACTTATTATAAGTTAACCTTGAATGTTAGTATGAAAATTATGAATTTGTAATGAGTTTATTAAGAGAAGTGATATGGATGTAAAAGAATTTGTATGATCATATGTATCATATGTCATAAGTCATGAACAATGAAATCTTAAGTAGTTTATAATTTGACAAGTTATAAGCTCGTGAAGAAATAAGTCTAAAATCCAACAATGAATATAAGTTGTTGTAATAAGTATGTTGAGATGTTCACATGATGAATGGAATTCATTTGTAATGTTGAGAAAATCATAAGAATGAAGATTTGCCGGAAATTGCACGATTGGACGATAATCGTCGATTTCGTAAAATTCTCGGAATAGAAGTAAAATTTTGTGTTTGATCACGGAACCATTGTTTTCTGATGGAGACAAGTCATATCTGGCATTTAAGAGTTGCGGACTCTAAAATGACCGAATTCTGACTTAGAACGAAGAAACGAACGTTGAACGTTCATGAACGTTTATCGTTTTCGTTAAAAATGAACCAATAGGTGAATTTTTAGCAAACGAAGTCAAATAGATAAAATTCTTGTATGAACGCGTAGATTACGTAATTTGTGAACCGTAGACTTTTGAACGAGCCAATTCAGACTTATAACGAAGAAGTTATGCGTCCGGAAAGTTCACAAAATTTCAAAGACTGAATTTTTTCTGGTGCACAGAGTTAGCCGCCATGGGCCAACCCTAGGCCAATTGGTCACGCCATAGCCTAACAAAGTGTTCGAGCACATCTTGTGAGAGGCGCCGCCATAGCATATGACCCACCAAGTAAGGACTCATGCATGGCCAAGTCCGGAACAATGCCACTATTAAGCGCCTTGATGCTTGGCAGTATGAACCATAAGATAAGTGATGAAATGCATCACCATGTACATGAGATAAAAACCTTCGAGTATGGGGTATGAAGCGCGCCCACTAACTAAGGACTCACTGCACTCATTTGCCTTTCGTAACAAGAATAGTAATGAATGTTTTTAATTACAAAGAAAAGAAAGTTAATTAATTTAAAAGTAAACACAACCTAAGGAATGTAATGTAACATTATTTAAACTTTGTTAAACCTTAAGGATGTTGTATAAAGGTTGAGATAACCTAGTCGAATATGAATGCAAGGATAATGATAAGCCGGATCAAATAGTAACTGAATCTAATACACAATTATTTTAAGATGAAGGGTAAGATATAGTCATATACATACTTGATTATATGTGACCTAATGTAAGGCATTATGTGATCATGTATTATGTGATCATGTATTATAAAGACTTGATAGACGTGAAAGGCAAGTATTCTAACTCTTGTCTCAGTTCAATCTGAACAAGTCTTTGAAGTTCATGTATTCTTTTGCATGAATTGAGATATGTTGAAGTTAAAGCCAATTCCTTTGGCTAGACTTGATATATTGCGTGGATTATTGATAATCTACTCATCTATTATCAAATGTTGTTATCTTTTGTCAACTACTTGATATGGTTTTCAAAAGAAGGCTGGAAATGTTAAACAAATGTTTTGTCGGTAAAACGACAGGCACGTGAGGTTGCCAAATGTTTAAACGTGCAAACGTTTAAAGGATGTAGTGTTGATCAACATAGAGTATAATAGGCTGATCACCTAGAAGTGCTCGTAAGTAATATCGGGCTTACGAACTTGCTTCCGGGTTGTCCTTTTTCCAATAAAGAATGAATACTCGAGGTCTTTGACCGGAGTTAATGTTTTATTAAATATTGTTATTATTGTAAAACATTTTGAAAGAAAGATGAAGTGCTATTTTGAATTATCAATAGTACTTCATAACTATTGTTCAGTTATTGAAGATATACGATTCGTATGTGTCAAGCATGTTGTTATTGAATTGTTATACTTGATGAGCTAGTTATGCTCACTCTTGCTTGAACCATATGAATGCATCTAACACTGAACGTGCCGAAGGATCGAAAAAGGATAAAGGAAAAGCTAAGGCTGATTGTTAAGCTGTCTTGTAATAGTATAGGTCTATTGTGGTAATGTAACTGATATTATGACAAAGAACCTTTGTAATGGGTATAGAACCTGGGAAATGTAAATATTACTTTAAATATATAGAAGTTATGTTCGTTCTTTGAGACTTTTCAATTGAATGAATGTATGAATGTTGTACAGTATAGCACCATCTGTCGGGTTGGAAGATACCCGAATTTGGGGGCGCTACAATTACCCTTAACTTTAAACTTTTATCAATTTAACTATTTACCAAAATAGAAAAATTGAATACTTTTATTTCATAAAATTCGGGGTCTCACAACATGTATATCCCTATACATCAAGCTATCAACCGACATCTACAATAACACATAACAAATTGATTAGTACATAATACACCATAATATAAGCACAAATCACATTTAATCTATTTAGGGTTACTTTCCATCTTTTAAATATTTTGGTACTGAGTTTCCTCAATACCTTATTAACTCATTTGACTCGAGTTAACTTTCTTCAGACTCTTCCTTTCCTACGAGGTTATTAGCCTAAGGTTCTTCCCCCCTTAAGTTTTATAACCTAATGCTTTGATACAAACCTGTAACGCCCCCAACTCCGGGTATCTTCCAAACCGACAGATGGTGCTTCACGATACTACAATCCATACAATCATTCTATTGAAATAACAACAAAATGAGTGTAATTACTATCTTTATATTACGTTTGTAATAAATCCTTTCCCAGGTTCATTAACCGAATACATTCATTGTTCTTCATGAGTATATTATATACAAATAAACTAGTCTATTACAGGACGATTAATTGTCCATCTTAGCCTTGCCTTTATCTCTCTTAGAACTCTCAATTCGCTCGGCTTTAGATACAAACATATGGCTCAAGCAAGAATGAGCATAACTAGCTCAGCAAGTCTTAACAACGAAACATATGAATATCACAACAACAAATACATGCTTTATTTCCATATCTGAATAATTATCTACGAAGCATTATGAAACATTTGACTAATACTTCTCTTACAACAATTCCAGAGTATATATAATAGCTTAGGAATGATGAACCGATCAATAGACCATGAACATACTCTTTTCATTTTCATACTTAAAAAGGATATCTGGCACTAAGGCCATCCACCCGTCTTTACTTACGAGCACTTCTAGGTGATCAGCCTATTGTACTCTATGTTGATCAACACTCTTACGTTTAATGTATTTATGTTCAACATTTGGCAACCTCGCGTGCCCATCGAATAATCGATGAAAATACTTTTGTTTGTACATAGACAAACTTACCTTCTCATCCATACCAAATACTTGGCATAGGATAACGTTAACAGTTCTATATCAATAGACTTGTAAACACATCAATCAACTCTCCAATACATGTCTAGCCAGAATAAAACAGGCATCGACTCTTTCCTATTTACCATTCATGCATTTTATAACATGCATCACGTAAAAACTTGGCTAACACGAGGGTCAGACAAACGTTAAGAAAGACTTGTCTTCAAGCGTCTTCGCATTTATAATTCAACTATTCTCATTCTTTACATGACCTACATGATACATTCACATAGCACACTGTAATTAGTTATCAAAAAAACTAACTTAACGGTTCTAACCAACTTCTTTCTCTTCTACGTTTTAGTTTAATTAACTTCGTTAATAAAGTCGATTCAATTTCCTATACTTCGTTACGTTTCATTAACGTTCTTACGTCCTTAGCCGACATTTGATCATTATTGGTTAACTAACAACGTTGAACGTCATTCACGGTTCACTTATTATGTCTTTGTGTTCTTCGTTTAATTTCTATTAAACCTTACTAGATCTTCTTACATTAACACCTTATAAGTGATTTAAGGTAGGTCTTATCATACACATTAAGTACCTTCAATGTCTTACTTAAGTCTTCATTCAAAATGGAACAAAAACTAAGTTGGTCAACATTTTTCATCTTTTCGGCCATAGCATGTTGACATCTTATCCATTCTAGTGGTGGCTGGTATCACTCTCAGAGGTTTTTCCCAGACTTGGCGCTACGGCGGCATGAGTCCATATAAACTCTCGTACTGTATTTGAGTCTCAGAACTTTTTATTTTCTCCCCCACCATGGCAAGGCTGCTGGCATGATGAGATAACATGGGGTTTAGCTGTGTATACGAACACAATGCACCGATTTAAAACATTTGGTTTCTTAACGAAACTCTCGGCTTCCTAATTTGTTCGTTTTACATCCGAATTGACCCATTCAAATTCCTACAAGTCACAAATTACATCCTTTACGTGTTCATATAAGATTTTTACCTTTTTGAATCCGTTAACTCAGAATTCACCTTTAAGTTCATTTTTAAGCATTCGTTTAACGTTTTCGTCCGTTCAATACTCGTTTTCTTCGTTATAAGTCGGAATGCGATGATTCTTTCGCCAACGACTCTTAATTACCTTTTCTCACGTGTTGACATTGAAAACTAATGTTTACAAGTAACACGGTAACTTTTGACCTTTAATTCGGACTTTATACGTTTTCGACGTTTAACGTCTATTTCTGCAAAATCCGCCATAACTTTGTTACTAATGTTCTCTAAGTCAAATCACATGAAATACTCCATTGACTTCATATCTACATCCTAACCAAGCAATAGGCACATTCCTTAGCTATATCGATTCTTAAACGTTCTTTTAAACTAAGTTCACGTTCAAGACTTCTTTTATGGTTTTAACTCACGTAACCACTTACGATTTCTATTTGGTCATGACCTATCAATGATTGGGGAATTATTAGGCATCCTTATTTCTCCTCAATAAACATGCTCCACCCATCTATGATTCTTCTATGAGAAAGAAATCAAAAAAGATGAAGATTACGGTTTATGAGAATTTACCTTTGATGTAGTTAACGTTCTTGATAAACGTCTAATGGTTTGCTTGAAAGTAGAAGGATTATAAATTTCTAGCTCTTTTCTCTCTCTCAAATATGTTGGACAAGCTTTGTAAAACAACAAAAATCCAACCCTAGCTTTCTATTTATAGAAAACCAAATGAGGGGCAAAATTGTCCAATTCTCCACCTCCTTACTTATTTACCACTTTGTCACCAAGTAAAATACTTGGTGACCAAGTGATGTGCTTGCCTTACACACCAAGTGGCTGGCCCACCTTGCCCATGGGTCATCCCCATGGGTTGCCCCATGGGTTTTACTCATTCAGTGACCCACCGGTTCGATCCATGGTTCGATTTTCTTGCATTGGGCTTAACCAATCTAATATTGGGCCTTGACTTGGGCTTACCACTTAATCCCTTGGGCTTGCTCATTCAATTGATTGGGCTAAACATAATCCAACCAAATGAATTAACATTAAGTCTTAACTTAATTCTAGAATACAACTCGTATTCTCTACGTATACTTCACATATTCTTTCCGTATAATACTAGTACGATAATCGTATTGTACTTCGTATTAACTCATCATATTATACATAGATACTAAATAGTATCTTAATTGTATAACACATACCTTAACCATAACGCAACTCCTTCTACGCGTTTCATTCCTTTCTCGGAAATTAATATACTCAACCCTTAGGTTTTAAGTTCGCAGGCGAAAACTTCATTTGCCATAATGGAATTATTATTGGATATTCTATACTATCGTAATATTCTAACATTACACGTTTCTCAGAATCTCAAATCCTAGCTCCGAACGAAATTGGATGAATAGTATTTTTACGCAAACATTCCCGGAAAACCTTCATTTTTGTCTTGATAATTCACAACAATTAATTCTAGCACAAAGCCAGAATACTAACCACATCCACACATTCTAGGTCATAAAACAACCTTCGAACATCTTACTCACATAATTACTCAATTAAATTCATTTAATCCACATAATCAAATAAAAAATTTAATTCATTGAAAATTCGAAATTCTCGGGCGTTACACGTATTCTCTAACTCGTACAATACCTATGTATAATACGATCATCGCTTAATTCATTACATGCGTTTAAATTCCTTCTTGAAAGTCACTTTCCCTAAACGTTAGGTTTTAAGTCTGCAGGCAAAATATTACGTTTTCCATAACTGAAATATTATTGGATATTCCATCTCACCTTGATATTCTATTGATACGTATTTCTCGGAAGTTCAAAAATAATTTCCGAGCAAAAATGCGTGAATAGTGTTTTTCAGAAAATTTCTCAGAAAGCTTTTATTTTTCGTCTTGGAAATTCAAACACTTTAATTCTACCACGTAGCCAAAATACTACGACGTTCCGATATGTCTAGGTCATATAACGACCTTCAATCAGCTTGCTCCCATAAATAATCAATTAAATTCATTTAATCCTTATAATTAAATAAATTTTAAATTCTTCTAAAAATTCGATTTTCTAGGGCGTTACATTCACCAACTAAAGTTGCTAGCAATTATACAAGTTACCAATTAAAGAAAATGAAAAAGGGCATTTTGGTCTTTCTCTATATATTTTTAATGGCATACATGGAATTTGTCACACCCTTAGGTTTTAAATACTCCAATTCTAGAATTTTCTAATTATGGTTTAAAATAGAAAATTAAGAATTTCACAAATGTAATTATGGTTTTAAATAGAAATTAATATTTCTAAAGTATAATAGGGTTTCCTAATTATATTAACACATACTACTCACTTTAGGCTTGCTAATTAGGATTTCCTAATTAGGGTTTTAAATTAGAAAAATTAAATTTCTAAATTTCTAAATTACAATTAGGGTTTCCTAATCAATTTAACATTTACTAAACACATTAAGCTCACTAATTAGGATTAGGGTTTCCTAATTAGGGTTTTAGGATTCCCGAAAATGAAATTAGGATTTCTCGGCTTTCGATTAGGGTTTCTAACTATGCATTAGGTTTCTAATCCTGAGATTAGGGTTTCTAATCTCTTATTAGGGTTTATTCATTTCGAACCTTATCCGATCAATCAGTGATCAAAAATTCTATACAGTACAAACACGTACTCATTAATATAATTATTTTAATTATATTTTCTATCGAATCCCTTTCCAGAAATTAGGATTAGGGTTTCTAAAGCTGTTAAGCACAACTCTACTTTAAATTTATTAGTTAATACACAAATTGACCTTCTCGAGACTCGCATCACAGATACTTGTCACAAACTTGATAATCAATATTAATATTTTTTTTAAAAAAATCTATTCATAAAATTTTGATTATTCGAAATCCCGGGTTATCACATCCACCCCTCCTTAAAAGGATCCCGTCCTCGGAATCACCGCTTTCTTATTCTCTACAATCTTTTAAAATTGTATCATCAATTCATTTTTATCAACACAATATTCATTTGAGTTTCAAATTCTAATCTGTTACTTGAATCTATAAAAGAAAACAATTCACAATAATTATCTAACTCAATATTACTCACGTAATTTAAGTATTAAGCGAAATTGTTACCCGTTGCCACCTCTGACAGCTACATTGCATCTTCTTGCACGTCATGTCGAATGTCTGAGTATTTTTCGGTCTTCCCATTGAGTAGGTCCTTTAATCACCAGTGTTCCACTGCTGTTTCCTTTATTATTGCTTCCTCTTTCTGCATTCTTTTTTGGACAGTTACGAATTTGATGTTCTAGCGATCCACATGAAAAACAACCTGATATCTTCTTTGGACTTCGACAATTTAGAGAGATGTGTCCCTCTTGTCCACAGTTAAAACACACTCCTTTCCCCTTCAAACATATTCCCGGATGCTTTTTACATAACTTGCACATGGCTCACCTCTTTTCTATTATCTCTGTCTTATTACCCATTGGGTATTCTCGCTCCATTTCCTCTTATTCGGATTACTACCACCACTGCTTCCACCGTCATTTGTCTTCTTCTTCTTATCCTGATGAAATCGAGATGCAGCTTCGCTCCCTCCTTCGGCAATTAATGTTTTCTCTAGTAAAGCCGTGAACGTATTGATCTGCAATACCGCTACCTTGGTGAATATCCCTGGCTTCAGCCCATTCTCGAATCTTCTCGCTTTCCATAATTCTGTATCCACCTGATGAGGTGCAAATCTTGCTAATTCGTTGAATTTGGCGGTGTATTCCGCAACCGACATATTCTCCTGCTTCAATTCCAAAAAGTTTACTTCCATTCTTGCTTGCATACTTTCTGAGAAATAATTTTCAAAAAATAATTCCTTAAACCTTGTCCAGGTTACTACTGTTGTACTGGCTCTCGCCTGATTTGTCTCCCATCAATAATTAGCTTCTCCCTTCATTAAGTATGTTGCAAAGGTCGTCTTCTGTTCTTCTGCCACTCGCGCAATGACAAATGCTTTCTCCATCTCCTTTACCCAAGTTTGGGCTTCAATTGGATTCGTGGTCCCTTTGAATTCAGGCGGTCCTACCGCTTTAAAGTCCTTGAAATGTGCCAATCTTTCAGTTGGTTGATTTCTCACTCTTTCTCTTGCAGCTGGAGCTCTATTTTCCATAGCTTCGGCTATCATATTTGCAAAGTTTTGCATTGGGTCAGCTTGACCCCTTCATTTTTTATCGACTGCTCTTCTCTTTGATTTCGATTACATAAATCTAGGCGGCATGATCTGATTTAATTAAAAATCTTACATTAATTCTCTTTCCCTATACCAATTCTTAACACAATAAGAATTCAACACATAATTCTCATATAATCACATATTTATTCAAATAGCACATAGTACATATAGTACTTAACACATTTATTATCCCTTTTTTTTAATCATATCAGGATTAACAACACAACTTTACACAAAAAGTTGCAATTCTCCATTTACACATAGTTATTCCCAGTTCATCAAACTTACCACACTTATGAGTTCAGGAACTTGCCACAATTATATGAGTGTATGAACTTATCCTAGTCAGACCTTTGGCATCCATTCGCTGAGGGGTTCAAAACATTTCATATAATTATGAGTCATGAACTTACCATAAGTATGAGTTTTAAGAACTTACAAAGTAATCTTAATCTTATATTCATATAGAAAATAAAGATTTTATTCATACAAACATATTATTGCATTTATATTTATGCAAATAATACATAGTACTTTTCAAAGACCTTTTGCATATACAACTACAAACAGTACATTATCCCATTGTGACAAAAGTGGGATTCATTACTATAACTTTACACAAAAAGTGGAGGCATACAAAAGTTATCTCCTATTCCTACCAAAGCGAATATTATACTCCAAAAGATTATACTCCTCACACTTAATCTTTCTTCCGTCCACTTCCTCCATCTTTCTTCCTTTTAAGACAATTCTTAACCCTATGACTCGTTCCACCACATGCAAAACATCCTCCTTTCTTTGGTTTAGGACAATTTAGTGATAGATGTCCTTCCTGACCACAATTGTAACACACATTCTTACCCCACATACATTCCCTTAAATGGTCCTTTCCACACTTGCCACATACTAGTTTCTTCTTTGAATGCGAATTCTTTGTGTTGTTGTCACTATCGTAGTTCTTTTTCTTTTTATTACCCTTCTTTTTCTTACCTACCTCTTTAGATGATACACTACACTTAACCCTCATTCTATCGACTTGTGCCTTCAAATTATTTTATTCTTCTGTCATCTCGCGTAATGCTCTTTATGTCTTCCATAATTCCTCCAGAAGAAGTACTTTAGTCCTTGAGTCTTGAACTTCTGCAGATGCTTGACCTTCTTCGATTGCTACTTTTCCTTCTTCCCCATCTTTGATCTTTATTTCTGGCTCCACTTTTGTCTCTTTGGAATATACTTCTTCTTCTTCATCTAGCTCCATCTCAGGGTACTCGTCATGATCGTTTGCTAAATTTACCGTAGGTTCGTCTCTTAAAACTTCCTCAACTGACTCACTCTGAGTTGGCACCTCGGCTAATGGCATTGGTGCAACAGCCGCGGGCATCTCCATACTCATCTTATCTTCTCCCGACATCCTACAATCAGTTTAAACAACTTGATTAGTACTTCACCAGTACAAACTTCTCAAACTAAGTGTTCTCATATCTCACTATCAATACGTTTTATCAATCTCTCACTTAGTACTCTAAATGAGTATTCTCTATCACGCTTATGGTTATAATCCTAGGGTTTTCCCCACCCCACTTAAGGTTTATAACCTACAGCTTTGATTCCAACCTGTGATGCCCCCAAATCCGGGTTACCTGACCCTCGAGTTTGGTGCTCACGATCCATAATATAATAACATCTAACTACCCATTCATTGATGAATATAAACTTATATAACGTTAATTAATAGGTTAACAACATTATCCCAGGTTATCTAACCTTAACATTACAAATTTACCCTGTAAATATACAAAAAGGGTTTACAGAACAACATAGTAAATATGCTTAACATAAAACTACTCCAGTACTATGCCTTTGCCTTTGTTCTGCTTAGCCCCGCTGGCCTCATCGTTCCTAGCTGAAATATTTTATTTAGCAAGGGTGAGCAACAAGTTTGCCCCGCAAGTTAAGATATATAATAAATGATATATATATCATGAATAGAAGAGTCTAGCTTGTATAGAACTTTAGCAACAATCAAACGATTTCGAGATAGCGAAATAATAATTCAATCTCAATAATAAAACTTTCTACTATTTCATACTGAATAACATATCCGATATGAAAGAGTATAATTCTTTCAAAGATTCAATAATATTCAATTGAATAAAAGGAATTAACAATACTGCAACGATCTTCAATAAAGTGGGATATACCCAGATTTCATGTTGAGTGATCACAGAGGATCATGAACTAATAGAGGAATCATTTAGTTATTAAAACTAAATTACCACAAGAATATAAATTAGTTATAAAAACTAAACTATACTCTTCTGCAAGTACCTGGAGTGGCCAACTCCTTTGTACCCTATATTATGCATAATACTCAATAATAGCGCATAGGTCGATTTACGACATTAAAATTTGTTCATCTCAGTCTTACTCCACGAGTCCGTACCACAACAATATGGTTTGGATTACTTTCAAAGAAATACTATGATTTCAATAATTAGTAACAATACTAATCTAGCCGAAATCAATGGCATAGATCTTCCAATAACAATTCAGTTTATAATGAATAGAACATTTCATGCTTTAACAAATATTAGTCTCGCCTAAACAATTAGCTGAGACATGATTTATAATTAGTTCAAATAATAGAACATTATTCAATTTCACTACGTACGAATTACAACAATCATTATAGATGTGAATAACTATCAATAATTATTCACTACCATGCTTGAAAAATAGTAACTCAAGTTGAGTTAGGAAACTTGCCTTCGCGTTGATTCTTTGCTACACATGATATAATTAATCGCATTTGAAAGACCTATAATCAATAATATCGGTCTCACAATTAGCACAATATTTCATAACACACAACACTGTAATTCATAGTAAATCTTCTCCTAGACACATTACCACATAGTCACATCAGTGTTTATAACCCATATAAACACTTAACAAGTCTAACTAGATCGGTCTAGTTGGACTTCGGTCCATTCTCGGTGTTCTGGTCACCTTATCCAAAAATTAACACAGTTATTGTCAATTAAACTTGGTCTCTAAGCTTCTATATTATTTTAGATAAGTCAAATATCGTTTATAATATTTTTTGGAAGCTTTTAATAATTTATAAACAATTATTATAATTTATAATAATTTTTCAAACATCAGAATCATTTTTAAATAATTTAATTATAAAATAATCTTATCATTATTAATATTTAATAATATAAAAATATTAATTATACTTGTCAAAATATTAAAGTTATTATTAATAACTTAAAATATTTTAAATCATCAATAATATTCTACTTAAATGATTTTTAAAATAATTAAAATCATTTTTAAATCATCACCATTAATATTTAAATATTAATGAAATTATTATCAAATATTAAAAGTCATTAATTATAACTTAAAATATTTTTAAATCATTTTTCTCATTTTTAAATGATTTTTAAATCAATAAAACCATTTTTAATTTATTTATTTAATATAATAATTAAATAAATCTAATATCATTAATATTAATTTATTAATGAGAATTCTCCAAAAATATTGAAATATATATTTTATAATTCAAAATATTTTCTAACACTTTATTCTTATTTAAAATAATTTTTAAATCAATAAAATTATTTTTAACTTATTTATTTAATTTAATAATTAAATAAATCTAATATCATTAATATTAATTTATTAATGAAAATTCTCCAAAAATATTAAAAGTCACATTTTATAACTCAAAATATTTTTAAATACATTATTCTTATTTAAAATTATTTATAATTTAAATCATTTTCTCTAATTTATTTAATACACTAATTAAATAAATTAAATATCATTAATTTCAAAATAATTATAAATATTAATGAAAAATGTCCCAAATAATTAAAAGTTATTTTTCAGAATTTAAAATGATTTTTAAAACCATTTTTGTTATTTTTAGAAATTTATTTCTATTTTTAAGTAATTTCCGGAAATTCAAAAATTCAAAAATTAAATAAACCGTCGCTAATGGCCTTTAGCGACACTTGTCTGTTGCCTTTGGTGTTCTTGGCTCAAGAACACTGACAAAGTCAGTGTTCAAGATGCATGGTTTGACCGGCCTTAATTCTCTACTATAATTGTTTCTGGGCCATCTAAGACTTAGGTATTGTAGTAAAAACGTAATACTACACTTATCAATCCCCAACTTGGTCATACAACATCTCAACAAGGAGATCAAAGCCTTCAAAGTTATTGTCAGACGGTTTCTGGATTTTCCAGAAACCCAGGCAGTCCTACCAGTCACCTTCATGCTCGATTTTATATAAGTTCTGATCATGTTTCTTGTGATCTAATTGTTCTAAGTTATAGACCTTATGCCAAGGAACAACACTAAAGAAACAAATAGGTTTATCATCAATAAAATCAACATGAATCATACGGTCAAACTATGTCAGAATGCTCGTTCTAACTGTTTTTGGGTTTTCCAGAAACGTCAAAAACAGACCGAGTGGTATACTTTGACCACCTGTCACGATCTACTAGTTGTTCATTTACACGATCTAAAGCCATGAAATGAAAGAACATATGACAGGCTACAACATGGTTACAAACACAACATCAAACAACCTAAAACCTGTCAGACGCTGAAAAAGGCTTTCTGGGTTACCCAGAATTCTCATGGTCATGCCCGGTCAACGGGTTTTGACCAAGAATAACTCATGATCTAGACATTAAATGACTCTGATTCAACTTGCAGATTAAAGACAACATATCAGGCTACCAATAACAACTTTAAAACAACAAATATCATAAACGAGCAAGGATCTGTGGCGACTGACATTTCTTGTCAGACCACTAAGAATGCTCAAGAACAGATTTTGAAAATTTTTATTTTAAGGCACTTTGATGCTGTGGATATATGTTGATCATCATAGATCAACATAAAACATCCTCTAGCATGAATCTAAACACATAAACACAATTTTTTTTCTTAACATGTAAGATCAAAAATTAAATTAGGGTTTATACCTCTCTTGCTCAAATCTTGATCTTGATGTTCCTAAATGATTTTGGGTGATTAATGGGCTGTTTATGTGACTGATTTACTTGCTATTTTCGGATGTATTAGTGAGAGAGAGAGTAGGTGAGAGCTTGAGAGCAAAATGTCTAGATTATGTGATTTTCTCTCTCTCCAATCTATATATATTACTTAGATACATGCATGATCTGAGATTTTCGGCTCATATGGCTAGAGTTTGATGTCCCAAAGTTAAATTAGTGGTTCACCAACTAAAGTTGCTAGCAATTATACAAGTTACCAATTAAAGAAAATGAAAAAGGGCATTTTGGTCTTTTTCTATATATTTTTAATGGCATACATGGAATTTGTCACACCCTTAGGGTTTAACCCTTAGGGTTCCCTAAGGTTCTAACCCTTAGGTTTTAAATACTCCAATTCTAGAATTTTCTAATTATGGTTTAAAATAGAAAATTAAGAATTTTAAAAATGTAATTATGGTTTTAAATAGAAATTAATATTTCTAAAGTATAATTAGGGTTTCCTAATTATATTAACACGTACTACTTACTTTAGGCTTGCTAATTAGGATTAGGGTTTCCTAATTAGGGTTTTAAATTAGAAAAATTAAAATTTAAAATTTCTAAATTATAATTAGGGTTTCCTAATCAATTTAACATTTACTAAACACATTAAGCTCACTAATTAGGATTAGGGTTTCCTAATTAGGATTTTAGGATTCCCGAATATGAAATTAGGGTTTCCCGGCTTTCGATTAGGGTTTCTAACTATGCGTTAGGTTTCTAATCCTGATATTAGGGTTTCTAATCTCTTATTAGGGTTTATTCATTTCGAACCTTATCCGATCAGTCATTGATCAAAAATTCTATACAGTACAAACATGTACTCATTAATATAATTATTTTTGTGACGCCCCCAAAATTAGGTATACATCACCCATCTTGGGTCGCCAGATACATGGTACAGAATTCAAATACAACTTACTAATACCACTGTCGTGTACAATACGACAAAACATAAACTGTGAGTTTGAATACAAATATTATCTACTAGAGATTATACAAACTTAAAAGGAGTCCTCATTACAATTATTATCACACTATTTCACAGAATAGTGAGGACTACTAATGCTATCCTCTGGACCATCACTCCGTCCCCAGACTCGTCCCGGCTATATTCTCATTTCACGAAGAGAACGGTGGAAAAAGGGTGAGCTCAACTAGCCCAAGAAGAAATATTATGACTAAGATAATGCGAGAATAAATTATCATTAGCCTCAACAATGTTAAACCGATAAAATACAATAGACATCAAGTTTAACTGCTGCGGTGAACAAGCAATCCATTAAAAGAGTCAAGTAGAGAATAGAATCTACTATCTTTTATGATTTAAAAGTTTTTCATCACTTTTATCATTCGAGAGACTCATTTCAATAAATAATCCACATCATTAAATCATCCCCCACTTTTCTGGTGCCAAGGATATTCTTTTAGTATCACGACCACGAATTATCCAAGCACTACAGCCAAAGATAATCGTGTTTTCATCAACGGTCCCGATCATGCCATAAAACAATTCATCTTTGCTCCCTTGGGTCAAGAAGAGAATCCATAGCCATAATCATACCAAAAGCGTCCATCAATGCACTACGGGCCAATGAGGACTTTTAATTTTCACATCATTTGTAACATTACGGTCATGATTATACCGAATAATCCCTGGTCATAATCATACCAAGTCCATCTATGCACTACAGACCACAGATGACTTTCAACATAACATAAACATGAGGATGATGACAATGATATAAGAATTCAATTAAACAAGTTCAAGAATTAATTTGTCCAGGAACCAATAACGTCCAAATTTTCAACATGATACTTCTTTGTAGAATAAAATTCAAGAATGCTTAGAAGAATATTTCCATGAAAAATACTTGATGAAGCGCAAATATCAAGGATATTCCACTAATTTCATGGAGTATAGAAGTCAAAATTTTAATCAACTGAGTATAATACCGAATGGAATAACAAAAGATATCACCATGCATGCGGTACTTCGCATAGACGGTTAATCCAACAGAATACTAATAACGGAACTAGGTCAGGTGAAATTCACAATCGACGAGGATGTTCAACGAGAATAATAAATGCGGAATAATAAATGATGGAACCAGGGTCCAGATATAGCATGACATGTGATATTAAGACAGAATAATAAAAGCGGAATAATAAAATGGAACCAGAGTTACAGATATAGCATGCATGTGATATTAAACGTAATAATAAAGATAGAATAATAAAAGAATGTCACCAAGTATAGGTAGTAGCGTATCTGAGTTATTCCAACGAACAATAAAGAAATTGGATAACAAAAGTTCTCTTCTTGAATACAAAAGAATAATATCCCTTACCGTAAAATAATACATGATATAAGAGTAGTGAAGTAGCAGAAAACTTTTCTTCTATCTCTCTATAGTCTCTCTCTATAGTTTCTATCTCTAGAGTTCATTGAATTCGTAAGAAAATAATGAAGGAATGAGTTTCTATTTATAGGAAAATGGAATGCATAGTAACTAATCCATGAACGGTCCAGATTGATTTACTTTAATCTGACGGTCCATATTTAAAGAAATTTTTTTTAAATAAAATATAATATATTATATTTATATAAAAAGATTTTTACTATGCAAACACTATGCGGGCACTATACAAACACTATGCATAATAAAATATAATATATTCTATTTATAGAATAACTTTAATAAAGTATTCTGTTTTATATAAAAAGATGTTTCTATTTTATTATGTGAATAAAACAAAACTTCTAAATCAACAATAATTGAATCCAATAATGTGAGATACTATGCAGCAACTATTGTAGCAATAATTGAACAAAACCGAGTGACTTCTCACATAAATATATAATAATCGATCTAGTGTGCTACTATGCAACGATGCGTATCTTGTACTTTTACTACTGAAAGTAGTTCAACAAGATCAACGGTAAAATTTTCGCCGTTATTTTCAATAAAATATTTTTGTCGTTTTCTGAATCCGACAATAATTCCGTTGTGGGGTCCAACAATGATTGTCTTGTCGTCATCGAATATTTCTGTTTAAAACGAATATTCCACGACCAATCGAATATAATATGACAACTTGCATACTTTGCAAAATTTATAAATATTACCCACAACTATAACATTATCTCAAATTCACACCATAATATAAAAAAATTATTTCGAGAAAATTAATTCTTTATTCATAAAATCTGGGGTTTCACAATTTTAATTATATTTTCTATCGAATCCCTTTCCAGAAATTAGGATTAGGGTTTCTAAAGCTGTTAAGCACAACTCTACTCTAAATTTATTAGTCAATACATAAATTGACCTTCTCGAGACTCGCATCACAGATACTTGTCACAAACTCGATAATCAATATTAATATTAAAAAAAATAAAAATTATTCGTAAAATTTTGATTATTCGAAATCCCGGGTTATCACACATACTCCTATTCAATTTTAGCTACTATGATAATTATGCAAAGATAATCACACTATCCTAACTAAGAATGAATCTGAGCTAACAAACACAACTTAAACTGAATAAATACAAAGTAAATAGAGATAGAAATAATGGGTTGCCTCCCATCAAGCGCTAAGTTATAGTCAATTAGCTTGACTATCTTTGAATCTCATGTTGAAGAAAGAATTGAGGTGGCTTTCTGTTTATCCACCTCGCCACCAAAGTAATGCTTCAAACGCTGTCCATTCACCTTAAAAGGCTTGTCCGCGAAACTTATCAAATACTTCAATCGCACCATGCAGAAAGACAGTCTTCACTGTAAATGGCCCTGACCATCTTGATTTCAGCTTCCTGGGAAAAAGTATAAGTCTGGAGTTAAAAAGAAAAACACTTTGTCCCGGTTCGAATGTTCTCTCAATGATCTTACGGTCATGCCATTTCTTCACCTTCTCCTTGTACAGCTTTTAATTCTCATATGCCTGTAATCTGAATTCATCCAACTCATTGAGTTGGAGTAGGCGTTTCTCCCCTGCAGCTTTCAAATCAAAATTGAGCTTCTGAATCGCCCAATATGCCTTATGCTCTAGCTCCATAGGAAGGTGACAGGCTTTTCCATACACGATTTGAAAAGGTGACATGCCTAACGGAGTTTTGTATGCAGTCTTATATGCCCATACTGTATCATCCAACTTTAACGACCAGTCCCTCCTCATAACTTTTTCATCGATTCGACACTTCAGCTTGGCCATTCGTTTGTGGGTGATAAGTTGTAGCAATTCGATGGTTCACCCCATACTTTGCTAACAAAGCTGTAAACTGCCTGTTGTAGAAATGACTGCCTTCGTCACTGATGATGGCCCTTGGAGTCCCAAATCTTGTGAAGATACTTTTGTGTAAAAACCTGAGGACTACCTTGGCATCATTTCTCGGAAGAGCTGCCACTTCTACCCATTTCGACACATAATCCACTGCGAGCAAGATGTAGAGATTTCCGCAGGAAAAAACAGAAGGTCCCATAAAATTAATCCCCCACACATCGAAAATTTCTACTTCGAGGATCGTATTTAACGGCATTTCATTTCTTATTGAGATGTTCCCCACTCTCTGACATCTATCGCACCGCTGGACGAAACTGTAGGCATCCTTGAAAATTGTTGGCCAGTAGAATCCTGCTCATAGTACTCTAGCCGTTGTTCACTCTCGACCATAGTGACCTCCATACACCGAAGAATGACAATCCTATAAAATCCCCTCGGTCTCGCTATACAGGATACACCTTATCATTTGATCAGCACACTGTTTAAATAAGTATGGCTCATCCCATATAAACCATTTGACATCATGCAGAAATTTTTTATTTTGATAACCCACCAAGTCAGAAAGTATCATCTTACTCACAAAATAGTTCGCATAGTCTGCAAACCATGGCACTTCCCCTTTCACCACAAATAACTGCTCATCTAGAAAGGATTCATTGATTACAACTTTGTCGTCTGCCTCCCTTTTCGGATTCTCAAGTCGAGATAAGTGGTCCACAACTTGGTTTTCAATGCCCTTTCTGTCCTTGATCTCCAAATCAAATTCCTGCAGTAATAAAATCCATCTGATCAACCGGGACTTTGCATCCTTCTTTGCCACTAAATTTCGAATTGCCGCGTGATCCGTATACACTATCACCTTTGTGCCAATCAAATATGCTTGAAATTTATCAAAGGCATACACCACTGCCAATAACTCTTTCTTTGTGGTGGTGTAGTTCAACTGTGCATTTGTAAGGGTCTTGCTGGCATAACTAATCACATGAAATATCTTCTGTTTCCTCTGCCCCAAAGCAGCCCCTACGGCGTAATCACTAGCATCACACATCAGTTCAAATGGCAAATCCCAATCTGGTGCAGTGATAATTGGTGCTGATGTTAATTTCCCTTTTAAGTGCTCAAATGCTGACACGCAAGCCTCATCAAAATTAAACTGCGCATCCTTCTCCAATAAATTGCATAGTGGTTTAGTTATCTTGGAGAAGTCCTTGATGAATCTGCGGTAGAAACCGCATGTCCCTGAAAAGCGCAAACACCTTTTCTTTCAAGTAGGTGGTGGCAATTTCTCAATAGTTTCCAGCTTAGCCCTATCCACCTCGAGTCCCTTCTTCGAAACCTTTTGTCCTAGTATGATTTCTTCTTGTACCATGAAGTGGCACTTTTCCCAGTTCAACACTAGATTCGTCTCAACGCACCTCTTCAAAACCATTACCAAATTTTCAATGCATAACTCAAACGAGTCCCCGAAGACTGAGAAATCATCCATAAATACCTCCACGTTCTGTTCCACCATGTCTGAAAATATAGCCATCATGCATCTCTGAAAGGTGGCTGGAGCATTGTACAACCCAAAAGACATCCTTCTAAAAGAAAAAGTGCCGTATGGACATGTGAAGGTAGTCTTTTCCTGGTCTTCTGGAGATATCATAATCTGATTGTAGCCCGAAAATCCGTCCAGAAAGCAATAGTACTCATGACCTGCTAATCTGTCCAACATCTGATCAATAAATGGTAGTGGAAAATGATATTTCCTTGTAGCTTTGTTGAGCCTGCGGTAGTCCATGCAGACTCTCCACCCCGTTACTGTTCGTGTTGGAATTAGTTCATTATTCTCATTTGACACCATGGTTATACCACCCTTCTTTGATGACATATCTTGCCTTTGGGCTCACCCATGGCTATTCGAAATCGGATAGATTATGCCTGCATCCAGCCATTTCAGTACCTCTTTCTTGACCACTTCTTTTATTATCGGATTAAGCCTTCTTTGTTGTTCCACCGACGGCTTACTATCATCTTCTAACAGGATCTTATGCATACAAAAAGAAGGGTTGATCCCTTTGATATCTGCTATGGTCCATCCAATAGCTGATTTGAATTCTCTAAGCACTCGTAGCAATTTTTCTTCCTAAAAAGATGTTAGTGCAGAAGAAATAATCACAGGTAGCTTTGAATCTTTATTTAAAAATGCGTACCTGAGATGATCTAGAAGTGGTTTTAATTCAAGTTCTGGAGGTGTCTCAAGAGATGGCTTTAATTTTACCGATGTTTCTCCAGCTTTTGTCAATGGCTTGATAGGTGTTCTGAATTTTTTGAATTGTGGAGTGGTATCCAGATATTGCACAAGTTTGGCGAATTCCTCATCCTCCAATTCTGAATTTTAAGCAATGACACTCTTCAATGGTTCATAATCCACCAGACTCTCAACTTCATCATCTAATATACGGTCCACCAAATCAACTCTAAAACATTCTTCTTCATCTGTTGGGAACTTCATTTCTTTGAAGACATTAAAAGTGACCTCCTGATCATATACACGCATCGTGAGTTCCCCTTTCTACACATCTATCAAAGTCCTTCCTGTGGCTAAGAATGGTCTCCCCAGTATGATTGGTATACTTTTATCTTCCTCGTAATCCAGAATGATGAAGTCAGCCAGAAAGATAACTTGTCCACTTTCACCAATACATCTTCAACAATTCCCTGTGGATACGTGATGGATCTGTCAGCTAGCTGCAAAGAAATATTTGTCGGCCTTGGAGCCGGCAATCCCAACTGATTAAACACTGACAAGGGCATCAGATTGATACTTGCCCCAAGATCACATAGACATTTCTCGAAGTTCATTTTTTTGATCGTGCATGGAATTGTGAAACTGCCCGGATCTTTCAGCTTTGGAGGTAGTTTCTATTTGAAACCTTGACCTTTGCATTCTCTCTCTGTCAAGGCTATTGTCTCAAACTCGTCTAATCTCCTCTTTCTTGACAATATTCCCTTCATGAACTTTGCATAACTTGGCATTTGTTCCAATGCCTCAGCGAAAGGTATGTTGATTTGCAGCTTCTTAAAGACCTCCAAAAATTTGTTGAATTGCTTATCTTCCCTATGCTTATTCAATCTCTGCGGATACGGAACCGGAGGGTGAACAATTGGTACTGAACTCCTAGGCTTCTCAACTAAACCTGCTTTATCTTTCTCTTCATGCAGTACTTCAGAATTTTCCAAATTTTCTTTCTCAACAGTCACAATTTTCTCCTCGCATGGCATCCCCTTGTAATTCGGGCGCGGGCGCGCGATGCTCAGTTCCTGCAATATTTTTCCCAGACCTTAATGTAATTGCTTGACACTGTTCCTTCCCGTCTCTTCGTGGATTTGCTTCCGTATTACTTGGCAATTAACCCTGGGGCCTGTTGTTAAGCATGCTCACCAATTTCCCCATCTGAGTTTCTAGATTTTTAATAGCCACTGCTTGGCTTTTGATCATGACCTCCGTGTTTGCCATGTACTTCAACATCATCTCTTCCATTTCTGATTTCTTTTCTTGATGAGGTGCAAATGGAGTATGATGTTGTTGTTGTTGAGAAAATCCTGGTGGAAACGGTGGTTTTGGTGTAAACTGTGGTTGAGATGGCTGTGACTGAAATTGTTGATTCGGCTGAAACTGATTCTGCGGATGCCCTTAGTTATTTAACCAACTGAAGTTTGGATGATTGCGGTTGTTGGGGTTGTATGTGTTCTGAAACTGTCCTTGGTCTTTCCTGTAATTTCCCACATACTGTACCGACTCTGAGCTGATAGCACATTGATCTGTGGAGTGTGATCCTGCACAGATCTCACATATGAAGGCAACTATTTTTGATTTACTCTCGGCTATTGAATCTATTTTCTTCGCCATAGCTGCCATCTGTGCCGACAACTGAGTAATAGCATCCACTTCCAACAAACCTGCAACTTTGGGTTGTGGCATCCGAGATGTAGGATTTTGAAAATCATTTACTGCCATCATCTCGATAAGGTTATAGGCTTCCTCATAACTCTTTGCCCATAATGCTCCTCCTGCAGCTGCATCTACAATCGGCCTAGACTGCAATCCCAATCCATTATAGAATGTGTTGATCACTATCCAATCTGGCATGCCATAGTGCGGACACTTCCGTAACATCGCTTTGTATCTCTTCCATGCCTCATATAAGGATTCACCCTGTTGTTGCTCGAACTGAGAGATTGTTGTCCTCATTTTCGCAGTCTTAGCCATTGGGAAAAACTTGGCTAAGAACTTCTGTGCTAAGTCCTTCCATGTAGTTATAGATCCTGCTGGCAAAGAATGAAGCCAACTTCTCGCTTTATCCCTCAATGAGAACAGAAACAGCCTAAGTCTGATAGCATCCTCTGTCACCCCGTTATATCTGAACGTGTCACATATCTCAATAAAACTCAACAGGTGTTCATTCGGATCATCTGTAGCGGCACCCCCAAACTGAACCGTATTCTGCACCATTTGAATAGTGCCCATTTTTATCTCAAAAGTATTAGCTTCTATCGCTGGTCTGACTATGCTAGACTGTAATCCATTAATATTAGGCATGGAATATTCTCTCAGAGCTCTATGCTCCTCTCTTTGCTCTTCTCCTTGTCCCTCGGCTGCCATATTAGATGTAATAACTTCCAACTCTGCTTGTAGATTTCTACGCACTCTCGCTTTCCAACCTCTCCCGTTTATGTTGTCTTGAGCAGGTGTTAATTCGGGATTGGATGACCGCGTGCGCATAAAAATTTATACAAGTACCTGAAACAAAAACAAAAACAAAAATAGAAATGAGATTAGATTAGATTTGTCTAAGTCATACAATATAGCTTAAAACTGATGATAATTATTTAAATTTAAATGCCTTTTCCCGGCAGCGGCGCCAAAAACTTGTTGCCTCTTTTTTAGTTTAAAAAAAAGAGCTCTAACTCATGCAAGCATACATGTGTCAACAAGCAATACAGAGTAAGTCGAGTATCGATCCACGAAGAAAGTTGTCTAATTTAAACTATTATGCATCAACTAAATCACTCTCTTTATACGCTTAAACTAATGCTTATAATTGTGAATTACTCTAAATGCAAATAATAACTAAAATAAGAATAATAATGTAATAAATCAAATCTGGAGATAATGGGATCCTAACTTCATTTAACAGTTCATCTAATTACAACCATCATGCAAGATTGTTCACGTATCACAGAAAAGTAGCCAAGAGCACTAATGTAGACATAACCATTTTTCAATGTATCATGACCTACTTACATAACATCCACATGCAATAGACACCATGTAATCATCAATAAAACAAATCGCACCATATTTCTATGTGAGATTGCAGCAATATTGAATTTAAGCACAAACCCTTATTTAACTCATACGGTGAAACCGTATATGTCTATCTGATTCATAAAATACAAAAGCTAAGCAAAACAGCCCCATATACGCATGCTATCATGATTACAATCCATACTCGCATGTTATCTTTCAATTCCATACAAGCACCTAAAACGAATGGTGATCAATCATTCATGCATGCAAATCAACCATGATAGAACTTCCTTATGATACGTAAAATAGTCCAACAATCAGGCCATAAATTAGACTACGTATTAAACTCCGTTAGAATCCCATAATGGAGTTTAGTTCATAACTGAACCAAAAGCCATTATGGGATCAAAGAAACGCATGGAAAAATAAATAAGCAATTGAAAGAGATAAGAGAGAATCGATCAAACCCAATTGCTATTTATAAACCGAACTTAACGTTCAAATCCTCAATAATATCCAGCAACATAAAAGTAAAGCATCCACAATGACTGAATTCCAAAGAAGAAGTAGAGAATAATGATGTTATGCTTGGCTCTCTAATGGAAATCTCTTAAAGTGTGTAAACCCTAGTTCTCTCGTCAAAAACATGTAAAAACTAATGAATAATACGTCTGGTACCAACCAGAATTGTTTTAACCAACTACAACTCTTTTAATTTAAAAATTAAAATAAAACAGATCGTGACCTTAGAGATGTAGCATGGCAAGGCTTGTGTAGTAAGTCTGTCTAATCCGGTGATTCTTGGTAGGCGCATGAGTATTGGCATGTGTAGCCATGCTTCGCAATTTGGATTACGGTTCATTCTGTCGCTTCGATTCTCGTCATGCTACTCATCCTTGTCATACTGCTCTAGTTCAATTGTCCACCAATGCTTGGTTTCTTTGTTCCACTTGATCCTCAAACCTCCATTAGCTTCACCGCCACCAACCAACTTTAAGCTTATGCCAATTCCTGCACTTTTGCACCAAAGGAGTTCTCAGTGCATGCAATGCAAAATATTACGAAATGCAACTAAAAACACACTAAAATGTACTTGAGATGGGCATAGTTCGCCTGAATTGATATCCAATAAGTAGGTATAAAACCCACTTATCAAAAGGAGTTCTCAGTACATGCAATGAAAAATATTACAAAATGCAACTAAAAACACACTAAAATGTACTTGAGATGGGCATAGTTCGCGTGAATTGATATCCAATAAGTAGGTATAAAACCCACTTATCAACACGATTGTTGTATAATTAGTTTGTATTTGTATTCAGTACCTTGTATCTGACGACCCAAGATGGGTGATGTATACCTATTTTGGGGGCGTCACAGCTATTTTACGTAAACTTCTTCATTTATGTAACCATTGAGAAAAGCGCTTTTGACGTCCATTTGGTGTAGTTTGAACTTTCTGAAACAAGCACATGCTAATAATATTCGAATGGATTCCAAACGGGCTACAGGGGGCAAATGTTTCTTCATAGTCTATCCCTTCTTGCTGATTGTACCCTTGAGCTACTAATCTAGCTTTGTTTCTTGTAATTGTTCCGTACTCATCAAGTTTATTTTTGAATACCCATTTAGTTCCAATAATGGATACATCTTTTAGAGGAGGCATCAACTCCCACACTTGACATGTTTCAAATTGTTGTAGCTCTTCTTGCATTGCTAGTAGCCAATTTTCATCAAGTATGGCTTCTTTGGCGTTCTTTGGTTAAATTTGGGATAGAAATGCTGAGAAAGCACACATATTTTGTGCTTTTCTTCTTGTAGTAACTCCTTCATTTATGTTCCTAATGATGTTATCGGGAGGATGATTTTTGATGTATCTTGTTGATTTTGGAAGTTGAATGTTCATGGATCACTTCTTCAGTAGTTTCTGAATCATGGTCTTGTTGTTCGTTCATTTTAACTTGCTGGATATGTTCCTGATTTTCGTATTCAGCTTGCTGGATAGGGTCTTGATCCTGCTGTTCTTCTAATCCAGCTTGCTAGATCGGTTCCATAGTCTTGCTGTTTTGCTTTATGTGGTAAGATGGATTTGCAGCAGTCTTTAAATTTCCTGCATCTTCCTCTCTTTCTTTTGGAATATCATGGTTAGATTCATTAAATTTGATATGTATAGATTCTTCGATACACATCTTTTGCACATTATAAATGCGATATGCTCTACTATTTTGTGAGTAGCCAATGAATATTCCCTCATATGATCTAGCATCAAACTTGCCCAAGTTCCCACTAGTGTCAAGAATAAAACATTTAGATCCAAATACTTTGAAATAACTTATATTAGGAAGTCGATTATTTAATAATTCATATGGTGTTTTCAAAATAATTAGACGGATTAACACTTTATTTAGTACATAACATGATGTGTTTACAGCTTCAACCCAAAATTTCTTTGGAAGTTTACTTTCTTGAATTAGAGTTCTAGCTGTTTCTTGTAATGTTCGATTCTTCCTTTCTACCACTCCATTTTATTGGGGAGTTCTAGGTGCTGAGAATTCATAAGTAATTCCTTTTTGATTACAAAATATAATAAAATATTTTTGAAATTCAGTACCATGATCACTTCTGATTTTTATAAGATTAAGACAATATTTTTTGTCTCCAAATTTCTAATCAGTTTTTCAAATTCTTTAAATGCCTCATCTTTTGTTTTGTGTTGGCGAGTTTTGAAAACTGGACAATAACTCGGTCTTCGTATGTCAGAATTGAGTCATATAAGTTGTAACCCGTGTTTAATACCTACGTGGTGCTATGTGTGTGTTTGTGTGGCGTTTGGACGGTCGAGGCGGGTTTTGGGCTCTTTTTCGGCTTTTTGCATAAATGGTAACGAGTTTTACAAATTGGGTGATAACTCGGCTTCCGTATGTCGGAATCGAGTCCCGTAAGTTGTAACGCGTGTCTAATACCTACGCGGTGTTATGTGTGTAGTTGCGTGGCGTTTGGACAGGCGAGGCGGTTTTGGGCTCTTTTTTGGCTTTTTGCCTAAGTGTTGACGAGTTTTGCAAACTGGGCGATAACTCGGTCTTCGTATGTCAGAATCGAGTCCCGTAAGTTGTAACATGCTTTGGGTTGCTGCGTACAGTTTGGACTGATGTGTCCCTCCCCTCCGCATTTGTAACATACGACCGGTGGTCATTCTCCTTCCTTAACAACAGGTGCTGGTATTGACGTCTTTCCATCATTATTGAATTTCCTATTCTTGAAATTTCCACTTTTATTATCTTGGCCATGATTACCACCGAAGTGGTTACCATTTCTGGCATGTTAATTCCCTCCTCGTTTGTTGTCACCGCTTCGATGACTGCTACCACTGGTATTATCGATTTACCGGCTGCTCTCTCTTAGTTAGGTTAACTCATTATCGCGCTCCAATAACTGAGCCCTATTTATAACATCTGAATACAAACACAGTTTGTGAGAAATTAGGTATTGACGTATCTCAAGTTTTAAACCTCTTAGAGACATCCGCGTTATTCTCTCCTCATTATACCCCAAGTGGGACGCAAACCGGGACAACTCAACAAACTTAGCTTCGTACTATGACACGGTCATATTATTTTTCTCTAGCTTGATGAACTCCACTTCTTTCATGTGACGAATACTTTCGGGAAAGTACTTGTCGTTGAACAGTTCTTAGAACTTTTCCCAAGACATCTTTAGTGCGGCAAGTTGAGTACGCTTTACAGATTCCCACAAGTAATCTGCCTCTCCTAACAACATGAAGGCGACAAAGGGAACCTTTTTCTCCTTGGAGCATTCCAATATATCAAATATCTTGGTGATCTGCTTTATCCACGCCTCCGCCTTAAGTTGTTTTGGCTCTCCCAAAAACTCTGGTGGTCCCAGCTCCTTGAACTACTTAGTGGTGACCATCCGAGAGTTGCCAGTGTTTCCACCTGTATTTTGAACAGGAGTCGCTCTCGCCTGATGTTGCATGAGTTGCATAAATCCTCTGAACATCCCATCATTCATTGTTTGGTCGGTGTTGTTGTTTTCCTGAGGATTATTGTCTTCATGATGCACATTATCCTGGTTATTGATCTGTGGTGACTCAACGGTCTCCTGTGCTCCATTGCTATTCTCAACATTCTCGGATGTTATTTTTAAACACTGCCACAAAACAAGGGTTAATTGACATGCCACATATTATCCCTATATTCTGACCGACCAACTAAAATTAGGTAGGTCATACTAGTGAGGGAATTACCCGTCTCTCACCTCCTAGTTCTAGTCTCACATCTCAGTCAGGGATCATATCCCTAAGCTTTGATACCAACTGTGACGCCCCCAAAATAGGTATACATCACCCATCTTGAGTCGCCAAATACATGGTACAGAATTTAAATACAAACTTCTTTGATACAGTACGACAAAACATAGCTGAGAGTTTCAACACGGATAATTTCTCGTAGAGAGTATACAAACTCAAATAAAGTCCTCATTACAATTATTATCACACTATTTCACATAATAGTGAGGACTACTATAGGCACCTATCTGGACAGTCACTCCATTCCCCGACTAGTCTCAACTATATTCTCATTTCCTGAAGAGAACAATGAAAGCAAAGGGTGAGCTCAACTAGCCCAGTAAAGAATATTATGACTAAGATAATGCAGAATAAATTATCGTTAGCCTTCAACAGTGTTAAATTGATAGAATACAATAGACAACAAGTTTAACTGCAACGGAACAAACAATCCATTAGAAGAGTCAAGTAGAGCATGATATCTACTATCTTCTATGATTTAAAAGTTCATCATCAACTTTATCCCTGAGACTCAGCTTAACAAATAATCCACATCACTGAATTATCCATGCACTACGGGCCAAGGATATTCATTATAATCACCAATGGCCATGATCGTGCCAACAACTGTCCATCAATGCACTACGGGCCAATGAGGACTTTTACCACATCACTTGTAACATTACGGGTCATGATTATACCGAATGATCCCTGGTCATAATCATACCAATCAACAGTCCATCTATGCACTACGGGCCAAAGATGACTTTTATAACAATATAAACATGAGGATGATGACAATTATATAAGAATTCAATTAAATGCAAGCAAAGGATAAATTCTAAAGATTTATAATTTAATTTATCCAGAATTCAATAATGTCCAAATTGTCAACATGATACTTCTTTGTGGAGTAAAATTCAAGAATAATATTGTATCAAAAATAATTTGGACCGAAAAGAAATCAATTTTTATCATGAATAGTACCCCGGGTGAATAGTACCCCATGAATAGTACTTCAGGAATAGTACCCTATGAATAGTACTCCGACATGAAAAGGTTAAAACTTATCAAGAATGCTCAGAATAATATTTTTATTAAAAGGTACTGGATGAAACACAAATATCAAGGATATTCTACTAATTCCAGGAATTATAGAAGCAATACTTACCGTAGTAAGTTTAAATTTAGGAATATGAAATGAAATAATATCCCTTCCATACTTTGGAGTATGAAAGAAAATAATATTTCTTACGAGTATTGAAATAAAATAATATCCTTTACCTTAATAGAAATTGGATTTGACTCGAATATCGGATATTATTATGAGAAAATCTTGCAGAAAAAACTACACTCAAAGTATCCTTATACTCAAGAAAAATACTCACAATATTATAGAATAGGAATTTCTGATATTGAAGTGGTGTGTTTTAGGAAGGAGGGGTTACCTCCTATTTATAGCAACGGAGGGAGAGATAAACGAATCTGCCTAATTTTTCTCCTGTCAAACTTTTGCCTAACTCTTCTTATTTTGCCATAGTTTAGGGCCCACTCTTTGAAAGCAAGTTTTGCAAATTAAGTCTTTGTTGGAGCATATTTCAATGCCTAACTTCACAATTATCAATATAGGTGAGGGTCCACAAAATTTAAGACAACAAATGCTTTGCAGACAATATTCTCTTCCAACCACTTCCACCAATCAAATAGCTTAACAATTTTGAAAAGATGCATACAGAGAATTCAAAACCAATTATCTAACCTCCACCCATTAATTCACATGCTGCAATTAATGAATTACAATATTATTCCCACCAACCCCTGCATAATGCTAAGGCAAATTAGGCAGCAAATTTGTTTGTCAAAAAGGTGGGCTATTCACAAAGTTATTTATATTATCACATTATACTATTATAATGTAATATTATAATAATATATTTAACTAAATATTTTATCGGGGAAGATAATATATCAAACTTTCAACAAATATTTCATGTTAAATTCCTTCATTTATATCAAAATTGAACCAATATCCACCACATAATAATTAATATTATAAGCTCACAATATCAATAACCAGATCATTCCCAGGAAAAAGGGGGCTTTCTGATAAGAATTTATCTTTATTGGCGCACAATTAGATGACCAAACCCCTTTCCTCGACAGAATTTTCTAGACATTGTCAATAATGCTAACTAATAATATGAATAATTATGTCGCGTCAATTATTGATTTAATAATGTAAAATATTGTGCAGATGATACTATGACAATAATTGAATCAATAATATAAGAGATTGTGCAACAATTACTGTGGCAATTTGCCCAAAGTTTAGCAACTAAACTTGATGCTTTTGCCATGTGCCCACAAAAAGAAAATAACCATCTGCCTTGGTCATCTCTTGCAATCCCTCCAATCCCAGATTGAATAAAACTGAGTGGCTTCTCACGTAAGCATCAATAATCAAAGGCACTGTACAATACCGTGTGTTACTATGCAATCACGCGTATTACTATACTTTTATCAACGGGTATTTCAACAGTTAACGGTAAAACTTTCGCCGTTATTTTTATAAAAAGATATTTCTGTCATTTTCTAACTCCGACAATAATTCCGTTGTGGAGTCCACCAATGATTGTGTCGTTGTACGAATATTCCCTGATAAAATGAATATTTCCCGACCAATCGAATATTTTATGACAACTTGCTTACTTTACAAAATTTATAAATATTACCCACAACTATAACATTATATCAAATTCACACCATAATATTTAAAAATAATATTTAGAAAAAAAATTCATCTTTATTCATAAAATTGGGGTCTTACAGTATGGACAACCAAGGGGATTTGGGCTCTTTTTTGGCTTTTTGCCTAAGTGTTGGCGAGTTTTGCAAATTGAGCGATTACTCAGTCTCCGTATATCGGAATCGAGTCCCGTAAGTTGTAACACGTGTCTAATACCTACGCGGTGCTATGTGTGCGTTTGCGCAGCATTTGAACGGCCGAGGCTGGTTTTGGGCTATTTTCAGCTTTTTGCCTAAGTGTTGGCGAGTTTTGCAAACTAGGCGATAACTCAGTCTTCGTATATCATAATCGAGTCACGTAAGTTGTAACACGTGTCTAATAGCTACGCGGTGCTATATGTGTGTTTGCATGGCATTTGGAAGACCGAGACGGGTTTTGGTCTATTTTTCAACTTTTTCCCTAAGTGTTGAGGAGTTTTACAAACTAAGCGATAAATCGGCCTCCGTATATCGGAATCGTGTATAATACCTACGCGGTGTTATGCGTGTGTTTGTGTGGCGTTTAGACGGCCGATGCGGATTTTGGGCTCTTTTTTGGCTTTTTGCCTAATTGTTGGCGGGTTTTGCAAACTGAGCGATAACTCGGCCTCCGTTTACCGGAATCGAGTCTCGTAAGTTGTAACGCGTGTCTAATACCTACGCGATGCTATATATGTTTGTGTGGCATTTGGATGGTCGAGGCGAATTTTGGGCTCTTTTTCGGCTTTTTGCTTAAGTGTTGGTGAGTTTTGCAAACTGAGCGATAACTCAGCCTCCGTTTGCTGGAATCAATTCCCATAAGTTGTAACGCGTGTCTAATACCTATACGGTGTTATGTGTGTGTTTGCGTGGCATTTGGACGATCGAGGCAAGTTTAGGGCTTTTTCGGCTTTTTACTTAAGTGTTGTCGAGTTTTGCAAACTAGGCGATACTTCGGTCTTCGTATGTAACACCTGTCTAATACCTACGCGGTGCTATGTGTGTTTGCGTGGCATTTGGACGGCCGAGGCGGGTTTTGGGCTCTTTTCAGCTTTTTACCTAAGTGTTGTCGAGTTTTGCAAACTGGGCGATAACTCGGCCTCCGTATGTCAGAATCGAGTCCCGAAAGTTGTAAAGCGTGTCTAATATCTACTCGGTACTATGTGTGTGTTTGTGCGGCGTTTGGACGGCTTAGGCGGGTTTTGGGGACTTTTTTGGCTTTTTACCTAAATATTGGTGAGTTTTGCAAACTAGGGGATAACTTGGTCTCCGTATATCGGAATCGAGTCCAGTAAGTTATATAACAAGTATCTAATACCTACGCGGTGCTATGTGTGTGTGTGTGCGTGGCGTTTGGACGGCCGAGGCGGGTTTTGGGCTCTTTTTCAGCTTTTTATCTAAGTGTTGGCGAGTTTTGCAAACTGGGCGATAACTCGATCTCCGTATACAGGAATCGAGTCCCGTAAGTTGTAAAAAATGTCTAATACCTACGCGGTGCTATGTATGTGTGTTTGGGTGGCGTTTGGACGGCCGAGGCTAATTTGGGCTCTTTTTCGGCTTTTTGCCTAAGTGTTGGCGAGTTTTGCAAACTGGGCGATAACTCGGTATCTGTATATCGGAATCGAGTCCCGTAAGTTGTAACACGTGTCTAATACCTACGCGGTGCTATGTGTATGTTTGTGTGGCGTTTGGACGGTCGAGACGGGTTTTGGGCTTTTATTCAGCTCTTTGCATAAGTGTTAGCGAGTTTTGCAAACTGGGCGATAACTTGGTCTCCGTATATCAGAATCGAGTCCCATAAGTTGTAACACGTGTCTAATACCTATGCAGTTCTATGTGTGTTTGTATGGCGTTTGGACAACCAAGGCGGTTTTTGGGCAATTTTCCGACTTTTTACCTAACTGTTGACGAGTTTTACAAATTGGGCGATAACTCGGCCTCCGTATGTCAGAATCGAGTCCCATAAGTTGTAACGCGTGTATAATACCTATGCGGTGCTATGTGTGTGTTTCCGTGGCATTTGGACTGTCGAGGCGGATTATGGGCTCTTTTTTGGCTTTATGCCTAAGTGTTGGCGAGTTTTGCAAACTGAGCGATTACTCAGCCTCCGTTTGCCGGAATCGAATCCAGTAAGTTGTAATGTGTGTCTAATACTTACGCGGTACTATATGTGTGTTTGCGTGGCATTTGAACGGTCGAGGCGGGTTTTGGGCACTTTTCGACTTTTTGCCTAAGTATTGTCGAGTTTTGTAATATGGGCGATAACTCGGTCTCCGTATGTTCGAATAGAGTCTCGTATGTTGTAATGTGTGTCTAATACCTATGCGGTGCTATGTATGTGTGTTTGCGTAGCGTTTGGCCAACCGAGGTGGATTTGGGCTCTTTTTCGGCTTTTTGCCTAAATGTTGGCGAGTTTTGCAAACTTGGCGAAAACTCAGCCTCTGTATGTCGGAATCGAGTCCCATAAGTTATGTAGCGTGTGTAATACCTATCTTGATTGCTATGCTGTGTGTTTTTGCGTGGCGTTTGAATGGTAGAAGGAGTTATGGGCTCTTTTTGGCTTTTTGCCTAAGTGTTGGCGAGTCTTGCAAACTGAGCGATAACTCGAGCTCCATATGTCGGAATCGAGTCCCGTAAGTTGTAAACCGTGTCTAATACTTACGCGGTGCTATGTGTGTGTTTGCATGGCATTTGGATGGCCGAGGCGGGTTTTGGGCTCTTTTTTGACCTTTTGCCTAAATGTTGGCAAGTTTTGCACACTAGGCGATAACTTAGCCTCCGTATATCGGAATCGAGTCTCGTAAGTTGTAACGCATGTCTAATACCTACGCGGTGCTATGTGTGTGTTTGTGTGGCGTTTGGACGGCCGAGGCGGGTTTTGGACTCTTTTTCAGTTTTTTGCCTAAGTGTTGACGAGTTTTACAAACTGGACGATAACTCGGTATCTGTATGTCGGAATCGAGTCCCGAAAGTAATAACGCGTGGCTAATACCTATGCGATTGCTTTCGTGTGTGTGTGTTTGCGTGGCGTTTGGACGACATCGAAAGCGGTTGGGCTCTTTTTTTGGCTTTTACCTAATTGTTTGGCGAGTTTTGCAACCGGGCGATAACTTCAGCCTCTATATGTTTCGAATTGAGTCCGATGAAGTTGTAACGCTGTGTCTAATACTTACGTGGTATGTGTGTGTTTGTCTGGTGTTTGGACAGCCGAGACGGGTTTTGGGCTCTTTTTCGGCTTTTTGCCTAAGTGTTGGCGAATTTTACAAACTAGGCGATAACTCAGCCTCCGTATATCGAAATAGAGTCCCGTAAGTTGAAACGCATGACTAATACCTACGCAATGCTATGTGTGTGTTTGTGTGGCGTTTGCACGGCCGAGGCGGGTTTTGGGCTCTTTTTTGACTTTTTGTCTAAGTGGTGCCGAGTTTTGCAAACTGGGTGATAACTTGGCCTCCGTTTATCGGAATCAAGTCCCATAAATTGTAACGCGTGTCTAATACCTACGAGGTGCTATGTGTGTTTGCGTGGCGTTTGGACGGCCGAGGCGGGTTTTCGGCTCTTTTCGGCTTTTTGCCTAAATGTTGCCTAGTTTTGTAAACTGGGTGTTAACTCGGCCTCCGTATGTCGGAATTGAGTCTCGTAAGTTTTAACGCGTGTCTAATACCTACGCGGTACTATGTGTGTGTTTGCGTGGCGTTTGGACGGTCGAGGCAGGTTTTGGACTCTTTTTCGGCTTTTTGCCTAAGCGTTGACTAGTTTTGCAAACTGGACGATAACTCGGTCTCCGTATGTCGGAATCGAGTCCCGAAAGTAATAACGTGTCGCTAATACCTATGCGGTACTATGTGTGTGTGTGTTTGTGTGGCGTTTGGACGGCCGAGGCGTATTTTGGGCTCTTTTTCAGCTTTTTTCCTAAGTGTTGGCGAGTTTTTCAAACTGGGCAATAACTCGGCCTCCGTATGTCGAAATCGAGTCCCGTAAGTTGTAACGCGTGTTTAATACCTACACAGTACTATGTGTGTGTTTGCATGGCGTTTTAACAGCCGATGCGGGTTTTGGGCTCTTTTTTAGCTTTTTGCCTAAGTGTTGGCGAGTTTTACAAACTGGGCGATAACTCGTCCTCCGTATATCGGAATCGAGTCCCGTAAGTTGTGACGCGTGTCTAATACCTACGCGGTATAATGTGTGTGTTTGTGTGGCGTTTCGACAGTCGAGGCGGGTTTTGGGATCTTTTTTGGTTTTTGCCTAAGTGTTGCCGAGTTTTCTAAATTGGGCGATAACTCGGCCTTCGTATGTCGGAATCGAGTCCCATAAGTTATAACGTCTGTCTAATACCTACGCGGTGCTATGTTTGTGTTTGTGTGGCGATTGGACGGCCGAGGCGGGTTTTGGGCTCTTTTTTGACTTTTTGCGTAAGTGTTGACAAGTTTTCCAAACTGGGCAATAACTCGACCTTCGTATTACAAAATCGAGTCCCGTAACTCGACCTTCGTATGTCAAAATTGAGTCCCGTAACAACAATTGGGTGATAACACAGACTTTTTGCCTAAGTGTTGACGAGTTTTGCAAACTGGACGAAAACTCGGCCTTCGTATGTCGGAATCGAGTCCCGTAAATTGTGACGCGTGTCTAATACCTAACCGATGCTAATTGTGTATTTGTGTGGCACTTGGACGGCCGAAACGGGTTTTGGGATCATTTTCGGCTATTTTCCTAAGTGTTGGCAAGTTTTGCAAACTGGGCAATAACGCGACCTCCGTATGTCAAAATCGAGTCCCGTAAGTTGTAACGCGTGTCTAATACCTACGCGGTGTTATGTGTGTGTTTGCGTGGCATCTGGACGGCCGAGGCGGGTTATGGGCTCTTTTTCGGCTTTTTGCCTAAGTGTTGACGAGTTTTGCAAACTGGATGATAACTCGGCCTTCGTATGTCGGAATCGAGTCCCGTAAGTTGTGACGCGTGTCTAATACCTACGATGTGCTATGTGTGTATTTGTGTGGCGCTTGGACGGCCGAGGTGGGTTATGGGCTCTTTTTCGGTTTTTTGCCTAAGTGTTGGCTAGTTTTGCAAACTGGGCGATAACTCGGCCTCCGTATGTCGGAATCGAGTCCCGTAAGTTGTAGCGCGTGTCTAAAACCTACGCGGTGATATGTGTGTTTGCATGGCATTTGGACGGCCAAGGCGTGTTTTGGGCTCTTTTTCGACTTTTTGCCTAAGTGTTTTCGACTTTTACAAACTGGACGATAACTCGGCCTCCGTATGTCAGAATCGAGTCCCGTAAGTTTTATCGCGTGTCTAATACCTACGAGGTGCTATGTGTGTGTTTGCGTGACGATTGGAGAGTCGAGCCAGGTTTGAGGCTCTTTTTCGGCTCTTTGCTTAAATGTTGGCGAGTTTTGCAAACTGGACAATAACTCGGCCTCCGTATATCAGAATTGAGTCTCGTAAGTTATGACGCATGTCTAAAACCTACGCGGTGCTATGTGAGTGTTTGCGTGGCGTTTGGACGGCCGAGGCGGGTTTTGGGGTTTTTTTGGCTTTTTGCCTAAGTGTTGACGAGTTTTGTAAACTGGGTGATAACTCAGCCTCCGTATGTCGGAATCGAGTACCGTAAGTTGTAACACATGTCTAATACCTATGCGGTTCTATATGTGTGTTTGTATGGCGTTTGGACGGCCGAGGATGGTTTTGTACTCTTTTTCCGCTTTTGACCTAAGTGTTGGCGAGTTTTGCAAACTGGACGATAACTCGGCCTTCGTATGTCAGAATCGAGTCCCATAAGTTGTAACGTGTGTCTAATACCTACGCGGTGCTATGTGTATGTTTGCTTGGCGTTTGGACGGCCGAGACAGGTTTTGGGCTCTTTTTCGGCTTTTTACCTCAATATTGCCGAGTTTTGCAAACTGGGCGATAACTCAGCCTCCGTATATCTGAATCGAGTCCCATAAATTGAGACGCATGTCTAATACTTACGCGGTGCTATGTGTGTGTTTGTGTGGCGTTTGTACGGCCGGGGCGGGTTTTGGGCTTTTTTCAGCTTTTTGCCTAACTATTGTCAAGTTTTGCAAACTGGGCGATAACTCGGTCTCAGTATATCGGAATCGAGTCCCGTAAGTTGTAACATGTGTCTAATACCTACTCGGTGCTATGTATGTGTTTGCATCGCGTTTGGACGGCCGAAGCGGGTTATGGGTTGTTTTTTGGCTTTTTGCCTATGTGTTTGTGAGTTTTGCAAACTGGGCGATAACTCGGCCTCCGTATGTAGGAATCGAGTCCTGTAAGTTTTAATGCGTGTCTAATAATTACGAGGTGCTATGTGTATATTTGCGTGACGTTTGCACGGCCGAGTCGTATTTTGGGCCCTTTTTCGGCTTTTTGCCTAAGTATTGGCGAGTTTTACAAACTAGGCGATAAATTGACCTCCGTACGTCAAAATCGAGTCCCGTAAGTTGTAACGCGTGTCTAATACCTACGCGGTGCTATGTGTGTGTTTGCATGGCATCTGGACGGCCAAGGCGGGTTTTGAGCTCTGTTTCGGATTTTTGCCTAAGTGTTGGCGAGTTTTGTAAACTGGACGATAACTCGGCCTTCGTATGTCAGAATCGAGTCCCGTAAGTTGTAACGCGTGTCTAATACCTACGCGGTGCTATGTGTGTGTTTGCGTGGCATCTGGACAACCGAGGAGAATATTGGGCTCTTTTTCGGCTTTTTGCCTAATTATTGGCGAGTTTTACAAACTGGGCAATAACTCGGCCTCCGTATATCAGAATTGAGTTTCGTAAGTTATAACGCATGTGTAATAACTACGCGGTATTATTTGTTTGTTTACGTGGCGTTTGGACGGCCGAGGCGGGTTATCGACTCTTTTTCTTTTTTTTTTGCCTAAGTGTTGGCGAGTTTTGCAAACTGGGTGATAACTCGGCCTCCTTATGTCAGAATCGAGTCCCGTAAGTTGTAACGCGTGTCTAACACCTACGCAGTGCTATGTGTGTGTTTGCATGGCGTTTGGACGATTGAGACGGATTTTGGCCTCTTTTTTGGCTTTTTGCCAAAGTGTTGGCGAGTTTTGCAAACGAGACGATAACTCGACCTCCATATTTTTGAATTGAGTCCCGTAAGTTGTAACGCGTGTCTAATACCTACGCGATGCTATGTGTATGTTTGCGTGGCGTTTGGATAGTCGAGGCAGGTTTGTGGCTCTTTTTCGGCTTTTTGCTTAAGTGTTGGCGAGTTTTGCAAACTGGACAATAACTTGGCCTTCGTATATCGGAATTTAGTCACGTAAGTTGTGAGTGGTATCTAAAACCTACGTGGTTCTATGAGTATGTTTGCGTGGCTTTTGGACGACTGAGGCGGGTTTTGGGTTCTTTTTTTTGCTTTTTGCCTAAGTGCTGACGAGTTTTGCAAATTGGATGATAACTCGACCTCCGTATTACAAAATCGAGTCCCGTAAGTTTTAACGCGTGTCTAATACCTATGCGATGCTATGTCTGTGGTTGCGTGGCATCTGGACGGCCGAGGCAGGTTTTGGGCTTTTTTTGACTTTTTGCCTAAGTGTTGCGAGTTTTGCAAATTGGACGATAACTCGGCCTTCGTACGTCGGAATTGAGTCCCGTAAGTTTAACGCTCGTCTAATACCAACGCGGTGGTATGTGTGTGTTTACGTGGCATCTGGACGGCCGAGGCGAGTTTTGGGCTCTTTTTCGGCTTTTTACCTAATTGTTGGCGAGTTTTACAAACTGGGCGATAACTCGGCCTCCGTTTATCGAAATCAAGTTCCGTAAGTTATAACGCATGTCTAATACATATGCGGTGCTATTTGTGTCTAATACCTAGGCCGAGACGGGTTATGGGCCCTTTTTCTTTTTTTTTTACCTAAGTGTTGGCAAGTTTTGCAAACTGGGCGATAACTCGGCTTCCGTATGTCGAAATCGAGTTCCGTAAGTTGTAACGCATGTCAAATACCTACGCGGTGCTATGTGTGTGTTTGCATGGCATTTAAACAGTCGAGACAGGTTTGCGATTTTTTTCGGCTTTTTTTTTAAGTGTTGGTGAGTTTTGCAAACTGGACAATAACTCAGCCTTCGTATATCGGAATCGAGTCCCGTAAGTTATGGCGCGTGTCTAAAACCTACGTGGTGCTATGTGTGTGTTTGCGTGGTGTTTGGACGACCAAGGCGTGTTTGGGTTCTTTTTTGGCTTTTTGCCTAAGTGTTGACGAGTTTTGTAAACTGGACGATAACTTGGCCTTCATATATCGGAATCTAGTCCCGTAAGTTGTGACGCGTGTCTAATACCTACGCGGTGCTATGTGTGTGTTTGTATGGCATTTGGACGACCGAGGAGGGTTTTAGCCTCATTTTTGGCTTTTTGTCTAAGTGTTGGCGAGTTTTGCAAACTGGACGATAACTCGGCCTCCGTATGTCGGAATCGAGTCTCGTAAGTTGTAACGCGCGTCTAATACCTACGCGGTGCTATGTGTGTATTTGCATGGCATTTAGAAAGGCAAGGAAGGTTTTGGGCTCTTTTTCGGCTTTTTGTTTAATTGTTGGCGAGTTTGGCAAACTGGACAATAACTCGGCCTCCGTATATCGGAATCGAGTCCCGTAATATGTGGCGCGTGTCTAAAACTTACGTGGTGCTATGTGTGTGTTTGCGTGGTGTTTGGACGGCTGACGCGGGTTTTGGGTTCTTTTTTGGCATTTTGCCTAAGTGCTGATGAGTTTTGCAAACTAGGCAATAACTCGACCTCCGTATGTCAAAATCAAGTCCCGTAAGTTGTAACGCGTGTCTAATACCTACGTGATGCTTTGTGGGTGTTTGCGTGGCATCTGGACTGCCGAGGCGGGTTTTGGGCTCTTTTTGGCTTTTTGCCTAAGTGTTGGCGAGTTTTACAAACTGGGCGATAACTCGGTATCAGTGTATCGGAATCTAGTCCCGTAAGTTGTAACACATGTCTAATACCTACGCGGTGCTATGTGTATGTTTGTGTGGCATTTGGACTGTCGAGGCGGGTTTTGGGCTTTTATTCAGCTTTTTGCATAAGTGTTAGCGAGTTTTGCAAACTGGGCGATAACTTGGTCTCCGTATATCAGAATCGAGTCCCATAAGTTGTAACACGTGTCTAATACCTACGCAGTTCTATGTGTGTGTTTGTATGGCGTTTGGACAACTAAGGCGGTTTTTGGGCAATTTTCCGGTTTTTTCCTAAGTGTTGACGAGTTTTACAAATTGGGCGATAACTCGGCCTCCGTATATCGGAATTGAGTCCCGTAAGTTGTAACACGTGTATAATACCTATTCGGTGCTATGTGTGTGTTTCCGTGGCGTTTAGACTGTCGAGGCGGATTATGGACTCTTTTTTGGCTTTATGCCTAAGTGTTGGCGAGTTTTGCAAACTGAGAGATTACTCAGCCTCCGTTTGCCGGAATCGAATCCAGTAAGTTGTAACGCGTGTCTAATACTTACGCGGTGCTATGTGTGTATTTGCATGGCGTTTGAACGGTCGAGGCGGGTTTTGGGCACTTTTCGACTTTTTGCCTAAGTGTTGTCGAGTTTTGTAATATGGGCGATAACTCGGTCTCCGTATGTTCGAATAGAGTCCCGTATGTTGTAACGTGTGTCTAATACCTATGCGGTGCTATATATGTATGTTTACGTAGCGTTTGGCCAACCGAGGTGGATTTGGGCTCTTTTTCGGCTTTTTGCCTAAATGTTGACGAGTTTTGCAAACTTGGCAAAAACTCAGCCTCTGTATGTCGGAATCGAGTCCCATAAGTTGTAACGCGTGTCTAATACCTATGCGGTGTTATGTGTGTTTGCGTGGCGTTTGGACGGCCGAGGCGGGTTATGGGCTCTTTTTCGGCTTTTTGCCTAAGTGTTGGCGAGTCTTGCAAACTGAGCGATAACTCGAGCTCCATATGTCGGAATCGAGTCCCGTAAGTTGTAAACCGTGTCTAATACTTACGCGGTGCTATGTGTGTGTTTGAGTGGCGTTTGGACGGCCGAGGAGGGTTTTGGGCTCTTTTTTGACCTTTTGCCTAAATGTTGGCGAGTTTTGCACACTGGGCGATAACTTGGCCTCCGTATATCGGAATCGAGTCTCGTAAGTTGTAACGCATTTCTAATACCCACGCGGTGCTTTATGTGTATGTTTGTGTGGCGTTTGGATGGCCGAGGCGGGTTTTGGACTCTTTTTTAGTTTTTTGCCTAAGTGTTGACGAGTTTTACAAACTAGACGATAACTCGGTATCTGTATGTCGGAATCGAGTCCCGAAAGTAATAACGCGTGGCTAATACCTATGCGGTGCTATATGTGTGTGTTTGCGTGGGGTTTGGACGACCGAGGCGGATTTGGGCTCTTTTTCGCTTTTTACCTAAGTGTTGGCGAGTTTTGCAAACTGGGCGATAACTCGACCTCTATATGTCGGAATTGAGTCCGAGAAGTTGTAGAATGTCTAATACTACTTACGCGATTGCTATGTGTGTGTTTGTATGCAGCGTTTGGACGGTACCGAGGCGGTTTTGGGCTCTTTTTCGGCTTTTTGCCTAAGTGTTGGCGAATTTTACAAACTAGGCGATAACTCGGCCTCCGTATATCGAAATAGAGTCCCGTAAGTTGAAACGCATGACTAATACCTACGCAATGCTATGTGTGTGTTTGTGTGGCGTTTGCACGACAGTCGAGGCGGGTTTTGGGCTCTTTTTTGACTTTTTGTCTAAGTGGTGCCGAGTTTTGCAAACTGGGTGATAACTAGGCCTCCGTTTATCGGAATCAAGTCCCATAAATTGTAACGCGTGTCTAATACCTACGAGGTGCTATGTGTGTGTTTGCGTGGAATTTGGACGGCCGAGGCGAGTTTTCGGCTTTTTTCAGCTTTTTGCCTAAATGTTGCCTAGTTTTGTAAACTAGGTGTTAACTCGGCCTCCGTATGTCGGAATTGAGTCTCGTAAGTTTTAACGCGTGTCTAATACCTACGCGGTACTATGTGTGTGTTTGCGTGGCGTTTGGACGGTCGAGGCAGGTTTTGGTCTCTTTTTCGGCTTTTTGCCTAAGTGTTGACGAGTTTTGCAAACTGGACGATAACTCGGTCTCCGTATGTCGGAATTGAGTCCCGAAAGTAATAACGTGTCGCTAATACCTACGCGGTACTACGTGTGTGTGTTTGTGTGGCGTTTAGACGGCCGAGGCGTATTTTGGGCTCTTTTTCAGCTTTTTTCCTAAGTGTTGGCGAGTTTTTCAAACTGGGCAATAACTCGGCCTCCGTATGTCGAAATCGAGTCCCGTAAGTTGTAACACGTGTTTAATACCTACACAGTACTATGTGTGTGTTTGCATGGCGTTTTAACAGCCGATGCGGGTTTTGGGCTCTTTTTTAGCTTTTTGCCTAAGTGTTGGCGAGTTTTACAAACTGGGCGATAACTCATCCTCTGTATATCAGAATCGAGTCCCGTAAGTTGTGACGCGTGTCTAATACCTACGCGGTATAATGTGTGTGTTTGCGTGGCGTTTCAACAGTCGAGGCGGGTTTTGGGATCTTTTTTGGTTTTTGCCTAAGTGTTGGCGAGTTTTCTAAACTGGGCGATAACTCGGCCTCCGTATGTCGGAATCGAGTCCCATAAGTTATAACGTCATCTAATACCTCTGCGGTGCAATGTGTGTGCTTGTGTGGCGTTTGAATGGTCGAGGCGGGTTTTGGGATCTTTTTGGCTTTTTGCCTAAGTGTGGACGAGTTTTCTAAACCGGGCGATAACTTAGCCTCAAAATGTCGGAATCGAGTCCCATAAGTTATAACGCATGTCTAATACCTACGCGGTGCTATGTTTGTGTTTGTGTGGCGTTTGGACGGCCGAGGCGGGTTTTGGGCTCTTTTTTGGCTTTTTGCGTAAGTGTTGACAAGTTTTCCAAACTGGGCAATAACTCGACCTCCGTATGTCAGAATCGAGTCCTGTAAGTTGTAACGCCTGTCTAATACCTACGCGGTGCTATTTGTGTGTTTGCATGGCGTTTAGGACGGCCGAGGCGGGTTTTGGACTCTTTTTCGGCTTTTTACCTAAGTGTTGCCGAGTTTTGCAAACTGGGTGATAAATAGGCCTTCGTATGTCGGAATCGAGTCCCGTAAGTTGTAACGCGTGTTTAATACCTATGCGGTGCTATGTGTGTGTTTGCGTGGCGTTTGGACTACTGTGGCGTGTTTTGGACTCTTTTTCGGATTTTTGCCTAAGTGTTGACGAGTTTTACAAACTGGACGATAACTCGGTCTCCGTATGTCGGACTCGAGTCCCGAAAGTTGTAACGCGTGGCTAATACCTACGCGGTGCTATGTGTGTGTGTTTACGTGGAGTTTGGACGGCCGAGGCGGATTTGGGCTCTTTTTTGGCTTTTTACCTAAGTGTTGGCGAGTTTTACAAATTGGGCGATAAATAGGCCTCCGTATGTCAGAATCGAGTCCCGTAAGTTGTAACACGTGTCTAATACCTACGCGGTGCTATATGTGTGTTTGTGTGGCGTTTGGACGGCCGAGGAGGGTTTTGGTCTCTTTTTCAGCTTTTTGTCTAAGTGTTGGCGAGTTTTGCAAACTGGGCGATAACTCAACCTCTGTATGTCGGAATCAAGTCTCGTAAGTTGTAACGCATGTGTAATACCTATGCGGTGCTATGTGTGTGTTTTGCGTAGTGTTTGATGGCCGAGCCGAGTTTCGGAGTCTTTTCGGCTTTTTTCTAAGTGTTGTTAGAGAGTTTTGCAAAGCGGGTGATAACTCGACCTAAGTATGTCGGAATCGAGTCTCGTAAGTTATAACGATGTCTAATACCTACGTGGTGCTATGTGTGTGTTTGCATGGCGTTTGGACGTCCGAGGCGTGTTTTGGTCTCTTTTTGACTTTTTGCGTGAGTGTTGTGAGTTTTGCAAATTGGACGATAACTTTCGGTCTCCGTATGTTGGAATCAAGTCCCGAAAGTTATAACACGTGGCTAATACCTACGCGGTGATATGTGTGTGTGTTTGCGTGGAGTTTGGATGGCCGATGTGACGACCCCAAAATAGGTATACATCACACATTTTGAATCACCAAATACATGGTACAGAGTACAAATACAAACTTAAATATACAACATGAGCTGTGAGTTTTAATACCAATATTTTCTTTGAGACAGTATTCAAACTCAAAATAAGTCATCAATACATTTATTATCATACTATTTCACAGAATAGTGAGGACTACTAATGTAACCGTCTAGACCGTCAATCCATTCCCCGACTAGTCCCAGCTATATTCTCATTTCCTGAAGAGAACATTGAAAGAAAGGGTGAGCTCAACTAGCCCAGTAAGAAATATTATGACTAAGATAATGCAGAATAAATTATCCTTAGCCTTCAACAGTGTTAAACTGATAAAATATAACAAACATCAAGTTTAACTGCAGCGGAACAAGCAATCCATTAGAAGAGTCAAGCAGAGAATAAAATCTACTATCTTCTATGATTTAAAAGGTTTTTCATCACTTTTACCGCTGAGACTCAGCTTAATAAATAATCCACATCATTAAATCATCCCTGCACTACAGGCCAAGGATATTCTTTAGTATAACAACCACGAATTATCCATGCACTACGAGCCAAAGATAATCATGTTTTCAGCAACGGTTCTGATCATGCTATAAAATAATTCATCTTTGCACCCTTGGCCGAAGAGAATCCATAGCCATAATCATACCAAAAACTGTCCATCAATGCACTACGATCCAATGAGGACTTTTTCCACATCATTTGTAACATTACGGTCATGATTATACCGAGTGTGTTGATCATGCTATAAAACAATTGTTGGCGAGTTTTGCAAACTGGACGATAACTCGGCCTCCGTATGTCAGAATCGAGTCCCGTAAGTTGTAACACATGTCTAATACTTATGCGGTGCTATGTGTACCTTTGCGTGGCGTTTGGACGGCCGAGTAGGGTTTAGGGATCTTTTTTGGCTTTTTGCCTAAGTGTTGACGAGTTTTACAAACTAGGCAATAACTCGACCTCCGTAAGTCAAAATCGACTCCCGTAAGTTATAACGCGAGCCTAACACTTATGCGGTGCTATGTGTGTTTGCGTGCCATCTGGACGGCCGAGGCGGGTTATGGGCTTTTTTTGGCTTTTTGCCTAAGTGTTGGCGAGATTTGCAAACTAGGCGATTACTCGGCCTCCGTATATCGGAATCGAGTTCCGTAAGTTATAACGCATGTCTAATACCTACGCGGTACTATGTGTGTGTTTACGTGGATTTTGGACGGTCGAGACGGGTTATGGGCTCTTTTTTGGTTTTTTGCCTAAGTGTTTTCGAGTTTTGCAAACTGGCCGATAACTCGACCTCCGTATGTCGGAATTGAGTCCCATAAGTTGTAACGCGTGTCTAATAACTACGCGATGCTATGTGAGTGTTTGCATGGCATTTAGACGGTCGAAGCGGGTTTTGGCCTCTTTTTTGGCTTTTTATCTAAGTGTTGGCGAGTTTTGCAAACTGAATGATAACTCGGCCTCCGTATGTCGGAATCGAGTCTCGTATGTTGTAACGTGTGTCTAATACCTACGCGGTGCTATGTGTGTGTTTGCATGGCGTTTAGAAAGGCGAGGCAGGTTTTGGGCTCTTTTTCGGCTTTTTGCTTAAGTGTTGGTTAGTTTTGCAAACTGGACAATAACTCGGCCTCCGTATATCGGAATCAAGTCCCGTAAGTTGTGGCGCGTGTCTAAAATCTATGTGATGCTATGTTTGTGCTTGCATGGCGTTTGGCTTTTTTGCCTAAGTGTTGTGAGTTTTACAAACCTGGATAAAAACTTCGGCCAGATGTCGGAATCGAGTCCCGTAAATTGTGGACGTGTCTAATACCTAACCGGTGCTAATTGTGTATTTGTGTGGCGCTTGGACGGCCGAAACGGGTTTTGGGATCATTTTCGGCTTTTTTCCTAAGTGCTGGCAAGTTTTGCAAACTGGGCAAATAACTCGACCTCCGTATGTCAAAATCGAGTCCCGTAAGTTATAACGCGTGTCTAATACCTACGCGGTGTTATGTGTGTGTTTGCGTGGCATCTGGACGGCCGAGGCGGGTTATGGGCTCTTTTTCGGCTTTTTGCCTAAGTGTTGACGAGTTTTGCAAACTGGATGATAACTCGGCCTTCGTATGTCGGAATCGAGTCCCGTAAGTTGTGACGCGTGTCTAATACCTACGCTGTGCTATGTGTGTATTTGTGTGGCGCTTGGACGACCGAGGCGGGTTATGGGCTCTTTTTCGGCTTTTTGCCTAAGTGTTGGCGAGTCTTGCAAACTGAGCGATAACTCGAGCTCCATATGTCGGAATCGAGTCCCGTAAGTTGTAAACCGTGTCTAATACTTACGCGGTGCTATGTGTGTGTTTGAGTGGCGTTTGGACGGCCGAGGAGGGTTTTGGGCTCTTTTTTGACCTTTTGCCTAAATGTTGGCGAGTTTTGCACACTGGGCGATAACTTGGCCTCCGTATATCGGAATCGAGTCTCGTAAGTTGTAACGCATTTCTAATACCTACGCGGTGCTATGTGTATGTTTGTGTGGCGTTTGGATGGCTGAGGCGGGTTTTGGACTCTTTTTTAGTTTTTTGCCTAAGTGTTGACGAGTTTTACAAACTAGACGATAACTCGGTATCTGTATGTCGGAATCGAGTCCCGAAAGTAATAACGCGTGGCTAATACCTATGCGGTGCTATATGTGTGTGTTTGCGTGGGGTTTGGACGACCGAGGCGGATTTGGGCTCTTTTTCGGCTTTTTACCTAAGTGTTGGCGAGTTTTGCAAACTGGGCGATAACTCGACCTCTATATGTCGGAATTGAGTCCAGTAAGTTGTAACGCGTGTCTAATACTTACGCGGTGCTATGTGTGTGTTTGTCTGGCGTTTGGACAGCCGAGACGGGTTTTGGGCTCTTTTTCGGCTTTTTGCCTAAGTGTTGGCGAATTTTACAAACTAGGCGATAACTCGGCCTCCGTATATCGAAATAGAGTCCCGTAAGTTGAAACGCATGACTAATACCTACGCAATGCTATGTGTGTGTTTGTGTGGCGTTTGCACGGTCGAGGCGGGTTTTGGGCTCTTTTTTGACTTTTTGTCTAAGTGGTGCCGAGTTTTGCAAACTGGGTGATAACTTGGCCTCCGTTTATCGGAATCAAGTCCCATAAATTGTAACGCGTGTCTAATACCTACGAGGTGCTATGTGTGTGTTTGCGTGGAATTTGGACGGCCGAGGCGAGTTTTCGGCTTTTTTCAGCTTTTTGCCTAAATGTTGCCTAGTTTTGTAAACTAGGTGTTAACTCGGCCTCCGTATGTCGGAATTGAGTCTCGTAAGTTTTAACGCGTGTCTAATACCTACGCGGTACTATGTGTGTGTTTGCGTGGCGTTTGGACGGTCGAGGCAGGTTTTGGTCTCTTTTTCGGCTTTTTGCCTAAGTGTTGACGAGTTTTGCAAACTGGACGATAACTCGGTCTCCGTATGTCGGAATTGAGTCCCGAAAGTAATAACGTGTCGCTAATACCTACGCGGTACTACGTGTGTGTGTTTGTGTGGCGTTTAGACGGCCGAGGCGTATTTTGGGCTCTTTTTCAGCTTTTTTCCTAAGTGTTGGCGAGTTTTTCAAACTGGGCAATAACTCGGCCTCCGTATGTCGAAATCGAGTCCCGTAAGTTGTAACACGTGTTTAATACCTACACAGTACTATGTGTGTGTTTGCATGGCGTTTTAACAAACCGGCGCGGGTTTTGGGCTCTTTTTAGCTTTTTGCCTAAGTGTTGGCGAGTTTTACAAACCGGGCGATAACTCATCCTCTCAGATATCGAGAATCGAGTCCCGTAAGTTGTGACGCTGCGTCTAATACCTACGCGGTATAATGTGTGTGTTTTGCGTATGCGTCAACAATGAGGCGGGTTTTGGGATCTTTTTTGGTTTTTGCCTAAGTGTTGGCGAGTTTTCTAAACTGGGCGATAACTCGGCCTCCGTATGTCGGAATCGAGTCCCATAAGTTATAACGTCTGTCTAATACCTACGCGGTGCAATGTGTGTGCTTGTGTGGCGTTTGGACGGTCGAGGCGGGTTTTGGGATCTTTTTTGGCTTTTTGCCTAAGTGTGGACGAGTTTTCTAAACTGGGCGATAACTTAGCCTCAAAATGTCGGAATCGAGTCCCATAAGTTATAACGCATGTCTAATACCTACGCGGTGCTATGTTTGTGTTTGTGTGGCGTTTGGACGGCCGAGGCGGGTTTTGGGCTCTTTTTTGGCTTTTTGCGTAAGTGTTGACAAGTTTTCCAAACTGGGCAATAACTCGACCTCCGTATGTCAGAATCGAGTCCTGTAAGTTGTAACGCCTGTCTAATACCTACGCGGTGCTATTTGTGTGTTTGCATGGCGTTTAGGACGGCCGAGGCGGGTTTTGGACTCTTTTTCGGCTTTTTACCTAAGTGTTGTTAGAGTTTTGCAAAACTGGGTGATAAATAGGCCTTCGTATGGAATCGAGTCCCGTAAGTTGTAACGCGTGTTTAATACCTATGCGGTGCTATGTGTGTGTTTGCGTGGCGTTTGGACTACTGTGGCGTGTTTTGGACTCTTTTTCGGATTTTTGCCTAAGTGTTGACGAGTTTTACAAACTGGACGATAACTCGGTCTCCGTATGTCGGACTCGAGTCCCGAAAGTTGTAACGCGTGGCTAATACCTACGCGGTGCTATGTGTGTGTGTTTACGTGGAGTTTGACTACGGTAGGCGGATTTGGGCTCTTTTTGGCTTTTTACCTAAGTGTTGGCGAAGTTTTACAAATTGGGCGATAAATAGGCCTCCGTGTATGTCGAGAATCGAGTCCCGTAAGTCAGAACACACGTGTCTCAATACCCACTGTGGTGCTATATGTGTGTTTGTGTGGCGTTTGGACGGCCGAGGAGGGTTTTGGTCTCTTTTTCAGCTTTTTGTCTAAGTGTTGGCGAGTTTTGCAAACTGGGCGATAACTCAACCTCTGTATGTCGGAATCAAGTCTCGTAAGTTGTAACGCATGTGTAATACCTATGCGGTGCTATGTGTGTGTTTGCGTAGTGTTTGGACGGCCGAGCCGGGTTTCGGGGTCTTTTTCGGCTTTTTGTCTAAGTGTTGCCGAGTTTTGCAAACTGGGTGATAACTCGACCTAAGTATGTCGGAATCGAGTCTCGTAAGTTATAACGCGTGTCTAATACCTACGTGGTGCTATGTGTGTGTTTGCATGGCGTTTGGACGTCCGAGGCGTGTTTTGGTCTCTTTTTTGACTTTTTGCGTGAGTGTTGACGAGTTTTGCAAATTGGACGATAACTCGGTCTCCGTATGTTGGAATCAAGTCCCGAAAGTTATAACACGTGGCTAATACCTACGCGGTGATATGTGTGTGTGTTTGCGTGGAGTTTGGATGGCCGATGTGACGACCCCAAAATAGGTATACATCACACATTTTGAATCACCAAATACATGGTACAGAGTACAAATACAAACTTAAATATACAACATGAGCTGTGAGTTTTAATACCAATATTTTCTTTGAGACAGTATTCAAACTCAAAATAAGTCATCAATACATTTATTATCATACTATTTCACAGAATAGTGAGGACTACTAATGTAACCGCTCTGACCATCAATCCATTCCCGACTAGTCCCAAATTTATATTCTCATTTCTGAAGAGAACATTGAAAGAAAGGGTGAGCTCAACTAGCCCAAAGAAGAAATATTATGACTAAGATAATGCGAATAAATTATCCTTAGCCTTCAATGATGTTAAACCGATAAAATATAACAAACATCAAGTTTAATCTGCAGATGGAACAAGCAATCCATTAGAAGAGTCAGCGAGAGAATAAAATCTACTATCTTCTATGATTTAAAAGGTTTTTCATCACTTTTACGGCGAGACTCAAATTTTAATAAATAATCCACATCATTAAATCATCCCCGCACTACTGTGCCAAGGATATTCTTTAGTATAACAACCATTTAATTATCCATGCACTACGAGCCAAAGATAATCATGTTTTTCAAAGAACGGTTACGATCATGCTATAAAATAATTCATCTTTGCACCCTTGGGAAGAGAATCCATAGCCATAATCATACCAAAAACTGTCCATCAATGCACTACGATCCAATGAGGACTTTTTCCACATCATTTGTAACATTACGGTCATGATTATACCGAGTGTGTTGATCATGCTATAAAACAATTGTTGGCGAGTTTTGCAAAGCGGACGATAACTTCGGCCTCGTATGTCGAGAATCGAGTCCCGTAAGTTGTAACACATGTCTAATACTTATGCGGTGCTATGTGTACCTTTGCGTGGCGTTTGGACGGCCGAGTAGGGTTTAGGGATCTTTTTTGGCTTTTTGCCTAAGTGTTGACGAGTTTTACAAACTAGGCAATAACTCGACCTCCGTAAGTCAAAATCGACTCCCGTAAGTTATAACGCGAGCCTAACACTTATGCGGTGCTATGTGTGTTTGCGTGCCATCTGGACGGCCGAGGCGGGTTATGGGCTTTTTTTGGCTTTTTGCCTAAGTGTTGGCGAGATTTGCAAACTAGGCGATTACTCGGCCTCCGTATATCGGAATCGAGTTCCGTAAGTTATAACGCATGTCTAATACCTACGCGGTACTATGTGTGTGTTTACGTGGATTTTGGACGGTCGAGACGGGTTATGGGCTCTTTTTTGGTTTTTTGCCTAAGTGTTTTCGAGTTTTGCAAACTGGCCGATAACTCGACCTCCGTATGTCGGAATTGAGTCCCATAAGTTGTAACGCGTGTCTAATAACTACGCGATGCTATGTGAGTGTTTGCATGGCATTTAGACGGTCGAAGCGGGTTTTGGCCTCTTTTTTGGCTTTTTATCTAAGTGTTGGCGAGTTTTGCAAACCGAATGATAACTTCGGCCTCTCGTATGTCGGAATCGAGTCTCGTATGTTGTAACGTGTGTCTAATACCTACGCGGTGCTATGTGTGTGTTTGCATGGCGTTTAGAAAGGCGAGGCAGGTTTTGGGCTCTTTTTCGGCTTTTTGCTTAAGTGTTGGTTAGTTTTGCAAACTGGACAATAACTCGGCCTCCGTATATCGGAATCAAGTCCCGTAAGTTGTGGCGCGTGTCTAAAATCTATGTGATGCTATGTTTGTGCTTGCATGGCGTTTGGCTTTTTGCCTAAGTGTTGACGAGTTTTACAAACTGGACAAAAACTCGGCCTTCGTATGTCGGAATCGAGTCCCGTAAATTGTGACGCGTGTCTAATACCTAACCGGTGCTAATTGTGTATTTGTGTGGCGCTTGGACGGCCGAAACGGGTTTTGGGATCATTTTCGGCTTTTTTCCTAAGTGCTGGCAAGTTTTGCAAACTGGGCAAATAACTCGACCTCCGTATGTCAAAATCAAGTCCCGTAAGTTATAACGCGTGTCTAATACCTACGCGGTGTTATGTGTGTGTTTGCGTGGCATCTGGACGGCCGAGGCGGGTTATGGGCTCTTTTTCGCTTTTTTTGCCTAAGTGACGAAGTTTTGCAAACCGGATGATAACTCGGCCTTCGTATGTCGGAATCGAGTCCCGTAAGTTGTGACGCGTGTCTAATACCTACGCTGTGCTATGTGTGTATTTGTGTGGCGCTTGGACGACCGAGGCGGGTTATGGGCTCTTTTTCGGTTTTTTGCCTAAGTGTTGGCTAGTTTTGCAAATTGGGCGATAACTCGGCCTCCGTATGTCAAAATTGAGTCCCGTAAGTTGTAGCGCATGTCTAAAACCTACGCGGTGATATGTGTGTTTGCATGGCATTTGGACGGCCAAGGCGTGTTTTGGGCTCTTTTTCGACTTTTTGCCTAAGTGTTTCCGAGTTTTGCAAACTGGACGATAACTCGGCCTCCGTATGTCAGAATCGAGTCCCGTAAGTTGTAACGCGTGTCTAATACCTACGAGGTGCTATGTGTGTGTTTGCGTGACGATTGGAGAGTTGAGCCAGGTTTGAGGCTCTTTTTCGGCTCTTTGCTTAAATGTTGGCAAGTTTTAAAAAATGGACAATAACTCGGCCTCCGTATATCAGAATTGAGTCTCGTAAGTTATGACGCATGTCTAAAACCTACGCGGTGCTATGTGAGTGTTTGCGTGGTGTTTGGACGGCCGAGGCGGGTTTTGGGTTTTTTTTGGCTTTTTGCCTAAGTGTTGACGAGTTTTGTAAACTGGGCGATAACTCAGTCTCCGTATGTCGGAATCGAGTACCGTAAGTTGTAACACATGTCTAATACCTACGCGGTTCTATGTGTGTATTTGTATGGCGTTTGGACGGCCGAGGATGGTTTTGCACTCTTTTTCGGCTTTTTACCTAAGTGTTGGCGAGTTTTGCAAACTGGACGATAACTCGGCCTTCGTATGTCAGAATCGAGTCCCATAAGTTGTAACGTGTGTCTAATACCTACGCGGTGCTATGTGTGTGTTTGCGTGGCGTTTGGACGGCAGAGACGGGTTTTGGGCTCTTTTTCGGCTTTTTACCTCAATATTGCCGAGTTTTGCAAACTGGGCGATAACTCGGCCTCCGTTTATCTGAATCGAGTCCCATAAATTGAGACGCGTGTCTAATACTTACGCGATGCTATGTGTGTGTTTGTGTGGCGTTTGTACGGCCGGGGCGGGTTTTGGGCTTTTTTCAGCTTTTTGCCTAACTATTAACGAGTTTTGAAAATTGGGCGATAACTCGGTCTCCGTATATCGGAATCGAGTCCCGTAAGTTGTAACATGTGTCTAATACCTACTCGGTGCTACGTATGTGTTTGCATCACGTTTGGACGGCCGAAGCGGGTTATGGGTTCTTTTTTGGCTTTTTGTCTATGTGTTGGCAAGTTTTGCAAACTGGGCGATAACTCGGCCTCCGTATGTAGGAATCGAGTCCTGTAAGTTTTAATGCGTGTCTAATAATTACGCGGTGTTATGCGTGTGTTTGTGTGGCGTTTGGACGGCCGAGTCGGATTTTGGGCCCTTTTTCGGCTTTTTGCCTAAGTATTGGCGAGTTTTACAAACTAGGCGATAAATCAACCTCCGTACGTCAAAATCGAGTCCCGTAAGTTGTAACGCGTGTCTAATACCTACGCGGTGCTATGTGTGTGTTTGCGTGGCATCTGGACGGCCAAGGCAGGTTTTGGGCTCTGTTTCGAATTTTTGCCTAAGTGTTGGCGAGTTTTGTAAACTGAACGATAACTCGGCCTTCGTATGTCAGAATCGAGTCCCGTAAGTTGTAACGCGTGTCTAATACCTACGCGGTGCTATGTGTGTGTTTGCGTGGCATCTGGACAACCGAGGCGAGTATTGGGCTCTTTTTCGGCTTTTTGCCTAATTGTTGGCGAGTTTTACAAACTGGGCAATAACTCGGCCTCCGTATATCAGAATCGAGTTTCGTAAGTTATAACGCATGTGTAATAACTACATGGTATTATTTGTTTGTTTGCGTGGCGTTTGGACGGTCGAGGCGGGTTATCGACTCTTTTTCTTTTTTTTTGCCTAAGTGTTGGCGAGTTTTGCAAACTGGGCGATAACTCGGCCTCCTTATATCAGAATCGAGTCCCGTAAGTTGTAACATGTGTCTAACACCTACGCAGTGCTATATGTGTGTTTGCATGGCGTTTGGACGATCGAGACTGGTTTTGGCCGTTTTTTTGGCTTTTTACCAAAGTGTTGGCGAGTTTTGCAAACTAGACGATAACTCGACCTCCGTATGTCAGAATCGAGTCCCGTAAGTTGTAACGCATGTCTAATACCTACGCGATACTATGTGTATGTTTGCGTGGCGTTTGGACAGTCGAGGTAGGTTTGGGGCTCTTTTTCGGCTTTTTGCTTAAGTGTTGGCGAGTTTTACAAATTGGACAATAACTTGGCCTTCGTATATCGGAATTTAGTCACGTAAGTTGTGAGTGGTGTCTAAAACCTACATGGTTCTATGAGTGTGTTTGCGTGGCGTTTGGATGAGTGAGGCGGGTTTTGGGTTCCTTTTTTGCTTTTTGCCTAAGTGTTGACGAGTTTTGCAAATTGGGTGATAACTCGACCTCCGTATTACAAAATCGAGTCCCGTAAGTTGTAACGCGTGTCTAATACCTATGCGATGCTATGTATGTGTTTTGCGTGGCATCTGGACGGCCGAGGCGGGTTTTGGGCTTTTTTCGGCTTTTTGCCTAAGTGTTGCGAGTTTTGCAAACTAGACGATAACTCGGCCTTCGTACGTCGGAATTGAGTCCCGTAAGTTTAACGCTTCTATAATACCAACGCGGTGGTATGTGTGTGTTTGTGTGGCATCTGGACGGCCGAGGCGAGTTTTGGGCTCTTTTTCGGCTTTTTACCTAATTGTTGGCGAGTTTTACAAACTGGGCGATAACTCGGCCTCCGTTTATCGAAATCAAGTTCCGTAAGTTATAACGCATGTCTAATACCTATGCGGTGCTATTTGTGTCTAATACCTAGGTCGAGACGGGTTATGGGCCCTTTTTCTTTTTTTTCCCTAAGTGTTGGCAAGTTTTGCAAACTGGGCGATAACTCGGCTTTCGTATGTCGAAATCGAATTTCGTAAGTTGTAACGCATGTCAAATACCTACGCGGTGCTATGTGTGTGTTTGCATGGCGTTTAAAAAGTCAAGACAGGTTTGGGGTTTTTTTCGGCTTTTTTTTAAGTGTTGGCGAGTTTTGCAAACTGGACAATAACTCGGCCTCCGTATATCGGAATCGAGTCCCGTAAGTTATAGCGCGTGTCTAAAACCTACGTGGTGCTATGTGTGTGTTTGCGTGGCGTTTGGACGACCAAGGCGTGTTTGGGTTCTTTTTTGGCTTTTTCTCTAAGTGTTGACGAGTTTTGTAAACTGGACGATAACTTGGCCTTCGTATATCGGAATCGAGTCCCGTAAGTTGTGACGCGTGTCTAATACCTACGCGGTGCTATATGTGTGTTTCTATGGCATTTGGACGACCGAGGAGGGTTTTAGCCTCATTTTTGGCTTTTTGTCTAAGTTTTGGCGAGTTTTGCAAACTAGACGATAACTCGGCCTCCGTATGTCAAAATCGAGTCTCGTAAGTTGTAACGCGCGTCTAATACCTACGCGGTGCTATGTGTGTGTTTGCATGGCATTTAGAAAGGCGAAGCAGGTTTTGGGCTCTTTTTCGACTTTTTCCTTAACTGTTGGCGAGTTTGGCAAACTGGACAATAACTCGGCCTCCGTATATCAGAATCGAGTCCCGTAATATGTGGCACGTGTCTAAAACTTACGTGGTGCTATGTGTGTGTTTGCGTGGCATCTGGACGGCCGAGACGGGTTATGGGCTCTTTTTCGGCTTTTTGCCTAAGTGTTGGCGAAATTTGCAAACTGGGCAATAACTCGGCCTCCGTATATCAAAATCGAGTTCCGTTAGTTATAACGCATGTATAATACCTACGCGATGCTATATGTGTGTTTGCGTGGCGTTTGAACGGCCGAGGCAGATTATGGACTCTTTTTCGGTTTTTTGCCGAAGTGTTGGCGAGTTTTGCAAACTGGGCGATAACTCGGCCTCCGTATGTTAGGATCGATACCCATAAGTTGTAACACGTGTCTAATACCTACGCTGTGCTATGTGTGTATTTACGTGGCGTTTGAACAGCCGAGGCGGGTTATGGGCTCTTTTTCGATTTTTTGCCTAAGTGTTGGCGAGTTTTACAAACTGGGCGATAACCCGGCCTCCGTATGTCGGAATCGAATCCCGTAGGTTGTAAAGCGTTTTTAATACCTACGCGGTGTTATGCCTGTGTTTGTGTGGCGATTGGACGGCCGAGGCGGGTTTTGGGCTCTTTTTCGGCTTTTTACCTAAGTGTTGGTGAGTTTTTGCAAACTGGGCGATAACTCGGCCTCCATATGTCAGAATTGAGTCTCGTAAGTTCTAACGCGTGTCTAATACCTACACGTTGCTATGTGTGTGTTTGCATGGCGTTTAGACAGTCGAGGCAGGTTTGGGGCTCTTTTTTGGCTTTTTTCTTAAGTGTTGGCGAGTTTTGCAAATTGGACAATAACTCGGCCTCCGTATATCGGAATCGAGTCCCGTAAGTTGTGGCGTGTGTCTAAAACCTACATGGTGCTATGTGTGTGTTTCCGCGGCGTTTGGACGACGTAGGCTTGGTTGGCTTATTTTTTAGCTTTTTGCCTAAGTGTTGACGAATTTTGCAAACTTGGCGATAACTCGGCCTTCGTATGTCAGAATCGAGTCCCGTAAGTTGTGACGCGTGTCTAATACCTAATCGGTGATAATTGTGTGTTTGCGTGGTGCTTGGACGGCCGAGGCGGGATTTGGGTTCTTTTTCGGCTTTTTGCCTAAGTGTTGGCGAGTTGTGCAAACTGGGCAATAACTCGACCTCCGTATGTCAAAATCGAGTCCGGTAAGTTGTAACGCGTGTCTAATACCTACGCGGTGCTATGTGTGTGTTTGCGTGGCATCTGGACGACCGAGGCGATTTATGAGATCTTTTTAGGCTTTTTTGCCTAAGTGTTGGCGAGATTTGCAAACTGGGCGATAACTCGGCCTCCGTATATTAGAATTTTGTTCCGTATGTTATAACGCCTGTATAATACCTACGATGTGCTATGTGTGTGTTTGCGTAGCGTTTGAACGGCCGAGTAGAGTTTAGGGATCTTTTTTTGATTTTTGCCTAAGTGTTGGTGAGTTTTACAAACTAGGCAATAACTCGACCTCCGTAAGTCAAAATCGACTCCCGTAAGTTATAACGCGAGCCTAATACCTATGTGGTGCTATGTGTGTGTTTGCGTGCCATCCGAACTGCCGAGGCGGGTTATGGGCTTTTTTCGGCTTTTTTCGGCTTTTTGCCTAAGTGTTGGCGAGATTTGCAAACTAGGCGATAACTCGGCCTCCGTATATCGTAATCGAGTTCCGTAAGTTATAACGCATGTCTAATACCTACGCGGTACTATGTGTGTGTTTACGTGGACTTTGGACGGCCAAGGCGGGTTATGGGATCTTTTTCGGTTTTTTGCCTAAGTGTTTTCGAGTTTTGCAAACTGGCCGATAACTCGGCCTCCGTATATCGCAATAGAGTCCCGTAAGTTGTAATGCGTGTCTAATACCTACGCAGTGCTATGTGTGTGTTTGCATGGCATTTGGACGGCTGAGGCGGGTTTTGGCCTCTTTTTTGACTTTTTGTCTAAGTGTTAGCGAGTTTTGCAAACTAGGCGATAACTCGGCCTCCGTATATCGGAATTTTGTTCCGTATGTTATAACGCCTGTATAATACCTACGCTGTGCTATATGTGTGTTTGCGTTGCGTTTGAACGGCCGAGTAGAGTTTAGGGATCTTTTTTGGCTTTTTGCCTAAGTGTTGGCGAGTTTTACAAACTAGGCAATAACTTGACCTCTGTAAGTTAAAATCGACTCCCGTAAGTTATAACGCGAGCCTAACACCTATGCGGTGCTATGTGTGTGTTTGCGTGCCATCTGGACGGCCGAGGCGGGTTATGGGATTTTTGTCGGCTTTTTGCCTAAGTGTTGGCGAGATTTGCAAACTAGGCGATAACTCGGCCTCCGTATATCGGAATCGAGTTCCGTAAGTTATAACGCATGTCTAATTCCTATGCGGTGCTATGTGTGTGTTTATGTGGAGTTTAGACGGTCGAGGCGGGTTATGGGCTCTTTTCGGTTTTTTGCCTAAGTGTTTTCGAATTTTGTAAACTGGCCGATAACTCGACCTCCGTATGTCAGAATCGAGTCCCGTAAGTTGTAACGCGTGTCTAATAACTACGCGATGCTATGTGTGTTTGCATGGCGTTTGGACGACCGAGCTGGGTTTTGGCCTCTTTTTTGTCTTTTTGTCCAAGTGTTGGCGAGTTTTACAAACTGGACGATAACTCGGCCTCCGTATGTCGGAATCGAGTCTCGTAAGTTGTAACGCGTGTCTAATACCTACGCGGTGCTATTTGTGTGTTTGTATGGCGTTTAGACAGTCGAGGCAGGTTTGGAGCTATTTTTCGACTTTTTTCTTAAGTGTTGGCGAGTTTTGCAAACTGGACAATAACTCGGCCTCCGTATATCGGAATCGAGTCCCGTAAGTTGTAGTGCGTGTCTAAAACCTACGCGGTGCTATGTATGTGTTTGCTTGGCATCTGGGCGGCCGAGGCAGGGTATGGGCTCTCTTTCGGCTTTTTGCGTAAGTGTTGGCGAGATTTGCAAACTGAATGATAACTCGGCCTCCGTATGTCAAAATCGAGTCCCGTAAGTTGTAACGCGTGTTTAAAACCTACGCGGTGCTATGTATGTGTTTGCGTGGCATCTGGGCGGCCGAGGCAGGGTATGGGCTCTCTTTCGGCTTTTTGCCTAAGTGTTGGCGAGATTTGCAAACTGAATGATAACTCGGCCTCCGTATATCGGAATCGAGTTCCGTAAGTTATAACGCATGTATAATTCCTATGATGTGCTATATGTCTGTTTGCGTGGCGTTTGAACGGCCGAGGCGGATTATGGGCTCTTTTTCGGTTTTTTGCCTAAGTGTTGGCGAGTTTTGCAAACTAGGAGATAGCTCGGCCTCCGTATGTTGGAATAGAGTCCCATAAGTTGTAGCGCGTGTCTAATACATAGACGGTGCTATGTGTGTGTTTGCATGGCGTTTGGACGGCCGAGGCGGGTTTTGGGCTCTTTTTCGACTTTTTGCCTAAGTGTTGGCGAGTTTTGCAAACTGGACGATAACTCGGCCTCTGTATGTCGGAATCAAGTCCCGTAAGTTGTAACGCGTAGCTAATACCTACGTGGTGCTATGTGTGTGTTTGTATGGCATTTGGACGTCCGAGACGGGTTTTGGCCTCATTTTTGGCTTTTTGCCTAAGTGTTGGCGAGTTTTGCAAACTGGACGATAACTCGGCCTCCGTATGTCGGAATCGAGTCCCATAAGTTGTAACGCGTGTCTAATATCTACGCGGTGTTATGTGTGTGTTTGCGTTGCGTTTGGACGGCTGAGGCAGGTTTTGGGCTCTTTTTTGGCTTTTTGCCTAAGTGTTGGCGTGTTTTGCAAACTGGACAATAACTCGGCATCCGTATATCGGAATCGAGTCCCGTAAGTTGTGACGCGTGTCTAATACCTACCCAGTGCTATGTCTGTGTTTGCGTGGCATTTGGACGGCCGAAGCGGGTTTTGGGCTCTTTTTTGGTTTTTTGCCTATGTGTTGGTGAGTTTTACAAACTAGGCAATAACTCGACCTCCGTAAGTCAAAATCGACTCTCGTAAGTTATAACGCGAGCCTAACTGTTAGGCGGTGCTATGTGTGTGTTTACGTGCCATCTGGACGGCCGAGGCGGGTTATGGGCTTTTTCGGCTTTTTGCCTAAGTGTTGGCGAGATTTGCAAACTAGGCGATAACTCGGCCTCCGTATATCGGAATCGAGTTTACGTGGATTTTGGACGGCCGAGGCGGGTTATGGACTCTTTTTCAATTTTTTACCTAAGTGTTTTCGAGTTTTGCAAACTGGCCGATAACTCGACCTCCGTATGTCAGAATCGAGTCCCGTAAGTCGTAACGCGTGTCTAATAACTACGCGGTGTTATGTGAGTATTTGCATGGCGTTTAGACGGTCGAAGCGGGTTTTGGCCTCTTTTTTGGCTTTTTGTCTAAGTGTTGGCGAGTTTTGCAAACTGAACGATAACTCGGCCTCCGTATGTCAGAATCGAGACTCGTAAGTCGTAACGCGTGTCTAATACCTACGCGGTGCTATGTGTGTGTTTGTGTAGCATCTGGAAGGCCAAGGCGGATTTTGGGCTCTGTTTCGGATTTTTGCCTAAGTGTTGGCGAGTTTTGTAAACTGGACGATAACTCAGCCTTCGTATGTCAGAATCGAGTCCCGTAAGTTGTAACGCATGTCTAATACCTACGTGGTGCTATGTGTGTGTTTGTGTGGCATCTGGACAGCCGAGGCGAGTATTGGGCTCTTTTTCGGCTTTTTGCCTAATTATTGGCGAGTTTTACAAACTGGGCGATAACTCGGCCTCCGTATATCGGAATCGAGTTTCGTAAGTTATAACTCATGTGTAATAACTATGCGGTATTATTTGTTTGTTTGCGTGGCGTTTGGACGGCCGAGGCGGGTTATCGACACTTTTTCTTTTTTTTTTCCTATGTGTTGGCGAGTTTTGCAAACTGGGCGATAACTCGGCCTCCGTATGTAGGAATCGAGTCCTGGAAGTTTTAACGCGTGTCTAATAACTACGCGGTGCTATGTGTATGTTTGCGTGGCGTTTGGACGGCCGAGTCAAATTTTGGGCCCTTTTTCGGCTTTTTGCCTAAGTATTGGCGAGTTTTACAAACTAGGCGATAACTCGACCTCCGTACATCAAAATCGAGTCCCGTAAGTTGTAACGCGTGTCTAATACCTACGCGGTGCTATGTGTGTGTTTGCGTGGCATCTGGACGGCCAAGGCGGATTTTGGGCTCTGTTTCAGATTTTTGCCTAAGTGTTGGCGAGTTTTGTAAATTGGGCGATAACTCGGCCTTCGTATGTCAGAATCGAGTCCCGTAAGTTGTAACGCGTGTCTAATACCTACGCGGTGCTATGTATGTGTTTGCGTGGCATCTGGACAGCCGAGGCGAGTATTGGGCTCTTTTTCGGCTTTTTGCCTAATTGTTGGCGAGTTTTACATACTAGGCGATAACTCGGCCTCCGTATATCGGAATCGAGTTTCGTAAGTTATAACGCATGTGTAATAACTACGCGGTATTATTTGTATGTTTGCGTGGAGTTTGGACGGCCGAGACGGGTTTTGGGCTCTTTTTCGGCTTTTTGCCTCAATATTGCCGAGTTTTGCAAACTGGGCGATAACTCGGCCTCCGTATATCTGAATCGAGTCCCGTAAATTGAGACGTGTGTCTAACACCTATGCGGTGCTATGTGTGTGTTTGCATGGCGTTTGGACGACCGAGGCGGGTTTTGGCCTCTTTTTTGGCTTTTTGCCAAAGTGTTGGCTAGTTTTGCAAACTAGACGATAACTCGGTCTCCGTATTTTCGAATCGAGTTCCGTAAGTTGTAACGCGTGTCTAATACCTACGCGATGCTATGCATATGTTTGCGTAGAGTTTGGACAGTCGAGGTAGGTTTGGGGCTCTTTTTTGGCTTTTTGCTTAAGTGTTGGCGAGTTTTCCAAACTGGACAATAACTTGGCCTTCGTATATCAGAATTTAGTCATGTAAGTTGTGACTAGTGTCTAAAACCTACGTGGTTCTATGAGTGTGTTTGCGTGGCATTTGGACGGCTGAGGCGGCCGGGCGATAACTCGGCATCCGTATGTCGAAATCGAGTCCCGTAAGTTGTAACGCATGTCAAATACCTACGCGGTGCTATGTGTGTGTTTGCATGGTGTTTAGACAGTCGAGACAGGTTTGGGGTTTTTTTGGGCTTTTTTCTTAAGTGTTGGCGAGTTTTGCAAACTGGACAATAACTCGGCCTCCGTATATCGGAATCGAGTCCCGCAAGTTGTGGCGCATGTCTAAAACCTACGTGGTACTATGTGTGTGTTTGCGTGGCGTTTGAACGACCGAGGCGTGTTTGGGTTATTTTTGGCTTTTTGCCTAAGTGTTGACGAGTTTTGTAAACTGAACGATAACTTGGCCTTCGTATATCGGAATCGATTCCCGTAAGTTGTGACGCGTGTCTAATACCTACGCGGTGCTATGTATGTGTTTGTATGGCATTTGGACGACCGAGGAGGGTTTTGGCCTCATTTTTGGCTTTTTGCCTAAGTGTTGGCGAGTTTTGCAAACTGGACGATAACTCGACCTCCGTATGTTGGAATCGAGTCTCGTAAGTTGTAACGCGCATCTAATACCTACGCGGTGCTATGTGTGTGTTTGCATGGCATTTAGAAAGGCGAGGCAGGTTTTGGGCTCTTTTCGGCTTTTTGGTTAACTGTTGGCGATTTTGGCAAACTGGACAATAACTCGGCCTCCGTATATCGGAATCAAGTCCCGTAAGTTGTGGCACGTGTCTAAAACTTACGTGGTGTTATGTGTGTGTTTGCGTGGTGTTTGACTACCAAGCGAGTTTTGGGTTCTTTTTGGCTTTTTGCTGAAAGTGTTGACGAGTTTTGCAAACTAGGCAATAACTCGACCTCCGTATGTCAAAATCAAGTCCCGTAAGTTGTAACGCGTGTCTAATACCTACGTGGTGCTATGTGGGTGTTTGCATGGCATCTGGACGGCCGAGGCGGGTTATGGGCTCTTTTTGGCTTTTTGCCTAAGTGTTGGCGAAATTTGCAAACTGGGCGATAACTCGGCCTCCGGATATCGAAATCGAGTTCCGTAAGTTATAACGCATGTATAATACCTACGCGATGCTATATGTGTGTTTGCGTGGCGTTTGAACGGCCGAGGCAGATTATGGACTCTTTTTCGGTTTTTTGCCAAAGTGTTCGCGAGTTTTACAAACTGGGCGATAACTCGGCCTCCGTATGTCAGGATCAATACCCGTAAGTTGTAACGCCGGTCTAATACCTACGCTGTATTATGTGTGTGTTTGCGTGGCGTTTGAACGGCCGAGGCGGGTTATGGGCTCAATTTCGATTTTTTGCCTAAGTGTTAGCGAGTTTTGCAAACTGGGCGATAACTCGGCCTCCGTATGTCGGAATCGAGTCCCGTAAGTTGTAACGCGTTTCTAATACCTACGCGGTGTTATGCGTGTGTTTGTGTGGCGTTTGGACGGCCGAGGCGGGTTTTGGGATCTTTTTTGGCTTTTTACCTAAGTGTTGGCGAGTTTTTGCAAACTGGGCGATAACTCGTCCTCCGTGTGTCGGAATTGAGTCCCGTAAGTTGTAACACGTGTCTAATACCTACGCGGTGCTATGTGTGTGTTTGCATGGTGTTTGGACGGCTGAGGCGGGTTTTGGGCTCTTTTTCAGCTTTTTAACTAAGTGTTGGCGAGTTTTTACAAACTAGGCAATAACTCGACCTCCGTAAGTAAAAATCGACTCCCGTAAGTTTTAACACGAGCCTAAAACCTATGCGGTGCTATGTGCGTGTTTACGTGGCATTTGGACGGCCGAGGCGGGTTATGGGATCTTTTTCGCCTTTTTGCCTTAGTGTTAGCTAGATTTGCAAATTGGGCGATAACTCGGCCTCCGTATATCGGAATAGAGTTTCGTAAGTTATAATGTATGTCTAATACCTACGCGGTGCTATGTGTATGTTTATGTGGAGTTTGGACGGCCGAGACGGGTTATGTGCTCTTTTTCGATTTTTTGCCTAAGTGTTGGCGAGTTTTACAAACTGGGCGATAACTTGGCCTCCGTATGTCTGGTTCGAGTCCCGTAAGTTATAACACGTGTCTAATACCTACGCAGTGCTATGTGTGTGTTTGCATAGCATTTGGACGGCCGAGGTGAATTTTGGCCTCTTTTTTGACTTTTTGTCTAAGTGTTGGCGAGTTTTGCAAACTAGACGTTAACTCGGCCTACGTATGTAACGCATGTCTAATACCTACGCGGTGCTATGTGTGTGTTTGCAAGGCGTTTAGACAGTCGAGGCAGGTTTGGGGCTCTTTTTTGGTTTTTTTCTTAAGTGTTGACGAGTTTTACAAACTGGATAATAACTCGGCCTCCGTATATCGGAATCGAGTCCCGTAAGTTGTGGTGCGTGTGTAAAACATACGTGGTGCTATGTGTGTGTTTGCGTGGCGTTTGGACAACTGAGGGGGATTTTGCCCAAGTGTTGGCGAGTTTTGTAAACTGGGGGATAACTCAGCCTTCGTATGTCGGAATCGAGTCACGTAAGTTGTGACGCGTGTCTAATACCTAATTGGTGCTAATTGTGTGTTTGTGTGGCGCTTGGACGGCTGAGGCGGGTTTTGGGATCTTTTTCGGCTTTTTTGCCTAAGTGTTGGCGAGTTTTGCAAACTGGGAGATAACTCGGCCTCCGTATGTTGGAATCGAGTCCCATAAGTTGTAGCGCGTGTCTAATATCTAGACGGTGCTATGTGTGTATTTGAATGGCATTTGGACGGCCGAGGCGGGTTTTGGCCTCTTTTTCGACTTTTTGCCTAAGTGTTGGCTAGTTTTGCAAACTAAACGATAACTCGGCCTCTGTATGTCGGAATCGAGTCCCGTAAGTTGTGGCGCGTGTCTAAAACCTATGTGGTGATATGTGTGTGTTTGCGAAGCGTTGAAGCAACCGAGGCGGGTTATGGGCTCTTTTCGGTTTTTTGCCTAAGTGTTGCGTAGTTTTGCAACCGGGAGATAACTCGACCTCCGTATGTTGGAATCGAGTCCCGTAAGTTGTAACGCGTGTGTAATATAATATCTACGCGTTGCTATGTGTGTGTTTGCATGGCGTTTAGACAGCGAGCGAGGCAGTTTTGGGCTCTTTTTTTTTTTTTTGCTTAAGTGTTGGCTAGTTTTGCAAACCGGACAATAACTTCGACCTCTCAGATATCGGAATCGAGTCCCGTAAGTTGTGACGCTGCGCGTGTCTAATACCTACCCAAAGGTTATGTCTGTGTTTGCGTGGCATTTGGACGGCCGAAGCGGGTTTTGGGCTTTTTTTTGGGTTTTTGCCTATGTGTTGGCGAGTTTTACAAACTAGGCAATAACTCGACCAAGTAAGTCAAAAATCGACTCTCGTAAGTTATAACGCGAGCCTAACAGTTAAGCGGTGCTATGTGTGTGTTTCGTGCCATCCGGACTACCGAGGTGTTATGGGCTTTTTTTCGCTTTTTTGCCTAAGTGTTGGCGTAGATTTGCAAACTAAGCGATAACTCGGCCTCCGTATATCGGAATCGAGTTCCGTAAGTTATAACGCATGTCTAATACCTACGCGGTGCTATGTGTGTGTTTACGTGGATTTTGGACGGCCGAGGCAGGTTATGGACTCTTTTTCAATTTTTTGCCTAAGTATTTTCGAGTTTTGCAAACTGGCCGATAACTCGACCTCCGTATGTCAGAATCGAGTCCCGTAAGTTGTAACGCGTGTCTAATAACTACGCGGTGTTATATGAGTGTTTGCATGGCGTTTAGACGGCCGAAGCGGGTTTTGGCCTCTTTTTTGGCTTTTTATCTAAGTGTTGGCGAGTTTTGCAAACTGAACGATAACTCGGCCTCCGTATGTCAGAATCGAGTCTCGTAAGTCGTAACGCGTGTCTAATACCTACGCGGTGCTATGTGTGTGTTTGTGTAGCATCTGGAAGGCCAAGGCGGATTTTGGGTTCTTTTTCGGCTTTTTGCCTAAGTGTTGACGAGTTTTGCAAACTGGGCAATAACTCGACCTCCGTATGTCAAAAATCAAGTCCCGTAAGTTGTAACGCGTGTCTAATACCTCCACGGTGCTATGTGTGTGTTTGCGTGGTATCTAGACGGCCGAGGTGGGTTATGGACTCTTTTTCGGATTTTTGCCTAAGTGTTGGCGAAATTTGCAAACTGGGCGATAACTCGACCTCCGTATATCTGAATCGAGTCCCGTAAGTTGTAACGCGTGTCTAATACCTACGTAGTGCTATGTGTGTGTTTGCATGGTGTTTGGACGGCCGATGCGGGTTTTGGGCTCTTTTTTGACTTTTTACCTAAGTGTTGGCGAGTTTTACAAACTGGACGATAACTCAGCCTCCGTATGTCAGAATCGAGTCCCGTAAGTTATGACGCGTGTCTAATACCTAACCGGTGCTAATTGTGTATTTGTGTGGCGCTTGGACGGTCGAGGCGGGTTTTGGGATCTTTTTCGCTTTTTGCCTAAGTGTTGGCGAAGTTTTGCAACCGGGCAATAACTTCGACTCTCGTATGTCAAAATCGAGTCCCGTAAGTTGTAAAGCGTGTTTAAAACCTATGCGGTGCTATGTATGTGTTTGTGTGGCATCTGGACGGCCGACGCGGGTTATGGGCTCTCCTTCGGCTTTTTGCCTAAGTGTTGGCGAGATTTGCAAACTGAACGATAACTCGGCCTCCGTATATCGGAATCGAGTTCCATAAGTTATAACGCATGTATAATACCTACGCTGTCCTATATGTGTGTTTGCGAGGCGTTTCAACGGCCGAGGCGGATTATGGGCTCTTTTTCGGTTTTTTGCCTAAGTGTTGGCGAGTTTTGCAAACTGGGAGATAACTCGGCCTCCGTATGTTGGAATCGAGTCCCATAAGTTATAGCGCGTGTCTAATATCTAGACGGTGCTATGTGTGTATTTGCATGACATTTGGACGGCCGAGGCGGGTTTTGGGCTCTTTTTTGACTTTTTGCCTAAGTGTTGGCGAGTTTTGCAAACTAGACGATAACTCGGCCTCTGTATGTCGGAATCGAGTCCCGTAAGTTGTGGCGCGTGTCTAAAACCTATGTGGTGATATGTGTGTATTTGCGTAGCGTTTGAACGGCCGAGTCGGGTTATGGGCTCTTTTTCGGTTTTTTGCCTAAGTGTTGGCGAGTTTTGCAAACTGGGAGATAACTCGGCCTCCGTATATTGGAATCGAGTCCCGTAAGTTGTAACGCGTGTGTAATATCTACGTTGTGCTATGTGTGTGTTTGTATGGCGTTTAGACAGGCGAGGCAGGTTTTGGGCTCTTTTTCAGCTTTTTGCTTAAGTGTTGGCTAGTTTTGCAAACTGGACAATAACTCAGCCTCCGTATATCGGAATCGAGTCCCGTAAGTTGTGGTGCGTGTCTAAAACCTACGTGGTGCTATGTGTGTGTTTGCATGGCATTTGGACAACTGAGGGGGATTTTGCCCAAGTGTTGGCGAGTTTTGTAAACCGGGCGATAACTCAGCCTTCGTATGTCGAAATCGAGTCACGTAAGTTGTGACGCGTGTCTAATACCTACCTTCTGCTAATTGTGTGTTTGTGTGGCGCTTGGACGGCTGAGGCCGGTCTTGAGATCTTTTTTGGCTTTTTTGCCTAAGTGTTGGCGAGTTTTACAAACTGGGCAATAACTCGACCTCCGTATGTCAAAATTGAGTCCCGTGAGTTGTAACGCGTGTCTAATACCTACGCGGTGCTATGTGTGTGTTTGCATGGCATCTGGACGGAAGAGGCGGGTGATGGGCTCTTGTTCGGCTTTTTGCCTAAGTGTTGGCGAGATTTACAAACTGGGCGGTAACTCAGCCTCCGTATATCGGAATCGAGTTTCGTAAGTTATAACGCATGTAAAATACCTACGATGTGCTATGTGTGTGTTTACGTGGTGTTTGAATGGCCGAGGTGGCTTATGGGCTCTTTTTTGGTTTTTTGCCTAAGTGTTGGCGAGTTTTACAAACTGGGCGATAACTCGGCCTCCGTATGTCGGAATCGAGTCCCGTAAGTTGTAGCGCGTGTCTAATACCTACGCGGTGGTATGTGTATGTTTGCATGGCGTTTGGACGGCCGAGGCGGGTTTGGGGCTCTTTTTTGACTTTTTGCCTAAGTGTTGGCGAGTTTTACAAACTGGACGATAACTCGGCCTCCGTATGTCGGAATCGAGTCCCGTAAGTTGTGACGCGTGTCTAATACCTAACCGGTGCTAATTGTGTATTTGTGTGGCGCTTGGACGGCCGAGGCGGGTTTTGGGATCTTTTTCGGCTTTTTACCTAAGTGTTGGCGAGTTTTACAAAGTGGGCAATAACTCGACCTCCGTATGTCAAAATCGAGTCCCGTAAGTTGTAACGCGTGTTTAAAACCTATGCGGTGCTATGTATGTGTTTGCGTGGCATCTGGACGGCCGACGCGGGTTATGGGCTCTCTTTCGGCTTTTTGCCTAAGTGTTGGCGAGATTTGCAAACTGAACGATAACTCGGCCTCCGTATATCGGAATCGAGTTCCGTAAGTTATAACGCATGTATAATACCTACGCTGTCCTATATGTGTGTTTGCGTGGCGTTTGAACGGCCGAGGCGGATTATGGGCTCTTTTTCGGTTTTTTACCTAAGTGTTGGCGAGTTTTGCAAACTGGGAGATAACTCGGCCTCCGTATGTTGGAATCGAGTCCCATAAGTTGTAGCGCGTGTCTAATATCTAGACGGTGCTATGTGTGTGTTTGCATGGCGTTTGGACGGTCGAGGCGGGTTTTGGGCTCATTTTCGACTTTTTGCCTAAGTGTTGGCGAGTTTTGCAAACTAGACGATAACTCGGCCTCTGTATGTCGGAATCGAGTCCCGTAAGTTGTGGCGCGTGTCTAAAACCTATGTGGTGATATGTGTGTGTTTGCGTAGCGTTTGAACGGCCGAGGCGGGTTATGGGCTCTTTTTCGGTTTTTTGCCTGAGTGTTGGCGAGTTTTGCAAACTGGGAGATAACTCGGCCTCCGTATGTTGGAATCGAGTCCCGTAAGTTGTAACGCGTGTGTAATATCTACGCTGTGCTATGTGTGTGTTTGCATGGCGTTTAGACAGGCGAGGCAGGTTTTGGGCTATTTTTCGGCTTTTTGCTTAAGTGTTGGCTAGTTTTGCAAACTGGACAATAACTCGGCCTCCGTATATCGGAATCGAGTCCCATAAGTTGTGGCGCGTGTCTAAAACCTAAATGGTGATATGTGTGTGTTTGCGTGGCGCTTGGACGGCCGAGGCGGGTTTTGGGTTCTTTTTCGGCTTTTTGCCTTAGTGTTGACGAGTTTTGCAAACTGGGCAATAACTCGACCTCCGTATGTCAAAAATCGAGTCACGTAAGTTGTAACGCTTGTCTAATACCTACACGGTGCTATGTGTGTGTTTGCGTGGTATCTAGACGGCCGAGGCGGGTTATGGACTCTTTTTCGGATTTTTGCCTAAGTGTTGGCGAAATTTGCAAACTGGGCGATAACTCGACCTCCGTATATCAGAATCGAGTCCCGTAAGTTGTAACGCGTGTCTAATACCTACGCAGTGCTATGTGTGTATTTGCATGGCGTTTGGACGGCCGATGCGGGTTTTGGGCTCTTTTTTGACTTTTTGCCTAAGTGTTGACGAGTTTTACAAACTAGACGATAACTCGGCCTCCGTATGTCATAATCGAGTCCCGTAAGTTGTGACGCGTGTCTAATACCTAACTGGTGCTAATTGTGTATTTGTGTGGCGCTTGGACGATCGAGGCGGGTTTTGGGATCTTTTTTGGCTTTTTGCCTAAGTGTTGGCGAGTTTTGCAAACTGGGCAATAACTCGACCTCCGTATGTCAAAATCGAGTCCCGTAAGTTGTAACGCGTGTTTAAAACCTACGCGGTGCTATGTATGTGTTTGCGTGGCATCTGGACGGCCAAAGGCGGGTTATGGGCTCTTTTCGCTTTTTGCCTAAGTGTTGGCGAGTTTTTGCAAACCGAACGATAACTTCGACCAGATATATCGGAATCGAGTACCGTAAGTTATAACGCATGTATAATACCCTACGTTGGTTATATATGTGTGTTTGCGTGGCGTTTGAATGTACCGAGGAGGATTATGGGCTCTTTTTCGGTTTTTTGCCTAAGTGTTGGCGAGTTTTGCAAACTGGGAGATAACTCGGCCTCCATATGTTGAAATCGAATCCCATAAGTTGTAGCGCGTGTCTAATATCTAGACGGTGCTATGTGTGTGTTTGCATGGCGTTTGGACGGCCGAGGCGGGTTTTGGGCTCTTTTTTGACTTTTTGCCTAAGTGTTGGCGAGTTTTGCAAACTAGACGATAACTCGGCCTCTGTATGTCGGAATCGAGTCCCGTAAGTTGTGGCGCGTGTCTAAAACCTATGTGGTGATATGTGTGTGTTTGCGTAGCGTTTGAACGGCCGAGGCGGGTTATGGGCTCTTTTTCGGTTTTTTGCCTAAGTGTTGGCGAGTTTTGCAAACTGGGAGATAACTCGGCCTCCGTATGTTGGAATCGAGTCCCGTAAGTTGTAACGCGTGTGTAATATCTACGCGGTGCTATGTGTGTGTTTGCATGGTGTTTAGACAGGCGAGGCAGGTTTTGGACTCTTTTTCGGCTTTTTGCTTAAGTGTTGGCTAGTTTTGCAAACTGGACAATAACTCGGCCTCCGTATATCGGAATCGAGTCCCGTAAGTTGTGGCGCGTGTCTAAAACCTACGTGGTGCTATGTGTGTGTTTGCATGGCGTTTGGACAACTGAGGGCGATTTTGCCCAAGTGTTGGCGAGTTTTATAAACTGGGCGATAACTCAGCCTTCGTATGTCGAAATCGAGTCACGTAAGTTGTGACGCGTGTCTAATACCTACCTTCTGCTAATTGTGTGTTTGTGTGGCGCTTGGACGGCTGAGGTCGGTCTTGAGATCTTTTTCGGCTTTTTTGCCTAAGTGTTGGCGAGTTTTGCAAACTGGGCAATAACTCGACCTCCGTATGTCAAAATTGAGTCCCGTAAGTTGTAACGCGTGTCTAATACCTACGCGGTGCTATGTGTGTGTTTGCATGGCGTTTGGACGGCCGAGGCGGGTTTTGGGCTCTTTTTTGACTTTTTGCCTAAGTGTTGGCGAGTTTTGCAAACTAGACGATAACTCGGCCTCTGTATGTCGGAATCGAGTCCCGTAAGTTGTGGCGCGTGTCTAAAACCTATATGGTGATATGTGTGTGTTTGCGTAGTGTTTGAACGGCCGAGGCGGGTTATGGGCTCTTTTTCGATTTTTTGCCTAAGTGTTGGCGAGTTTTGTAAACTGGGAGATAACTCGGCCTCCGTATGTTGGAATTGAGTCCCGTAAGTTGTAACGCGTGTGTAATATCTACGCGGTGCTATGTGTGTGTTTGTATGGTGTTTAGACAGGCGAGGCAGGTTTTGGACTCTTTTTCGGCTTTTTGCCCAAGTGTTGGCTAGTTTTGCAAACTGGACAATAACTCGGCCTCCGTATATCGGAATCGAGTCTCGTAAGTTGTGGTGCGTGTCAAAAACCTAAGTGGTGATATGTGTGTGTTTGCGTGGCGCTTGGATGGCCGAGGCGGGTTTTGGGTTCTTTTTTGGCTTTTTGCCTTAGTGTTGACGAGTTTTGCAAACTGGGCAAATACTCGACCTCCGTATGTCAAAAATCGAGTCCCATAAGTTGTAACGCGTGTCTAATACCTACACGGTGCTATGTGTGTGTTTGCGTGGCATCTAGACGGCCGAGGCGGGTTATGGACTCTTTTTCGGATTTTTGCCTAAGTGTTGGCGAGATTTGCAAACTGGGCGATAACTCGACCTCCGTATATCAGAATCGAGTCCCGTAAGTTGTAACGCGTGTCTAATACCTACGCAGTGCTATGTGTGGGTTTGCATGGCGTTTGGACGGCCGATGCGGGTTTTGGCCTCTTTTTTGGCTTTTTGGCTTTTTGGCTAAGTGTTGGCGAGTTTTGCAAACTGGACGATAACTCGGCCTCCATATGTCAGAATTGAGTCTCGTAAGTTGTAACGCGTGTCTAATACCTACGCGTTGCTATGTTTGTGTTTTCATGGCGTTTAGACAGTCGAGGCAGGTTTGGGGCTCTTTTTTGGCTTTTTTCTTAAGTGTTGGCGAGTTTTGCAAACTAGACAATAACTCGGCCTCTGTATATCGGAATCGAGTCCCGTAAGTTGTGGCGCATGTCTAAAACCTACATGGTGATATGTGTGTGTTTTCGTGGTGTTTGGACGACTGAGGCGTGTTTGGGTTACTTTTTGGCTTTTTGCCTAAGTGTTGACGAGTTTTGCAAACTTGGCGATAACTCGGCCTTCGTATGTCGGAATTGAGTCCCGTAAGTTATGACGCGTGTCTAATACCTAATCGGTGCTAATTGTGTGTTTGCGTGATTCTTTCGGCCGAGGCGAGTTTTGGGTTCTTTTTCGGCTTTTTGCCTAAGTGTTGGCGAGTTTTGCAAACTAGGCAATAACTTGACCTCCGTATGTCAAAATTGAGTCCCATAAGTTGTAACGCGTGTCTAATACCTATGCGGTGCTATGTGTGTGTTTGCGTGGCATCTGGACGGCCGAGGCGGTTTATGGGCTCTTTTTTGACTTTTTGCCTAAGTGTTGGCGAGATTTGCAAACTGGGCGATAACTCGGCCTCCGTATATCGGAATCGAGTCCCGTAAGTTGTGGCGCGTGTCTAAAACCTACGTGATGCTATGTGTGTGTTTACGTGGCGTTTAGACAACTGAGGGGGATTTTGCCCAAGTGTTGGCGAGTTTTGTAAACTGGGTGATAACTCAGCCTTCGTATGTCAGAATCGAGTCACGTAAGTTGTGACACGTGTCTAATACCTAACTGCTACTAATTGTGTGTTTGTGTGGCGCTTGGACGGCTGAGGCGGGTTTTGGGATCTTTTTCGGCTTTTTTGCCTAAGTGTTGGCGAGTTTTGCAAACTGGGCAATAACTCGACCTCCGTATATCAAAATCGAGTCCCGTAAGTTTTAACGCGCGTGTTCAATACCTCACGCTGTGCTATGTGTGTGTTGTATGGCATCTGGACGGAAGAGGCGGGTGAAGGGCTCTTTTTGGCTTTTTGCCTAAGTGTTGCGTAGTTTTGTAATCTGGCGATAACTCGGCCTCCGTATATCGGAATCGAGTTTCGTAAGTTATAACGCATGTACAATACCTACGCTGTGCTATGTGTGTGTTTGCGTGGCGTTTGAATGGCCGAGGTGGGTTATGGGCTCTTTTTCGGTTTTTTGCCTAAGTGTTGGCGAGTTTTGCAAACTGGGCGATAACTCGGCCTCCGTATGTCGGAATCGAGTCCCGTAAGTTATAGCGCGTGTCTAATACCTACGCGGTGGTATGTGTATGTTTGCATGGCGTTTGGACGGCCGAGGCGGGTTTTGGGCTCTTTTTTGACTTTTTGCCTAAGTGTTGGCGAGTTTTACAAACTGGACGATAACTCGGCCTCCGTATGTCGGAATCGAGTCCCGTAAGTTGTGACGCGTGTCTAATACCTAACCGGTGCTAATTGTGTATTTGTGTGGCGCTTGGACGGCCGAGGCGGGTTTTGGGATCTTTTTCGGCTTTTTGCCTAAGTGTTGGCGAGTTTTACAAACTGGGGAATAACTCGACCTCCGTATGTCAAAATCGAGTCCCGTAAGTTGTAACGCGTGTTTAAAACCTATGCGGTGCTATGTATGTGTTTGCGTGGCATCCGGACCGGTACCCGGCGGGTTATGGGCTCTCTTTTCGGCTTTTTGCCTAAGTGTTTTGAAATTTTAAACCGAACGATAACTCGGCCTCCGTATATCGGAATCGAGTTCCGTAAGTTATAACGCATGTATAATACCTACGCTGTCCTATATGTGTGTTTGCGTGGCATTTGAACGGCCGAGGCGGATTATGGGCTCTTTTTCGGTTTTTTGCCTAAGTGTTGGCGAGTTTTGCAAACTGGGAGATAACTCGGCCTCCGTATGTTGGAATCGAGTCCCATAAGTTGTAGCGCGTGTCTAATATCTAGACGGTGTTATGTGTGTGTTTGCATGGCGTGTGGACGGCCGAGGCGGGTTTTGGGTTCTTTTTCGGCTTTTTGCCTTAGTGTTGACGAGTTTTGCAAACTGGGCAATAACTCGACCTCCGTATGTCAAAAATCGAGTCCCATAAGTTATAACGCGTGTCTCAAAACCTACGCGGTGCTATGTGAGTGTTTGCATGGCATCTAGACTACCGAGCGGGTTTTGGGTTTTTTCGATTTTTTGCACAAAGTGTTGGCGAGTTTTGCAAACTGGGCGATAACTCGGCCTCCGTATGTCGGAATCGAGTCCCGTAAGTTGCAACACGTGTCTAATACCTACGCGGTGCTATGTGTGTGTTTGTGTGGCATTTGGATTGCCGAAGATGGTTTTGCGCTCTTTTTCGGCTTTTTACCTAAGTGTTGGCGAAGTTTTGCAAACTGGACGATAACTCGCCTCCATATGTCGTAATCGAGTCCCATAAGTTGTAACGATGTGTTCAATACCCACGCGCTGCTATGTGTGTGTTTGCATGGCGTTGGACGGCCGAGACAGGTTTTGAGCTCTTTTTTCGGCTTTTTTGCCTCAATATTGTCTAGTTTTGCAACCGGGCGATAACTCTACCTCGATATCCGAATTGAGTCCCGTAAATTGAGACGCTGCGTGTCTAATACTTTACGTGGTATATGTGTGTGTTGTGTGGCGTTTGTACCACGGGACGGGTTTTTGGCTTTTTCGCTTTTTGCTAACTATCGTGTCGAGTTTTGCAAACCGGGCGATAACTCTCGGTCTCGTGATATCGGAATCGAGTCCCGTAAGTTGTAACATGTGTCTAATACCTACTCGGTGCTATGCATGTGTTTGCATGGCGTTTGGACGACCGAAGCGGGTTATGGGTTCTTTTTTGGCTTTTTTCCTATGTGTTGGCGAGTTTTGTAAACTGGGCAATAACTCGGCCTCCGTATGTAGGAATCGAGTCCTGGAAGTTTTAACGTGTCTAATAACTACGCGGTGCTATGTGTATGTTTGCGTGGCGTTTGGACGGCCGAGTCAGATTTTGGGCCCTTTTTCGGCTTTTTGCCTAAGTATTGGCGAGTTTTACAAACTAGGCGATAACTCGACCTTCGTACATCAAAATTGAGTCCCGTAAGTCGTAACGCGTGTCTAAAACCTACGCGGTGTTTATGTGTGTGTTTGTGTAGCATCTGGATGGCCAAGGCGGATTTTGGGCTCTGTTTCGGATTTTTGCCTAAGTGTTAGCGAGTTTTGTAAACTGGACGATAACTCGGCCTTCGTATGTCAGAATCGAGTCCCGTTAGTTTTAACGCATGTCAAATACCTATGCGGTGCTATGTGTGTGTTTGCGTGGCATCTGGATAGCCGGTGCTAATTATTGGCGAGTTTTACAAACTGGGCGATAACTCGGCCTCCGTATATCGGAATCGAGTTTCGTAAGTTATAACGCATGTGTAATAACTACGCGGTATTATTTGTTTGTTTGCGTGGCGTTTGGACGGCCGATGCGGGTTATCGACTCTTTTTCTTTTTTTTTTCCTATATGTTGGCGAGTTTTGCAAACTGGGCGATAACTCGGTCTCCGTATGTAGGAATCTAGTCCCGGAAGTTTTAACGCGTGTCTAATAACTATGCGGTGCTATGTGTATGTTTGCGTGGCGTTTGGACTGCCGATTCGGATTTTGGGCCCTTTTCGGGTTTTTGCCTAAGTATTGGCGAGTTTTACAAACTAGGCGATAACTCGACCTCCATATGTCAGAATCGAGTCTCGTAAGTTGTAACGCGTGTCTAATACCTATGCAGTACTAAGTGCGTGTTTGCGTGGCATCTGGACGGTCGAGGCGGGTTATGGGATCTTTGTAAACTGGGCGATAACTCGGCCTCTGTATATCGGAATAGAGTTTCGTAAGTTATAACGTATGTCTAATACCTACGCGGTGCTATGTGTGTGTTTATGTGGAGTTTGGACGGCCGAGGCAGGTTATGTGCTCTTTTTCGGTTTTTTGCCTAAGTGTTGGCGAGTTTTACAAACTGGGCGATAACTCGGCCTCTGTATGTCGGAATCGAGTCCCGTAAGTTGTAACGCATGTCAAATACCTACGCGGTGCTATGTGTGTGTTTGTATGGCGTTTAGACAGTCGAGACAGGTTTGGGGTTTTTTTCTGTTTTTTTCTTAAGTGTTGGCGAGTTTTGCAAACTGGACAATAACTCGGCCTTCGTATATCGGAATCGAGTCCCGCAAGTTGTGGCGCGTGTCTAAAACCTACGTTGTGCTATGTGTGTGTTTGCGTGGTGTTTGAACGATCGAGGCGTGTTTGGGTTCTTTTTTGGCTTTTTGCCTTAGTGTTGACGAGTTTTGTAAACTGGACGATAACTTGGCCTTCGTATATTGGAATTGAGTCCTGTAAGTTGTGACGCGCGTCTAATACCTACGCGGTGCTATGTGTGTGTTTGCATGGCATTTAGAAAGGCGAGGCAGGTTTTGGGCTCTTTTTCGGCTTTTTGCTTAACTGTTGGCGAGTTTGGCAAACTGGACAATAACTCGGCCTCCGTATATCGGAATCGAGTCCCGTAAGTTGTGGCGCGTGTCTAAAACTTACGTGGTGCTATGTGTGTGTTTGCGTGGTGTTTGGACGGCTGAAGCGGGTTTTGGGTTCTTTTTTGGCGTTTTGTCTAAGTGTTGACGAGTTTTACAAACTAGGCAATAACTTGACCTCTGTATGTCAAAATCAAGTCTCGTAAGTTGTAATGCATGTCTAATACCTACGTGGTGCTATGTGGATGTTTGCGTGGCATCTGGACGGCCGAGGCGGGTTATGGGCTCTTTTTCGGCTTTTTGCCTAAGTGTTGGCGAAATTTGCAAACTGGGCGATAACTCGGCCTCCGTATATCGAAATCGAGTTCCGTAAGTTATAACGCATGTATAATACCTACGCGATGCTATATGTGTGTTTGCGTGGTGTTTGAACGGCCGAGGCAGATTATGGACTCTTTTTTGGTTTTTTGCCAAAGTGTTGGCGAGTTTTCCAAACTGGGCGATAACTTGGCCTCCGTATGTCAGGATCAATACCCGTAAGTTGTAACGCCAGTCTAATACCTACGCTGTGCTATGTGTGTGTTTGCGTGGCATTTAAACGGCCGAGGCGGGTTATGGGCTCTTTTTCGATTTTTTGCCTAAGTGTTGGCGAGTTTTGCAAACTGGGCGATAACTCGGCCTCCGTATGTCGGAATCTAGTCCCGTAAGTTGTAAAGCGTTTCTAATACCTACGTGGTGTTATGCGTGTGTTTGTGTGGCGTGTGGACGGCCGAGGCGGGTTTTGGGCTTTTTTCGGCTTTTTACCTAAGTGTTGGCGAGTTTTTGCAAACTGGGCGATAACTCGTCCTCCGTGTGTCAGAATTGAGTCCCGTAAGTTGTAACGCGTGTCTAATACCTACGCGGTGCTATGTGTGTGTTTGCATGGTGTTTGGACGGCTGAGGCTGGTTTTGGGCTCTTTTTTGGCTTTTTAACTAAGTGTTGGCGAGTTTTAACAAACTAGGCAATAACCCGACCTCCGTAAGTAAAAATCGACTCCCGTAAGTTTTAAAAATTGACTCCCGTGTCTAATACCTACGCGGTGCTATGTGTGTGTTTGCATGGCATTTGGACGGTCGAGGCGAGTTTTGGCCTCTTTTTTGACTTTTTGTCTAAGTGTTGGCGAGTTTTGCAAACTAGACGTTAACTTGGCCTCCGTATATCGGAATCGAGTCCCATAAGTTGTGGCGCGTGTCTAAAACCTACGTGGTGCTATGTGTGTGTTTGCATGGCGTTTGGACAACTGAGGGGGATTTTGTGTTCTTTTTTGGCTTTTTGCCCAAGTGTTGGTGAGTTTTGTAAACTGGACGATAACTCAGCCTTCGTATGTCGGAATCGAGTCACGTAAGTTGTGACGTGTGTCTAATACCAAACTGGTGCTAATTGTGTGTTTGTGTGGCGCTTGGACGGCTGAGGCGGGTTTTGGGATCTTTTTCGGCTTTTTTGCCTAAGTGTTGGTGAGTTTTGCAAACTGGGCAATAACTCGACGTCCATATATCAAAATCGAGTCCCGTAAGTTTTAACGCATGTCTAATACCTACGCGGTGCTATGTGTGTGTTTGCGTGGCATCTGGACGGAAGAGGCGGGTGATGGGCTCTTGTTCGGCTTTTTGCCTAAGTGTTGGCGAGATTTACAAACTTGGCGATAACTCGGCCTCCGTATATCGGAATCGAGTTTCGTAAGTTATAACGCACGTATAATACCTACGTTGTGCTATGTGTGTGTTTGCATGGCGTTTGAACGGCCGAGGTGGGTTATGGGCTCTTTTTTGGTTTTTTGCCTAAGTGTTGGCGAGTTTTGCAAACTGGGCGATAACTCGGCCTCCGTATGTCGGAATCGAGTCCCGTAAGTTGTAGCGCGTGTCTAATACCTACGCGGTGGTATGTGTGTGTTTGCATGGCGTTTGGACAGCCGAGGCGGGTTTTGGGTTTTTTTTCGACTTTTTGCCTAAGTGTTTGCGAGTTTTGCAAACTGGACGATAACTCGGCCTCTGTATGTCGGAATCGAGTTCCATAAGTTGCGGCGCGTGTCTAAAACCTACGTGGTGATATGTGTGTGTTTGCGTAGAGTTTGAACGGCCGAGGCGGGTTATGGGCTCTTTTTCGGTTTTTTGCCTAAGTGTTGGCGAGTTTTGCAAACTGGGAGATAACTCGGCCTCCGTATGTTGGAATCAAGTCCCGTAAGTTGTAACGCGTATGTAATATCTACGCAGTGCTATGTGTGTGTTTGCATGGTGTTTAGACGGCCGAGGCGGGTTTTGGGCTCTTTTTTGAATTTTTGCCTAAGTGTTGACGAGTTTTGCAAACTGGACGATAACTAGGCCTCCGTATGTCGGAATCGAGTCCCGTAAGTTGTGACGCGTGTCTAATAACTAACCGATGCTAATTGTGTATTTGTGTGGCGCTTGGACGGCCGAGGCGGGTTTTGGGATCTTTTTCGGCTTTTTGCCTAAGTGTCGGCGAGTTTTCTAAACTGGGCAATAACTCAACCTCCGTATGTCAAAATCGAGTCCCGTAAGTTGTAACGCGTGTTTAAAACCTACGCGGTGCTATGTATGTGTTTGCATGGCATCTGGACGGCCGAGGCGGGTTATGGGCTCTCTTTCGGCTTTTTGCCTAAGTATTGGCGAGATTTGCAAACTGAACGATAACTCGGCCTCCGTATATCGGTATCGAGTTCCGTAAGTTATAACGCATGTATAATACCTACTCTGTGCTATATATGTGTTTGCGTATGCTTTGAGCACGAGAGAGCGGATTATGGGCTCTTTTTCGGTTTTTTGCCTAAGTGTTGGCGAGTTTTGCAAACTGGGAGATAACTCGGCCTCCGTATGTTGGAATCGAGTCGCATAAGTTGTAGCGCATGTCTAATACCTAGACGGTGCTATGTGTGTTTGCATGGCGTTTGGACGGCCGAGGCGGGTTGTGGGCTCTTTTTCGACTTTTTGCTTAAGTGTTGGCGAGTTTTGTAAACTGGACGATAACTCGGCCTCCGTATGTCGGAATTGAGTCCCGTAAGTTGTGGCGCGTGTCTAAAACCTATATGGTGATATGTGTGTGTTTGCGTAGCGTTTGAACGGCCGAGGCGGGTTATAGGCCCTTTTTCGGTTTTTTGCCTAACTGTTGGCGAGATTTGCAAACTGGGCGATAACTCGACCTCCGTATATCGGAATCGAGTCCCGTAAGTTATAACGCGTGTCTAATACCTACGCAGTGTTATGTGTGTGTTTGCATGGCGTTTGGACGGCCGATGCAGGTTTTGGCATCTTTTTTGGCTTTTTGGCTAAGTGTTGGCGAGTTTTGCAAACTGGACGATAACTCGGCCTCCATATGTCAGAATCGAGTTTCGTAAGTTGTAACGCGTGTCTAATACCTACGCGGTGCTATGTGTGTGTTTACTGGCATTTAGACAGTCGAGGCAGGTTTGGGGCTCTTTTTTGGCTTTTTTCTTAAGTTTTGGTGAGTTTTACAAACTGGACAATAACTCGGCCTCCGTATATCGGAATCAAGTCCCGTAAGTTGTGGCGTGTGTCTAAAACCTACATGGTGCTATGTGTGTGTTTCCGTGGGGTTTGGACGACTGAGGCGTGTTTGGGTTATTTTTTGGCTTTTTGCCTAAGTTGTGACGCGTGTCTAATACCTACGCGGTGCTATGTGTGTGTTTGTATGGCATTTGGACAACCGAGGAGGGTTTTGGACTCATTTTTGGCTTTTTGCCAAAGTGTTGGGGAGTTTTGCAAACTGGACGATAACTCGGCCTCCGTATGTCGGAATCGAGTCTCGTAAGTTGTAACATGCGTCTAATACCTACGCGGAGCTATGTGTGTGTTTACATGGCATTTAGAAAGGCGAGGCAGGTTTTGGGCTCTTTTTTGGCTTTTTGCTTAACTGTTGGCGAGTTTGGCAAACTGGACAATAACTCAGCCTCCGTATATCGGAATCGAGTCCCGTAAGTTGTGGCACGTGTCTAAAACTTACGTGGTACTATGTGTATGTTTGCGTGGTGTTTGGACGGCTGAAGCGGGTTTTGGGTTCTTTTTTGGCGTTTTGTCTAAGTGTTGACGAGTTTTGCAAACCAGGCAATAACTCGACCTTCGTATGTCAAAACCAAGTCCTGTAAGTTGTAACGCGTGTCTAATACCTACGCGGTGCTATATGTGTGTTTGTGTGGCATCTGGACGGCCGAGGCGGGTTAAGGGCTCTTTTTCGGCTTTTTGCCTAAGTGTTGGCGAAATTTGCAAACTGGGCGATAACTCGGCCTCTGTATATCGAAATCGAGTTCCGTAAGTTATAACGCATGTATAATACCTACGCGATGCTATATGTGTGTTTGCGTGGTGTTTGAACGGCCGAGGCAGATTATGGGCTCTTTTTTGGTTTTTTGCCAAAGTGTTGGCGAGTTTTCCAAACTCGGCCTCCGTATATCTGAATTTAGTCCCGTAAATTGAGACGCGTGTCTAATACTTACGCGATGCTATGTGTGTGTTTGCATGGCGTTTGGACGGCCGAAGCGGGTTTTGGCCTCTTTTTTGGCTTTTTATCTAAGTGTTGGCGAGTTTTGCAAACTGAACGATAACTCGGCCTCCGTATGTCGGAATCGAGTCTCGTAAGTTGTAACGTGTGTCTAATACCTACGCGGTGCTATGTGTGTGTTTGCATGGCGTTTAGAAAGGCGAGGCAGGTTTTGGGCTCTTTTTTGGCTTTTTGCTTAAGTGTTGGCGAGTTTTGCAAACTGGACAATAACTCGGCCTCCGTATATCAGAATTGAGTCTCGTAAATTATGACGCATGTCTAAAACCTACGCGGTGCTATGTGAGTGTTTGCGTGGCGTTTGGACGGCCGAGGCGGGTTTTGGGTTTTGTTTGGCTTTTTGCCTAAGTGTTGACGAGTTTTGCAAACTGGGCGATAACTCGGCCTCCATATGTCGGAATCGAGTCCCGTAAGTTGCAACACGTGTCTAATACCTACGCGGTGCTATGTGTGTGTTTGTGTGGCATTTGGATGGCTGAGGATGGTTTTGTGCTTTTTTTCGGCTTTTTACCTAAGTGTTGGCGAGTTTTGCAAACTGGACGATAACTCGGCCTTCGTATGTCAGAATCGAGTCCTATAAGTTGTAACGTGTGTCTAATACCTACGCGGTGTTATGTGTGTGTTTTCGTGGCGTTTGGACGGCCGAGACTGGTTTTGGGCTCTTTTTCGGCTTTTTGCCTCAATATTGTCGAGTTTTGCAAACTGGGCGATAACTCGGCCTCCGTATATCTGAATTGAGTCCCGTAAATTGAGACGCTTGTCTAATACTTACGCGGTGCTATGTGTGTGTTTGTGTGGCGTTTGTACGGCCGGGGCGGGTTTTGGGCTTTTTCTGCTTTTTGCCTAACTATTGTCGAGTTTTGCAAACTGGGCGATAACTCGATCTCCGTATATCGAAATCGAGTCCCGTAAGTTGTAACATGTTTCTAATACCTACTCGGTGCTATGTATGTGTTTGCATGGCGTTTGGACGGCCGAAGCGGGTTATGGGTTCTTTTTTGGCTTTTTCCTATGTGTTGGCGAGTTTTGTAAACTGAGCGATAACTCGGCCTCCGTATGTAGGAATCGAGTCCTGGAAGTTTTAACGTGTGTCTAATAACTACGCGGTGCTATGTGTATGTTTGCGTGGCGTTTCGACGGCCGAGTCAGATTTTGGACCCTTTTTTGGCTTTTTGCCTAAGTATTAGCTAGTTTTACAAACTAGGCGATAACTCGACCTTCGTACGTCAAAATTGAGTCCCATAAGTCGTAACGCGTGTCTAATACCTACGCGGTGCTATGTGTGTGTTTGTGTAGCATCTGGATGGCCAAGGCGGATTTTGGGCTCTATTTTGGATTTTTGCCTAAGTGTTGGCGAGTTTTGTAAACTGGACGATAACTCAGCCTTCGTATGTCAGAATCGAGTCCCGTTAGTTTTAACGCGTGTCAAATACCTACTGTGTGCTATGTGTGTGTTTTGCGGCATCCGGACGGTACCGAGGCGCAGTATTGGGCTCTTTTTCGGCTTTTTGCCTAATTATTGGCGAGTTTTACAAACTGGGCGATAACTCGGCCTCCGTATATCGGAATCGAGTTTCGTAAGTTATAACGCATGTGTAATAACTACGCGGTATTATTTGTTTGTTTGCGTGGTGTTTGGACGGCCGATGCGGGTTATCGACTCTTTTTCTTTTTTTTTTCCTATGTGTTGGCGAGTTTTGCAAACTGGGCGATAACTCGGCCTCCGTATGTAGGAATCGAGTCCCGGAAGTTTTAATGCGTGTCTAATAACTATGCGGTGCTATGTGTATGTTTGCGTGGCGTTTGGACGACCGAGTCGGATTTTGGGCCCTTTTTCGGCTTTTTTCCTAAGTATTGGCGAGTTTTACAAACTATGCGATAACTCAACCTCCGTACGTCAAAATCGAGTCCCGTAAGTTGTAACATGTGTCTAATACCTACGCGGTGCTATGTGTGTGTTTGCGTGGCATCTGGACGGCCAAGGCGGATTTTGGGCTCTGTTTCGGATTTTTGCCTAAGTGTTGGCGAGTTTTGTAAACTGGACGATAACTCGGCCTTCGTATGTCAAAATCGAGTCCCGTAAGTTGTAACGCTGTGTTCTAATACCCACGCGGTGCTATGTGTGTTTCATGTGGCATCCGGACTACCGAGGCGTAGTATTGGCTCTTTTTTCGCTTTTTGCCTAATTGTTGGCGTAGTTTTACAAATGGGATAACTTCGGCCTCTGTGGCGACCCCAAATCCAGTACTTGAAACCCGAACTCGGTTCCCCACTTATACCATTTCTTTAAGTTGAATAATACTAAATAATAATACATTCGAACTTAATTTACATACATCAAAGTTTACTTTCAAAAGTCGTGACCTTCAAATACATTCCTTACAATACTTGAATAGATACCAATACAACTATAACCATTAACTCATAATACACACTTATTCAATCAACTTTCCTTTTTCCTTTGTTCGCGTGTCTCGAGCCTTGAGTTGCTCATACATAATCGAAAACATTTAATTTAAGCAAGGATGAGCATTTAAGTGCCCAAAGACAAGTAATAGCAATTATATATAAAATTTGAAAGAATATAAGTATTCTCTTTACATAACACTTCTACAACGAATTGAAAGTTGTGAAGTAATCAGACCGATAAAAATTCACATAACAACTCTCTTTCAAATTCTTTAAATTTGGCTCTGGCTCTACCCTTGAATAGGATTTAAGAAACATACTATGAACATTCTTTTCATTTTGAAAAGGTTTAGCGTAATTCTATCCTCAAACCATTATAACTTACAGACACGGAGGGTGATCACCCAGTTGTACCTGTGATTGATCAATACTACATAACTTGAACGTAAATTCATCGCTCACTCTATCCGCTTTATGCAAAAAATCTTCCCATATAGGGATGTTCATACATGCACGGTTCCAAACCCGAAGGTTTTAATCTTGCTCAACAATAATATGTAATTCAACATATATATATATACGGGTAATTGACAAAGGTATATCAACATGTGAATAAATGCCATGATTATCCAAGTGGGGACACTTCAGATAACCATTTATAGAAATCAATGAATGTAATATATATCCGAACTAATATGTCGATAATCAAAGAGTACATAATCATGACAGGATAGAATAATTCAAACTTATTACTCATGTCCATTGCATAAAGGAAGTGCAAAGGTAGGATACTTGATTCGATTCGATTACAAATCTCAACTTAGGTTTTATCTCTTTATCACAACCTATCAATAATCAGATCATTCGTTCGATTAGAACAATATATCTTAACACATAGTAATCGTCTATTACACAATCGAAGACATAGTCTAATCACATAATCACGATTGATCATACTTTTAGTTCTTATTCTATACTTGAAATATTTTTATACATTTTTCAAATATCTCATCCATGCTCTTACTGAAGAGCCTTTTTTCTTTCTTTTATAAGGTCTCGACATTTTGCATTGCATCGACAAACTTTTATCGGGTAAATACCGAGTCTAAGACCCTTATTCTATACCTCAACATCTCAGTAAATATCAGACATCTTATTTTTAATCATTTTCGCAATTTTAAATTGAAACATTTAAAATAATTCAAATCATCACTAAAGGGCCTATAGTGATATAATCTGCATTATAGGTGTTCTTCTTCAAATTCGTAACTTCATAATCGGTTCTCAAGTCATCACTAGTTTGGCCATTATAACTTTCAAATATCGGAATCATAATTAAATGATTTAAACATTAAACAATTCCATTATCATTAATAGTTTAATTAATACTAAACAATTAATGAAACCATTTCCAAAATATAAAAGTTATTTATAATAACTCAAACTATTTTTAAAACATTTATATTACCCAAATAATTACCATTAATATTTAAATATTAATGTACTATTTATCCAAATATTAAAAGTCATTAATTATAACTTAAAATATTTTTAAATCCTTAATATCCTCTTTAAATGGTTTTTAAATAAGTAAAACCATTTTTAAACTATTTATTTAATATTAATCATTAAATAAACTAAATATCATTAATATTATCTTAATATCATTAATATTTAATTATTAATGAAATTATCATTTAAATATTAAAAGTTATATTTTATAACTTAAAATATTTTTAAATACCTTATTTTCATTTAAAATGATTTTATAATATTAAAATCATTTTTTAAACAAAATTATTTAATATAATCATTAAATAACTTAATATCATTAATAATTATTAATTAATGAAATTCATCACAAAATATTAAGAGTCATCACAAATAACTCATTTACATAATCAATTCCAAGCCAAAATAAACATAGTAAACTAACTAGTTTATTAACAACACTAACTAAACTTCAAAAATTCAAACTTTAACTAACAATTAAAAATAATAACATTACAAAATTAAATAAAAACATACCCTAAATACTGAATTCCACAGATTGAATACGCACTTCCACGCTAAAATTTAACTAAGGAGATCTTTATAAAAGTTCTCCCACAACAAAGCCTTTCTCAAAATTGGAGGCCTTATTGTTGGTGAATGAAAAAAGGCCAAGCCCTTCTATTTATAGGTTTAGAAAATGGGAAGTTCTCAATTTAGTCGATGTGGGACTTGGTTTATACTAATTTTTCAATAGCTCACTTTGCGATTTCCTAACGCATTGCTCATAACTCCGATTAATCTGATTTTTGGATATGTTATACATTGTATGTAAGACTATTTTTAAAAAATACGAATTACCCAATTCGGGTTCATTAAGTAGCCCAAACAGTGCGTCAAAAGTGGACGTTCATAACAGTTTTCAATCTCGTTTCAGCTTTACCTCTTTTCGCTAAAAACAGTCATAACTCTTTCATTTTAAAACATTTTTGAGCGATTCTTGAGCCCACGCCAAGCTAACTTCTGGGGCTACAACTTTTATTCTTTGACCATTTCAAATTCCAAACACATCAGCCCAGAAATTCCGTTCAAATGGACTGCACCGCACTTGTTGGGAAGTTTTGACACTACTACTTTGAAATGTCATAACTCTCTCCTCCGATATCGGATTTAGTCCGCTTTGAGTCTATAGAAAGCTTATTCGGTGTACTATAACATACCAAAAGCCCAGAAGGTTTTGGAAACATTAACTGATTGAAACAGTATCCCAAATATCACATCTCGCTGCTGACTTTCGCTTTTGAGAAATTTGACACATTTCCTTCCAATCACCGTAATTCCTCATCCGAGGTCTGAATGAGGTCATTCCAAAGCCTATGGCTTCCTAACTCAGTGCACTACAACATATCAAAAGCCCAGACCTTTTAAAGCACAAAAGTGGACGAGAATGCCCCCATTACTGATCGCCTTAAAAATAGTTTATCATGATCGGTCAACCATATTTGACCATCTATAACTTCTAATCTATACATGATATGGACTTGATTCTTTTGTAGATTAAAGGTCACATATCAGGCTACACATAACAACTTTTGAAGAACAAAACTCATGATCGAGCAAAGAGTTATGGCCTCGACATTTGGTGAAAAAAATAATGTAATTCGTTTTTCCAACTTGCTTAAATCTTCAAATTGTGCACTTTGATGTAATGGGTCTTTGATTTATCAACCCATATCATCAATTAACATTCTATTACACAACTTTAAACAATCAATTGCATCAAATAACATCGAATCAAAGGATTTCTAGGTTTAGTGTTCTTATACCCTTTTTTGCCAAAAATTCTTGATTCTTGCTTACGATTTGTTATGGGTGATGGTTGGGCTTTGTTTAAGAGTGTATGGGCAATCTTGTACAAGGCAATTAAATGTAATATTTAATCACTAGATTTAATTCTTATAATTTTACCAATTAACTTCTATCCTTTGGTAAATTAAAACACTTATACAATAACATCAAAATTAAACCAGTAATTAAAATTAGGGTTTCTCAACGTCATCAATTAGGGTTTCTAATTGACCATTAGTGGTTCTTTAATTATATACGTGTATGTTACTAACACAATCGTTACGGTTTCTAATTTCAACCAGTTAGGGTTATAATAATTAGGGTTTGTCCTAATTATCGACATACAACAGTAATTAGGGTTTCTTCTAATTACCGATATTCTTATTCACAGTAACTTCATATACACGGTCACTACTCAGAGATATCCCATAACTGAGTTTAATAATTAGGGTTTCACAGCACGGTAATATGTTATGACCTAATGATTGTAGTCATTGCTCAATATTATCTCATTCACATATACCCGATTACATAATTATGGTAATTGTAAAATCATTATATAAATAATATAATATTATTATTCTCATCTCTTGATCACAATCCCAATCCAGATTTGGATCTCATGTTCGACTTATTCTTCAGACAAAAGATCAATAATCAAGTTAAAATAATTAACTTAAATATTATGAACAATTCATATAATAAAATATTTATTATATAAATCTAATTATCACTTCATATATTATTTTCAATCATGTTTTCATGGAAAATAATTAATAAAAACATTTCTACCATGAAATTTATTACCATATAATTTGTGGTAATTAATAATTCCAAAATTATTTCTAATTTTTCAAGTAATAAATGTATTCGCATTTATCGTTCACTTTACTTGACACTTAGTCTCGTCATTAAATAAAAAAAAAAATTTATACGCAAAATTTCTTATTTATTTTATATAGAAAATCTCGAGTTATTACATTCACCCTCCCTTATAAGGATTCCGTCCCCGGAATCACTGCTTTAAAAACTCATATGCAGAAGGGTACATAACATATAATCATTGTCGTGAGATCTCGATCGTGCTTGATCGAACCCGATCTTTAATTATTCATCATAACACTTGTCATCCGATTAAGCGAAATATAAGATATATAAGTTATTCAAATACTTTTTGGAGTTACATTTCCAATCGCCACCGTATCCCTGGGGACCGTCATGTTGTAAACCCTGAGTTGCTTTTCGTTGGAGTTCTTGGTTGAGTTTGGTCCTCAAATTGCTAACGCCCCACTACTTCTCCCCGTGGTTATGTTCCCCGCCTCCATTCCCCTCTCGTGGGCAGTTCCTCACCTTATGCTCACCATCCACATATGAAGCATTCCCGATCATCTTTGAGTTAGGCGGTTGGGAGAGATATGACCCTCTTGCCTTGACTTGTAGCATACAAACTTGCCCTTGAGACACTCGCCAGAGTGATTCTTCCATGATTCTTGCAGACCGCACTACCACATTTCTTTATACCTTCACGCTTTACTTGCATTTTCTCGAAAAATTCCTCATTCTTTTCTCACCCCTATTCCCACTACTACTTTCTATCTTTCATCTGTTCCTCCCGACTTGCTTTTGTTCTTCTTCTCCTTATGGTAGAGGCTCATGGCCTCACTTCCTATTCAAGAATGATAGCCTTCTCCATGAGAGTTTGCAAAAGTATTGATTTGCAAGATCGACACCTTATTGTAGAGCCAGGTTTTAAGCCCGGCTCAAATCTCCTTGCCTTCATAGCCTCTCAGATCCACTTGATGTGGAGCAAACCTAGCTAACTCATTAAATTTTGCGGCATACTCATAGAATATCATGTTATCCTCGCTTTAACTCCGTGAATCTCACCTCCATTCTAGATCGCATACTAAATGAGAGAGATAGTTTTGAAAAATAAATCCTTAAACCTATCCCAAGTAATTTCTTCTTCTCCTACCCGGAGTCTTATTTGCCTCCCACCAAAAGTTAGCTTCCCCTTTCATCATATATAAGGCAAAAGCGGTCTTTTGCCCCCCTCATCTACTAGCGATTACGAATGCCTTCTCTATCTCGTTCACCCAAGTCTGGGCTTCTATAGGGTCAGCTGATCCTCTGAATTCTGGTGGTCCTACGGCTTTGAAGTCTTTGAATTTTGCCAAATGATTATGCAGGTTGGTTTTCCATGAATCGGTGTTCTGTTTGATAGCTTCGAGCTACCATGTTTGCAAAGTTTTGCATCGATTCGCTATCGTTCCTCAAAGATTAGTAGATTCTTCTATCCTTTGGTTTCGAGTTTGACGTCTTGGCGGCATTATCTGGTTAAATAAAACCATAAATTATACCCTTACATTTTAAACCTTATTGCATAAGATTAATGTATTAAACTCGTTTCATTTCTCAAACTTAGATTCATATTCATTTATCGAATATTTACACAAAGACATCCCGCTTTAATCAACGGCTATCCTTTGTGACTACGAAAGTCGGGATTTAAAATCTTAACCAATATAAAAGTTAAAAATAGTTCATTACTTATCACACATATTACATACATAACCCATACTACTTATTTACCAAGCCTTTTTCTCGGACATTCATTCGCTCGATGTCCTTCCATCCCACAATTAAAACATCCACCTTTCTTATATTGGGGCAACGAGGAGAGGTGTGTCCTTCACGGATGTGTCGCTTGAGGCTCCATCTGGTCAATTTGGATTTTGAGCTTATCCCGCTTCTTCCATTATTTCCATTAACGCTCGACGATCAACTTTTCTATCTCCCACAACCTTTCCAATGAAGAAACCTTGTTCTCCAAATCTCGCACCTCTCCGTTGATGCTTGAGCAGCTTCAACTTTAGTGTCTGAATCACTATCTGTCAAATCCAACATTTCTGGATCTGATGCTACGTTTTTCCACGATAGCCACCTCGTCCGATTTAGGTTCCTAGTGAGCTTTTATTTCATCTCATTGGCCTCGATATTAGCTCGAGGTGTGAATAAGATCCTTCTTATTCCACATATCTTTCTTACCGTACATCTACATATATAAGTTACCCCGATTAACATATAGTATATATACACAAAGAATCAAGAGTTCTATATATCGTTGTCTCTTATTTTGATTGACGATAAATTTATTCAATTCCCATCAACGCCTATCTGCTGAAAGGCGCTCCATCCACTCGTGCATCGAATCGCATGAAGGTGATGACTAAAGCCTGGTCCAAGGTATATATCGGTGTCTTTGGCTTCTATTTCAACCTTCAACTATCTTATCTGAATATCTCCCTCTGCTCCAACCTCCCTCATAACTTCGCCTAACTCTATCTCTCGTGCTTACAACATTCACACATATCATCACATGCTACCCAATACACCTCTCACAAGAGTAAAAGTTTTCAAATTGTCTTTGAGGGGTCATATATGTAATAACTTAGTGAATCTTAAGTCACCATGTATGTATGTACATTTTTTTTAAACTTTGTATTATATATGGATACATACATTTATGGATTTCATTAAAATGAAAGCCTTGTGACCTAATTATACATTAGGTAAGGATATTAAATAACCTAAGGGTTATGGTAACACGAAAAAGTTAGTATTTTATCATTATACTAACTTAAGTGGGTAAACTTAGTATTTCAAGTGACTAATAATTTTAAACCTAATTCTTGTAAATCTAATTAGGTTATGAGATAAAATCATATGTATAAGTAATTAAACTTCATATGATTGGAGATGAAAGCCCTAAATTATCAAATTGGGTAACATTATTAAAATTGTTGGACTATGTTTTTATCTAGCCCAAATCAATTAAAAGAGAAGCCCAAGGAAAATAAATTGTAATCCAATACTTAGCCCACTTGATTGGGGTATTCTAGACATTTGATTAATCAAAATTGGGCATTTAAAATAAAAGCTAAATGGTGGATATTATGAGGATCCTAAGTGGAATAATTAATCTAGCTTGTCCATTAGTAGACATGAATAAACATAAGGACAATGTGGTAAGGCTCCCATTGGTTGCCACTCCATTATGCACATTTAATCATGTTTAACCTAAGGTAAGTAATAATACAAAGTTTTTACCTAATGGGCAACAAAATAATTGTGGGAGAATTATTAATGAATTGGCCATTTCATTTTGTAAACACAATTCATTCTTCCAATATCTCATTTTCTCTCCATCTTCTTCATCTTCTTCTTCTACCTCTTGCTCCCAAGCTAGACAACTTCAAAGAGAGAAAAGAAAGAGAGAATTTCAGCCATAGGAAGAAGAATTATAGGAGTTCTAGTGGTTTATGCCCCCTAAGTTTATTAGTTACTTTGGAAAATCAAGGAAGGTAGCCACTAAGTCAAGGTATAATGTACATTCATCTTCTTCTCTTACCTTGTTTTGATAGCTTGAGTTTTGATGGGGTTATGTACAACTACTCAAGATACACTAGTTATACATACCATCATGCATGGAACTAAGTATCTTGAGTGTTAGATCAAAGACTTAGAGGAAGAAAATGAGCATATGTTCTCCAAGGGTGAAAACTCTTGTTTTTCTTCCACTAAATCTTGTGTAACTCAAGTTCTACAACTTGGAATTATGATCCGTCGAGAAGGGGGTGCTAGATACATGAGTTATCTAGTAAACCCAAGTGGTAGATCACAAATATAGCATGTTTTGAAACCTTTGAGATTTTTTACAAAAAGCAATCCACTTTATATGTTAAAGCCTTGAAATCCAAAATCGACTCTTGACTTGTTTTTCATGAGGCTGTTTGGCTAGTTCCTTGTCTTGTAAAAATCTGGAAAAATATTACAGAGGTACCTTATGAAGTTATCTATCGTAGGAAAAAAACAGACACGCTTTGAGTTATATATTGTGCGTAATGACTATTTCCGTAAAGGACTCCATAAATATTATCCTACTGAATATCTCCTTTGTGTATACATGGAAAATTCCAAAATTTTACAGTAGCTTCATATACGTTAAGAGAGCATACCTGAAAATTTTAGATGTTTCGAGCAAAACTCAATTTTTTAAAAATAGAGCAAGATCTCGAGTGTTTAGTAAATCATTTTCTAAAATTCTAGAAAAATTAGAGGATCATTGTTGGTTCATATTCGTTAAAATCAGGAAATTTGAAAATTTTTGGAATCGGTTTGCTATTTTTCCTAAAAATGATTAGGTTATGAATAAAAGGAAATAAATAGTTAAATGATGCCTTTAATGAGAAAAATATGATTTTATGCTTGAATGCTCATAATATATTATATCATGACTATCTTAGGGCATTTTGGTAATTTATAATAATAAATATTACTTATGACCTTTTATGGATATTAAATAAGAGGTTATTAAAGGATGAACAATTAGAATAAATTGTTTATTAATTTAATAAATCATTGGAATATTATTATAATACTAATAATATTATAATATGATGTTGTTATGTAAATAAAATATTAGATTAGAGTATTATTATTAAATAATAATATTCGAGATTAAATAAAATATTATTAAATGATTAATAATATTAGTAAGTGAATAAAATATTATTAAATGATTAATAATATTAGTAAAGGGATAAAATATTATTAAATGATTAATAATATTAGTAAGTGAATAAAATGTTGGTAAATGATTTAAAGTATTATTAGTGAACCAATAATACTAGAAGGTGAATTAATATTATCTAAGTTAATAATATTATGTGAATTAAAGGTAGTCGTTAATAACACTATCTAGACATGATAATGTTTATAAGAACTTATTGTAATGTATGATATCTATGTGATTACATAATCTGATGTTATGCAATGACTAATTGAAAGGCTAATTATAGGTCTCTCAAAGGAAGATAATTTAACTACATAGTGGATAGAAATTTATTTCAGAGTTTGTAACCTCACGATCGAGGCAAGTTTCCTAACTCAACTTGAGTTATTATTTTCAAAAGCATATTAGTGAATAATTATTGATGATTATTCACGTCTTTATTGATTATTGAAATTGCACTTTGTACAATTGAATTCCGTTTCTACCGCCATTGAAGCGTGAATTAAATTAAAGTTCTTCATTTATGAATCTATTTTATGGGATAGATCTATGCTAATTGTATCGACTAGATCAAGCATGTCTAAATTTGTTAAATCCAATGGATTTTAAATAAGCTATTCTTATTAATTGATATGGTAAGAACTCTTGGTCGAGAAATGAACAAATTTGATTAAGGCATGATATCAATGTCGGATTATTAAGTGTTTATGCATAAAAATCACGGGTATGAAAGGGTGATCCTTGAATACTAAAACTTATTAAAAGGTCCATTTAAATCATCGAGCACCTTGGCAAATGTTCATGGTTATTCAAAACCACTCGATTCATGTTATTCAATTATCGAATATTCAATTGTTGATTATTAATTCATGTTCCTTCACAATCTTATATTATTGTTGAACATTGAAGGCAATATTTCTTTCTAAGTCATGATATATATCCTTTGTCTTTATAAACTTGTGAAGCAAATTAGTTGCTTACTCTTGCTATATCATGACCTCTATTTTCGATTAAGCGAAGGATCTAATGCGAAGGACAAGGGCAAGGGCAAAATCCAGGAGTAATTTTAGAATGAATGTTAAATTAGTTATTATCTAATGGAATTTCTTGAGTAAGCTATTTGTATTATAAATGGTGTATTTAAAGTTAAGGTTAGAGACCTTGGGACCATGTTTTGAGACTTTTGTATAATGAACAATGTATGTTTATTATTTCAAAATAGTTATAGAATGCTTATGATGATGATAGGATCGTGAGCTTTGAATCGAGGTTAGAGAACCCGGATTTGGGGGCGCCATGAGTTGGTATCAAAGTCATAGGTTATAAACATTAGGAATGCAAAACCTAGGTTATAACCTTAGTAGAAAACTCTTATGGAGTATGTTAGGAGATGGATTATGGAAATTCATCAAGTTTTGTGTTGTACTTAATAAAATATTATTTCATTTCATCAATGAATATATTTTATTATGGTAACTGACGTTGACTTTATGGTGTTTTGTAGGATGTCGACGGCGCCAAGGTAGTTACTCAGTTGAGCAGAACCCATTGAGCATGAGGCCACCCAAGATGTCCCTCATGGTCCTCCAGTAGGGACTTATTGAGAGAATCGGTCAATTAGAAGGCAGAGTGGAGGAATTAGAAGTAGAAAACCACACCTCCAATTTCATGAAGAACAATACAAGGATGAGGCTCATCAAGCCCGGATGGAGAAAGTCGAGCGAGAAGGAAAAATTTGATGAGTCCCGATTGCAAGTGGAGATCTTGAGGGTACAACTAGAGAATGAAAAGGCAAAGTTTGGAGAGTGAGCATGAAGCATCTGGAGATGCAGTTGAGTTTTGACGTAGAAATTGCCGATAAGATGCGAGTGGAAGAGGCATTCCATGAGTCGGATGAGTGGTGGGCCAATTAAAGATCGAATCTGCAGTAGTAAAGGTCGAGTAGAAACTTTGGGATGGCCCTTGATGCGATTGTATGAGGGCCCGGTAGCAGAGGGGCTAGGAGGGTCCACTCGAGATAAGAGAGTCTAATCGATCCGTTCGACGTAGAGTCCCGCAGAGTTGCTTCCCTAGGAGCTGTCACGCAGGTGACTTTGGCGGAGGCCACCAATGGTGATGATGTGATGGCCCAGATTGTAGATAGATGCATTAGTACTTTTCTTGTTGTGTAATAAGGATTTATGTTAATGTAAACCTCAGCAGGTGTGAGGTAGTAAATGGTTATGTACTTTCCCTAATTGTGTTTGTAGGGAGGTATTATTATGAGTTAATCCCATCTTTTGTTTTAAAATGGGATAGTAGCATTTATAAAATATACTTGTATTAATCGTGTAAGTCACTGAAGATTGGTGTATGAATATAAATGCAGAATTATTATGATATGTGTTAGAAAATTTTAAATAGTAGATTTTCTATTTAATGTTATGTGAATTGATGAGATCGATTTGGAAAATGTTCTTAAAAACAAACTTAACCCACTAAGCGGAGAAAGACTTCCAAATCTCGGTAACTTAAAACTCTCACATAATGATCATCGATTGTTTAAATAAATAGCGACACATACTAAGTAATCATATGATAATAAATCCGAGTAACGTGTTAGAATTTTTGTTTCACTAGATAATGGCGCGCAGACGTGGACTCGGGAACCAAGATATTGAAGAGTCGATTAATAATGCGGTGGGATCTCAACAAAACCCAATGCAAGATTTTATTAACATGATGGTTGAAGCCATGAGAATCAAGCTCAACTGCAGGAAATCAGCGAGCACCCAAATAGTAAACTTTAAGGACTTCAAAGGCGGTAGGACCGCGCGAGTTCAGAGGAACAACAGACCGATAGAAGCCCAAATGTGGGTAAAGGAGATTGAGAAGGCCTTTCGTTATTGCTAGAGTAGCGGAAGAACGAAGACAATTTTTTTTGCTACCTACTTAATGAAGGGGAGGCTAGCTATTGGTGGGATGCCAACCGAACAAAGCCGGGAATCGGAATCGTGACTTGGGAAGCATTCAAGAAGTTGTTCTTCGAGAACTACTTCCACGAGAGTGTTCAAGCAAGAATGGAGATCAAGTTCTTGAATCAAAAGCAGGAGAATATGTCGATGTCAGTATCTTTGCGAAATTCAATGAATTGGCCAGATTCGCTCCACATCAGGTGGACACATAGGCGAGGAAAGAGAGAAGGTTTGAAAATGGACTAAAGCCGTGGATTTATAGTAAGGTGGCGGTTTTACAAATCGCATCATTCTCAACTCTGTTGGAAAATGCTCTTATAGCAGAAGGAGGAAGCGAAGCGGTCTCAAGATACAATTGGGAGAAGAATAAGAAGAAATCAGAAGGTGGGAATCAAAATGTCGTGATGGCGGTAGTAACAATAAGAAGCGGAAATGGAGCGTTGGGGTAGTAACTGGAGATCGACAAAGAAGCGTGCAACAAAAGAAGTCGGTGTGTGGGAATCATGGAAAGGGTCACTTGGGAAGTCTTTGGAAAGGAAAAATGATATGTTATACATGTGGGCAAGAAGGGCATACCTCACCCAATTGTACTAAGGTGAAGAAAGGAGGTTGCTTTAATTGTGGTGAAGTGGGACATCGGATCAAGGATTGCAGAAGAAGAAAAGCATGGATGGCGGAAATGGCGGTAGGGCAATAACTCAAAGACAACGGTGGAGGACCAACCATTTAACCGAACAAGCCAACAAAGACGGACATTCAATATGATGCGGTGCAAGATCTTTGTGGCATCCGGGGAGGTGGTGTCGGTATAATTTCAATCATTGATATAAATGCCTATGTGTTATTCGATTCGGGAGCTTCATGTTCTTTTTATATCGATGAATTTGCTCAAAGATTAAGTTTACCTCATGAACTATTAGAACACCCAATGAATGTAGAAGTAGCAAACAAAGAAATTATCCCCGTAGACTACATCTATAGGAACTGTTGTGCTAATGTAAGAGGTTTTAAGCTTAACGTGGATTTGATCTGGATTCGTCTTGGAGAGTTTGATGTAATCCTTGGGATGGATTGGTTATCAAGTCATGGAGCGGTCATTATCGATGTAAGAAAAGTGCGTACACCTAAAGACCGAATAAGTCAAAGGTGGTATTTTATGGCGATAAATCGCCAAGACAATTGTTGTTGTCGAGCGATGATGCAAGCAAGGAAGTTGCTTAAGAAGGGTTATATAGGTTATTTGGCTCACGTTGTGGATACCCGCAGAATCGAGGGTGGCGGGTCAAATACCTATTGTAAGGGAATTCGTTGACGTTTTCCGGATGAAATTCGGATTGCCACCGGATAGAGATAGAGTTTGTTATCGATTTGGCACCGGGGACATCATAGGTATCCAAAAGCCGTGATCGCATGGCTCCTAGAGAAATGAAGGCCGATGGTTCAACTACGGGAGTTGTTAGATAAAGGATACATTCGACCAAGCGTATCACCATGGGGAGCACCGGTCTTATTAAGTAAAGAAAAGGATGGGTCATTAAGGCTTTGTATCGACTACCGGAGTTGAACAAGGTCACCATTAAGAACAAGTACCGTTGCCGGGATCGACGATTTGTTTGATCGGTTGAAGGGGCAAAATACTTTTCAAAAATTGACTTGAGGTGGTTATCACCAATGAAGGTGAGACATGAGGATATTCAAAGGCGGCATTGAACTTCGGTATGGACACTTTGAGTTTACGGTAATGTCTTTTGGGTTAACTAATGCACCCATGACATTCATGGATTTGATGAGCAGTGTTTAAGAAGTATTTGGATAAGTTTGTTGTTGTGTTCATCGACGACATTACGGTATATTCCGAGATGAGGAAGATCATTTGAACATCTAAGGAAAGTGTTGGAGAGGCGTTAAGGAGGAGAAGTTGTATGCAAAGTTCTCCAAGTGTGAATTTTAGTTACGGAGAGTGCAATTTTGGGTCACGTTATCGACAAAGATGGTGTTTTGGTGAGATCCGACCAAAAGTAGAAGCGGTTATCAAATCGGGAACGAGCAAAGAGAACCAAGCGAAATTAGGAGTTTCTTGGGATTAGCGAGGATCTTATCGAAGATTCATCCAAGATTTTTCAAAAGGTAGCATCGCCATTGACCAACCTTACTAGAAAGGCGGTGAAGTTCGTTTTGACGGAAAAATGTGAAACGAGTTTCATGGAATTGAAGAAGAGGCTCGATCAAGCACATGTGTTGGCTTTTAAGGACAACAGGAGGATTTGTAGTGTATAGTGATCGTCACACAAGGGTCTTGTACGTGTCTTGATGCGCAAACATGACAAAGGTCATTCAGTCGCTTCACGTCGACTAAAGGACTATGAGAAGGGTTATCAGACTCATGACACGGAGTTAGCGGTGATGAGTTTTTGCCTTGAAAATTTGGAGGCACTATTTGTATGGAGAGAAGTGTGAGATATATATACGGATCATAAGAGTCTAAAAGTATATCTTCACCCGAAGGAGCTAAATATGAGGCGGTGTAGATGGCTAGAATTAATCAAGGATTATGATTGTGAGATCTGTACCATCCAGGCAAAGCAAATGTAGTGGTGATGCCCCTGAGAGAAAAAGCGAGAGAGAAGTTATTGAAGTTAACCATTCAAGAGGAATTGGTGAAGGATTTGAACGACTTGACTTAGAGGTTAAGTACCAATGCGAATGAGGTCAATGAGAAATTATTTATTGTGGCGTGAGCCCTACTTTATTAGATAAGGTTAAAGAGGCTCAAGAGAAGGACGAAGATGCAGCGACATCAAAAAAGCAGTTAAATTGAAGGGATGAATTGAAATACAAGATTGATGGCACCGGATCGCTAAGATTTGAAGGACGAATTTGGGTGCTGATTAATACGAACTAAGAGAAGAGATTACGCAAGAAGCACATAATCTGGTACTCGATACACCCAGGAAGCACAAAATGTATCAAGACTTACGTCAACACGTTTGGTGGCCAAACATGAAGAGAGATGTTGCGAGAATGTGTCGATGTAAATGTCTAACTTGTCGAGAGTCAAGGCGAACATCAACGCACCGAGTGGACTATTACGACCTTTAGAGATTCCAGTGGAAATGGGAGCACATCACGATGGATTTTGTGGTGGGACTTCAAAGAACGCATAAAAGGGACACGATGCCATATGGGTGATCGTAGATCGTCTTCTGAAAGTCGGCTCACTTTTTACCGATCAAGATCGGTATAGTGCGGGACTAGCCAAACTATACATCAAAGAAATTATATCGAGACATGGCTTACCATTATCTATTGTGTCGGATAGGGATCCGCGTTTCACGTCAAAACCGGAAGAGTCTTCAAGAAAGAATGGGGACGCCTTGACTACGGATGAGCACCGCGTATCATCCATGAGCCGATGGGCAAAGTGAGAGAAACGATTCAAACACTTGAAGACATGCTCGAGCTTGTGTGATGGACTTCAAGGGTAGTTGGGAGGATCATCTTCCATTGGTAGAGTTCGCATACAACAATAGCTACCACGCCAAAGATCGGAATGCCGCCGTCTGAAGCAATCGTATGGGAGGAAATGTAGAAACGCCCGTATCTTTGGGATGAAGTGGGTGAACGTCAATTGTTGGGACAGGCTGGTCAGCGTGAATAGTAGAGACCATTAAGGTGATTAAAGCCGATTGGTAGCGACTCAAGATCGCTGAAGAAGTATGCAGACTTACATCGCTGAGCGAGATTTTGAGGTGGGAAGCCATGCATTTTTGAAAGTATCTCCTTGGAAAGGAAAGATAAGGTTTGGAAAGAAAGGTGGTGAGTCAAGATTTATTGGACCTTTGAGATCTTGAAGAAGATAAAGCGAAGTGGCGTACGAGGTAGCTCTACCTCCTGAACTGGAACATATTCATAATGTGTTTCATGTGTCAGTGCTACGACCATAGTTCCTATTCTATACTTGAAATATTTTTATACATTTTTCAAATATCTCATCCATGCTCTTACAGTAGCCTTTTGTTTCTTTTATAAGGTCTGACATTTGTCAGCGTACCGACAGCTTTATCGGGTAAATACTGAGTCTAAGACGCTTATTCTATACCTCAACATCTGTAAATATCAGACATCTTATTTTTAATCATTTTCGCAATTTCTAGAAATTGAAACATTTAAAATAATTCAAATCTGTCACTAAAGGGCCTATAGTGATATAATCATTACTATAGGTGTTCTTCTTCAAATTCGAACTTCATAATCGGTTCTCAAGTCGACTAGTTTGGCTTAAATTTATAACTTTCAAATATCGGAATCATAATTAAATGATTTAAACATTAAACAATTCCATTATCATTAATAGTTTAATTAATACTAAACAATTAATGAAACCATTTCCAAAATATAAAAGTTATTTATAATAACTCAAACTATTTTTAAAACATTTATATTACCCAAATAATTACCATTAATATTTAAATATTAATGTACTATTTATCCAAATATTAAAAGTCATTAATTATAACTTAAAATATTTTTAAATCCTTAATATCCTCTTTAAATGGTTTTAAATAAGTAAAACCATTTTTAAACTATTTATTTAATATTAATCATTAAATAAACTAAATATCATTAATATTATCTTAATATCATTAATATTTAATTATTAATAAAATTATCATTTAAATATTAAAAGTTATATTTTATAACTTAAAATATTTTTAAATACCTTATTTTCATTTAAAATGATTTTTATAATATTAAAATCATTTTTAAACAAAATTATTTAATATAATCATTAAATAACTTAATATCATTAATAATTATTAATTAATGAAATTCATCACAAAATATTAAAAGTCATCACAAATAACTCATTTACATAATCAATTCCAAGCCAAAATAAACATAGTAAACTAACTAGTTTATTAACAACACTAACTAAACTTCAAAAATTCAAACTTTAACTAACAATTAAAAATAATAACATTACAAAAATTAAATAAGAAACATACCCTAAATCTGAATTCCACAGACATGAATCACGCACTTCACGCCCAAAATTTAACTAAGGAGATCTTTATAAAAGTTCTCCCACAACAAAGCCTTTCTCAAAATTGGAGGCCTTATTGTTGGTGAATGAAACAAAGGCCAAGCCCTTCTATTTATAGGTTTAGAAAATGGGAAGTTCTCAATTTAGTCGATGTGGGACTTGGTTTATACTAATTTTTCAATAGCTCACTTTGCGATTTTCTAACGCATTGCTCATAACTCCGATTAATCTGATTTTTGGATATGTTATACATTGTATGTAAGACTATTTTTAAAAAATACGAATTACCCAATTCGGGTTCATTAAGTAGCCCAAACGGTGCGTCAAAAGTGGACGTTCATACTTGATTTTCAATCTCGTTTTTCAGCTTTACCTCTTTCGCTAAAACAGTCATAACTCTTTCATTTTAAAACATTTTTGAACGATTCTTGAGCCCACGCGAAGCTAACTTCTGGGGCTACAACTTTTATTCTTTGACCATTTCCAAATTCCAAACACATCAGCCCAGAAATTCCGTTCAAATGGACTGCACCGCACTTGTTGGGAAGTTTTGACACTACTACTTTGAAATGTCATAACTCTCTCCTCCGATATCGGATTTAGTCCGTTTCGGAGTCTATAGAAAGCTTATTCGGTGTACTATAACATACCAAAAGCCCAGAAGGTTTTGGAAACATTAACTGATTGAAACAGTATCCCGAATATCACATCCCGCTACTGACTTTCAGTTTTGAGAAATTTGACACATTTCCTTCCAATCACCGTAATTCCCTCATCCGAGGTCGGAATGAGGTCATTCCAAAGCCTATGGCTTCCTAACTCAGTGTACTACAACATATCAAAAGCCCAGACCTTTTAAAGCACAAAAAGTGGACGAGAATGCCCCCATTACAGACTGCCCAAAAATAGTTTATCATGATCGGTCAACCATATTTGACCACCTATAACTTCTAATCTATACATGATATGGACTTGATTCTTTTTGTAGATTAAAGGTCACATATCAGGCTACACATAACAACTTTTGAAGAACAAAACTCATGATCGAGCAAAGAGTTATGGCCTCTGACATTTGGTGAAAAATAATGTAATTCGTTTTTCCAACTTGCTTAAATCTTCAAATTCGTGCACTTTGATGTTATGGGTCTTTGATTTATCAACCCATATCATCAATTAACATTCTATTACACAACTTTAAACAATCAATTGCATCAAATAACATCAAATCAAAGGATTTCTAGGTTTAGTGTTCTTATACCCTTTTTGCCAAAAATTCTTGATTCTTGCTTCTGATTTGTTATGGGTGATGGTTGGGCTTTGTTTAAGAGTGTATGGGCAATCTTGTACAAGGCAATTAAATGTAATATTTAATCACTAGATTTAATTCTTATAATTTTACCAATTAACTTCTATCCTTTGGTAAATTAAAACACTTATACAATAACATCAAAATTAAACCCGGTAATTAAAATTAGGGTTTCTCAAAGTCATCAATTAGGGTTTCTAATTGACCATTAGTGGTTCTTTAATTATCTGTGTATGTTACTAACACAGTCGTTACGGTTTCTAATTTCAACCAGTTAGGGTTATAATAATTAGGGTTTGTCCTAATTATCGACATACAACAGTAATTAGGGTTTCTTCTAATTACCGATATTCTTATTCACAGTAACTTCATATACACAGTCACTACTCAGAGATATCCCATAACTGAGTTTAATAATTAGGGTTTCACAGCACGGTAATATGCTATGACCTAATTGACCGTCATTGCTCAATATTATCTGTCTGCATACATACCAAAGTACATAATTATGGTCTTTGTAAAATCATTATATAAATAATATAATATTATTATTCTCATCTCTTGATCACAATCTCAATCCGAGATTTGGATCTCATGTATCGACTTATTCTTCGTTACACGGCATCAATAATCAAGTTAAAATAATTAACTTAAATATTATGAACAATTCATATAATAAAATATTTATTATATAAATCTAATTATCACTTCATATATTATTTTCAATCATGTTTTCATGGAAAATAATTAATAAAAAACATTTTAAACTGAGAAATTTATTACCATATAATTTGTGGTAATTAATAATTCCAAAATTATTTCTAATTTTTCAAGTAATAAATGTATTCGCATTTATCGTTCACTTTACTTGACACTTAGTCTCGTCATTAAATAAAAAAAAAATTTATACATAAAATTTCTTATTTATTTTATATAGAAAATCTCGAGTTATTACTGACCTCTAGTATATCGAAATCGAGTTTACGTGAAGTTATAACGCGTAATGTAATAACTACGCGGTATTATTTGTTTGTTTGCGTGGCATTTGGACGGCCGAGACGGGTTTTGGGCTCTTTTTCGGCTTTTTGCCTCAATATTGCCGAGTGTTGCAAACTGGGCAATAACTCGGCCTCCGTATATCTGAATCGAGTCGCGTAAATTGAGACGCGTGTCTAACACCTACGCGGTGCTATGTGTGTGTTTGCATGGCGTTTGGACGACCGAGGCGGGTTTTGGCCTCTTTTTTGGCTTTTTGTCAAAGTGTTGGCTAGTTTTGCAAACTAGACGATAACTCGGCCTCCGTATTTTTGAATCGAGTTCCGTAAGTTGTAACGCGTGTCTAATACCTACGCAATGCTATGTGTATGTTTGCGTGGCATTTGGACAGTCGAGGCAGGTTTGGGGCTCTTTTTCGGCTTTTTGCTTAAGTGTTGGCGAGTTTTCCAAACTGGACAATAACTTGGCCTTCGTATATCGGAATTTAGTCATGTAAGTTGTGACTGGTGTCTAAAACCTACGTGGTTCTATGAGTGTGTTTGCATGGCGTTTGGACGGCTGAGGCGGGTTTTGGGTTCTTTTTTTGCTTTTTGCCTAAGTGTTGACGAGTTTTGCAAATTGGGTGCTCCGTATTACAAATTCGAGTCCCATAAGTTGTAACGCGTGTCTAATACCTACGCGATGCTATATGTGTGTTTGTGTGGCATCTGGACGGCCGAGGCGGGTTTTGGGCTTTTTTTTGACTTTTTGCCTTAAGTGTTCCGAGTTCTGCAAACTGGATGATAACTCGGCCTTCGTATGTCAGAATTGAGTCTCGTAAGTTGTAACGCGTGTCTAATACCAACGCGGTGGTATGTGTGTGTTTGCGTGGCATCTAGACGGCCGAGGCGAGTTTTGGGCTCTTTTTCGGCTTTTTACCTAATTGTTAGCGAGTCTTACAAACTAGGCGATAACTCGGCCTCCGTTTATCGAAATCAAGTTCCGTAAGTTATAACGCATGTCTAATACCTACGCGGTGCTTTTTGTGTCTAATACCTAGGCCGAGGCGGGTTATAGGCTCTTTTTCTTTTTTTTTACCTAAGTGATGGCAAGTTTTGTAAACTGGGCGATAACTCGGCTTCCGTATGTCGAAATCGAGTCCCAGAAGTTGTAACGCATGTCAAATACCTACGCGGTGCTATGTGTGTGTTTGCATGGCGTTTAGACAGTCGAGACAGGTTTGGGGTTTTTTTTCTGCTTTTTTCTTAAGTGTTGGCGAGTTTTGCAAACTGGACAATAACTCGGCCTCCGTATATCGGAATCGAGTCCCGTAAGTTGTGACGCGCGTCTAATACCTACGCGGTGCTATGTGTGTGTTTGCATGGCATTTAGAAAGGCGAGGCAGGTTTTGGGCTCTTTTTTTCGCTTTTTAAGCTTGTTGGCGAGTTTGGCAAACTGGACAATAACTCGGCCTCCGTATATCGGAATCGAGTCCCGTAAGTTGTGGCGCGTGTCTAAAACTTACGTGGTGCTATGTGTGTGTTTGCATGGTGTTTGGACTGCTGTAGTGGGTTTTGGGTTCTTTTTTGGCGTTTTGTCTAAGTGTTGACGAGTTTTGCAAACTAGGCAATAACTCGACCTCCGTATGGCAAAATCAAGTCCCGTAAGTTGTAACGCGTGTCTAATACCTACGTGGTGCTATGTGGGTGTTTGCGTGGTGTTTGAACGGACGAGGCAGATTATGGACTCTTTTTCGGTTTTTTGCCAAAGTGTTGGCGAGTTTTCCAAACTGGGCGATAACTCGGCCTCCGTATGTCAGGATCAATACCCGTAAGTTGTAATGCCAGTCTAATACCTACGCTGTGCTATGTGTGTGTTTGCGTGGCATTTGAACGGCCGAGGCGGGTTATGGGCTCTTTTTCGATTTTTTGCCTAAGTGTTGACGAGTTTTGCAAACTGGGCGATAACTCAGCCTTCGTATGTCGGAATCGAGTCCCATAAGTTTTAAAGCGTTTCTAATACCTACGCGGTGTTATGCGTGTGTTTGTGTGGCGTTTGGACGGCCGAGGCGGGTTTTGGGCTCTTTTTTCGCCTTTTAACGAAGTGTTGGCGAGTTTTTGCAAACTGGGCGATAACTCGTCCTCCGTGTGTTGGAATTGAGTCCCGTAAGTTGTAATGCGTGTCTAATACCTACGCGGTGCTATGTGTGTGTTTGCATGGTGTTTGGACGGCTGAGGCTGGTTTTGGGCTCTTTTACGGCTTTTTAACTAAGTGTTGGCGAGTTTTTACAAACTAGGCAATAACCCGACCTCCGTAAGTAAAAATCGACTCCCGTAAGTTTTAACACGAGCCTAAAACCTATGCGGTGCTATGTGCGTGTTTGAGTGGCATCTGGACGGTCAACGCGGGTTATGGGATCTTTTTCGATTTTTTGCCTAAGTGTTGACGAGTTTTGCAAACTGGGCGATAACTCAGCCTTCGTATGTCGGAATCGAGTCCCGTAAGTTGTAACACGTGTCTAATACCTACGCGGTGCTATGTGTGTGTTTGCTTGGTATTTGGACGGCCGAGGCGAGTTTTGGCCTCTTTTTTGACTTTTTGTCTAAGTATTGGCGAGTTTTGCAAACTAGACGTTAACTCGGCCTACATATGTAACGCATGTCTAATACCCACACGGTGCTATGTGTGTGTTTGCGAAGCGTTTAGACAGTCGAGGCAGGTTTGGGGCTCTTTTTCGGTTTTTTTCTTAAGTGTTGATGAGTTTTGCAAACTGGACAATAACTCGGCCTCCGTATATCGGAATCGAGTCCCGTAAGTTGTGGCGCGTGTCTAAAACCTACGTGGTGCTATGTGTGTGTTTGCATGGCGTTTGGACAACTGAGGGGGATTTTGTGTTCTTTTTTGGCTTTTTGCCCAAGTGTTGGTGAGTTTTGTAAACTGGGCGATAACTCAGCCTTCGTATGTCAGAATTGAGTCACGTAAGTTGTGACGCGTGTCTAATACCTAACTGGTGCTAATTGTGTGTTTGCATGGTGTTTGGACGGCTGAGGCTGGTTTTGGGCTCTTTTTTGGCTTTTTAACTAAGTGTTGGCGAGTTTTTACAAACTAGGCAATAACCCGACCTCCGTAAGTAAAAATCGACTCCCGTAAGTTTTAACACGAGCCTAAAACCTATGCGGTGCTATGTGCGTGTTTGCATGGCATCTGGACGGTCGAGGCGGGTTATGGGATCTTTTTCGCCTTTTTGCCTTAGTGTTAGCTAGATTTGCAAACTTGGCGATAACTCGGCCTCCGTATATCGGAATAGAGTTTCGTAAGTTATAACGTATGTCTAATACCTACGCGGTGCTATATGTGTGTTTGCGTGGCGTTTGAACGGCCGAGGCGGGTTATGGGCTCTTTTTCGGTTTTTTGCCTAAGTGTTGGCGAATTTTACAAACTGGGCGATAACTCGGCCTCCGTATGTCGAGAATCGAGTCCCGTAAGTTATAACGCGTCTCAAATACCTACGCGGTGCTATGTGTGTGTTTGCATGGCATTTGGACGGCCGAGGCGAGTTTTGGCCTCTTTTTGACTTTTTGTCTAAGTGTTGGCGAGTTTTGCAAACTAGACGTTAACTCGGCCTACGTATGTAACGCATGTCTAATACCTACGCGGTGTTATGTGTGTGTTTGCAAGGCGTTTAGACAGTCGAGGCAGGTTTGGGGCTATTTTTTGGTTTTTTTCTTAAGTGTTGATGAGTTTTGCAAACTGGACAATAACTCGGCCTCCGTATATCGAAATCGAGTCCCGTAAGTTGTGGCGCGTGTCTAAAACCTACGTGGTGCTATGTGTGCGTCTGCATGGCATTTGGACAACTGAGGGGGATTTTGTGTTCTTTTTTGCCTTTTTGCCCAAGTGTTGGCTAGTTTTGTAAACTGGGCGATAACTCAGCTTTTGTATGTCGGAATCGAGTCCGTAAGTTATAAAGCGTTTCTAATACCTACGGTGTTATCGTGTGTTTGTGTGGCGCGTTTGGGCGGTAGAGGCGGAGTTTGGGCTCTTTTTGGCTTTTTACCGAAGTGTTGGCGAGTTTTTGCAAAGCTGGGCGATAACTTCCCTCCGTGTGTTGGAATTGAGTCCGTAAAGTTGTAGCGTGTCTAATACCTACGCGGTGCTATATGTGTGTGTTTGCATGGTGTTTGGGACGGTGAGAAATTTGGTTTTGGGTTCTTTTTGGCTTTTTAACTAAGTGTTGGCGGGTTTTTACAAACTAGGCAATAACCCGACCTCCGTAAGTAAAAATCGACTCCCGTAAGTTTTAACACGAGCCTAAAACCTATGCGGTGCTATGTGCGTGTTTATGTGGCATCTGGACGGTCGAGGCGGGTTATGGGATCTTTTTCGCCTTTTTGCCTTAGTGTTAGCTAGATTTGCAAACTGGGCGATAACTTTCGACCTCCGTATGTCAAAATAGAGTCCGTAAGTTATAACGTATATGTCTAATACCCTGCGGTGCTATATATGTGTGTGTTGCGTGGCGTTTGAGCAGTAGAATTTAGGCGGGTTATGGGCTCTTTTCGGTTTTTGCCTAAGTGTTGGCGAATTTTACAAAGCGAGGCGATAATTTCGGCCTCCGTATATTGGAATCGAGTCCGTAAGTTATAACATCATGTATAATACCCTCAGCAGTGCTATGTGTGTGTTTGCATGGCATTTGGAATGGTAAAGGCGGATTTGGGCTCTTTTTTGTTTTTGTCTAAGTGTTGGCGAGTTTTGCAAACTAGGCGTTAACTTTCGACTACGTATGTATGTTGGATACCTCGAGTGTTATAAGTGTGTGTTTGCAAAGCGTTTCTAATATCTCGGCGGGTTTGGTGCTATTTTGGTTTTTCTTAAGTGTTGATGAGTTTTGCAAGACTGGACAATACAAGCCTCCGTATTCGAAATCGAGTCCGTAAGTTTTGGCTTTTTTTGAACCCTAAGTGTTGCTATGAGTGTTTGCATGGCATTTAGACAATGAGGGGGATTTGTGTTCCTGCCTTTATGCCCAAGTGTTGGCTAGTCCCATAAGTTATAAGGCGATAACTAATATCTGTATGTCGGAATCGAGTCATATAAGTTGTGTGTGTAATACCTTGTGTTGCTAATTATGTGTTGTGTGGCACTTGGATGGTGAGGCGGGTTTTGGGATCTTTTTGGCTTTTTGCCTAAGTGTTGGCTAGTTTTGCAAAGCTGGCAATAACTTCGACCTCCATATATCAAAATCGAGTCCGTAAGTTTTAACGGCGTGTCTAATACCTCTGCGGTGCTATGTGTGTGTTTTGCGTGGCATTTGGGCCGGAAGAAGGCGGGTGATAGGCTCTTTTCGACTTTTTGCCTAAGTGTTGGCGAGTTTTGCAAAGCGGGCGATAACTTTCGGCCTCCGTATATCGGAATCGAGTTTCATAAGTTTAATGCGTATATAATACCTACGTTGTGCTATGTGTGTGTGTTTGTATGGCATTTGAATGACTAAAGGTGGGTTATGGGCTTTTTGGTTTTTTGCCTAAGTGTTGGCGAGTTTTGCAAACTGGGCGATAACTTTCGGCCTCCGTATGTCGGAATCGAGTCCCGTAAGTTATAAGCGCGTGTCGAATACCTCAGCGATGTTATGTGTATGTTTGTGTGGCGTTTGAATACCGAGGCGGGTTTTGGGCTCTTTTTGACTTTTTGCCTAAGTGTTGGCGAGTTTTGCAAACTGGACGATAACTCGGCCTCCGTATGTCGGAATCGAGTCCCGTAAGTTGTGACGCGTGTCTAATACCTAACCGGTGCTAATTGTGTATTTGTATGGCATTTTGGGCCGGTAGAAGCGGGTTTTGGGATCTTTTTGACTTTTTTGCCTAGTGTGTTGGCGAGTTTTCCAAACTGGGCAATAACTCGACCTCCGTATGTCAAAATCGAGTCCCGTAAGTTGTAACACGTGTTTAAAACCTACGCGGTGCTATGTATGTGTTTGCATGGCATCTGGACGGCCGAGGTGGGTTATGGTCTCTCTTTCGGCTTTTTGTCTAAGTGTTGGCGAGATTTGCAAACTGAACGATAACTCAGCCTCCGTATATCGGAATCGAGTTTCGTAAGTTATAACGCATGTATAATACCCACGCTGTGTTATATGTGTGTTTGCGTGGCGTTTGAACGGCCGAGGTGGATTATGGGCTCTTTTTCGGTTTTTTGCCTAAGTGTTGGCGAGTTTTGCATCTTTGGAGATAACTTCGGCCTCCGTATGTTGGAATTGAGTCCCATAAGTTGTAGCGGCGTGTCTAATACCTAAGTGATTGCTATGTGTGTGTTTGCATGGCGTTTGACTGGTAGAGGCGGGTTTTGGGCTCTTTTCGACTTTTTGCCTAAGTGTTGGCGAGTTTTGCAAAGCTGGGCGATAACTTTCGGCCTCGTATGTCGGAATCGAGTCCCATAAGTTGTAGCAGCGTGTCTAAAACCTATGTGGTGATATATGTGTGTGTTTGTATAGCGTTTGAATGGCAAAGAGGCGGGTTTGGCCTCATTTTGGCTTTTTGCCCTAAGTGTTGGCGAGTTTTGCAAGCCGGGACGATAACTTTCGGCCTCGTATGTTGGAATCGAGTCCCGTAAGTTATAAGCGTGTGTCTAATATCTCTGTGGTGCTATATGTGTGTGTTTGTGTGGCGTTTAAGCAGGCCGAGGCGGGTTTTGGGCTCTTTTTGGCTTTTTGCCTAAGTGTTGGCTAGTTTTGCAAAGCTGGACAATTTCAATAACTTCGGCATCCGTATATCGGAATCGAGTCCGTAAGTTGTGATGCGATGTCTAAAGACCTACGGTTTTATGTGTGTGTTTTGCATGGCGTTTGGACAAGCGAAGCGGGTTTTGGGCTCTTTTTGATTTTTTTGCATGGTGTTTATGTGTTGGTGAGTTTTACAAACTAGGCGATAGGCAATTTCGACCTCCGTAAGTCAAAATTGACTCCGTAAGTTATAACACGAGCCTAACACTTATCTTGCGGTGCTATGTGTGTGTTTGCGTGTCATCTGGGCCAGTCGAGGGCGGGTTATGGGCTCTTTTTTCGCTTTTTGCTAAGTGTTGGCGAGATTTGCAAACTAGCGATAACTTCGGCCTCCGTATATCGGAATCGAGTTCCGTAAGTTATAACGCATCTCTAATACCTCAGCGGTGCTATATGTGTGTTTACGTGGATTTTTTTGAGCACGAGGCGGGTTATGGACTCTTTTTGGTTTTTGCCTAAGTGTTGGCTAATTTTGCAAATTTGGCGATAACTTCGACCTCCGTATGTCGGAATCGAGTCCGTAAGTTATAGCGCGTGTCTAATAACTCTGGCGGTGTTATGTGTGTGTTTGCATGGCGTTTAGACGGTAGTAGAGGGTTTTGGCCTCTTTTTTGGCTTTTTGTCTAAGTCTTGGCGAGTTTTGCAAACTGAACGATAACTCGGCCTCCGTATGTTGGAATCGAGTCCGTAAGTTATCACGCGTGTCTAATACCTACAGCGGTGTATATGTGTGTTTTGGCGTAGCATCGCGGGCCGGCGAAGGCGGATTTTGGGCTTTTTTTGATTTTTTTTCTAAGTGTTGGCGAGTTTATAAAGCTGGGCGATAACTTCGCCTTCGTATGTCGAGAATCGAGTCCGTAAGTTATAGCGGCGTGTCCTAATACCTACAGCGGTGCTATGTGTGTGTTGCGTGGCATTTGGGCCGGTAGAAGCGAGTATTGGGCTCTTTTTGACTTTTTGCCTAGTGTTGGCGAGTTTTTAAGCTGGCGATAACTTTCGACCTCGTATATATCGGAATCGATTCCGTAAGTTATAACGCGTGTAATAATAACTTCTCCGTATTATTTGTTTGTTTGTGTGGCGTTTGAATGGCGGTGGGGGCGGGTTTGGGCTCTTTTTCGGCTTTTTGCCTCAATATTGCCGAGTTTTACAAACTGGGCGATATCTCGGCCTCCGTATATCTGAATCGAGTCCCGTAAATTGAGACGTGTGTCTAACACCTACGTGGTGCTATGTGTGTGTTTGCATGGCGTTTGGACGACCGAGGCGGGTTTTGACCTCTTTTTTGGCTTTTTGCCAAAGTGTTGGCTAGTTTTGCAAACTAGACGATAACTCGGCCTCCATATTTTTGAATCGAGTTACGTAAGTTATAACGTGTGTCTAATACCTACGCGATGCTATGCGTATGTTTGCGTGGCGTTTGGACAGTCGAGGTAGGTTTGGGGCTCTTTTTCGGCTTTTTGCTTAAGTGTTGGCGAGTTTTCCAAAGCTGGACAATAACTAAGCCTCGTATATCTCGAAATTTAGTCCGTAAGTTGTGGTGGTGTCTAAAACCTCATTGGTTCTATGAAATTGTGTGTTTGCATGGCGTTTGACCGGTAGAGGCGGGTTTTGGGTTCTTTTTGCATTTTGCCTAAGTGTTGTGAGTTTTGCAAATTGGGTGATAACTTCGACCTCGTATTACAAAATCGAGTCCGTAAGTTGTAGCGTGTCTAATACCTATCAGCGATGCTATATGTGTGTTTGCGTGGCATCTGGGCCAGTAGGAAGCGGGTTTTGGGCTTTTCGGCTTTTTGCCTAAGTGTTGCGAGTTTTGCAAACTGGATGATAGCTCGGCCTTCGTATGTCGGAATTGAGTCCCGTAAGTTGTAACACGTGTCTAATACCAATGCGGTGGTATGTGTGTGTTTGCGTGGCATCTGGACGGTCGAGGCGAGTTTTGGGCTCTTTTTCGGCTTTTTACCTAATTATTGGCGAGTTTTACAAATTGGGCGATAACTCGGCCTCCGTTTATCGGAATTAAGTTCCGTAAGTTATAACGCATGTCTAATACCTATGCGGTGCTTTTTGTGTCTAATACCTAGGCCGAGGCGGGTTATAGGCTCTTTTTCTTTTTTTTTACCTAAGTGATGGCAAGTTTTGTAAACTGGGTGATAACTCGGCTTCCGTATGTTGAAATCGAGTCCCGTAAGTTGTAGCATATATGTCAAATACATCTTTGCTGTGCTATGTGTGTGTTTGCATGGCGTTTAAACGATCGAAGACGGGTTTGGGGTTTTTTTCGGCTTTTTTCTTAAGTGTTGGCGAGTTTTGCAAACTGGACAATAACTCGGCCTCCGTATATCAGGATCGAGTCCCACAAGTTGTGGCGCGTGTCTAAAACCTACGTGGTGCTATTTGTGTGTTTGCGTGGCATTTGAACGACCGAGGCGTGTTTGGGTTCTTTTTTGGCTTTTTACCTAAGTGTTGACGAATTTTGTAAACTGGATGATAACTTGGCCTTCGTATATCGGAATCGAGTCCCGTAAGTTGTGATGCGTGTCTAATACCTACGTGGTGCTATGTGTGTGTTTGTATGGCATTTGGACGACCGAGGAGGGTTTTGGCCTAATTTTTGGCTTTTTGCCTAAGTGTTGGCGAGTTTTGCAAACTGGACGAGAACTCGGCCTCTGTATGTCGGAATCGAGTCCGTGTAAGTTATGGCGGCGTCGAATACCTCTGTGATTGCTATGTGTGTGTTTGCATGGCATTTAGAAAGGCGAGGCAGGTTTTGGGCTCTTTTTTGGCTTTTTGCTTAACTGTTGGCGAGTTTGGCAAATTGGACAATAACTCGGTATCCGTATATCGGAATCGAGTCCCGTAAGTTGTGGCGCGTGTCTAAAACTTACGTGATGCTATGTGTGTGTTTGTGTGGCGCTTGGACGGCTGAGGCGGGTTTTGGGATCTTTTTCCGCTTTTGTGCCTAAGTGTTGGCGAGTTTTGCAAACTGGGCAATAACTCGACCTCCGTATATTAAAATCGAGTCCCGTAAGTTTTAACGCGTGTGTAATACCTACGCGGTGCTATGTGTGTGTTTGTGTGGCATTTGGACGGAAGAGGCGGGTGATGGGCTCTTGTTCAGCTTTTTGCCTAAGTGTTGGCGAGATTTGCAAACTGGGCGATAACTCGGCCTCCGTATATTGGAATCGAGTTTGGTAAGTTATAACGCATGTATAATACCTACGCTGTGCTATGTGTGTGTTTGCGTGGCGTTTGAATGGCCGAGGTGGGTTATGGGCTCTTTTTCAGTATTTTGCCTAAGTGTTGGCGAGTTTTGCAAACTGGGCGATAACTCGACCTCCGTATGTCGGAATCGAGTCCCGTAAGTTGTAGCGCGTGTCTAATACCTCTGTTGTGGTATGTGTGTGTTTGCATGGCGTTTGGGCCGGTAGAGGCGGGTTTTGGGCTCTTTTTGACTTTTTGCCTTAAGTGTTGGCGAGTTTTGCAAACTGGACGATAACTTCGACCTCCGTGTAATGGAATCGAGTCCGTAAGTTGTGACGCGTGTCTAATACCTATGTGGTGATATATGTGTATTTGTGTGGCGCTTTGGCGGTAGAGGCGGGTTTTGGGATCTTTTTCGGCTTTTTGCCTAAGTGTTGGCGAGTTTTGCAAACTGGGCAATAACTTTCGACCTCCGTATATCAAAAAATCGAGTCCGTAAGTTTTTAGCGTGTCTAATACCTACTGCGGTGCTATGTGTGTGTTTAAGTGGCATTTGGGCGGAAGAAGGCGGGTGATGGGCTCTTGTTGGCTTTTTACCTAAGTGTTGGCGAGATTTTGCAAAGCCCAGGCGATAACTTCGACCTCCGTATGCTCGGAATCGAGTTCCGTAAGTTATGTGGCGCATGTATAATACCTCTGTTGTGCTATATGTGTGTTTGCGTGGTGTTTGAGCAGTAGAAGGCGGATTATGGGCTCTTTTTGGGTTTTTGCCTAAGTGTTGGCGAGTTTTGCAAAGCTGGGAGATAACTTCGGCCTCCGTATGTTGGAATCGAGTCCCATAAGTTGTAAGCGATGTCTAATACCTAAGCGGTGCTATGTGTGTGTTTGCATGGCGTTTGGACGGCCGAGGCGAGTTTTGGGCTCTTTTCGACTTTTTGCCTAAGTGTTGGCGAGTTTTGCAAACTAGAAGATAACTCGGCCTCTGTATGTCAGAATCGAGTCCCGTAAGTTGTGGCGCATGTCTAAAACCTATGTGGTAATATGTGTGTGTTTGCGTAGTGTTTGAACGATTGAGGCGGTTATGGGCTCTTTTTCGCTTTTTTGCCTAAGTGTTGGCTAGTTTTGCAAACTTGGCAATAACTCGACCTCCGTATATCAAAATCGAGTCCCGTAAGTTTTAACGCGTGTCTAATACCTACGCGGTGCTATGTGTGTGTTTGCATGGCATCTGGACGGAAGAGGCGGGTGATGGGCTCTTGTTTGGCTTTTTGCCTAAGTGTTGGCGAGATTTGCAAAGCTGGCGATAACTTCGACCTCCGTATATCGGAATCGAGTTTACGTAAGTTATAACGTGTATGTACAATACCCTACTGTTTGTGTTATGCTATGTGTGTGTTTGCGTGGTGTTTGAGCGGTAGAGAGTGGGTTATGGGCTCTTTTTGGTTTTTTGCCTAAGTGTTGGCGAGAGTTTACAAAGCTGGGTGATAACTTCGGTCTCCGTATGTCGGAATCGAGTCCGTAAGTTTGTGGCGTGTCTAATACCTACTGGCGGTGGTATGTGTATGTTTGCATGGCGTTTGGGCCGGTAAAGGCGGGTTTTTGGGCTCTTTTGACTTTTTACCTAAGTGTTGGCGAGGTTTACAAAGCTGGGCGATAACTTTCGACCTCCGTATGTCGAATCGAGTCCGTAAGTTGTGTGGCGATGTCTAATACCTAGCGGTGCTAATTGTGTATTTTTGTGTGGCGCTTGGGCCGGTAGAGGTGGGTTTTGGGATCTTTTTGGCTTTTTGCCTAAGTGTTGGCGAGTTTTGCAAAACTAGGCGATAACTTCGACCTCCGTATGTCAAAATCGAGTCCGTAAGTTGTAATGCAGCGTGTTTAAAACCTCAGCGGTGCTATGTATGTGTGTTTGCGTGGCATCTTGTTGGTAGGCGGGTTATGGGCTCTCTTTCGGCTCTTTGCCTAAGTGTTGGCGAGATTTGCAAACTGAACGATAACTCGGCCTCCGTATATCGGAATCGAGTTTCGTAATTTGTAACGTGTGTGTAATATCTACGCGGTGCTATGTGTGTGTTTGTATGGCGTTTAGACAGGCGAGGCAAGTTTTGGGCTCTTTTTTGGCTTTTTGCTTAAGTGTTGGCTAGTTTTGCAAACTAGACAATAACTCGGCCTCTGTATATCGGAATCGAGTCCCGTAAGTTGTGGCGCGTGTCTAAAACCTAAGTGGTGATATGTGTGTGTTTGCGTGGCGCTTGGACGGCTGAGGCGGGTTTTGGGTTCTTTTTCGGCTTTTTGCCTAAGTGTTGACGAGTTTTGCAAACTGGGCAATAACTCGACCTCCGTATGTCAAAAATTGAGTCCCGTAAGTTGTAACGCGTGTCTAATACCTACACGGTGCTATGTGTGTGTTTGCGCGTGGCATCTAGGCGGCCGAGGCGGGTTATGGACTCTTTTTGGATTTTTGCCTAAGTGTTGGCGAGATTTACAAAGCTGGCGATAACTTCGACCTCAAGTATGTCGGAATCGAGTCCGTAAGTTGTAAGCGTGTCTAATACCTCTGTGATGCTATGTGTGTGTTTGCATGGCGTTTGGACGTCCGATGCGGTTTTGGCCTCTTTTTTGGCTTTTTGGCTTTTTGTCTAAGTGTTGGCGAGTTTTGCAAACTGGACGATAACACGGCCTCCATATGTCAGAATCGAATCTCGTAAGTTGTAACGCGTGTCTAATACCTACGCGTTGCTATGTGTGTGTTTGCATGGCGTTTAGACAGTCGAGGCAGGTTTGGGGCTTTTTTTTGGATTCTTTCTTAAGTGTTGGCGAGTTTTGCAAACTGGACAATAACTCGGCCTCCGTATATCGGAATCGAGTCCCGTAAGTTGTGGCGCGTGTCTAAAACCTACATGGTGCTATGTGTGTGTTTAAGTGGCGTTTGGGCCGGTCGAGGCGTGTTTGGGTTATTTTTTGGCTTTTTGCCTAAGTGTTGACGAGTTTTGCAAACTTGGCGATAACTCGGCCTTCGTATGTCGGAATCGAGTCCCGTAAGTTGTGACGCGTGTCTAATACCTAGACGGTGCTATGTGTGTGTTTGCATGGCGTTTGGACGGCCGAGGCGGGTTTTGGGTTTTTTTTGGCTTTTTGCCTAAGTGTTGACGAGTTTTGCAAATTGGGCGATAACTCGGCCTCCGTTGTCGAAATCCAGTCCCGTAAGTTGTAACATGTGTCTAATACCTACGCGGTGCTATGTGTGTGTTTGTGTGGCGTTTGGACGGCCGAGGATGGTTTTGCGCTCTTTTTCAGCTTTTTACCTAAATATTGGCAAGTTTTGCAAACTAGACGATAACTCGGCCTTCGTTTGTCAGAATCGAGTCCCATAAGTTGTAACGCGTGTCTAATACCTACGCGGTGCTATGTGTGTTTTTGCGTGGCATTTGAACGGTCGAGACGGGTTTTGGGCTCTTTTTCGGCTTTTTGCCTCAATATTGCCGAGTTTTGCAAACTGGGCGATAACTCGGCCTCCGTATATCTGAATCGAGTCCCGTAACTTGAGACGCGTGTCTAATACTTACGCTATGCTATGTGTGTGTTTGAGTGGCGTTTGCACGGTCGGGGAGGGTTTTGGGCTTTTTTCAGCTTTTTGCCTAACTATTGTCGAGTTTTGCAAACTGGGCGATAACTCGGTCTCCGTATATCGGAATCGAGTCCCGTAAGTTGTAACATGTGTCTAATACCTACTCGGTGCTATGTATGTGTTTGCATGGCGATTGGACGGCCGAAGCGGGTTATGGGTTCTTTTTTGGCTTTTTTCCTATGTGTTGGCGAGTTTTGCAAACTGGGCGATAACTCGGCCTCCGTATGTAGGAATCGAGTCCCGGAAGTTTTAACGTGTGTCTAATAACTACGCGGTGCTATGTGTATGTTTGCGTGGCATTTGGACGGCCGAGTCGGATTTTGGGCACTTTTTTGGCTTTTTGCCTAAGTATTGACGAGTTTTACAAACTAGGCGATAACTCGACCTCCGTATGTCAAAATTGAGTCCCGTAAGTTGTAACGTGTATCTAATACCTACGCGGTGCTATGTGTGGTTTTTGTGTGGCATCTAGACGGCCAAGGCAGATTTTGGGCTCTGTTTCGGATTTTTGCCTAAGTGTTGGCGAGTTTTGCAAACTGGACGATAACTCGGCCTCTGTATGTCGGAATCGAGTCCCGTAAGTTGTAACGCGTATCTAATACCTACGCGGTGCTATGTGTGTGTTTGTATGGCATTTGGACGACTGAGACGGGTTTTGGCCTCATTTTTGTATTTTGCCTAAGTGTTAGCGAGTTTTGCAAACTGGACGATAACTCGGTCTCCGTATGTCGGAATCGAGTCCCATAAGTTGTAACGCGTGTCTAATATCTACGTGGTGTTATGTGTGTGTTTGCGTTGCGTTTGGACGGCTGAGGCAGGTTTTTGGCTCTTTTTTGGCTTTTTGCCTAAGTGTTGGCGTGTTTTGCAAACTGGACAATAACTCGGCATTCGTATATCGGAATCGAGTCCCGTAAGTTGTGACGCGTGTCTAATACCTACCCGGTGTTATGTCTGTGTTTGTGTGGCATTTGGACGGCCGAAGCGGGTTTTGGGCTCTCTTTTCGGCTTTTTTGCCTAGTGTTGGCGAGTTTTACAAACTAAGGCGATAACTTCGACCTCCGTAAGTCAAAATCGAGTGCCGTAAGTTATAAATGCGAGCCTAACACTTATGCGGTGCTATGTGTGTGTTGCGTGCCATTTGGACGGTAGAGGCGGATTATGGGCTCTTTTCGCTTTTTGCCTAAGTGTTGGCGAGATTTGCAAACTAAGCGATAACAGCCTCCGTATATCGAAATCGAGTTCCGTAAGTTATAATGCATGTCTAATACCTACGCGGTGCTATGTGTGTGTTTACGTGGATTTTAGACGGCTGAGGCGGGTTATGGGCACTTTTTCGGTTTTTTGCCGAAGTGTTTTTGAGTTTTGCAAACTGGCCGATAACTCGACCTCCGTATGTCGGAACCGAGTCTTCTAAGTTGTAACGTGTGTCTAATACCTACGCGGTGCTATGTGTGTGTTTGCATGGCATTTAGAAAGGCGAGGCAGGTTTTGGGGTCTTTTTCGGCTTTTTGCTTAACTGTTGGCGAGTTTTGCAAACTGGACAATAACTCGGCCTCCGTATATCAGAATCGAGTCCCGTAAGTTTTGGCGTGTGTCTAAAATCTACGTGGTGCTATGTGTGTGCTTGCGTGGCGTTTGGCTTTTTGCCTAAGTGTTCTTTTGAGCTTTTGCAAAACCGGAATGGCTTCGACCTTTGTATGTGGCGAATCGAGTCCCGTAAATTGTGACGCGTGTCTAATACCTAACCGGTGCTAATTGTGTATTTATGTGGCGCTTGGACGGCCGAAACGGGTTTTGGGATCATTTGCAACTTTTTTCCTAAGTGTTGGTGAGTTTTTCAAACTGGGCAATAACTCGACCTCCGTATGTCAAAATCGAGTCCTGTAAGTTGTAACGCGTGTCTAATACTTACGCGGTGTTATCTGTGTGTTTGCGTGACATCTGGACGGCCGAGGCGGGTTATGGGCTTTTTTCGGCTTTTTGCCTAAGTGTTGTGAGTTTTGCAAATTGGATGATAACTTCGACGCCATTATGTCGAGAAACGAGTCCCGTAAGTTGTGACGCGTGTCTAATACCTACGTTGTGTTATGTGTGTATTTGTGTGGCGCTTGGACGGCCGAGGCGGGTTTTGGGATCTTTTTCGGCTTTTTGCCTGAGTGTTGGCGAGTTTTACAAACTGGGGAATAACTCGACCTCCGTATGTCAAAATCGAGTCCCGTAAGTTGTAACGCGTGTTTAAAACCTACGCGGTGCTATATATGTGTTTGCGTGGCATCTGGACGGCCGAGGCGGGTTATGGGCTCTCTTTTGGCTTTTTGCCTAAGTGTTGACGAGTTTTGCAAATTGGATGATAACTCGGACTTTGTATGTCAAAAACGAGTCCCGTAAGTTGTGACGCGTGTCTAATACCTACGTTGTGCTATGCGTGTATTTGTGTGACGCTTGGGCGGCCAAAGGCGGGTTATGGGCTCTTTTTGGGATTTTTGCCTAAGTGTTGGCTAGTTTTGCAAACTGGGCGATAACTTTCGACCTCCGTATGTCGAAATCGAGTCCGTAAGTTTGTAAGCGTGTCTAAAACCTACATGGTGATATGTGTGTTTGCATGGCATTTGACCGGTCGAGGCGTGTTTTGGGCTCTTTTCGACTTTTTGCCTAAGTGTTGGCGAGTTTTGCAAAGCCGGGCGATAACTTCGCCTCTCAAGTATGTCGAGAATCGAGTCCCATAAGTTGTATGTGCGTGTCTAATACCTCTGCGATGCTATGTGTGTGTTTGCGTGGCGATTAGACGGTCGAGCCGAGTTTGAGGCTCTTTTTGGCTCTTTGCTTAAATGTTGGCGAGTTTTGCAAACTGGACAATAACTCGGCCTCCGTATATCAGAATTGAGTCTCGTAAGTTATGACGCATGTCTAAAACCTACGCGGTGCTATGTGAGTATTTGCGTGGCGTTTGGACGACCGAAGCGGGTTATGGGTTCTTTATGGCTTTTTGCCTAAGTGTTGACGAGTTTTGCAAATTGGGCGATAACTCGGCCTCCGTATGTAGGAATCAAGTCCTGGAAGTTTTAACGCGTGTCTAATAACTACGCGGTGCTATGTGTATGTTTGCGTGGCGTTTGGACGGCCGAGTCGGATTTTTGGCCCTTTTTTGGCTTTTTGCCTAAGTATTGGCGAGTTTTACAAACTAGGCGATAACTCGACCTTCGTACGTCAAAATCGAGTCCCGTAAGTTGTAACGCGTGTCTAATACCTACGCGGTGCTATGTGTGTGTTTGCGTGGCATCTGGACGGCCAAGGCGGATTTGGGGCTCTTTTTCAGATTTTTGCCTAAGTGTTGGCGAGTTTTTGTATCTTTGGGCGATAACTTCGGCCTTCGTATGTCGAATCGAGTCTCATAAGTGTAACGGCGTGTCTAATACCTCTGGTGATTGCTATGTGTGTGTTTGCGTGGCATCTGGACAGCCGAGGAGAGTATTGGGCTCTTTTTCGGCTTTTTGCCTAATTGTTGGCGAGTTTTACAAACTGGGCAATAACTCGTCCTCCGTATATCGGAATCGAGTTTCGTAAGTTATATAACGTAATGTGTAATAACTACGCGGTATTATTTGTTTATTTCCGTGGCGTTTGGACGGCCGAGGCGGGTTATCAACTCTTTTTCTTTTTTTTTTGCCTAAGTGTTGGCGAGTTTTGCAAACTGGGCGATAACTCGGCCTCCGTATGTTGGAATCGAGTCTGGAAGTTTTAACGCGTGTCTAATAACTACGCAGTGCTATGTGTATGTTTGCGTGGCGTTTGGACGGCCGAGTCGGATTTTGGGCCCTTTTTTGGCTTTTTGCCTAAGTATTGGCGAGTTTTACAAACTAGGCGATAACTCGACCTCCGTACGTCAAAATCGAGTCCCGTAAGTTGTAACGCGTGTCTAATACCTACGCGGAGCTATGTGTGTGTTTGCGTGGCATCTGGACGGCCAAGGCGGGTTTTGGGCTCTGTTTCGAATTTTTGCCTAAGTGTTGGCGAGTTTTGTAAACTGGACAATAACTCGGCCTTCGTATGTCAGAATCGAGTCCCGTAAGTTGTAACGCGTGTCTAATACCTACGCGGTGCTATGTGTGTGTTTGCGTGGCATCTGGACAGTCGAGGCAAGTATTGGGCTCTTTTTCGGCTTTTTGCCTAATTATTGGCGAGTTTTACAAACTGGGCGATAACTCGGCCTCCGTATATCAGAATCGAGTTTCGTAAGTTATAACGCATGTGTAATAACTACGCGGTATTATTTGTTTGTTTGCGTGGCGTTTGGACGGCTGAGGCTGGTTATCAACTCTTTTTCTTTTTTTTTTCTTATGTGTTGGCGAGTTTTGCAAACTGGGCGATAACTCGTCCTCCGTATATCGGAATCGAGTCCCATAAGTTATAACATGTGTCTAATACCTACTCGGTGCTATGTATGTGTTTGCATGGCGTTTGGACGGCCGAAGCGGGTTATGGGTTCTTTTTTGGCTTTTCGCCTAAGTGTTGGCGAGTTTTTTAAACTGGGCGATAACTCGGCCTCCGTATGTAGGAATCGAGTCCTGGAAGTTTTAACGCGTGTCTAATAACTACGCGGTGCTATGTGTATGTTTACGTGGCGTTTGGACGGCCGAGTCGGATTTTGGGCCCTTTTTTGACTTTTTGCCTAAGTATTGGCGAGTTTTACAAACTAGGCGATAACTCGACCTCCGTACGTCAAAATTGAGTCCCGTAAGTTGTAACGCGTGTCTAATACCTACGCGGTGCTATGTGTGTGTTTGCGTGGCATCTGGACGGCCAAGGCGGGTTTTGGGCTCTATTTCGGATTTTTGCCTAAGTGTTGGCGAGTTTTGTAAACTGGACGATAACTCGGCCTTCGTATATCAGAATCGAGTCCCATAAGTTTTAACGCGTGTCTAATACCTACGTGGTGCTATGTGTGTGTTTGCGTGGCATCTGGACAGCCGAGGCAAGTATTAGGCTCTTTTTCGGCTTTTTGCCTAATTGTTGGCGAGTTTTACAAACTGGGAGATAACTCGGCCTCCGTATATCGAAATTGAGTTTCGTAAGTTATAACGCATGTGTAATAACTACGCGGTATTATTTGTTTGTTTACGTGGCGTTTGGACGGCCGAGGCGGGTTATCGACTCTTTTTCTTTTTTTTTCCTAAGTGTTGGCGAGTTTTGCAAGCGGGCGATAACTTCGACCTCCTTATGTCGAATCGAATCGAGTCCGTAAGTTTGTAGCGTGTCTAATACCTACGCGGTACTATGTGTGTGTTTGCATGGCGTTTGGACGACCGAGCCGGGTTTTGGCCTCTTTTTTGGCTTTTTGCCAAAGTGTTGGCAAGTTTTGCAAACTAGAAGATAACTCGACCTCCGTATTTTCGAATCGAGTCCCGTAAGTTGTAACGTGTGTCTAATACCTACGCGATGCTATGCGTATGTTTGCGTGGCGTTTGAACAGTCGAGGCAGGTTTAGGGCTCTTTTTCGGCTTTTTGCTTAAGTGTTGGCGAGTTTTGCAAACTGGACAATAACTTGGCCTTCGTATATCGGAATTTAGTCACGTAAGTTGTGAGTGGTGTCTAAAACCTACGTGGTTCTATGAGTGTGTTTGCGTGGCGTTTGGACGACTGAGGCGGGTTTTGGGTTCTTTTTTTTGCTTTTTGCCTAAGTGTTGACGAGTTTTGCAAATTGGGTGATAACCCGACCTCCGTATTACAAAATCAAGTCCCGTAAGTTGTAACGCGTGTCTAATACCTACGCGATGCTATGTCTGTGTTTGCGTGGCATATGGACGCCGAGGCGGGTTTTGGGCTTTTTTCGGCTTTTTGCCTAAGTGTTGCGAGTTTTGCAAACTGGACGATAACTCGACCTTTGTATGTCGGAATTGAGTCCCGTAAGTTGTAACGCGTGTCTAATACCAACGCGGTGATATGTGTGTGTTTGGGTGGCATCTGGACGGCCGAGGCGAGTTTTGGGCTCTTTTTCGGCTTTTTACCTAATTGTTGGCGAGTTTTACAAACTGGGCGATAACTCGGCCTCCGTTTATCGAAATCAAGTTTCGTAAGTTATAACGCATGTCTAATACCTATGTGGTGCTATTTGTGTCTAATACGTAGGCCGAGACGGGTTATGGGCTCTTTTTCTTTTTTTTTACCTAAGTGTTGGCAAGTTTTGCAAACTGGGCGATAACTCGGCTTCCGTATGTCGAAATAGAGTTCCGTAAGTTGTAACCCATGTCAAATACCTACGCGGTGCTATGTGTGTGTTTGCATGGGGTTTAGACAATCGAGACAGGTTTGGGGTTTTTTTCGGCTTTTTTATTAAGTGTTGGAGAGTTTTGCAAACTGGACAATAACTCGGCCTCCGTATATCGGAATCGAGTCCCGTAAGTTATGGTGCGTGTCTAAAACCTACGTGGTGCTATGTGTGTGTTTGTGTGGCGTTTGGACGACCGAGGCGTGTTTGGGTTCTTTTTTGGCTTTTTGCCTAAGTGTTGACTAGTATTGTAAACTGGACGATAACTTGGCCTTCGTATATCGGAATCGAGTCTCGTAAGTTGTGACGTGTGTCTAATACCTACGCGGTGCTATGTGTGTATTTGTATGGCATTTGGATGACCGAGGAGGGTTTTGGCCTCATTTTTGGCTTTTTGTCTAAGTGTTGGCGAGTTTTGCAAACTTGACGATAACTCGGCCTCCGTATGTCGGAATCGAGTCTCATAAGTTGTAACGCGCGTCTAATACCTACGTGGTGCTATATGTGTGTTTGCATGGCATTTAGAAAGGCGAGGCAGGTTTTGGGCTCTTTTTCGGCTTTTTGCTTAACTGTTGGCGAGTTTGCAATGTTGCCACAATAACTTCGACCTCAAGTATATCGGAATCGAGTCCGTAAGTTGTGGCGCGTGTCTAAAACTTACGTGGTGCTATATGTGTGTTTGCGTGGTGTTTGGGACAATTTGAAAGCGGGTTTTGGGTTCTTTTTGGCGTTTTGCCTAAGTGTTGTGAGTTTTGCAAACTAGGAAATAACTTCGACCTCCGTATGTCAAAATCAAGTCCGTAAGTTATAACGCGTGTCTAATACCTACGTGGTGCTTTGTGGGTGTTTGCGTGGCATCTGAGCAGCGGAAAAGCGGGTTATGGGCTCTTTTTGGCTTTTTGCCTAAGTGTTGGCGAAATTTGCAAAGCTGGGCGATAACTTTCGGCCTCCGTATATCGAAATCGAGTTTCGTTAGTTATAACGCATGTATAATACCTCTGGCGATACTATATGTGTGTTTGCGTGGCGTTTGAACGGCCGAGGCGGGTTATGGGCTCTTTTTGATTTTTTTTGCCTAAGTGTTGGCGAGTTTTGCAACTGGGCGATAACTTCGACCTCTGTATGTGTGAATCGAGTCCGTAAGTTATGTAGCGTTTCTAATACCTCACAGCGATTGTTATCGTGTGTTTGTGTGGCGTTTGAACGGAGGCGCGGTTTTGGGCTCTTTTTCGGGTTTTTACCTAAGTGTTGGCGAGTTTTTGCAAACTGGGCGATAACTCATCCTCCGTGTGTCGGAATTGAGTCCCGTAAGTTATAACGCGTGTCTAATACCTACGCGGTGCTATGTGTGTGTTTGCATGGTGTTTGGACAGCTGAAGCGGGTTTTGGGCTCTTTTTTGGCTTTTTAACTAAATGTTGGCAAGTTTTTACAAACTAGGCAATAACTCGACCTCCGTAAGTAAAAATCGACTCCCATAAGTTTTAACACGAGCCTAAAACCTATGCGGTGCTATGTGCGTGTTTGTGTGGCATCTGAACGGCCGAGGCGGGTTATGGGATCTTTTTCACCTTTTTGCCTTAGTGTTAGCTAGATTTGCAAACTGGGCGATAACTCGGCCTCCGTATATCGGAATAGAGTTTCGTAAGTTATAACGTATGTCTAATACCTACGCGGTGCTATGTGTGTGTTTATGTGGAGTTTGGACGGCCGAGGCGGGTTATGTGCTCTTTTTCAGTTTTTTGCCTAAGTGTTGGCGAGTTTTACAAACTGGGCGATATCTCGGCCTCCGTATGTCGGAATCGAGTCCCGTAAGTTGTAACGCGTGTCTAATACCTACGCGGTGCTATGTGTGTGTTTGCATGGCATTTGGACGGCCGTGTCGAGTTTTGGCCTCTTTTTTGACTTTTTGTCTACGTGTTGGTGAGTTTTGCAAACTAGACGTTAACTCGGCCTACGTATGTAACGCATGTCTAATACCTACGTGGTGCTATGTGTGTGTTTGCAAGGCGTTTAGACAGTCGAGGCAAGTTTGGGGCACTTTTTTGGTTTTTTTCTTAAGTGTTGACAAGTTTTGCAAACTGGATAATAACTCGGCCTCCATATATCGGAATCTAGTCCCGTAAGTTGTGGCGCGTGTCTAAAACCTACGTGATGCTATGTGTGTGTTTGCGTGGCGTTTGGACAACTGAGGGGGATTTTGTGTTCTTTTTTGGCTTTTTGCCCAAGTGTTGGCGAGTTTTGTAAACTGGGCGATAACTCAGCCTTTGTATGTCGAAATCGAGTCACGTAAGTTGTGACGCGTGTCTAATACCTAACTGTGCTAATTGTGTGTTTGTGTGGCGCATGGACGGCTGAGACGGGTTTTGGGATCTTTTTCGGCTTTTTTGCCTAAGTGTTGGCGTGTTTTGCAAACTGGACAATAACTCGGCATTCGTATATCGGAATCGAGTCCCGTAAGTTGTGACGCGTGTCTAATACCTACCCGGTGTTATGTCTGTGTTTGTGTGGCATTTGGACGGCCGAAGCGGGTTTTGGGCTCTTTTTCGGTTTTTTGCCTATATGTTGGCGAGTTTTACAAACTAGGCAATAACTCGACCTCCGTAAGTCAAAATCGACTGCCGTAAGTTATAACGCGAGCCTAACACTTATGCGGTGCTATGTGTGTGTTTGCGTGCCATCTGGACGGCCGAGGCGGATTATGGGCTTTTTTCGGCTTTTTGCCTAAGTGTTGGCGAGATTTGCAAACTAGGCGATAACTTGGCCTCCGTATATCGAAATCGAGTTCCGTAAGTTATAATGCATGTCTAATACCTACGCGGTGCTATGTGTGTGTTTACGTGGATTTTAGACGGCCGAGGCGGGTTATGGGCACTTTTTCGGTTTTTTGCCGAAGTGTTTTTGAGTTTTGCAAACTGGCCGATAACTCGACCTCCGTATGTCGGAACCGAGTCTTCTAAGTTGTAACGTGTGTCTAATACCTACGCGGTGCTATGTGTGTGTTTGCATGGCGTTTAGAAAGGCGAGGCAGGTTTTGGGGTCTTTTTCGGCTTTTTGCTTAACTGTTGGCGAGTTTTGCAAACTGGACAATAACTCGGCCTCCGTATATCAGAATCGAGTCCCGTAAGTTTTGGCGTGTGTCTAAAATCTACGTGGTGCTGTGTGTGTAATGCTGCGTGGCGTTTGGCTTTTTTGCCTAAGTGTTGTGAGTTTTGCAAAGCCCTGACGCGAAAACTTCGACCTTTGTATGTCGGAATCGAGTCCCGTAAATTGTGACGCGTGTCTAATACCTAACCGGTGCTAATTGTGTATTTATGTGGCGTTTGGACGGCCGAAACGGGTTTTGGGATCATTTGCAACTTTTTTCCTAAGTGTTGGTGAGTTTTTCAAACTGGGCAATAACTCGACCTCCGTATGTCAAAATCGAGTCCTGTAAGTTGTAACGCGTGTCTAATACTTACGCGGTGTTATCTGTGTGTTTGCGTGACATTTGGACGGCCGAGGCGGGTTATGGGCTTTTTTCGGCTTTTTGCCTAAGTGTTGACGAGTTTTGCAAATTGGATGATAACTCGGCCTTCGTATGTCAGAAACAAGTCCCGTAAGTTGTGACGCGTGTCTAATACCTACGTTGTGTTATGTGTGTATTTGTGTGGTGCTTGGACGGCCGAGGCGGGTTTTGGGATCTTTTTCGGCTTTTTGCCTTAGTGTTGGCGAGTTTTACAAAGCCGGGAATAACTTCGACCTCAGTATGTCAAAATCGAGTCCCGTAAGTTTATGTAGCGTGTGTTAAAAACCTACAGCGGTGTTATATATGTGTTTGCGTGGCATCTGGACGGCCGAGGCGGGTTATGGGCTCTCTTTTGGCTTTTTGCCTAAGTGTTGACGAGTTTTGCAAATTGGATGATAACTCGGACTTTGTATGTCAAAAACGAGTCCCGTAAGTTGTGACGCGTGTCTAATACCTACGTTGTGCTATGCGTGTATTTGTGTGACGCTTGGACGACCGAGGCGGGTTATGGGCTCTTTTTCGGATTTTTGCCTAAGTGTTGGCTAGTTTTGCAAACTGGGCGATAACTCGGCCTCCGTATGTCGAAATCGAGTCCCGTAAGTTGTAGCGCGTGTCTAAAACCTACATGGTGATATGTGTGTTTGCATGGCATTTGGACGGTCGAGGCGTGTTTTGGGCTCTTTTTCGACTTTTTGCCTAAGTGTTTGCGAGTTTTGCAAACTGGACGATAACTCGGCCTCCGTATGTCAGAATCGAGTCCCATAAGTTGTAACGCGTGTCTAATACCTACGCAGTGCTATGTGTGTGTTTGCGTGACGATTGGACAGTCGAGCCAGGTTTGAGGCTCTTTTTCGGCTCTTTGCTTAAATGTTGGCGAGTTTTGCAAACTGGACAATAACTCGGCCTCCGTATATCAGAATTGAGTCTTGTAAGTTATGACGCATGTCTAAAACCTACGCGGTGCTATGTGAGTATTTGCGTGGCGTTTGGACGACCGAAGCGGGTTATGGGTTCTTTATGGCTTTTTGCCTAAGTGTTGTGAGTTTTGCAAATTGGCGATAATAACTTCGGCCTCCGTATGTAGGGAATCAAGTCCTGGAAGTTTTAACGCGTGTCTAATAACTTCTACAGCGGTGCTATGTGTATGTTTGCGTGGCGTTTGATGACAAGAGTCGGATTTTTGGCCCTTTTTTGGCTTTTTGCCTAAGTATTGGCGAGTTTTACAAACTAGGCGATAACTCGACCTTCGTACGTCAAAATCGAGTCCCGTAAGTTGTAACGCGTGTCTAATACCTACGCGGTGCTATGTGTGTGTTTGCGTGGCATCTGGACGGCCAAGGCGGATTTTGGGCTCTATTTCAGATTTTTGCCTAAGTGTTGGCGAGTTTTGTATACTGGACGATAACTCGGCCTTCGTATGTCAGAATCGAGTCTCATAAGTTGTAACGCGTGTCTAATACCTACGCGGTGCTATGTGTGTGTTTGCGTGGCATCTGGACAGCCGAGGAGAGTATTGGGCTCTTTTTCGGCTTTTTGCCTAATTGTTGGCGAGTTTTACAAACTGGGCAATAACTCGTCCTCCGTATATCGGAATCGAGTTTCGTAAGTTATAACGCATGTGTAATAACTACGCGGTATTATTTGTTTATTTCCGTGGCGTTTGGACGGCCGAGGCGGGTTATCAACTCTTTTTCTTTTTTTTTTGCCTAAGTGTTGGCGAGTTTTGCAAACTGGGCGATAACTCGGCCTCCGTATGTTGGAATCGAGTCGTGGAAGTTTTAACGCGTGTCTAATAACTACGCAGTGCTATGTGTATGTTTGCGTGGCGTTTGGACGGCCGAGTCGGATTTTGGGCCCTTTTTTGGCTTTTTGCCTAAGTATTGGCGAGTTTTACAAACTAGGCGATAACTCGACCTCCGTACGTCAAAATCGAGTCCCGTAAGTTGTAACGCGTGTCTAATACCTACGCGGAGCTATGTGTGTGTTTGCGTGGCATCTGGACGGCCAAGGCGGGTTTTGGGCTCTGTTTCGAATTTTTGCCTAAGTGTTGGCGAGTTTTGTAAACTGGACAATAACTCGACCTTCGTATGTCGAATCGAGTCCCGTAAGTTATAGCAGCGTGTCTAATACCTACAGCGGTGCTATGTGTGTGTTTGCGTGGCATCTGGACAGTCGAGGCAAGTATTGGGCTCTTTTTCGGCTTTTTGCCTAATTATTGGCGAGTTTTACAAACTGGGCGATAACTCGGCCTCCGTATATCAGAATCGAGTTTCGTAAGTTATAACGCATGTATAATAACCTCGCGGTATTATTTGTTTTGTTTAGCGTGGCGTTTGAGCACGGTGAGGCGGGTTATCAACTCTTTTTTTTTTTTTTCTTATGTGTTGGCGAGTTTTGCAAAGCTGGCGATAACTAAATCCTCAAATATATCGGAATCGAGTCCCATAAAGTTATAACATGTGTCTAATACCTACTCGGTGCTATGTATGTGTTTGCATGGCGTTTGGACGGTAGAGGCGGGTTATGGGTTTTTTTTGGCTTTTTCGCTTTAAGTGTTGGCGAGTTTTTTAAAGCTGGCGATAACTTTCGGCCTCCGTATGTAGGAATCGAGTCCGGAAGTTTTACGCGCGTGTCTAATAACTACTGCGGTGCTATGTGTGTGTGTTTACGATGGCGTTTGGGCGGTGAGTCGGATTTTTGGGCCCTTTTTGACTTTTTGCTAAGTATTGGCGAGTTTTACAAACTAAGCGATAACTTCGACCTCCGTCGAAAATTGAGTCCCGTAAGTTGTGTAGCGTGTCTAATACCTACACGCGGTGCTATGTGTGTGTTTGCGTGGCATCTGGACGGCCAAGGCGGGTTTTGGGCTCTATTTCGGATTTTTGCCTAAGTGTTGGCGAGTTTTGTAAACTGGACGATAACTCGGCCTTCGTATATCAGAATCGAGTCCCATAAGTTTTAACGCGTGTCTAATACCTACGTGGTGCTATGTGTGTGTTTGCGTGGCATCTTGGACGGTAGAGGAGGTAGTTAGGCTCTCTTTTCGGTTTTTGCCTAAGTGTTGGCGAGTTTTACAAAGCCGGGAGATAACTTCGACCTCCGTATATCGAAATTGAGTTTCGTAAGTTATAACGCATGTGTAATAACTACGCGGTATTATTTGTTTGTTTACGTGGCGTTTGGACGGCCGAGGCGGGTTATCGACTCTTTTTCTTTTTTTTTCCTAAGTGTTGGCGAGTTTTGCAAACTGGGCGATAACTCGGCCTCCTTATGTCAGAATCGAGTCCCGTAAGTTGTAACGCGTGTCTAATACCTACGCGGTACTATGTGTGTGTTTGCATGGCGTTTGGACGACCGAGCCGGGTTTTGGCCTCTTTTTTGGCTTTTTGCCAAAGTGTTGGCAAGTTTTGCAAACTAGAAGATAACTCGACCTCCGTATTTTCGAATCGAGTCCCGTAAGTTGTAACGTGTGTCTAATACCTACGCGATGCTATGTGTGTGTTTGCATTAGCGTTTGAGCAATGAGGCGGTTTAGGGCTCTTTTTCGCTTTTTGCTTAAGTGTTGGCGAGTTTTGGAACCCGGACAATAACTTCGACCTTCGTATATCGAATTTAGTCACGTAAGTTGTGAGTGGTGTCTAAAACCACGTGGTTCTATGTGTGTGTTTGCATGGCGTTTGGACGGCCGAGGCGGGTTTGGGTTCTTTTTTTTTTTTTTTTGCCTAAGTGTTGGCGAGTTTTGCAAATTGGGTGATAACCCGACCTCCGTATACAAAATCAAGTCCGTAAGTTGTAACGCGTGTCTAATACCTACTGCGATGCTATGTACGTGTTTTGGCATATGGCGGTCGGATCGGCGAAGTTTGGGGCGGCTTTTTTTTCTTTGTTGGCTTTTGGCGATTTTTTGCCTAAGTGTTGCGAGTTTTGCTAAAGCGGACGATAACTTCGACCTTTGTATGTCGGAATTGAGTCCGTAAGTAAGTTTATGTAGCGTTTCTAATACCAATCTGGTGATATGTGTGTGTTTGGGTGGCATCTGGATGGCCGAGGCGAGTTTTGGGCTCTTTTTCGCTTTTACCTAATTGTTGGCGAGTTTTACAAACCGGGCGATAACTTCGACCTCCGTTTATCGAAATCAAGTTTCGTAAGTTATAACGCATGTCTAATACCTATGTGGTGCTATTTGTGTCTAATACGTAGGCCGAGACGGGTTATGGGCTCTTTTTTTTTTTTTTTACCTAAGTGTTGGCAAGTTTTGAAAACTGGGCGATAACATGGCTTCCGTATTTTGAAATAGAGTTCCGTAAGTTGTAACCCATGTCAAATACCTATGCGGTGCTATGTGTGTGTTTGCATGGGGTTTAGACAATCGAGACAGGTTTGGGGTTTTTTTCGGCTTTTTATCTTAAGTGTTGGAGAGTTTTGCAAACTGGACAATAACTTCGACCTCGTATATCGGAATCGAGTCCCGTAAGTTATGGTGCGCGTGTCTAAAACCTACATGGTGCTATGTGTGTGTTTGCGTGGCGTTTGGACGACCGAGGCGTGTTTGGGTTCTTTTTTGGCTTTTTGCCTAAGTGTTGACGAGTTTTATAAACTGGACGATAACTTGGCCTTCGTATATCGGAATTGAGTCCCGTAAGTTGTGACGCGTGTCTAATACCTACGCGGTGCTATGTGTGTGTTTGTATGGTATTTGGACAACCGAGGAGGGTTTTGGCCTCATTTTGGGCTTTTTGCCTAAGTGTTGGCGAGTTTTGCAAACTGGACGATAACTCGGCCTCCGTATGTCGGAATCGAGTCTCGTAAGTTGTAACGCGCGTCTAATACCTACGCGGTGCTATGTGTGTGTTTGCATGGTATTTAGAAAGGCGAGGCAGGTTTTGGGCTCTTTTTCGGCTTTTTGCTTAAGTGTTGGCGAGTTAGGAAAACTGGACAATAACTTGTCCTCCGTATATCGGAATCGAGTCCCGTAAGTTGTGACGCGTGTCTAAAACCTACGTGGTGTTATGTGTGTGTTTGCATGGTGTTTGGATCGCTGAAGCGGGTTTTGGGTTCTTTTTTGGCATTTTGCCTAAGTGTTGACGAGTTTTGCAAACTAGGAAATAACTCGACCTCCGTATGTCAAAATCAAGTCCCGTAAGTTGTAACGCGTGTCTAATACCTACGTGGTGCTTTGTGGGTGTTTGCGTGGCATCTGAACGGCCGAGGCGGGTTATGGGCTCTTTTTCGGCTTTTTGCCTAAGTGTTGGCGAAATTTGCAAACTGGGCGATAACTCGGCCTCCGTATATCGAAATCGAGTTCCGTTAGTTATAACGCATGTATAATACCTACGCGATACTATATGTGTGTTTGCGTGGCGTTTGAACGGCCGAGGCGGGTTATGGGCTCTTTTTCGATTTTTTGCCTAAGTGTTGGCGAGTTTTGCACCCATAAGGCGAGCGTTTTCAATACCTCGTATGTCCGGAATCGAGTCCGTAAGTTGTAACGTTTCTAATACCTACGATTTTGTGCCTATGTTGTGTGTTTGTGTGGCGTTTGACCTCTGTATGCGAATCGAGGCGGGTTTTGGGCTCTTTTTTATGTGTGTTTTGGCCTAAGTGTTGGCGAGTTTTTGCACCTAAGTGGCGATAACTCATCCTCCGTGTGTCGGAATTGAGTCCCGTAAGTTATAGCGCTGTGTCTAATACCTCACGCGGTGATATGTGTGTGTTTGCATGTCGTTTGGGCCGGTGAGAAGCGGTTTTTTGGCTCTCTTTTGGCTTTTTAACTAAGTGTTGGCAAGTTTTTACAAACTAGGCAATAACTTCGACCTCCGTAAGTAAAAAATCGACTCCGTAAGTTTTAACACGAGCCTAAAACCTATGCGGTGCTATGTGTGTGTTTGCGTGGCATCTGAACCAGTAGAGGCGGGTTATGGGATCTTTTTTTTGCTTTTTTGCCTTAGTGTTAGCTAGATTTGAATCTTTGGCGATAACTTCGGCCTCGTATATCGGAATCGAGTTTCGTAAGTTATAACGTATGTATAATACCTCTGGCTTTGCTATGTGTGTGTGTGTTTATGTGGAGTTTGACTGCCGAGGCGGGTTATGTGCTCTTTTTGGTTTTTGCCTAAGTGTTGGCGAGTTTTACAACCCAGGCGATAACTTCGACCTCCGTATGTCGGAATCGAGTCCGTAAGTTGTAACGTGTGTCTAATACCTACGTGATTGGTATGTGTGTGTTTGCATGGCATTTGACTACCGGCCGAGGCGAGTTTTGGCCTCTTTTTGACTTTTTTTTGCCTAAGTGTTGGTGAGTTTTTTGCAAACTAGACGTTAACTCGAATCGCCTCACGTATGTGTAGCATGTCTAATACCTACGTGGTGGTATGTGTGTGTTTGTGTGGCGTTTAGGCAGATCGAGAGGCAAGTTTGGGGCTCTTTTTGGTTTTTTTTTGCCTAAGTGTTGGCGAGTTTTGCAAAGCTGGATAATAACTTCGGCCTCCATATATGAATGAGTCCGTAAGTTGTGGCGCGTGTCTAAAACCTACGTGATGTATATGTGTGTGTTTGCGTGGCGTTTGGACAACCGAGGGGGATTTTGTGTTCTTTTTGGCTTTTTACCTAAGTGTTGGCGAGTTTTGCAAACTGAGGCGATAACTCGTCTTTCCGTATGTCGAATCGAGTCCGTAAGTTACGTATGTCTAATACCTCTCTGGTGCTATGTGTGTGTTACATGTCGTTTGAATGGAATACCGAGGCGGGTTTTGGGCTCTTTTTTGGCTTTTTACCTAAGTGTTGGCGTTTTTACAAACTAGGCAATAACTTCGACCTCCGTATATCAAAAATCGAGTCCGTAAGTTTTAACGAGCCTAACACCTATGCGGTGCTATGTGTGTGTTTGCGTGGCATCTGGGACGGAAGAGGCGGGTGATGGGCTCTTTTGCCTTTTTGCCTTAAGTGTTAGCGAGATTTGCAAGCTGGCGATAACTTTCGACCTCCGTATATCGGAATCGAGTTTCGTAAGTTATAACGCATGTATAATACCTACGCTGTGCTATGTGTGTGTTTGCGTGGCGTTTGAACGGCCGAGGTGGGTTATGGGCTCTTTTTTGGTTTTTTGCCTAAATATTGGCGAGTTTTACAAATTGGGCGATAACTCGGCCTCCGTATGTCGGAATCGAGTCCGTAAGTTTGTAGCGTGTCTAATACCTCTGGCGGTGGTATGTGTGTGTGTTATATGGCGTTTGGACGGCCGAGGCGGGTTTTGGGCTCTTTTTGACTTTTTGCCTAAGTGTTGGCGAGTTTTGCAAAGCTGACGATAACTTCGGCCTCCGTGCTCGGAATCGAGTCCGTAAGTTGTATGTGCGTGTCTAATACCCTCTGTGGTGGTATGTTTGTATTTGCATGGCGTTTGGGCCGGTAGGCGGGTTTTGGGCTCTTTTTGACTTTTTGCCTAAGTGTTGGCGAGTTTTGCAAGCTGGCGATAACTTCGACCTCTGTATGTCATAATCGAGTCCGTAAGTTGTAGCGCGTGTTCTAATACCTCTGGCGGTGTTATGTGTGTGTTTGTGTGGCATTTGGACCGGCCGAGGCAGGTTTGGGCTCTCTTTCGGACTTTTACCTAAGTGTTGGCGAGTTTTTGCAAAGCTGGCGATAACTAAATCCTCCGTTTATGTCGAATTGAGTTCCGTAAGTTATAACGCATGTATAATACCTACGGCGGTGCTATGTGTGTGTTTACATGTCGTTTGAACTACCGAGGCGGTTTTGGGCTCTTTTTGGCTTTTTACCTAAGTGTTGGCGAGTTTTACAAACTAGGAGATAACTTCGACCTCCGTAAGTAAAAATCGACTCCCGTAAGTTGTAACGCGATGTCTAACACCTATCTTGGTGCTATGTGTGTGTTGCGTGGCATCTGGGCGGTACCGAGGCGGGTTATGGGATTTTTTTGCCTTTTTGCCTTAGTGTTAGCGAGATTTGCAAAGCCGGGGCGATAACTTCGACCTCAGTATATCGGAATCGAGTTTCGTAAGTTATACGGCGCGTGTATAATACCTATGTGGTGCTATGTATGTGTTTGCGTGGCGTTTGAACAGCCGAGGCGGGTTATGGACTCTTTTTCGATTTTTTGCCTAAGTGTTGGCGAGTTTTGCAAAGCGGGCGATAACTTCGACCTCCGTATGTTGGAATCGAGTCCGTAAGTTAGAAGTAGCGTGTGTAATATCTACTACACGCGGTGGTATGTGTGTTTGTTATATGGCGTTTAGACTGGTAGAAGGCGGGTTTTGGGCTCTTTTTTGCTTTTTGCCTAAGTGTTGGCGAGTTTTTAACCGGACGATAACTTCGGCCTCCGTATGTCGAATCGAGTCCCGTAAGTTGTGGCGCGTGTCTAATACCTAAGTGGTGATATATGTGTGTGTTGCGTGGCGGTTGAATGATCGGTGAGCGGGTTTGAGGCTCTTTTTTGGTTTTTGCTTAAATGTTGGCGAGATTTTAAAGCCGGGCGATAACTTCGACCTCCGTATGTCGGAATCGAGTCTATTAAGTTTTCTTATTTGGTCTAATACCTACGTTGTGCTGCTATGTGTGTGTTTGCATGGAGTTTGAACGGCCGAGGCGGGTTATGGGCTCTTTTTCGATTTTTTGCCTAAGTGTTGGCGAGTTTTGCAAACTGGGTGATAACTTCGACCTCCGTATGTCGGAATCGAGTCCGTAAGTTAGTAATGCGCATTTCTAATACCTCACGAGTGTTATGTGTGTGTTTGTGTGGCGTTTGGAATGGTAGAGACGGGTTTTGGGCTCTTTTTGACTTTTTGGCTAAGTGGTTGCAGTTTTGCAAAACACGGACGATAACTCGGCCTCCGTATGTCGGAATCGAGTCCCGTAAGTTGTGACGCATGTCTAATACCTACGCGTTGCTATGTGTGTGTTTGCATGGCGTTTAGACAGTCGAGGCAAGTTTGGGGCTCTTTTTTGGCTTTTTTCTTAAGTGTTGGCGAGTTTTGCAAACTGGACAATAACTCGGCCTCCGTATTTCAGAATCGAGTCCCGTAAGTTATGGCGCATGTCTAAAACCTACATGATGTTATGTGTGTGTTTTTAAGTGGCGTTTGACGGTCGAGGCGTGTTTGGGTTATTTTTTGGCTTTTTGGCTAAGTGTTGACGAGTTTTGCAAACTTGGCGATAACTCAGCCTTCGTATGTCGAAATCGAGTCCCGTAAGTTGTGACGCATGTCTAATACCTAATCGGTGCTAATTGTGTGTTTGCGCGGCGCTTGGACAGCCGAGGCGGGTTTTGGGATCTTTTTCGGCTTTTTGCCTAAGTGTAGGCGAGTTTTGCAAACTGGACAATAACTCGACCTCCGTATGTCAAAATCGAGTCCCGTAATTTGTAATATGTGTCTAAAACCTACTCGATGCTATGTATGTGTTTGCGTGGCATCTAGACGGCAGAGGCGGGTTATGGGCTCTCTTTTGACATTTTGCTTAAGTATTGGCGAGATTTGCAAAGCTGGCGATAACTTTCGGTCTCCGTATATCGGAATCGAGTTCAAGTAAATTATAACGCATGTATAATACCTACGCTATGCTATATATGTGTGTTTACGTGGCATTTGAGCGGCCGAGAAGCGGGTTATGGGCTCTTTTCGGTTTTTACCTAAGTGTTGGCGAGTTTTGCAAAGCTGAGGCGATAACTCGACCTCCATATGTTGGAATCGAGTCCCATAAGTTGTAGCGGCGTCTCAATAACTACTACAGTTCTATGTGCGTGTTTGTATGGCATTTTGGACGGTCGAGGCGGTTTTGGGCTCTTTTTGACTTTTGCCCAAGTGTTGGCGAGTTTTGCGAAACCGGGCGATAACTTGGCATCCGTATGTCAGAATTGAGTCCCGTAAGTTGTAACGCGTGTCTAATATCTACGCGGTGCTATGTGTGTGTTTGCATGGCTTTTAGACAGGCGAGGCAGGTTTTGGGCTCTTTTTTCGGCTTTTTGCTTAAGTGTTGGCGAGTTTTGCAAACTGGACAATAACTCGGCCTCCGTATATCAAAATCGAGTTCCGTAAGTTGTGGCGCGTGTCTAAAACCTACATGGTGATATATGTGTGTTTGCGTGGTGTTTGGACGGCTGAGGCGGGTTTTGGGTTCTTTTTTGGCTTTTTGCCTAAGTGTTGACGAGTTTTGCAAACTGGGCGATTACTCGACCTTCGTATATCGGAATCGAGTCCGTAAGTTGTGACGCATGTCTAGAACTTCTGCTGCGGTGCTATGTGTGTGTTTACGTGGCGCTTGGGCTACGAGGCGGGTTTTGGATTCTTTTTTGGCTTTTTTGCCTAAGTGTTGGCGAGTTTTGCAAGGCGATAACTTCGACCTCCGTATGTCAAAATCGAGTCCGTAAGTTATAACGCTGTCTAAAACCTCGCGGTTCTATGTATGTGTTTACGTGGCATCTGGGCGGCCGAGGCGGGTTATGGGCACTCTTCGGGTTTTTGCCTAAGTGTTGGCGAGATTTACAACCCGAGTGATACTTTCGGCCTCCGTATATCGAATCGAGTTCCATAAGTTATAACGCATGTATAATACCTACGTTGTGCTATATGTGTGTTTGCGTGGCGTTTGAGCAGTCGAGGCGGGTTATGGGGTCTTTTTTGGTTTTTGCCTAAGTGTTGGCGAGTTTTGCAAACTAGGAGATAACTTCGGCCTCGTATGTATGAATCGAGTCCCATAAGTTGTAGCGCATGTCTAATACCTAGAGACGGTCCTATGTGTGTGTTTGCATGGCGTTTGGATAAGCGAGGCGGGTTTTGGCTCTCTTTTTCGACTTTTTGCCTAATTGTTGGCGAGTTTTGCAAAGCTGGATGATAACTTCGACCTCCGTATATCGGAATCGAGTCCCGTAAGTTGTAACGCGTGTCTAATATATACGCGGTGCTATGTGTGTGTTTGCATGGCGTTTAGACAGGCGAGGAAGGTTTTGGGCTCTTTTTTGGCTTTTTGCTTAAGTGTTGGCGAGTTTTGCAAACTGGACAATAACTCAGCATCCGTATATCGGAATCGAGTCCCGTAAGTTGTGGCGCGTGTCTAAAACCTACGTGGTGATATGTGTGTGTTTGCGTGGCGCTTGGACGGTCGAGGTGGGTTTTGGATTCTTTTTCGGCTTTTTGCCTTAGTGTTGATGAGTTTTGTAAATTGGGCAATAACTCGACCTCCGTATATCGGAATCGAGTCCCATAAGTTGTAACGCGTGTCTAATACCTATGCGGTGCTATGTGTGTGTTTGCATGGCGTTTGGACGGCCGATGCGGGTTTTGGCCTCTTTTTTGGCTTTTTGTCTGAGTGTTGGCGAGTTTTGCTAACTGGACGATAACTCGGCCACCATATGTCAAAATCGAGTCTCGTAAGTTGTAACGCGTGTCTAATACCTACGCGTTGCTATGTGTGTGTTTGCATGGCGTTTAGACAGTCGAGGCAGGTTTGGGGCTCTTTTTTGGCTTTTTTCTTAAGTGTTGGCGAGTTTTGCAAACTGGACAATAACTCGGCCTCCGTATATCGGAATCGAGTCCCGTAAGTTGTGGCGCGTGGTTGTTTTTCCCTAAGTGTTGCGAGTTTTGAAAACTGGATGATAACTCGGCCTTCGTATGTCGGAATTGAGTCCCGTAAGTTGTAACGCGTGTCTAATACCAATGCGGTGGTATGTGTGTGTTTGCGTGGCATCTGGACGACCGAGGCGAGTTTTGGGCTCTTTTTCGGCTTTTTACCTAATTGTTGGCGAGTTTTACAAACTAGGTGATAACTCGGCCTCCGTTTATCGGAATCAAGTTCCGTAAGTTATAACGCATGTTTAATACCTACGCGGTGCTTTTTGTGTCTAATACCTAGGCCGAGGCGGGTTATAGGCTCTTTTTCTTTTTTTTTTACCTAAGTGATGGCAAGTTTTGAAAACTGGACGATAACCTGGCTTCCGTATTTCGAAATCGAGTTCCGTAAGTTGTAACGCATGTCAAATACCTACGCGGTGCTATGTGTGTGTTTGCATGGCGTTTAGACAGTCGAGACATGTTTGGGGCTTTTTTCGGCTTTTTTCTTAAGTGTTGGCGAGTTTTGCAAACTGGACAATAACTCGGCCTCCGTATATCGGAATCGAGTCCCGTAAGTTGTGGCGCGTGTCTAAAACCTACATGGTGCTATGTGTGTGTTTGCGTGGCGTTTGGACGACCGAGGCGTGTTTGGGTTCCTTTTTGGCTTTTTGCCTAAGTGTTGACGAGTTTTATAAACTGGACGATAACTTGGCCTTCGTATATCGGAATCGAGTCCCGTAAGTTGTGACGCGTGTCTAATACCTACGCGGTGCTATGTGCGTGTTTGTATGGCATTTGGACAACCGAGGAGGGTTTTGGCCTCATTTTGGGCTTTTTACCTAAGTGTTGGCGAGTTTTGCAAACTGGACGATAACTCGGCCTCCGTATGTCGGAATCGAGTCTCGTAAGTTATGTAGCGTCTAATACCTATCTTGATGCTATGTGTGTGTTTGCATGGTATTTAGAAAGGCGAGGCAGGTTTTGGGCTCTTTTTCGGCTTTTTGCTTAAGTGTTGGCGAGTTTGGAAAACTGGACAATAACTTGGCCTCCGTATATCGGAATCGAGTCCCGTAAGTTGTGGCGCGTCTCTAAAACCTACGTGGTGTTATGTGTGTGTTTGCGTGGTGTTTGGATGGCTGAGGCGGGTTTTGGGTTCTTTTTTGGCGTTTTGCCTAAGTGTTGACGAGTTTTGCAAACTAGGCAATAACTCGACCTCCGTATGTCAAAATCAAGTCCCGTAAGTTGTAACGCGTGTCTAATACCTACGCGGTGCTATGTAGGAGTTTGCGTGGCATCTGGACGGTCAAGGCGGGTTATGGGCTCTTTTTTGGCTTTTTGCCTAATTGTTGGCGAGATTTGCAAACTGGGCGATAACTCGGCCTCCGTAGATCGAAATCGAGTTCCGTAAGTTATAACGCATGTATAATACCTACGCGATGCTATATGTGTGTTTGCGTGGCGTTTGAACGGCCGAGGCGGATTATGGACTCTTTTTCGGTTTTTTACCAAAGTGTTGGCGAGTTTTGTAAACTGGGCGATAACTCGGCCTCCGTATGTCAGGATCGATACCCGTAAGTTGTAACGTCGGTCTAATACCTACGTTGTGCTATGTGTGTGTTTGCGTGGCGTTTGAACGGCCGAGGTGGGTTATGGGCTCTTTTTCGATTTTTTGCCTAAGTGTTGGCGAGTTTTACAAACTGGGCGATAACTCGGCCTCTGTATGTCGGAATCGAGTCCCGTAAGTTGTAACGCGTTTCTAATACCTACGCGGTGTTATGTGTGTGTTTGTGTGCCGTTTGGACGGCCGAGAAGGATTTTGGACTCTTTTTCGGCTTTTTACCTAACTGTTGGCGAGTTTTTGCAAATTGGGCGATAACTCGTCCTCCGTATGTCGGAATTGAGTCCCGTAAGTTGTAACGCATCTCTAATACCTACGCGGTGCTATGTGTGTGTTTGCATGTCGTTTGGACGGCTGAGGCGGGTTTTGGGCTCTTTTTTGGCTTTTTACCTAAGTGTTGGCGAGTTTTTACAAACTAGGCAATAACTCGACCTCCGTAAGTAAAAATCGACTCTCGTAAGTTGTAACACGAGCCTAACACCTATGCGGTGCTATGTGTGTGTTTGCGTGGCATCTGGACGGCCGAGGCGGGTTATGGGATCTTTTTTGCCTTTTTGCCTTAGTGTTAGCTAGATTTGCAAACTGGGCGATAACTCGGCCTCCGTATATCGGAATTGAGTTTCGTAAGTTATAACGCATGTATAATACCTACGCTTTGCTATGTGTGTGTTTGCATGGCGTTTTAACGGACTCTTTTTCGGTTTTTTGCCTAAGTGTTGGCGAGTTTTGCAAACTGGGCGATAACTCGGCCTCCGTATGTCAGAATCGAGTCCCGTAAGTTGTAGCGCGTGTCTAATACCTACGCGGTGGTATGTGTGTGTTTGCATGGTGTTTGGACGGCCGAGGCGGGTTTTGGGCTCTTTTTTGACTTTTTGCCTTAGTGTTGGTGAGTTTTATAAACTGGACGATAACTCGGCCTCCGTATATCGGAATCGAGTCCCGTAAGTTGTAACGCATTTCTAATACCTACGCGGTGTTATGTGTGTGTTTGTGTGGCGTTTGGACGGCCGAGGCGGGTTTTGGGCTCTTTTTTGACTTTTTGCCTAAGTGGTTGCGAGTTTTGCAAACTGGACGATAACTCGGCCTCCGTATGTCAGAATCGAGTCCCGTAAGTTGTGACGCATGTCTAATACCTACGCGTTGCTATGTGTGTGTTTGCATGGCGTTTAGACAGTCGAGGCAGGTTTGGGGCTCTTTTTTGGCTTTTTTCTTAAGTGTTGGCGAGTTTTGCAAACTGGACAATAACTCGGCCTCCGTATTTTAGAATCGAGTCCCGTAAGTTATGGCACATGTCTAAAACCTACATGGTGTTATGTGTGTGTTTCCGTGGCGTTTGGACGACTGAGGCGTGTTTGGGTTATTTTTTGGCTTTTTGGCTAAGTGTTGACGAGTTTTGCAAACTTGGCGATAACTCGGCCTTCGTATGTCGGAATCGAGTCCCGTAAGTTGTGACGCATGTCTAATACCTAATCGGTGCTAATTGTGTGTTTGCTTGGCGCGCTTGACGGTACCGAGGCGGGTTTTGGGATCTTTTTCGGCTTTTTGCCTAAGTGTAGGCGAGTTTTGCAAACTGGACAATAACTCGACCTCCGTATGTCAAAATCGAGTCCCGTAATTTGTAATATGTGTCTAAAACCTACTCGATGCTATGTATGTGTTTGCGTGGCATCTAGACGGCAGAGGCGGGTTATGGGCTCTCTTTCGACATTTTGCTTAAGTATTGCCGAGATTTGCAAACTGAGCGATAACTCGGTCTCCGTATATCGGAATCGAGTTCCGTAAATTATAACGCATGTATAATACCTACGCTATGCTATATGTGTGTTTACGTGGCATTTGAACGGCCGAGGCGGGTTATGGGCTCTTTTCGGTTTTTTGCCTAAGTGTTGGCGAGTTTTGCAAACTGGGCGATAACTCGGCCTCCATATGTTGGAATCGAGTCCCATAAGTTGTAGCGCGTGTCTAATAACTACACGGTTCTATGTGCGTGTTTGTATGGCATTTGGACGGTCGAGGCGGGTTTTGGGCTCTTTTTTGACTTTTTGCCCAAGTGTTGGCGAGTTTTGCAAACTGGACGATAACTTGGCATCCGTATGTCAGAATCGAGTCCCGTAAGTTGTAACGTGTGTCTAATATCTACGCGGTTCTATGTGTGTGTTTGCATGGCTTTTAGACAGGCGAGGCAGGTTTTGGGCTCTTTTTTCGGCTTTTTGCTTAAGTGTTGGCGAGTTTTGCAAACTGGACAATAACTCGGCCTCCGTATATCAAAATCGAGTTCCGTAAGTTGTGGCGCGTGTCTAAAACCTACATGGTGATATATGTGTGTTTGCGTGGTGTTTGGACGGCTGAGGCGGGTTTTGGGTTCTTTTTTGGCTTTTTGCCTAAGTGTTGATGAGTTTTGCAAACTGGGCGATAACTCGACCTTCGTATATCGGAATCGAGTCCCGTAAGTTGTGACGCATGTCTAGAACTTACGCGGTGCTATGTGTGTGTTTACGTGGCGCTTGGACGGCCGAGGCGGGTTTTGGATTCTTTTTCGGCTTTTTGCCTAAGTGTTGGCGAGTTTTGCAAACTGGCAATAACTCGACCTCCGTATGTCAAAATCGAGTCCCGTAAGTTGTAACACCTGTCTAAAACCTACGCGGTTCTATGTATGTGTTTACGTGGCATCTGGACGGCCGAGGCGGGTTATGGGCACTCTTTCAGTTTTTGCCTAAGTGTTGGCGAGATTTGCAAACTGAGTGATAACTCGGCCTCCGTATATCAGAATCGAGTTCCATAAGTTATAACGCATGTATAATACCTACGTTGTGCTATATGTGTGTTTGCGTGGCGTTTGAACAGTCGAGGCGGGTTATGGGGTCTTTTTCGGGTTTTTGCCTAAGTGTTGGCGAGTTTTGCAAACTAGGAGATAACTCGGCCTCCGTATGTTGGAATCGAGTCCCATAAGTTGTAGCGCATGTCTAATACCTAGACGGTCCTATGTGTGTGTTTGCATGGCGTTTGGATAGCCGAGGCAGGTTTTGGGCTCTTTTTCGACTTTTTGCCTAATTGTTGGCGAGTTTTGCAAACTGGATGATAACTCGGCCTCCGTATATCGGAATCGAGTCCCGTAAGTTGTAACGTGTGTCTAATATATACGCGGTGCTATGTGTGTGTTTGCATGGCGTTTAGACAGGCGAGGAAGGTTTTGGGCTCTTTTTTGGCTTTTTGCTTAAGTGTTGGCGAGTTTTGCAAACTGGACAATAACTCAGCATCCGTATATCGGAATCGAGTCCCGTAAGTTGTGGCGCGTGTCTAAAACCTACGTGGTGATATGTGTGTGTTTGCGTGGCGCTTGGACGGTCGAGGTGGGTTTTGGGTTCTTTTTCGGCTTTTTGCCTTAGTGTTGATGAGTTTTGTAAATTGGGCAATAACTCGACCTCCGTATATCGGAATCGAGTCCCATAAGTTGTAGCGTCTCAATACCTATCGCGGTGCTATGTGTGTATTTGTATGGCGTTTGACTAAATCTTGCGGTTTTGGCCTCTTTTTTGGCTTTTTGTCTGAGTGTTGGCGAGTTTTGCTAACTGGACGATAACTCGGCCACCATATGTCAAAATCGAGTCTCGTAAGTTGTAACGCGTGTCTAATACCTACACGTTGCTATTTGTGTGTTTGCATGGCGTTTAGACAGTCGAGGCAGGTTTTGGGCTCTTTTTTGACTTTTTGCCTTAGTGTTGGTGAGTTTTATAAACTGGACGATAACTCGGCCTCCGTATGTCGGAATCGAGTCCGTAAGTTATAACGCGTGTGTTTAATACCTACAGCGTGTGCTATGTGTGTTTGTGTGACGATTAGACGGTCAGAGCGGGTTTGAGGCTCTTTTTCGGTTTTTGCTTAAATGTTGGCGAGATTTGCAAAACCGGGCGATAACTTCGGCCTCCGTATGTCGGAATCGAGTCTTGTAAGTTATATGCCGGCCTAATACCTACGTTGTGCTATGTGTGTGTTTGCATGGCGTTTGAACGGCCTAGGCGGGTTATGGGCTCTTTTTCGATTTTTTGCCTAAGTGTTGGTGAGTTTTGCAAACTGGGCGATAACTCGGCCTCCGTATGTCGGAATCGAGTCCCGTAAGTTGTAACGCGTTTCTAATACCTACGCGGTGTTATGTGTGTGTTTGTGTGGCGTTTCGACGGTCGAGGCGGGTTTTGGGATCTTTTTTGACTTTTTGCCTAAGTGGTTGCTAGTTTTGCAAACTGGACGATAACTCGGCCTCCGTATGTCGGAATCGAGTCCCGTAAGTTGTGACGCGTGTCTAATACCTACGCGTTGCTATGTGTGTGTTTGCATGGCGTTTAGGCGGTCGGCGGGTTTGGGGCTCTTTTGGCTTTTTTACGAAGTGTTGGCGAGTTTTGCAAGCTGGACAATAACTTCGACCTCCGTATTTGAATCGAGTCCGTAAGTTATGGCGCATGTCTCTAAAACCTACATGGTGCTATCGTGTGTTTCCGTGGCGTTTGAGACGGAGGCGTGTTTGGGTTATTTTTGGCTTTTTGGCTAAGTGTTGACGAGTTTTGCAAACTTGGCGATAACTCAGCCTTCGTTTGTCGGAATCGAGTCCCGTAAGTTGTGACGCATGTCTAATACCTAATCGATGCTAATTGTGTGTTTGCGTGGCGCTTGGATAGCCGAGGCTGGTTTTGGGATCTTTTTCGGCTTTTTGCCTAAGTGTAGGCGAGTTTTGCAAACTGGGCAATAACTCGACCTCCGTATGTCAAAATCGAGTCCCGTAATTTGTAATGCGTGTCTAAAACCTACGCGATGCTATGTATGTGTTTGCGTGGCATCTAGACGGCAAAGGCGGGTTATGGGCTCTCTTTCGACTTTTTGCTTAAGTATTGGCGAGATTTACAAACTGAGCGATAACTCGGTCTCCGTATATCAGAATCGAGTTTCGTAAATTATAACGCATGTATAATACCTACGCTATGCTATATGTGTGTTTACGTGGCATTTGAACGGCCGAGGCGGGTTATGGGCTCTTTTTCATTTTTTTGCCTAAGTGTTGGCGAGTTTTGCAAACTGGGCGATAACTCGGCCTCCATATGTTGGAATCGAGTCCCATAAGTTCTATGTGAGTGTTTGCATGGCGTTTCAACGGTCGAGGCGGGTTTTGGGCTCTTTTTCGACTTTTTGCCTAAGTGTTGGCGAGTTTTACAAACTGGACGATAACTTGGCATCCGTATGTCGGAATCGAGTCCCGTAAGTTGTAACGCGTGTCTAATATCTACGCGGTGCTATGTGTGTGTTTGCATGGCGTTTAAACAGGCGAGGTAGGTTTTGGGCTCTTTTTTCGGCTTTTTGCTTAAGTGTTGGCGAGTTTTGCAAACTAGACAATAACTCGGCCTCCGTATATCGAAATCGAGTCCCGTAAGTTGTGGCATGTGTCTAAAACCTACATGGTGCTATGTGTGTGTTTTCGTGGCGTTTGGACGACTGAGGCGTGTTTGGGTTATTTTTTGGCTTTTTGGCTAAGTGTTGACGAGTTTTGCAAACTTGGCGATAACTTCGATAACCGTATGTCGGAATCGAGTCCCGTAAGTTGTGACGCATGTCTAATACCTAATCAGTGCTAATTGTGTGTTTCTTGGGCGCTTGGACGGTAAGGCGGGTTTTGGGATCTTTTTCGGCTTTTTGCCTAAGTGTAGGCGAGTTTTGCAAACTGGACAATAACTCGACCTCCGTATGTCAAAATCGAGTCCCGTAAGTTGTAACGCCTGTCTAAAACCTACGCGGTGCTATGTATGTGTTTGCGTGGCATCTAGATGGCCGAGGCGGGTTATGGGCACTCTTTCGGTTTTTGCCTAAGTGTTGGCGAGATTTGCAAACTGAGCGATAACTCGGCCTCCGTATATCGGAATCGAGTTCCGTAAGTTATAACGCATGTATAATACCTACGTTGTGCTATATGTGTGTTTGCTTGGCGTTTGAACAGCAGAGGCGGGTTATGGGGTCTTTTTCGGTTTTTTGCCTAGGTGTTGGCGAGTTTTGCAAACTAGGAGATAACTCGGCCTCCGTATGTTGGAATCGAGTCCCATAAGTTATAGCGTGTGTCTAATACCTAGACGGTCCTATGTGTGTGTTTGCATGGCGTTTGGATAGCCGAGGCAGGTTTTGGGCTCTTTTTCGACTTTTTGCCTAATTGTTAGCTAGTTTTGCAAACTGGACTATAACTCGGCCTCCGTATGTCAGAATCGAGTCCCGTAAGTTGTAACGCTTGTCTAATATCTACGTGATGCTATGTGTGTGTTTGCATGACGTTTAGACAGGCGAGGCAGGTTTTGGGCTCTTTTTTGGCTTTTTGCTTAAGTGTTGGCGAGTTTTGCAAACTGGACAATAACTCAGCATCCGCATATCGGAATCGAGTCCCGTAAGTTGTGGCGCGTGTCTAAAACCTACGTGGTGATATGTGTGTGTTTGCGTGGTGCTTGGACGGCCGAGGTGGGTTTTGGGTTCTTTTTTGGCTTTTTACCTTAGTGTTGACGAGTTTTGTAAACTGGGAAATAACTCGACCTCCGTATGTCAAAAATCGAGTCCCGTAAGTTATAACGCGTCTCTAATACCTACACGGTGCTATCTGTGTGTTTGCGTGGCATCTAGACTGCCGAGGCGGGTTATGGACTGTTTTTCGGATTTTTGCCTAAGTGTTGGCGAGATTTACAAACTGGGCGATAACTTTCGACCTCCGTATATCGAGAATCGAGTCCCGTAAGTTGTAACGTGGTTCTAATACCCACGCGATTGCTATATGTGTGTGTTGCATATGGCGTTTGAATGACCGATCGCGGTTTTAGCCTCTTTTTGGCTTTTTTGTCTAAGTGTTGGCGAGTTTTGCAAACTAGGCGATAACTTCGGCCTCCATATGTCGAATCGAGTCTCGTAAGTTGTGCGCGTGTCTAATACCCTCGCATTTATGTGTGTGTGTTTGCATGGCGTTTAGGCAGTCGAAGGGTTTGGGGCTCTTTTTGGCTTTTTTCTTAAGTGTTGGCGAGTTTTGCAAAGCTGGACAATAACTTCGACCCTCCGATGTTGAATCGAGTCCGTAAGTTGTGGCGGCGTGTCTAAAACCTACATGGTGCTATGTGTGTGTTTCCGTGGCGTTTGGACGACCGAGGCATGTTTGGGTTATTTTTGGCTTTTTTGGCTAAGTGTTGACGAGTTTTGCAAACTTGGCGATAACTTAACTTCGTATATCGGAATCGAGTCCGTAAGTTACGACGCATGTCTAATACCTAATCGGTGCTAATTATGTGTTTGCGTGGCGCTTGGACAGCCGAGGCGGGGTTTGGGTTCTTTTTCGGCTTTTTGCCTAAGTGTTGGCGTGTTTTGCAAACTGGGCAATAACTCGACCTCCGTATGTCAAAATCGAGTCCTGTAAGTTGTAACGCGTGTCTAATACCTACGCGGTGCTATGTGTGTGTTTGCGTGGCATCTGGACGGTCGAGGCGGGTTATGGGCTCTTTTTAGGCTTTTTTGCCTAAGTGTTGGCGAGATTTGCAAACTGGGCGATAACTCGGCCTCAGTATGTCGGAATTTTGTTCCGTATGTTATAACGCCTGTATAATACCTACAATGTGCTATGTGTGTGTTTGCGTAGCGTTTGAACAGCCGAGTAGAGTTTAGGGATCTTTGTTGGCTTTTTGCCTAATTGTTGGCGAGTTTTACAAACTAGGCAATAACTCGACCTCCGTAAGTCAAAATCGACTACCGTAAGTTATAACGCGAGCCTAACACCTATGCGGTGCTATGTGTGTGTTTGCGTGCCATCTGGATGGCTGAGGCGGGTTATGGGCTTTTTTTCTTTTTTTTGCCTAAGTGTTGGCGAGATTTGCAAATAAGCGATAACTCGGCCTCTATATATCGGAATCGAGTTCCGTAAGTTATAACACATGTCTAATACCTACGCGGTGCTATGTGTGTGTTTACATGGAGTTTGGACAGCCGAGGCGGGTTATGGGCTCTTTTTCGGTTTTTTGCCTAAGAATTTTTGAGTTTTGCAAACTGGCCGATAACTCGACCTCCGTATGTCAGAATCGAGTCCCGTAAGTTGTAACGCGTGTCTAATAACTACGCGGTGCTATGTGTGTTTGCATGGTGTTTGGACGGCCGAGGCAGGTTTTGGCCTCTTTTTTGGCTTTTTGTCTAAGTGTTGACGAGTTTTTCAAACTAGACGATAACTCGACCTCCGTATGTCAAAATCGACTTTCGTAAATTGTAACGCGTGGTTAATACCTACGTGGTGCTATGTATGTGTTTGTGTGGTATCTGGACGGCCGTGGCGGGTTATAGGCTCTTTTACGGCTTTTTGCCTAAGCGTTGTCGAGATTTTCAAATTGGGTGATAACTCGGCCTCCGTATATCGGAATCGAGTTCCGTAAGTTAGAACGCATGTATAATACCTACGCGGTGCTATGTGTGTGTTTGCGTTGCATTTGGATGGCCAAGGCGGGTTATGGGTTTTTCTCGGTTTTTTGCCTAAGTGTTGGTGAGTTTTATAAATTGGGCGATAACTCGGTCTCCGTATGTCGGAATCGAATCCCGTAAGTTATAATGCGTGTCTAATACCTAGGCGATACTATGTGCGTGTTTGCATGGCATTTGGACGGCCGAGGCGGGTTATGGGCTCTTTTTCGGTTTTTTGCCTAAGTGTTTTCGAGTTTTGCAAACTGGCCGATAACTCGACCTCCGTATGTCGGAATCGAGTCCCGTAAGTTGTAACGCGTGTCTAATAACTACGCGATGATATGTGTGTTTGCATGGTGTTTGGACGGCCGAGGCGGGTTTTGGCCTCTTTTTTGGCTTTTTGTCTAAGTGTTGGCGAGTTTTTCAAACTAGGCGATAACTCGACCTCCGTATGTCAAAATCGAGTTCCGTAAATTGTAACGCGTGGTTGATGAGTGAGTTTTATACCCATGAATTGGATACATTCGGGCTTAATTTATTGTTGTTCTTAAGTCTTTTAGGATATTTTTATGTGTTTGTGTTTATTCATGCATATTTTATGTTATTTTATAGGAATTGGGACAAAAGTTACATGGATCGATGTTTGGGGTGGCTAGATTCGCGTTTTCGGCTTGCCATTTACACAGCAGTCACTTCAGAGAAAATTTGACTATAGCTCCTTACATTATTTCGGAAACCTCAAAGAATGAAAGTTGTAGATCTACTTCTCCTCTTTCCGGAACATCTTGAATCATCAAAATCGGAGTTTGGACGAAGAAGTTATGGCCATTTTCCCAAAGGACATCGGAGCAGAAAATGTCAGATTTTGGGCCAGCGCTGGGTCGCCCATTTTTGGCCTATGCCCGGTAGCTTGGGGGCATAGAAGGCGAACTCAGTTGTAGTTGCTTGATCTTTGAAGTATTTGGGGAAGGGTTTAGTGCGGCACAGACGCGTTTGAGCAATTTTGACACCTTTTGACTCAAATAGGATTGGGTTTGTTCCTAAGCTCAAAATTAGACTTGTAACCTATAAATACATGATGTAAGACATAAAATAAGGGAGATTACATAGCTTAGCCTAGATTAAACATTCCTTTAGATTAGAAAATAACCCTAGTTCTTATTAGTTTTGGAGATTGAAGCGACTTGGAGACCATTGAAGATCAAGAAGCAAGAAGCAAGAGGGAGCATCGAGTTCTTGACAAGCAGATTCTATTCTCTTCTCTCATCTTACTTTTATCTTTTGATGTCTATTCGGTTGTGGATTCTTGGTTTTAATTCATTAATTATGAACTAACTATTTTGAGATTTCAATTGAACTTTTTATGGCTATGAATTAGTTATTCATTATATTCTAATTATTTATGTTAAAGTGAGTTGTTTATCTTGTCTTGTGCTTATTGCTTAATTATTTGATCGATAATTACTTTGTTACTCTAGAAGGAATTGGAAGAGGAATTCTAGGGTTAGGCTGGGCATGATATCATGTGACTTAGTTATTTGCATGATGAATAATTAGGTTTATGAATTGAATGGAAATATCATGTCACGCATGTAACACGTAAGGAATTGGGATTGGAAAGAGTTTAATTCAATTGTTTTGCATAGGAATATAGCAAGATTAATCTGGATTAAATAGAAGGCAATTGATCACTTGGAAAAGGACTTTTGGCATTTGAGAATTCACATTAACAATTCGATGAGGCATAATAATTGGGATAATTGGATAATTGATTTATAATTCATAATTGGGGATATTGAAGTCTTAATATTTATTTATTTGAATTCATTCGTTAAAATCTAGGTTTTAATTAGTTAATTTAGTTTTCTTAATTAGAAAAAACACTATTTGAGATTGTTTAAATAAAATTAGTTTGGTTAAGAATTAGTACTTGGTGATTTTTATTAAATAATTCCTCGTGGGAACGATACTCTACTTTCACTTTATTACTTGTTGATCGTGTATACTTGCTGCGTATTCATTGATTGAAATCGATCAACAAGTTTTAAGGCGTAGATTCTTGGGGAATTAATTTAATAATTATTTACCAATATTAATTTCAATCAAATTAGTCTTAATTTAAACATTTTTATTTTATTTTTAATTCTCTTTCTATATTTCTCTCTTTTGGTACTATGGATGACTTTGTGTATCAATGGCCATACGAACATGACTCAACCAAGGGAGTGGAGATTGAAAGACTCGAGAAACTTTCTGCATTGTCGTACTGATTGAGACACTTTCGAGGATGTTTGAAGCTTTTGAAGCTCGTCGTCAAAGTATGGTGGTTACTTGTGATTATTGTCTTTGGAAATCATATGAGTCATCAATGCACCATCGGTTTCGGAAATAAGATGCAGAGTATAGTGGTGCTTACCCCAATAATTATGTCTATCCGACAACAACTATCATCGAGTTGGGGTATCACCCATTTTTCATGGAGTAACAATCAAGATCAATTTTATGCTCCAAGTCCAACATACCCACAGGATTTCTTGTGTCTACCTCCACTACAACGGGAAGAACATTCAAATTGGGAGGAAGCCTTGGAAAAATTTATTAAAGCTTACGAAAAAGGAATGAGGAACAAGACAAGAAAATGAATCAAGTAAATTTGAATTTGCAAAGCCAAGGGCGTTGATCAAGAATTTGGAAAATCAAGTGGAGCAGATAGTACATCGTTGAACAATAATCCTCAATATATACAGCCCTATGACATGGATTAGAGGCAGATGGTGAGCAAGAGCCAAATCTACAACCTGGATGAGCCACGAGATGAAAAAGAGACAAGTGGGGATAATGACAACAAAGGTCGGTGAAGAACTAATTGTGAGAACCAATGATGATGAGCCAATGTTATTTATGCCTCAAGTGCCTTCTCCTCCACAGTTCAAGAAGTCCGGTTAGATTTGCAAAACCTTGTCCGATTGATAGTCATGTAAATCGCAATACTCTACTGTGATGTAAAAGCAAGTACACCTTGAAACCATGGTGCGATGAGCTAGAGAAGATAGAAGAAGAAATTGTTGTGTCGACAAGCCTCATGCGAGAATATATTCATGAGACACAATGGAGAAACCACCTAGATCTTTGGGCGTTCTTGAATGTGATCTTATCTCAAGAAAGCATTCTAGGTGACTTTAATCTAATGGCTATTACAAATGGGAACCTACCAAAAGCTATATTATTTTCGATGGATGGAGGGTTCCTCAACTTTCGTGAGGGAATTGGATGAGAATTGAAGAAGTCATTTGAGACTATAAAACAAGCGCTTATTGGGAGGCAACCCAAGTTTAATTTTTATTTTTAGTTTTTATTAAGTTTTATATTAGTAGTTTTGAATTTACATTTATTTAGGATTTAATAAAATTGCTTCTATCATGGTTTTACATGTTATTCAAGTCAAATTCAAGTGCGGTGCCCAATTTGTTCCATGTGCTTAGCCTATTCTCCAAACTTAGTGGGCAAGGAGGAAGATTGCTATATTTTCAGGGAAGTCCTCTGCTTTAATTTTTTCTATTTCAGTCATTGAGGACAATGTCTAGTTTAAGTTTGGGGGCATTTTAGTGTCGTATTACATATAGTTAGTTATTTACATTGTAGTTCGTTATGTTTTCGGGTTATTTACATTTAGTTGTTGCATTCGTTTTTTTTTTTATTTTTTTTGTTTAAAAAAAAAAAATTTAAAAATCGCAAAAATAGTAGTTAGTTTACTATGTTTGTTGCAATTAGTTTATATTTGCATGATTCAATTTGTTAGATAGTAAAAGTCTATTTTGCCTTGATGATGAGGCTGGAGTTAAGTAGATAAGTATAGTATTGAATATTAGAGGCTTTGATGTGATTTCTTGTTATGAATTGAATCTTTTCTGTTTGAAGCTGGTATAATCAAGGTTAATACGTTAATAATGACTATGTTAGCGATTAAGTTTAAATTGATACATAATGGATTTCTTAAGTATAATACTAGTGTGAAGGAATGAAAGACATGAATAAGCGGAGATGGCTAAATTTTGATAAAAACTTAAGTTCTGGGAAATTTTGGGGTATATAAGCTTTAAAAAAAAAAAAAAAAAAACATGTTGAGTCTGTGGTGGGTTGAGGAGAAACACTCCCCATAAACACAAGCGTGAGATGGGCGTAAAAACGCACTCACCAACCATCTATAAAAAAAAAAAAAAAGAAAAAAAAAAAAAAAAATTCTAGTGGCTAGTTTTGTTTGGGGCCTTTGTTACTTGAGTAGAAATGCGCCTGAAGGGGTATCTTAAAACCTAAGCGCCCTAAGGTCTTATATGGTGCAGGAGTCGTTGGTGAAAGCTCGCTAAGGTGACCTTTGTTAGCCTAATGGAATGAGACATTACCTGCAGTTATGGTTAAAAAAAAAACAATAAAAGCGGAAAAAAAGAGCAAAAAGCCCCGTAATGAAAAGTAAAGCATAAGTATCCTAGTTTGGACTCTTGAACTTGGTGGATGTTTGACTTTAGTTGGATATAGCTTGTTCGTGAATTTTGTGAATTTACCTTTGTATGATGCCTTCAAAGATATCTATTATGTCTTAAATTTGATTTTATATTAGTTAACATTGTTGTGGAGCACACATGCACTATATCAGTGATAACAGTCTAAGATTTGATGATTGATTGGGAAATTCCTGATTTGTTTTAATATGATGTATTATCATGTTTACTTGATTTCTCTAAGGCCGGTTGAATAGACTTGTTTACATCATTCTTTGTTGGATTAAGTAGGCATATAGATTAGTTTCATTACATTGCATTGCATAACATTTTGTGTTTTTGCTTGAGGACAAGCAAAGATTTAAGTTTGGGGTATTTGATGAGTGAGTTTTATACCCATGAATTGGATACATTCGGGCTTAATTTATTGTTGTTCTTAAGTCTTTTAGGATGTTTTTATGTGTTTGTGTCTATTCATGCATGTTTTATGTTATTTTATAGGAATTGGGACAAAAGTTACATGGATCGATGTTTGGGTTGGCTAGATTCGCGTTTTCGGCTTGCCATTTACATAGCAGTCACTTCAGAGCCAATTTGACTATATCTCCTGACATTATTTCGAAACCCTCAAAGAATGAAAGTTGTAGATCTACCTCTCCTCTTTCCGGAACATCTTGAATCATCAAAATCGGAGTTAGAGACGAAGAAGTTATGGCCATTTTCCCAAAGGGCGTCGGGCGAGAAAATGTCAGATTTTGGGCGGCCGGCAAGGCGCCCATTTTTAGCCTATGCCCTGTGGCCAAGGCGCTAGAAGCGAACTCGGCCATACGTTGCCCAGTATTTGAAGTATTGAGGAAGGGTTTAGTGCGGCTGGGCCAGCGTTTTGAAGAATTTTGACACCTTTTGACTCCAAATAGGATTGGGTTTGTTCTAAGCTCAAAATTAGACTTGTAACCTATAAATACATGATGTAAGACATAAAATAAGGGAGATTACATAGCTTAGCCTAGATTAAACACTCCTTTAGATTAGAAAATAACCCTAGTTCTTATTAGTTTTGGAGATTGAAGCAACTTGGAGACCATTGAAGATCAAGAAGCAAGAAGCGAGAGGGAGCATCAGTTCTTGACAACAGATTCTATTCTCTTCTCTCATCTTACTTTTATCTTTTGATGTCTATTAGGTTGTGGATTCTTGGTTTTAATTCATTAATTATGAACTAACTATTTTGAGATTTCAATTGAACTTTTTATGGCTATGAATTAGTTATTCATTATATTCTAATTATTTATGTTAAAGTGAGTTGTTTATCTTGTCTTGTGCTTATTGCTTAATTATTTGATCGATAATTACTTTGTTACTCTAGAAGGAATTGGAAGAGGAATTCTAGGGTTAGAAGCTGGGCATGATATCATGTGACTTAGTTGTTTGCATGATGAATAATTAGGTTTGTGAATTGAATGGAAATATCTGTTACATGCGCATGTAACACGTAAGGAATTGGGATTGGAAAGAGTTTAATTCAATTGTTTTGCATAGGAATATAGCAAGATTAATCTGGATTAAATAGAAGGCAATTGATCACTTGGAAAAGGACTTTTGGCATTTGAGAATTCACATTAACAATTGATGAGGCATAATAATTGGGATAATTGGATAATTGATTTATAATTCATAATTGGGGATATTGAAGTCTTAATCTTTATTTATTTGAATTCATTCGTTAAAATCTCGGTTTTAATTAGTTAATTTAGTTTTCTTAATTAGAAAAAACACGATTTGAGATTGTTTAAATAAAATTAGTTTGGTTAAAAATTAGTACTTGGTGATTTTATTAAATAATTCCTCGTGGAAGCGATACTCTACTTTCACTTTATTACTTGTTGGTAGTGTGTATACTTGCGTATTCATTGATTCTTGAAATCGATCAATGATGGTTAATACCTCACGTGGTGCTATGTATGTGTTTGTGTGGTATCACGGAATGGTAGTGGCGGGTTATGAAGCTCTCTTTTACGGCTTTTTCGCTAGCGTTGTTGAGATTTTCAAATTGGGTAATAACTTCGGCCTCCAAGTATATCGAAATCGAGTTCCGTAAGTTAGAAACGCATGTATAATACCCTCAGCGATTGCTATGTGTGTGTTTGCGTGGCGTTTGGATGGCCGAGGCGGGTTATGGGTTTTTCTCGGTTTTTACTAAGTGTTGGTGAGTTTTGCAAATTGGGCGATAACTTTCGGTCTCCGTATGTCGAATCGAATCCCGTAAGTTATAATGCGTGTCTAATACCTAGGCGATACTATGTGCGTGTTTGCATGGCGTTTAGACGGCCGAGGCGGGTTATGGGCTCTTTTTCGGTTTTTTGCCTAAGTGTTTTCGAGTTTTGCAAACTGGCCGATAACTCGACCTCCGTATGTCGGAATCGAGTCCCGTAAGTTGTAACGCGTGTCTAATAACTACGCGATGCTATGTGTGTTTGCATGGCGTTTGGACGGCCGAGGCGGGTTTTGGCCTCTTTTTTGGCTTTTTGTCTAAGTGTTGGCGAGTTTTTCAAACTAGGCGATAACTCGACCTCCGTATGTTAAAATAAGAGTTAAAAAGTAAATTGTAGCGCGTGGTTAATACCTACTGGCGATTGCTATATATATGTTTGTGTGGTATCACGGGCGGTAAAGTGGCGGGTTATAAGCTCTTTTACGGCTTTTTGCTTAAGCGTTGTCGAGATTTTCAAATTGGGTGATAACTCGGCCTCCGTATATCAGAATCGAGTTCCGTAAGTTAGAACGCATGTATAATACCTACGCGGTGCTATGTGTGTGTTTGCGTGGCGTTTGGATGGCCGAGGTGGGTTATGGGTTTTTCTCGGTTTTTTGCCTAAGTGTTGGTGAGTTTTGCAAATTGGGCGATAACTCGGTCTCCGTATGTCGGAATCGAATCCCGTAAGTTATAATGCGTGTCTAATACCTAGGCGATACTATGTGCGTGTTTGCATGGCGTTTGGACGGCCGAGGCGGGTTATGGGCTCTTTTTCGGTTTTTTGCCTAAGTGTTTTCGAGTTTTGCAAACTGGCCGATAACTCGACCTCCGTATGTCGGAATCGAGTCCGTAAGTTATAACGCGTGTCTAATAACTTCTGCGATGCTATGTGTGTTTGCATGGCGTTTGATGGTAAAGGCGGGTTTTGGCCTCTTTTTTGGCTTTTTGTCTAAGTGTTGGCGAGTTTTTCAAACTAGGCGATAACTCGACCTCCGTATGTCAAAATCAAGTTCCGTAAATTGTAACGCGTGGTTAATACCTATGCGGTGCTATGTATGTGTTTGTGTGGTATCTGGACGGCCGTGGCGGGTTATAAGCTCTTTTACGGCTTTTTGCTTAAGCGTTGTCGAGATTTTCAAATTGGGTGATAACTCGGCCTCCGTATATCAGAATCGAGTTCCGTAAGTTAGAACGCATGTATAATACCTACGCGGTGCTATGTGTGTGTTTGCGTGGCGTTTGGATGGCCGAGGCGGGTTATGGGTTTTTCTCGGTTTTTTGCCTAAGTGTTGGTGAGTTTTTCAAATTGGGCGATTCCTCGGTCTCCGTATGTCGGAATCGAATCCCGTAAGTTATAATGCGTGTCTAATACCTAGGCGATACTATGTGCGTGTTTGCATGGCGTTTGGACGGCCGAGGCGTGTTATGGGCTCTTTTTCGGCTTTTTGCCAAAGTGTTTTCGAGTTTTGCAAACTATCCGATAACTCGACCTCCGTATGTCGGAATCGAGTCCCGTAAGTTGTAACGCGTGTCTAATAACTACGCGATGCTATGTGTGTTTGCATGGCGTTTGGACGGCCGAGGCGGGTTTTTGCCTCTTTTTTGGCTTTTTGTCTAAGTGTTGGCGAGTTTTTCAAACTAGGCGATAACTCGACCTCCGTATGTCAAAATCGAGTTCCGTAAATTGTAGCGTGGTTAATACCTCACAGCGGTGCTATGTATGTGTTTGTGTGGTATATACGGGCCGGTAGTGGCGGTTATAAGCTCTTTTACGGCTTTTTGCCTAAGCGTTGTCGAGATTTTCAAATTGGGTGATAACTCGGCCTCCGTATATCGGAATCGAGTTCCGTAAGTTAGAATGCATGTATAATACCTACGCGGTGCTATGTGTATGTTTGCGTTGCGTTTGGATGGCCGAGGCGGGTTATGGGTTTTTCTCGGTTTTTTGCCTAAGTGTTGGTGAGTTTTGCAAATTGGGCGATAACTCGGTCTCCGTATGTCAGAATCGAATCCCGTAAGTTATAATGCGTGTCTAATACCTAGGCGATACTATGTGCGTGTTTGCATGGCGTTTGGACGGCCGAGGCGGGTTATGGGCTCTTTTTCGGCTTTTTGCCAAAGTGTTTTCGAGTTTTGCAAACTATCCGATAACTCGACCTCCGTATGTCGAATCGAGTCCGTAAGTTGTGTCGCGTGTCTAATAACCACGCGATGCTATGTGTGTTTGCATGGCGTTTGGACCAATGAGGCGGGTTTTGCCTCTTTTTGGCTTTTTGTCTAAGTGTTGGCGAGTTTTTCAAACTGGCGATAACTTCGACCTCCGTATGTCAAAATTGAGTTAAAGTAAATTATAAGCAGCGTGGTTAATACCTACGCGGTGCTATGTATGTGTTTGTGTGGTATCTGGACGGCCGTGGCGGGTTATAGGCTCTTTTACGGCTTTTTGCCTAAGCGTTGTCGAGATTTTCAAATTTGGTGATAACTCGGCCTCCGTATATCGGAATCGAGTTCCGTAAGTTAGAACGCATGTATAATACCTACGCGGTGCTATGTGTGTGTTTGCGTGGCGTTTGGATGGCCGAGGCGGGTTATGGGTTTTTCTCGGTTTTTTGCCTAAGTGTTGGTGAGTTTTGCAAATTAGGCGATAACTCGGTCTCCGTATGTCGGAATCGAATCCCGTAAGTTATAATGCGTGTCTAATACCTAGGCGATACTATGTGCGTGTTTGCATGGCGTTTGGACGGCCGAGGCGGGTTATGGGCTCTTGTTCGGTTTTTTGCCTAAGTGTTTTCGAGTTTTGCAAACTGGTCGATAACTCGACCTCCGTATGTCGGAATCGAGTCCCGTAAGTTGTAACGCGTGTCTAATAACTACGCGATACTATGTGTGTTTGTATGGCGTTTGGACGGCCGAGGCGGGTTTTGGCCTCTTTTTTGGCTTTTTGTCTAAGTGTTGGCGAGTTTTTCAAACTAGGCGATAACTCGACCTCCGTATGTCAAAATCGAGTTCCGTAAATTGTAACGCGTGGTTAATACCTACGCGGTGCTATGTATGTGTTTGTGTAGTATTTGGACGGCCGTGGCGGGTTATAGGATCTTTTACGGCTTTTTGCCTAAGCGTTGTCGAGATTTTCAAATTGGGTGATAACTCGGCCTCCGTATATCGGAATCGAGTTAAGTAAGTTTAAACGCATGTATAATACCTCTGCGGTGCTATGTGTGTGTTTGCGTTGCGTTTGGATGGTAGAAAGCGGGTTATGGGTTTTCTCGGTTTTTGCCTAAGTATTGGTGAGTTTTGCAAATTAGGCGATAACTTTCGGTCTCCGTATGTCGGAATCAAATCCGTAAGTTATAATGCGTGTCTAATACCTAGGCGATACTATGCGTGTTTGCATGGCGTTTGGACGGTAGAAGGCGGGTTATGGGCTCTTTTCGGTTTTTGCCTAAGTGTTTTTGAGTTTTGCAAAGCTGGCCGATGCTTTCGACCTCCGTATGTCGGAATCGAGTCCGTAAGTTATGTAGCGTGTCTAATAACTTCCGCGATGCTATGTGTGTTTGAATGGCGTTTGGATGGCTGAGGCGGGTTTTGGCCTCTTTTTTGGCTTTTTGTCTAAGTGTTGGCGAGTTTTGCAAACTGGACGATAACTTGGCCTTCGTATGTTGGAATCGAGTCTCGGAAGTTGTAACGCGTATCTAATACCTATGCGGTGCTATGTGCGTGTTTGCATGGCGTTTAGACAGTCGAGGCAGGTTTGGGGCTATTTTTCGGCTTTTATCTTAAGTGTTGACGAGTTTTGCAAACTGGACAATAACTCGGCCTCCGTATATCGGAATCGAGTCCCATAAGTTGTGGCACATTTATAAAACCTAACACCTATGCGGTGCTATGTGTGTGTTTGCATGGCGTTTGGACGACGGAGGCGTGTTTGGGTTCTTTTTTGGCTTTTTGCCTAAGCGTTGACGAGTTTTGGAAACTGGATGATAACTCGGCCTTCGTATGTCGGAATCGAGTCCAGTAAGTTGTGACGCGTGTATAATACCTAACCGGTGCTAATTATGTATTTGTGTGGCGCTTGGACGGCCGAGGCGGGTTTTGGGATCTTTTTTGGCTTTTTGCCTAAGTGTTGGCGAGTTTTGCAAACTGGGCAATAACTCGACCTCCGTATGTCAAAATCGAGTCCCGTAAGTTGTAACGCGTGTCAAATACATACACGGTGTTATGTGTGTGTTGGCGAGATTTGCAAACTGGGCGATAACTCGGCCTCCGTATATCGGAATCGAGTTCCGTAAGTTATAATGCATGTATAATACCTACGTTGCGCTATGTGTGTGTTTGCGTGGCGTTTGAACGGCCGAGGCGGGTTATGGGCTCTTTTTCGAGTTTTTTGTCTAAGTGTTGGCGAGTTTATGGCTGGCGATAACTTCGACCTCCGTATGTCGGAATCGAGTCCCGTAAGTTGTATGCGTGTCTAATACCTACAGCGGTGCTATGTGGGTGTTTGCATAGCGTTTGGGCCAGAGGCGGGTTTTGGGCTCTTTTTCGACTTTTTGCCTAAGTGTTGGCGAGTTTTGCAAACTGGACGATAACTCGGCCTCTGTATGTCGGAATCGAGTCCCGTAAGTTGTAACGCGTATCTAATACCTACGGGGTGCTATGTGTGTGTTTGTATGGCATTTGGACGACCGAGGCGGGTTTTGGCCTCATTTTTGGCTTTTTGCCGAAGTGTTGGCGAGTTTTGCAAACTGGACGATAACTCGGCCTCCGTATGTCGGAATCGAGTCCCATAAGTTGTAATGCGTGTCTAATATCTACGCGGTGTTATGTGTGTGTTTGCATTGCATTTGGACGGCTGAGGCAGGTTTTGGGCTATTTTTTGGCTTTTTGCCTAAGTGTTGGCGAGTTTTGCAAACTGGACAATAACTCGGCCTTCGTATATCGGAATCGAGTCCCGTAAGTTGTGACGCGTGTCTAATTCCTACATGGTGCTATGTCTATGTTTGCGTGGCATTTGGACGGCCGAAACGGGTTATGGGCTCTTTTTCAGTTTTTTGCCTATGTGTTGGCGAGATTTGCAAACTGGACGATAACTCGGCCTCCATATGTTTGAATCGAGTCCCGTAAGTTGTAACACGTGTCTAATACCTATTCGGTGCTATGTGTACGTTTGCGTGGCGTTTGGACGGTCGAGTAGGGTTTAGGGATCTTTTTTGGCTTTTTACCTAAGTGTTGGCGAGTTTTACAAACTAGGCAATAACATCGACCTCCGTAAGTCAAAATTGACTCCCATAAGTTACTCTTATGAGCGACACTTATCTTGGTGCTATGTGTGTGTTTTGCGTGCCATCTGGGCCAGTAGAAGCGGGTTATGGGTTTTTTTCAACTTTTTGCCTTAGTGTTGGCGAGATTTGCAAACTAGGCGATAACTTAGCCTCTGTATATCGGAATCGAGTTTCGTAAGTTATAACGTATGTCTAATACCTACACGGTGCTATGTGTGTGTTTCGTGGGTTTTGGAATGGTAAAGAGGCAGTTATGGGCTCTTTTTGGTTTTTTTTGGCTAAGTGTTTTTGAGTTTTGTAAAGCTGGTAGATAACTTCGACCTCCGTATGTCGGAATCGAGTCCGTAAGTTATGTAGCGTGTCTAATAACTTCTGTGATTGCTATGTGAGTGTTGCATGGCATTTGGGCCGGTAAAAGCGGGTTTTGGCCTCTTTTTTGGCTTTTTGACTGGACGATAACTCGGCCTCCGTATGTCGGAATCGAGTCTCGTAAGTTATAACATGTGTCTAATACCTACGCGGTGCTATGTGTGTGTTTGCATGGCGTTTAGAAAGGCGAGACAGGTTTTGTGCTTTTTTCGGCTTTTTGCTTAAGTGTTGGCGAGTTTTGCAAATTGGACAATAACCTTCGGTCTCCGTATATCGGAATCGAGTCCCGTAAGTTATGCACGCGTGTCAAAATCTACGTGGTGCTATGTGTGTGCTTGCGTGGCGTTTGGCTTTTACCTAAGTGTTGTGAGTTTTGCAAAGCTGGACGAAAACTTCGGCCTTCGTATGTCGGAATCGAGTCCGTAAATTGTGTGGCGATGTCTAATACCTACTTAAGTGCTAATTGTGTATTTGTGTGGAGCTTGGGCGGTAAAGGCGGATTTTGGGATCATTATTGGCTTTTTGCCTAAGTGTTGTCGAGTTTTGCAAACCGGGCAATAACTTTCGACCTCCGTATGTCAAAATCAAGTCCGTGTAAGTTATAACGCATGTGTGTCTAATACCTCTGGCGGTGTTATGTGTGTGTTTTGCGTGGCATCTGGATGGCCGAGGCGGGTTATGGGCTCTTTTTGGCTTTTTGCCTAAGTGTTGTGAGTTTTGGAAGCCGGATGATAACTTCGGCCTTCGTATGTCGGAATCGAGTCCCGTAAGTTGTGACGCGTGTCTAATACCCTCTGTTTGTGCTATGTGTGTGTGTATTTGTGTGGCGCTTGGATGGCCGAGGCGGGTTATGGGCTCTTTTTAGTTTTTTGCCTAAGTGTTGGCTAGTTTTGCAAGCTGGCGATAACTTCGACCTCCGTATGTCGGAATTGAGTCCGTAAGTTGTGCGCGTGTCTAAAACCTCTGGCGGTGATATGTGTGTTTGCATGGCATTTGAGCAGCCGAGGCATGTTTTGGGCTCTTTTTCGACTTTTTGCCTAAGTGTTCGTGAGTTTTGCAAACTGGACGATAACTCGGCCTCCGTATGTCGAGAATCGAGTCCGTAAGTTGTGTAGCGTGTCTAATACCTATGCGGTGCTATATGTGTGTTTACGTGGTGATTAGACGGTCGAAGCCGGGTTTGAGGCTCTTTTTGGCTCTTTTGCTTAAATGTTGGCGAGTTTTGCAAAGCTGGACAATAACTTCGACCTCCGTATCTCGAATTGAGGCCCGTAAGTTGTAACGCATGTCTAAAAACCTCTGTGTGCTATATGAGTGTTTGTGTGGCGTTTGAATGACGGTAGAGGCGGGTTTTGGTTTTTTTTTGGCTTTTTGCCTAAGTGTTGTGAGTTTACAAACTATGCGATAACTTCGGCCTCCGTATTTGGAATCGAGTCCGTAAGTTGTAACACGTGTTTAATACCTCTGTGCGGTGCTATGTGTGTGTTTGTGTGGAGTTTGAATGGTGAGGATGGTTTTGCGCTCTTTTTCGCTTTTTACTTAAATATTGGCGAGTTTTGCAAACTGGACGATAACTCGGCCTTCGTATGTCAGAATCGAGTCCCATAAGTTGTAACGCGTGTCTAATACCTACGCGGTGGTATGTGTGTGTTTGCGTGGTGTTTGGGCCGGGTAGAGGCGGGTTTTGGGCTCTTTTTGACTTTTGCCTAAATATTGCCGAGTTTTTCAAAGCTGGCGATAACTTCGACCTACGTATATTTGAATCGAATCCCCATAAATTGAGGCAGCGTGTCTAATACTTACAGTGATGCTATGTGTGTGTTTGTGTGTGGCGTTTATGCTGGTAAAAGGCGGGTTTTGGGCTTTTTTGACTTTTTTGCCCTAGCTGTTGGCGAGATTTTCAAAGTGGGCGATAACTCGACCTCCGTATATCGGAATCGAGTCCCGTAAGTTGTAACACGTGTCTAATACCTACACGATACTATGTGTGTTTGCATGGCGTTTAGACAGTCGAGGCAGGTTTGGGGCTCTTTTTTGGCTTTTTTCTTAACTGTTGGCGAGTTTTCCAAACTGGACAATAACTAGGCCTCTGTATATCGGAATCGAGTCCCGTAAGTTGTGGTGGCGTGTCTAAAACCTAAGTGGTGCTATGTGTGTGTTTAGTGGCGTTTGGACGGACCGAGGCGTGTTTGGGTTATTTTTGGCTTTTTACCTAAGTGTTATGAGTTTTGCAAAGCGGGCGATAACTTCGGCCTTCGTATGTCGAATCGAGTCCCATAAGTTGTGACGCGTGTCTAATACCCTACTTAGGTGCTAATTGTGTGTTTGTGTGGCGGTTGGACGGTCGTCGGCGGGTTTTGGGATCTTTTTGACTTTTGCCTAAGTGTGGCGAATTTTGCAAGCTGGGCAATAACTTCGACCTCCGTATGTCAAAATCGAGTCCCTTAAGTTGTGCAGCGTGTCTAAAACCTACAGCGGTGCTATGTATGTGTTAGCGTGGCATCACGGGCCCGGCCGAGGCGGGTTATAGGCTCTCTTTTGACTTTTTGCCTACGTATTGGCGAGATTTGCAAGTGAGCGATAACTTCGGCCTCCGTATATCGGAATCGAGTTAAGTAAATTATAACGCATGTATAATTCCTCTGTTGTGCTATATGTGTGTTTACGTGGCGTTTGAGCGGTGAGGAGGGTTATGGGCTCTTTTTGGCTTTTTACCTAAGTGTTGGCGAGTTTACAAACTAGGCAATAACTTCGACCTCAAGTAAGTCAAAATCGACTCCGTAAGTTATAATGAGCCTAACACTTATCTTGATTGCTATGTGTGTGTTTGCTTGCCATCAGACCAGAGAAGCGGGTTATGGGTTTTGACTTTTTGCCTTAGTATTGGCGATATTTGCAAACTAGGCAATAACTCGGCCTCCGTATATCAGAATCGAGTTCCGTAAGTTATAACGCATGTATAATACCTACGCGATGCTATATGTGTGTTTGCGTGGTGTTTGAACGGCCGAGGCGGATTATGGACCCTTACCGGTTTTTACCAAAGTGTTGGCGAGTTTTGCAAAGCTGGCGATAACTTCGACCCTCCGTATGTCGGGATCGATACCCATAAGTTGTAACGTTGGTCTAATACCTACGTTGTGCTATGTGTGTGTGTGTTTGCGTGGCGTTTGAGCAGTAGAAGGCGGGTTATGGGCTCTTTTTGATTTTTTGCCTAAGTGTTGGCGAGTTTTGCAAAGCTGGCGATAACTTTCGACCTCTCTGTATGTCGGAATCGAGTCCGTAAGTAAGTGTAGCGTTTCTAATACCTCAGCGGTGTTATGTGTGTGTTTGTGTGGCGTTTGGAATGGTAGAGGCGGGTTTTGGTCTCTTTTTCGCTTTTTACCTAAGTGTTGGCGAGTTTTTGCAAATTGGCGATAACTTCGTCCTCAAGTATGTCGGAATTGAGTCCGTAAGTTGTAACACGTGTTCTAATACCTACGCGGTGCTATGTGTGTGTTTGCATGTTGTTTGGACGGCTGAGGCGGGTTTTGGGCTCTTTTTTGGCTTTTTACCTAAGTGTTGGCGAGTTTTTACAAACTAGGCAATAACTCGACCTCCGTAAGTAAAATCAACTCCGTAAGTTGTAACACGAGCCTAACACCTATCGCGATTGCTATGTGTGTATTTGCGTGGCATCTGGGCCGGCCGAGGCGGGTTATGGGATCTTTTTTGCCTTTTTGCCTTAGTGTTAGCTAGATTTGCAAACTGGGCGATAACTCGGCCTTCATATATCAGAATCGAGTTTCGTAAGTTATAACGCATGTATAATACCTACGCTTTGCTATGTGTGTGTTTACGTGGCGTTTTAATGGCCGAGGCGGGTTATGGACTCTTTTTCGGTTTTTTGCCTAAGTGTTGGCGAGTTTTGCAAACTGGGCGATAACTCGGTCTCCGTATGTCGGAATCGAGTCCCGTAAGTTGTAGCGCGTGTCTAATACCTACGCGGTGGTATGTGTGTGTTTGCATGGCGTTTGGACGGCCGAGGCGGGTTTTGGGCACTTTTTTGACTTTTTGCCTAAGTGTTGGCAAGTTTTGTAAACTGGACGATAACTCGACCTCCGTATGTCAGAATCGAGTCCCGTAAGTTGTAACGCATGTCTAATACCTACGCGGTGCTATGTGTATGTTTGCGTGACGATTGGACAGTCGAGCCAGGTTTGAGGCTCTTTTTCGGTTTTTTGCTTAAATGTTGGCGAGTTTTGCAAACTGGACGATAACTCGGCCTCCGTATGTCGGAATCGAGTCTTGTAAGTTGTAACGCCGGTCTAATACCTACGTTGTGCTATGTGTGTGTTTGCATGGCGTTTGATCGGTAGAAGCGGGTTATGGGCTCTTTTTTCGATTTTTTAGCCTAAGTGTTGGCGAGTTTTGCAAAGCTGGGCGATAACTTTCGGCCTCTCCGTATGTCGGAATCGAGTCCCGTAAGTTATGTAGCGTTTCTAATACCTACAGCGGTGTTATGTGTGTGTGTTGTGTGGCGTTTCGACGGTAGGGGCGGGTTTTTAGGCTCTTTTTGACTTTTTTGCCTAAGTGGTTGCGAGTTTTACAAAACCGGGCGATAACTTCGGCCTCCGTATGTCGGAATCGAGTCCCGTAAGTTGTGACGCATGTCTAATACCTACGCGTTGCTATGTGTGTGTTTGCATGGCGTTTAGACAGTCGAGGCAGGTTTGGGGCTCTTTTTTGGCTTTTTTCTGAAGTGTTGGTGAGTTTTGCAAACTGGACAATAACTCGGCCTCCGTATTTTGAAATCGATTCCCGTAAGTTATGGCGCATGTCTAAAACCTACATGGTGCTATGTGTGTGTTTCCATGGCGTTTGGACGACTGAGGCGTGTTTGGGTTATTTTTTGGCTTTTTGGCTAAGTGTTGACGAGTTTTCCAAACTTGGCGATAACTTTCGACCTAACCCGTATGTCGGAATCGAGTCCCGTAAGTTGTGACGCATGTCTAATACCTAATCGGTGCTAATTGTGTGTTTGCGTGGCGCTTGGATAGCCGAGGCGGGTTTTGGGATCTTTTTTGGCTTTTTGCCTAAGTGTAGGCGAGTTTTGCAAACTGGGCAATAACTCGACCTCCGTATGTTAAAATCGAGTCCCGTAATTTGTAATGCGTGTCTAAAACCTACGCGATGCTATGTATGTGTTTGCGTGGCATCTAGACGGCCGAGGCGGGTTATGGACTCTCTTTCGACTTTTTGCTTAAGTATTGGCGAGATTTGCAAACTGAGCGATAACTCGGTCTCCGTATATCGGAATCGAGTTCCGTAAATTATAACGCATGTATAATACCTACGCTATGCTATATGTGTGTTTACGTGGCATTTGAACGGCCGAGGCGGGTTATGGGCTCTTTTTCGGTTTTTATCTAAGTGTTGGCGAGTTTTGCAAACTGGGCGATAACTCGGCCTCCATATGTTGGAATCGTGTCCCATAAGTTGTAGCGCGTGTCTAATAACTACACGGTTCTATGTGCGTTTTTGCATGGCGTTTGGACGGTCGAGGCGGGTTTTGGGCTCTTTTTCGACTTTTTGCCTAAGTGTTGGCGAGTTTTGCAAACTGGACGATAACTCTGCATCCGTATGTCGGAATCGAGTCCCGTAAGTTATAACGCGTGTCTAATTTCTACGCGGTGCTATATGTGTGTTTGCATGGCGTTTAGACAGGCGAGGCAGGTTTTGGGCTCTTTTTTCGGCTTTTTGCTTAAGTGTTGGCGAGTTTTTCAAACTGGACAATAACTCGGGCTCCGTATATCGAAATCGAGTCCCGTAAGTTGTGGCGCGTGTCTAAAACCTATATGGTGATATATGTGTGTTTGCGTGGTGTTTGGACGGCTGAGGCGGGTTTTGGGTTCTTTTTTGGCTTTTTGCCTAAGTGTTGACGAGTTTTGCAAACTCGGCGATAACTCGGCCTTCGTATATCGGAATCGAGTCCCGTAAGTTGTGACGCATGTCTAGAACTTACGCGGTGCTATGTGTGTGTTTGCGTGGCGCTTGGACGGCCGAGGCGGGTTTTGGATTCTTTTTCGGCTTTTTGCCTAAGTGTTGGCGAGTTTTGCAAACTGGGCAATAACTCGACCTCCGTATGTCAAAATTGAGTCCCGTAAGTTGTAACGCCTGTCTAAAACCTACGCGGTGCTATGTATGTGTTTGCGTGGCATCTGGACGGCCGAGGCGGGTTATGGGCTCTCTTTCGGTTTTTGCCTAAGTGTTGGCGAGATTTGCAAACTGAGCGATAACTCGGCCTCCGTATATCGGAATCGAGTTCTGTAAGTTATAACGCATGTATATAATACCTACTATTTGTGCTATATGTGTGTTTACGTGCCATTTGAACAATAGAGGCGGGTTAATGGGTCTTTTCGGTTTTTGCCTAAGTGTTGTGAGTTTTGCAAACTAGGAGATAACTTCGGCCCTCCGTATGTTGGAATCGAGTCCCATAAGTTGTAGCGCGTGTCTAATACCTAGACGGTGCTATGTGTGTGTTTGCGTGGCGTTCGGATGGCCGAGGCAGGTTTTGGGCTCTTTTTCGACTTTTTGCCTAATTGTTGGCGAGTTTTGCAAACTGGGCGATAACTCGGTCTCCGTATGTCGGAATCGAGTCCCGTAAGTTGTAACGCGTGTCTAATATCTACGCGGTGCTATGTGTGTGTTTGCGTGGCGTTTAGGCGAAGAAAGAAGCGGGTTTGGGCTCTTTTTGACTTTTTACTTAAGTGTTGGCGAGTTTTGCATCTTTGGACAATAACTTCGACATCCGTATATCGGAATCGAGTCCCGTAAGTTGTGGTGGCGATGTCTAAAACATACGTGGTGATATGTGTGTGTTTGCGTGGCGCTTGGGGCGGCCGAGGTGGGTTTTGGGTTCTTTTTGGCTTTTTGCCTAAGTGTTGTGAGTTTATAAAGCTGGGCAATAACTTCGACCTCCGTATGTCGAGAATCGAGTCCCGCAAGTTATAACGCTGTATACAATACCTACGCGGTGCTATATGTGTGTTTACGTGGCATCTAGGCAGCCGAGGCGGGTTATGGACTATTTTCGGATTTTTGCCTAAGTGTTGGCGAGATTTACAAAGCTGGGCGATAACTTCGACCTCCGTATATCGGAATCGAGTCCCGTAAGTTGTAATAACATGTGTCTAATACCTCACGTGGTGCTATGTGTGTGTTTGTATGGCGTTTGGATGGACGATGCGGGTGTTGGCCTCTTTTTGGCTTTTGTCTAAGTGTTGGCGAGTTTTGTAAACTGGACGATAACTCGGCCTCCATATGTCAGAATCGAGTCTCGTAAGTTGTAACGCGTGTCTAATACCTACGCGTTGCTATGTGTATGTTTGCATGGCGTTTAGACAGTCGAGGCAGGTTTGGGGCTCTTTTTTGGCTTTTTTCTTAAGTGTTGGCGAGTTTTGCAAACTGGACAATAACTCATCCTCCGTATTTCGAAATCGAGTCCCGTAAGTTATGGCGCATGTCTAAAACCTACATGGTGCTATGTGTGTGTTTCCGTGGTGTTTGGACGACTGAGGCGTGTTTGGGTTATTTTTGGCTTTTTGGCTAAGTGTTGTGAGTTTTGCAAACTTGGCGATAACTTCGATAACCGTCAGATATGTCGGGAATCGAGTCCCGTAAGTTGTGACGCATGTCTAATACCTAATCGGTGCTAATTGTGTGTTTGCGTGGTGCTTGGACAACCGAGGCGGGTTTTGGGTTCTTTTTCGGCTTTTTGCCTAAGTGTTGGCGAGTTTTGCAAACTGGGCAATAACTCGACCTCCGTATGTCAAAATCGAGTCCTGTAAGTTGTAACGTGTGTCTAATACCTACGCGGTGCTATGTGTGTGTTTGCATGGCGTTTAGAAAGGCGAGACAGGTTTTGTGCTTTTTTCGGCTTTTTGCTTAAGTGTTGGCGAGTTTTGCAAACTGGACAATAACTCGGTCTCCGTATATCGGAATTGAGTCCCGTAAGTTGTGGCACGCGTGTCTAAAATCTACGTGGTGCTATGTGTGTGCTTGCGTGGCGTTTGACTTTTTACCTAAGTGTTGACGAGTTTTGCAAACTGGACGAAAACTCGGCCTTCGTATGTCGGAATCGAGTCCCGTAAATTGTGACGCGTGTCTAATACCTAACCGGTGCTAATTGTGTATTTGTGTGGCGCTTGGACGGCCGAAGCGGATTTTGGGATCATTATTGGCTTTTTGCCTAAGTGTTGTCGAGTTTTGCAAACTGGGCAATAACTCGACCTCCGTATGTCAAAATCAAGTCCCGTAAGTTATAACGCATGTTTAATACATACGCGGTGTTATGTGTGTGTTTGCGTGGCATCTGGATGGCCGAGGCGGGTTATGGGCTCTTTTTCGGCTTTTTGCCTAAGTGTTGACGAGTTTTGAAGCGGATGATAACTTCGGCCGCCGTATGTCGGAATCGAGTCCCGTAAGTTGTGACGCGTGTCTAATACCTACGCTGTGCTATGTGTGTATTTGTGTGGCGCTTGGATGGCCGAGGCGGGTTATGGGCTCTTTTTAGTTTTTGCCTAAGTGTTGGCTAGTTTTGCAAGCGGGCGATAACTTCGACCTCCGTATGTCGGAATTGAGTCCGTAAGTTGTGGCGGCGTGTCTAAAACCCACGCGCGGTGATATGTGTGTTTGCATGGCATTTGAGCAGTAGAGGCATGTTTTGGGCTCTTTTTCGACTTTTTGCCTAAGTGTTCGTGAGTTTTGCAAACTGGACGATAACTCGGCCTCCGTATGTCAGAATCGAGTCCCGTAAGTTGTAACGCGTGTTTAATACCTATGCGGTGCTATATGTGTGTTTACGTGGTGATTGGACAGTTAAGCCAGGTTTGAGGCTCTTTTTCGGCTCTTTGCTTAAATGTTGGCGAGTTTTGCAAACTGGACAATAACTCGGCCTCCGTATATCAGAATTGAGGCCCGTAAGTTGTGACGCATGTCTAAAACCTACGCGGTGCTATGTGAGTGTTTGCGTGGCGTTTGGACGGCCGAGGCGGGTTTTGGTTTTTATTTGGCTTTTTGCCTAAGTGTTGACGAGTTTTACAAACTATGCGATAACTCGGCCTCCGTATTTCGGAATCGAGTCCCGTAAGTTGTAACACGTGTTTAATACCTACGCGGTGCTATGTGTGTGTTTGTGTGGAGTTTGGACGGCCGAGGATGGTTTTGCGCTCTTTTTCGGCTTTTTACTTAAATATTGGCGAGTTTTGCAAACTGGACGATAACTCGGCCTTCGTATGTCAGAATCGAGTCCCATAAGTTGTAACGCGTGTCTAATACCTACGCGGTGGTATGTGTGTGTTTGCGTGGTGTTTGGACGGCCGAGACGGGTTTTGGGCTCTTTTTCGGCTTTTTGCCTAAATATTGCCGAGTTTTTCAAACTGGGCGATAACTCGGCCTACGTATATTTGAATCGAATCCCCATAAATTGAGACGCGTGTCTAATACTTTACGATCTTTGTGTGTGTGTTTGTGTGGCGTTTGTACGGCCGGGGCGGGTTTTGGGCTTTTTTCAGCTTTTTGCCTAACTGTTGGCGAGATTTTCAAACTGGGCGATAACTCGACCTCCGTATATCGGAATCGAGTCCTGTAAGTTGTAACACGTGTCTAATACCTACACGATACTATGTGTGTTTGCATGGCGTTTAGACAGTCGAGGCAGGTTTGGGGCTCTTTTTTGGCTTTTTCCTTAACTGTTGGCGAGTTTTCCAAACTGGACAATAACTAGGCCTCTGTATATCGGAATCGAGTCCCGTAAGTTGTGGCGCGTGTCTAAAACCTAAGTGGTGCTATGTGTGTGTTTCCGTGGCGTTTGGACGACTGAGGCGTGTTTGGGTTATTTTTTGGCTTTTTACCTAAGTGTTAACGAGTTTTGCAAACTGGGCGATAACTCGGCCTTCGTATGTCGGAATCGAGTCCCATAAGTTGTGACGCGTGTCTAATACCTAACCGGTGCTAATTATGTGTTTGTGTGGCGGTTGGACGGTCGAGGCGGGTTTTGGGATCTTTTTCGGCTTTTTGCCTAAGTGTAGGCGAATTTTGCAAACTGGGCAATAACTCGACCTCCGTATGTCAAAATCGAGTCCCTTAAGTTGTAACGCGTGTCTAAAACCTACGCGGTGCTATGTATGTGTTCGCGTGGCATCTGGACGGCCGAGGCGGGTTATAGGCTCTCTTTTGACTTTTTGCCTACGTATTGGCGAGATTTGCAAACCGAAGCGATAACTTCGGCCTCCGTATATCGGAATCGAGTTAGTAAATTATAACGCATGTATAATTCCTACGCTGTGCTATATGTGTGTTTACGTGGCGTTTGAACGGCTGAGGAGGGTTATGGGCTCTTTTTTGGCTTTTTACCTAAGTGTTGGCGAGTTTTACAAACTAGGCAATAACTCGACCTCCGTAAGTCAAAATCGACTCCCCGTAAGTTATAACTTGAGCCTAACACTTATGCGAAAGCTATGTGTGTGTTTGCTTGCCATCATCGGATGGCAGAAGGCGGGTTATGGGTTTTTTTGACTTTTGCCTTAGTATTGGCGAGATTTGCAAACTAAGCAATAACTTCGGCCTCCGTATGCTCGAATCGAGTTAAAAGTAAGTTATAACGCATGTATAATACCCCACGGCGATGCTATATGTGTGTTTGCGTGGTGTTTGAACGGCCGAGGCGGATTATGGACCCTTTTTCGGTTTTTACCAAAGTGTTGGCGAGTTTTGCAAACTGGGCGATAACTCGGCCTCCGTATGTCAGGATCGATACCCATAAGTTGTAACGTTGGTCTAATACCTACGTTGTGCTATGTGTGTGTTTGCGTGGCGTTTGAACGGCCGAGGCGGGTTATGGGCTCTTTTTTGATTTTTTGCCTAAGTGTTGGCGAGTTTTGCAAACTGGGCGATAACTCGGCCTCTGTATGTCGGAATCGAGTCCCGTAAGTTGTAACGCGTTTCTAATACCTACGCGGTGTTATGTGTGTGTTTGTGTGGCGTTTGGACGGCCGAGACGGGTTTTGGTCTCTTTTTCGGCTTTTTACCTAAGTGTTGGCGAGTTTTTGCAAATTGGGCGATAACTCGTCCTCCGTATGTCGGAATTGAGTCCCGTAAGTTGTAACACGTGTCTAATACCTACGCGGTGCTATGTGTGTGTTTGCATGTTGTTTGGACGGCTGAGGCGGGTTTTGGGCTCTTTTTTGGCTTTTTACCTAAGTGTTGGCGAGTTTTTACAAACTAGGCAATAACTCGACCTCCGTAAGTAAAAATCAACTCCCGTAAGTTGTAACACGAGCCTAACACCTATGCGGTGCTATGTGTGTATTTGCGTGGCATCTGGACGGCCGAGGCGGGTTATGGGATCTTTTTTGCCTTTTTGCCTTAGTGTTAGCTAGATTTGCAAACTGGGCGATAACTCGGCCTTCATATATCAGAATCGAGTTTCGTAAGTTATAACGCATGTATAATACCTACGCTTTGCTATGTGTGTGTTTACGTGGCGTTTTAATGGCCGAGGCGGGTTATGGACTCTTTTTCGGTTTTTTGCCTAAGTGTTGGCGAGTTTTGCAAACTGGGCGATAACTCGGTCTCCGTATGTCGGAATCGAGTCCGTAAGTTATGAATGCCGTGTCTAATAATACCCACGCGGTGGTATGTGTGTGTTTGCATGGCGTTTGGGACCGGTAGAGGCGGGTTTTGGGCACTTTTTTCGACTTTTTGCCTAAGTGTTGGCAAGTTTTGTAACCGGACGATAACTTTCGGCCTCCGTATGTCGAGAATCGAGTCCGTAAGTTGTAACGCATGTTCAATACCTCACGCGGTGCTATGTGTATATTTGCGTGACGATTAGACAGTCGAGCCAGGTTTGAGGCTCTTTTTCGGTTTTTTGCTTAAATGTTGGCGAGTTTTGCAAACTGGACGATAACTCGGCCTCCGTATGTCGGAATCGAGTCTTGTAAGTTGTAACGCCGGTCTAATACCTACGTTGTGCTATGTGTGTGTTTGCATGGCGTTTGATCGGCCGAGGCGGGTTATGGGCTCTTTTTCGATTTTTAGCCTAAGTGTTGGCGAGTTTTGCAAACTGGACGATAACTCGGCCTCCGTATGTCGGAATCGAGTCCCGTAAGTTGTAACGCGTTTCTAATACCTACGCGGTGTTATGTGTGTGTTTGTGTGGCGTTTCGACGGCCGAGACGGGTTTTGGGCTCTTTTTTGACTTTTTGCCTAAGTGGTTGCGAGTTTTACAAACTGGACGATAACTCGGCCTCCGTATGTCGGAATCGAGTCCCGTAAGTTGTGACGCATGTCTAATACCTACGCGTTGCTATGTGTGTGTTTGCATGGCGTTTAGACAGTCGAGGCAGGTTTGGGGCTCTTTTTTGGCTTTTTTCTTAAGTGTTGGTGAGTTTTGCAAACTGGACAATAACTCGGCCTCCGTATTTTGAAATCGATTCCCGTAAGTTATGGCGCATGTCTAAAACCTACATGGTGCTATGTGTGTGTTTCCATGGCGTTTGGACGACTGAGGCGTGTTTGGGTTATTTTTTGGCTTTTTGGCTAAGTGTTGACGAGTTTTCCAAACTTGGCGATAACTCAGCCTTCGTATGTCGGAATCGAGTCCCGTAAGTTGTGACGCATGTCTAATACCTAATCGGTGCTAATTGTGTGTTTGCGTGGCGCTTGGACAGCCGAGGCGGGTTTTGGGATCTTTTTTGGCTTTTTGCCTAAGTGTAGGCGAGTTTTGCAAACTGGGCAATAACTCGACCTCCGTATGTTAAAATCGAGTCCCGTAATTTGTAATGCGTGTCTAAAACCTACGCGATGCTATGTATGTGTTTGCGTGGCATCTAGACGGCCGAGGCGGGTTATGGACTCTCTTTCGACTTTTTGCTTAAGTATTGGCGAGATTTGCAAACTGAGCGATAACTCGGTCTCCGTATATCGGAATCGAGTTCCGTAAATTATAACGCATGTATAATACCTACGCTATATGCTATATGTGTGTTTACGTGGCATTTGAAGCTAGAGGCGGGTTATGGGCTCTTTTTTCGCTTTTTTTATCTAAGTGTTGGCGAGTTTTGCAACCGGGCGATAACTCTACCTCCATATGTTGGAATCGTGTCCCATAAGTTGTAGCGCGTGTCTAATAACTACACGGTTCTATGTGCGTTTTTGCATGGCGTTTGGACGGTCGAGGCGGGTTTTGGGCTCTTTTTCGACTTTTTGCCTAAGTGTTGGCGAGTTTTGCAAACTGGACGATAACTCTGCATCCGTATGTCGGAATCGAGTCCCGTAAGTTATAACGCGTGTCTAATTTCTACGCGGTGATATGTGTGTGTTTGCATGGCGTTTAGGCAGCGAGCGAGGTGTTTTGGGCTCTTTTTTGGCTTTTTGCTTAAGTGTTGGCGAGTTTTTCAAGCCCGGACAATAACTTCAGGCTCCGTGATATCGAAATCGAGTCCCGTAAGTTGTGGTGGCGTGTCTAAAACCTACATGGTGATATATGTGTGTTTGCGTGGTGTTTGAATACCGAGGCGGGTTTTGGGTTCTTTTTGGCTTTTTGCCTAAGTGTTGACGAGTTTTGCAAACTTCGGCGATAACTCGACCTTTCGATAGATATCGGAATCGAGTCCCGTAAGTTGTGACGCATGTCTCAGAACTTACTGCGGTGCTATAATGTGTGTGTTTGCGTGGCGCTTGGGCCGGCCGAGGCGGGTTTTGGATTCTTTTTCGCTTTTTGCCTAAGTGTTGGCGAGTTTTTAAACCTGGCAATAACTCGACCTCCGTATGTCAAAATTGAGTCCCGTAAGTTGTAACGCTTTGTTTAAAACCTACGCGGCGGTGCTATGTATGTGTTTGCGTGGCATCTGGACGGCCGAGGCGGGTTATGGGCTATCTTTCGGTTTTTGCCTAAGTGTTGGCGAGATTTGCAAACTGAGCGATAACTCGGCCTCCGTATATCGGAATCGAGTTCTGTAAGTTATAACGCATGTATAATACCTACGCTGTGCTATATGTGTGTTTACGTGCCATTTGAACAGCCGAGGCGGGTTAATGGGTCTTTTTCGGTTTTTTGCCTAAGTGTTGACGAGTTTTGCAAACTAGGAGATAACTCGGCCTCCGTATGTTGGAATCGAGTCCCATAAGTTGTAGCGCGTGTCTAATACCTAGACGGTGCTATGTGTGTGTTTGCATGGCGTTTGGATAGCCGAGGCAGGTTTTGGGCTCTTTTTCGACTTTTTGCTTAATTGTTGGCGAGTTTTGCAAACTGGACGATAACTCGGCCTCCGTATGTCGGAATCGAGTCCCGTAAGTTGTAACGCGTGTCTAATATCTACGCGGTGCTATGTGTGTGTTTGCATGGCGTTTAGACAGGCGAGGCAGGTTTTGGGCTCTTTTTCGGCTTTTTACTTAAGTGTTGGCGAGTTTTGCATACTGGACAATAACTCAGCATCCGTATATCGGAATCGAGTCCCGTAAGTTGTGGCGCGTGTCTAAAACATACGTGGTGATATGTGTGTGTTTGCGTGGCGCTTGGACGGCCGAGGTGGGTTTTGGGTTCTTTTTCGGCTTTTTGCCTAAGTGTTGACGAGTTTTATAAACTGGGCAATAACTCGACCTCCGTATGTCAGAATCGAGTCCCGCAAGTTGTAACGCGTGTCTAATACCTACGCGGTGCTATATGTGTGTTTACGTGGCATCTAGACGGCCGAGGCGGGTTATGGACTATTTTTCGGATTTTTGCCTAAGTGTTGGCGAGATTTACAAACTGGGCGATAACTCGACCTCCGTATATCGGAATCGAGTCCCGTAAGTTGTAACATGTGTCTAATACCTACGTGGTGCTATGTGTGTGTTTGTATGGCGTTTGGATGGACGATGCGGGTGTTGGCCTCTTTTTTGGCTTTTTGTCTAAGTGTTGGCGAGTTTTGTAAACTGGACGATAACTCGGCCTCCATATGTCAGAATCGAGTCTCGTAAGTTGTAACGCGTGTCTAATACCTACGCGTTGCTATGTGTATGTTTGCATGGCGTTTAGACAGTCGAGGCAGGTTTGGGGCTCTTTTTTGGCTTTTTTCTTAAGTGTTGGCGAGTTTTGCAAACTGGACAATAACTCATCCTCCGTATTTCGAAATCAAGTCCCGTAAGTTATGGCGCATGTCTAAAACCTACATGGTGCTATGTGTGTGTTTCCGTGGTGTTTGGACGACTGAGGCGTGTTTGGGTTATTTTTTGGCTTTTTGGCTAAGTGTTGACGAGTTTTGCAAACTTGGCGATAACTCAGCCTTCGTATGTCGGAATCGAGTCCCGTAAGTTGTGACGCATGTCTAATACCTAATCGGTGCTAATTGTGTGTTTGCGTGGTGCTTGGACAACCGAGGCGGGTTTTGGGTTCATTTTCGGCTTTTTGCCTAAGTGTTGGCGAGTTTTGCAAACTGGGCAATAACTCGACCTCCGTATGTCAAAATCGAGTCCTGTAAGTTGTAACGTGTGTCTAATACCTACGCGGTGCTATGTGTGTGTTTGCATGGCGTTTAGAAAGGCGAGACAGGTTTTGTGCTTTTTTCGGCTTTTTGCTTAAGTGTTGGCGAGTTTTGCAAACTGGACAATAACTCGGTCTCCGTATATCGGAATTGAGTCCCGTAAGTTGTGGCACGCGTGTCTAAAATCTACGTGGTGCTATGTGTGTGCTTGCGTGGCGTTTGGCTTTTTACCTAAGTGTTGACGAGTTTTGCAAACTGGATGAAAACTCGGCCTTCGTATGTCGGAATCGAGTCCCGTAAATTGTGACGCGTGTCTAATACCTAACCGGTGCTAATTGTGTATTTGTGTGGCGCTTGGACGGCCGAAGCGGATTTTGGGATCATTATTGGCTTTTTGCCTAAGTGTTGTCGAGTTTTGCAAACTGGGCAATAACTCGACCTCCGTATGTCAAAATCAAGTCCCGTAAGTTATAACGCATGTCTAATACATACGCGGTGTTATGTGTGTGTTTGCGTGGCATCTGGATGGCCGAGGCGGGTTATGGGCTCTTTTTCGGCTTTTTGCCTAAGTGTTGACGAGTTTTGGAAACTGGATGATAACTCGGCCTTCGTATGTCGGAATCGAGTCCCGTAAGTTGTGACGCGTGTCTAATACCTACGCTGTGCTATGTGTGTATTTGTGTGGCGCTTGGATGGCCGAGGCGGGTTTTGGGCTCTTTTTTAGTTTTTTGCCTAAGTGTTGGCTAGTTTTGCAAACTGGGCGATAACTCGGCCTCCGTATGTCGGAATTGAGTCCCGTAAGTTGTAGCGCGTGTCTAAAACCTACGCGGTGATATGTGTGTTTGCATGGCATTTGAACGGCCGAGGCATGTTTTGGGCTCTTTTTCGACTTTTTGCCTAAGTGTTCGTGAGTTTTGCAAACTGGACGATAACTCGGCCTCCGTATGTCAGAATCGAGTCCCGTAAGTTGTAACGCGTGTTTAATACCTATGCGGTGCTATATGTGTGTTTACGTGGTGATTGGACAGTCAAGCCAGGTTTGAGGCTCTTTTTCGGCTCTTTGCTTAAATGTTGGCGAGTTTTGCAAACTGGACAATAACTCTACCTCGTGATATCGTAATTGAGGCCCGTAAGTTGTGACGCATGTCTAAAACCCACGCGGTGCTATGTGAGTGTTGCGCGTGGCGTTTGACTACCGAGGCGGGTTTTGGTTTTATTTGGCTTTTTGCCTAAGTGTTGTGAGTTTTACAAACCACGCGATAACTCGACCTCCGTATTTTGGAATCGAGTCCCGTAAGTTGTAACACGTGTTTAATACCTCACGCGGTGCTATGTGTGTGTTTGTGTGGAGTTTGACTACCGAGGATGGTTTTGCGCTCTTTTTGGCTTTTACTTAAATATTGGCGAAGTTTTGCAAACCGGACGATAACTCCTCGCCTTCGTGATGTCGAATCGAGTCCCATAAGTTGTAACGCGTGTCTAATACCTACGCGGTGGTATGTGTGTGTTTGCGTGGTGTTTGGACGGCCGAGACGGGTTTTGGGCTCTTTTTCGGCTTTTTGCCTAAATATTGCCGAGTTTTTCAAACTGGGCGATAACTCGGCCTACGTATATTTGAATCGAATCCCCATAAATTGAGAAGCGTGTCTAATACTTACGCAGTGCTATGTGTGTGTTTGTGTGGCGTTTGTACGGCCGGGGCGGGTTTTGGGCTTTTTTCAGCTTTTTGCCTAACTGTTGGCGAGATTTTCAAACTGGGCGATAACTCGACCTCCGTATATCGGAATCGAGTCCCGTAAGTTGTAACACGTGTCTAATACCTACACGATACTATGTGTGTTTGCATGGCATTTAGACAGTCGAGGCAGGTTTGGGGCTCTTTTTTGGCTTTTTCCTTAATCATTGGCGAGTTTTCCAACCGGACAATAACTAGGCCTCTGTATATCGGAATCGAGTCCCGTAAGTTGTGGGCGTGGTTCAAAACCTAAGTGGTGCTATATGTGTGTTTCCGTGGTGTTTGGACGACCGAGGCGTGTTTGGGTTATTTTTGGCTTTTTACCTAAGTGTTAACGGAGTTTTGCAAACTGGGCGATAACTCGGCCTTCGTATGTCGGAATCGAGTCCCATAAGTTGTGACGCGTGTCTAATACCTAACCGGTGCTAATTATGTGTTTGTGTGGCGGTTGGACGGTCGAGGCGGGTTTTGGGATCTTTTTCGGCTTTTTGCCTAAGTGTAGGCGAATTTTGCAAACTAGGCAATAACTCGACCTCCGTATGTCAAAATCGAGTCCCTTAAGTTGTAACGCGTGTCTAAAACCTACGCGGTGCTATGTATGTGTTCGCGTGGCATCTGGACGGCCGAGGCGGGTTATAGGCTCTCTTTTGACTTTTTGCCTACGTGTTGGCGAGATTTGCAAACTGAGCGATAACTCGGCCTCTGTATATCGGAATCGAGTTCCGTAAATTATAACGCATGTATAATTCCTACGCTGTGCTATATGTGTGTTTACGTGGCGTTTGAACGGCTGAGGAGGGTTATGGGCTCTTTTTTGGCTTTTTACCTAAGTGTTGGCGAGTTTTACAAACTAGGCAATAACTCGACCTCCGTAAGTCAAAATCGACTCCCGTAAGTTATAACGCGAGCCTAACACTTATGCAGTGCTATGTGTGTGTTTGCTTGCCATCTGGACGGCCGAGGCGGGTTATGGGTTTTTTTTGACTTTTTGCCTTAGTATTGGCGAGATTTGCAAACTAGGCAATAACTCGGCCTCCGTATATCAGAATCGAGTTCCGTAAGTTATAACGCATGTATAATACCTACGCGATGCTATATGTGTGTTTGCGTGGTGTTTGAACGGCCGAGGCGGATTATGGACCCTTTTTCGGTTTTTTACCAAAGTGTTGGCGAGTTTTGCAAACTGGGCGATAACTCGGCCTCCGTATGTCAGGATCGATACCCATAAGTTGTAACGTTGGTCTAATACCTACGTTGTGCTATGTGTGTGTTTGCGTGGCGTTTGAACGGCCGAGGCGGGTTATGGGCTCTTTTTTGATTTTTTGCCTAAGTGTTGGCGAGTTTTGCAAACTGGGCGATAACTCGGCCTCTGTATGTCGGAATCGAGTCCCGTAAGTTGTAACGCGTTTCTAATACCTACGCGGTGTTATGTGTGTGTTTGTGTGGCGTTTGGACGGCCGAGACGGGTTTTGGTCTCTTTTTCGGCTTTTTACCTAAGTGTTGGCGAGTTTTTGCAAATTGGGCGATAACTCGTCCTCCGTATGTCGAATTGAGTCCCGTAAGTTGTAACGCGTGTTCAATACCACGCGGTGCTATGTGTGTGTGTTTGCATGTTGTTTGACTACCGAGGCGGGTTTTGGGCTCTTTTTGGCTTTTTACCTAAGTGTTGGCGAAGTTTTACAAACTAGGCAATAACTCGACCTCAAGTAAAAAAAATCGACTCCGTAAGTGTAACACGAGCCTAACACCTATCATGCGGTGCTATGTGTGTGTTTGCATGGCATCCGGACTCGGTAGAAGCGGGTTATGGGATCTTTTTGCCTTTTTGCCTTAGTGTTAGCTAGATTTGCAAATCTGGCGATAACTCGCCTTCATATATCTGGAATCGAAGTTTTGTGTTATAACGCATGTATAATACCTACGCTTTGCTATGTGTGTGTTTACGTGGCGTTTTAATGGCCGAGGCGGGTTATGGACTCTTTTTTGGTTTTTTGCCTAAGTGTTGGCGAGTTTTGCAAACTGGGCGATAACTCGGCCTCCGTATGTCGGAATCGAGTCCCGTAAGTCAGAAGCGGCGGTTCAATACCCACGCCGTGGTGGTGTGTCTGTCTGCATGGCATGGCGTTTTGACTACCGAGGCGGTTTTGGGCACTTTTTTGACTTTTTGCCTAAGTGTTGGCAAGTTTTGTAAACTGGACGATAACTCGGCCTCCGTATGTCAGAATCGAGTCCCGTAAGTTGTAACGTGTGTCTAATACCTACGCGGTGCTATGTGTATGTTTGCGTGACGATTGGACAGTCGAGCCAGGTTTGAGGCTCTTTTTCGGTTTTTTGCTTAAATGTTGGCGAGTTTTGCAAACTGGACGATAACTCGGCCTCCGTATGTCGGAATCGAGTCTTGTAAGTTGTAACGCCGGTCTAATACCTACGTTGTGCTATGTGTGTGTTTGCATGGCGTTTGATCGGCCGAGGCGGGTTATGGGCTCTTTTTCAATTTTTAGCCTAAGTGTTGGCGAGTTTTGCAAACTGGACGATAACTCGGCCTCCGTATGTCGGAATCGAGTCCCGTAAGTTGTAACGCATTTCTAATACCTACGCGGTGTTATGTGTGTGTTTGTGTGGCGTTTCGACGGCCGAGACGGGTTTTGGGCTCTTTTTTGACTTTTTGCCTAAGTGGTTCATGAGTTTTACAAACCGGACGATACTTTCGGCCTCCGTGATGTCGTAATCGAGTCCCGTAAGTTGTGACGCATGTCTAATACCTACGCGTTGCTATGTGTGTGTTTGCATGGCGTTTAGACAGTCGAGGCAGGTTTAGGGCTCTTTTTTGGCTTTTTTCTTAAGTGTTGGTGAGTTTTGCAAACTGGACAATAACTCGGCCTCCGTATTTTGAAATCGAGTCCCGTAAGTTATGGCGTATGTCTAAAACCTACATGGTGCTATGTGTGTGTTTCCATGGCGTTTGGACGACAGAGGCGTGTTTGGGTTATTTTTTGGCTTTTTGGCTAAGTGTTGACGAGTTTTGCAAACTTGGCGATAACTCAGCCTTCGTATGTCGGAATCGAGTCCCGTAAGTTGTGACGCATGTCTAATACCTAATCGGTGCTAATTGTGTGTTTGCGTGGCGCTTGGACAGCCGAGGCGGGTTTTGGGATCTTTTTTGGCCTTTTGCCTAAGTGTAGGCGAGTTTTGCAAACTGGGCAATAACTCGACCTCCGTATGTTAAAATCGAGTCCCGTAATTTGTAATGCGTGTTCAAAACCCACGCGATGCTATGTATGTGTTTGCGTGGCATCTAGAGGCCGCCGAGCGGGTTATGGACTCTCTTTCGACTTTTGCTTAAGTATTGGCGAGATTTGCAACCGAGCGATAACTCTGTCTCCGTATATCGGAATCGAGTTCGTAAATTATAACGCATGTATATAATACCCACGCTTATGCTATATGTGTGTTTACGTGGCATTTGAACGGGCCGAGGCGGGTTATGGGCTCTTTTTCGCTTTTTATCTAAGTGTTGGCGAAGTTTTGCAAACCGGGCGATAACTCGGCCTCCATATGTTGGAATCGTGTCCCATAAGTTGTAGCGCTGCGGTTCAATAACTACACGGTTCTATGTGCGTGTTTGCATGGCGTTTGACGGCCGAGGCGGGTTTTGGGCTCTTTTTCGACTTTTTGCCTAAGTGTTGGCGAGTTTTGCAAACCGGGACGATAACTCTGCATCCGTATGTCGGAATCGAGTCCCGTAAGTTATAACGCGTGTCTAATTTCTACGCGGTGCTATGTGTGTGTTTGCATGGCGTTTAGACAGGCGAGGCAGGTTTTGGGCTCTTTTTTTGGCTTTTTGCTTAAGTGTTGGCGAGTTTTTCAAACTGGACAATAACTCGGGCTCCGTATATCGAAATCGAGTCCCGTAAGTTGTGGCGCGTGTCTAAAACCTACATGGTGATATATGTATGTTTGCGTGGTGTTTGGACGGCTGAGGCGGGTTTTGGGTTCTTTTTTGGCTTTTTGCCTAAGTGTTGACGAGTTTTGCAAACTCGACGATAACTCGGCCTTCGTATATCGGAATCGAGTCCCGTAAGTTGTGACGCATGTTCAGAACTTACGCGTGCTATGTGTGTGTTTGCGTGGCGCTGACTGGACCGAGGCGGGTTTTGGATTCTTTTTCGCTTTTTGCCTAAGTGTTGGCGTAGTTTTGCAAACCGGCAATAACTCGACCTCCGTGATGTCAAAATTGAGTCCCGTAAGTTGTAACGCTTTGCTTAAAACCCACGCGGTACTATGTATGTGTTCGCGTGGCATCCGGACGGCCGAGGCGGGTTATGGGCTCTCTTTCGGTTTTGCCTAAGTGTTGGCGTAGATTTGCAACCGAGCGATAACTCGGCCTCCGTGATATCGGAATCGAAGTTCGTAAGTTATAACGCATGTATAATACCCACGCTGCAGGTTATATGTGTGTTTACGTGCCATTTGAATGTACCGAGGCGGTTAATGGGTCTTTTTCGCTTTTTTGCCTAAGTGTTGTCGAGTAGTTTTGCAAACCAGGAGATAACTCGGCCTCCGTATGTTGGAATCGAGTCCCATAAGTCAGAAGCGCGTGTTCAATACCCAGACGGTGCATATGTGTGTGTTTGCATGGCGCTTGGATAGCCGAGGCGTGTTTTGGGCTCTTTTTTGACTTTTGCTTAATTGTTGGCGAAGTTTTGTAAACCGGACGATAACTCTGCCCCGTATGTCTGGAATCGAGTCCCGTAAGTTGTAACGCGTGTCTAATATCTACGCGGTGCTATGTGTGTGTTTGCATGGCGTTTAGACAGGCGAGGCAGGTTTTGGGCTCTTTTTCGGCTTTTTACTTAAGTGTTGACGAGTTTTGCATACTGGACAATAACTCAGCATCCTTATATCGGAATCGAGTCCCGTAAGTTGTGGTGCCGCGGTTCAAAACCCACGTGGTGATATGTGTGTGTTTGCGTGGGCGCTGACTACCGAGGTGGGTTTTGGGTTCTTTTTCGGCTTTTTGCCTAAGTGTTGACGAGTTTTATAAACTGGGCAATAACTCGACCTCCGTATGTCAGAATCGAGTCCCGTAAGTTGTAACGCCGTGTTCAATACCCCACGCGGTGCTATATGTGTGTTTACGTGGCATCTAGACTACCGAGGCGGGTTATGGACTATTTTTCGGATTTTTGCCTAAGTTGTTGGCGTAGATTTACAAACCGGGCGATAACTCGACCTCCGATATCGGAATCGAGTCCCGTAAGTTGTAACATGTGTCTAATACCCACGTGGTGCTATGTGTGTGTTTGTATGGCGTTTGGATGGACGATGCGGGTGTTGGCATCTTTTTGGCTTTTTTGTCTAAGTTGTTGGCGAGTTTTGCAACCGGACGATAACTCGCCTCCATGTCGTAATCGAGTCTCGTAAGTTGTAACGCGTGTTCAATACCTACGCGTTGCTATGTGTATGTTTGCATGGCGTTTAGACAATGAGGCGTGTTTGGGGCTCTCTTTTTGGCTTTTTTCTTAAGTGTTGGCGAAGTTTTGCAACCGGACAATAACTCGTCCTCCGATTTCAAATCGAGTCCCGTAAGTTATGGCGCATGTCTAAAACCTACATGGTGTTATGTGTGTGTTTCCGTGGCGTTTGGACGACCGAGGCGTGTTTGGGTTATTTTTGGCTTTTTGGCTAAGTTGTCGACGAAGTTTTGCAAACTTGGCGATAACTCACCTTCAGATGTCGGAATCGAGTCCCGTAAGTTGACGCATGTCTAATACCTAATCGGTGCTAATTGTATGTTTGCGTGGTGCTTGGACAACCGAGGCGGGTTTTGGGTTCTTTTTTCGCTTTTTGCCTAAGTGTTGGCGAAGTTTTGCAACCGGGCAATAACTCGACCTCTCCGTATGTCAAAATCGAGTCCTGTAAGTTGTAACGCGTGTCTAATACCTACGCGGTGCTATGTGTGTGTTTGCGTGGCATCTGGACGGTCGAGGCGGGTTATGGGCTCTTTTTAGGCTTTTTTGCCTAAGTGTTGGCGAGATTTACAAACTGGGCGATAACTCGGCCTCAGTATGTCGAAATTTTTTTTCCGTATGTTATAACACCTGTATAATACCTACGATGTGCTATGTGTGTGTTTGCGTAGCGTTTGAACAGCCGAGTAGAGTTTAGGGATCATTTTTGGCTTTTTGCCTAATTGTTGGCGAGTTTTACAAACTAGGCAATAACTCGACCTCCGTAAGTCAAAATCGACTCCCGTAAGTTATAACGCGAGCCTAACACCTATGCGGTGCTATGTGTGTGTTTGCGTGCCATTTGGACGGCTGAGGTGGGTTATGGGCTTTTTTTCTTCTTTTTGCCTAAGTATTGGCGAGATTTGCAAACTAAGCGATAACTCAGCCTCTATATATCGGAATCGAGTTCCGTAAGTTATAACACATGTCTAATACCTACGCGGTGCTATGTGTGTGTTTACATGGAGTTTGGACGGCCGAGGCGGGTTATGGGCTCTTTTTCGGTTTTTTGCCTAAGTATTTTCGAGTTTTGCAAACTCGCCGATAACTCGACCTCGTATGTCGTAATCGAGTCCCGTAAGTTGTAACGCGTGTTCAATAACTACGCTAAGGCTATGTGTGTTTGCTTTGGCGTTTGACTACCGAGGCGGGTTTTGGCCTCTTTTTGGCTTTTTGTCTAAGTGTTGGCGAGTTTTTCAAACCAGCGATAACTCGACCTCCGTGATGTCAAAATCGAGTTAAAAGAATTGTAACAGCGTGGTTAATACCTACGCGGTGCTATGTATGTGTTTTTGTGGTATCTGGACGGCCGTGGCGGGTTATAGGCTCTTTTACGACTTTTTGCCTAAGCGTTGTCCAGATTTGCAAACTGGGTGATAACTCGGCCTCCGTATATCGGAATCGAGTTCCGTAAGTTAGAAAACATGTATAATACCTACGCGGTGCTATGTGTGTGTTTGCGTGGCGTTTGGATGGCCGAGGCGGGTTATGGGTTTTTCTCGGTTTTTTGCCTAAGTGTTGACGAGTTTTACAAACTGGATGATAACTCGGCCTTCGTATGTCGGAATCGAGTCCCGTAAGTTGTGACGCGTGTATAATACCTAACCGGTGTTAATTGTGTATTTGTGTGGCGCTTGGACGGCCGAGGCGGGTTTTGGGATCTTTTTCGGCTTTTTGCCTAAGTGTTGGTGAGTTTTTCAAACTGGGTAATAACTCGACCTCCGTATGTCAAAATCGAGTCCCGTAAGTTGTAACGCGTGTCTAATACATACGCGGTGTTATGTGTGTGTTTGCGTGTTATATGAATGGCCGAGGCGTGTTATGGGCACTTTTTCGGCTTTTTGCCTAAGTGTTGGCGAGATTTGCAAACTGGGCGATAACTCAGCCTCCGTATATCGGAATCGAGTTCCGTAAGTTATAACACATGTATAATACCTACGTTGTGTTATGTGTGTGTTTGCGTGGCGTTTGAACGGCCGAGGCCGGTTATGGGCTCTTTTTTTGTTTTTTGTCTAAGTGTTGGCGAGTTTCGCAAACTGGGCGATAACTCGGCCTCCGTATGTCGGAATCGAGTCCCGTAAGTTGTAGCGCGTGTCTAATACCTACGCGGTGCTATGTGGGTGTTTGCATGACGTTTGGACGGCCGAGGCGGGTTTTGGGCTCTTTTTTGACTTTTTACCTAAGTGTTGGCGAGTTTTGCAAACTGGACGATAACTCGGCCTCTGTATGTCGGAATCGAGTCCCGTAAGTTGTAACGCGTATCTAATACCTACGCGGTGCTATGTGTGTGTTTGTATGGCATTTGGACGATCGAGGCGGGTTTTGGCCTCATTTTTGGCTTTTTGCCTAAGTGTTGGCGAGTTTTGCAAACTGGACAATAACTCGGCCTCCGTATATCGGAATCGAGTCCCATAAGTTGTAATGCGTGTCTAATATCTACGCGGTGTTATGTGTGTGTTTGCGTTGCATTTGGACAGCTGAGGCAGGTTTACAAACTAGGCAATAACTCGACCTCCGTAAGTCAAAATCGACTCCCGTAAGTTATAACGCGAGCCTAACACTTATGCGGTGCTATGTGTGTGTTTGCGTGCCATCTGGACGGCCGAGGCGGGTTATGGGCTTTTTTCGCTTTTTGCCTTAGTGTTGGCGAGATTTTCAAACTAGGCGATAACTCGGCCTCCGTATATCGGAATCGAGTTCCGTAAGTTATAACGTATGTCTAATACCTACGCAGTGCTATGTGTGTGTTTACGTGGATTTTGGACGGCCGAGATAGGTTATGGGCTCTTTTTCGGTTTTTTGCCTAAGTGTTTTTGAGTTTTGCAAACTGGCCGATAACTCGACCTCCGTATGTCGGAATCGAGTCCCGTAAGTTGTAACGCGTGTCTAATAACTTCGCGGTGCTATGTGAGTGTTTGCATGGCGTTCGGACGGCCGAAGCGGGTTTTGGCCTCTTTTTTGGCTTTTTATCTAAGTGTTGGAGAGTTTTGCAAACTGGACGATAACTCGGCCTCCGTATGTCGGAATCGAGTCTCGTAAGTTGTAACATGTGTCTAATACCTACGCGGTTCTATGTGTGTGTTTGCATGGCGTTTAGAAAGGCGAAAGGTGTTTTGGGCTCTTTTTCGGCTTTTTGCTTAAGTGTTGGCGAGTTTTGCAAACTGGACAATAACTCGGTCTCCGTATATCGGAATCGAGTCCCGTAAGTTGTGGCACGCGAGTCTAAAATCTACGCGGTGCTATGTGTGTGCTTGCGTGGCGTTTGGCTTTTTACCTAAGTGTTGACGAGTTTTGCAAACCGGACTTAAAACTTCTCGCCTCAGATGTCGGAATCGAGTCCCGTAAATTGTGACGCTGCGGTTCAATACCTAACCGGTGCTAATTGTGAATTTGTGTGGCGCTTGGATTGGGCCGAGGCGCGGAGTTATGGGCTCTTTTTTGATTTTTGCCTAAGTGTTGGCTAGTTTTGCAAACCAGGCGATAACCTCACTCGTATGTCGTAATCGAGTCCCGTAAGTTGTAGCGTGCGGTTAAAAACCCACGCGGTGATATGTGTGTTTGCATGGCATTTGAGCAGCCGAGGCGTGTTTTGGGCTCTTTTTCGACTTTTTGCCTGTAAGTGTTCGTGAGTTTTGCAACCGGACGATAACTCGGCCTCCGTATGTCGTAATCGAATCCCGTGGTTCAGTAACGCGGTATAATACCTACGCAGTGTTATATGTGTGTTTACGTGGTGATTGGACAGTCGAGCCAGGTTTGAGGCTCTTTTTCGGCTCTTTGCTTAAATGTTGGCGAGTTTTGCAAATCGACAATAACTCGGCCTCCGTGATATCGTAATTGAGGCCGATGAAGTTGTGACGCATGTTCTAAAACCTCACGCGGTGCTATGTGAGTGTTTGCGTGGCGTTTGGACGGCCGAGGCGGGTTTTGGTTTTTTTTTGGCTTTTTGCCTAAGTGTTGACGAGTTTTGCAAACTGGACAATAACTCGGCCTCCGTATATTAGAATTTAGTCCCGTAAGTTGTGACGCATGTCTAAAACCTACGCGGTGCTATGTGTGTGTTTGTGTGTAGTTTGACTACCGAGGATGGTTTTCTGCGCGCTTTTTTCGCTTTTTACCTAAGTGTTGGCGAGTTTTGCAAACTGGACGATAACTCTACCAGATATGTCAGAATCTAGTCCCATAAGTTGTAACGCGTGTCTAATACCTACGCGGTGGTATGTGTGTCTTTGCGTGGCGTTTGGACGGCCGAGACGGGTTTTGGGCTCTTTTTTTCACTTTTTTGCCTAAATATTGCCGAGAGTTTTCAGATCGGGCGATAACTCTACCACGATATTTGAATCGAATCCCCATAAATTGGGACGCGTGTCTAATACTTACGCGTGATGATATGTGTGTGTTTGTGTGGCGTTTATGCAGTAACGGGCGTTTTGGGCTTTTTTTCACTTTTTGCCTAACTGTCATGGCGAGATTTTCAACTGGCGATAACTCGACCAGATATCGGAATCGAGTCCCGTAAGTTGTAACACGTGTCTAATACCTACACGATACTATGTGTGTTTGCATGGCATTTAGACAGTCGAGGCAGGTTTGGGGCTCTTTTTTGGCTTTTTTCTTAACTGTTGGCGAGTTTTGCAAACTGGACAATAACTCGGCCTCCGTATATCGGAATCGAGTCCCGTAAGTTGTGGCGTGTGTCTAAAACCTAAGTGGTGCTATGTGTGTGTTTCCGTGGCGTTTGGACGACTGAGGCGTGTTTGGGTTATTTTTTGGCTTTTTACCTAAGTGTTAACGAGTTTTGCAAACTGGGCGATAACTCGGCCTTCGTATGTCGGAATCGAGTCCCGTAAGTTGTGACGCGTGTCTAATACCTAACCGGTGCTAATTGTGTGTTTGTGTGGCGCTTGGAAGGTCGAGGCGGGTTTTGGGATCTTTTTTGGCTTTTTGCCTAAGTGTAGGCGAGTTTTGCAAACTGGGCAATAACTCGACCTCCGTATGTCAAAATCGAGTCCCTTAAGTTGTAACGCATGTCTAAAACCTACGCGGTGCTATGTATGTGTTTGCGTGGCATCTGGACGGCCGAGGCGGGTTATGGGCTCTCTTTTGACTTTTTGCCTACGTGTTGGCGAGATTTACAAACTGAGCGATAACTCGGCCTCCGTATATCGGAATCGAGTTCCGTAAATTATAACGCATGTATAATACCTACACAGTGCTATATGTGTGTTTACGTGGCGTTTGAACGGCTGAGGCGGGTTATGGGCTCTTTTTCAGTTTTTTGCCTAAGTGTTGGCGAGTTTTGCAAACTGGGCGATAACTCGGCTTCCGTATATATTAATCGAGTCCCGTAAATTGAGATGCATGTCTAATACTTACGCGGTGCTATGTGTGTATTTGTGTGGCATTTGAACGGTCGGGGAGGGTTTTGGGCTTTTTCAGCTTTTTGCCTAACTGTTGGCTAGTTTTGCAAACTGGACGATAACTCGGCATCCTTATGTCGGAATTGAGTCCCGTAAGTTGTAACGCGTGTCTAATATCTATGCAGTGCTATGTGTGTGTTTGTATGGCGTTTAGACAGGCGAGGCAGGTTTTGGGCTCTTTTTCGGCTTTTTACTTAAGTGTTGGCGAGTTTTGCAAACTGGACAATAACTCGGCCTCCGTATATCGGAATCGAGTCCCGTAAGTTGTGGCGCGTGAATAAAACCTACATGGTGATATGTGTGTGTTTCCGTGGTGTTTGGACGGCTGAGGCGGGTTTTGGGTTCTTTTTTGGCTTTTTGCCTAAGTGTTGACGAGTTTTTCAAACTGGGCGATAACTCTGCTTTCGTATATAGGAATCGAGTCGCGTAAGTTGTGACGCGTGTTCAATACTTACGCGATTGCTATGTGTGTTTCCATGGCGCTTGACTACCGAGGCGGGTTTTGGGTTCTTTTGGCTTTTGCCTAAGTGTTGGCGTAGTTTTGCAACCGGGCAATAACTCGACCTCCAGTATGTCAAAATCGAGTCCCGTAAGTTGTAACGCGTATTTAAAATCTACGCGGTACTATGTATGTGTTTGCGTGGCATCTGGACGGCCGAGGCGGGTTATGGGCTCTCTTTCGACTTTTTGCCTAAGTGTTGGCGAGATTTGCAAACTGAGCGATAACTCGGCCTCTGTATATCGGAATCGAGTTCCGTAAGTTATAACGCATGTATAATACCTACGCTGTGCTATATGTGTGTTTGTGTGGCGTTTGAATGGCCGAGGCGGGTTATGGGCTCTTTTTCGGTTTTTTGCCTAAGTGTTGGCGAGTTTTGCAAATTGGGAGATAACTCGGCCTCCGTATGTTAGAATCGAGTCCCATAAGTTGTAGCGCGTGTCTAATACCTAGACGGTGCTATGTGTGTGTTTGCATGGCGTTTAGATAGGCGAGGCAGGTTTTGGGCTCTTTTTCGGCTTTTTGCTTAAGTGTTGGCGAGTTTTCCAAACTGGACAATAACTCGGCCTCCGTATATCGGAATCGAGTCCCGTAAGTTGTGGCGCGTGTCTAAAACCTACGTGGTGATATGTGTGTGTTTGCGTGGTGCTTGAACGGCCGAGGCGGGTTTTGGGTTCTTTTTCGGCTTTTTCCTAAGTGTTCGTGAGTTTTGCAAACTGGACGATAACTCGGCCTCCGTATGTCAGAATCGAGTCCCGTAAGTTGTAACGCGTGTCTAATACCTACGCGGTGCTATATGTGTGTTTACGTGGTGATTGGACAGTCGAGCCAGGTTTGAGGCTCTTTTTCGGCTCTTTGCTTAAATGTTGGCGAGTTTTGCAAACTGGACAATAACTCGGCCTCCGTGATATCGTAATTGAGGCCGAAGTTGTGCTGCGCATGTTCTAAAACCTACGCGGTGCTATGTGAGTGTTTGCGTGGCGTTTGGACGGCCGAGGCGGGTTTTGGTTTTTTTTTAGCTTTTTGCCTAAGTGTTGACGAGTTTTGCAAACTGTGCGATAACTCGGCCTCCGTATTTCGGAATCGAGTTCCGTAAGTTGTAACACGTGTTTAATACCTACGCACGCTATGGGTGGTGTTTGTGTGTAGTTTGACTACCGAGGATGGTTTTGCGCTCTTTTTCGGCTTTTTACCTAAGTGTTGGCGAGTTTTGCAAACTGGACGATAACTCGGCCTTCGTATGTCAGAATCTAGTCCCATAAGTTGTAACGCGTGTCTAATACCTACGCGGTGGTATGTGTGTGTTTTGCGTGGTGTTTGGACTACCGAGGCGGGTTTTGGGCTCTTTTCGACTTTTTGCCTAAATATTGAGAGTTTTTAAACCGGGCGATAACTTTCTACCACGATATTTGAATCGAATCCCCATAAATTGGGACGCGTGTCTAATACTTACGCGGTGCTATGTGTGTGTTTGTGTGGCGTTTGTGCTGCCGGGCGGGTTTTGGGCTTTTTTCAGCTTTTTGCCTAACTGTTGGCGAGATTTTCAAACTGGGCGATAACTCGACCTCCGTATATCGGAATCGAGTCCCGTAAGTTGTAACACGTGTCTAATACCTACACGATACTATGTGTGTTTGCATGGCATTTAGACAGTCGAGGCAGGTTTGGGGCTCTTTTTTGGCTTTTTTCTTAATCGTTGGCGAGTTTTTGTAACCGGACAATAACTCGGCCTCGTGATATCGGAATCGAGTCCGTAAGTTGTGGCGTGTGTCTAAAACCTAAGTGGTGCTATGTGTGTGTTTCCGTGGCGTTTGGACGACTGAGGCGTGTTTGGGTTATTTTTTGGCTTTTTACCTAAGTGTTAACGAGTTTTGCAAACTGGGCGATAACTCGGCCTTCGTATGTCGGAATCGAGTCCCGTAAGTTGTGACGCGTGTCTAATACCTAACCGGTGCTAATTGTGTGTTTGTGTGGCGCTTGGAAGGTCGAGGCGGGTTTTGGGATCTTTTTTGGCTTTTTGCCTAAGTGTAGGCGAGTTTTGCAAACTGGGCAATAACTCGACCTCCGTATGTCAAAATCGAGTCCCTTAAGTTGTAACGCATGTTCTAAAAACACGCGGTGATTATGTATGTGTTTGCGTGGCATCCGGGCCGGCCGAGGCGGGTTATGGGCTCTCTTTTGACTTTTTGCCTACGTGTTGGCGAGATTTACAAACCGAGCGATAACTCGGCCTCGATATCGGAATCGAGTTCGTAAATTATAACGCATGTATAATACCTCTACTGCGGCTATATATGTGTTTACGTGGCGTTTGAAGCTACCGAGGCGGGTTATGGGCTCTTTTTTCGCTTTTTTTTGCCTAAGTGTTGGCGAGTTTTGCAACCGGGCGATAACTTCGGCTCAGATATATTAATCGAGTCCCGTAAATTGAGATGCATGTCTAATACTTACGCGGTGCTATGTGTGGCGTTTGTACGGTCGGGGAGGGTTTTGGGCTTTTTTAGCTTTTTGCCTAACTGTTGGCTAGTTTTGCAAACTGGACGATAACTCGGCATCCTTATGTCGGAATCGAGTCCCATAAGTTGTAACGCGTGTCTAATATCTATGCAGTGCTATGTGTGTGTTTGTATGGCGTTTAGACAGGCGAGGCAGGTTTTGGGCTCTTTTTTGGCTTTTTGCTTAAATGTTGGCGAGTTTTGCAAACTGGACAATAACTCGGCCTCCGTATATCAGAATTGAGGCCAGTAAGTTGTGACGCATGTCTAAAACCTACGCGGTGCTATGTGAGTGTTTGCGTGGCGTTTGGACGGCCGAGGCGGGTTTTGGTTTTTTTTTGGCTTTTTGCCTAAGTGTTGACGAGTTTTGCAAACTGTGCGATAACTCGGCCTCCGTATTTCGGAATCTAGTTCCGTAAGTTGTAACACGTGTTTAATACCTATGCGGTGCTATGTGTGTGTTTGTGTGGAGTTTGGACGACCGAGGATGGTTTTGCGCTCTTTTTCGCTTTTTACCTAAGTGTTGGCGAGTTTTGCAAAACCGGACGATAACTTCTACTTCAGATGTCGAGAATCTAGTCCCATAAGTTGTAACGCGTGTCTAATACCCACGCTGATGGTATGTGTGTCTTTGCGTGGCGCGTTTGACTACCGAGACGGGTTTTGGGCTCTTTTTCACCTTTTTTGCCTAAATATTGCCGAGAGTTTTTTTCAGATGGCGATAACTCTACCACGATATTTGAATCGAATCCCCATAAATTGGGACGCGTGTCTAATACTTACGCGGTGCTATGTGTGTGTTTGTGTGGCGTTTATGCACGGGCGAAGTTTTGGGCTTTTTTTCACTTTTTTGCCTAATCGTTGGCGTAGATTTTCAACCGGGCGATAACTCGACCTCCTCGTGATATCGGAATCGAGTCCCGTAAGTTGTAACACGTGTCTAATACCTACACGATACTATGTGTGTTTGCATGGCATTTAGACAATGAGGCGTGTTTGGGGCTCTTTTTTGGCTTTTTTCTTAATCATTGGCGAAGTTTTGTAACCGGACAATAACTTCGACCTCAGATATCGGAATCGAGTCCCGTAAGTTGTGGCGTGTGTCTAAAACCTAAGTGGTGCTATGTGTGTGTTCCGTGGCGTTTGGACGACCGAGGCGTGTTTGGGTTATTTTTGGCTTTTTTACCTAAGTGTTAACGAAGTTTTGCAAACCGGGCGATAACTTCTACTTCAGATGTCGGAATCGAGTCCCGTAAGTTGTGACGCTGCGGTCTAATACCTAACCGGTGCTAATTGTGTGTTTGTGTGGCGCTTGGAAGGTCGAGGGGTTTTGGGATCTTTTTTTTTGGCTTTTTGCCTAAGTGTAGGCGGTAGTTTTGCAACCGGGCAATAACTCGACCTCCAGATGTCAAAATCGAGTCCCTTAAGTTGTAACGCATGTTCTAAAACCCACGCGGTGCTATGTATGTGTTTTGCGTGGCATCCGGACGGGCCGAGGCGGGTTATGGGCTCTCTTTTGACTTTTTGCCTACGTGTTGGCGAGATTTACAAACCGAGCGATAAACTCGGCCTCAGATATCGGAATCGAGTTCAGAATTATAACGCATGCATGTAATACCTACACAAAGGTTATATGTGTGTTTACGTGGCGTTTGAACTACCGAGGCGGTTATGGGCTCTTTTTTCGCTTTTTTGCCTAAGTGTTGGGCGAGTTTTGCAAACTGGGCGATAACTCGGCTTCCGTATATATTAATCGAGTCCCGTAAATTGAGATGCATGTCTAATACTTACGCGGTGCTATGTGTGTATTTGTGTGGCATTTGAACGGTCGGGGAGGGTTTTGGGCTTTTTCAGCTTTTTGCCTAACTGTTGGCTAGTTTTGCAAACTGGACGATAACTCGGCATCCTTATGTCGGAATTGAGTCCCGTAAGTTGTAACGCGTGTCTAATATCTATGCAGTGCTATGTGTGTGTTTGTATGGCGTTTAGACAGGCGAGGCAGGTTTTGGGCTCTTTTTCGGCTTTTTACTTAAGTGTTGGCGAGTTTTGCAAACTGGACAATAACTCGGCCTCCGTATATCGGAATCGAGTCCCGTAAGTTGTGGCGCGTGAATAAAACCTACATGGTGATATGTGTGTGTTTCCGTGGTGTTTGGACGGCTGAGGCAGTTTTGGGTTCTTTTTTGGCTTTTTGCCTAAGTGTTGACGAGTTTTTCAAACTGGGCGATAACTCTGCTTTCGTATATAGGAATCGAGTCGCGTAAGTTGTGACGCGTGTCTAATACTTACGCGGTGCTATGTGTGTGTTTCCATGGCGCTTGGACGGCCGAGGCGGGTTTTGGGTTCTTTTTCGGCTTTTTGCCTAAGTGTTGGCGAGTTTTGCAAACTGGGCAATAACTCGACCTCTGTATGTCAAAATCGAGTCCCGTAAGTTGTAACGCGTATTTAAAATCTACGCGGTACTATGTATGTGTTTGCGTGGCATCTGGACGGCCGAGGCGGGTTATGGGCTCTCTTTCGGCTTTTTTGCCTAAGTGTTGGGTAGATTTGCAAAACCGAGCGATATAACTCGGCCTCAGATATCTCGGAATCGAGTTCCGTAAGTTATAACGCATGTATAATACCTACGCTGTGCTATATGTGTGTTTGTGTGGCGTTTGAACGGCCGAGGCGGGTTATGGGCTCTTTTTCGGTTTTTTGCCTAAGTGTTGGCGAGTTTTGCAAATTGGGAGATAACTCGGCCTCCGTATGTTAGAATCGAGTCCCATAAGTTGTAGCGATGCAGGTTCAATACCAGACGATTGCTATGTGTGTGTTTGCATGGCGTTTAGATAGGCGAAAGGTGTTTTGGGCTCTTTTTCGCTTTTTGCTTAGGTGTTGGCGAGTTTTCCAAACTCGACAATAACTCGGCCTCCGTTATATCGGAATCGAGTCCCGTAAGTTGTGGCGCGTGTCTAAAACCTACGTGGTGATATGTGTGTGTTTGCGTGGTGCTTGAACGGCCGAGGCGGGTTTTGGGTTCTTTTTCGGCTTTTTCCTAAGTGTTCGTGAGTTTTGCAAACTGGACGATAACTCGGCCTCCGTATGTCAGAATCGAGTCCCGTAAGTTGTAACGCGTGTCTAATACCTACGCGGTGCTATATGTGTGTTTACGTGGTGATTGGACAGTCGAGCCAGGTTTGAGGCTCTTTTTCGGCTCTTTGCTTAAATGTTGGCGAGTTTTGCAAACTGGACAATAACTCGGCCTCCGTATATCAGAATTGAGGCCAGTAAGTTGTGCCGCATGTCTAAAACCTACGCGGTGCTATGTGAGTGTTTGCGTGGCGTTTGGACGGCCGAGGCGGGTTTTGGTTTTTTTTTAGCTTTTTGCCTAAGTGTTGACGAGTTTTGCAAACTGTGCGATAACTCGGCCTCCGTATTTCGGAATCGAGTTCCGTAAGTTGTAACACGTGTTTAATACCTACGCGGTGCTATGGGTGTGTTTGTGTGTAGTTTGGACGGCCGAGGATGGTTTTGCGCTCTTTTTCGGCTTTTTACCTAAGTGTTGGCGAGTTTTGCAAACTGGACGATAACTCGGCCTTCGTATGTCAGAATCTAGTCCCATAAGTTGTAACGCGTGTCTAATACCTACGCGGTGGTATGTGTGTGTTTGCGTGGTGTTTGGACGGCCGAGACGGGTTTTGGGCTCTTTTTCAGCTTTTTGCCTAAATATTGCCGAGTTTTTTAGACTGGGCGATAACTCGGCCTACGTATATTTGAATCGAATCCCCATAAATTGGGACGCGTGTCTAATACTTACGCGGTGCTATGTGTGTGTTTGTGTGGCGTTTGTACGGCTGGGGCGGGTTTTGGGCTTTTTTCATCTTTTTGCCTAACTGTTGGCGAGATTTTCAAACTGGGCGATAACTCGACCTCCGTATATCGGAATCGAGTCCCGTAAGTTGTAACACGTGTCTAATACCTACACGATACTATGTGTGTTTGCATGGCGTTTAGACAATGAGGCGGTGTTTGGGGCTCTTTTTTGGCTTTTTTCTTAATCATTGGCGAAGTTTTGCAAACCGGACAATAACTCTCGGCCTCCGTATATCGGAATCGAGTCCCGTAAGTTGTGGAGCATGTCTAAAACCTAAGTGGTGCTATGTGTGTGTTTCCGTGGCATTTGGATGACTGAGGCGTGTTTGGGTTATTTTTTGGCTTTTTACCTAAGTGTTAACGAGTTTTGCAAACTGGGCGATAACTCGGCCTTCGTATGTCGGAATCGAGTCCCGTAAGTTGTGACGCGTGTCTAATACCTAACCGATGCTAATTGTGTGTTTGTGTGGCGCTTGGAAGGTCGAGGCGGGTTTTGGGATCTTTTTTGGCTTTTTGCCTAAGTGTAGGCTAGTTTTGCAAACTGGGCAATAACTCGACCTCCGTATGTCAAAATCGAGTCCCTTAAGTTAGTAACGCATGTTCAAAACCCACGCATTGCTATGTATGTGTTTGCGTGGCATCCGGACGGCCGAGGCAAAAGTTATGGGCTCTCTTTTGACTTTTTGCCTACGTGTTGGCGAGATTTACAAACTGAGCGATAACTCGGCCTCCGTATATCGGAATCGAGTTCCGTAAATTATAACGCATGTATAATACCTACGCTGTGCTATATGTGTGTTTACGTGGCGTTTGAACGGCTGAGGCGGGTTATGGGCTCTTTTTCGATTTTTTGCCTAAGTGTTGGCGAGTTTTGCAAACTGGGCGATAACTCGGCTTCCGTATATATTAATCGAGTCCCGTAAATTGAGATGCATGTCTAATACTTACGCGGTGCTATGTGTGGCGTTTGTACGGTCGGGGAGGGTTTTGGGCTTTTTTAGCTTTTTGCCTAACTGTTGGCTAGTTTTGCAAACTGGACGATAACTCGGCATCCTTATGTCAGAATCGAGTCCCATAAGTTGTATCGCTGCGGTTCAATATCTATGCGAAGGCTATGTGTGTGTTTGTATGGCGTTTAGACAGGCAGAGGCGGTGTTTTGGGCTCTTTTGCTTTTTTGCTTAAATGTTGGCGAAGTTTTGCAAACCGGACAATAACTTCGGCCTCCGTGATATCGTAATTGAGGGCCGAAGTTGTGACGCATGTTTCAAAACCTACGCGGTGCTATGTGAGTGTTTTGCGTGGCGTTTGACTACCGAGGCGGGTTTTGGTTTTTTTTTGGCTTTTTTGCTAAGTGTTGATTTAGTTTTGCAAACTGTGCGATAACTCGGCCTCCGTATTTCAGGAATCTAGTTCCGTAAGTTGTAACACGTGTTTAATACCTATGCGGTGCTATGTGTGTGTTTGTGTGGAGTTTGGACGACCGAGGATGGTTTTGCGCTCTTTTTCGGCTTTTTACCTAAGTGTTGGCGAGTTTTGCAAACTGGACGATAACTCGGCCTTCGTATGTCAGAATCTAGTCCCATAAGTTGTAACGCGTGTCTAATACCTACGCGGTGGTATGTGTGTCTTTGCATGGCGTTTGGACGGCCGAGACGGGTTTTGGGCTCTTTTTCAGCTTTTTGCCTAAATAGTGCCGAGTTTTTCAGACCGGCGATAACTCTACCCACGTATATTTGAATCGAATCCCCATAAATTGGGACGCGTGTCTAATACTTACGCGGTGCTATGTGTGTGTTTGTGTGGCGTTTGTACGGCCGGGGCGGGTTTTGGGCTTTTTTCAGCTTTTTGCCTAACTATTGGCGAGATTTTCAAACTGGGCGATAACTCGACCTCCGTATATCGGAATCGAGTCCCGTAAGTTGTAACACGTGTCTATTACCTACACGATACTATGTGTGTTTGCATGGCGTTTAGACAGTCGAGGCAGGTTGGGGCTCTTTTTTGGCTTTTTTCTTAACTGTTGGCGAGTTTTGCAAACTGGACAATAACTTGGCCTCCGTATATCGGAATCGAGTCCCGTAAGTTGTGGCGCGTGTCTAAAACCTAAGTGGTGCTATGTGTGTGTTTCCGTGGCGTTTGGACGACTGAGGCGTGTTTAGGTTATTTTTTGGCTTTTTACCTAAGTGTTAACGAGTTTTTCAAACTGGGCGATAACTCGCCAGATATAGAATCGAGTCGCGTAAGTTGTGGACGCGTGTTCAATACTTACGCGGTGCTATGTGTGTGTTTCCATGGCGCTTGGACGGCCGAGGCGGGTTTTGGGTTCTTTTTCGGCTTTTTGCCTAAGTGTTGGCGAGTTTTGCAAACTGGGCAATAACTCGACCTCCGTATGTCAAAATCGAGTCCCGTAAGTTGTAACGCGTATTTAAAATCTACGCGGTACTATGTATGTGTTTGCGTGGCATCTGGACGGCCGAGGCGGGTTATGGGCTCTCTTTCGGCTTTTTGTCTATGTGTTGGCGAGATTTGCAAACTGAGCAATAACTCGGCCTCCGTATATCGGAATCGAGTTCCGTAAGTTATAACGCATGTATAATACCCACTGTTTGTGCTATATGTGTGTTTGTGTGGCGTTTGAAGCACCGAGGCGGGTTATGGGCTCTTTTTGGTTTTTTGCCTAAGTGTTGGCGAAGTTTTGCAAATTGGGAGATAACTCGGCCTCCGTATGTTAGAATCGAGTCCCATAAGTCAGAAGGCGTGTCTAATACCCAGACGGTAAGCATGTGTGTGTTTGCATGGCGTTTAGATAAGCGAAAGGTGTTTTGGGCTCTTTTTCGGCTTTTTGCTTAAGTGTTGGCGAGTTTTCCAAACTGGACAATAACTCGACCTCCGTATATCGGAATCGAGTTCCGTATGTTATAACGCATGTATAATACCTACGCTGTGCTATATGTGTGTTTGTGTGGCGTTTGAACGGCCGAGGCGGGTTATGGGCTCTTTTTCGGTTTTTTGCCTAAGTGTTGGCGAGTTTTGCAAATTGGGAGATAACTCGGCCTCCGTATGTTAGAATCGAGTCCCATAAGTTGTAGCGCGTGTCTAATACCTAGACGGTGCTATGTGTATGTTTGCATGGCGTTTAGATAGGCGAGGCAGGTTTTGGGCTATTTTTCGGCTTTTTGCTTAAGTGTTGGCGAGTTTTCCAAACTGGACAATAACTCGACCTCCGTATATCGGAATCGAGTCCCGTAAGTTGTGGCGTGTGTCTAAAACCTACGTGGTGATATGTGTGTTTTTGCGTGGTGCTTGAACGGCCGAGGCGGGTTTTGGGTTCTTTTTCGGCTTTTTCCTAAGTGTTCGCGAGTTTTGCAAACTGGACGATAACTCGGCCTCCGTATGTCAGAATCGAGTCCCGTAAGTTGTAACGCGTGTCTAATACCTACGTGGTGCTATATGTGTGTTTACGTGGTGATTGGACAGTCGAGCCAGGTTTGAGGCTCTTTTTCGGCTCTTTGCTTAAATGTTGGCGAGTTTTGCAAACTGGACAATAACTTCGGCGTCTCAGATATCGTAATTGAGGCCGATAAGTTGTGCCGCATGTTCTAAAACCTACGCGGTGCTATGTGAGTGTTTGCGTGGCGTTTGGACGGCCGAGGCGGGTTTTGGTTTTTTTTAGCTTGTTGCCTAAGTGTTGACGAGTTTTGCAAACTGTGCGATAACTCGGCCTCCGTATTTCGGAATCGAGTTCCGTAAGTTGTAACACGTGTTTAATACCTACGCGGTGCTATGGGTGTGTTTGTGTGTAGTTTGGACAGGCGAGGCAGGTTTTGGGCTCTTTTTCGGCTTTTTGCTTAAATGTTGGCGAGTTTTGCAAACTGGACAATAACTTCGGCGTCTCAGATATCGTAATTGAGGCCGATGAAGTTGTGTTGCATGTCTAAAACCTACGCGGTGCTATGTGAGTGTTTGCGTGGCGTTTGGACGGCCGAGGTGGGTTTTGGTTTTTTTTAGCTTTTTGCCTAAGTGTTGGCGAGTTTTCCAAACTGGACAATAACTCGACCTCCGTATATCGGAATCGAGTCCCGTAAGTTGTAACGCGTGTCTAATATCTATGCAGTGCTATGTGTGTGTTTGTATGGCGTTTAGACAGAAGGAGGTGTTTTGGGCTCTTTTCGCTTTTTGCTTAAATGTTGGCGAAGTTTTGTAACCGGACAATAACTCTACCCGTCAGATATCGTAATTGAGGCCGATGAAGTTGTGACGCATGTCTAAAACCCACGGTGCTATGTGAGTGTTTGCGTGGCGTTTGGACGGCCGAGGCGGGTTTTGGTTTTTTTTTGGCTTTTTGCCTAAGTGTTGACTAGTTTTGCAAACTGTGCGATAACTCGGCCTCCGTATTTCGGAATCTAGTTCCGTAAGTTGTAACACGTGTTTAATACCTACGCGGTGCTATGTGTGTGTTTGTGTGGAGTTTGGACGGCCGAGGATGGTTTTGCGCTCTTTTTCGGCTTTTTACCTAAGTATTGGCGAGTTTTGCAAACTGGACGATAACTCGGCCTTCGTATGTCAGAATCTAGTCCCATAAGTTGTAACACGTGTCTAATACCTACGCGGTGGTATGTGTGTCTTTGCGTGGCGTTTAGACGGCCGAGACGGGTTTTGGGCTCTTTTTCAGCTTTTTGCCTAAATAGTGCCGAGTTTTTCAGACTGGGCGATAACTCGGCCTACGTATATTTGAATCGAATCCCCATAAATTGGGACGCGTGTCTAATACTTACGCGGTGCTATGTGTGTGTTTGTGTGGCGTTTGTACGGCCGGGGCGGGTTTTGGGCTTTTTTCAGCTTTTTGCCTAACTGTTGGCGAGATTTTCAAACTGGGCGATAACTCGACCTCCGTATATCGGAATCGAGTCCCGTAAGTTGTAACACGTGTCTATTACCTACACGATACTATGTGTGTTTGCATGGCGTTTAGACAGTCGAGGCAGGTTTGGGGCTCTTTTTTGGCTTTTTTCTTAACTGTTGGCGAGTTTTGCAAACTGGACAATAACTCGGCCTCCGTATATCGGAATCGAGTCCCGTAAGTTGTGGCGCGTGTCTAAAACCTAAGTGGTGCTATGTGTGTGTTTCCGTGGCGTTTGGACGACTGAGGCGTGTTTAGGTTATTTTTTGGCTTTTTACCTAAGTGTTAACGAGTTTTGCAAACTGGGCGATAACTCGGCCTTCAGATGTCGTAATCGAGTCCCGTAAGTTGTGACGCGCGGTCTCAATACCTAACCGGTGCTAATTGTGTGTTTGTGTGGCGCTTGGAAGGTCGAGGCGGGTTTTGGGATCTTTTTTGGCTTTTTGCCTAAGTGTAGGCGAGTTTTGCAAACTGGGCAATAACTCGACCTCCGTATGTCAAAATCGAGTCCCTTAAGTTGTAACGCATGTCTAAAACCTATGCGGTGCTATGTATGTGTTTGCGTGGCATCTGGACGGCCGAGGCGGGTTATGGGCTCTCTTTTGACTTTTTGCCTACGTGTTGGCGAGATTTATAAACCGAAAGCGATAACTCGGCCTCAGATATCTAATCGAGTTCCGTAAATTATAACGCATGTATAATACCCTCTTATTTGTGCTATATGTGTGTTTACGTGGCGTTTGAACTATTTGAGGCGGGTTATGGGCTCTTTTTCTATTTTTTGCCTAAGTGTTGGCGAGTTTTGCAACCTGGCGATAACTTCGGCTTGGCCAGATATATTAATCGAGTCCCGTAAATTGAGATGCATGTCTAATACTTACGCGGTGCTATGTGTGTATTTGTGTGGCGTTTGTACGGTCGGGGAGGGTTTTGGGCTTTTTTAGCTTTTTGCCTAACTGTTGGCTAGTTTTGCAAAATGGACGATAACTCGGCATCCTTATGTCGGAATCGAGTCCCGTAAGTTGTAACGCGTGTCTAATATCTATGCAGTGCTATGTGTGTGTTTGTATGGCGTTTAGACAGGCGATGCAGGTTTTGGGCTCTTTTTCGGATTTTTGCTTAAGTGTTGGTGAGTTTTGCAAACTGGACAATAACTCGGCCTCCGTATATCGGAATCGAGTCCCGTAAGTTGTGGCGCGTGAATAAAACCTACATGGTGATATGTGTGTGTTTCCGTGGTGTTTGGACGGCTGAGGCGGGTTTTGGGTTCTTTTTTGGCTTTTTGCCTAAGTGTTGACGAGTTTTTCAAACTGGGCGATAACTCTGCTTTCGTATATAGGAATCGAGTCGCGTAAGTTGTGACGCGTGTCTAATACTTACGCGGTGCTATGTGTGTGTTTCCATAGCACTTGGACGGCCGAGGCGGGTTTTGGGTTCTTTTTCGGCTTCTTGTCTAAGTGTTGGCGAGTTTTGCAAACTGGGCAATAACTCGACCTCCGTATGTCAAAATCGAGTCCCGTAAGTTGTAACGCGTATTTAAAATCTACGCGGTGCTATGTATGTGTTTGCGTGGCATCTGGACGGCCGAGGCGGGTTATGGGCTCCCTTTTGGCTTTTTGCCTAAGTGTTGGCGAGATTTGCAAACTGAGCGATAACTCGGCCTCCGTATATCGTAATCGAGTTCCGTAAGTTATAACGCATGTATAATACCTACGCTGTGCTATATGTGTGTTTGTGTGGCGTTTGAACGGCCGAGGCGGGTTATGGGCTCTTTTTCGGTTTTTTGCCTAAGTGTTGGCGAATTTTCCAAACTGGACAATAACTCGGCCTCCGTATATCGGAATTGAGTCCCGTAAGTTGTGGCGCGTGTCTAAAACCTACGTGGTGATATGTGTGTGTTTGCGTGGCGCTTGAACGACCGAGGTGGGTTTTGGGTTCTTTTTCGACTTTTTGCCTAAGTGTTGACGAGTTTTGCAAACTGGGCAATAACTCGACCTCCGTATGTCAAAAATCGAGTCCCGTAAGTTGTAACGCGTGTCTAATACCTACACGGTGCTATGTGTGTGTTTGCGTGGCATCTAGACGGCCAAGGCGGGTTATGGACTCTATTTCGGATTTTTGCCTAAGTATTGGCGAGATTTGCAAACTGGGCGATAACTCGACCTCCGTATATCGGAATCGAGTTCCGTAAGTTGTAACGTGTGTCTAATACCTACGCGGTGCTATGTGTGTGTTTTTAGGCGCGTTTGACTACCGATCGCGGGTTTTGGCCTCTTTTTTGGCTTTTTGTCTGAGTGTTGGCGAGTTTTGCAAACTGGACGATAACTCGGCCACCATATGTCAGAATCGAGTCTCATAAGTTGTAACGCGTGTATAATACCTACACATTGCTATGTGTGTGTTTGCATGGCATTTAGACAGTCGAGGCAGGTTTGGGGCTCTTTTTTGGCTTTTTTCTTAAGTGTTGGCGAGTTTTGCAAACTTGACAATAACTCGGCCTCCGTATATCGGAATCGAGTCCCGTAAGTTGTGGCGCGATGTCTAAAACCTACATGGTGCTATGTGTGTGTTCCGTGGCATTTGGACGACTGAGGCGTGTTTGGGTTATTTTTTGGCTTTTTGCCTAAGTGTTGACGAGTTTTCCAAACTTGGCGATAACTTGGCCTTCGTATGTCGGAATCCAGTCCCGTAAGTTGTGACCCATGTCTAATACCTAATCGGTGCTAATTATGTGTTTGCGTGGCGCGCTTGGGCCAGTAGAAGGGGTTTGGGTTCTTTTTCGGCTTTTTGCCTAAGTGTTGACGAGTTTTGCAAACTGGGCAATAACTCGACCTCCGTATATCAAAATCAAGTCCCGTAAGTTGTAACGCGTGTCTAATACCTACGCGGTGCTATGTGGGTGTTTGCGTGGCATCTGGACGACCGAGGCGGGTTATGGGCTCTTTTTCGTCTTTTTGCCTAATTGTTGGCGAGATTTACAAACTGGGCGATAACTCAGCCTCCTTATATCGAAATCGAGTTCCGTAAGTTATAACGCATGTATAATACCTACGCGATGCTATATGTGTGTTTGCGTGGCATTTGAACTGCCGAGGCGGATTATGGACTCTTTTTCGGTTTTTTGCCAAAGTGTTGGCGAGTTTTGCAAACTGGGCGATAACTCGGCCTCCGTATGTCAGGATCGATACCCGTAAGTTGTAATGCCGGTCTAATACCTACGTTGTGCTATGTGTGTGTTTGTGTGGCGTTTGAACGGCCGAGGCGGGTTATGGGCTCTTTTTCGATTTTTTGCCTAAGTGTTGGCGAGTTTTACAAACTGGGCGATAACTAGGCCTCCGTATGTCGAAATCGAGTCCCGTAAGTTGTAACACGTTTCTAATACCTACGTGGTGTTATGTGTGTGTTTGTGTGGCATTTGGAAGGCCGAGGCTGGTTTTGGGCTCTTTTTTGGCTTTTTACCGCGTGTTGGCGAGTTTTTACAAACTGGGCGATAACTCGTCCTCCGTATGTCGAAATTGAGTCCCGTAAGTTGTAACGCGTGTCTAATACCTACGTTGTCCTATGTGTGTGTTTGCGTGGCATCTGGACGGCCGAGGCGGGTTATGGGATCTTTTTCGCCTTTTTGCCTTAGTGTTAGCTAGATTTGCAAACTGGGCGATGACTTGGCCTCCGTATATCGGAATCGAGTTTCGTAAGTTATAACGCATGTATAATACCTACGCTTTGCTATGTGTGTGTTTGCGTGGCGTTTTAACGGCCGAGGAGGGTTATGGGCTCTTTTTCGGTTTTTTGCCTAATTGTTGGCGAGTTTTGCAAACTGGGCGATAACACGTGTCTAATACCTACGCGATGCTATGTGTGTGTTTGCATGGCATTTGGACGGCCGAGGCGGGTTTTGGCCTTTTTTTTGACTTTTTGTCTAAGTGTTAGCGAGTTTTGCAAACTAGGCGATAACTCGGCCTCCGTATATTGGAATTTTGTTCCGTATGTTATAACGCCTGTATAATACCTACGATGTGCTATGTGTGTGTTTGTGTTGCGTTTGAATGGCTGAGTAGAGTTTACGGATCTTTTTTGGCTTTTAGCCTAAGTGTTGGCGAGTTTTACAAACTAGGCAATAACTCGACCTCTGTAAGTCAAAATCGACTCCCGTAAGTTATAACGCGAGCCTAACACCTATGCGGTGCTATGTGTGTGTTTGCGTGCCATCTGGACGGCCGAGGCGGGTTATGGGCTTTTTTTCTTCTTTTTGCCTAAGTGTTGGCGAGATTTATAAACTGGGCGATAACTCGGCCTCCGTATATCGGAATCGAGTTTCGTAAGTTATAACGCATGTATAATACCTACGCTTTGCTATGTGTGTGTTTGTGTGGCGTTTTAACGGCCGAGGCGGGTTATGGGCTCTTTTTCAGTTTTTTGCCTAAGTGTTGGCGAGTTTTGCAAACTGGGCGATAACTCGGCCTCCGTATGTTGGAATCGAGTCCCGTAAGTTATAGCGTGTGTTTAATACCTACGCGGTGGTATGTGTGTGTTTGCATGGCGTTTGGACGGCCGAGGCGGGTTTTGGGCTCTTTTTTGACTTTTTGCCTAAGTGTTGGCGAGTTTTGCAAACCGGGCGATAACTCAGCCTCTGTATGTCGGAATCGAGTCCCGTAAGTTGTAACACGTGTCTAATACCTACGCGGTGCTATGTGTGTGTTTGCATGGCATTTGGACTGCCGAGGTGGGTTTTGGCCTTTTTTTTGACTTTTTGTCTAAGTGTTAGCGAATTTTGCAAACTAGGCGATAACTCGGCCTCCGTATATCGGAATTTTGTTCCGTATGTTATAACGCCTGTATAATACCTACGCTGTGCTATGTGTGTGTTTGCGTTGTGTTTGAACTGCTGAGTAGAGTTTACGGATCTTTTTTGGCCTTTTGCCTAAGTGTTGGCGAGTTTTACAAACTAGGCAATAACTCGACCTCCAGTAAGTCAAAATCGACTCCGTGAAGTTATAACTTGTGAGCCTAACACCTATACGATTGCTATGTGTGTGTTTGCGTGCCATCCGGATTTAGTGTGGCGGGTTATGGCCTTTTTTTTCTTCTTTTTACCTAAGTGTTGGCGAGATTTGCAAACTGGGCGATAACTCGGCCTCCGTATATCGGAATCGAGTTTCGTAAGTTATAACGCATGTATAATACCCACGCTTTGCTATGTGTGTGTTTGCATGGCGTTTTAACTACCGAGGCGGGTTATGGGCTCTTTTCGGTTTTTGCCTAAGTGTTGGCGTAGTTTTGCAAATTGGGCGATAACTCGACCTCCGTATGTTGGAATCGAGTCCCGTAAGTTGTAGCGCGTGTCTAATACCTACGCGGTGGTATGTGTGTGTTTGCATGGCGTTTGGACGGCCGAGGCGGGTTTTGGGCTCTTTTTTGACTTTTTGCCTAAGTGTTGGCGAGTTTTGCAAACTGGACGATAACTCGGCCTCCGTATGTCGGAATCGAGTCCCGTAAGTTGTAACGCGTGTCTAATACCTACGTGGTGCTATGTGTGTGTTTGCGTGACGATTGGACAGTCGAGCCAGGTTTGAGGCTCTTTTTCGGCTTTTTGCTTAAATGTTGGCGAGTTTTGCAAACTAGACGATAACTCGGCCTCCGTATGTCGGAATCGAGTCTTGTAAGTTGTAACGCGTGTCTAATAGCTATGCGGTGCTATGTGTGTGTTTGCATGGTGTTTAGACAGTCGAGGCAGGTTTGGGGCTCTTTTTTGGCTTTTTTCTTAACTGTTGGCGAGTTTTGCAAACTGGACAATAACTCGGCCTCCGTATATCGGAATTGAGTCCCGTAAGTTGTGGCGCGTGTCTAAAACCTACGTGGTGCTATGTGTGTATTTCCGTGGCGTTTGTACGGCTGAGGCGTGTTTGGGTTATTTTTTGGATTTTTGCCTAAGTGTTAACGAGTTTTGCAAACTGGGCGATAACTCGGCCTTCGTATTTCGGAATCGAGTCCCGTAAGTTGTGACGCGTGTCTAATACCTAACCGGTGCTAATTATGTGTTTGTGTGGCGCTTGGACGGTCGAGGCGGGTTTTGGGATCTTTTTCGGCTTTTTGCCTAAGTGTAGGCGAGTTTTGCAAACTGGGCAATAACTCGACCTCCGTATGTCAAAATCTAGTCCCGTAATTTGTAACGCGTGTCTAAAACCTACGCGATGCTATGTATGTGTTTGCGTGGGATCTAGACGGCCGAGGCAGGTTATGGGCTCTCTTTCAACTTTGTGCCTAAGTATTGGCGAGATTTGCAAACTGAGCGATAACTCGGCCTCCGTATATCGGAATCGAGTTCCGTAAATTATAACGCATGTATAATACCTACGCCATGCTATATGTGTGTGTTTGCGTGGTGTTTGGACGGCTGAGGCGGGTTTTGGGTTCTTTTTTGGCTTTTTGCCTAAGTGTTGACGAAGTTTTGCAAACTGGCGATAACTTCGCTTCAGATATCTGGAATCGAGTCCCGTAAATGTGTGGCGTGTTCAGAACTTACGCGTTGCTATGTGTGTGTTTGCGTGGCGCTTGGACGAATCGGCGGGTTTTGGGTTCTTTTTCGGCTTTTTGCCTAAGTGTTGGCGAGTTTTACAAACTGGGCAATAACTCGACCTCTGTATGTCAAAATCAAGTCCTGTAAGTTGTAACGCATATTTAAAATCTACGCGGTACTATGTATGTGTTTGCGTGGCATCTAGACGGCCGAGGCGGGTTATGGGCTCTCTTTCGGCTTTTTGCCTAAGTGTTGGCGAGATTTGCAAACTGAGCGATAACTCGGCCTCCGTATATCAGAATCGAGTTCCGTAAGTTATAACGCATGTATAATACCTACGCTTTGCTATATGTGTGTTTGCGTGGCGTTTGAACGGCCGAGGCGGGTTATGGGCTCTTTTTCGGTTTTTTGCCTAAGTGTTGGCGAGTTTTGCAAATTGGGAGAGAACTCGGCCTCCGTATGTTAGAATCGAGTCCCATAAGTTGTAGCGCGTGTCTAATACCTAGATGGTGCTATGTGTGTGTTTGTATGGCGTTTAGACAGGCGAGGCAGGTTTTGGGCTCTTTTTCGGCTTTTTGCTTAAGTGTTGGCGAGTTTTCTAAACTGGACAATAACTCGGCCTTCGTATATCGGAATCGAGTCCCGTAAGTTGTGGCGTGTGTCTAAAACCTACGTGGTGATATGTGTGTGTTTGCGTGGCGCTTGAACGGCCAAGGCGGGTTTTGGGTTCTTTTTCGGCTTTTTGCCTAAATGTTGACGAGTTTTGTAAACTGGGCAATAACTCGACCTCCGTATGTCAAAAATCGAGTCCTGTAAGTTGTAACGCGTGTCTAATACCTACACGGTGCTATGTGTGTGTTTGCGTGGCATCTAGACGGCCGAGGCGGGTTATGGACTCTTTTTCGGATTTTTGCCTAAGTGTTGACGAGATTTGCAAACTGGGTGATAACTCGACCTCCGTATATCGGAATCGAGTCCCGTAAGTTGTAATGCGCGTGTTCAATACCTACGTGATTGCTATGTGTGTGTTTGCATGGCGTTTGGACTGACCGATCGCGGGTTTTGGCCTCTTTTTGGCTTTTGCCTAAGTGTTGACGTAGTTTTGCAAACCGGGCGATAACTCGTCAGTATATAGGAATCAAGTCCCGTAAGTTGTGACGCATGTCTAATACTTACGCGGTGCTATATGTGTGTGTTCCGTGGCGCTTGGACGACCGAGACGAGTTTTGGGTTCTTTTTCGGCTTTTTGCCTAAGTGTTGGCGAGTTTTGCAAACTGGGCAATAACTCGACCTGCGTATGTCAAAATCGAGTCCCGTAAGTTTTAACGCGTATTTAAAATCTACGCGGTGCTATGTATGTGTTTGCGTGGCATCTGGACGGCCGAGGCGGGTTATGGGCTCTCTTTCGGCTTTTTGCCTAAGTGTTGGCGAGATTTGCAAACTGAGCGATAACTCGGCCTCCGTATATCAGAATTGAGTTCCATAAATTATAACGCATGTATAATACCTACGCTATGCTATATGTGTGTTTACGTGGCATTTGAACGGCCGTGGCGGGTTATGGGCTCTTTTTCGATTTTTTGCCTAAGTGTTGGCGAGTTTTGCAAACTGGGCGATAACTCGGCCTCCATATGTTGGAATCGAGTCCCATAAGTTGTAGCGCATGTCTAATAACTACACGGTTCTATGTGCGTGTTTTTATGGCGTTTGGACGACCGAGGCGGGTTTTGGGCTCTTTTTCGACTTTTTGCCCAAGTGTTGGCGAGTTTTGCAAACTGGGCGATAACTCGTCCTCCGTATGTTAGAATTGAGTCCCGTAAGTTGTAACGCGTGTCTAATAACTACGCGGTGCTATGTGAGTGTTTGCATGGCTTTTGGACGGCCGAAGCGGATTTTGGCCTCTTTTTTGGCTTTTTATCTAAGTGTTGGAGAGTTTTGCAAACTGGACGATAACTCGGCCTTCGTATGTCGGAATCGAGTCTCGTAAGTTGTAACATGTGTCTAATACCTACGCGGTTCTATGTGTGTGTTTGCATGGCGTTTAGAAAGGCGAGGCAGGTTTTGGGCTCTTTTTCGGCTTTTTGCTTAAGTGTTGGCGAGTTTTGCAAACTGGACAATAAATCGGTCTCCGTATATCGGAATCGAGTCCCGTAAGTTGTGGCACGCGTGTCTAAAATCTACGTGGTGCTATGTGTGTGCTTGCGTGGCATTTGGCTTTTTACCTAAGTGTTGACGAGTTTTGCAAACTGGACGAAAACTCGGCCTTCGTATGTCGAAATCGAGTCCCGTAAATTATGACGCATGTCTAATACCTAACCGGTGCTAATTGTGTATTTGTGTGGCGCTTGGACGGCCGAAGCGGGTTTTGGGATCATTATTGGCATTTTGCCTAAGTGTTGTCGAGTTTTGCAAACTGGGCAATAACTCGACCTCCGTATGTCAAAATTAAGTCCCGTAAGTTGTAATGCATGTCTAATACCTACGCGGTGTTATGTGTGTGTTTGAATGGCATCTAGATGGCCGAGGCGGGTTATGAGCTCTTTTTCGGCTTTTTGCCTAAGTGTTGACGAGTTTTGCAAACTGGATGATAACTCGGCCTTCGTATGTCAGAATCGAGTCCCGTAAGTTGTGACGCGTGTTCAATACCCACTGTTTGTGCTATGTGTGTATTTGTGTGGTGCTTGACTACCGAGGCGGGTTATGGGCTCTTTTTCGCTTTTTTGCCTAAGTGTTGGCTAGTTTTGTAAAGCTGAGGGCGGTAACTTCGACCTCGTATGTGAATGGAATCGAGTCCCGTAAGTTGTAGCGCGTGTCTAAAACCTATGCGGTGATATGTGTGTTTGCATGGCATTTGAACGGCCGAGGCGTGTTTTGGGCTCTTTTTCAACTTTTTGCCTAAGTGTTCGTGAGTTTTACAAACTGGACGATAACTCGGCCTCCGTATGTCAGAATCGAGTCCCGTAAGTTGTAACGCGTGTCTAATACCTACGCGGTGCTATATGCGTGTTTGCGTGGTGATTGGACAGTCGAGCCAGGTTTGAGGCTCTTTTTCGGCTCTTTGCTTAAATGTTGGCGAGTTTTGCAAACTGGACAATAACTCGGCCTCCGTATATTAGAATTGAGTCCCGTAAGTTGTGACGCATGTCTAAAACCTACGCGGTGCTATGTGTGTGTTTGTGTGGAGTTTGGACGGCCGAGGATGGTTTTGCGCTCTTTTTCGCTTTTTACCTAAGTGTTGGCGAGTTTTGCAAACTAGATGATAACTCGGCCTTCGTATGTCAGAATCGAGTCCCATAAGTTACAACACGTGTCTAATACCTACGCGGTGCTATGTGTGTGTTTGCATGGCGTTTAGAAAGGCGAGGCAGGTTTTGGGCTCTTTTTCGGCTTTTTGCTTAAGTGTTGGCGAGTTTTGCAAACTGGACAATAAATCGGTCTCCGTATATCGGAATCGAGTCCCGTAAGTTGTGGCACGCGTGTCTAAAATCTACGTGGTGCTATGTGTGTGCTTGCGTGGCTTTTGGCTTTTTACCTAAGTGTTGACGAGTTTTGCAAACTGGACGAAAACTCGGCCTTCGTATGTCGAAATCGAGTCCCGTAAATTATGACGCATGTCTAATACCTAACCGGTGCTAATTGTGTATTTGTGTGGCGCTTGGACGGCCGAAGCGGGTTTTGGGATCATTATTGGCTTTTTGCCTAAGTGTTGTCGAGTTTTGCAAACTGGGCAATAACTCGACCTCCGTATGTCAAAATTAAGTCCCGTAAGTTGTAATGCATGTCTAATACCTACGCGGTGTTATGTGTGTGTTTGAATGGCATCTAGATGGCCGAGGCGGGTTATGAGCTCTTTTTCGGCTTTTTGCCTAAGTGTTGACGAGTTTTGCAAACTGGATGATAACTCGGCCTTCGTATGTCGGAATCGAGTCCCGTAAGTTGTGACGCGTGTCTAATACCTACGCTGTGCTATGTGTGTATTTGTGTGGTGCTTGGACGGCCGAGGCGGGTTATGGGCTTTTTTTCAGTTTTTTGCCTAAGTGTTGGCTAGTTTTGCAAACTGGGCAGTAACTCGGCCTCCGTATGTCGGAATCGAGTCCCGTAAGTTGTAGCGCGTGTCTAAAACCTACGCGGTGATATGTGTGTTTGCATGGCATTTGAACGGCCGAGGCGTGTTTTGGGCTCTTTTTCAACTTTTTGCCTAAGTGTTCGTGAGTTTTACAAACTGGACGATAACTCGGCCTCCGTATGTCAGAATCGAGTCCCGTAAGTTGTAACGCGTGTCTAATACCTACGCGGTGCTATATGTGTGTTTGCGTGGTGATTGGACAGTCGAGCCAGGTTTGAGGCTCTTTTTCGGCTCTTTGCTTAAATGTTGGCGAGTTTTGCAAACTGGACAATAACTCGGCCTCCGTATATTAGAATTGAGTCCCGTAAGTTGTGACACATGTCTAAAACCTACGCGGTGCTATGTGTGTGTTTGTGTGGAGTTTGGACGGCCGAGGATGGTTTTGCGCTCTTTTTCGGCTTTTTACCTAAGTGTTGGCGAAGTTTTGCAAACCAGACGATAACTCCTACCTTCGTATGTCGTCGAATCGAGTCCCATAAGTTACAAACACGGTTCAATACCTCCACGCGGTGCTATGTGTGTGTTTGTGTGGCGTTCGGACTACCGAGGCGGGTTTTACGCTCTTTTTTGACTTTTTACCTAAGTGTTGGCGAGTTTTGCAAACTGGACGATAACTCGGTCTCCGTATGTCGGAATCGAGTCCCGTAAGTTGTAACGCGTGTCTAATACCTACGCGGTGCTATGTGTGTGTTTGCATGGCGTTTGGACGGCCGAGACGGGTTTTGGGCTCTTTTTTAGCTTTTTGCCTAAATATTGCCGAGTTTTTCAAACTGGGCGATAACTCGGCCTACGTATATTTGAATCAAATCCCCATAAATTGAGACGCGTGTCTAATACTTACGCGGTGCTATGTGTGTGTTTGTGTGGCGTTGGTACTACCGTAAGGCGAGTTTTGGGCTTTTTCGACTTTTTGCCTAACATTGGCGTAGATTTTCAACCTGGCGATAACTCGACCTCCGTATATCGGAATCGAGTCCCGTAAGTTGTAACACGTGTCTAATACCTACACGATACTATGTGTGTTTGCATGGCGTTTAGACAGTCGAGGCAAGTTTGGGGCTCTATTTTGGCTTTTTTCTTAACTGTTGGCGAGTTTTGCAAACTAGACAATAACTCGGCCTCCGTATATCGGAATCGAGTCCCGTAAGTTGTGGCGCGTGTCTAAAACCTAAGTGGGGCTATTGGTGTGTTTCCGTGGCGTTTGGACGACTGAGGCGTGTTTGGGTTATTTTTTGGCTTTTTACCTAAGTGTTAACGAGTTTTACAAACTAGGCGATAACTCGGCCTTCGTATGTCGGAATCGAGTCCCATAAGTTGTGACGCGTGTCTAATACCTAACCAGTGCTAATTGTGTGTTTGTGTGGCGCTTGGACGGACGAGGCGGGGTTTGGGATCTTTTTCGGCTTTTTGCCTAAGTGTAGGCGAGTTTTGCAAACTGGGAAATAACTCAACCTCCATATGTCAAAATCAAGTCCCTTAAGTTGTAACGCGTGTCTAAAACCTACACGGTGCTATGTATGTGTTTGCGTGGCATCTGGACGGCCGAGGCGGGTTATGGCCTCTCTTTTGACTTTTTGCCTACGTGTTGGCGAGATTTGCAAACTGAGCGATAACTCGGCCTCCGTATATCGGAATCGAGTTCCGTAAGTTATAACACATGTATAATACCTACGCTGTGCTATATGTGTGTTTGTGTGGCATTTGAACTGCCGAGGCGGGTTATGGGCTCTTTTTCAGTTTTTTGCCTAAGTGTTGGCGAGTTTTGCAAATTGGGAGATAACTCGGCCTCCGATGTTAGAATCGAGTCCCATAAGTTCAGAAGCGTGGTTCTAATACCTAGACGGTTGCTATGTGTGTTTGCATGGCGTTTAGACAGGCGAGGCAGGTTTTGGGCTCTTTTTCGGCTTTTTGCTTAAGTGTTGGCGAGTTTTCCAAACTGGACAATAACTCGGCCTCCGTATATTGGAATCGAGTCCCGTAAGTTGTGGCGCGTGTCTAAAACCTTCGTGGTGATATGTGTGTGTTTGCGTGGCGCTTGAACGGCCGAGGCGGGTTTTGGGTTCTTTTTCGGCTTTTTGCCTAAGTGTTGACGAGTTTTGCAAACTGGGCAATAACTCGACCTCCGTATGTCAAAAATCGAGTCCCGTAAGTTGTAACGCCTGTCTAATACCTACACGGTGCTATGTGTGTGTTTGCGTGGCATCTAGACGGCCGAGGCGGGTTATGGACTCTTTTAAGGATTTTTGCCTAAGTGTTGGCGAGATTTGCAAACTGGGCGATAACTCGACCTCCGTATATCGAAATCGAGTCCCATAAGTTGTAACGCGTCTCTAATACCTACGCGGTGCTATGTGTGTGTTTGCATGGCGTTTGGACGACCGATGCGGGTTTTGGCCTCTTTTTTGACTTTTTGTCTAAGTGTTGGCGAGTTTTGCAAACTGGACGATAACTCGGCCACCATATGTCAGAATCGAGTCTCGTAAGTTGTAACGCGTGTCTAATATCTACACGTTGCTATGTGTGTGTTTGCATGGCATTTAGACAGTCGAGGCAGGTTTGGGGCTCTTTTTTGGCTTTTTTCTTAAGTGTTGGCGAGTTTTGCAAACTAGACAATAACTCGGCCTCCGTATATCGGAATCGAGTCCCGTAAGTTGTGGCGCGTGTCTAAAACCTACATGGTGCTATGTGTGTGTTTCCGTGGCGTTTGGACGACTGAGGCGTGTTTGGGTTATTTTTTGGCTTTTTGCCTAAGTGTTGACGAGTTTTCCAAACTTGGCGATAACTTGGCCTTCGTATGTCGGAATCGAGTCCCGTAAGTTGTGACACATGTCTAATACCTAATCGGTGCTAATTGTGTGTTTGCGTGGCGCTTGGACGGCCGAGGCGGGTTTTGGGTTCTTTTTTGACTTTTTGCCTAAGTGTTGACGAGTTTTACAAGCTAGGCAATAACTCGACCTCCGTATGTCAAAATCAAGTCCCGTAAGTTGTAATGCGTGTCTAATACCTACGCGGTGCTATGTGGGTGTTTGCGTGGCATCTGGACGGCTGAGGCGGGTTATGGGCTCTTTTTCGGCTTTTTGCCTAATTGTTGGCGACATTTGCAAACTGGGCGATAACTCAGCCTCCGTATATCGAAATCGAGTTTCGTAAGTTATAACGCATGTATAATACCTACGCGATGCTATATGTGTGTTTGCGTGGCGTTTGAACTGCCGAGGCAGATTATGGACTCTTTTTCGGTTTTTTGCCAAAGTGTTGGCGAGTTTTGCAAACCGGGCGATAACTTCGGCCTCCGTATGTCGATCGATCGATACCGTAAGTTGTAATGCTTGGGTCTAATACCTACGTTGTGCTATGTGTGTGTTTGTGTGGCGTTTGAGCTACCGAGGCGGGTTATGGGCTCTTTTCGATTTTTGCCCCAAGTGTTGGCGAGTTTTACAAACTAGGCGATAACTCGGCCTCCGTATGTCGAAATCGAGTCCCGTAAGTTGTAACGCATTTCTAATACCTACGTGGTGTTATGTGTGTGTTTGTGTGGCATTTGGACGGCCGAGGCGGGTTTTGGGCTCTTTTTCAGCTTTTTACCGAAGTGTTGGCGAGTTTTTACAAACTGGGCGATAACTCGTCCTCCGTATGTCGGAATTGAGTCCCGTAAGTTGTAACGCGTGTCTAATACCTACGTTGTGCTATGTGTGTGTTTGCGTGGCATCTGGACGGCCGAGGCGGGTTATGGGATCTTTTTTGCCTTTTTGCCTTAGTGTTAGCTAGATTTGCAAACTGGGCGATAACTCGGCCTCCGTATATCGGAATCGAGTTTCGTAAGTTATAACGCATGTATAATACATACGCTTTGCTATGTGTGTGTTTGCGTGGCATTCTAACGGTCGAGGAGGGTTATGGGCTCTTTTTCGATTTTTTGCCTAAGTGTTGGCGAGTTTTTGCAACCTGGCGATAACTAAATCCTCCGTATGTCGGAATTGAGTCCCGTAAGTTGTAACGCGTGTCTAATACCTACGCGGTGCTATGTGTGTGTTTACATGTCGTTTGGTTGGCTGAGGCGAGTTTTGGGCTCTTTTTTACCTAAGTGTTGACGAGTTTTGCAAACTGGGCGATAACTCGGCCTCCGTATGTCGGAATCGAGTCCCGTAAGTTGTAGCGCGTGTCTAATACCTACGCGGTGGTATGTGTGTGTTTGCATGGTGTTTGGACGACCGAGGCGGTTTTGGGCTATTTTTTGATTTTTGCCTAAGTGTTGGCGAGTTTTGCAAACTGGACGATAACTCGGCCTCCGTATGTAGGAATTGAGTCTCGTAAGTTGTAACACGTGTCTAATACCTACGCGATGCTATGTGTGTGTTTGCATGGCATTTGGACGGCCGAGGCGGGTTTTGGCCTTTTTTTTGACTTTTTGTCTAAGTGTTAGCGAGTTTTGCAAACTAGGCGATAACTCGGCCTCCGTATATCGGAATTTTGTTCCGTATGTTATAACGCCTGTATAATACCTACGATGTGCTATGTGTGTGTTTGTGTTGCGTTTGAACGGCTGAGTAGAGTTTACGGAACTTTTTTGGCTTTTAGCCTAAGTGTTGGCGAGTTTTACAAACTAGGCAATAACTCGACCTCTGTAAGTCAAAATCGACTCCCGTAAGTTATAACGCGAGCCTAACACCTATGCGGTGCTATGTGTGTGTTTGTGTGCCATCTGGACGACCGAGGCGGGTTATGGGCTTTTTTTCTTCTTTTTGCCTAAGTGTTGGCGAGATTTGCAGACTGGGCGATAACTCGGCCTCCGTATATCGGAATCGAGTTTCGTAAGTTATAACGCATGTATAATACCTACGCTTTGCTATGTGTGTGTTTGTGTGGCGTTTTAACGGCCGAGGCGGGTTATGGGCTCTTTTTCAGTTTTTTGCCTAAGTGTTGGCGAGTTTTGCAAACTGGGCGATAACTCGGCCTCCGTATGTTGGAATCGAGTCCCGTAAGTTATAGCGCGTGTTTAATACCTACGCGATGGTATGTGTGTGTTTGCATGGCGTTTGGACCAGTACCGAGGCGGGTTTTGGGCTCTTTTTGACTTTTTGCCTAAGTGTTGGCGAGTTTTGCAAACCGGCGATAACTCGACCAGTATGCCTGGAATCGAGTCCCGTAAGTTGTAACACGTGTTCAATACTCCACGCGGTGCTATGTGTGTGTTTGCATGGCATTTGGACGGTCGAGGTGGGTTTTGGCCTTTTTTTGACTTTTTGTCTAAGTGTTAGCGAATTTTGCAAACTAAGCGATAACTTTCGGCTTCGTGATATCGGAATTTTGTTCGTATGTTATAACGCTCAGATAATACCTACTGTTGTGCTATATGTGTGTTTGCGTTGTGTTTGAGCTATTTGAGTAGAGTTTACGGATCTTTTTTGGCCTTTTGCCTAAGTGTTGGCGAGTTTTACAAACTAGGCAATAACTCGACCTCCGTAAGTCAAATTCGACTCCCGTAAGTTATAACGCGAGCCTAACACCTATGCGGTGCTATGTGTGTGTTTGCGTGCCATCTGGACGGCTGAGGCGGGTTATGGGCTTTTTTTCTTCTTTTTGCCTAAGTGTTGGCGAGATTTGCAGACTGGGCGATAACTCGGCCTCCGTATATCGGAATCGAGTTTCGTAAGTTATAACGCATGTATAATACCTACGCTTTGCTATGTGTGTGTTCGCGTGACGTTTTAACGGCCGAGGCGGGTTATGGGCTCTTTTTCGGTTTTTTGCCTAAGTGTTGGCGAGTTTTGCAAACTGGGCGATAACTCGGCCTCCGTATGTTGGAATCGAGTCCCGTAAGTTATAGCGTGTGTTTAATACCTACGCGGTGGTATGTGTGTGTTTGCATGGCGTTTGGACGGCCGAGGCGGGTTTTGGGCTCTTTTTTGACTTTTTGCCTAAGTGTTGGCGAGTTTTGCAACCGGGCGATAACTTCGACTCTCTGTATGTCGGAATCGAGTCCCGTAAGTTGTAACACGTGTCTAATACCCACAGTGATTGCTATGTGTGTTTGCATGGCATTTGGACTACCGAGGTGGGTTTTGGCCTTTTTTTTGACTTTTTGTCTAAGTGTTAGCGAATTTTGCAAACTAGGCGATAACTCGGCCTCCGTATATCGGAATTTTGTTCCGTATGTTATAACACCTGTATAATACCTACGCTGTGCTATGTGTGTGTTTGCGTTGTGTTTGAACTGCTGAGTAGAGTTTACGGATCTTTTTTGGCCTTTTGCCTAAGTGTTGGCGAGTTTTACAAACTAGGCAATAACTCGACCTCCGTAAGTCAAAATCGACTCCCGTAAGTTATAACGCGAGCCTAACACCTATACGGTGCTATGTGTGTGTTTGCGTGCCATCTGGACGGCCGAGGCGGGTTATGGCCTTTTTTTCTTCTTTTTACCTAAGTGTTGGCGAGATTTGCAAACTGGGCGATAACTCGGCCTCCGTATATCGGAATCGAGTTTCGTAAGTTATAACGCATGTATAATACCTACGCTTTGCTATGTGTGTGTTTGCATGGCGTTTTAACGGCCGAGGCGGGTTATGGGCTCTTTTTCGGTTTTTTGCCTAAGTGTTGGCGAGTTTTGCAAACTGGGCGATAACTCGGCCTCCGTATGTTGGAATCGAGTCCCATAAGTTGTAGCGCGTGTCTAATACCTACGCGGTGGTATGTGTGTGTTTGCATGGCGTTTGGACGGTCGAGGCGGGTTTTGGGCTCTTTTTTGACTTTTTGCCTAAGTGTTGGCGAGTTTTGCAAACTGGACGATAACTCGGCCTCCGTATGTCGGAATCGAGTCCCGTAAGTTGTAACGCGTGTCTAATACCTACGTGGTGCTATGTGTGTGTTTGCGTGACGATTGGACAGTCGAGCCAGGTTTGAGGCTCTTTTTCGGCTTTTTGCTTAAATGTTGGCGAGTTTTGCAAACTGGACGATAACTCGGCCTCCGTATGTCGGAATCGAGTCTTGTAAGTTGTAACGCGTGTATAATAGCTATGCGGTGCTATGTGTGTGTTTGCATGGTGTTTAGACAGTCGAGGCAGGTTTGGGGCTCTTTTTTGGCTTTTTTCTTAACTGTTGGCGAGTTTTGAAAACTGGACAATAACTCGGCCTCCGTATATCGGAATTGAGTCCCGTAAGTTGTGGCGCGTGTCTAAAACCTACGTGGTGCTATGTGTGTATTTCGTGGCGTGCGTTTATGCACCGAGGCGTGTTTGGGTTATTTTTGGATTTTTGCCTAAGTGTTAACGAGTTTTGCAAAGCTGGCGATAACTCGTACCTTCAGATTTTGGAATCGAGTCCCATAAGTTGTGACGCTGCGGTCTCAATACCTAACCGGTGCTAATTGTGTGTGTTTGTGTGGTGTTTGGACGGTCGAGGCGGGTTTTGGGATCTTTTTCGGCTTTTTGCCTAAGTGTAGGCGAGTTTTGAAAACTGGGCAATAACTCGACCTCCGTATGTCAAAATCGAGTCCCGTAATTTGTAACGCGTGTCTAAAACCTACGCGATGCTATGTATGTGTTTGCGTGGGATCTAGACGGCCGAGGCGGGTTATGGGCTCTCTTTCAACTTTGTGCCTAAGAATTGGCGAGATTTGCAAACTGAGCGACAACTCGGCCTCCGTATATCGGAATCGAGTTCCGTAAATTATAACGCATGTATAATACCTACGCCATGCTATATGTGTGTGTTTGCGTGGTGTTTGGACGGCTGAGGCGGGTTTTGGGTTCTTTTTTGGCTTTTTTCCTAAGTGTTGACGAGTTTTGCAAACTGGGCGATAACTCGGCCTTCGTATATCGGAATCGAGTCCCGTAAGTTGTGACGCGTGTCTAGAACTTACGCGTTGCTATGTGTGTGTTTGCGTGGCGCTTGGACGACCGAGGCGGGTTTTGGGTTCTTTTTCGGCTTTTTGCCTAAGTGTTGGCGAGTTTTACAAACTGGGCAATAACTCGACCTCCGTATGTCAAAATCAAGTCCTGTAAGTTGTAACGCATATTTAAAATCTACGCGGTACTATGTATGTGTTTGCGTGGCATCTAGACGGCCGAGGCGGGTTATGGGCTCTCTTTCGGCTTTTTGCCTAAGTGTTGGCGAGATTTGCAAACTGAGCGATAACTCGGCCTCCGTATGTTGGAATCGAGTCCCGTAAGTTATAGCGCGTGTTTAATACCTACGCGATGGTATGTGTGTGTTTGCATGGCGTTTGGACGGCCGAGGCGGGTTTTGGGCTCTTTTTTGACTTTTTGCCTAAGTGTTGGCGAGTTTTGCAAACTGGGCGATAACTCAGCCTCTGTATGTCGGAATCGAGTCCCGTAAGTTGTAACACGTGTCTAATACCTACGCGGTGCTATGTGTGTGTTTGCATGGCATTTGGACGGTCGAGGTGGGTTTTGGCCTTTTTTTTGACTTTTTGTCTAAGTGTTAGCGAATTTTGCAAACTAGGCGATAACTCGGCCTCCGTATATCGGAATTTTGTTCCGTATGTTATAACGCTCAGATAATACCTGTTTGTGCTATATGTGTGTGTTTGCGTTGTGTTTGAACTGCTGAGTAGAGTTTACGGATCTTTTTTGGCCTTTTGCCTAAGTGTTGGCGAGTTTTACAAACTAGGCAATAACTCGACCTCCGTAAGTCAAATTCGACTCCCGTAAGTTATAACGCGAGCCTAACACCTATGCGGTGCTATGTGTGTGTTTGCGTGCCATCTGGACGGCTGAGGCGGGTTTTGGGTTCTTTTTTGGCTTTTTTCCTAAGTGTTGGCGAGTTTTCTAAACTGGACAATAACTCGGCCTTCGTATATCGGAATCGAGTCCCGTAAGTTGTGGCGCGTGTCTAAAACCTACGTGGTGATATGTGTGTGTTTGCGTGGCGCTTGAACGGCCAAGGCGGGTTTTGGGTTCTTTTTCGGCTTTTTGCCTAAATGTTGACGAGTTTTGCAAACTGGGCAATAACTCGACCTCCGTATGTCAAAAATCGTGTCCTGTAAGTTGTAACGCGTGTCTAATACCTACACGGTGCTATGTGTGTGTTTGCATGGCATCTAGACGGCCGAGGCGGGTTATGGACTCTTTTTCGGATTTTTGCCTAAGTGTTGACGAGATTTGCAAACTGGGCGATAACTCGACCTCCGTATATCGGAATCGAGTCCCGTAAGTTGTAACGCGTGTCTAATACCTACGCGGTGCTATGTGTGTGTTTGCATGGCGTTTGGACGGCCGATGCGGGTTTTGGCCTCTTTTTTGGCTTTTTGCCTAAGTGTTGACGAGTTTTGCAAACTGGGCGATAACTCTGCTTTCGTATATAGGAATCGAGTCCCGTAAGTTGTGACGCATGTCTAATACTTACGCGGTGCTATGTGTGTGTTTCCGTGGCGCTTGGACGACCGAGACGAGTTTTGGGTTCTTTTTCGGCTTTTTGCCTAAGTGTTGGCGAGTTTTGCAAACTGGGCAATAACTTGACCTGCGTATGTCAAAATCGAGTCCCGTAAGTTTTAACGCGTATTTAAAATCTACGCGGTGCTATGTATGTGTTTGCGTGGCATCTGGACGGCCGAGGCGGGTTATGGGCTCTCTTTCGGCTTTTTGCCTAAGTGTTGGCGAGATTTGCAAACTGAGCGATAACTCGGCCTCCGTATATCAGAATTGAGTTCCATAAATTATAACGCATGTATAATACCTACGCTATGCTATATGTGTGTTTACGTGGCATTTGAATGGCCGTGGCGGGTTATGGGCTCTTTTTCGGTTTTTTGCCTAAGTGTTGGCGAGTTTTGCAAACTGGGCGATAACTCGGCCTCCATATGTTGGAATCGAGTCCCATAAGTTGTAGCGCATGTCTAATAACTACACGGTTCTATGTGCGTGTTTTTATGGCGTTTGGACGGCCGAGGCGGGTTTTGGGCTCTTTTTCGACTTTTTGCCCAAGTGTTGGCGAGTTTTGCAAAACTGGCGATAACTTTAAATCCTCCGTATGTTAGAATTGAGTCCCGTAAGTTGTAGCGCTGTGTTCTAATAACTACGCGGTGCTATGTGAGTGTTTGCATGGCTTTTGGACGTCCGAAGCGGATTTTGGCCTCTTTTTTGGCTTTTTATCTAAGTGTTGGAGAGTTTTGCAAACTGGACGATAACTCGGCCTTCGTATGTCGGAATCGAGTCTCGTAAGTTGTAACATGTGTCTAATACCTACGCGGTGCTATGTGTGTGTTTGCATGGCGTTTAGAAAGGCGAGGCAGGTTTTGGGCTCTTTTTCGGCTTTTTGCTTAAGTGTTGGCGAGTTTTGCAAACTGGACAATAAATCGGTCTCCGTATATCGGAATCGAGTCCCGTAAGTTGTGGCACGCGTGTCTAAAATCTACGTGGTGCTATGTGTGTGTTTGCGTGGCATTTGGCTTTTTACCTAAGTGTTGATGAGTTTTGCAAACCGGAAAAGCTTCGGCCTTCATATGTCGTAAATCGAGTCCCGTAAATTATGACGCATGTCTAATACCTAACCGGTGCTAATTGTGTATTTGTGTGGCGCTTGGACGGCCGAAGCGGGTTTTGGGATCATTATTGGCTTTTTGCCTAAGTGTTGTCGAGTTTTGCAAACTGGGCAATAACTCGACCTCCGTATGTCAAAATTAAGTCCCGTAAGTTGTAATGCATGTCTAATACCTACGCGGTGTTATGTGTGTGTTTGAATGGCATCTAGATGGCCGAGGCGGGTTATGAGCTCTTTTTCGGCTTTTTGCCTAAGTGTTGACGAGTTTTGCAAACTGGATGATAACTCGGCCTTCGTATGTCAGAATCGAGTCCCGTAAGTTGTGACGCGTGTCTAATACCTACGCTGTGCTATGTGTGTATTTGTGTGGTGCTTGGACGGCCGAGGCGGGTTATGGGCTCTTTTTCAGTTTTTTGCCTAAGTGTTGGCTAGTTTTGTAAATCAGGCGGTAACTTCGGCCTCCGTATGTCGGAATCGAGTTAAAGTAAGTTGTAGCGCCGATGTCTAAAACCTATGCGATGATATGTGTGTTTGCATGGCATTTGAAGCGGCCGAGGCGTGTTTTGGGCTCTTTTCAACTTTTTTGCCTAAGTGTTCGTGAGTTTTACAAACCGGACGATAACTCGGCCTCCGATGTATGTCGAATCGAGTCCCGTAAGTTGTAACGCGTGTTCAATACCTACGCGGTGCTATATGCGTGTTTGCGTGGTGATTGACAAATGTCGAGCGGGTTTGAGGCTCTTTTTGGCTCTTTGCTTAAATGTTGGCGAGTTTTGCAAAACCGGACAATAACTTCGGCCTCGTATATTAGAATTGAGTCCGTAAGTTGTGACGCATGTCTAAAACCTCACGCGGTGCTATGTGTGTGTTTGTGTGGAGTTTGACTACCGAGGATGGTTTTGCGCTCTTTTTTGGCTTTTTACCTAAGTGTTGGCGAGTTTTGCAAACTAGATGATAACTCGGCCTTCGTATGTCAGAATCGAGTCCCATAAGTTACAACACGTGTCTAATACCTACGCGGTGCTATGTGTGTGTTTGTGTGGCATTTGGACGGCCGAGGATGGTTTTGCGCTCTTTTTCGGCTTTTTACCTAAGTGTTGGCGAGTTTTGCAAACTGGACGATAACTCGGCCTTCGTATGTCAGAATCTAGTCCCATAAGTTGTAACGCGTGTCTAATACCTACGCGGTGGTATGTGTGTGTTTGCGTGGCGTTTGGACGGCCGAGACGGGTTTTGGGCTCTTTTTCAGCTTTTTGCCTAAATATTGCCGAGTTTTTCAAACTGGGCGATAACTCGGCCTACGTATATTTGAATCAAATCCCCATAAATTGAGACACGTGTCTAATACTTACGCGGTGCTATGTGTGTGTTTGTGTGGCGTTGGTACGGCCGGGGCGGGTTTTGGGCTTTTTTCAGCTTTTTGCCTAACTGTTGGCGAGATTTTCAAACTGGGCGATAACTCGACCTCCGTATATCGGAATCGAGTCCCGTAAGTTGTAACACGTGTCTAATACCTACACGATACTATGTGTGTTTGCATGGCGTTTAGACAGTCGAGGCAAGTTTGGGGCTCTATTTTGGCTTTTTTCTTAACTGTTGGCGAGTTTTGCAAACTAGACAATAACTCGGCCTCCGTATATCGGAATCGAGTCCCGTAAGTTGTGGCGCGTGTCTAAAACCTAAGTGGTGCTATGTGTGTGTTTCCGTGGCGTTTTGACGACCGAGGCGTGTTTGGGTTATTTTTGGCTTTTTACCTAAGTGTTAACGAAGTTTTGCAAACTAAGCGATAACTTCGGCCTTCAGATGTCGGAATCGAGTCCCATAAGTTGTGACGCGTGTGTAATAATACCTAACCGGTGCTAATTGTGTGTGTTTGTGTGGCGCTGGGCCAGACGAGGCGGGGTTTGGGATCTTTTTTCGCTTTTTACTGCCTAAGTGTGGCGAGTTTTGCAACCGGGCAATAACTCGACCCGTATGTCAAAATCAAGTCCCTTAAGTTGTAACGCGTGTCTAAAACCCACGCGGTGCTATGTATGTGTTTACGTGGCATCCTGACGGTACCGAGGCGGGTTATGGCCTCTCTTTTGACTTTTTGCCTACGTGTTGGCGAGATTTACAAACCGAGCGATAACTCTCGCCCTCCGTGATATCGGAATCGAGTTAGTAAATTATAACATGTATGTATAATACCTACATGCTATATATGTGTGTTTACGTGGCGTTTGAGCAGTAGAGGCGGGTTATGGGCTCTTTTTCGGTTTTTGCCTAAGTGTTGGCGAGTTTTGCAAACTAGCGATAACTCGACCTCGTGATGTATGTAAATCGAGTCCCGTAAGTTGTAACGCATTTCTAATACCTACGTGGTGTTATGTGTGTGTTTGTGTGGCATTTGGACGGCCGAGACGGGTTTTGGGCTCTTTTTCAGCTTTTTACCGAAGTGTTGACGAGTTTTTATAAACTGGGCGATAACTCGTCCTCCGTATGTCGGAATTGAGTCCCGTAAGTTGTAACGCGTGTCTAATACCTACGTTGTGCTATGTGTGTGTTTACGTGGCATCTGGACGGCCGAGGCGGGTTATGGGATCTTTTTTGCCTTTTTGCCTTAGTGTTAGCTAGATTTGCAAACTGGGCGATAACTCGGCCTCCGTATATCGGAATCGAGTTTCGTAAGTTATAACGCATGTATAATACATACGCTTTGCTATATGTGTGTTTGCGTGGCGTTCTAACGGCCGAGGAGGGTTATGGGCTCTTTTTCGATTTTTTGCCTAAGTGTTGGCGAGTTTTTGCAAACTGGGCGATAACTCGTCCTCCGTATGTCGGAATTGAGTCCCGTAAGTTGTAACGCGTGTCTAATACCTACGCGGTGCTATGTGTGTGTTTACATGTCGTTTGGTTGGCTGAGGCGGGTTTTGGGCTCTTTTTTACCTAAGTGTTGACGAGTTTTGCAAACTGGGCGATAACTCGGCCTCCGTATGTCGGAATCGAGTCCCGTAAGTTGTAGCGCGTGTCTAATACCTACGCGGTGGTATGTGTGTGTTTGCATGGTGTTTGGACGACCGAGGCGGTTTTGGGCTATTTTTTGATTTTTGCCTAAGTGTTGGCGAGTTTTGCAAACTGGACGATAACTCGGCCTCCGTGATGTAGGAATTGAGTCCCGTAAGTTGTAACACGTGTTCAATACCTACGCGGTGCTTTATGTGTGTGTTTGCATGGCATTTGGACTACCGAGGCGGGTTTTGGCTTTTTTTTGACTTTTTGTATAAGTGTTAGCGAGTTTTACAAACTAAGCGATAACTTCGGCCTCGATATCGGAATTTTGTTCCGTATGTTATAACGCCTTTGATAATACCCACGATGTGCTATGTGTGTGTGTTTGTGTTGCGTTTGAAGCAATTTGAGTAGAGTTTACGGATCTTTTTTGGCTTTGTGCCTAAGTGTTGGCGAGTTTTACAAACTAGGCAATAACTCGACCTCCGTAAGTCAAAATCGACTCCCGTATGTTATAACGCGAGCCTAACACCTATGCGGTGCTATGTGTGTGTTTGCGTACCATCCGGACTACCGAAAGGTTGTTATGGGCTTTTTTCTTCTTTTTTGCCTAAGTGTTGGCGAGATTTGTAAGCCCTGGCGATAACTCGACCTCCGTATATCGGAATCGAGTTTCGTAAGTTATAATGCATGTATAATACCTATGCTTTGCTATGTGTGTGTTTGCGTGGCGTTTTAACGGCCGAGGCGGGTTATGGGCTCTTTTTCGGTTTTTTGCCTAAGTGTTGGCGAGTTTTGCAAACTGGGCGATAACTCGGCCTCCGTATGTCGGAATCGAGTCCCGTAAGTTGTAGTGCGTGTCTAATACCTACTCGGTGGTATGTGTGTGTTTACATGGCGTTTGGACGGCCGAGGCGGGTTTTGGGCTCTTTTTTTACTTTTTGCCTAAGTGTTGGCGAGTTTTGCAAACTGGACGATAACTCGGCCTCCGTATGTCGGAATCGAGTCTTGTAAGTTGTAACGCGTGTCTAATACCTATGCGGTGCTATGTGTGTGTTTGCATGGCGTTTAGACAGTTGAGCGTGTTTGGGGCTCTTTTTGGCTTTTTTCTTAATCGTTAATGAAGTTTTGCAAAACTGGACAATAACTCGGCCTCGTGATATCGGAATTGAGTCCCGTAAGTTGTGGGCGCGCGGTCTAAAACCTACGTGGTGCTATGTGTATTTTCCGGCGCGTTTATGCTACCGAGGCGTGTTTGGGTTATTTTTTGGATTTTTGCCTAAGTGTTAACGAGTTTTGCAAACTGGGCGATAACTCGGCCTTCGTATTTCGGAATCGAGTCCCGTAAGTTGTGACGCGTGTCTAATACCTAACCGGTGCTAATTGTGTGTTTGTGTGGCGCTTGGACGGTCGAGGCGGGTTTTGGGATCTTTTTCGGCTTTTTGCCTAAGTGTAGGCGAGTTTTGAAAACTGGGCAATAACTCGACCTCCGTATGTCAAAATCGAGTCCCGTAATTTGTAACGCGTGTCTAAAACCTACGCGATGCTATGTATGTGTTTGCGTGGCATCTAAACGGCCGAGGCGGGTTATGGGCTCTCTTTCGACTTTGTACCTAAGTATTGGCGAGATTTGCAAACTGAGCGATAACTCGGCCTCCGTATATCGGAATCGAGTTCCGTAAATTATAACGCATGTATAATACCTATGCCATGCTATATGTGTGTGTTTGCGTGGTGTTTGGACGGCTGAGGCGGGTTTTGGGTTCTTTTTTGGCTTTTTGCCTAAGTGTTGACGAGTTTTGCAAATTGGGCGATAACTCGGCCTTCGTATATCGGAATCGAGTCCCGTAAGTTGTGACGCGTGTCTAGAACTTACGCGGTGCTATGTGTGTGTTTGCGTGGCGCTTTGTCGGCCGAGGCGGGTTATGAGCTCTTTTTCGGCTTTTTGCCTAAGTGTTGGCGAGTTTTACATACTGGGCAATAACTCGACCTCCGTATGTCAAAATCAAGTCCCGTAAGTTGTAACGTGTATTTAAAATCTACGCGGTACTATGTATGTGTTTGCGTGGCATCTGGACGGCCGAGGTGGGTTATGTGCTCTCTTTCGGCTTTTTGCCTAAGTGTTGGCGAGATTTGCAAACTGAGCGATAACTCGGCCTCCGTATATCGGAATCGAGTTCCGTAAGTTATAACGCATGTATAATACCTACGCTGTGTTATATGTGTGTTTGTGTGGCGTTTGAACGGCCGAGGCTGGTTATGGGCTCTTTTTCGATTTTCTGCCTAAGTGTTGGCGAGTTTTGCAAATTGGGAGATAACTCGGCCTCCGTATGTTAGAATCGAGTCCCATAAGTTGTAGTGCATGTCTAATACCTAGACGGTGCTATGTGTGTGTTTGTATGTCGTTTAGACAGGCGAGGCAGGTTTTGGGCCCTTTTTCGGCTTTTTGCTTAAGTGTTGGCGAGTTTTCTAAACTGGACAATAACTCGCCTCCAGTGCTATCGAATCGAGTCCCGTAAGTCAGGGGCTGCGTGTCTAAAACCCACGTGGTGATATGTGTGTGTTTGCGGCGCTTGAGCGCCAAGGCGGGTTTTGGGTTCTTTTTCAGCTTTTTGCCTAAATGTTGACGAGTTTTGCAAACTGGGCAATAACTCGACCTCCGTATGTCAAAAATCGAGTCCCGTAAGTTGTAACGCGTGTCTAATACCTACACGGTGCTATGTGTGTGTTTGTGTGGCATCTAGACGGCCGAGGCGGGTTATGGACTCTTTTTCGGATTTTTGCCTAAGTGTTGACGAGATTTGCAAACTGGGCGATAACTCGACCTCCGTATATCGGAATCGAGTCCCGTAAGTTGTAACGCGTGTCTAATACCTACGCGGTGCTATGTGTGTTTTTGCATGGCGTTTGGACGGCCGATGCGGGTTTTGGCCTCTTTTTTGGTTTTTTGCCTAAGTGTTGACGAGTTTTGCAAACTGGGCGATAACTCTGCTTTCGTATATAGGAATCGAGTCCCGTAAGTTGTGACGCGTGTCTAATACTTACGCGGTACTATTTGTGTGTTTCTGTGGCGCTTGGACGACCGAGGCGGGTTTTGGGTTCTTTTTCGGCTTTTTGCCTAAGTGTTGGCGATTTTTGCAAACTGGGCAATAACTCGACCTCTGTATGTCAAAATCGAGTCCCGTAAGTTGTAACGCAGATTTAAAATCTACGGTGCTATGTATGTGTGTTTCGCGTGGCATCCGGGCCGCCGAGGCGGGTTATGGGCTCTCTTTCGGCTTTTTGCCTAAATGTTGGCGAGATTTGCAAACTAAGCGATAACTCGGCCTCCGTATATCTGAATCGAGTTCCGTAAATTATAACACATGTATAATACCTACGCTATGCTATATGTGTGTTTACGTGGCATTTGAACGGCTGAGGCGCGTTATGGGCTCTTTTTCGGTTTTTTGCCTAAGTGTTGGCGAGTTTTACAAACTGGGCGATAACTCGGCCTCCATATGTTGGAATCGAGTCCCATAAGTTGTAGCGCGTGTCTAATAACTACACGGTTCTATGTGCGTGTTTGCATGACGTTTGGACGGCCGAGGCGGGTTTTGGGCTCTTTTTTGACTTTTTGCCTAAGTGTTGGCGAGTTTTGCAAACTGGACGATAACTCGGCATCCGTATGTCGGAATCGAGTCCCGTAAGTTGTAACGCGTGTCTAATATCTACGCGGTGCTATGTGTGTGTTTTCATGGCGTTTATACAGGCGAGGCAGGTTTTGGGCTCTTTTTTCAGCTTTTTGCTTAAGTGTTGGCGAGTTTTACAAACTGGACAATAACTCGGCTTCCGTATATCAGAATCGAGTCCCGTAAGTTGTGGCGCGTGTTTAAAATCTACATGGTGATATGTGTGTGTTTACGTGGTGTTTGGACGACTGAGGCGGGTTTTGGGTTCTTTTTTGGCTTTTTGCCTAAGTGTTGACGAGTTTTGCAAACTGGGCGATAACTCGGCCTTCGTATATAGGAATCGAGTCCCGTAAGTTGTGACGCGTGTCTAGAACTTAAGCGATGCTATGTGTGTGTTTGCGTGGCGCTTGGACGGCCGAGGCAGGTTTTGGGTTCTTTTTCGACTTTTTACCTAAGTGTTGGCGAGTTTTGCAAACTGGGCAATAACTCGACCTCCGTATGTCAAAATCAAGTCCCGTAAGTTGTAACGCCTGTCTAAAACCTATGCGGTGCTATGTATGTGTTTGCGTGGCATCTGGACGGCCGAGGCGGGTTATGGGCTCTCTTTCAGTTTTTGCCTAAGTGTTGGCGAGATTTGCAAACTGAGCTATAACTCAGCCTCCGTATATCAGAATCGAGTTCCGTAAGTTATAACGCATGTATAATACCTACGCTGTGCTATATGTGTGTTTGCGTGGCGTTTGAACAGCCGAGGCGGGTTATGGGGTCTTTTTCGGTTTTTTGCCTAAGTGTTGGCGAGTTTTGCAAACTAGGAGATAACTCGGCCTCCGTATGTTGGAATCGAGTCCCATAAGTTGTAGCGCGTGTCTAATACCTAGACGGTCCCATAAGCCCCCGAATCCGGGTACTTGAAACCCGAACTCAGTGCTTCACGATACCATTTCTATAAGCTAAATAATACAATAGTAATATTACATTCAAACTTAATTTACATAAATCAAAGTTTACTTCCCAGGTACGAGACCTTCAAATACATTCCTTACAATACTTGAATAGATACCAATGCAACTATAACCCTTAACTCATAATACACACTTATTCGATCAGCTTTCCTTTTCCTTTGTTCGTGCCTGAGCCTTCGGGTTGCTCATACATAACTGAAAACATTTAATTTAAGCAAGGATGAGCATTTGAGTGCCCAGCAAGTAATAGCAATTATATATATATTTGAAAGAATATAAGTATTCTCTTTACATAACACTTCAACAACGAAGCAAAAGTTTTGAAGTAATCCGTCATCGATAAAAAGATTCACATAACAACTCTCTTTCAAATTCTTGAAATGAGGCTCCACCCATGAATAGGGTTTAAGAAACATACTATGAAAATGGTTTTTCATTTTTGAAAAGGTTTAACAGAAATTCATCCGCAAACCGGCATAACTTACGGGCACAGAGGGTGATCACTTCGTTGTACCACCTCAGATTGATCAATACTACATAATTTGAACAAAATTCATCGCTCACCCTTTGTGTCTACCAAGCGCATAAAAATTTTCCCATTATCGGGATGTTCATACATGCTCGGTTCCAAACCCAAGGTTTTAATCTTGCTTTCAACAATAATATGTAATTCAACATATATATATACGGGTAATTGAAAAAGTGTATCAACATGTGAATAAATGCCATGATTATCCAAGTGGGGACACTTGTGTAACCATTTAGAAATCAACTTAATGTAATATATATCCGAAAGTTAACATATTGATAATCAAAGCATACATAATGCAGACATGGGAATAGAATAATTTCGAAACTTCTTACTCATGTCCATTGCATAAAGGAAATGCAAAGGTAGGATACTTTCCTGATTTGTTGATTACAAATCTCAACTTAGGTTTTTTCTCTTTATCACAACCTATCAATAAGCAGATCATTCGTTCGATTAGAACAATATATCATAACACATTGTACTGTCAATTACGGTCAGCACATAGTCTAATTACGTCATCACATAATCGCAGTGATCATACTTTTAGTTCATATTCTATACTTTTATACATTTTTCAAATATCTCACCCATGCTCTTACAGAAGTCTTTTCTTTCTATTATAGAATCGACAGCGGGTTTTGCTGCATCGCAAGCAATGACTTTTATCGGGTAAATACTGAGTCTAAGACTCTTATTCTATACCTCAACATCTGTAAATATCAGACATTTTACTTTTAATCATTTTCGAATTTTCCAGAAATTGAAAAATTTAAAATAAATCAAATCTGTCACTCAAGGGCTTATAGAGATATAACTGTTACTATGGGTGCTCTTCATCAAATCCTGGACTTCATAACCTGTTCTCAAGTCAGCTAGTTTGACCGGATATAACTTTCAAACGTCGGAATCATAATTACATGATTTAAACATTAAGCAATTTCATTAATTTATATTAAACTATTAATGAAACCATTGCCAAAATATAAAAGTTATTTATAATAACTCAAACTATTTTTAAAACATTTATATTACCCTTAAATGATTTTTAAAACAATTAAAATCATTTTTAAATAATCATCATTAATATATAAATATTAATGTACTATTCATCCAAATATTAAAAGTCATTTATTATAACTTAAAATATTTTTAAATCCTTAATATCCTCTTTAAATGATTTTTAAATAAATAAAATCATTTTAAACTATTTATTTAATAATAATTATTAAATAAACTAAATATCATTAATATTATCTTAATATCATTAATATATAATTAATTAATGAAATTCATCACAAAATATTAAAAGTCATGGAAATAACTTAAAAGTATTTTCTTATACTGTAATATAATTTTTCATGATTTTCATGAATTAAAACTATTTTTAAATAATTTATTTAATATTATAATTAAATAAATAAATACCTTTTATATTCTAAAAATACTAAATATTTTTGAAATATACTCAAAATAGTTAAAAACTATTTTTTAGGACTTTTAAATAATTTTTCATAATTTATTTGGTATTTTTTATAATTAAAATCTAATTTTTCTAATTTTTAAATTAATTTTAGGAAAATAAAATGCTAATCTGTCGTTAGTTAGCACCTATAGCGACAGTAACTGTCATTATAGGTGTTCTTGAGCCTACCCAGCATTTCATAAGGCGTAACCAAGTGGCCTACTTTGACCGTGAATAACTCTCTCATCTTAACGAATTTGGACAATCTATAAATTTGATCTTGTAGAGGAATTACAGACTCACAATCTCCAATAATCATAACCTCTAAACAAACATCGAGTGGGATAAATCACCATCAAAGTAGTTACCAAAGTCGTTTCTTCACGAAGAACAGTTCGAGGTGCCTACTTTGGACCTCTATAACTTGATGATCGTGGTAACGTTTATGTGATCTATCAATTCCAAAGGTGTAGACAACATGTAGGACTACAACTCTAACACTTAAAATCATCATAAAACAAGAAAGCAAGCATCTAAATTATGGTCAAACCTTGTCGTAAAAATTAACACTTAGAAAATTGTGGGTCGCCTTTACTTTTTTCGTCAATGCCGGCCAACCCACTGACCTTAAATAACTCTTAATTCAGAATATATATGGACCGATTCTTTTTGGAGGTTAAATATCACATAACAAGCTACACATATCAACCTTTAGAACAAAAAACACATTAAATATGACCGAGATATAAGGCCTGACATTTGCCAAAAAATATTTTCTGGACACTTAGAATATTTTCTAGGTTTGAAAAATAGCCGGTCAATGCCGGTCAACCCAATTTGACCGCTTATAAATCCCGATATACAATAGATATAGACCTGATTCCTTTTGGAATCTAAAGACCACATAACAAGCTACACCTAACAACTTTTTAAACAACAAAAACAAAGAAATAATCATGAGATATAAGTCTTGACATTTGCCCAAAAATCACAGAATTCGGTTTTTCCAACTTGCTCAAATCTTCAAATTCGTGCACTTTGATGTTATGGGTTCATGATTTTACAACTCAGAACATTAATAGACTCCCTATTACACTACTTTAAACAATCAATTGCATCAATTAACATCAAATCGAAGGATTTCAAAATTAGGGAATTTCATACCTTTTCTAGCTTCGATTTTTGATTTTTTTTCTGGCTTTGATGCTTCTGATTTGTTGTTTGTGATGGCTGGGCTTTGATTAGGAGCTTATGGGAAAGATAATTTCGTTGGTAAGAGCTTGAGAGAGTAAAGCTAGGTGTTTGCTATAATTTTAGTGTACAAATGAGTTTAATCTCTTCCTAATTTATAGAATTGATTGAATCAATCAATGTAAGGGCTGATAATTGATGGTGTAATGACATAGAAGCATAGATAAATTCTAGAATATGGTAGGTGGCTAGATTTTGTGGACAAGTGGTAGCAATAAGACATAAATAATGCATTTTCCCTTTTCTTTAATTTAATTTTTTTTTTTTTTATACATTGGATGCTAAAGTGGGATGATTCCCTTGTTTGATAGTTGATAGCATGTAGGGTAAGCATGTTGGGCATCCTTGTTGCAAGATCCCATCAACAATGTAAGTAATAATACACTAAAATGACAAAAAGGGTATTTTGGTCATTTCACATATAATTCCAAGGGCATTTTTGTAAAAGGCCATTAAATGTAATATTTAACCATTAGATTATAATTCTTACCATTTACCAATTAATTTCTATCATTTGGTAATTTAAAACATTTATATAATAACATCGTAATTAAATCCGGTAATTTTAAATTAGGGTTTTCTAATTAGGGTTTCTTAACGTTATCAATTGGGGTTTCCTAATTGACCATTAGGTTCTCTAATTATCTGTGTATGATCTAACACAACGGTCATTATGATCTCTAACTTCAACCGATTAGGGTTGTAATAATTAGGGTTTGTCCTGATTATCGGTAGTAAAAATAGTAATTAGGGTTTTCTTCTAATTACCAGGCATTCGATGTACACAATAACTTCATATACACAAGAACTTCATATACTACTCGGTCATTTCTCATAACCGAAGTTTAATAATTAGGGTTTCACAAAGACGGTAATATGCTATGACCTAATTGGACCGTCATTGCTCAATATTACCTATCTCAGCATACACAAGACATAATTATTGTAGATCAGTAAAATTATTATAACAATAATATAATATTATTATTCAGATCTCTTGATCACAATCCCAATTCGTGGTTTGGATCTCATATCGACTTTCTTTCTTACACAACATCAATAATCAAGTTAAAATAATTAACCTAAATATTCGAATAAATCATATAATAAAATATTTATTATATAATTCTAATTATCACTTCATATATTATTCCCAATCATGTTATAATGGAAAAATAATTAATAAAAACATTTTCGCTATGTAAATTAATTACAATAAAATATAATTTGTAGTAATTAATTATTCCAAAATTATTTCTAATTTTTCAAGTAATAAATATATTCATATTTATCGCTCACATTACTAGACACTTATTCTCGTCATTAAATAAATAAAAAAAATTTATATTAAAATTTCTTAATTATTTTATTTAGAAATCTCGTTATTACATTCACCTCCCTTATAAGGATTCCGCCCCGTAATCACCGCATCTAAAACTCATAAGCATAAGGGTACATAAAGACATATAATCATCAGACGTAGACCTTGATCGAATCGATCTTTAACTATTCTTCACAACACTCTAATTAGGCAGAAATTTGATTTCTAAAAGAACTCAAAATTTCTTTATAAAATCACCTACTATATATATATATATATAAACATATAAGATATATAAGTGATTCACATAGCACCTGGAGTTCTGTTCCCAGCTGCCAATGTATCCTGGACCGTCATGTTGTAGACCCTCGGAGTTGCTAACGTTGGGGTACTGGTTGAGTGTGGTCCTGTTGTTGCTAAAGAACCACTATTTCTCCCGGTGGTTATGTTTCATGTCTCCATTCCCCTCTTTGGACAGTTCTTCACCTGATGCTCAGTCGATCTGCACATGAAGCATCCACTGATCTTCCTTGAGTTGGGGCAGTTGGGAGAGATATGACCCTCTTGCCTGCACTTAAAGCACTTGAACTTACCCTTTAGACACTCGCCAGAGTGATTCTTTCCGCAGATTCTTACCGCCGCACTCACCGCTTTCTTTGTATCTTCCGCTTCACTTGAACATTCCTGAAAAATTCCTTATCCTCTTCTCACCCCGATTCCCACTACTACTTTCTATCTTCACCGCTCCTCCCGACTTGTTCTTGTTCTTTTTCTCCTTGTTGTAGAGGCTCATGGCCTCACTTCCCTGCTCAACTATGATAGTTTTTTCCATGAGTCTAGTAAAAGTATCTATTTGCAAGATCGCCACCTTATTATAGAGCGTGGTTTTAAGCCCACTCAAACCTCCTTGCCTTTCTAGCTTCAGACTCACTTGATGTGGAGCAAACCTAGCCAACTCATTAAATCTTGGCAGATATACTCAAGAATAGTCATGTTTTTCCTGTTTTAACTCCGTGAATTTTACCTCCATTCTAGATCAGATACTAACAGAGAGATAGTTTTCGAAAAATAAATCCTTAAACCTATCCCAAGTAATTTCTTCTTCTCCTGCCCGAGTTTTATTTGCCTCCCACCAAAAGTTAGCCTCCCTTTTTATCATATAAGTGGCAAAAGCGGTCTTTTTGCCCTCATCAACTCTAGCAATTATGAACGCCTTTTCTATTTCATTCACCCATGTCCTGGCTTCAGAGGGTCGGTGATCCTCTGAACTCTGGTGGTCCTACTGCTTTGAAGTCTTTGAATTTTGCCAAGCGATTATCTGGTTGGTTCCTCGCATTTGGTATTCCTCCTCACGCTTTCGAGCCATCATGTTTGCAAAGTTTTACATCGCCTCTGGCCGTTGTTCTCCAAAGATTAGTAGATTCTTCTACCCTTTGGTTTCGAAGTTCGATTTGATTGGCAGCATTATCTCGTTAAATAAAACCATAAATTATACCTTTACATTTTAAACATTATTGCATAAGATTAATGTATTAAACTCATTTCATTTCTCAACTTAGATTCATATTCATTTATCGAATATTTACATAGCACATACTGTTTTAATCAACAGCTATCCCTTTGTGACTACGAAAGTCGGGATTTAAAATTTTGACCAACATAAAAGTTAAGAAAAAAAAGTTCATTACTTATCACACACATTACATAAACACAAAGATAACCCATACCACTTATTTACCAAGCCTTTCTTCTTGGACATTCATTTGCTCGATGTCCTTCCATTCCACAATTAAAACATCCACCTTGCTTATAGTTGTGGCAACGAGGAGAGGTATGTCCCTCACGGCCGCAAATATAACATATCTTCTTCCCTTTCTTCTTATCGTGTTTTCCTAAGTCGATCTTCTACCTTTCTTTTTCCCTTATCTCTCTGAGCTGAACACGATGTGTTGCTTGAGGCTCCCATCTGGTCAATTTGGACTTTGAGCTTATCTTGCTCTTCCATTGTTTCTAGCAACGCTTGACGCAGTTGGATATTAAGAAACGTCTCTATCTCCCACAACCTTTCCAATGTAGCAACTTTGTTCTCCAGATCCTGCACCTCCGTTGATGCTTGAGCAGCTTCAACTTTAGTGTCTGAATCACTATCTGTCAAATCCACCATTTCTGGATCTGATACTACATTTTCCACTATAGCCACCTCGTCTGATTTGGGTTCCTGGTAAGCTTCTATTTCAGCTGTTTGCCTTGATATTAGCTCGGGGGTATGGACCTGATCCTTCTTATTCCACATATCTTTTCCACCAGACATCTACATACATAAGTTACCCTGATTAGCATATAGTATATATACACAGCAATCAAGAGTTTTATATACATTGTCTCTTATTTTGTTTGACGATGAATTATTCAATTCTCATCAACACCTATCTTTCTCCGCCGAAAGGTCGCTCCATCCACTCTGCATCAAACGCATAAAGAGAGATGTCTAAAGCCCGCCCAAGGTATATATCCCGTGTCTTTGGCTTCTATCTCAACCTTCAACTGTCCTATCTCAGATCTCCTCTCTGCTCCAACCTCCTCGTAACTCCTGGCTTAACTCCATACAGGTTTCGGTGAGAAGCAAGGCCCTCTTCTTTGGAAATCTTGAGAGTACGATTTCGGCCTCCGCATTTCGACTCTAACCTTTAAGTCATCGCTCCTAACTATCAAATCTCTTATCATCTTATCGTCTGCGTGGTACTCTCTCGCTCCAGTCCATCGTCCTTGGGTCAAGGAATTACTACTTTGACTTTCGTCATCCATCCTATGACCACAATAAACGAGACAACATTAGTACCAAATAAAATATATTCATCGGTAAAATGAAGGAATATTTTATTTAGTACAACTAAAACTTGATGGATCTCTTGACTCATCATATCCTATAACTCCTCACCAGAGTACTTCATCTCTCCGGTTCATCAATATTTATCTTAACTTTCGTTTCTCCATTCTACTAAGGTTATAACCTAGGTTTCGATCGCTAACGTTTATAACCTACAACTTTGATAACAACTCGTGACGCCCCGAATCTGGGTACTTGAAACCGAACTCAATTGCTTCACGATACCATTTCTATAAGCTAAATAATACAATAGTAATATTACATTCAAACTTAATTTACATACATCAAAGTTTACTTTCCTGTGCACGAGACCTTCAAATACATTCCTTACAATACTTGAATAGATACCAATGCAACTATAACCCTTAACTCATAATACACACTTATTCGATCGCCTTTCCTTTTCCTTTGTTCGTGCTCGAGCCTTCTAAGTCGTTCATACATACATAACGAAAACATTTAATTTAAGCAAGGATGAGCATTTGAGTGCCCAAAGTAAGTAATAGCAATTATATATATAATTTGAAAGAATATAAGTATTCTCTTTACATAACACTTCAACAACGAAGCAAAAGTTGTGAAGTAATCCAGACCGATAAAAGATTCACATAACAACTCTCTTTCAAATTCTTGAAATGAGGCTCCACCCATGAATAGGGTTTAAGAAACATACTATGAACATGGTTTTTCATTTTCAAAAGGTTTAGCGAAATTCATCCAGAACCCAAGATAACTTACGGGCACAGAGGGTGATCAATTCAGTGCATTGTACCAGATTGATCAATACTACATAATTTGAACGAAATTCATCCGCTCACCCTTTGTCCAATAAGTCAAGCGATAAAATTTTCCCATTATCGGGATGTTCATACATGCCCGGTTCCAAACCCAAGGTTTTAATCTTGCTCAACAATAATATGTAATTCAACATATATATATATATACTGTAATTGAAAAAGTGTATCAACATGTGAATAAATGCCATGATTATCCAAGTGGGGACACTTGTGTAACCATTTAGAAATCAACTTAATGTAATATATATCCGAGTTAACATGTTGATAATCAAAGCATACATAATCTATACAGAATAGAATAATTCAAACTTTACTCATGTCCATCAGATAAAGGAAATGCAAAGGTAGGATATCACCGACGGTTGATTACAAATCTCAACTTAGGTTTTATCTCTTTATCACAACCTATCAATAAGCAGATCATTCGTTCGATTAGAACAATATATCATAACACATTGTACTGTCAATTACGGTCAGCACATAGTCTAATTACGTCATCACATAATCGCAGTGATCATACTTTTAGTTCATATTCTATACTTTTATACATTTTTCAAATATCTCACCCATGCTCTTACAGAAGTCTTTTCTTTCTATTATAGGGTCTAACAGTTGTCGGTGTACCGACAGCTTTATCGGGTAAATACTGAGTCTAAGACTCTTATTCTATACCTCAACATCTGTAAATATCAGACATTTTACTTTTAATCATTTTCGAATTTTCCAGAAATTGAAAAATTTAAAATAAATCAAATCTGCCACTCAAGGGCTTATAGAGATATACTTTGTTACTATGGGTGCTCTTCATCAAATCTCGGACTTCATAACCGGTTTCTCAAGTCAATTTAGTTTGATTTGGATATAACTTTCAAACGCTTCGGAATCATAATTACATGATTTAAACATTAAACAATTCCATTAATTTATATTAAACTATTAATGAAACCATTGCTAAAATATAAAAGTTATTTATAATAACTCAAACTATTTTTAAAACATTTATATTACCCTTAAATGATTTTTAAAACAATTAAAATCATTTTAAATAATCACCATTAATATATAAATATTAATGTATTATTCATCCAAATATTAAAAGTCATTTATTATAACTTAAAATATTTTTAAATCCTTAATATCCTCTTTAAATGATTTTTAAATAAATAAAACCATTTTTAAACTATTTATTTAATAATAATTATTAAATAAACTAAATATCATTAATATTATCTTAATATCATTAATATATAATTAATTAATGAAATTCATCACAAAATATTAAAAGTCAAGGAAATAACTTAAAGTATTTTCTTATACCGTAATATAATTTTTCATGATTTTTCATGAATTAAAACTATTTTTAAATAATTTATTTAATATTATAATTAAATAAATAAATACTTTTTATATTCCAAAAATACTAAATATTTTTGAAATATACTCAAAATAGTTAAAACTATTTTTCGGACTTTTAAATAATTTTTCATAATTTATTTGGTATTTTATATAATTAAAATCTAATTTTTCTAATTTTTAAATTAATTTTTGAAAAATAAAATGCTAATCTGTCAAGCTAAAGGCACCTATATAGCTTATGTAACCGTCATCGCTATAGTGTGTTCTTGAGCCTACCAGCATTTCATAAGGCGTAACCGAAAGTGGCCTACTTTGACCGTGAATAACTCTCTCATCTTAACGAATTTGGACAATCTATAAATTTGATCTTGTAGAGGAATTACCAGACTACAATCTCCAATAATCATAACCTCTAAACAAACATCAGAGCTGGGATAAATCAGCCATCAAAGTAGCTACCAAAGCTGTTCTTCACGAAGAACAGTTCGAGGTGCCTACTTTGGACCTCTATAACTTGATGATCGTGTAACGTTTATGTGATCTATCAATTCCAGTGTGTAGAAAACATGTAGGACTACAACTCTAACACTTAAAATCATCATAAAAACAAGAAAGCAAGCATCTAAATTATGGTCAAACCTTGTCAGAAAAATTAACACTTAGAATATTGTGGGTCGCCTTGAATTTTTACAGTCGTCAATGTCACAACCCACTTTGACCTTAAATAACTCTTAATCCGTAATATATATGGACCTGATTCTTTTTGGAGGTTAAATATCACATAACAAGCTACACATATCAACCTTTAGAACAAAAAACACATTAAATATGACCGAGATATAAGGCCTGACATTTGCCAAAAAATATTTTCTGGACACTTAGAATATTTTCTAGGTTTGAAAACAATATGGTCATCTTGGCCAACCCAATTTGACCGCTTATAAATCCCGATATACAATAGATATAGACCTGATTCCTTTTGGAATCTAAAGACCACATAACAAGCTACACCTAACAACTTTTAAACAACAAAAAAAAGTAAATAATCACAGAGATATAAGTCTTGACATTTGCCCAAAAATCATGTAATTCGGTTTTTCCAACTTGCTCAAATCTTCAAATTCGTGCACTTTGATGTTATGGGTTCATGATTTTACAATCCGTAACATTAATAGACTCCTATTACACTACTTTAAACAATCAATTGCATCAATTAACATCGAATCGAAGGATTTCAAAATTAGAATTTCATACCTTTTCTACTAACTCGATTTTTTGATTTTTTTTCTGGCTTTGATGCTTCGATTTGTTGTTTGTGATGGTCGGGCTTTGATTAGGAGCTTATGGGAAAGATAATTTCGTTGGTAAGAGCTTGAGAGAGTAAAGCTAGGTGTTTGCTATAATTTTAGTGTACAAATGAGTTTAATCTCTTCCTAATTTATAGAATTGATTGAATCAATCAATGTAAGGGCTGATAATTGATGGTGTAATGACATAGAAGCATAAGTAAATTCTAGAATATGGTAGGTGGCTAGATTTTGTGGACAAGTGGTAGCAATAAGACATAAATAATGCATTTTCCCTTTTCTTTAATTTAAATTTTTTTTTTTTATACATTGGATGCTAAAGTGGGATGATTCCCTTGTTTGATAGTTGATAGCATGTAGGGTAAGCATGTTGGGCATCCTTGTTGCAAGATCCCATCAACAATGTAAGTAATAATACACTAAAATGACAAAAAGGGTATTTTGGTCATTTCACATATAATTCCAAGGGCATTTTTGTAAAAGGCCATTAAATGTAATATTTAACCATTAGATTATAATTCTTACCATTTACCAATTAATTTCTATCATTTGGTAATTTAAAACATTTATATAATAACATCGTAATTAAATCCGGTAATTTTAAATTAGGGTTTTCTAATTAGGGTTTCTTAACGTTATCAATTGGGGTTTCCTAATTGACCATTAGGGTTCTCTAATTATCTGTGTATGATCTAACACAGTCATTATGATCTCTAACTTCAACCGATTAGGGTTGTAATAATTAGGGTTTGTCCTAGTTATCAGCGTAAAAATAGTAATTAGGGTTTTTCTTCTAATTACCGACATTCGTGTACACAATAACTTCATATACACAGTAAACTTCATATACTACTCAGTCATTTCTCATAACTGAGTTTAATAATTAGGGTTTCACAGCACGGTAATATGCTATGACCTAATTGACCGTCATTGCTCAATATTACCTATCGCATATACATACACGCATACATAATTATCAGATGTAAAATTATTATAACAATAATATAATATTATTATTCAGTATCTCTTGATCACAATCCCAATTCGTGGTTTGGATCTCATATCCGACTTTCTTTCTTACACAACATCAATAATCAAGTTAAAATAATTAACCTAAATATTCTCAATAAATCATATAATAAAATATTTATTATATAATTCTAATTATCACTTCATATATTATTCCCAATCATGTTATAATGGAAAAATAATTAATAAAAACATTTCGCATGTAAATTAATTACAATAAAATATAATTTGTAGTAATTAATTATTCCAAAATTATTTCTAATTTTTCAAGTAATAAATATATTCATATTTATCGCTCACATTACTAGACACTTATTCTCGCTATTAAATAAATAAAAAATTTATACTTAAAATTTCTTAATTATTTTATTTAGGAAATCTCTCGTTATTACATTCACCTCCCTTATAAGGATTCCGTCCCCAGAATCACCGCTCTAAAACTCATAAGCATAAGGGTACATAAAGACATATAATCATCAGACGTAGACCTTGATCGAATCGATCTTTAACTATTCTTCACAACACTCTAATTAGCGTAAATTTGATTTCTAAAAGAACTCAAAATTTCTTTATAAAATCACCTACTATATATATATATATATATATAAACATATAAGATATATAAGTGATTCACATAAGACTTTTTGGAGTTCTCGCTCTCACCGCCAATGTATCCTGGACCGTCATGTTGTAGACCCTGAGTTGCTAACGTTAGGTTTGGTTGAGTGTGGTCTGTTGTTGCTAAAGAACCACTATTTCTCCCGGTGGTTATGTTTCCTGTCTCCATTCCCCTCTTTGGACAGTTCTTCACCTGATGCTCAGTCGATCCGCACATGAAGCATCCACTGATCTTCCTTGAGTTGGGGCAGTTGGGAGAGATATGACCCTCTTGCCCGCACTTAAAGCACGCGAACTTACCCTTTAGACACTCGCCAGAGTGATTCTTTCCGCAGTTCTTGCACTGCACTACCTGCTTCTTTGTATCTTCCTGCTTCACTTGAACATTCCCTGAAAAATTCCTTATCCTCTTCTCACCCCGATTCCCACTACTACTTTCTATCTTCACTGCTCCTCCTGACTTGCTCTTGTTCTTTTTCTCCTTGTTGTAGAGGCTCATGGCCTCACTTCCCTGTTCAACTATGATAGCCTTTTCCATGAGTACTGCAAAAGTATCTATTTGCAAGATCGCCACCTTATTATAGAGCCAGGTTTTAAGCCCATTTCAAAACCTCCTTGCCTTTCTAGCTTCAGACTCACTTGATGTGGAGCAAACCTAGCTAACTCATTAAACTTAGCAGATATACTCGTAATAGTCATGTTTTCCTGTTTTAACTCCAGGAATTTTACCTCCATTCTAGACTGCATACTAACAGAGAGATAGTTTTCGAAAAATAAATCCTTAAACCTATCCCAAGTAATTTCTTCTTCTCCTGCTCGAGTTTTATTTGCCTCCCACCAAAAGTTAGCCTCCCCTTTTATCATATAAGTGGCAAAAGCGGTCTTTTGCCCCTCATCAACTCTAGCAATTATGAACGCCTTTTCTATTTCATTCACCCATGTCTGGGCTTCTGTAGGGTCAGCTGATCCTCTGAACTCTGGTGGTCCTACTGCTTTGAAGTCTTTGAATTTTGCCAAGCGATTATCTGGTTGGTTCCCTGCAGCTGGTATTCCCTGCTGCATAGCCTGAGCCATCATGTTTGCAAAGTTTTACATCGATTCGGGCCATCGTTCTCCAAAGATTAGTAGATTCTTCTACCCTTTGGTTTCGAAGTTCGATTTGATTGGCGGCATTATCTGGTTAAATAAAACCATAAATTATACCTTTACATTTTAAACATTATTGCATAAGATTAATGTATTAAACTCATTTCATTTCTCAACTTAGATTCATATTCATTTATCGAATATTTACATAGCACATACTGTTTTAATCAACAGCTATCCCTTTGTGACTACGAAAGTCGGGATTTAAAATTTTGACCAACATAAAAGTTAAAAAAAAAAAGTTCATTACTTATCACACACATTACATAAACACAGCATAACCCATACCACTTATTTACCAAGCCTTTCTTCTTGGACATTCATTTGCTCGATGTCCTTCCATTCCACAATTAAAACATCCACCTTGCTTATAGTTGTGGCAACGAGGAGAGGTATGTCCCTCACGGCCGCAAATATAACATATCTTCTTCCCTTTCTTCTTATCAGGTTTTCCTAAGTCAGGATCTTCTACCTTTCTTTTTCCCTTATCTCTCGGAGCTGAACACGATGTGTTGCTTGAGGCTCCCATCTGGTCAATTTGGACTTTGAGCTTATCTTGCTCTTCCATTGTTTCTAGCAACGCTTGACGCAGTTGGATATTAAGAAACGTCTCTATCTCCCACAACCTTTCCAACGTAGCAACTTTGTTCTCCAGATCCTGCACCTCCGTTGATGCTTGAGCAGCTTCAACTTTAGTGTCTGAATCACTATCTGTCAAATCCACCATTTCTGGATCTGATACTACATTTTCCACTATAGCCACCTCGTCTGATTTGGGTTCCTGGTAAGCTTCTATTTCAAATTTGTTTGCCTTGATATTAGCTTTGGGGTATGGACCTGATCCTTCTTATTCCACATATCTTTTCCACCAGACATCTACATACATAAGTTACCCTGATTAGCATATAGTATATATACACAGCAATCAAGAGTTTTATATATATTGTCTCTTATTTTGTTTGACGATGAATTATTCAATTCTCATCAACGCCATATCTTTCTCTGTAGAAAGGTCGCTTCCATCCACTCTCTGATCGTAAACGCATAAAGGAGATGTCTAAAGCCCGCTCCAAGGTATATATCCTCCGGTGTCTTTGGCTTCTATCTCAACCTTCAACTGTCTCTATCTCAGATCTCCTCTCGCTCCAACCTCCCTCAGAATCTCGGCTTAACTCCATCTCGTGTTTCGGTGAGAAGCGCCCTTGATCGGGCTTTGGAAATCTTGAGAATACGATTTCGCGCTCCGCTTTTCGACTCTAACCTTTAAGTCATCGTTCCTAACTATCAAATCTCTTATCATCTTACCGTCTGTCAGGTACTCCTCGCTAGAGTCCATCGTCTCTTGGGTCAAGGAATTACTACTTTGACTTTCGTCATCCATCCTATGACCACAATAAACGAGACAACATTAGTACCGAAATAAAATATATTCATCGGTAAAATGAAGGAATATTTTATTTAGTACAACTAAAACTTGATGGATCTCTTCGACTCATCATATCCTATAACTCCTCACCAGAGTACTTCATCTCCTGGTTCACTGAATATTTATCTTAACTTTCGTTCTCCATTCTACTAAGGTTATAACCTAGGTTTCGTACTGCTAACGTTTATAACCTACAACTTTGATAACAACCTGTGACGCCCCCGAATCCGGGTACTTGAAACCCGAACTCAGTGCTTCACGATACCATTTCTATAAGCTAAATAATACAATAGTAATATTACATTCAAACTTAATTTACATACATCAAAGTTTACTTCCCAGGTACGAGACCTTCAAATACATTCCTTACAATACTTGAATAGATACCAATGCAACTATAACCCTTAACTCATAATACACACTTATTCGATCAGCTTTCCTTTTCCTTTGTTCGTGCCTGAGCCTTCGGGTTACTCATACATAACTGAAAACATTTAATTTAAGCAAGGATGAGCATTTGAGTGCCCAGCAAGTAATAGCAATTATATATATAAGCTGAAAGAATATAAGTATTCTCTTTACATAACACTTCAACAACGAAGCAAAAGTTGTGAAGTAATCCGTACTGATAAAAGATTCACATAACAACTCTCTTTCAAATTCTTGAAATGAGGCTCCACCCATGAATAGGGTTTAAGAAACATACTATGAACATGGTTTTTCATTTTCGAAAAGGTTTAGCGAGAAATTCATCCCAAAACCTAAGATAACTTACGAGCACGAGAGGGTGATCGGCCCAGATTGTACCTGTGATTGATCAATACTACATAATTTGAACGAAATTCATCGCTCACCCTTTGTCTCGCCAAGCGCATAAAAATTTTCCCATTATCGGGATGTTCATACATGCACGGTTCCAAACAGAAGGTTTTAATCTTGCTCAACAATAATATGTAATTCAACATATATATATATATATACGGGTAATTGAAAAGTGTATCAACATGTGAATAAATGCCATGATTATCCAAGTGGGGACACTTGTGTAACCATTTAGAAATCAACTTAATGTAATATATATCTCGAGTTAACATGTTGATAATCAAAGAATACATAATCTGTACATGAATAGAATAATTCTGAAACTTCTTACTCATGTCCATTGCATAAAGGAAATGCAAAGGTAGGATACTTACTCGATTTGGTCGATTACAAATCTCAACTTAGGTTTTATCTCTTTATCACAACCTATCAATAAGCAGATCATTCGTTCGATTAGAACAATATATCATAACACATTGTACTGTCAATTACGGTCAGCACATAGTCTAATTACGTCATCACATAATCGCAGTGATCATACTTTTAGTTCATATTCTATACTTTTATACATTTTTCAAATATCTCACCCATGCTCTTACAGAAGTCTTTTCTTTCTATTATAGGGTCTATACAGGTTTTGACCGATTATGGCAAGCTGACTTTATCGAGTAAATCTTGAGTCTAAGACTCTTATTCTATACCTCAACATCTCAGTAAATATCGGACATTTTACTTTTTTAATCATTTTGAATTTTCCGTAAATTGAAAAATTTAAAATAAATCAAATCGCCACTCAAGGGCTTATAGAGATATAAGCTTTATTACTATGGGTGCTCTTCATCAAATCTCGGACTTCATAACCTAGGTTCTCAAGTCAAATTTAGTTTGGACAGGATATAACTTTCAAACGTCGGAATCATAATTACATGATTTAAACATTAAACAATTCCATTAATTTATATTAAACTATTAATGAAACCATTGCTAAAATATAAAAGTTATTTATAATAACTCAAACTATTTTTAAAACATTTATATTACCCTTAAATGATTTTTAAAACAATTAAAATCATTTTTAAATAATCACCATTAATATATAAATATTAATGTATTATTCATCCAAATATTAAAAGTCATTTATTATAACTTAAAATATTTTTAAATCCTTAATATCCTCTTTAAATGATTTTTAAATAAATAAAACCATTTTTAAACTATTTATTTAATAATAATTATTAAATAAACTAAATATCATTAATATTATCTTAATATCATTAATATATAATTAATTAATGAAATTCATCACAAAATATTAAAAGTCGAGGGAAATAACTTAAAGTATTTTTTATACCGAGAATATAATTTTTCATGATTTTTCATGAATTAAAACTATTTTTAAATAATTTATTTAATATTATAATTAAATAAATAAATACTTTTTTATATTCCAAAAATACTAAATATTTTTGAAATATACTCAAAATAGTTAAAAACTATTTTTGAGACTTTTAAATAATTTTTCATAATTTATTTGGTATTTTTATAATTAAAATCTAATTTTTCTAATTTTTAAATTAATTTTTGAAAATAAAATGCTAGCGTCGTTAAAGGCACCTATAGCTTGGCAGGTAACTGTCATTATAGGTGTTCTTGAGCCTACCCAGTTTTATAAGGCGTAGGAAAGTGGCCTACTTTGACCGTGAATAACTCTCTCATCTTAACGAATTTGGACAATCTATAAATTTGATCTTGTAGAGGAATTGCAGACTACAATCTCCAATAATCATAACCTCTAAACAAACATCGATTTGGGATAAATCGACCATCAAAGTAGCTACCAAAGTTGTTCTTCACGAAGAACAGTTCGAGGTGCCTACTTTGGACCTCTATAACTTGATGATCGTGTAACGTTTATGTGATCTATCAATTCCAGTGTGTAGACAACATGTAGGACTACAACTCTAACACTTAAAATCATCATAAAAACAAGAAAGCAAGCATCTAAATTATGGTCAAACCTTGTCAGAAAAATTAACACTTAGAATATTGTGGGCTGCCCAGAATTTTCTGGTCAATGCCGGTCAACCCACTCTGACCTTAAATAACTCTTAATCCGTAATATATATGGACCTGATTCTTTTTGGAGGTTAAATATCACATAACAAGCTACACATATCAACCTTTAGAACAAAAAACACATTAAATATGACCGAGATATAAGGCCTGACATTTGCCAAAAAATATTTTCTGGACACTTAGAATATTTTCTAGGTTTGAAAAATAATGGAGGTCAATCTTAAATCAACCCAATTTGACCGCTTATAAATCCCGATATACAATAGATATAGACCTGATTCCTTTTGGAATCTAAAGACCACATAACAAGCTACACCTAACAACTTTTAAACAACAAAAACAGTAAATAATCACAGAGATATAAGTCTTGACATTTGCCCAAAAATCACAGAATTCGGTTTTTCCAACTTGCTCAAATCTTCAAATTCGTGCACTTTGATGTTATGGGTTCATGATTTTACAACCCAGAACATTAATAGACTCCCTATTACACTACTTTAAACAATCAATTGCATCAATTAACATCGAATCGAAGGATTTCAAAATTAGGGAATTTCATACCTTTTCTAGCTTCGATTTTTGATTTTTTTTTCTGGCTTTGATGCTTCTGATTTGTTGTTTGTGATGGCTGGGCTTTGATTAGGAGCTTATGGGAAAGATAATTTCGTTGGTAAGAGCTTGAGAGAGTAAAGCTAGGTGTTTGCTATAATTTTAGTGTACAAATGAGTTTAATCTCTTCCTAATTTATAGAATTGATTGAATCAATCAATGTGTATTTGATAATTGATGGTGTAATGACATAGAAGCATAAGTAAATTCTAGAATATGGTAGGTGGCTAGATTTTGTGGACAAGTGGTAGCAATAAGACATAAATAATGCATTTTCCCTTTTCTTTAATTTAAATTTTTTTTTTTATACATTGGATGCTAAAGTGGGATGATTCCCTTGTTTGATAGTTGATAGCATGTAGGGTAAGCATGTTGGGCATCCTTGTTGCAAGATCCCATCAACAATGTAAGTAATAATACACTAAAATGACAAAAAGGGTATTTTGGTCATTTCACATATAATTCCAAGGGCATTTTTGTAAAAGGCCATTAAATGTAATATTTAACCATTAGATTATAATTCTTACCATTTACCAATTAATTTCTATCATTTGGTAATTTAAAACATTTATATAATAACATCGTAATTAAATCCGGTAATTTTAAATTAGGGTTTTCTAATTAGGGTTTCTTAACGTTATCAATTGGGGTTTCCTAATTGACCATTAGGGTTCTCTAATTATCTGTGTATGATCTAACACATTCATTATGATCTCTAACTTCAACCGATTATGGTTGTAATAATTAGGGTTTCTCCTAGTTATCAGCGTAAAAATAGTAATTAGGGTTTTTCTTCTAATTACCGACATTCGTGTACACAGTAACTTCATATACACAGTAAACTTCATATACTACTCAGTCATTTCTCATAAGCGAGTTTAATAATTAGGGTTTCACAAAGACGGTAATATCTTTATGACCTAATTGGTTAGTCATTGCTCAATATTACCTATCAGACATTTACTACGAGTACATAATTATTGTACTGTAAATTCATTATAACAATAATATAATATTATTATTCGTATCTCTTGATCACAATCCCAATTCAGGGTTTGGATCTCATATCTGACTTCTCTTTCTTACACAACATCAATAATCAAGTTAAAATAATTAACCTAAATATTACGAATAAATCATATAATAAAATATTTATTATATAATTCTAATTATCACTTCATATATTATTCCCAATCATGTTATAATGGAAAATAATTAATAAAAACATTTCTACTTACAGAAATTATTTACCATAAAATATAATTTGTAGTAATTAATTATTCCAAAATTATTTCTAATTTTTCAAGTAATAAATATATTCATATTTATCGTTCACATTACTAGACACTTATTCTCGTCATTAAATAAATAAAAAAATTTATACGCAAAATTTCTTAATTATTTTATTTAGGAAATCTCTGGTTATTACACGTGTCTAAAACCTACGTGGTGATATGTGTGTGTTTGCGTGGCGCTTGGACGACCGAGGTTGGTTTTGGGTTCTTTTTCGGCTTTTTGCCTAAGTGTTGACGAGTTTTGTAAACTAGGCAATAACTTAACCTCCGTATGTCAAAAATGGAGTCCCGTAAGTTGTAACGCTTGTCTAATACCTACACGGTGCTATGTGTGTGTTTGCGTGGCATCTAGACGGCCGAGGCGGGTTATGGACTGTTTTTCGTATTTTTGCCTAAGTGTTGGCGAGATTTGCAAACTGGGCGATAATTCGACCTCCGTATATCGGAATCGAGTCCCGTAAGTTGTAACGCGTGTCTAATACCTATGCGGTGCTATGTGTGTGTTTGCATGGCGTTTGGACGGTCGATGCGGGTTTTGGCCTCTTTTTTAGCTTTTTGTCTAAGTGTTGGCGAGTTTTACAAACTGGACGATAACTTGGCCTCCATATGTCAGAATCGAGTCTCGTAAGTTGTAACGTGTGTCTAATACCTACGCGTTGCTATGTGTGTGTTTACATGGCGTTTAGACAGTCGAGGCAGGTTTGGGGCTCTTTTTTGGCTTTTTTCTTAAGTGTTGGCGAGTTTTGCAAACTGGACAATAACTCGGCCTCCGTATTTCGGAATCGAGTCCCGTAAGTTATGGCGCGTGTCTAAAACCTACATGGTGCTATGTGTGTGTTTCCGGGGCGTTTGGACAACTGAGGCGTGTTTGGGTTATTTTTTGGCTTTTTAGCTAAGTGTTGACGAGTTTTGCAAACTTGGCGATAACTCAGCATTCGTATGTCGGAATCGAGTCCCGTAAGTTGTAACGCATGTCTAATACCTAATTGGTGCTAATTGTGTGTTTGCGTGGCGCTTGGACGGTCGAGGCGGGTTTTGGGTTCTTTTTCGGCTTTTTGCCTAAGTGTTGGCGAGTTTTGCAAACTGGGCAATAACTCGACCTCCGTATGTCAAAATCGACTCCCGTAAGTTATAACGCGAGCCTAACACTTATGCGGTGCTATGTGTGTGTTTGCGTGCCATCTGGACGGCCGAGGCGGGTTATGGGCTTTTTTCGGCTTTTTACCTTAGTGTTGGCGAGATTTGCAAACTGGGCGATAACTCGGCCTCCGTATATCGGAATCGAGTTTCGTAAGTTATAACGCATGTATAATACCTACGCTTTGCTATGTGTGTGTTTGCGTGGCGTTTTAACGGCCGAGGAGGGTTATGGGCTCTTTTTCGATTTTTTGCCTAAGTGTTGGCGAGTTTTTTTCAAACTGGGCGATAACTCGTCCTCCGTATGCCGGAATTGAGTCCCGTAAGTTGTAACGCGTGTCTAATACCTACGCGGTGCTATGTGTGTGTTTGCATGTCGTTTGGATGGCTGAGGCGGGTTTTGGGCTCTTTTTCGGCTTTTTACCTAAATGTTGGCGAGTTTTTACAAACTAGGCAATAACTCGACCTCCGTAAGTAAAAATCGACTCCCGTAAGTTGTAACACGAGCCTAACACCTATGCGGTGTTATGTGTGTGTTTGCGTGGCATCTGGACGGCCGAGGCGGGTTATGGGATCTTTTTCGCCTTTTTGCCTTAGTGTTAGCTAGATTTGCAAACTAGACGATAACTCGTCCTCCGTATATCGGAATCGAGTTTCGTAAGTTATAACGTATGTATAATACCTACGCTTTGCTATGTGTATGTTTGCGTGGTGTTTGAACGGCCGAGGCGGATTATGGACCCTTTTTCGGTTTTTACCAAAGTGTTGGCGAGTTTTGCAAACTGGGCGATAACTCGGCCACCGTATGTCGGAATCGAGTCCCGTAAGTTGTAGCGCGTGTGTAATACCTACGCGGTGGTATGTGTGTGTTTACATGGCGTTTGGACGGCCGAGGCGGTTTTGGGCTCTTTTTTGATTTTTGCCTAAGTGTTGGCGAGTTTTGAAAACTGGACGATAACTCGGCCTCCGTATATCGGAATCGAGTCCCGTAAGTTGTAACGCGTGTCTAATATCTACGCGGTGCTATGTGTGTGTTTGCATGGCATTTGGACGGCCGAGGCGGGTTTTGGCCTTTTTTTTGACTTTTTGTCTAAGTGTTAGCGAGTTTTACAAACTAGGCGATAACTCGGCCTCCGTATATCGGAATTTTGTTCCGTATATTATAACGCCTGTATAATACCTACGCGGTGCTATGTGTACGTTTGCGTGGCGTTTGGACGGCCGAGTAGGGTTTATGGATCTTTTTTGGCTTTTTGCCTAAGTGTTGGCGACTTATACAAACTAGGCAATAACTCGACCTCCGTAAGTCAAAATCGACTCCCGTAAGTTATAACGCGAGCCTAACACCTATGTGGTACTATGTGTGTGTTTGCGTGCCATCTGGACGGCCGAGGCGGGTTATGGGATTTTTTTGACTTTTTGCCTTAGTGTTGGCGAGATTTGCAAACTTGGCGATAACTCGGCCTTTGTATATCGGAATTGAGTTCCGTAAGTTATAACGCATGTCTAATACCTACGCAGTGCTATGTGTGTGTTTACGTGGAGTTTAGACGGCCGAGGCAGGTTATGGGCTCTTTTTCGGTTTTTTGCCTAAGTGTTTTCGAGTTTTGCAAACTGGCCGATAACTCGACCTCCGTATGTCGGAATCGAGTCCCGTAAGTTGTAACGCGTGTCTAATAACTACGCGGCTGTGCTATGTGTGTTTGCATGGCGTTTGGACGGCCGAGGCGGGTTTTGGCCTCTTTTTTGGCTTTTTGTCTAAGTGTTGGCGAGTTTTGCAAACTGGACGATAACTTGGCCTTCGTATGTCAGAATCGAGTCTCGAAAGTTGTAACGCGTGACTAATACCTATGCGGTGTTATGTGCGTGTTTGCATGGCGTTTAGACAGTCGAGGCAGGTTTGGGGCTATTTTTCGGCTTTTTTCTTAAGTGTTGGCGAGTTTTGCAAACTGGACAATAACTCGGCCTCCGTATATCGGAATCGAGTCCCGTAAGTTGTGGCGCGTGTATAAAACCTATGTGGTGCTATGTGTGTGTTTGCGTGGCGTTTGGACGACTGAGGCGTGTTTGGGTTCTTTTTTGGCTTTTTACCTAACTGTTGATGAGTTTTGCAAACTGGATGATAACTCGGCCTTCGTATGTCGGAATCGAGTCCCGTAAGTTGTGACGCGTGTATAATACCTAACCGGTGCTAATTGTGTATTTGTGTGGCGCTTGGACGGCCGAGGCGGGTTTTGGGATCTTTTTCGGCTTTTTGCCTAAGTGTTGGCGAGTTTTGCAAACTGGGCAATAACTCGACCTCCGTATGTCAAAATCGAGTCCCGTAAGTTGTAAAGCGTGTCTAATACATACGCGGTATTATGTGTGTGTTTGCTTGTCATCTGGATGGCCGAGGCGTGTTATGGGCACTTTTTTGGCTTTTTGCCTAAGTGTTGGAGAGATTTGCAAACTGGGCGATAACTCGGCCTTCGTATATCGGAATCGAGTTCCGTAAGTTATAACGCATGTATAATACCTACGTTGTGCTATGTGTGTGTTTGCGTGGTGTTTGGACGGCCGAGGCGGGTTATGGGCTCTTTTTCGGTTTTTTGTCTAAGTGTTGGCGAGTTTCGCAAACTGGGCGATAACTCGGCCTCCGTATGTCGGAATCGAGTCTCGTAAGTTGTAGCGCGTGTCTAATACCTACGCGGTGCTATGTGGGTGTTTGCATGACGTTTGGATGGCCGAGGCAGGTTTTGGGCTCTTTTTCGACTTTTTACCTAAGTATTGGCGAGTTTTGCAAACTGGACGATAACTCGGCCTCCATATGTCGGAATCGAGTCCCATAAGTTGTAATGCGTGTCTAATATCTACGCGGTGTTATGTGTGTGTTTGCGTTACATTTCGACGGTCGAGGCAGGTTTTGGGCTCTTTTTTGGCTTTTTGCCTAAGTGTTGGCGAGTTTTGCAAACTGGACAATAACTCGGCCTCCGTATATCGGAATCGAGTCCCGTAAGTTGTGGCGCTTGTCTAATACCTACATGGTGCTATGTCTATGTTTGCGTGGCATTTGGACGGCCGAAGCGGGTTATGGGTTCTTTTTCGGTTTTTTGCCTATGTGTTGGCGAGATTTGCAAACTGGACGATAACTCGGCCTCCATATGTTTGAATCGAGTCCCGTAAATTGTAACACGTATCTAATACCTATTCGGTGCTATGTGTACATTTGTGTGGCGTTTGGACGGCCGAGTAGGGTTTAGGGCTCTTTTTTGGCTTTTTGCCTAAGTGTTGGCGAGTTTTACAAACTAGGAAATAACTCGACCTCCGTAAGTCAAAATCGACTCCCGTAAGTTATAACGCGAGCATAACACTTATGCGGTGCTATGTGTGTGTTTGCGTGCCATCTGGACGGCCGAGGCGGGTTATGGGCTTTTTTGGCTTTTTGCCTTAGTGTTGGCGAGATTTGCAAACTAGGCGATAACTCGGCCTCCGTATATCGGAATCGATTTCCGTTAGTTATAACGCATGTCTAATAACTACGCGGTGCTATGTGTGTGTTTACGTGGATTTTGGACGGCCGAGACAGGTTATGGGCTCTTTTTCAATTTTTTGCCTAAGTGTTTTTGAGTTTTGCAAACTGGCCGATAACTCGACCTCCGTATGTCGGAATCGAGTCCCGTAAGTTATAACGCGTGTCTAATAACTACGCGGTATGTGAGTGTTTGCATGGCCTTTTGACGGCCGAAGCGGGTTTTGGCCTCTTTTTTGGCTTTTTGTCTAAGTGTTGGAGAGTTTTGCAAACTAGACGATAACTCGGCCTCCGTATGTCAGAATCGAGTCTCGTAAGTTGTAACGTGTGTCTAATACCTACGCGGTGCTATGTGTGTGTTTGCATGGCGTTTAGAAAGGTGAGGCAGGTTTTGGGCTCTTTTTCGGCTTTTTGCTTAAGTGTTGGCGAGTTTTGCAAACTGGACAATAACTCGGTCTCCGTATATCGGAATCGAGTCCCGTAAGTTGGTAACGCAGCGTGTCTCAAAATTTACGTGGTGCTATGTGTAATGTGCTTGCGTGGCGTTTGGTTTTTACCTAAGTGTTGACGAGTTTTGCAAATTGGGACGAAAAACTCGACCTCAGTATGTCGTAATCGAGTCCCATAAATTGTGACGCGTGTCTAATACCTAACCAGTGCTTGCTTATTGTGTATCGTGTGGCGCTTGGACTACCAAAGCGGGTTTTGGGATCATTTTCGCTTTTTGCCTAAGTGTTGTCGAGTTTTGCAACCGGGCAATACTTTCGACCTCCGTATGTCAAAATCAAGTCCGTAAGTTTAACGCGTGTTCAATACCCACGGCGGTGTTATGTGTGTGTTTGCGTGGCATCCGGACAAACCGAGGCGGGTTATGGGCTCTTTTTCGGCTTTTTGCCTAAGTGTTGACGAGTTTTGCAAACTGGATGATAACTCGGCCTTCGTATGTCGGAATCGAGTCCCGTAAGTTGTGACGCGTGTCTAATACCTACGTTGTGCTATGTGTGTATTTGTGTGGCGCTTGGACGGCCGAGGCGGGTTATGGGCTCTTTGTCAATTTTTTGCCTAAGTGTTGGCTAGTTTTGCAAACTGGACGATAACTCGGCCTCCGTATGTCGGAATTGAGTCCCGTAAGTTGTAGCGCGTGTCTAAAACCTACGCGGTGATATGTGTGTTTGCATGGCATTTGGACGGTCGAGGCGTGTTTTGGGCTCTTTTTCGACTTTTTGCCTAAGAGTTCGTGAGTTTTGCAAACTGGACGATAACTCGGCCTCCGTATGTCAGAATCGAGTCCCGTAAGTTGTAACGCGTGTCTAATACCTATGCGGTGCTATATGTGTTTTTGCGTGGCGATTGGACAGTCGAGCCAGGTTTGAGGCTCTTTTTGGGCTCTTTGCTTAAATGTTGGCGAGTTTTGCAAACTGGACAATAACTCGGCCTCCGTATATCAGAATTGAGTCCCGTAAGTTGTGACGCATGTCTAAAACCTACGCGGTGCTATATGAGTGTTTGCGTGGCGTTTGGACGACCGAGGCGGGTTTTGGTTTTTTTTTGGCTTTTTGCCTAAGTGTTGACGAGTTTTACAAACTGTGCGATAACTCGGCCTCCGTATTTTGGAATCGAGTCCCGTAAGTTATAACACGTGTCTAATACCTACGCGGTGCTATGTGTGTGTTTGTGTGGAGTTTGGACGGTCGAGGATGGTTTTGCACTCTTTTTTGGCTTTTTACCCAATTGTTGGAGAGTTTTGCAAACTGGACGATAACTCGGCCTTCGTATGTCGGAATCGAGTCCCACAAGTTGTAACGCGTGTCTAATACCTATGCGGTGGTATGTGTGTGTTTGCGTGGCGTTTGGACGGCCGAGACGGGTTTTGGGCTCTTTTTCGGCTTTTTGCCTAAATATTGCCGAGTTTTTCAAACTGGGCGATAACTCGGCCTACGTATATTTAAATCGAATCCCCGTAAATTGAGACGCGTGTCTAATACTTACGCGGTGCTATGTGTGTGTTTGTGTGGCGTTTGTACGGCCGGGGCGGGTGTTGGACTTTTTTCAGCTTTTTGCCTAACTATTGGCGAGATTTTCAAACTGGGCGATAACTCGACCTCCGTAAATCGGAATCGAGTCCCGTAAGTTGTAACACGTGTCTAATACCTACACGATATTATGCGTGTTTGCATGGCGTTTAGACAGTCGAGGCAGGTTTGGGGCTCTTTTTTGGCTTTTTTCTTAACTGTTAGCGAGTTTTGCAAACTGGACAATAACTCGGCCTCCGTATATCGGAATCGAGTCCCGTAAGTTGTGGCGCGTGTCTAAAACCTAAGTGGTGCTATGTGTGTGTTTCCGTGGCGTTTGGATGACTGAGGCGTGTTTGGGTTCTTTTTTGGCTTTTTGCCTAAGTGTTAACGAGTTTTGCAAACTGGGCGATAACTCGGCCTTCGTATATCGGAATCGAGTCTCGTAAGTTGTGACGCGTGTCTAATACCTAACCGGTGCTAATTGTGTGTTTATGTGGCGCTTGGACGGTCGAGGCGGGTTTTGGGATCTTTTTCGGCTTTTTGCCTAAGTGTAGGTGAGTTTTGCAAACTGGGCAATAACTCGACCTCCGTATGTCAAAATCGAGTCCTTTAAGTTGTAACGCGTGTCTAAAACCTACGCGGTGCTATGTATGTGTTTGCATGGCATCTGGACGGCCGAGGCGGGTTATGGGCTCTCTTTCGACTTTTTGCCTAAGTGTTGGCGAGATTTGCAAACTGAGCGATAACTCGGCCTCCGTATATCGGAATCGAGTTTCGTAAATTATAACGCATGTATAATACCTACGCTGTGCTATATGTGTGTTTACGTGGCGTTTGAACGGCCGAGACGGGTTATGGGATCTTTTTCGGTTTTTTGCCTAAGTGTTGGCGAGTTTTGCAAACTGGGCGATAACTCGGCTTCCGTATATCTTAATCGAGTCCCGTAAATTGAGATCGCGTGTCTAATACTTACGCGGTGCTATGTGTGTGTTTGTGTGGCGTTTGTACGGTCGGGGCGGGTTTTGGGCTTTTTCAGCTTTTTGCCTAACTGTTGGCTAGTTTTGCAAACTGGACGATAACTCGGCATCCGTATGTCGGAATCGAGTCCCGTAAGTTGTAACGCGTGTCTAATATCTATGTGGTGCTATGTGTATGTTTGTATGGTGTTTAGACAGGTGAGGCGGGTTTTAGGCTCTATTTCTGCTTTTTGCTTAAGTGTTGGCGAGTTTTGCAAACTGGAAATAACTCGGCCTCCGTATATCAGAATCGAGTCCCGTAAGTTGTGGCGCGTGTCTAAAACCTACATGGTGATATGTGTGTGTTTACGTGGTGTTTGGATGGCTGAGGCGGGTTTTGGGTTCTTTTTTGGTTTTTTGCTTAAGTGTTGACGAGTTTTGCAAACTGGGCGATAACTCGGCCTTCGTATATAGGAATCGAGTCCCGTAAGTTGTGACGCATGTCTAATACTTACACGGTGCTATGTGTGTGTTTCCGTGGTGCTTGGACAGCCGAGGCGGGTTTTGGGTTCTTTTTCGGCTTTTTGCCTAAGTGTTGGCGAATTTTGCAAACTGGGCAATAACTCGACCTCCGTATGTCAAAATCGAGTCCCGTAAGTTAGTAGCGTATTTAAAATCTCTGGCGGTACTATGTATGTGTTCTGTGTGGCATCCGGACTACCGAGGCGGGTTATGGGCTCTCTTTCGGCTTTTTGCCTAAGTGTTGGCGAGATTTGCAAACTGAGCAATAACTCGGCCTCCGTATATCGGAATCGAGTCCCGTAAGTTGTGGCGCGTGTCTAAAACCTACATGGTGATATGAGTGTGTTTGCGTGGTGTTTGGACGGCTGAGGCGGATTTTGGGTTCTTTTTTGGTTTTTTGCCTAAGTGTTGACGAGTTTTGCAAACTGGGCGATAACTCGGCCTTCGTATATAGGAATCGAGTCCCATAAGTTGTGACGCGTGTCTAATACTTACGCAGTGCTATATGTGTGTTTCCGTGGCGCTTGGACAGCCGAGGCGGGTTTTGGGTTCTTTTTTGGCTTTTTGCCTAAGTGTTGACGAGTTTTTCAAACTGGGCAATAACTCGACCTCCGTATGTCAAAATCAAATCCCGTAAGTTGTAACGCGTATTTAAAATATACGCGGTGCTATGTATGTGTTTGTGTGGCATCTGGACGGTCGAGGCGGGTTATGGGCTCTCTTTTGGCTTTTTGCCTAAGTGTTGACGAGTTTTGCAAACTGGGCAATAACTCGACCTCCGTATGTCAAAATCAAGCCCCGTAAGTTGTAACGCGTGTCTAATACCTACACAGTGCTATGTGGGTGTTTGTGTGGCATCTGGACGGCCGTGGCGGATTATGGGCTCTTTTTCGGCTTTTTGCCTAATTGTTGGCGAGATTTACAAACTGGGCGATAACTTGGCCTCCGTATATCGAAATAAAGTTCCGTAAGTTATAACGCATGTATAATACCTACGCGATGCTATATGTGTGTTTGTGTGGCGTTTGAACTGCCGAGGCGGATTATGGACTCTTTTTCAGTTTTTTGCCAAAGTGTTGGCGAGTTTTGCAAACTGGGCGATAACTCGGCCTCCGTATGTCAGGATCGATACCCGTAAGTTGTAACGTCGGTCTAATACCTACGTTGTGCTATGTGTGTATTTGCGTGGCGTTTGAACGGCCGAGGCGGGTTATGGGCTCTTTTTTGATTTTTTGCCTAAGTGTTGGCGAGTTTTGCAAACTGGGTGATAACTCGGCCTCCGTATGTCGAAATCGAGTCCCGTAAGTTGTAACGCGTTTCTAATACCTACGCGGTGTTATGTGTGTGTTTGTGTGGCGTTTGGACGGCCAAGGCGGGTTTTGGGCTCTTTTTCGGCTTTTTACCTAAGTGTTGGCGAGTTTTTGCAAACTGGGCGATAACTCGTCCTCCGTATGTCGGAATTGAGTCCCGTAAGTTGTAACGCGTGTCTAATACCTACGCGGTGCTATGTGTGTGTTTGCATGTCGTTTGAATGGCTGAGACGGGTTTTGGGCTCTTTTTCGACTTTTTACCTAAGTGTTGGCGAGTTTTTACAAACTAGGCAATAACTCGACCTCCGTAAGTAAAAATCGACTCCCGTAAGTTGTAACACGAGTCTAACACCTATGCGGTGCTATGTGTGTGTTTGCGTGCCATCTGGACGACCGAGGCGGATTATGGGATCTTTTTCGCCTTTTTGCCTTAGTGTTAGCTAGATTTGCAAACTGGGCGATAACTCGGCCTCCGTATATCGGAATCGAGTTTCGTAAGTTATAATGCATGTATAATACCTACGCTTTGCTATGTGTGTGTTTGCGTGGCGTTTTAATGGCCGAGGCGGGTTATGGGCTCTTTTTTGGTTTTTTGCCTAAGTGTTGGCGAGTTTTGCAAACTGGGCGATAACTCGGCATCCGTATGTCGGAATCGAGTCCCGTAAGTTGTAGCGCGTGTCTAATACCTACGCGGTGGTATGTGTGTGTTTGCATGGCGTTTGGACGGCCGAGGAGGTTTTGAGCTCTTTTTTGACTTTTTGCCTAAGTGTTGGCGAGTTTTGAAAACTGGACGATAACTCGGCCTCCGTATATCGGAATCGAGTCCCGTAAGTTGTAAAGCGTGTCTAATATCTACGCGGTGCTATGTGTGTGTTTGCATGGCATTTGACTACCGAGAATGGGTTTGGCCTTTTTTTTTGACTTTTTGTCTAAGTGTTAGCGAGTTTTGCAAACTAGGCGATAACTCGGCCTCCGTATATCGGAATTTTGTTCCGTATGTTATAACGCCTGTATAATACCTACGCTGTGCTATGTGTGTGTTTGCATTGCTTTTGAACAGCTGAGTAGAGTTTAGGGATCTTTTTTGACTTTTTGCCTAAGTGTTGGCGAGTTTTACAAACTAGGCAATAACTCGACCTCCGTAAGTCAAAATCGACTCCCGTAAGTTATAACGCGAGCCTAACATCTATGCGGTGCTATGTGTGTGTTTGCGTACCATCTGGACGGCCGAGACAGGTTATGGGCTTTTTTTCTTCTTTTGCCTAAGTGTTGGCGAGTTTTGCAAACTGGGCGATAACTCGGCTTCCGTATGTCGGAATCGAGTCCCGTAAGTTATAGCGCGTGTCTAATACCTACGCGGTGGTATGTGTGTGTTTTTATGGCGTTTAGACGGCCAAGGCGGGTTTTGAGCTCTTTTTTGACTTTTTGCCTAAGCGTTGGCGAGTTTTGCAAACTGGACGATAACTCGGCCTCCGTATGTCGGAATCGAGTCCCGTAAGTTGTAACGCGTGTCTAATACCTACGCGGTTCTATGTGTGTGTTTGCATGACGATTGGACAGTCGAGCCAGGTTTGAGGCTCTTTTTCGGCTTTTTGTTTAAATGTTGGAGAGTTTTGCAAACTGGACGATAACTCGGCCTCCGTATGTCAGAATCGAGTCTTGTAAGTTGTAACGCGTGTCTAATACCTACGCGGTGCTCTGTGTGTGTTTGAATGGCGTTTAGACAGTCGAGGCAGGTTTGGGGCTCTTTTTTGGCTTTTTTCTTAACTGTTAGCGAGTTTTGCAAACTGGACAATAACTCGGCCTCCGTATATCGGAATCGAGTCCCGTAAGTTGTGGCGCGTGTCTTAAACCTAAGTGGTGCTATGTGTGTGTTTCCGTGGCGTTTGGACGACTGAGGCGTGTTTGGGATATTTTTTGGATTTTTGCCTAAGTGTTAACGAGTTTTGCAAACTGGGCGATAACTCGGCCTTCGTATTTCGGAATCGAGTCCCGTAAGTTGTGACGCGTGTCTAATACCTAACCGGTGCTAATTGTGTGTTTGTGTTGCGCTTGGACGGTCGAGGCGGGTTTTGAGATCTTTTTCAGCTTTTTGCCTAAGTGTAGGCGAGTTTTGCAAACTGGGCAATAACTCGACCTCCGTATGTCAAAATTAAGTCCCGTAATTTGTAACGCGTGTCTAAAACCTACGCGATGCTATGTATGTGTATGCATGGCATCTAGACGGCCGAGGCGGGTTATGGGCTCTCTTTTGACTTTTTACCTAAGTATTGGCGAGATTTTAAAGTGAGCGATAACTTCGGCCTCCGTGATATCTCGGAATCGAGTTAAAAGTAAATTATAACGCATGTATAATACCTACGCTTATGCTATATGTGTGTTTACGTGGCATTTGAGCAGCCCGAGGCGGGTTATGGGCTCTTTTTCGGTTTTTTGCCTAAGTGTTGGCGAGTTTTGCAAACTGGGCGATAACTCGGCCTCCATATGTTGGAATCGAGTCCCATAAGTTGTAGCGCGTGTCAAATAACTACACGATTCTATGTGCGTGTTTGCATGGCGTTTGGACTGCCGAGGCGGGTTTTGGGCTCTTTTTTGACTTTTTGCCTAATTGTTGGCGAGTTTTGCAAACTGGACGATAACTCGGCATCCGTATGTCGGAATCGAGTCCCGTAAGTTATAACGCTGCGTGTCAATATCTACAGCGGTGCTATGTGTGTGTTTGCATGGCGTTTAGACAGCGAGGCAGGGTTTTGGGCTCTTTTTGACTTTTTGCTTAAGTGTTGGCGAGTTTTGCAAACCGGACAATAACTTTCGACCTCCGTGATATCGTAATCGAGTCCCGTAAGTTGTGGCGCGTGTCTAAAACCTACATGGTGATATGTGTGTGTTTGCGTGGTGTTTGAACGGCTGAGGCAGGTTTTGGGTTCTTTTTTGGTTTTTTGCTTAAGTGTTGACGAGTTTTGCAAACTGGGCGATAACTCGGCCTTCGTATATAGGAATCGAGTCCCGTAAGTTGTGACGCATGTCTAATACTTACGCAGTGCTATGTGTGTGTTTCCGTGGCGCTTGGACAGCCGAGGCGGGTTTTGGGTTCTTTTTCGGCTTTTTGCCTAAGTGTTGGCGAGTTTTGCAAACTAGGCAATAACTCGACCTCCGTATGTCAAAATCGAGTCCCGTAAGTTGTAACGCGTATTTAAAATCTATGCGGTGCTATGTATGTGTTTGTGTGGCATCTGGACGGCCGAGGCGGGTTATGGGCTCTCTTTCGGCTTTTTGCCTAAGTGTTGGCGAGATTTGCAAACTGAGCAATTGTAATAACCGTGAATTTTAAGTCACCATGTATGTATGTACATTTTTTTTAAACTTTGTGTTATATATGGATACATACATTTATGGATTTCATTAAAAATGAAAGCCTTGTGACCTAATTATACATTAGGTAAGGATATTAAATAACCTAAGGGTTATGGTAACACGAAAAAGTTAGTATTTTATATGTATACTAACTTAAGTGGGTAAACTTAGTATTTCAAGTGACTAATAATTTTAAACCTAATTCTTGTAAATCTAATTAGGTTATGAGATAAAATCATATGTATAAGTAATTAAACTTCATATGATTGGAGATGAAAGCCCTAAATTATCAAATTGGGTAACATTATTAAAATTGTTGGACTATGTTTTATCTAGCCCAAATCAATTAAAAGAAAGCCCAAGGAAAATAAAATGTAATCCAATACTTAGCCCACTTGATTGGGGGTATTCTAGACATTTGATTAATCAAAATTGGGCATTTAAAATAAAAGCTAAATGGTGGATATTATGAGGATCCTAAGCTGGAATAATTAATCTAGCTTGTCCATTAGTAGACATGATTAAACATAAGGACAATGTTGTAAGGCTCCCATTGGTTGCCACTCCATTATGCACATTTAATCATGTTTAGCCTAAGGTAAGTAATAATACAAAGTGTTTTACCTAATGGGCAACAAAATGATTGTGGGAGAATTAATAATGAATTGCCCATTACATTTTGAATGCACATCTCATTCTTCCAACACTTCATTCAGTATTCCAACATTTCATTTCTCTCCATCTTCTTCATCTTCTTCTTCATATCTCTTGCTCCCAAGCTAGCCAACTTCAAAGAGAGAAAAGAAAGAGAGAATTTCGCCATAGGAAGAAGAATTATAGGAGTTCTAGTGGTTTATGCCCCTAAGTTTATTAGTTACTTTGGAAAATCAAGGAAGGTAGCCACTAAGTCAAGGTATAATGTACCTTCATCTTCTTCTCTTACCTTGTTTTGATAGCTTGAGTTTTGATGGGTTTATGTACAACTACTCAAGATACACTAGTTATACATACCATCATGCATGGAACTAAGTATCTTGAGTGTTGGATCTAAGGCTTAGAGGAAGAAAATGAGCATATGTTCTCCAAGGGTGAAAACTCTTGTTTTTCTCCCACTAAATCTTTTGTAACTCAAGTTCTACAACTTGGAATTATGATCCGTCGAAGGGGGGTGCTAGATACATGAGTTATCTAGTAAACCCAAGTGGTAGATCATAAATCTAGTAAGTTTTGAAACCTTTGAGTTATTTTTTACAAAAACAGTCCACTTTATATGCTAAAGCTTTGAAACTCTAAATCAGCTACTGACTTGTTTTTCATGAGGCTGTTTCGGTCAGTTCCTTGTCTTGTAAAAATCTGGAAAAATATTACAGAGGTACCTTATGAAATTATCTACGCGTAGGAAAAAGAACGGACACGTTTCGAGTTATATATTGTGCGTAATAACTATTTCCGTAAAGGACTCCATAAATATTATCCTACGAAAATCTCACTGTGTATACACTGGAAAATTCCAAAATGTTTACAGTAGCTTCATATATGTTAAGAGAGCATACCCTGAAAATTTCAGATTTTTCTGAGTAAAACTCAATTTATGAAAAATAGAGCAAGATCTGAGTGTTTTGAGCACTTTAAAAATAGTAAATCATTTTCTAAAATTTCAGAAAAATTAAAATCTCATTGTTGGTTCATATTCTATTAAAATCCAGAAGCTGAGAATTTTTGGAATCAGTTTGCTATTTTTCCTAAAAATGATTAGGTTATGAATAAAAGGAAATAAATAGTTAAATGATGCCTTTAATGAGAAAAATATGATTTTTATGCTTGAATGCTCATAATATATTATATCATGACTATCTTAGGGCATTTTGGTAATTTATAATAATAAATATTACTTATGACCTTTTATGGATATTAAATAAGAGGTTATTAAAGGATGAACAATTAGAATAAATTATTTATTAATTTAATAAATCATTGGAATATTATTATAATACTAATAATATTATAATATGATGTTGTTATGTAAATAAAAATATTAGATTAGAGTATTATTATTAAATAATAATATTCAAAATTAAATAAAATATTATTAAATGATTAATAATATTAGTAAGTGAATAAAATATTATTAAATGATTAATAATATTAGTAAGTGAATAAAATATTATTAAATGATTAATAATATTAGTAAAGGGATAAAATATTATTAAATGATTAATAATATTAGTAAGTGAATAAAATGTTGGTAAATGATTTAAAGTATTATTAGTGAACCAATAATACTAGAAGGTGAATTAATATTATCTAAGTTAATAATATTATGTGAATTAAAGGTAGTCGTTAATTAATAATAACACTATCTAGGCATGATAATGTTTATAAGAACTTATTGTAATGTATGATATCTATGTGATTACAAAATCGATGTTATGCATTGACTAATTGAAAGACTAATTATAGGTCTCTCAAAGGAAGATAATTTAACTACATAGTGGATAGAAATTTATTTCGTAGTCGTGAACTCACGATCGAGGCAAGTTTCTAACTCAACTTGAGTTATTATTTTCAAAGCATGTTAGTGAATAATTATTGATGATTATTCACGTCTTTATTGATTATTGAAATTGCACTTTGTGCAATCGAATTCGATTCTACCGCCATTGAATCGTGAATTAAATTAAAGTTCTTTATTTATGAAGCTGTTTATGGGATAGATCTATGCTAATTGTATCGCCTAGATCAAGTATGTCTAAATTTGTTAAATCAAATGGGTTTTAAATAACTCGTTCTTATTAATTGATATGGTAAGAACTCTTGGTCGAGAAATGGACAAATTTGATTAAGGCATGATATCAATGTCGATTATTAAGTGTTTATGCATAAATCACGGGGTATGAAAAGGTCGATCCCCTTGAATACCAAAACTTATTAAAAGGTCCGATTTAAATCATCGAGCACCTTGGCAAATGTTCATGGTTATTCAAAACCACTCGGTTCATGTTATTCAATTATCGAATATTCAATTGTTAATTATTAATTCATGTTCCTCCACAATCTTATATTATTGTTGAACATTGAAGGCAATATTTCTTTCTTAGTCATGATATATATCCTTTGTCTTTATAAACTTGTGAAGCAAATTAGTTGCTTACTCTTGCTATATCATGACCTCTATTTTCGATTAAGCCTAGAAGGATCTAATGCGAAGGACAAGGGCAAGGGCAAGATCCGTGAGTAATTTTAGAATGAATGTTAAATTAGTTATTATCTAATGGAATTTCTTGAGTAAACTATTTGTATTATAAATGGTGTATTTAAAGTTAAGGTTAGAGACCTTGGGACCATGTTTTGAGACTTTTGTATAATGAACAATGTATGTTTATTATTTGAAATAGTTATAGAATGCTTATGATGATGATAGGATCGTGAGCACTTTGAATCGAGGTTAGAGAACACGGATTTGGGGCGCCATGAGGTTGGTATCAAAGTCAGAGGTTATAAGCATTAGGAATGCTGAAACCTAGGTTATAACCTTAGTAGAAAACTCTTATAGAGTATGTTAGGAGATGGATTATGGAAATTCATCAAGTTTGTGTTGTACTTAATAAAATATTATTTCATTTCATCAATGAATGTATTTTATTGTGGTACTGACGTTGACTTTATGGTGTTCGTAGGATGTCTGACGAGCGCCAAGGTAGTTACTCAATTGAGCAGGAACCCATTGAGCATGAGGTCACCCAAGATGTCCCTCATGGTCCTCCGGTAGGGGACTTGTTGAGGAGAATCAGTCAATTAGAAGGCATAGTGGAGGAATTAGAAATAGAAAACCACACCCTCCAATTTACTGAAGAACAATACAAGGATGAGGCTCATCAAGCCCAGATGGAGAAAGTCGAACAGAAGGAAAAAATTGGATGAGTCCCAGATTGCAAGTTGAGATCTTTGAGGGTACAACTAGAGAATGAAAAGGCAAAGTTTGAGAGTCTGAGCATACTGAGATTTGGAGATGCAAATGAGTTTGATGTAGAAATTGCCGATAAGATGCGGGTGGAAGAGGCACTCCATGAGTTGGATGAGCTGGTGGGCCAATTAAAGATTGAACTGCAGGCCATAAAGGTCAGAGTAGAAACTTTAGGAGTGGCCCTTGATGCAGCGTATGAGGGCCAGCGCAGAGGGGCTAGGAGGGTCCACTCTGAGATAGGAGAGTCTAGTCGATCCGATTCGACGAGAGAGTCCTGCAGTAGTTGCTTCCCCCCTCAGAGCCTGTGCGGAGGTAACTGGCGGCAGGCCACTAGTGGTGATGATGTGATGGCTTGATTGTAAATAGATGCATTAGTACCTTTCTTGTTGTGTAATAAGGTTTTATGTTGATGTAAACCAAAGAGTGTGAGGTAGTAAATGGTTATATACTTTCCCTAATTGTGTTTGTGGGAGGTATCATTATGAGTTAATCCCATCTTTTGTGTTAAAATGGGATAGTAGCATTTATAAAATATACCTGTATTAATCGTGTAAGTCACTGAAGATTGGTGTATGAATATAAATGCAGTATTATTATGATATGTGTTGGTAGATTTTAAATAGTAAATTTTCTATTTAATGTTATGTGAATCCAGTAGACCTGATTTGGAAAATGTTCTTTAAAAACAAACTTAACCACTAAGCAGGGAGAAAGACTTCCAAATCTCGGTAACTTAAAACTCTCACATAATGATCATCTGATTGTTTAAATAAATAGCGTGTTACATGCTAAGTAATCATATGATAATAAATCCGAGTAACGTGTTAGAATTTTGTTTCACTAGATAATGGCGCGCAGACGTGGACTGAGGAACCAAGAGATTGAAGAGTCAGTTAATAATGTAGCGGGATCTCAACAAAACCCAATGCAAGATTTTATCAACAAGATGGCTGAAGCCATGAGGAATCAAGCTCAACCTGCAGGAAATCGTGGAGCACCCAACTAGTCAACTTTAAAGACTTCAAGGCAAGTGGGACCGGGGAGTTCGGAGAACAACAGAGACCGATAGAAGCCCAAATGTGGGTAAAGGAGATTGAGAAGGCCTTCGTTATTGCTAGAGTAGCGGTAAGAAGCGAAGACCATTTTTGCTACCTACTTAATGAAGGGTGAGGCTAACTATTGGTGGGATGCCAACCGTAACAAAGCGGAATCGGAATCGTGACTTGGGAAGCATTCAAGAAGTTGTTCTTCGAGAACTACTTCCACGAGAGCGTTCAAGCAAGAATGGAGATCAAGTTCTTGGAACTAAAAGCAGGAGAATATGTCGATGTCGAGTATCTCATGCGAAATTTAATGAATTGGCGATTCGCTCCACATCGTGGACACAGAGGTGAGGAAAGCGAGAAGGTTTGAAAATGGACTAAAAGTGGATTTATAGTAAGGTAGTGGTTTTACAAATCCCATCATTCTCAACTCTGTTGGAAAAAGCTCTTATAGCGAAAGGAGGAAGCGAAGCGGTCTCAAGATACAATCTGGGAGAAGAATAAGAAGAAATCGAAGAAGGTGGGAATCAAAATGTTAGCATTGGCGGTAGCAACAATAAGAAGCGGAAATGGCAGCGATTGGGGTAGTAACTGGAGATGCAAAGCAAGGAAGTGTGCAACAAAAGAAGTCGATTGTGTGGGAACTGTGGAAAGGGTCACTCGGGGGAGTGCTTGAGAGGAAAAACGATATGTTATATATGTGGGCAAGAAGGGCATACCTCACCCAATTGTACTAAGGTAAAGAAAGGAGGTTGCTTTAATTGTGGTGAAGTGGGACATCGGATCAAGGATTGCCTCGAAGAAGAAAAGCACGGATGGCGGAAATGGCAACAGGGGCAATAACACTAAGACAACCAGTGGAGGACCAAATTGACCAAACAAGCCGACAAAGACGAACATTCAATATGATTTTGCAAGATGCCGTGGCATCCAGGAGGTGGTGTCGTATAATTTCGATCAATGATATAAATGCCTATGTGTTATTCGATTCGGGAGCTTCATGTTCTTTTGTATCTGATGAATTTGCTCAAAGATTAAGTTTACCTCATGAACTATTAGAACACCCTATGAATGTAGAAGTAGAAAACAAAGAAATTATCCCTGTAGACTACATCTATAGGAACTGTTGTGCTAATGTAAGAGGGTTTAAGCTTAACGTGGATTTGATACCGATTCGTCTTGGAGAGTTTGATGTAATCCTTGGGATGGATTGGTTATCAAGTCATGGAGAGGTCCTTGACTGTAAGAAAAAGTGCGTATACCTAAAGACTCCGAATAAGTCAAAGGTGGTATTTCATGGCAGTAAATCGCCAAGACAATATTGTTGTTTGACGATGATGCAAGCAAGGAAGTTGCTTAGGAAGGGTTGTATAGGTTATTTGGCTCACGTTGTGGATACCCATGAGAATCGAGGGTGAATCGGGTCAAATACCTATTGTAAGGGAATTCGTGACGCGTTTTCCCGGAAGAGATTCCGGATTGCCACCGAGAGAGAGATAAAGTTTGTTATCGATTTGGCGCCGAGGACATCACCGGTATCCAAAGCGCCCGATCGTATGGCTCCTGTGAGAAATGAAGGAACTGATGGTTCAACTACAAGAGTTGTTAAATAAGGGATACATTCGACCAAGCGTATCACCATGGGGAGCACCGGTCTTATTCAGTGAAAAAGAAGAAGGATGGGTCATTAAGACTTTATATCGACTCATCGAGAGTTGAACAAGGTCACCATTAAGAATAAATACCGTTGCCAGATCGACGATTTGTTTGATCGGTTGAAGGGGCAAAATACTTTTCAAAAATTAACTTGAGGTGGTTATCACCAACCTGAAGGTGAGACATGAGGATGTTCCAAAGATGGCATTCAGAACTCGGTATGGACACTTTGAGTTTCTGGTAATGTCTTTTGGGTTAACTAATGCACCAGCAGATTCATGGATTTGATGAACAGAGTGTTTAAGCAGTATTTGGATAAGTTTGTTGTCGTGTTCATCGATGACATTCTGGTATATTCAGAGACAGAGGAAGATCACGCTGAACATCTAAGGAAAGTGTTGGAGACGTTAAGGAGGGAGAAGTTGTATGCAAAGTTCTCCAAGTGTGAATTTTAGTTGCGAGAGTGCGGTTTTGGGTCACGTTATCGATAAAGATGGTGTTTGGTAGATCCAAAGAAAAGTAGAAGCGGTTATCAATCGGTAATGACCCAAAGACACCGAAGCGAAATTAGGAGTTTCTTGGGATTAGCGAGGATACTATCAAGATTCATCCAAGATTTTTCAAAGGTAGCATCGCCATTGACCAACCTTACTAGAAAGAGCAGTGAAGTTCGTTTGGACGGAAAAATGTGAACGAGTTTCATGGAATTGAAGAAGAGGCTCGGTCAAGCACTGTGTTGGCTTTTAACCGGACAACACGGGAGGATTTGTAGTGTATAGTGATGCGTCACACAAGGGTCTTGGTGCGTATCTCGATGCAAAGATGGCAAGGTCATTACAAGACGCTTCACGTCAACTAAAGGACTATGAGAAGGGTTATCCCACTCATGACACGGAGTTAGCGTGAGAGTTTTTGCCTTGAAAGTTTGGAGGCACTATTTGTATGGAGAGAAGTGTAGAGATATATCTGAGATCATAAGAGTCTCAAAGTATATCTTTCACGCAAGGAGCTAAATATGAGGCGTGCCACGATGGCTAGAATTGATCAAGGATTATGATTGTGAGATTCGTACCATCCGTGCAAAGCAAATGTAGTGGCCGATGCCTTGAGCGAGAAAAAAGAGAGAGAAGTTATTGAAGTTAACCATTCAAGAGGAATTGGTGAAGGATTTGAAACGACTTGACTTAGAGGTTAAGTATCCGATGGAGATCAATGAGAAATTATTTACTATGGCGTGAGCCCTACTTTATTAGATAAGGTTAAAGAGGCTCAAGAGAAGGATCGAAGATGCGGCTGACAAAGATCAAGAAGCTGAAGCAATGAAGGGGATGAATTGAAATACAAGATTGATGGCACCGGATTGCTAAGATTTGAAGGGCGAATTTGGGTGCAGATTAATACGTAACTAAGAGAAGAGATTCGCAAGAAGCACACAATACGAGGTACTCGATACACCAGTGAAGCACAAAGATGTATCAAGACTTACGTCAACACTTTTGGTGGCCAAACATGAAGAGAGAGGTTGCGAGAATGTGTCGCCAGATGTCTAACTTGTCGAGAGTCAAGGCAAGAGCATCAACGCACCGAAAGTGGATTATTACGACCTTTAGAGATTCCAGAGTGGAAATGGGAGCACATCACGATGGATTTTGTGGTGGGACTTCCAACAACGCAAAAGGACACGACGCCATATGGGTGATCAAGATCGTCTTCTTAAGTCGGCTCACTTTTGCCGATCAAGATCGGTATAGTCCGGACCAAATAGCCAAATTATATATCAAGGAAATTATCTCGAGACATGGCGTACCAATATCTATTGTGGCCGGATAGGGATCTGCGATTCACGTCAAACTTCCGGAAGAGTCTTGAGGAAAGAATGGGGACACGACTACGGATGAGCACCGCGTATCATCCGCAGTGATCGATGGGCAAAGCGAGCGAGAACGATTCAAACACTTGAAGACATGCTCGAGCTTGTGTGATGGACTTCAAGGGTAGTTGGGAGGATCATCTTCCATTGGTAGAGTTCGATACAACAATAGCTATCACGCCAAGATTTCGGGAATGCCGCCGTCTGAAGCAATCGTATGGAAGGAAATGTAGAATGCCCTTATCTTTGGGATGAAGTGGGTGAACGCCAACTGTTGGGACCAGAAGCGGTGCAAAGCAGAATAGAGAGACCATTAAGGTGATTAGAGCCGATGGTAGCGACTCAAGATCGCCTGGAAGAAGTATGCGAGACTTACATCGCTGTAAGCGAGATTTTGAGGTGGGAAGCCATGCATTTTTGAAAGTATCTCCTTGGAAAGGAAAGATAAGGTTTGGAAAGAAAGTTAAATTTGAGTCCGAGATTTATTGGACCTTTTGAGATCTGAAGAAGATAAGCGGAAGTGGCGTCGAGGTAGCTCTACCTCCTGAATCGGAACATATTCATAATGTATTTCATGTGTCGCTTACGACCATATAAGCTCGATTACAAGCATGTGATATCGTGACGAGCCAATTTCAGTCGAAAAAAGATTTTTCAGACGAGGAAATTCGATCAAGTTTTAGATGAAAGGAATGTAAATTGCGAAATAAGGTTATACATTACGTAAAAAGTTCTTTGGAGGAACCACAATCTTTGAAGAAGCTACGTGGGAACTTGAAGAAAGGATAAGAGAAAATTACCCACACCTTTTTGAGTAACCTTATATGTAATTAGGGGACGGAATTCTTTATAAGGGGGGATGATGTAATAACATAGTGAATTTTAAGTCACCATGTATGTATGTACATTTTTTTAAAACTTTGTGTTATATATGAATACATACATTTATGGATTTCATTAAAATGAAAGCCTTGTGACCTAATTATACATTAGGTAAGGATATTAAATAACCTAAGGGTTATGGTAATAACGAAAAAGTTAGTATTTTATATGTATACTAACTTAAGTGGGTAAACTTAGTATTTCAAGTGACTAATAATTTTAAACCTAATTCTTGTAAATCTAATTAGGTTATGAGATAAAATCATATGTATAAGTAATTAAACTTCATATGATTGGAGATGAAAGCCCTAAATTATCAAATTGGGTAACATTATTAAAATTGTTGGACTATGTTTTTATCTAGCCCAAATCAATTAAAAGAAAAGCCCAAGGAAAATAAAATGTAATCCAATACTTAGCCCACTTGATTGGGGGTATTCTAGACATTTGATTAATCAAAATTGGGCATTTAAAATAAAAGCTAAATGGTGGATATTATGAGGATCCTAAGTGGAATAATTAATCTAGCTTGTCCATTAGTAGACATGATTAAACATAAGGACAATGTTGTAAGGCTCCCATTGGTTGCCACTCAATTATGCACATTTAATCATGTTTAGCCTAAGGTAAGTAATAATACAAAGTGTTTTACCTAATAGGCAACAAAATGATTGTGGGAGAATTAATAATGAATTGCCCATTACATTTTGAATGCACATCTCATTCTTCCAACACTTCATTCGTATTCCAACATTTCATTTTCTCTCCATCTTCTTCATCTTCTTCTTCTATCTCTTGCTCCCAAGCTAGCCAACTTCAAAGAGAGAAAAGAAAGAGAGAATTTTGGCCATAGGAAGAAGAATTATAGGAGTTCTAGTGGTTTATGCCCCCTAAGTTTATTAGTTACTTTGGAAAATCAAGGAAGGTAGCCACTAAGTCAAGGTATAATGTACCTTCATCTTCTTCTCTTACCTTGTTTTGATAGCTTGAGTTTTGATGGGGTTATGTACAACTACTGAAGATACACTAGTTATACATACCATCATGCATGGAACTAAGTATCTTGAGTGTTGGATCTAAGGCTTAGAGGAAGAAAATGAGCATATGTTCTCCAAGGGTGAAAACTCTTATTTTTCTCCCACTAAATCTTTTGTAACTCAAGTTCTACAACTTGGAATTATGATCCGTCGAAGGGGGGTGCTAGATACATGAGTTATCTAGTAAACCCAAGTGGTAGATCACAAATCTAGTAAGTTTTGAAACCTTTGAGTTTTTTTTTACAAAAACAGTCCACTTTATATGCTAAAGCTTTGAAACTCTAAATCAGACTCTTGACTTGTTTTTCATGAGGTTGTTTTGGTCAGTTCCTTGTCTTGTAAAAATCTGGAAAAATATTGCAGAGGTACCTTATGAAATTATCTACGCGTAGGAAAAAAGAACGGACACGTTCGAGTTATATATTGTGCATAATGACTATTTAGTAAAGGACTCCATAAATATTATCCTACGAAAATCTCACTTTGTGTATACACTGGAAAGTTCCAAAATGTTTACAGTAGCTTCATATATGTTAAGAGAGCATACCCTGAAAATTTCAGATTTTTTCGAGTAAAACTCAATTTATGAAAAATAGAGCAAGATCTCGAGTGTTTTGAGCACTTTAAAAATAGTAAATCATTTTCTAAAATTTCAGAAAAATTAAAATCTCATTGTTGGTTCATATTCGTTAAAATCCGAAGCTAAGAATTTTGGAATCAGTTTGCTATTTTTTCTAAAAATGATTAGGTTATGAATAAAAGGAAATAAATAGTTAAATGATGCCTTTAATGAGAAAAATATGATTTTTATGCTTGAATGCTCATAATATATTATATCATGACTATCTTAGGGCATTTTGGTAATTTATAATAATAAATATTACTTATGACCTTTTATGGATATTAAATAAGAGGTTATTAAAGGATGAACAATTAGAATAAATTATTTATTAATTTAATAAATCATTGGAATATTATTATAATACTAATAATATTATAATATGATGTTGTTATGTAAATAAAAATATTAGATTAGAGTATTATTATTAAATAATAATATTCAAAATTAAATAAAATATTATTAAATGATTAATAATATTAGTAAGTGAATAAAATATTATTAAATGATTAATAATATTAGTAAGTGAATAAAATATTATTAAATGATTAATAATATTAGTAAAGGATAAAATATTATTAAATGATTAATAATATTAGTAAGTGAATAAAATGTTGGTAAATGATTTAAAGTATTATTAGTGAACCAATAATACTAGAAGGTGAATTAATATTATCTAAGTTAATAATATTATGTGAATTAAAGGTAGTCGTTAATTAATAATAACACTATCTAGGCATGATAATGTTTATAAGAACTTATTGTAATGTATGATATCTATGTGATTACAAAATCGATGTTATGCATTGACTAATTGAAAGACTAATTATAGGTCTCTCAAAGGAAGATAATTTAACTACATAGTGGATAGAAATTTATTTCAGTATCGTAACTCACGATCGAGGCAAGTTTCCTAACTCAACTTGAGTTATTATTTTCAAAGCATGTTAGTGAATAATTATTGATGATTATTCACGTCTTTATTGATTATTGAAATTAGCACTTTGTGCAATCAATTCCGATTCTACCGCCATTGAAGCTGTGAATTAAATTAAAGTTCTTTATTTATGAAGCTGTTTATGGGATAGATCTATGCTAATTGTATCAACTAGATCAAGTATGTCTAAATTTGTTAAATCAAATGGGTTTTAAATAACCTGTTCTTATTAATTGATATGGTAAGAACTCTTGATCGAGAAATGGACAAATTTGATTAAGGCATGATATCAATGTCGATTATTAAGTGTTTATGCATAAATCACGGGTATGAAAAGGTCGATCCCCTTGAATACCAAAACTTATTAAAAGGTCCAGTTTAAATCATCGAGCACCTTGGCAAATGTTCATGGTTATCCAAAACCACTCTCGATTCATGTTATTCAATTATCGAATATTCAATTGTTGATTATTAATTCATGTTCCTCCACAATCTTATATTATTGTTGAACATTGAAGGCAATATTTCTTTCTAAGTCATGATATATATCCTTTGTCTTTATAAACTTGTGAAGCAAATTAGTTGCTTACTCTTGCTATATCATGACCTCTATTTTCAGTGAAGGCCGAAGGATCTAATGCGAAGGACAAGGGCAAGGGCAAGATCCATGAGTAATTTTAGAATGAATGTTAAATTAGTTATTATCTAATGGTATTTCTTGAGTAAACTATTTGTATTATAAATGGTGTATTTAAAGTTAAGGTTAGAGAGACCTTGGGACCATGTTTTGAGACTTTTGTATAATGAACAATGTATGTTTATTATTTCGAAATAGTTATAGAATGCTTATGATGATGATAGGATCGTGAGCACTGAATCTGAGGTTAGAGAACCTAGATTTGGGGGCGTCACAGCAATAACTCGGCCTCCGTATATCGGAATCGAGTCCCATAAGTTGTGGCGCGTGTCTAAAACCTACATGGTGATATGTGTGTGTTTGCGTGGTGTTTGGACGGCTGAGGCGGGTTTTGGGTTCTTTTTTGGTTTTTTGCCTAAGTGTTGACGAGTTTTGCAAACTGGGCGATAACTCGGCCTTCGTATATAGGAATCGAGTCCCGTAAGTTGTGACGCGTGTCTAATAGTTACGCGGTACTATGTGTGTGTTTCCGTGGCGCTTGGCCAGCCGAGGCGGGTTTTGGGTTCTTTTTCGGCTTTTTGCCTAAGTGTTGGCGAGTTTTGTAAACTGGGCAATAACTCGACCTCCGTATGTCAAAATCGAGTCCCGTAAGTTGTAACGCGTATTTAAAATCTACGCGGTGCTATGTATGTGTTTGCGTGGCATCTGGACGGCCGAGGCGGGTTATGGGCTCTCTTTCGGCTTTTTGCCTAAGTGTTGGCGAGATTTGCAAACTGAGCGATAACTCGGCCTCCGTATATCGGAATCGAGTTCCGTAAGTTATAACACATGTATAATACCTACGCTGTGCTATATGTGTGTTTGCGTGGCGTTTGAACGGCCGACGCGAGTTATGGGCTCTTTTTCGGTTTTTTGTCTAAGTGTTGGCGAGTTTTGAAAACTAGGAGATAACTCGGCCTTCGTATGTTGGAATCGAGTCCCATAAGTTGAAGGCTGCGTGTTCAATACCTGAGCGGTGCTATATGTGTGTGTTTGCATGGCGTTTAGACAGGCGAGGCAGGTTTTGGGCTCTTTTTCGGCTTTTTACTTAAGTGTTGGCGAGTTTTCTAAACTTGACAATAACTCAGCCTCCGTATATCGGAATCGAGTCCTGTAAGTTGTGGCGCGTGTCTAAAACCTACGTGGTGATATGTGTGTGTTTGCGTGGTGCTTGAATGGCCAAGGCGGGTTTTGGGTTCTTTTTCGGCTTCTTGCCTAAGTGTTGACGAGTTTTGCAAACTAGGCAATAACTCGACCTCCGTATGTCAAAAATCGAGTCCCATAAGTTGTAACGCGTGTCTAATACCTACACGGTGCTATGTGTGTGTTTGTGTGGCATCTAGACGGCCGAGGCGGGTTATGGACTCTTTTTCGTATTTTTGCCTAAGTGTGTTGTGAGATTTGCAAAGCGGGCGATAACTTTCGACCTCAGTATATCGGAATCGAGTCCCGTAAGTTGTAATGCTGCGGTTCAATACCTACGCTGGTGTTATGTGTGTGTTTGCATGGCGTTTGACTACCGGCGCTGGGTTTAGCCTCTTTTTGGCTTTTTGTCTAAGTGTTGGCGAGTTTTGCAAAAACCGGACGATAACTCGGCCTCCATATGTCGAATCGAGTCTCGTAAGTTGTAACGCTGTGTCAATACCTATACGTTGCTATGTGTGTGTTTGCATGGCGTTTAGGACAATGAAGCGTGTTGGGGCTCTTTTTGTATTTTTCTTAAGTGTTGGCGAGTTTTACAAACCGGACAATAACTAAACCTCCGTGATATCGGAATTGAGTCCCGTAAGTTGTGGTGGCGGTTCAAAATCTACATGGTGCTATGTGTGTGTTTAGAAGTCGCGGCATTTGGACGACTGAGGCGTGTTTGGGTTATTTTTTGGCTTTTTGCCTAAGTGTTGACGAGTTTTGTAAACTTGGCGATAATTCGGCCTTTGTATGTTGGAATCGAGTCCCGTAAGTTGTGACGCATGTCTAATACCTAATCGGTGCTAATTGTGTGTTTGCGTGGCGCTTGGACGGCCGAGGCGGGTTTTGGGTTCTTTTTCGGCTTTTTGCCTAAGTGTTGACGAGTTTTGCAAACTGGGCAATAACTCGACCTCTGTATGTCAAAATCAAGCCCCGTAAGTTGTAACGCGTGTCTAATACCTACGCGGTGCTATGTGGGTGTTTGCATGGCATCTGGACGGCCGAGGCGGGTTATGGGCTCTTTTTCGGCTTTTTGCTTAATTGTTGGCGAGATTTGCAAACTGGGCGATAACTCGGCCTCCGTATATCGAAATCGAGTTCCGTAAGTTATAACGCATGTATAATACATACGCGATGCTATATGTGTGTTTGTGTGGTGTTTGAACTGCCGAGGCGGATTATGGACTCTTTTTCGGTTTTTTGCCAAAGTGTTGGTGAGTTTTGCAAACTGGGCGATAATTCGGCCTCCGTATGTCGGAATCGAGTCCCGTAAGTTGAACGCGTTTCTAATACCTACGCGGTGTTATGTGTGTGTTTGTGTGGCGTTTGGACGGCCGAGGCGGGTTTTGGGCTCTTTTTCGGCTTTTTACCTAAGTGTTGGCGAGTTTTTACAAACTGGGCGATAACTCGTCCTCCGTATGTCGGAATTGAGTCCCGTAAGTTGTAGCGTGTTCAATACCCACGCTGATGCTATGTGTGTGTTTGCATGTCGTTTGGATGGTCGAGGCGGTTTTGGGCTCTTTTTCGGCTTTTTACCTAAGTGTTGGCGAGTTTTTACAAACTAGGCAATAACTCGACCTCCGTAAGTAAAAATCGACTCCCGTAAGTTGTAACACGAGCTTAACACCTATGCGGTGGTATGTGTGTGTTTGCGTGCCATCTGGACGACCGAGGCGGGTTATGGGATCTTTTTTGCCTTTTTGCCTTAGTGTTAGCTAGATTTGCAAACTGGGCGATAACTCGGCCTTCGTATATCGGAATCGAGTTTCGTAAGTTATAACGCATGTATAATACTTACGCTTTGCTATGTGTGTGTTTGCGTGGCGTTTTAACAGTCGAGGCGGGTTATGGGCTCTTTTTTGGTTTTTTGCCTAAGTGTTGGCGAGTTTTGCAAACTGGGCGATAACTCGGCCTCCGTATGTCGGAATCGAGTCCCGTAAGTTGTAGCGCGTGTCTAATACCTACGCGGTGGTATGTGTGTGTTTGGATGGCATTTGGACGGCCGAGGCGGTTTTGGGCTCTTTTTTGACTTTTTGCCTAAGTGTTGGCGAGTTTTGCAAACTGGACGATAACTCGGCCTCCGTATATCGAAATTGAGTCCCGTAAGTTGTAACGCGTGTCTAATACCTACGCGGTGCTATGTGTGTGTTTGCATGGTATTTGGACGGCCGAGGCGGGTTTTGGCCTTTTTTTGACTTTTTTTCTAAGTGTTAGCGAGTTTTGCAAACTAGGTGATAACTCGGCCTCCGTATATCAGAATTTTGTTCCGTATGTTATAACGCCTGTATAATACCTCTGTTTGTGCTATGTGTGTGTTTGCATTGCGTTTGAACTAATTTGAGTAGAGTTTAGGGATCTTTTTGACTTTTTGCCCAAGTTGTTGGCGAGTTTTACAAACTAGGCAATAACTCGACCTCAAAGAAGTCAAAATCGACTCCGTAAGTTATAACGCTGAGCCTAACATCTATGCAGTGCTATGTGTGTGTTTGCATACCATCCGGACTACCCGAGGCGGGTTATGGGCTTTTTTCTTCTTTTTGCCTAAGTGTTGGTAGATTTGCAACTGGGCGATAACTCGGCCTCCGTATATCGGAATCGAGTTTCGTAAGTTATAACGCATGTATAATACCTACGCTTTGTTGTGTGTGTGTTTACGTGGCGTTTTAACGGCCGAGGCGGGTTATGGGCTCTTTTTCGGTTTTTTGCCTAAGTGTTGGCGAGTTTTGCAAACTGGGCGATAACTCGGCCTCCGTATGTCGGAATCGAGTCCCGTAAGTTGTAGCGCGTGTCTAATACCTACGCGGTAGTATGTGTGTGTTTTCATGGCGTTTGGACGGCCGAGGCGGGTTTTGAGCTCTTTTTTGACTTTTTGCCTAAGTGTTGGCGAGTTTTGCAAACTGGACGATAACTCGGCCTCCGTATGTCGGAATCGAGTCTTGTAAGTTGTAACGCGTGTCTAATACCTACGCGGTGCTATGTGTGTGTTTGCGTAACGATTGGACAGTCGAGCCAGGTTTGAGGCTCTTTTTCGGCTTTTTGCTTAAATGTTGGCGAGTTTTGCAAACTGGACGATAACTCGGCCTCCGTATGTCGGAATCGAGTCTTGTAAGTTGTAACGCGTGTCTAATACCTACGCGGTGCTATGTGTGTGTTTGAATGGCGTTTAGACAGTCGAGGCAGGTTTGGGGCTCTTTTTTGGCTTTTTTCTTAACTATTGGCGAATTTTACAAACTGGACAATAACTCGGCCTCCGTATATCGGAATCGAGTCCCGTAAGTTGTGGCGCGTGTCTAAAACCTACATGGTGCTATGTGTGTGTTTCCGTGGCATTTGGAGGACTGAGGCGTGTTTGTGTTATTTTTTGGATTTTTGCCTAAGTGTTAACGAGTTTTGCAAACTGGGTGATAACTCGGCCTTCATATTTCGGAATCGAGTCCCGTAAGTTGTGACGCATGTCTAATACCTAACCGATGCTAATTGTGTGTTTGTGTGGCGCTTGGACGGTCGAGGCGGGTTTTGGGATCTTTTTCGGCTTTTTGCCTAAGTATAGGCAAGTTTTGCAAACTGGGCAATAACTCGACCTCCGTATGTCAAAATCGAGTCCCGTAATTTGTAACACGTGTCTAAAACCTACGCGATGGTATGTGTATGCATGGCATCTAGACAGCCGAGGCGGGTTATGGGCTCTCTTTCGACTTTTTGCCTAAGTATTGGCGAGATTTGCAAACTGAGCGATAACTCGGCCTCCGTATATCGGAATCGAGTTCCGTAAATTATAACGCATGTATAATACCTACGCTATGCTATATGTGTGTTTACGTGGCATTTGAACGGCCGAGGCGGGTTATGGACACTTTTTTGGTTTTTTGCCTAAGTGTTGGCGAGTTTTGCAAAATGGGCGATAACTCGGCCTCCATATGTTATAATCGAGTCCCATAAGTTGTAGCGCGTGTCTAATAACTACACGGTTCTATGTGCGTGTTTGCATGGCGTTTGGACTGCCGAGGCGGGTTTTGGGCTCTTTTTCGACTTTTTGCCTAATTGTTGGCGAGTTTTGCAAACTGGACGATAACTCGGCATCCGTATGTCGGAATCGAGTCCCGTAAGTTGTAACATGTGTCTAATATCTACGCGGTACTATGTGTGTGTTTCCATGGCGTTTAGACATGCGAGGCAGGTTTTGGGCTCTTTTTTCAGTTTTTTGCTTAAGTGTTGGCGAGTTTTGCAAACTTGACAATAACTCGGCCTCCGTATATCGGAATCGAGTCCCGTAAGTTGTGGCGCGTGTTTAAAATCTACATGGTGATATGTGTGTGTTTGCGTGGTGTTTGGACGACTGAGGCGGGTTTTGGGTTCTTTTTTGGCTTTTTGCCTAAGTGTAGACGAGTTTTGCAAACTGGGCGGTAACTCGGCCTTCGTATATCAGAATTGAGTCCTGTAAGTTGTGACGCATGTCTAGAACTTACACGGTGTTGTGTGTGTGTTTGCGTGGCGCTTGGACGGCCGAGGCGGGTTTTGGGTTCTTTTTCGGCTTTTTGCCTAAGTGTTGGCGAGTTTTGCAAACTGGGCAATAACTCGACCTCCGTATGTCAAAATCGAGTCCCGTAAGTTGTAACGCCTGTCTAAAACCTATGCGGTGCTATGTATGTGTTTGCGTGGCATCTGGACAGCCGAGGGGGGTTATGGGCTCCCTTTCGGTTTTTGCCTAAGTGTTGGCCAGATTTGTAAACTGAGCGATAACTCGGCCTCCGTATATCGGAATAGAGTTTTGTAAGTTATAACGCATGTATAATACCTACGCTGTGCTATATGTGTGTTTGCATGGCGTTTGAATAGCCGAGGCGGGTTATGGGGTCTTTTTTGGTTTTTTGCCTAAGTGTTGGCGAGTTTTGCAAACTAGGAGATAACTTCGGCCTCCGTATGTTGGAATCGAGTCCCATAAGTTGTGAAGCGCGATGTTCAATATCTCTGGCGGTGCTATGTGTGTGTTTGCATGGCGTTTAGGCAGTGAAGGCGGTGTTTTGGGCTCTTTCGGCTTTTTGCTTATGTGTTGGCGAGTTTTGTAAACTAGACAATAACTCGGCATCCGTATATCGAAATCGAGTCCCGTAAGTTGTGGCGCGTGTCTAAAACCTACGTGGTGATATGTGTGTGTTTGCGTGGTGCTTGGACGGCCGAGGTGGGTTTTGAGTTCTTTTTCGGCTTTTTGCCTAAGTGTTGACGAGTTTTGTAAACTGGGCAATAACTCGACCTCTGTATGTCAAAAATCGAGTCCCGTAAGTTGTAACGCGTGTCTAATACCTACACGGTGCTATGTGTGTGTTTGCGTGGCATCTAGACGGCCGAGGCGGGTTATGGACTCTTTTTCGGATTTTTGCCTATGTGTTGACGAGATTTGCAAACTGGGCGATAACTCGACCTGCGTATATCGGAATCGAGTCCCGTAAGTTTTAATGTGTGTCTAATACCTACGCGGTGTTATGTGTGTGTTTGCATGGCGTTTGGACGGCCGATGCGGGTTTTGGCCTCTTTTTTGGCTTTTTGTCTAAGTGTTGGCGAGTTTTGCAAACTGGACGATAACTCGGCCTCCATATGTCAGAATCGAGTCTCGTAAGTTGTAACGCGTGTCTAATACCTACACGTTGCTATGTGTGTGTTTGCATGGCGTTTAGACAGTCGAGGCAGGTTTGGGGCTCTTTTTTATATATTTTCTTAAGTGTTGGCGATTTTACAAACTGGACAATAACTCGGCCTTCGTATATCGGAATCGAGTCCCGTAAGTTATGGCGCGTGTCTAAAACCTACATGGTGCTATGTGTGTGTTTCCGTGTCGTTTGGACGACTAAGGCGTGTTTGGGTTATTTTTTGGCTTTTTGCCTAAGTGTTGACGAGTTTTGTAAACTTGGCGATAACTCGGCCTTCGTATGTCGGAATCGAGTCCTGTAAGTCGTGACGCATGTATAATACCTAATCGGTGCCAATTGTGTGTTTGCATGGCACTTGGACGGCTGAGGCGAGTTTTGGGTTCTTTTTCGGCTTTTTGCCTAAGTGTTGACGAGTTTTGCAAACTGGGCAATAACTCGACCTCCGTATGTCAAAATCAAGCCCAGTAAGTTGTAACGCGTGTCTAATACCTACGCGGTGCTATGTGTGTGTTTGCGTGGCATCTGGACGGCCGAGGCGGGTTATGGGCTCTTTTTAGGCTTTTTTGCCTAAGTGTTGGCGAGATTTGCAAATTGGGCGATAACTCGGCCTCCATATATCAGAATTTTATTCTGTATGTTATAACGCATGTATAATACCTACGCTGTGCTATGTGTGTGTTTGCGTAGCGTTTGAACGGCCGAGTAGAGTTTAGGGATCTTGTTTGGCTTTTTGCCTAATTGTTGGCGAGTTTTACAAAATTGACTCCCGTAAGTTATAACGCGAGCCTAACACCTATGCGGTGCTATGTGTGTGTTTGCGTACCATCTGGATGGGCTTTTTTTCTTCTTTTTGCCTAAGTGTTGGCGAGATTTGCAAACTAAGCGATAACTCGGCCTCTGTATATCGGAATCGAGTTCCGTAAGTTATAACACATGTCTAATACCTACGCGGTGCTCTGTGTGTGTTTACGTGGAGTTTGGACGGCCGAGGCGGGTTATGGGCTTTTTTTCGGTTTTTTGCCTAAGTGTTTTCGAGTTTTGCAAACTTGCCGATAACTCGACCTCCGTATGTCGGAATCGAGTCCCGTAAGTTGTAACGCGTGTCTAATAACTACGCGGTGCTATGTGTGTTTGCATGGCGTTTGGACGACCGAGGCGGGTTTTGGCCTCTTTTTTGGCTTTTTGTCTAAGTGTTGGCGAGTTTTTCAAACTGGGCGATAACTCGACCTCCGTATGTCAAAATCGAGTTCCGTAAATTGTAACGCGTGGTTAATACCTACGCGGTGCTATGTATGTGTTTGTGTGGTATCTGGACGGTCGTGGCGGGTTATAGGCTCTTTCACGGCTTTTTGCCTAAGCGTTGTCGAGATTTGCAAACTGGGTGATAACTCGGCCTCCGTATATCGGAATCGAGTTCCATAAGTTAGAACGCATGTATAATACCTACGCGGTGCTATGTGTGTGTTTGCATGGCGTTTGGATGGCCGAGGCGGGTTATGGGTTTTTCTTGGTTTTTTGCCTAAGTGTTGGTGAGTTTTGCAAACTGGGCGATAACTCGGTCTCCGTATGTCGGAATCGAATCCCGTAAGTTATAATGCGTGTCTAATACCTAGGCGATGCTATGTACGTGTTTGCATGGCGTTTGGACGGCCGAGGCGGGTTATGGGCTCTTTTTCGGTTTTTTGCCTAAGTGTTTTCGAGTTTTGCAAACTGGCCGATAACTCGACCTCCGTATGTTGGAATCGAGTCCCGTAAGTTGTAATGTGTGTCTAATAACTACGCGGTGCTATGTGTATTTGCATGGCGTTTGGACGGCCGAGGCGGGTTTTGGCCTCTTTTTTGGCTTTTTGTCTAAGTGTTGGCGAGTTTTGCAAACTGGACGATAACTCGGCCTTCGTATGTCGGAATCGAGTCTTGAAAGTTGTAACACGTGTCTAATACCTATGCGGTGCTATGTGTTTGCATGGCGTTTAGACAGTCGAGGCAGGTTTGTGGCTATTTTTCGGCTTTTTTCTTAAGTGTTGGCGAGTTTTGCAAACTGGACAATAACTCGGCCTCCGTATATCGGAATCGAGTCCCGTAAGTTGTGGCGCGTGTATAAAACCTATGTGGTGCTATGTGTGTGTTTGCGTGGCGTTTGGTCGACTGAGGCGTGTTTGGGTTCTTTTTTGGCTTTTTGCCTAAGTGTTGACAAGTTTTGCAAACTGGATGATAACTCGGCCTTTGTATGTCGGAATCGAGTCCCGTAAGTTGTGACGCGTGTATAATACCTAACCGGTGATAATTGTGTATTTGTGTGGCGCTTGGACGGCCGAGGCGAGTTTTGGGATCTTTTTTGGCTTTTTGCCTAAGTGTTGGCGAGTTTTGAAAACTGGGCAATAACTCGACCTCCGTATGTCAAAATCGAGTCCCGTAAGTTGTAATGCGTGTCTAATACATACGCGGTGTTATGTGTGTGTTTGCGTGTCATCTGGACGGCCGAGGCGGGTTTTGGCCTCTTTTTTAGCTTTTTGTCTAAGTGTTGTTGAGTTTTGCAAACTGGACGATAACTCGGCCTCCGTATATCGGAATCGAGTCTCGTAAGTTGTAACATGTGTCTAATACCTACGCGGTTCTATGTGTGTTTTTGCATGGCATTTAGAAAGGCGAGGCAGGTTTTGGGCTCTTTTTCGGCTTTTTGCTTAAGTGTTGGCGAGTTTTGCAAACTGGACAATAACTCGGCCTCCGTATATCGGAATCGAGTCCCGTAAGTTGTGGCGCGTGTATAAAACCTATGTGGTGCTATGTGTGTGTTTGCATGGCATTTGGACGACTGAGGCGTGTTTGGGTTCTTTTTTGGCTTTTTGCCTAAGTGTTGACAAGTTTTGCAAACTGGATGATAACTCGGCCTTTGTATGTCGGAATCGAGTCCCGTAAGTTGTGACGCGTGTATAATACCTAACCGGTGATAATTGTGTATTTGTGTGGCGCTTGGACGGCCGAGGCGAGTTTTGGGATCTTTTTTGGCTTTTTGCCTAAGTGTTGGCGAGTTTTGAAAACTGGGCAATAACTCGACCTCCGTATGTCAAAATCGAGTCCTGTAAGTTGTAATTCGTGTTTAATACATACACGGTGTTATGTGTGTGTTTGCGTGTCATCTGGATGGCCGAGGCGTGTTATGGGCACTTTTTCGGCTTTTTGCCTAAGTGTTGGCGAGATTTGCAAACTGGCCGATAACTCGGACTCCGTATATCGGAATCGAGTTCCATAAGTTATAACGCATGTATAATACATACGTTGTGCTATGTGTGTGTTTGCATGGCGTTTGAACGGCCGAGGCGGGTTATGAGCTCTTTTCCGGTTTTTTGTCTAAGTGTTGGCGAGATTTGCAAACTGGGCGATAACTCGGACTCCGTATATCGGAATCGAGTTCCGTAAGTTATAACGCATGTATAATACCTACGTTGTGCTATGTGTGTGTTTGCGTGGTGTTTGAACGGCCGAGGCGGGTTTTGTGCTCTTTTTCGACTTTTTGCCTAAGTGTTGGCGAGTTTTGCAAACTGGACGATAACTCGGCCTCTGTATGTCGGAATCGAGTCCCGTAAGTTGTAACGCGTATCTAATACCTACGCGGTGCTATGTGTGTGTTTGTATGGCATTTGGACGACCGAGGCGGGTTTTGGCCTCATTTTTGGCTTTTTGCATAAGTGTTGGCGAGTTTTGCAAACTGGACGATAACTCGGCCTCCGTATGTCGGAATCAAGTCCCATAAGTTGTAATGCGTGTCTAATATCTACGCAGTGTTATGTATGTGTTTGCGTTGCATTTGGACGGCTGAGGCAGGTTGGGCTCTTTTTTGGCTTTTTGCCTAAGTGTTGGCGAGTTTTGCAAATTGGACAATAACTCGGCCTCCGTATATCGGAATCGAGTCCCGTAAGTTGTGACGCATGTCTAATACCTACATGGTGCTATGTCTATGTTTGCGTGGCATTTTGACGGCCGAAGAGGGTTATGGGCTCTTTTTTAGTTTTTTGCCTATGTGTTGGCGAGATTTGCAAACTGGATGATAACTCGGTCTCCATATGTTTGAATCGAGTCTCATAAGTTGTAACACGTGTCTAATACCTATTCGGTGCTATGTGTATGTTTGCGTGGCGTTTGGACGGCCGAGTAGGGTTTAGGGCTCTTTTTTGGCTTTTTGCCTAAGTGTTGGCGAGTTTTACAAACTAGGCAATAACTCGACCTCCGTAAGTCAAAATCGACTCCCGTAAGTTATAACGCGAGCCTAACACTTATGCGGTGCTATGTGTGTGTTTGCGTGCCATTTGGACGGCCGAGGCGGGTTATGGGCTTTTTTCGGCTTTTTGCCTTAGTGATGGCGAGATTTGCAAACTAGGCGATAACTCGGCCTTCGTATATCGGAATCGAGTTCTGTAAGTTATAACGCATGTCTAATACCTACGCGGTGCTATGTGTGTGTTTACGTGGATTTTGGACGACCGACACAGGTTATGGGCTCTTTTTTGATTTTTTGCCTAAGTGTTTTTGAGTTTTACAAACTGGCCGATAACTCGACCTCCGTATGTCGAAATCGAGTCCCGTAAGTTGTAATGCGTGTCTAATAACTACGCGGTGCTATGTGAGTGTTTGCATGGCGTTTGGACGACCGAAGCGGGTTTTGGCCTCTTTTTTGGCTTTTTGTCTAAGTGTTAGAGAGTTTTGCAAACTGGATGATAACTCGGCCTCCGTATGTCAGAATTGAGTCTCGTAAGTTGTAACGTGTATCTAATACCTACGCGGTGCTATGTGTGTGTTTGCATGGCATTTAGAAAGGCGAGGCGAGTTTTGGGCTCTTTTTCGCTTTTTGCTTAAGTGTTGGCGAGTTTTGCAAGCCGGATGATAACTTCGGTCTCCGTATATCGAATCGAGTCCCGTAAGTTAATGGTAGCGTGTCTAAAATCTACGTGGTGCTATATGTGTGTGCTTGCGTGGCGTTTGGCTTTTTACCTAAGTGTTGACGAGTTTTGCAAACTGGACGAAAACTCGGCCTTCATATGTCGGAATCGAGTCCCGTAAATTGTGATGCGTGTCTAATACCTAACCGATGCTAATTGTGTACTTGTGTGGCGCTTGGACGGCCGAAGCTGGTTTTGGGATCATTTTCGGCTTTTTGCCTAAGTGTTGTCGAGTTTTGCAAACTGGGCAATAACTCGACCTCCGTATGTCAAAATCAAGTCCCGTAAGTTTTAACGCGTGTCTAATACCTACGCGGTGTAATGTGTGTGTTTGCGTAGCATCTGGACGGCCGAGGCGGGTTATGGGCTCTTTTTCAGCTTTTTGCCTAAGTGTTGACGAGTTTTGCAAACTGGATGATAACTCGGCCTTCATATGTCAGAATCGAGTCCCGTAAGTTATTACGCGTGTTCAATACCTCTATTTGTGCTATGTGTGTATGTATGTGTGGCGCTTGGGACGGCCGAGGCGGGTTATGGGCTCTTTTTCAGTTTTTTGCCTAAGTGTTGGCTAGTTTTGCAAACTGGGCGATAACTCGGCCTCCGTATGTCGGAATCGAGTCCCGTAAGTTGTAGCGCGTGTCTAAAACCTACGCGGCGATATGTGTGTTTGCATGGCATTTGGACGGTCGAGGCGTGTTTTGGGCTCTTTTTTGACTTTTTACCTAAGTGTTCGTGAGTTTTGCAAACTGGACGATAACTCGGCCTCCGTATGTCAGAATCGAGTCCCGTAAGTTGTAACGCGTGTCTAATACCTATGCGGTGCTATATGTGTGTTTGCGTGGCGATTGGACAGTCGAGCCAGGTTTGAGGCTCTTTTTCGGCTCTTTGCTTAAATGTTGGCGAGTTTTGCAAACCGGACAATAACTCGGCCTCCGTATATCAGAATTGAGTCCCGTAAGTTGTGACGCATGTCTAAAACCTACGCGGTGCTATGTGAGTGTTTGCGTGGCGTTTGGACGGCCGAGGCGGGTTTTGGTTTTTTTTGGGTTTTTGCCTAAGTGTTGACGAGTTTTGCAAACTGTGCGATAACTCGGCCTCCGTATTTCGGAATCAAGTCCCGTAAGTTGTAACACATGTCTAATACCTACGCGGTGCTATGTGTGTGTTTGTCTGGAGTTTGGACGGCCGAGGATGGTTTTGCGCTCTTTTTCGGCTTTTTACCTAAGTGTTGGCGAGTTTTTTAAACTGGACGATAACTCGGCCTTCGTATGTCAGAATCGAGTCCCATAAGTTGTAACGCGTGTCTAATACCTACGCGGTGGTATGTGTGTATTTGCGTAGCGTTTGGATGGCCGAGACGGGTTTTGGGCTCTTTTTCGGCTTTTTGCCTAAATATTACCGAGTTTTTCAAACTGGGCGATAACTCGGCCTCCGTATATTTGAATCGAATCGATGAAATTGAGGCGCGTGTCTAATACTTACGCGGTGCTATGTGTGTGTTTGTGTGGCGTTTATGCAGTCGGGCGGGTTTGGGCTTTTTCGACTTTTTGCCTAAGCGTGTTGGCGAGATTTTCAAAGCTGGCGATAACTCAACCTCCGTATATCGAATTCATCCGTAAGTTATGTAACGTGTCTAAAATCTACACCTGCTGCTATGTATGTGTTTACGTGGCATCCGGATGATAGAAAGGCGGGTTATGGGCTCTCTTTCGACTTTTTGCCTAAGTGTTGGCGAGATTTGCAACCGAGCGATAACTTCGCCTCCGTATATCGAATCGAGTTAAAAGTAAATTATAACGCATGTATAATACCTACTATGTTGTGCTATATATGTGTGTTTACGTGGCGTTTGAACGGGCCGAGACGGGTTATGGGCTCTTTTTCATTTTTTGCCTAAGTGTTGGCGAGTTTTGCAAACCGGGCGATAACTTTCGGCTCAGTATATCTTAATCGAGTCCGTAAATTTAGGCGCGTGTCTAATACTTACGCTGTGCTATATGTGTGTTTTTGTGTGGCGTTGTATGCGGTCGGGCGGGTTTTGGGCTTTTTTCGACTTTTTTGCCTGCTTGTTGGCTAGTTTTGTAAAGCGGGCGATAACTTTCGGCATCCGTATGTCGGAATCGAGTCCGTAAGTTGTAACGCGTGTCTAATATCTATGCGGTGCTATGTGTGTGTTTGTATGGCGTTTAGACAGGCGAGGCAGGTTTTGGGCTCTTTTTTGGCTTTTTGCTTAAGTGTTGGCGAGTTTTGCAAACTGGACGATAACTCGGCTTCCGTATGTCGGTATCGAGTCCCGTAAGTTGTGGCGCGTGTCTAAAACTACGTGGTGATATGTGTGTGTTTGCGTGGCATTTGAACGGCCAATGTGGGTTATGGGTTCTTTTTCGGTTTTTTGCCTAAGTGTTGGCGAGTTTTGCAAACTGGGAGATAACTCGGCCTCCGTATGTTGGATTCGAGTCCCATAAGTTGTAACGCGTGTCTAATATCTACGCGGTGCTATGTGTGTGTTTTCGTGGCGTTTAGACAGGCGAGGCGGGTTATGGACTCTTTTTCGGATTTTTGCCTAACTGTTGGCGAGATTTGCAAACTGGGCGATAACTCGACCTCCGTATATTGGAATTGAGTCCCGTAAGTTGTAACGCGTGTCTAATACCTACGCGGTGCTATGTGTGTGTTTGCATGGCATTTGGACGGCCGATGCGGGTTTTGGCCTCTTTTTTGGCTTTTTGTCTAAGTGTTGGCGAGTTTTGCAAACTGGACGATAACTCGGCCTCCATATGTCAGAATCGAGTCTCAGAAGTTGTAACGCGTGCCTAATACCTACACGTTGCTATGTGTGTGTTTGCATGGCGTTTAGATAGTTGAGGCAGGTTTGGGGCTCTTTTTTGGCTTTTTTCTTAAGTGTTGGCGAGTTTTGCAAATTGGACAATAACTCGGCCTCTGTATATCGGAATCGAGTCCCGTAAGTTGTGGCGTGTGTCTGAAACCTACATGGTGCTATGTGTGTGTTTCCGTGGCGTTTGGACGACTGAGGCGTGTTTGGGTTATTTTTTGGCTTTTTGCCTAAGTGTTGACGAGTTTTGCAAACTTGGCGATAACTCAGCCTTCGTATGTCGGAATCGAGTCCCGTAAGTTGTGACGCATGTCTAATACCTAATCGGTACTAATTGTGTGTTTGCGTGGCGCTTGGATGGCCGAGGCGGGTTTTGGGTTCTTTTTTGGCTTTTTGCCTAAGTGTTGGCGAGTTTTGCAAACTGGGCAATAACTCGACCTCCGTATGTCAAAATCGTGTCTCGTAAGTTGTAACGCATGTCTAATACCTACGCGGTGCTATGTGTGTGTTTGCGTGGCATCTGGACGGCCGAGGCGATTTATGAGATCTTTTTAGGCTTTTTTGTCTAAGTGTTGGCGAAATTTTCAAACTGGGGGATAACTCGGCCTCCGTATATCGGAATTTTGTTCCGTATGTTATAACGCCTGTATAATACCTACGCTGTGCTATGTGTGTGTTTGCGTAGCGTTTGAACGACCGAGTAGGGTTTAGGGATCTTTTTTGGCTTTTTGCCTAAGTGTTGGCGAGTTTTACAAACTAGACAATAACTCGACCTCCGTAAGTCAAAATCGACTCCCGTAAGTTATAACGCGAGTCTAACACCTATGCGGTGCTATGTGTGTGATTGCGTGCCATCTGGATGGCCGAGGCGGGTTATGGGCTTTTTTTTGGCTTTTTGCCTAAGTGTTGGCGAGATTTGCAAACTAGGCGATAACTCGGCCTCTGTATATCGGAATCGAGTTTCGTAAGTTATAACGCATGTCTAATACCTACGCGGTGCTATGTGTGTGTTTACGTGGAGTTTGGACGGCTGAGGTGGGTTATGGGCTCTTTTTTAGTTTTTTACCTAAGTGTTTTCGAGTTTTGCAAACTGGCCGATAACTCGACCTCCGTATGTCAGAATCGAGTCCCGTAAGTTGTAACGCATGTCTAATAACTACGCGGTGCTATGTGTGTTTACATGGCGTTTGGACGGCCGAGGCGGGTTTTGGCCTATTTTTTGGCTTTTTTTCTAAGTGTTGGCGAGTTTTTCAAACTAGGCGATACTCGACCTCCGTATGTCAAAATCGAGTTCCATAAATTGTAACACATGGTTAATACCTACGCGGTGCTATGTATGTGTTTTTGTGGCATATGGACGGCCGTGGCGGGTTATGGGCTCTTTTTTCTCTTTTTGCCTAAGTGTTGGCGAGTTTTGCAAACTGGGCAATAACTCGACCTCCGTATGTCAAAATTGAGTCCCGTAAGTTGTAACGCGTGTCTAATACCTACGCGGTGTTATGTGTGTGTTTGCGTGTCATCTGGATGGCCGAGGCGGGTTATGGCGTTTTTTTCGGCTTTTTGCCTAAGTGTTGGCGAGATTTGCAAACTTGGCGATAACTCGGCCTCCGTATATCAGAATCGAGTTCTGTAAGTTATAACGCATATCTAATACCTACGCGGTGCTATGTGTGTGTGTTTACGTGGAGTTTGGACGGTCGAGGTGGGTTACGGGCTCTTTTTCGGTTTTTGCATAAGTGTTTTCGAGGTTTGCAAACTGGCCGATAACTCGACCTCCGTATGTCGGAATCGAGTCCCGTAAGTTTTAACGCGTGTCTAATAACTACGCGGTGCTATGTGTGTTTGCATGGCGTTTGGACGGCCGAGGCGGGTTTTGTGCTCTTTTTCGACTTTTTGCCTAAGTGTTGGCGAGTTTTGCAAACTGGGAGATAACTCGGCTTCCATATGTTGGAATCGAGTCCCATAAGTTGTAGCGCGTGTCTAATACCTAAACGGTGCTATGTGTGTGTTTGCATGGCGTTTGGACGGCCGAGGCGGGTTTTGGGCTCTTTTTCGACTTTTTGCCTAAGTGTTGGCGAGTTTTGCAAACTGGACGATAACTCGGCCTCCGTATGTCAAAATCGAGTCCCGTAAATTGTGGCGCGTGTATAAAACCTACGTGGTGCTATGTGTGTGTTTGTGTGGCGTTTTGACGACTGAGGCGTGTTTGGGTTCTCTTTTGGCTTTTTGCCTAAGTGTTGACAAGTTTTGCAAACTGGATGATAACTCGGCCTTCGTACGTCGGAATCGAGTCCCGAAAGTTGTGACGCGTGTCTAATACCTAACCGGTGCTAATTGTGTATTTGTGTGGCGCTTGGACTGCCGAGGCGGGTTTTGGGATCTTTTTCGGCTTTTTGCCTAAGTGTTGGTGAGTTTTGAAAACTGGGCAATAACTCGACCACCGTATGTAAAAATCGAGTCCCATAAGTTGTAACGCGTGTCTAATACCTACGCGGTGTTATGTGTGTGTTTGCGTGTCATCTGGATGGCCGAGGAGGGTTATGGGGTTTTTTTCGGCTTTTTGCCTAAGTGTTGGCGAGATTTGCAAACTGGGCGATAACTCGACCTCCGAATATCGGAATCGAGTTCCGTAAGTTATAACGCATGCATAATACCTACGTTGTGCTATATGTGTGTTTGCGTGGCGTTTGAAGGGCCGAGGCGGGTTATGGGCTCTTTTTCGGTTTTTTGTCTAAGTGTTGGCGAGTTTTGCAAATTGGACGATAACTCGGCCTCCGTATGTCGGAATCGAGTCCCGTAAGTTGTAGCGCGTGTCTAATACCTACGCGGTGCTATGTGCGTGTTTGCATGACGTTTGGATGACCGAGGCGGGGTTTTGGCTCTTTTTCAACTTTTTGCCTAAGTGTTGACGAGTTTTGTAAACTGGACGATAACTCGGCCTCTGTATGTTGGAATTGAGTCCCGTAAGTTGTAATGCGTATCTAATACCTACGCGGTGCTATGTGTGTGTTTGTATGGCATTTGGACGACCGAGGCGGGTTTTGGCCTCATTTTTGGCATTTTGCCTAAGTGTTGGCGAGTTTTGCAAACTGGACGATAACTCGTCCTCCGTATGTCGGAATCGAGTCCCATAAGTTGTAACGCGTGTCTAATACCTACACGGTGCTATGTGTGTGTTTGCGTGGTATTTAGACGGCTGAGGCGGGTTATGGACTCTTTTTCGGATTTTTGCCTAAGTGTTGGCGAGATTTGCAAACTGGGCGATAACTCGACCTCCGTATATCGGAATCGAGTCCCGTAAGTTTTAAAGCGTGTCTAATACCTACGCGGTGCTATGTGTGTGTTTGCATGGCGTTTGGACGGCCGAGGCAGGTTATGGGCTCTTTTTCAGTTTTTTGCCTAAGTGTTGGCAAGTTTTGCAAACTGGGCGATAAGTCGGCCTCCATATGTTGGAATCGAGTCCCATAAGTTATGGCGCGTGTCTAATGCCTACACGGTGCTATGTGTGTGATTGCATGGCGTTTGGACGGCCGAGGCGGGTTTTGTGCTCTTTTTTGACTTTTTGCCTAAGTGTTGGCGAGTTTTGCAAACTGGACGATAACTCGGCATCCGTATGTCGGAATCGAGTCCGTAAGTTGTGTAGCGATGTCACTATCTGCGCGGTGCTATGTACGTGTTTGTATGGCGTTTAGAGCAAATTAAAGCGAGTTTTGGGCTCTTTTTCGGCTTTTTGCTTAAGTGTTGGCGAGTTTTGCAAACTGGACAATAACTCGGCCTCCGTATATCGAAATCGAGTCCCGTAAGTTGTGGCGCATGTCTAAAACCTACATGGTGATATGTGTGTGTTTACGTGGTGTTTGGACGGCTGAGGCGGGTTTTGGCTTCTTTTTTGGCTTTTTGCCTAAGTGTTGACGAGTTTTGCAAACTGGGCGATAACTCGTCCTTCGTATATCGGAATCGAGTCCCGTGAGTTGTGGCGCGTGTCTAAAATCTACATGGTGATATGTGTGTGTTTGCGTGGTGTTTGGACGGCTGAGGCGGGTTTTGGGTTCTTTTTTAGCTTTTTGCCTAAGTGTTGACGAGTTTTGCAAACTGGGCGATAACTCGGCCTTCGTATATCGGAATCGAGTCCCGTAAGTTGTGACGCATGTCTAATACTTACACGGTGCTATGTGTGTGCTTGGACGGCCGAGGCGGGTTTTGGGTTCTTTTTCGGCTTTTTGTCTAAGTGTTGGCGAGTTTGGCAAATTGGGCAATAACTCGACCTCCGTATGTCAAAATCGAGTCCCGTAAGTTGTAACGCGTGTCTAATACCTACGCGTTGCTATGTGTGTGTTTGCACGGCGTTTATACAGTCGAGGCAGGTTTGGGGCTCTTTTTTGGCTTTTTTCTTAAGTGTTGGCGAGTTTTGCAAACTAGACAATAACTCGGCCTCCGTATATCGAAATCGAGTCCCGTAAGTTGTGGCCCATGTCTAAAACCTACTTGGTGATATGTGTGTGTTTGCGTGGTGTTTGGACGGCTGAGGCGGGTTTTGGCTTCTTTTTTGGCTTTTTGCCTAAGTGTTGACGAGTTTTGCAAACTTGGCGATAACTCGGCCTTCGTATATCGGAATCGAGTCCCGTGAGTTGTGGCGCGTGTCTAAAACCTACATGGTGATATGTGTGTGTTTGCGTGGTATTTGGACGGCTGAGGCGGGTTTTGGGTTCTTTTTTGGCTTTTTGCCTAAGTGTTGGCGAGATTTGTGGCGATAACTTCGGCCTCCGTATATAATGTCGAGTTTCGTAAGTTATAACGCATGTATAATACCTACGCTGTGCTATATGTGTGTTTGCGTGGCATTTGAACGGCCGAGGCGGGTTATGGGCTCTTTTTCGGTTTTTTGCCTAAGTGTTGGCGAGTTTTGAAAACTGGAAGATAACTCGGCTATGTATGTTGGAATCGAGTCTCATAAGTTGTAGCGCATGTCTAATACCTAGACGGTGCTATGTGTGTATTTGCATGGCGTTTGGACGGCCGAGGTGGGTTTTGGGCTTTTTTTTGACTTTTTGCCTAAGTGTTGGCGAGTTTTGCCAACTGGACGATAACTCGGCCTCCGTATGTCGGAATCGAGTCCCATAAATTGTGGCGCGTGTATAAAACCTACATGGTGCTATGTGTGTGTTTGTGTGGCGTTTGGACGACTGAGGCGTGTTTAGGTTCTTTTTTGGCTTTTTGCCTAAATGTTGACGAGTTTTGCAAACTGGATGATAACTCAGCCTTCGTACGTCAGAATCGAGTCCCGAAAGTTATGACGCGTGTCTAATACCTAACCGGTGCTAATTGTGTATTTGTGTGGCGCTTGGACGGCCGAGGCGGGTTTTGGGATCTTTTTTGGCTTTTTGCCTAAGTGTTGGCGAGTTTTGCAAACTAGGCAATAACTCGACCTCCGTATGTTAAAATCGAGTCCCGTAAGTTGTAACGCGTGTCTAATACCTACGCGGTGTTATGTGTGTGTTTGCGTGTCATACACGGGCCGGTAGAAGGCGGGTTATGGGTTTTTTTCGGCTTTTTGCCTAAGTGTTGGCGAGATTTGCAAACTGGGCGATAACTCGGCCTCCGTATATCGGAATCGAGTTCCGTAAGTTATAATGCATGTATAATACCTACGTTGTGCTATGTGTGTGTTTGCGTGGCATTTGAACGGTCGAGGCGGATTATGGGCTCTTTTTCGGTTTTTTGTCTAAGTGTTGGCGAGTTTTGCAAACTGGGCGATAACTCGGCCTCCGTATGTCGGAATCGAGTCCCGTAAGTTGTAGCGCGTGTCTAATACCTACGCGGTGATATGTTCGTGTTTGCATGACGCTTAGACGACCGAGGCGGGTTTTGGGCTCTTTTTCGACTTTTTGCCTAAGTGTTGGCTAGTTTTGCAAACTGGACGATAACTCGGCCTCTGTATGTCGGAATCGAGTCCCGTAAGTTGTAAGATGTATCTAATACCTACGCGGTTCTATGTGTGTGTTTGTATGGCATTTGGACGACCGAGGCGGGTTTTGGCCTCATTTTTGGCTTTTTGCCTAAGTGTTGGCCAGTTTTGCAAACTGGACGATAACTCGGCCTCCGTATGTCGGAATCGAGTCCCATAAGTTGTAACGCGTGTCTAATACCTACACGGTGCTATGTGTGTGTTTGCGTGGCATTTAGACGGCCGAGGCGGGTTATGGACTCTTTTTTGGATTTTTGCCTAAGTGTTGGCGAGATTTGCAAACTGGGCGATAACTCGACCTCCGTATATCGGAATCGAGTCCCGTAAGTTGTAACGCGTGTCTAATACCTACGCGGTGCTATGTGTGTGTTTGCATGGCGTTTGGACGGCTGAGACGGGTTATGGGCTCTTTTTCGGTTTTTTGCCTAAGTGTTGGCGAGTTTTGCAAACTGGGCGATAACTCGGCCTCCATATGTTGGAATCGAGTCCCATAAGTTGTAGCACATGTCTAATACCTACACAATGCTATGTGTGTGATTGCATGGCGTTTGGACGGCCGAGGCGGGTTTTGTGCTCTTTTTTGACTTTTTGCCTAAATGTTGGCGAGTTTTGCAAACTGGGAGATAACTCGGCTTCCATATGTTGGAATCGAGTCCCATAAGTTGTAGCATGTGTGTAATACCTAGACGACGCTATGTGTGTGTTTGCATGGCGTTTGGACGGCCGAGGCGGGTTTTGGGCTCTTTTTCGACTTTTTGCCTAAGTGTTGGCGAGTTTTGCAAACTGGACGATAACTCGGCCTCCGTATGTCAAAATTGAGTCCCATAAATTGTGGCGCGTGTATAAAACCTACGTGGTGCTATGTGTGTGTTTGTGTGGCGTTTGGACGACTGAGGCGTGTTTGGGTTCTCTTTTGGCTTTTTGCCTAAGTGTTGACGAGTTTTGCAAACTGGATGATAACTCGGCCTTCGTACGTCAGAATCGAGTCCCGAAAATTGTGACGCGTGTCTAATACCTAACCGGTGCTAATTGTGTATTTGTGTGGCGCTTTGACGGCCGAGGCGGGTTTTGGGATCTTTTTCAGCTTTTTGCCTAAGTGTTGGCGAGTTTTGCAAACTGGGCAATAACTCGACCTCCGTATGTCAAAATTGAGTCCCGTAAGTTGTAACGCGTGTCTAATACCTATGCGGTGTTATGTGTGTGTTTGCGTGTCATCTGGACGGCCGAGGCGGGTTATGGGGTTTTTTTCGGCTTTTTGCCTAAGTGTTGGCTAGATTTGCACACTTGGCGATAACTCGGCCTCCGTATATCAGAATCGAGTTCTGTAAGTTATAACGCATATCTAATACCAACGCGGTGCTATGTGTGTGTGTTTACGTGGAGTTTGGACGGTCGAGGTGGGTTACGGGCTCTTTTTCGGTTTTTTGCATAAGTGTTTTCGAGGTTTGCAAACTAGCCGATAACTCGACCTCCGTATGTCGGAATCGAGTCCCGTAAGTTTTATGTCGTGTTCTAATAACTTCTGGCGGTGCTATGTGTGTGTTTGCATGGCGTTTGGGCCAGTAGGCGGGTTTTGTGCTCTTTTTTGACTTTTTGCCTAAGTGTTGGCGAGTTTTGCAAACTGGGAGATAACTCGGCTTCCATATGTTGGAATCGAGTCCCATAAGTTATAGCGCGTGTCTAATACCTAGGCGGTGCTATATGTGTGTTTGCATGGTGTTTGACTGGTAGAGGGTGGGTTTTGGGCTCTTTTTCGACTTTTTGCCTAAGTGTTGGCGAGTTTTGCAAACTGGACGATAATTCGGCCTCCGTATGTCAAAATCGAGTCCCGTAAATTGTGGCGCGTGTATAAAACCTACGTGGTGCTATGTGTGTGTTTGTGTGGCGTTTTGACGACTAAGGCGTGTTTGGGTTCTCTTTTGGCTTTTTGCCTAAGTGTTGATGAGTTTTGCAAACTGGATGATAACTCGGCCTTCGTACGTCAGAATCGAGTCCCGAAAGTTGTGACGCGTGTTCAATACCTAACTTGATTGCTAATTGTGTATTTGAGTGGCGCTTGGGCTGGTAGAAGGCGGGGTTTTGGGATCTTTTTGACTTTTTGCCTAAGTGTTGGCGAGTTTTGCAAACCGGCAATAACTTCGACCTCCGTATGTCAAAATTGAGTCCCGTAAGTTATGTAGCGTGTCTAATACCTCTGGCGGTGTTATGTGTGTGTTTGCGTGTCATCCGGACGGTACCGAGGCGGGTTATGGGGTTTTTTTCGGCTTTTTCCTAAGTGTTGGCGAGATTTGCAAACTTGGCTATAACTCGGCCTCCGTATATCAGAATCGAGTTCTGTAAGTTATAACACATATCTAATACCTACGCGGTGCTATGTGTGTGTGTTTACGTGGAGTTTGGACGGTCGAGGTGGGTTACGGGCTCTTTTTCGGTTTTTTGCATAAGTGTTTTCGAGGTTTGCAAGCTGGCCGATAACTTCGACCTCCGTATGTCGAATCGAGTCCGTAAGTTATGTAGCGTGTCTAATAACTACGCGGTGCTATGTGTGTTTGCATGGCGTTTGGACGGCCGAGGCGGGTTTTGTGCTCTTTTTCGACTTTTTGCCTAAGTGTTGGCGAGTTTTGCAAACTGGGAGATAACTTGGCTTCCATATGTTGGAATCGAGTCCCATAAGTTGTAGCGCGTGTCTAATACCTAGACGGTGCTATGTGTGTGTTTGCATGGCGTTTGGACGGCCGAGGCGGGTTTTGGGCTCTTTTTCGACTTTTTGCCTAAGTGTTGGCGAGTTTTGCAAACTGGACGATAACTCGGCCTCCGTATTTCAAAATCGAGTCCCGTAAATTGTGGCGCGTGTATAAAACCTACGTGGTGCTATGTGTGTGTTTGTGTGGCGTTTGGACGACTGAGGCGTGTTTGGGTTCTCTTTTGGCTTTTTGCCTAAGTGTTGACGAGTTTTGCAAACTGGATGATAACTCGGCCTTCGTACGTCAGAATCGAGTCTCGAAAGTTGTGACGCGTGTCTAATACGTAACCGGTGCTAATTGTGTATTTGTGTGGCGCTTGGACGACCGAGGCGGGTTTTGGGATCTTTTTCAGCTTTTTGCCTAAGTGTTGGCGAGTTTTGCAAACTGGGCAATAACTCGACCTCCGTATGTCAAAATTGAGTCCCGTAAGTTGTAACGCGTGTCTAATACCTACGCGGTGTTATGTGTGTGTTTGCGTGTCATCTGGACGGCCGAGGCGGGTTATGGGGTTTTTTTTGGCTTTTTGCCTAAGTGTTGGCGAGATTTGCAAACTTGGCGATAACTCGGCCTCCGTATATCAGAATCGAGTTCTGTAAGTTATAACGCATATCTAATACCGTATATCGGAATCGAGTCCCGTAAGTTGTAACGCGTGTCTAATAACTACGCGGTGCTATGTGTGTTTGCATGGCGTTTGGACGGCCGAGGCGGGTTTTGGCCTCTTTTTTGGCTTTTTGTCTAAGTGTTGGCGAGTTTTTCAAACTGGGCGATACTCGACCTCCGTATGTCAAAATCGAGTTCCGTAAATTGTAACGCGTGGTTAATACCTACGCAGTGCTATGTATGTGTTTTTGTGGCATCTGGACGGCCGTGGCGGGTTATGGGCTCTTTTTCCGCATTTTGCCTAAGCGTTGTCAAGATTTGCAAACTGGGCGATAACTCGGCCTCCGTATATCGGAATCGAGATCCGTAATTTATAACGCATGTATAATACCTACGCGGTGCTATGTGTGTGTTTGCATGGCGTTTGGATGGCCGAGACGGGTTATGGGCTTTTCTCGGTTTTTTCCCTAAGTGTTGGTGAGTTTTGCAAACTGGGCGATAACTCGGTCTCCGTATGTCGGAATTGAATCCCGTAAGTTATAATGCGTGTCTAATACCTAGGCGGTGCTATGTGCGTGTTTGCATGGTGTTTATACGGTCGAGGCGGGTTATGGGCTCTTTTTCGATTTTTTGCCTAAGTGTTTTCGAGTTTTACAAATTGGCCGATAACTCGACCTCCGTTTGTCGGAATCGAGTCCCGTAAGTTGTAACGCGTGTCTAATAATTACGCGGTGCTATGTGTGTTTGCATGGCATTTGGACGGCCGAGGCGGGTTTTGGCCTCTTTTTTGGCTTTTTGTCTAAGTGTTGGCGAGTTTTGCAAACTGGACAATAACTCGGCCTTCGTATGTCAGAATCGAGTCTCAGAAGTGGTAACGCGTGTCTAATACCTACGCGATGCTATGTGCGTGTTTGCGTGGCGTTTGGCAGACTAAGGCGTGTTTGGGTTCTTTTTTGGCTTTTTGCCTAACTGTTGACGAGTTTTGCAAACTGGATGATAACTCGGCCTTCGTATGTCGGAATCGAGTCCCAAAAGTTATGACGCGTGTCTAATACCTAATCGGTGCTAATTGTGTATTTGTGTGGCGCTTGGACGGACGAGGCGGGTTTTGGGATCTTTTTCGGCTTTTTGCCTAAGTGTTGGCTAGTTTTGCAAACTGGGCAATAACTCGACCTCCGTATGTAAAAATCGAGTCCCGTAAGTTATGTAGCGTGTCTAATACCAGCGCGGTGTTATGTGTGTTTGCGTGTCATCTGAATGGTAGAAAGGTGGTTTTGGGCTCTTTTTGACTTTTTGTCTAAGTGTTGGCGAGTTTTATAAAGCGGACAATAACTTCAGCCTCCGTATGTCTGGAATTGAGTCCCATAAGTTGTCTGCTTGTCTAATACCTACGCGGTTCTATGTGTGTGTTTGCGTGGCGATTATGCGGTCGAGCCAGGTTTGAGGCTCTTTTTCGGTTTTTTGCTTAAATGTTGGTGAGTTTTGCAAACTGGACAATAACTCGGCCTCCATATATCGGAATTGAGTCCCGTAAATTGTGACGCATGTCTAAAACATACGATGGTGCTATGTGTGTATTTAATTGGCGTTTGAACGGAGAAAGCGGGTTTTAGGTTTTTTGTCTTTTTGCCTAAGTGTTGTGAATTTTACAAAGCCCTGGGCGATAACTTCGGCCTCCGTATGTCGGAATCGAGTCCCGTAAGTTGTAACGCGTGTCTAATACCTACGCGGTGATATGTGTTTGTTTGTGTGGCGTTTGGACGGCCGAGGATGGTTTTGCGCTCTTTTTGGCTTTTTGCCTACGTGTTGGCGAGTTTTGCAAACTGGACGATAACTTCGGCCTTCATTATGTCGTAATCGAGTCCCATAAGTTATGTAGCGTGTGTCTAATACCCACTGTGATGCTATGTGTGTGTTTGCGTGGCATTTGGACGGTAGGGAGCAGGTTTTGGGCTCTTTTTGGCTTTTGCCTAAATATTCTTTGAGTTTTGCAAGCGGGCGATAACTTTCGACCTCCGTATATCTGAATTGAGTCCCGTAAATTGAGGAGCGCGTGTCTAATACTTACAGCAGTGCTATATGTGTGTTTGTGTGGCGTTTATGCAGTAGGAAATTTGGTTTTGGTCTTTTTCAGCTTTTTGCCTAACTGTTGGCGAGATTTTCAAACTAGGCGATAACTCGGTCTCCGTATATCGGAATCGAGTCCCGTAAGTTGTAACATGTGTCTAATACCTACTCGGTGCTATGTATGTGTTTGCATGGCATTTTGACGGCCGAAGCGGGTTATGGGTTCTTTTTCGGCTTTTTGCCCATGTGTTGGCGAGTTTTGCAAAATAGGCGATAACTCAGCCTCCGTATGTCGAAATCGAGTCCTGTAAGTTTTAACGTGTGTCTAATAACTACGCGGTGCTATGTGTATGTTTTCATAGCGTTTGGACGGTCGAGTCAGATTTTGGGCCCTTTTTCGGCCTTTTGCCTAAGTATTGGCGAGTTTTACAAACTAGGAGATAACTCGACCTTCGTACGTCAAAATCAAGTCCCGTAAGTTGTAACGCGTGCTAATACCTACGCAGTGCTATGTGTTTGTTTGCGTGGCATCTGGACAGCCGAGGCGGGTTTTGGGCTCTGTTTCGACTTTTTGCCTAAGTGTTGGCGAGTTTTGCAAACTGGACGATAACTCGGCCTTCGTATATCAGAATCAAGTCCCGTAAGTTATAATGCGTGTCTAATACCTACGCGGTTCTTTGTGTGTGTTTGCGTGACATCTGGACGACCGAGGCAAGTATTGGGCTCTTTTTCGGCTTTTTGCCTAATTATTGGCGAGTTTTACAAACTGGGCGATAACTCGGCCTCCGTATATCGGAATCAAGTTCTGTAAGTTAAAACGCATGTGTAATACCTACGCGGTATTATTTGTGTGTTTGCGTGGCGTTTGGACGGCTGAGGCGAGTTTTGGGCTCTTTTTCGGCTTTTTACCTAATTGTTGGCGAGTTTTATAAACTGGGCGATAACTCGGCCTCCCTTTATCGGAATCAAGTTCCGTAAGTTATAACGCATGTCTAATACCTACGCGGTACTATTTGTGTGTTTACGTGGCATTTGGACGGCCGAGTCGGGTTATGGGCTCTTTTTCTTCTTTTTTTTGCCTAAGTGTTGGCAAATTTTGCAAACTGGGTGATAACTCGGCCTCCGTATGTCGAAATCGAGTCCCGTAAGTTGTAACACATGTCAAATACCTACGCGGTGCTATGTGTGTGTTTGCATGGGATTTGGACGACCCAGGCGGGTTTTGGCCTCTATTTTGGCTTTTTGCAAAAGTGTTGGCGAGTTTTTCAAACTGACGATAAGTCGGCCTCCGTATATCGGAATCGAGTCCCGTAAGTTGTAACGCGTGTCTAATACCTACGCGGTGCTATGTGTATGTTTGCATGGTGTTTGGATAGTCAAGGCAGGTTTGTGGCTTTTTTCGGCTTTTTGCTTAAGTGTTGGCGAGTTTTGCAAACTGGACAATAACTCGGCCTCCGTATATCAGAATCGAGTCCCATAAGTTGTGACGCGTGTCTAAAACCTACGTGGTGCTATGTGTGTGTTTGCGTGGCGTTTGGACGACTGAGGCGAGTTTTGGGTTCTTTTTTGGCTTTTTGCCTACGTGTTGACGAGTTTTACAAACTGGGCAATAAGTCGGCCTTCGTATGTCAGAATTGAGTCCCGAAAGTTGTGACGCGTGTTTAATACCTACGCGATGCTATGTGTGTGATTGGGTGGCGCTTGGACGGCCGAGATGGGGTTTGGGCTCTTTTTTGGCTTTTAGCCTAAGTGTTGGCGAGTTTTTCAAACTAGGCGATAACTCGACCTCCGTATGTCAAAATCGAGTTTCGTAAATTGTAACGCGTGGTTAATACCTACGCGGTGCTATGTATGTGTTTGTATGGCATCTGGACGGCCGTGGCGGGTTATGGGCTCTTTTTCGGCTTTTTGCCTAAGCGTTGTCGATATTTGCAAACTGGGCAATAACTCGGCCTCCGTATATCAGAATCGAGTTCCGTAAGTTATAACGCATGTATAATACCTACGCGGTGCTATGTGTGTGTTTGCGTGGCATTTGGATGGTCGAGGCGGGTTATGGGCTTTTCTCGGTTTTTTGCCTAAGTGTTGGTGAGTTTTGTAAACTGGACTATAACTCGGTCTCCTATGTCGGAATCGAGTCCCGTAAGTTGTGACGCGTGTCTTATACCTAACCGGTGCTAATTGTGTGTTTGCGTGGCGTTTGGACGACCGAGGCGGGTTTTGGCCTCTTTTTTGGCTTTTTGCCAAAGTGTTGGCGAGTTTTGCAAACTAGACGATAACTCGGCCTCCGTATTTTCGAATTGAGTACCGTAAGTTGTAATGCGTGTCTAATACCTACGCAGTGTTATGTGTATGTTTGCGTGGCGTTTGGACAGTCGAGGCAGGTTTGGGGCTCTCTTTCAGCTTTTTGCTTAAGTGTTGGCGAGTTTTGCAAACTGGACAATAACTTGGCCTCCGTATATCTGAATTTAGTCACGTAAGTTGTGACTCGTGTTTAAAACCTACGTGGTGCTATGAGTGTGTTTGCGTGGCATTTGGACGGCTGAGGTGGGATTTGGGTTCTTTTTTTGCTTTTTGCCTAAGTGTTGACGAGTTTTGCAAATTGGGCGATAACTTCAACCTCTATATGTCAAAATCGAGTCCGTAAGTTGTAACGCGTGTTCAATACCTCGCGATGCTATATGTGTGTTTTTGCGTGGCATCTAGGCGGCGAGGCGGGTTTTGGGCTTTTTTGGCTTTTTGCCTAAGTGTTGCGAGTTTTGCAAACCGGAGGATAACTCGGCCTTCGTATGTCGGAATCGAGTCCGTAAGTTATAACAGCGATGTCTAATACCTACGTGGTGCTATGTGTGTATTTTGCGTGTGATTGGACGATCGAGCACTGGTTTAAGGCTCTTTTTTGGCTCTTTTTTTAAATGTTAGCGAGTTTTGCAAACTGGACAATAACTCGGCCTCCGTATATCAGAATCGAGTCTCGTAAGTTATGATGCATATCTAAAACCTACGCGGTGCTATGTGTGTGTTTGCATGGCGTTTAGACAGTCGAGGCAGGTTTGGGGCTCTTTTTTGGCTTTTTTCTTAACTGTTGGCTAGTTTTGCAAACTGGACAATAACTCAGCCTCCGTATATCGGAATCGAGTCCCGTAAGTTGTGGCGCGTGTCTAAAACCTACGTGGTGCTATGTGTGTGTTTCCGTGGCATTTGGACGACTGAGGCGTGTTTGGGATCTTTTTCGGCTTTTTGCCTAAGTGTAGGCGAGTTTTGCAAACTGGGCAACAACTCGACCTCCGTATGTCAAAATCAAGTCCCTTAAGTTGTAACGCGTGTCTAAAACCTACGCGGTGCTATGTATGTGTTTGCGTGGCATCTGGACGGCTGAGGTGGGTTATGGGCTCTCTTTCGACTTTTTTGCCTTAGTGTTGGCGAGATTTGTAAACCTGAGCGATAACTTCGGCCTCCAAGATATCGGAATCGAGTTAAAAGTAAATTATAACGCATGCATAATACCTACGCTGTGCTATATGTGTGTTTACGTGGCGTTTAAACGGCCGAGGCGGGTTATGGGCTCTTTTTCGGTTTTTTGCCTAAGTGTTGGCGAGTTTTGCAAACTGGGCGATAAGTCGGCTTCCATATGTTGGAATCGAGTCCCATAAGTTGTAGCGCGTGTCTAATACCTACACGGTGCTATGTGTGTGATTTCATGGCGTTTGGACGACCGAGGCGGGTTTTGGGTTCTTTTTTGACTTTTTGCCTAAGTGTTGGCGAGTTTTGTAAACTGGGCAATAACTCGACCTCCGTATGTCAAAATCGAGTCCCGTAAGTTGTAACACGTGTTTAAAACCTACGCGAGTGCTATGTATGTGTTTGCGTGGCATCTGGACGGCCGAGGCGGGTTATGGGCTCTCTTTCGGCTTTTTGCCTAAGTGTTGGCGAGATTTACAAACTGAGCGATAACTTGGCCACCGTATATCGGAATCGAGTTCTGTAAGTTATAACGCATGCATAATACCTACGTTGTGCTATATGTGTGTTTGCGTGGCGTTTGAACGGCAGAGGCGGGTAATGGACTCTTTTTCGGTTTTTTGCCTAAGTGTTGGCGAGTTTTGCAAACTGGGCGATAACTCAGCCTCCGTATGTTGGAATCGAGTCCCATAAGTTGTAGCGCGTGTCTAATACCTACACGGTGCTATGTGTGTGATTGCATGGCGTTTGGACGATCGAGGTGGGTTTTGGGTTCTTTTTCGACTTTTTGCCTAAGTGTTGGCGAGTTTTGTAAACTGGGCGATAACTCGGCCTCCGTATGTCAAAATCGAGTCCCGTAAGTTGTAACACGTGTTTAAGACCTACGCGGTGCTATGTATGTGTTTGCGTGGCATCTGGACGGTCGAGGCGGGTTATGGGCTCTCTTTCGGCTTTTTGCCTAAGTGTTGGCGAGATTTGCAAACTGAGCGATAACTTGGCCTCCGTATATCGGAATCGAGTTCTGTAAGTTATAACGCGTGTCTAATACCTATGCGGTGCTATATGTGTGTTTGCGTGGCGTTTGAACGGCCGAGGCAGGTTTTGGGCTCTTTTTTGGCTTTTTTCCTAAGTGTTGGCGAGTTTTGCAAACTGGGAGATAACTCGGCCTCCGTATGTTGGAATCGAGTCCCATAAGTTGTAGCGCGTGTCTAATACCTAGACAGTGCTATGTGTGTGTTTTCATGGTGTTTGACCGGTAGAGGGGTTTTGGGCTCTTTTTTTCGACTTTTTGCCTAAGTGTTGGCGAGTTTTGCAAACCTGGACGATAACTTTCGACCTCCGTATGTCGAGAATCGAGTCCCGTAAGTTGTGGCGCGTGTCTAAAACCTATGTGGTGATATGTGTGTGTGTTTGTGTGGCGTTTGAGCAGTAGAGGCGGGTTATGGGCTCTTTTTGGTTTTTGCCTAAGTGTTGTGAGTTTTGCAAGCGGGAGTTAACTTCGGCCTCCGTATCTTGGAATCGAGTCCCATAAGTTGTAACGCGTGTCTAATATCTACGCGGTGCTATGTGTGTGTTTGCATGGCGTTTAGACAGGCGAGGCAGGTTTTGGGATCTTTTTTGGCTTTTTGCTTAAGTGTTGGCGAGTTTTGCAAAGTGGACAATAACTCAGCCTCCGTATATCGGAATCGAGTCCCGTAAGTTTTGGCGCGTGTCTAAAGCCTACGTGGTGATATGTGTGTGTTTACGTGGCGCTTGGATTGCCGAGGCGGGTTGTGGGTTCTTTTTCGGCTTTTTGCCTAAGTGTTGACGAGTTTTGCAAACTGGGCAATAACTCGACCTTCGTATGTCAAAAATCGAGTCCCGTAAGTTGTAACGCGTGTCGAATACCTACGCGGTGCTATGTGTGTGTTTACGTGGCATCTGGACGGCCGAGGCGGGTTATGGGCTCTTTTTAGGCTTTTTGCCTAAGTGTTGGCGAGATTTGAAGCTGGCGATAACTTTCGGCCTCAGATATCGGAATTTTGTTAAGTATGTTATAACGCTTTTCATATAATACCTACTGTTTGTGCTATGTGTGTGTTTGCGTAGCGTTTGAATGGCCGAGTAGGTTTTAGGGATCTTTTTTGGCTTTTTACCTAAGTGTTGGCGAGTTTTATAAACTAGGTAATAACTCGACCTCCGTAAGTCAAAATCGACTCCCGTAAGTTATAACGCTTAGTCTAACACCTATCTTGATTGCTATGTGTGTGTTTGCGTGCCATCTGGACGGCCGAGGCGGGTTTTGGGTTTTTTTCGGCATTTTGCCTAAGTGTTGGCGAGAAGCAAATTAGGCGATAACTCGGCCTCCGTATATCAGAATCGAGTTCCGTAAGTTATAACGCATGTCTAATACCTACGCGGTGCTATGTGTGTGTGTTCTGCGGAGTTTTGGCCGGTAGAAGGCGGGTTATGGGCTCTTTTTCGGTTTTTTTCCTTAGTGTTTTCGAGTTTTGCAAACTGGCCGATAACTCGACCTCCGTATGTCGAAATCTAGTCCCGTAAGTTATAACGCGTGTCTAATAACTACGCGGTGCTATGTGTGTTTGCTTGGCGTTTGGACGACCGAGGCGGGTTTTGGGCTCTTTTTCAGCTGTTTACCTAAGTGTTAGCGAGTTTTGCAAACTGGACGATAACTCGGCCTCCGTATGTTGGACTCGAGTATTGTAAGTTGTAACGCGTGTCTAATACCTACGCGGTGCTATGTGTGTGTTTGCATGGCATTTAGACAGTGGAGGCAGGTTTGGGGTTATTTTTCGGATTTTTTCTTAAGTGTTGGTGAGTTTTGCAAACTGGACAATAACTCAGCCTCCGTATATCGGAATCGAGTCCCGTAAAGTGTGGCTCGTGTATAAAACCTACGTGGTGCTATGTGTGTGTTTATATGGCGTTTGGACGACTGAGGCGTGTTTGGGTTCTTTTTTGGCTTTTTGCCTAAGTATTGACGAGTTTTACAAACTGGATGATAACTCGGCCTTCGTATGTCAGAATCGTGTCCCGTAAATTGTGACGCGTGTCTAATACCTAACCAGTGCTAATTGTGTATTTGTGTGGCGCTTGGACGGCCGAGGCGAGTTTTGGGATCTTTTTCGGCTTTTTGCCCAAGTGTTGGCGAGTTTTGCAAACTGGGCAATAACTCGACCTCTGTATGTCAAAATCGATTCCCGTAAGTTGTAATGCATGTCTAATACCTACGCAGTATTATTTGTGTGTTTGCGTGGCATCTGGGCCGGCCAAAGTGAGTTATGGGCTCTTACCGGCTTTTTGCCTAAGTGTTGGCGAGATTTGCAAACTGGGCGATAACTCGGCCTCCGTATATCGGAATCGAGTTCCGTAAGTTATAACGCATGTATAATACCTACGTTGTGCTATGTGTGTGTTTGCGTGGCGTTTGAACGGCCGAGGCGAGTTATAGGCCTTTTTCGGTTTTTTGTCTATGTGTTGGCGAGTTTTGTAAACTAGGCGATAACTTGGCCTCCGTATGTCGGAATCGAGTCCCGTAAGTTGTAGCGCGTGTCTAATACCTACGCGGTGCTATGTGGGTGTTTGCATGACGTTTGGACGGCCGAGGCGGGTTTTGGGCTCTTTTTCGACTTTTTACCTAAGTGTTGGCGAGTTTTGCAAACTGGACGATAACTCGGCCTCTGTATGTCGGAATCGAGTCCCGTAAGTTGTAACGCGTATCTAATACCTACGCGGTGCTATGTGTGTTTTTGTATGGCATTTGGACGACCGAGACGGGTTTTGGCCTCATTTTTTGGCTTTTTTCTAAGTGTTGGCGAGTTTTGCAAACTGGACGATAACTCGGCCTCCGCGTGTCGGAATCGAGTCCATAAGTTGTAAAGCGTGTCTAATATCTACGCAGTGTTATGTGTGTGTTTGTGTTGCGTGTGGACGGCTGAGGCAGGTTTTGGGCTCTTTTTTGGCTTTTTGCCTAAGTGTTGGTGAGTTTTGCAAACTGGACAATAACTCGGCCTCCGTATATCGGAATCGAGTCCCTTAAGTTGTGACGCGTGTTTAATACCTACGCGATGCTATGTGTGTGATTGGGTGGCGCTTGGGCCGGTAGAGATGGGGTTTGGGCTCTTTTTGGCTTTTAGCCTCAAGTGTTGGTGATTTTTTTCAAACTAGGCGATAACTCGACCTCCGTATGTCAAAATCGAGTTTCGTAAATTGTAACGCGTGGTTAATACCTACGCGGTGCTATGTATGTGTTTGTATGGCATCTGGACGGCCGTGGCGGGTTATGGGCTCTTTTTCGCTTTTGCCTAAGCGTTGTCGATATTTGCAAACTGGCAATAACCTCGGCCTCCGTATATCAGAATCGATTTCCGTAAGTTATAACGCATGTATAATACCTACGGGTGCTATGTGTGTGTTTGCGTGGCATTTGGATGGTCGAGGCGGGTTATGGGCTTTTCTCGGTTTTTTGCCTAAGTGTTGGTGAGTTTTGTAAACTGGACTATAACTCGGTCTCCTATGTCGGAATCGAGTCCCGTAAGTTGTGACGCGTGTCTTATACCTAACCGGTGCTAATTGTGTGTTTGCGTGGCGTTTGGACGACCGAGGCGGGTTTTGGCCTCTTTTTTGGCTTTTTGCCAAAGTGTTGGCGAGTTTTGCAAACTAGACGATAACTCGGCCTCCGTATTTTGAATTTAGTCGAAAAGTAAGTTGTGTCGCGGTCTAATACCCACGCAGTGATGTTATGTGTATGTTTGCGTGGCGTTTGGACGGTCGAGGCGGGTTGGGGCTCTCTTTGACTTTTTGCTTAAGTGTTGGCGAGTTTTGCAAACTGGACAATAACTTGGCCTCCGTATATCTGAATTTAGTCACGTAAGTTGTGACTCGTGTTTAAAACCTACGTGGTGCTATGAGTGTGTTTGCGTGGCATTTGGACGGCTGAGGTGGGATTTGGGTTCTTTTTTTGCTTTTTGCCTAAGTGTTGACGAGTTTTGCAAATTGGGCGATAACTCGACCTCTATATGTCAAAATCGAGTCCCGTAAGTTGTAACGCGTGTCTAATACCTACGCGATGCTATATGTGTGTTTGCGTGGCATCTAGACGGCCGAGGCGGGTTTTGGGCTTTTTTTTGGCTTTTTGCCTAAGTGTTGCGAGTTTTGCAAACTGGAGGATAACTCGGCCTTCATATGTCGGAATCGAGTCCCGTAAGTTGTAACGCGTGTCTAATACCTACGTGGTGCTATGTGTGTATTTGCATGACGATTGGACAGTCGAGCCTGGTTTAAGGCTCTTTTTTGGCTCTTTTTTTAAATGTTAGCGAGTTTTGCAAACTGGACAATAACTCGGCCTCCGTATATCAGAATCGAGTCTCGTAAGTTATGATGCATATCTAAAACCTACGCGGTGCTATGTGTGTGTTTGCATGGCGTTTAGACAGTCGAGGCAGGTTTGGGGCTCTTTTTTGGCTTTTTTCTTAACTGTTGGCTAGTTTTGCAAACTGGACAATAACTCAGCCTCCGTATATCGGAATCGAGTCCCGTAAGTTGTGGCGCGTGTCTAAAACCTACGTGGTGCTATGTGTGTGTTTCCGTGGCATTTGGACGACTGAGGCGTGTTTGGGATCTTTTTCGGCTTTTTGCCTAAGTGTAGGCGAGTTTTGCAAACTGGGCAACAACTCGACCTCCGTATGTCAAAATCAAGTCCCTTAAGTTGTAACGCGTGTCTAAAACCTACGCGGTGCTATGTATGTGTTTGCGTGGCATCTGGACGGCTGAGGTGGGTTATGGGCTCTCTTTCGACTTTTTGCCTTAGTGTTGGCGAGATTTGTAAACTGAGCGATAACTCGGCCTCCGTATATCGGAATCGAGTTCCGTAAATTATAACGCATGCATAATACCTACGCTGTGCTATATGTGTGTTTACGTGGCGTTTAAACGGCCGAGGCGGGTTATGGGCTCTTTTTCGGTTTTTTGCCTAAGTGTTGGCGAGTTTTGCAAACTGGGCGATAAGTCGGCTTCCATATGTTGGAATCGAGTCCCATAAGTTGTAGCGCGTGTCTAATACCTACACGGTGCTATGTGTGTGATTTCATGGCGTTTGGACGACCGAGGCGGGTTTTGGGTTCTTTTTTGACTTTTTGCCTAAGTGTTGGCGAGTTTTGTAAACTGGGCAATAACTCGACCTCCGTATGTCAAAATCGAGTCCCGTAAGTTGTAACACGTGTTTAAAACCTACGCAGTGCTATGTATGTGTTCATGGCATCCGGACCGGCCGAAGGCGGGTTATGGGCTCTCTTTCGGCTTTTTGCCTAAGTGTTGGCGAGATTTACAAACTGAGCGATAACTTGGCCACCGTATATCGGAATCGAGTTCTGTAAGTTATAACGCATGCATAATACCTACGTTGTGCTATATGTGTGTTTGCGTGGCGTTTGAGCAGCAGAGTAGGGTAATGGACTCTTTTTCGGCTTTTTTGCCCAAGTGTTGGCGAGTTTTGCAACCGGGCGATAACTTCGACCTCCGTATGTTGGAATCGAGTCCCATAAGTTGTAGCGCGTGTTCAATACCTACGGTGCTATGTGTGTGTGATTGCATGGCGTTTGGACGATCGAGGTGGGTTTTGGGTTCTTTTTCGACTTTTTGCCTAAGTGTTGGCGAGTTTTGTAAACTGGGCGATAACTTCGACCTCCGTATGTCAAAATCGAGTCCCGTAAGTTGTAACACGTGTTTAAGACCTACGCGGTGCTATGTATGTGTTTGCGTGGCATCTGGACGGTCGAGGCGGGTTATGGGCTCTCTTTCGGCTTTTTGCCTAAGTGTTGGCGAGATTTGCAAACTGAGCGATAACTTGGCCTCCGTATATCGGAATCGAGTTCTGTAAGTTATAACGCGTGTCTAATACCTACGCGGTGCTATATGTGTGTTTGCGTGGCGTTTGAACGGCCGAGGCAGGTTTTGGGCTCTTTTTTGGCTTTTTTCCTAAGTGTTGGCGAGTTTTGCAAACTGGGAGATAACTCGGCCTCCGTATGTTGGAATCGAGTCCCATAAGTTGTAGCGCGTGTCTAATACCTAGACAGTGCTATGTGTGTGTTTTTATGGTGTTTGGACGGCCGAGGCGGGTTTTGGGCTCTTTTTCGACTTTTTGCCTAAGTGTTGGCGAGTTTTGCAAACTGGACGATAACTCGGCCTCCGTATGTCAGAATCGAGTCCCACAAAATCGAGTCCCGTAAGTTGTGGCGCGTGTCTAAAACCTATGTGGTGATATGTGTGTGTTTGTGTGGCGTTTGAACGGCCGAGGCGGGTTATGGGCTCTTTTTTGGTTTTTTGCCTAAGTGTTGGCGAGTTTTGCAAACTGGGAGTTAACTCGGCCTCCGTATCTTGGAATCGAGTCCCATAAGTTGTAACGCGTGTCTAATATCTACGCGGTGCTATGTGTGTGTTTGCATGGCGTTTAGACAGGCGAGGCAGGTTTTGGGATCTTTTTCGGCTTTTTGCTTAAGTGTTGGCGAGTTTTGCAAAGTGGACAATAACTCGGCCTCCGTATATCGGAATCGAGTCCCGTAAGTTTTGGCGCGTGTCTAAAGCCTACGTGGTGATATGTGTGTGTTTACGTGGCGCTTGGATTGCCGAGGCGGGTTGTGGGTTCTTTTTCGGCTTTTTGCCTAAGTGTTGACGAGTTTTGCAAACTGGGCAATAACTCGACCTTCGTATGTCAAAAATCGAGTCCCGTAAGTTGTAACGCGTGTCGAATACCTACGCGGTGCTATGTGTGTGTTTACGTGGCATCTGGACGGCCGAGGCGGGTTATGGGCTCTTTTTAGGCTTTTTTGCCTAAGTGTTGGCGAGATTTGGAAACTGGGCGATAACTCGGCCTCCGTATATCGGAATTTTGTTCCGTATGTTATAACGCCTGTATAATACCTACGCTGTGCTATGTGTGTGTTTGCGTAGCGTTTGAATGGCCGAGTAGGTTTTAGGGATCTTTTTTGGCTTTTTACCTAAGTGTTGGCGAGTTTTATAAACTAGGTAATAACTCGACCTCCGTAAGTCAAAATCGACTCCCGTAAGTTATAACGCGAGTCTAACACCTATGCGGTGCTATGTGTGTGTTTGCGTGCCATCCGGATCACGAGGCGGTTTTTGGTTTTTTCGGCATTTTGCCCAAGTGTTGGCGAGAAGCAAATTAGCGATACTTCGGCCTCCGTGATATCGTAATCGAGTTCCGTAAGTTATAACGCATGTCTAATACCTACGCGGTGCTATGTGTGTGTTTACGCGGAGTTTGGACGGCCGAGGCGGGTTATGGGCTCTTTTTCGGTTTTTTTCCTTAGTGTTTTCGAGTTTTGCAAACTGGCCGATAACTCGACCTCCGTATGTCGAAATCTAGTCCCGTAAGTTATAACGCGTGTCTAATAACTACGCGGTGCTATGTGTGTTTGCTTGGCGTTTGGACGACCGAGGCGGGTTTTGGGCTCTTTTTCAGTTGTTTACCTAAGTGTTAGCGAGTTTTGCAACCGGGCGATAACTCGGCCTCCGTATGTTGGACTCGAGTATTGTAAGTTGTAACGCGTGTCTAATACCTACGCGGTGCTATGTGTGTGTTTGCATGGCATTTAGACAGTGGAGGCAGGTTTGGGGTTATTTTTCGGATTTTTTCTTAAGTGTTGGTGAGTTTTGCAAACTGGACAATAACTCAGCCTCCGTATATCGGAATCGAGTCCCGTAAAGTGTGGCTCGTGTATAAAACCTACGTGGTGCTATGTGTGTGTTTATATGGCGTTTGGACGACTGAGGCGTGTTTGGGTTCTTTTTTGGCTTTTTGCCTAAGTATTGACGAGTTTTACAAACTGGATGATAACTCGGCCTTCGTATGTCAGAATCGTGTCCCGTAAATTGTGACGCGTGTCTAATACCTAACCAGTGCTAATTGTGTATTTGTGTGGCGCTTGACCGGTAGAGGCGAAGTTTTGGGATCTTTTTCGGCTTTTTGCCCAAGTGTTGGCGAGTTTTGCAAACTGGGCAATAACTCGACCTCTGTATGTCAAAATCGATTCCCGTAAGTTGTAATGCATGTCTAATACCTACGCAGTATTATTTGTGTGTTTGCGTGGCATCTGGACGACCGAGTCGGGTTATGGGCTCTTTTTCGGCTTTTTGCCTAAGTGTTGGCGAGATTTGCAAACTGGGCGATAACTCGGCCTCCGTATATCGGAATCGAGTTCCGTAAGTTATAACGCATGTATAATACCTACGTTGTGCTATGTGTGTGTTTGCGTGGCGTTTGAACGGCCGAGGCGAGTTATAGGCCTTTTTCGGTTTTTTGTCTATGTGTTGGCGAGTTTTGTAAACTAGGCGATAACTTGGCCTCCGTATGTCGGAATCGAGTCCCGTAAGTTGTAGCGCAATGTCAATACCTACAGCGGTGCTATGTGGGTGTTGCATAGCGTTTGGGACTACCGAGGCGGGTTTTGGGCTCTTTTTCGACTTTTTACCTAAGTGTTGGCGAGTTTTGCAAACTGGACGATAACTCGGCCTCTGTATGTCGGAATCGAGTCCCGTAAGTTGTAACGCGTATCTAATACCTACGCGGTGCTATGTGTGTTTTTGTATGGCATTTGGACGACCGAGACGGGTTTTGGCCTCATTTTTTGGCTTTTTTCTAAGTGTTGGCGAGTTTTGCAAACTGGACGATAACTCGGCCTCCGCGTGTCGGAATCGAGTCCATAAGTTGTAAAGCGTGTCTAATATCTACGCAGTGTTATGTGTGTGTTTGTGTTGCGTGTGGACGGCTGAGGCAGGTTTTGGGCTCTTTTTTGGCTTTTTGCCTAAGTGTTGGTGAGTTTTGCAAACTGGACAATAACTCGGTCTCCGTATATCGGAATCGAGTCCCTTAAGTTGTGACGCGTGTCTAATACCTACCCGATGCTATGTCTGTGTTTGCGTGGCATTTGGACGGCCGAAGCGGGTTATGGGCTCTTTTTCTATTTTTTGCCTATGTGTTGGCGAGTTTTGCAAACCGGACGATAACTCGGCCTCCGTATATCGGAATCGAGTCCCGTAAGTTGTAACACGTGTCTAATACTTATGCGGTGCTATGTGTACGTTTGCGTAGCATTTGGACGCCCGAGTAGGGTTTAGGGATCTTTTTTGGCTTTTTGCTAAGTGTTGGCGAGTTTTACAAACTAGGCAATAACTCGACCTCCGTAAGTCAAATTCGACTCCCGTAAGTTATAACGTGAGCCTAACACTTATGCGGTGCTATGTGTGTGTTTGCGTGCCATCTGGACGGCCGGGTGGGTTATGGGCTTTTTTCGGCTTTTTGCCTAACAGTTGGCGAGATTTGCAAACTAGGCGATAACTCGGCCTCCGTATATCAGAATCGAGTTCCATAAGTTATAACGCATGTCTAATACCTACGCGGTGCTATGTGTGAGTTTACGTGGATTTTGGACGGCCGAGGCGGGTTATGGGCTCTTTTTTGATTTTTGCCTAAGTGTTTTTGAGTTTTGCAAACTAGCCGATAATATGACGTCCGTATGTCAGAATCGAGTCCCGTAAGTTGTAACGCGTGTCTAATAACTACGCGGTGATATGTGAGTGTTTGCATGGCGTTTGGATGGCCGAAGCGGGTTTTGGCCTCTTTTTTAGCTTTCTGTCTAAGTGTTGGCAAGTTTTGCAAACTGAACGATAACTCGGCCTCCATATGTCGGAATCGAGTCTTGTAAGTTGTAACGCGTGTCTAATACCTACGCGGTGCTATGTGTGTGTTTGCATGGAGTTTAGACAGTCGAGGCAGGTTTGGGGCTCTTTTTTGGCTTTTTTCTTAACTGTTGGCGAGTTTTGCAAACTGGACAATAACTCGGCCTCCGTATATTGGAATCGAGTCCCGTAAGTTGTGGCGCGTGTCTAAAACCTACGTGGTGCTATGTGTGTGTTTCCATGGCGTTTGGACGACTGAGGTGTGTTTGGGTTATTTTTTGGCTTTTTGCCTAAGTGTTATGAGTTTTACCGTCAAGCGATAACTCGGCCTTCGTATGTCGGAATCGAGTCCCGTAAGTTGTGACGCGTGTCTTATACCTAACCGGTGCTAATTGTTTGTTTGTGTGGCGCTTGGACAGTCGAGGCGGGTTTTGGGATCTTTTTCGGCTTTTTGCCTAAGTGTAGGCGAGTTTTGCAAACTAGGCAACAACTCGACCTCCGTATGTCAAAATCAAGTCCATTAAGTTGTAACGCGTGTCTAAAACCTACGCGGTGCTATGTATATGTTTGTATGGCATCTGGACGGCCGAGGCGAGTTATGGGCTCTCTTTCGACTTTTTACCTAAGTGTTGACGAGATTTACAAACTGAGCGATAACTCGGCCTCCGTATATCGGAATCGAGTTCCATAAATTATAACGCATGCATAATACCTACTGTTTGTCTTATATGTGTGTTTACGTTATGCGTTTGAGCAACCGAGAGGCGGGAAATGGGCTCTTTTTCGGTTTTTTGCCTAAGTGTTGGCGAGTTTTGCAAACTGGGCGATAACTCGGCTTCCATATGTTGGAATCGAGTCCAATAAGTTGTAGCGCGTGTCTAATACCTACACGGTGCTATGTGTGTGATTGCATGGCGTTTGGATGGCCGAGGCGGGTTTTGGGTTCTTTTTTGACTTTTTACCTAAGTGTTGGCGAGTTTTACAAACTGGGAGATAACTCGACCTCCGTATGTCAAAATCGAGTCCCGTAAGTTGTAACGCGTGTTTAAAACATACGCGGTGCAATGTATGTGTTTGCGTGGCATCTGACTGGGCCAAAAGCGGGTTATGGGCTTTTTTCGCTTTTTACTAAGTGTTGGCGAGATTTGCAAACTGAGCGATAACTTGGCCACCGTATATCGGAATCGAGTTCTGTAAGTTATAACGCATGTATAATACCTACGCTGTGCTATATGTGTGTTTACATGGCGTTTTAACGGCCGAGGCGGGTTATGGGCTCTTTTTCGGTTTTTTGCCTCAGTGTTGGCGAGTTTTGCAAACTGGGAGACAACTCGGCCTCCGTATGTTGGAATCGAGTCCCATAAGTTGTAGCGCATGTCTAATACCTAGACGGTGCTATGAGTGTGTTTGCATGGCGTTTGGATGGCCGAGGCGGGTTTTGGGCTCTTTTTCGACTTTTTGCCTAAGTGTTGGCGAGTTTTGCAAACTGGACGATAACTCGGCCTCCGTATGTCAGAATCGAGTCCCGTAAGTTGTGGCGCGTGTCTAAAACCTACGTGGTGATATGTGTGTGTTTGCGTGGCGTTTGAACGGTCGAGGCGGGTTATGGGCTCTTTTTCGGTTTTTTGCCTAAGTGTTGGCGAGTTTTGCAAACTGGGAGATAACTCGGCCTCCGTATTTTGGAATCGAGTCCCGTAAGTTGTAACGCATGTCTAATATCTACGCGGTGCTATGTGTGTATTTGCATGGCGTTTAGACAGGCGAGGCAGGTTTTGGGCTCTTTTTCGGCTTTTTGCTTAAGTGTTGGCGAGTTTTGCAAAGTGGACAATAACTCGGCCTCCGTATATCGGAATCGAGTCCCATAGGTTTTGGCGCGTGTTTAAAACCTACGTGGTGATATGTGTGTGTTTACGTGGCGCTTGGATTGCCGAGGCGGGTTTTGGGTTCTTTTTCGGCTTTTTGCCTAAGTGTTGACGAGTTTTGCAAACTGGGCAATAACTCGACCTTCATATGTCAAAAATCGAGTCCCGTAAGTTGTAACGCGTGTCGAATACCTACGCGGTGCTATGTGTGTGTTTGCGTGGCATCTGGACGGCCGAGGCGGGTTATGGGCTCTTTTTAGGCTTTTTTGCCTAAGTGTTGGCGAGATTTGGAAACTGGGCGATAACTCGGCCTCCGTATATCGGAATTTTGTTCCGTATGTTATAACGCCTGTATAATACCTACGCTGTGCTATGTGTGTGTTTGCGTAGTGTTTGAGCGAAGGTAGAGTAGAGTTTAGGGATCTTTTTTGGCTTTTTACCTAAGTGTTGGCGAGTTTTATAAACTAGGTAATAACTCGACCTCCGTAAGTCAAAATCGACTCCCGTAAGTTATAACGCGAGTCTAACACCTATGCGGTGCTATGTGTGTGTTTGCGTGCCATCTGGACGGCCGAGGCGGGTTTTGGGTTTTTTTCGGCATTTTGCCTAAGTGTTGGCGAGAAGCAAATTAGGCGATAACTCGCCTCCGTATATCAGAATCGAGTTCCGTAAGTTATAACGCATGTCTAATACCTACGCGGTGCTATGTGTGTGTTCTGTGAGTTTGGCAGGCCGAAGCGGGTTATGGGCTCTTTTTCGGTTTTTGCCTAAGTGTTTTCGAGTTTTGCAATGGGTAGATAACTTCGACCTCCGTATGTCGGAATCGAGTCCCGTAAGTTGTAACGTGTCTAATAACCTTCTGGCAGTACTATGTGTGTGTTTGCTTGGCGTTTTGACGGTAGGCGGGTTTTAGCCTCTTTTTGGCTTTTTTTGTCTAAGTGTTGGCGAGTTTTGCAAACTTGACGATAACTTGGCCTCCGTATGTCAGAATCGAGTTTTGTAAGTTATAACGCTGCGTTCAATACCCACGCGCGATTGCTATGTGTGTGTTTGCATGGCATTTAGACAGTCGAGGCAGGTTTGGGGCTATTTTTCGGATTTTTTCTTAAGTGTTGGCGAGTTTTGCAAACTGGACAATAACTCGACCTCAGATATCTCGGAATCGAGTCCCGTAAATTGTGGCGATGTATAAAACCCTCATTGGTGCTATGTGTGTGTTTGCGTGGCGTTTGGGCGACTGAGGCGTGTTTTGGTTATTTTTTGGCTTTTTGCCTAAGTATTGACGAGTTTTACAAACTGGATGATAACTCGGCCTTCGTATGTCGAAATCGAGTCCCGTAAGTTGTGACACGTGTCTAATACCTAACCGGTGCTAATTGTGTATTTGTGTGGCGCTTGGACGGCCGATGCAGGTTTGGGATCTTTTTCGGCTTTTTGCCTAAGTGTTGGCAAGTTTTGCAAACTGGGCAATAACTCGACCTCTGTATGTCAAAATCGAGTCCCGTAAGTTGTAATGCGTGTCTAATACCTACGCAGTGTTATGTGTGTGTTTGCGTGGCATCTGGACGACCGAGGCGGGTTATGGGCTCTTTTACGGCTTTTTCCCTAAGTGTTGGCGAGATTTGCAAACTGGGAGATAACTCGGCCTCCGTATATCGGAATCGAGTTCCGTAAGTTATAACACATGTATAATACCTACGTTGTGCTATGTGTGTGTTTGCGTGGCGTTTGAACAGCCGATGCGGGTTATGGGCTCTTTTTCGGTGTTTTGTCTATGTGTTGGCGAGTTTTACAAACTGGGCGATAACTCGGCCTCCGTATGTCGGAATCGATTCCCGTAAGTTGTAGCGCGTGTCTAATACCTACGCGGTGCTATGTGGGTGTTTGCATGACGTTTGGACGGCTGAGGCGGGTTTTGGGCTCTTTTTCTACTTTTTGCCTAAGTGTTGACGAGTTTTGCAAACTGGATGATAACTCGGCCTCTGTATGTCGGAATCAAGTCCCGTAAGTTGTAACGCGTATCTAATACCTACGCGGTGCTATGTGTGTTTTTTATGGCATTTGGACCACCGAGACGGGTTTTGGCCTCATATTTGGCTCTTTCCTAAGTGTTGGCGAGTTTTGCAAACTGAACGATAACTCGGCCTCCGTATGTCGGAATTGAGTCCCATAAGTTGTAACGCATGTCTAATATCTACGCGGTGTTATGTGTGTGTTTGCGTTGCGTTTGGACGGCTGAGGCAGGTTTTGGGCTCTTTTTTGGCTTTTTGCCTAAGTGTTGGCGAGTTTTGCAAACTGGACAATAACTCGGCCTCCGTATATCGGAATCGAGTCCCTTAAGTTGTGACGCGTGTCTAATACCTACCCGGTGCTATGTCTGTGTTTGTGTGGCATTTGGACGGCCGAAGCGGGTTATGGGCTCTTTTTCTGTTTTTTGCCTATGTGTTGGCGAGTTTTGCAAACTGGACGATAACTCAGCCACCGTATGTCGGAATCGAGTCCCGTAAGTTGTAACACGTGTCTAATACTTATGCGGTGCTATATGTACGTTTGCGTGGTGTTTTGACGGTCGAGTAGGGTTTAGGGATCTTTTTTGGCTTTTTGCCTAAGTGTTGGCGAGTTTTACAAACTAGGCAATAACTTCGACCTCAAGTAAGTCAAAATCGACTCCGTAAGTTATAACTTGAGCCTAACACTTATGCGGTGATTGCTATGTGTGTGTTTTGCGTGCCATCTGGCCACGGCGAGTTATGGGCTTTTTTTCGCTTTTTGTCTAACTCGTATTGGCGAGATTTGAAAACTAGGCGATAACTTCGGCCTCGTATATCGGAATCGAGTTAAAGTAAGTTATAATGCATGTCTAATACTTACGCGGTGCTATGTGTGTGTTTACGTGGATTTTGGACGGCCGAGGCGGGTTATGGGCTCTTTTTTGGTTTTTTACCTAAGTGTTTTCGAGTTTTGCAAACTGGCCGATAACTCGACCTCCGTATGTCGGAATCGAGTCCCGTAAGTTGTAACGCGTGTCTAATAACTACGCGGTGATATGTGAGTGTTTGCATGGCGTTTGGACGGCCGAAGCGGGTTTTGGCCTCTTTTTTGGCTTTTTGTCTAAGTGTTGGCGAGTTTTGCAAACTGAATGATAACTCGGTCTCCGTATGTCGGAATCGAGTCTCGTAAGTTGTAAAGTGTGTCTAATACCTACGCGGTGCTATGTGTGTGTTTGCATGGCGTTTAGAAAGGCGAGGCAGGTTTTGGGCTCTTTTTCGACTTTTTGCTTAAGTGTTGGCGAGTTTTGCAAACTGGACAATAACTCGGCCTCCGTATATCGAAATTGAGTCCCATAAGTTGTGGCGCGTGTCTAAAATCTACGTGGTGCTATGTGTGTGCTTACGTAGCCTTTGGCTTTTTGCATAAGTGTTAACGAGTTTTGCAAACTGGACAAAAACTCGGCCTTCGTATGTCGGAATCGAGTCCCATAAATTGTGACGCGTGTCTAATACCTAACTGGTGCTAATTGTGTAATTTTTGGCGCTTGGACGGCCGAAACGGGTTTTGGATTCATTTTCGGCTTTTTTTCCTAAGTGTTGGCGAGTTTTGCAAACTGCGCAATAACTCGACCTCCGTATGTCAAAATCGAGTCCCGTAAGTTGTAGCGCGTGTCTAATACCTACGCGGTGTTATGTGTGTGTTTGCGTGGCATCTAGACGGCCGAGGCAGGTTATGGGCTCTTTTTCGGCTTTTTGCCTAAGTGTTGACGAGTTTTGCAAACTAGATGATAACTCGGCCTTCGTATGTCGGAATCGAGTCCCGTAAGTTGTGACGCGTGTCTAATACCTACGATGTGCTATGTGTGTATTTGTGTGGCGCTTGGACGGCCGAGGCGGGTTATGGGCTCTTTTTCGATTTTGTGCCTAAGTGTTGGCTAGTTTTACAAACTAGGCGATAACTCGGCCTCCGTATGTCAGAATCGAGTCCCGTAAGTTTTAGCGAGTGTCTAAAACCTACGCGGTGATATGTGTGTTTGCATGGCATTTGGACGGCCGAGGCGTGTTTTGGGCTCGTTTTTTGACTTTTTGCCTAAGTGTTTGCGAGTTTTAGAAACTGGACGATAACTCGGCCTCCGTAAGTTAGTATCGAGTCTCGTAAGTTGTAACGCATGTCTAATACCTACGCGGTGCTATGTGTGTGTTTGCGTGACGATTGGACAGTCGAGCCAGGTTTGAGGCTCTTTTCGGCTCTTTGTTTAAATGTTGGCGAGTTTTGCAAACTGGACAATAACTCGGCCTCCGTACATCAGAATTGAGTCTCGTAAGTTATGACGCATGTCTAAAACCTACGCGGTGCTATGTGAGTGTTTGCGTGGCGTTTGGACGGCCGAGGCGGGTTTTGGGTTTTTTTTGGCTTTTTGCCTAAGTGTTGACGAATTTTGCAAACTGGGCGATAACTCGGCCTCCGTATGTCGGAATAGAGTCCCGTAAGTTGTAACACGTGTCTAATACCTAAGTGGTGCTATGTGTGTGTTTGCATGGCGTTTAGACAGTCGAAGCAGGTTTGGGGCTCTTTTTTGGCTTTTTTCTTAATTGTTGGCGAGTTTTGCAAATTGGACAATAACTCGGCCTCCGTATATCGGAATCGAGTCCCGTAAGTTGTGGCGCGTGTCTAAAACCTACGTGGTGCTATGTGTGTGTTTCCGTGGCGTTTGGATGACTGAGGCGTGTTTGGGTTCTTTTTTGGCTTTTTGCCTATGTATTGACGAGTTTTACAAACTGGATGATAACTCGGCCTTCGTATGTCAGAATTGAGTCCCGTAAGTTGTGACGCGTGTCGAATACCTACCCGATGCTATGTCTGTGTTTGCGTGGCATTTGGACGGCCGAAGCGGGTGGGCTCTTTTTCGTTTTTTTGCCTATGTGTTGGCGAGTTTTGCAAACTGGACGATAACTCGGCCTCCGTATGTCGGAATCGAGTCCCGTAAGTTGTAACACGTGTCTAATACTTATGCGGTACTATGTGTACGTTTGCGTGGCGTTTGGACGGCCGAGTAGGGTTTAGGGATCTTTTTTGGCTTTTTGCCTAAGTGTTGGCGAGTTTTATAAACTAGGCAATAACTCGACCTCCGTAAGTCAAAATCGAATCCCGTAAGTTATAACGCGAGCCTAACACTTATGCGGTGCTATGTGTGTGTTTGCGTGCCATCTGGACGGCCGGGCGGGTTATGGGCTTTTTCGGCTTTTTGCCTAACTATTGGCGAGATTTGCAAACTAGGCGATAACTCGGCCTCCGTATATCAGAATCGAGTTCCGTAAGTTATAACGCATGTTTAATACCTACGCGGTGCTATGTGTGTGTTTACGTGGATTTTGGACGGCCGAGGCGGGTTATTGGCACTTTTTTGGTTTTTTGCCTAAGTGTTTTAGAGTTTTGCAAACTGGCCGATAACTCGACGTCCGTATGTCGGAATCGAGTCCCGTAAGTTGTAACGCGTGTCTAATAACTAGGCGGTGCTATGTGAGTGTTTGCATGGCGTTTGGACGGCCGAAGCGGGTTTTGGCCTCTTTTTTGGCTTTTTGTCTAAGTGTTGGCAAGTTTTGCAAATTGAACGATAACTCGGCCTCCATATGTTGGAATCGAGTCTTGTAAGTTGTAACACGTGTCTAATACCTACGCGGTGCTATGTGTGTGTTTGCATGGCGTTTAGACAGTCGAGGCAGGTTTGGGGCTCTTTTTTGGCTTTTTTCTTAACTGTTGGCTAGTTTTGCAAACTGGACAATAACTCAGCCTCCGTATATCGGAATCGAGTCCCGTAAGTTGTGGCGCGTGTCTAAAACCTACGTGGTGCTATGTGTGTGTTTCCGTGGCATTTGGACGACTGAGGCGTGTTTGGGTTATTTTTTAGCTTTTTGCCTAAGTGTTAACGAGTTTTGCAAACTGGGCAACAACTCGACCTTCGTATGTCAAAATCAAGTCCCTTAAGTTGTAACGCGTGTCTAAAACCTACGCGGTGCTATGTATGTGTTTGCGTGGCATCGGGACGGCCAAGGCGGGTTATGGGCTCTCTTTCGACTTTTTGCCTAAGTGTTGGCGAGATTTGGAAACTGAGCGATAACTCGGCCTCCGTATATCGGAATCGAGTTCCATAAATTATAACGCATGCATAATACCTACGATGTGCTATATGTGTGTTTACGTGGTGTTTGAACGGCCGACGTGGGTTATGGGCTCTTTTTCGGTTTTTTGCCTAAGTGTTGGCGAGTTTTACAAACTGGGCGATAACTCGGCTTCCATATGTTGGAATCGAGTCCCATAAGTTGTAGCGCGTGTCTAATACCTACACGGTGCTATGTGTGTGATTGCATGGTGTTTGGACGGCCGAGGCGGGTTTTGGATTCTTTTTTGACTTTTTGCCTAAGTGTTGGCGAGTTTTGCAAACTGGGCAATAACTCGACCTCCGTATGTCAAAATCGAGTCCCGTAAATTATAACGCATGTTTAAAACCTACGCGGTGCTATGTATGTGTTTGAATGGCATCTAGAGGGCCGAGGCGGGTTATGGGCTCTCTTTCGGCTTTTTGCCTAAGTGTTGGCGAGATTTGAAAACTGAGCGATAACTCGGCCTCCATATATCGGAATCGAGTTCCATAAGTTATAACGCATGTATAATACCTACGCGGTGCTATGTGTGTGTTTGCGTGGTGTTTGGATGGCCGAGGCGGGTTATGGACCTTTCTCAGTTTTTTGCCTAAGTGTTGGTGAGTTTTTTAAACTGGGCGATAACTCGGTCTCCGTATGTCGAAATCGAGTCCCGTAAGTTATAATGTGTGTCTAATACCTAGGCGGTGCTATGTGCGTGTTTGAATGGCGTTTGGACGGCCGAGGCGGGTTTTGGGCTCTTTTTTGGCTTTTTGCCTAAGTGTTGGCGAGTTTTGCAAACTGGACGATAACTCGGCCTCCATATGTTGGAATCGAGTCCCGTAAGTTTTAACTGTTAGAGTTTATGCCCTAGAGGCCAATTATTTGATATAATTGCTTAACGTTTTGATATTATATTTGATTGAATAAATATATGATTTTATTATGGTTTTATTTACTGCGTAATATAATTGTTAACATAATAAAATTCCTTAGAATAGTGATACAAATTATATAGTTTCAAGTATGTGACTTGAACATGAGATTATATATTACCATTAGTATCAGTGTTCTTAAATGTCCCTAGTCGAGTATCATTGTTGATGGGACAACAATGATGCATTGAGACTAGTATGTGGATTGACTGATGACCAAATCTCATTGGTCATAAAATATATGAGATATTAAGTCAATGCATAGGTACATGTTAGAGAACGATGTCTTGGGATGGACCCACCATGAGAATTCTATATGGAGCATTATGCGAAGTGTCATTAGCAATTCTCATAGTGATAATGATGTAATGGTCCTCCGGCACGAAATCGCTATATTACTACTACGAGAATTTATGTACTTTGATATCATCAAATGTCACCTTTAATAGGGTGGACTATAAAGGTGATTATTGGGTTCATCATTAATCGTGTGAGAAATATGAGTGATCTAGATGGAATTTAACCATCCTATATATTATGGGTGATATCCATAGGCCTCTTGATTAGTAGGACTATGAAATGCATAGCCATGCTTAAATAGTGATTTGTTTCATATAGTCTACTCATTGATCAAGAAAACTCAGATTAAATTATGAAGAGTATGACACATTCCATGACTCGAGTTTAATCTAGGATATTAAGGTTAAAAGGATTAAATTACATTGAAACATTGGTCACAAAAAGGTTGCATCGAATCATCGATCTTATTATTACTTGGGTAGCAGTGATGCATTACTAGATGCCGCTCACTGTTTATAATTTTATATTATGATTTTAAAATTATTGCCAACGTAATAATAACCTATATAGGTCACACACACATAGAACGTTATTTAAAAAGGAATTAATTTAAATTTTAAGGATTTAAATATATTAATATGATTAATAGTATTTAAATCACGAATTTAAATTAAAAGGATAATTTGTATATATGTATATTAATTAAGTAAGACTTAATTAAGAGATATATATATATAAATTCGGATTTTATAAAATTAGGTTTTGATTTGATTAATTCCTTTTAACTACTATATATATGATATATAGTAGCTATTAGGGTAAGATATCATAATTGAAAACCTAGCCGCTCTTAGAGAGAGACTAGAGAGAAAACAGTTTCAAAATCCATTCCTTTTGGTGGCTAGTACCGCAAGTCCTTCTTATTGCAGAATCATTCGACGGTTCGTGCGGCGTTCGTGTGGATACCTAGTAGAAGCCTTAATCGGTTTGTATATGCGTTGGAGATTCGAGGCGCAATCGGTTTTAGATTCTCGTTTTTGTTTATATCTGGTATAATCTCTAAACCTCTGAATTAATTGATTTTCGCATGGATCCTGTTTTAGGGTTTCAGAAATTGCTTTAAAATTTTAATTTCTCACATGCGTTTACGTCTTTGAAAGCCCAACGGTGGTATCGAGCAACTTGCAAAAAAGATTAATTGATTACGTGTTTTAATTGTATTCGATATATTTGATATATGATGATGCATGTTTCTAGATATAAAATTGAATATATGATATTAGTTGTATGTGTATTCTGGTAATATATATGATGATACTGTTAATCGTATCTTTAATCGGTGGAATAACAATATAACTATTCTAATCGGATTAGAAGCATGAAGAATCATTTTAATATGATTAATCAAAACTTGAAATATATGATAAATTCTGGGTGTACTGTTATTCGTTTTAATATGATTAAATCAAAACTGGACATATATGATTTGTTATTATGGGTGTTTTGGTGGATTAAAATGTATGATTCTGAAACTGTTTCATAGATTCGTATGGAAAAATTTCGCAATCTGTAATCGATTCGGACCCATTGCTGTGGGAGACCCCCTGGACCCTTCGTCGAAGCCTTGCGATGGTCGTGTCCCCTATATTTTATATATAGTTTTCTTTAATTATATATAAATTGTTATGTGCTTATTGTGATATGCATGGTGCACAATTATGGCCATGAGAATAAGAAGTAAAAGAGGTTAGTAATGATTTCATATGGTTGAAATCATAAGAAAACGAAGAAATAAGAATTAGAAATTTAGTTTATAAAATTCTAAAGGAAGTATAAGATTCGTAAGGATTTTGAGCGATCCGAATGAATCTTTTGAATGAGTAGGTTAAATAAGTAAGGAATGGTGTTCTATAACATCAAATTCAAATTCCAAGCTTAATATGTGTGTTTGCGTGGCGTTTGAATGGCCGAGGCGGATTATGGACTCTTTTTCGGTTTTTTGCCTAAGTGTTGGCGAGTTTTGCAAACTGGGCGATAACTCGGCCTCCGTATGTCAGGATCGATACCCGTAAGTTGTAACGCGTGTCTAATACCTACGCTGTGCTATGTGTGTGTTTGCGTAGCGTTTGAACGGCCGAGGCGGGTTATGGGCTCTTTTTCGATTTTTTGCCTAAGTGTTGGCGAGTTTTGCAAACTGGACGATAACTCGGCATCCGTATGTCAGAATCGAGTCCTGTAAGTTGTAACGCGTTTCTAATACTTACCCGGTGCTATGTCTGTGTTTGCATAGCATTTGGACGGCCGAAGCGGGTTATAGGCTCTTTTTCGGTTTTTTGCCTATGTGTTGGCGAGTTTTGCAAACTGGACGATAACTCGGCCTCCGTATGTCAGAATCGAGTCTCGTAAGTTGTAACACGTGTCTAATACCTATGCGGTGCTATGTGTACGTTTGCGTGGCGTTTGGACGGCCGAGTAGGGTTTCACGCTCTTTTTTGGCTTTTTGCCTAAGTGTTGGCGAGTTTTATAAACTAGGCAATAACTCGACCTCCGTAAGTCAAAATCGACTCCCGTAAGTTATAACGCGAGGCTAACACCTATACGGTGCTATGTGTATGTTTGCATGCCATCTGTACGGCTGAGGCGGGTTATGGGCTTTTTTCCGGCTTTTTGCCTAAGTGTTGGCGAGATTTGCAAATTGGGCGATAACTCGGCCTCTGTATATCGGAATCGAATTCCGTAAGTTATAACGCATGTTTAATACTTACGCGGTGCTATGTGTGTGTTTACGTGAAGTTTGGACGGCCGAGGCGGGTTATGGGCTCTTTTTCGGTTTTTTGCCTAAGTTTTTTCGAGTTTTGTAAACTGGCCGATAACTCGGCCTCCGTATGTCGGAATCGAGTCCCGTAAGTTGTAACGCGTGTCTAACACCTACGCAGTGCTATGTGTGTGTCTGCATGGAATTTGGACGGCCGAGGCGGGTTTTGGCCTCTTTTTTGACTTTTTGTCTAAGTGTTGGCGAGTTTTGCAAACTAGACGATAACTCGGCCTCCGTATGTTAGAATCGAGTCTCCTAAGTTGTAACCAGTGTCTAATACCTACGCGGTTCTATGTGTGTGTTTGCAAGGCGTTTAGACAGTTAAGGCAGGTTTGGAGCTCTTTTTTGGCTTTTTTCTTAAGTGTTGATGAGTTTTGCAAACTGGACAATAACTCGGCCTCCGTATATCGGAATCGAGTCCCGTAAGTTGTGGCGCGTGTCTAAAACCTACGTGGTGCTATGTGTGTGTTTGCATGGCGTTTGAACGACTGAGGCGGGTTTTGGGTTCTTTTTTGGCTTTTTGCCCAAGTGTTGACGAGTTTTATAAACTGGGCAATAACTTAGCCTTCGTATGTCGAAATCGAGTCCCGTAAGTTGTGACGCGTGTCTAATACCTAACTGGTGCTAATTGTGTGTTTGTGTGGCGCTTGGACGGCTGAGGCGGGTTTTGGGATCTTTTTCGGCTTTTTGCCTAAGTGTTGTCGAGTTTTGCAAACTGGCCAATAACTCGACCTCCGTATGTCAAAATTGAGTCCCGTAAGTTTTAACGCGTGTCTAATAACTAAGCGGTGCTATATGTTTATTTGAATGGCATCTGGACGGCAGAGGCGGGTTATGGCCTCTTTTTCGGCTTTTTGCCTAAGTGTTGGCGAGATTTATAAACTGGGCAATAACTCGGCCTCCGTATATCGGAATCGAGTTTCTTAAGTTATAACACATGTATAATACCTACGCTGTGATATGTGTGTGTTTGTGTGGCGTTTGAACGGCTGAGGCGGGTTATGGGCTCTTTTTCGGTTTTTTGCTAAGTGTTGGCGAGTTTTGCAAATTGGGCGATAACTCGGCCTCCGTATGTCAAAATTGAGTCCCGTAAGTTGTAGCACGTGTCTAATACCTACGCGGTGGTATGTGTGTGTTTGCATGGCGTTTAGACGGCCGAGGCGGGTTTTGGGCTCTTTTTTGACTTTTTGTCTAAGTGTTGGCGAGTTTTATAAACTGGACAATAACTCGGCCTCCGTATGTCGGAATTGAGTCCCATAAGTTGTACCGCGTGTCTAATACCTACGCGGTTCTATGTGTGTGTTTGCGTGGCGATTGTACAGTCGAGCCAGGTTTGAGGCTCTTTTTCGGTTTTTTTTTTAAATGTTGGTAAGTTTTGCAAACTAGACAATAACTCGGCCTCCATATATCGGAATTGAGTCCCGTAAATTGTGACGCATGTCTAAAACCTACGTGGTGCTATGTGTGTATTTGCGTGGCGTTTGGACGGCCGAGGATGGTTTTGGTTTTTTTTGTCTTTTTGCCTAAGTGTTGACGAATTTTACAAACTGGACGATAACTCGGCCTCCGTATGTCGGAATCGAGTCCCGTAAGTTGTAACACGTGTATAATACCTACGCGGTGATATGTGTTTGTTTGTGTGGCGTTTAGACGGCCGAGGATGGTTTTGCGCTCTTTTTTGGCTTTTTGCCTACGTGTTGGCGAGTTTTGCAAACTGGACGATAACTTGGCCTTCGTATGTCAGAATCGAGTCCCATAAGTTGTAACGCGTGTCTAATACCTACGCGGTGCTATGTGTGTGTTTGCGTGGCATTTGGACGGCCGAGACGGGTTTTGGGCTCTTTTTTGGCTTTTTGCCTAAATATTGCTGAGTTTTGCAAACTGGGCGATAACTCGGCCTCCGTATATCTGAATTGAGTCCCGTAAATTGAGACGCGTGTCTAATACTTACGCGGTGCTATGTGTGTGTTTGTGTGGCGTTTGTACGGCCGGGGCTGGTTTTGGTCTTTTTCAGCTTTTTGCCTAACTGTTGGCGAGATTTTCAAACTGGGCGATATCTCAGTCTCCGTATATCGGAATCGAGTCCCGTAAGTTGTAACATGTGTCTAATACCTACTCGGTGCTATGTATGTATTTGCATGGCGTTTGGACGGCTGAAGCGGGTTATGGGTTCTTTTTCGGCTTTTTGCCCATGTGTTGGCGAGTTTTGCAAAATAGGCGATAACTCAGCCTCCGTATGTCGAAATCGAGTCCTGTCAGTTTTAACGTGTGTCTAATAACTACGCGGTGCTATGTGTATGTTTTCATAGCGTTTGGATGGTCGAGTCGGATTTTAGGCCCTTTTTCGGCCTTTTGCCTAAGTATTGACGAGTTTTACAAACTAGGCGATAACTCGACCTTCGTACGTCAAAATCGAGTCCCGTAACTTGTAACGCGTGTCTAATACCTACGCGGTGCTATGTGTTTGTTTGCGTGGCATCTGGACGGCCGAGGCGGGTTTTGGGCTCTGTTTCGACTTTTTGCCTAAGTGTTGGCGAGTTTTGCAAACTGGACGATAACTCAGCCTTCGTATCTCAGAATCAAGTCCCATAAGTTATAATGCGTGTCTAATACCTACGCGGTTCTTTGTGTGTGTTTGCGTGACATCTGGACGGCCGAGGCAAGTATTGGGCTCTTTTTCGGCTTTTTGCCTAATTGTTGGCGAGTTTTACAAACTGGGCGATAACTCGGCCTCCGTATATCGGAATCAAGTTCCGTAAATTGTTATGTGTTTATTGTGATATGCATGGTGCACAATTATGGCCTTTTGACCCATAGGTTAGTGATTTTTGGTTTTGAAATACGGCTTGCATGTCGTGCCTTTCTATAAATTCTAATGTAATATTCTCTTCTCATCTAAATCCCCTCGAATGTAACTCAAGGTTTCTTTATATCATGTAATAATCTATAATTGATGAAGATGTCAAGATGGAGAACACAATGGAAAGATGATGATGGAGAGGAGGCGCATGCTAGATGAAGATCCAAGGAAGTTATTTATTTTAAGATCTTTTACCACCTTAGATTGACCTTTAATCTTTCATTAGCTTGAAAAGATTGACAGTGGATTGGGCCATAACTGTGACACATTTAATTTTGCACTTTATTTATGCTTGTATGTGATATGATATGATTAATAATGTGCATGCTTAACAAGATTAAAATTGGTGAGATCTAAATTAATAAAATCCCTCATTAAATTATTAAGTCTAAATCAGATGCCTTCCAATAAATAACACTCATCAAGACCTTGATCAATAGATGTAGGTTTGCCAAAGCAAAGTACCCTATTTATCTAGGTAAGATGCGATAGGATAATTGTGATATCCAAACTATTAAAATCATTGGGCCCGACTTAACTAAGTTATCTCAATAGGATTGTGGACTTAGAGGCATAGAGTTTGGTTGGTACCATTAGATGGACTAGAAACAAATGTTGTTTACCAAACTATCCAGAAGTTATATATGATATAATTGACAAAGGGTTGTCTACCTAAATAATTATGTTTTGAGAGAATAGCCAAAGCTAACTTAAGGCATAATGAAATATGGATCTTGGCTCACTAGAAAGATTTAATAGAAAATGTTTTCCGAATTAATGGTGAGGGCTATTAATTTGAATAAAATAGTGGGAGGTATATTTTGAATGTACTATTATCAATTATATAATATCAACTCTGTAATTTGACTTATTATTGTTGCACTTATAAATTGTAGATATCAAATGGCAAACAACAACACAAATAGTCTTTCATTACGATCGATCCTTGAAAAGGACAAGCTAAGTGGAATTAATTTTCTTGGCGGCATAGGAACTTGAGGATTGTCCTCAAACAAGAGCGTAAGCTATATGTCCTTGATGGGCCCATTCTGCGGCAAAGATTAGTCATCCATTGCACCACGTGCGGAGCATAATGCTTACAAGAAGCATCAAGATGATGCTCTGGATGTGAGTTGTGTCATGCTAGCAACCATGAACGCTGAGCTTCAGAAGCAACATGAGTTGATGGATGCTTATGAGATGATCGAGCATCTCAAGAAATTATTTGAAGGGCATGCTCGACAGGAGAGGTATGATACAAGCAAGGCATTGTATCACTGCAAAATGGGTGAACGTGATCCAGTTGGTCCACATGTCTTTGAAAATGATTGGGTATATTGAGTACCTTGATAGGTTGGGTTTTCCAATCACTCCGGAAGCAAAAACCGACCTTGTTTTGCAATCTTTGAACAATGGCTACTCTCAATTTGTTATGAACTATCTTATGAATGAAATTGAGAAACCCCTCATTGAGTTGTTGAGCATGTTAAGAAGCTGCCGAGAACAACATGAAAAAGGCGGGGACTGCTCCCATAATGATGGTGCAAAAGGGAATGCTAAGGGAAATTGGAAAGGCAAGAAGAAGATAGGATCTAAATCTTTTGCCAAACCATTATTCCAAAACCAAGCAGCTTTAAAACCTAAAGGTGGGGTGGCTAAAGAAGGTGAATGTCATACACATGGAAAACACGGACCTTTGGAAAAGGAACCATCATGCTTATCCGGAAGAAGTGAAAAAAAAAAAGGAAGTACAACCGATTCGGTATATATGTTATAGAAGTCAACTTGTCTACTTCTACATCATGGGTATTGGATCTTTGGATGTGGTTCTCACATTTGTGTTAATGTGCGGGGACTCAGGAAGGAGTAGAACTTTGGTGAAAGGAGAGGTTGACCTACGAGTTGGAAATAGAGCAAAAGTTCTTCGACCGCCGTAGTAGGAACTTATCATTTATCTTTGCCCATGGGCTAGTTTTAGAATTAGAAGATTGTTATTTTGTGCTCGCTATAAGCAAAAATATTATTTACATTTCTTGTTTGGACAAGAAAGGTTTTTCATTTATAATAAAGAACAATCGTTGTTTGTTTTACTTAAATGATATTTGTTATGGTGTTGCACAATTGTTTAACGGTCTCTATATTCTTGATTTAGAAATGCCTATCTATAACATAAATACAAAACGATTTAAATCAAATGATTCAAATCCGACATATCTCTGGCACTGTCGTTTAGGCCATATAAATGAGAAACGCATATCCAAACTCCATAAAGATGGGTTCTTGGATTCATTTGATTTTGAATCATATGAGAAATGCGAGTCTTGTTTATTAGGCAAGATGACTAAAGCCCCTTTCACTGGACACAGTGAATGGGCTAGCGATGTATTGGGACTTATACATAGTGATGTATGTGGACCCATGAGTTCGTTAGCAAGAGGTAGGTTTTATTACTTCATTACATTTACTGATGACTTTAGTAGATATGGATATGTGTATCTTATGAGACACAAATCCGAATCCTTTGAAAAGTTCAAGGAATTCAAGAATGAAGTTCAAAACCAATTTGGCAAAAGCATAAAAGCCCTTCGATCCGATCGAGGAGGTGAATACTTGAGCCAAGACTTTGATGACCTTCTAAAGGAGTGTGGTATTATATCACATCTCACTCCACCTGGAACACCGCAATGGAATGGTGTATCTGAGAGGAGGAATCGAACCTTGTTGGACATGGTACGATCAATGATGAGTCATGCGAGATCTTCCAATAAGCTTCGGGGTCATGCCCAGAGGCAATTTGCATTCACACTTAACCGTGTTCCTACAAAGGCGGTTCGAGAAGACACCATATGAAATGTGGATGGGAAGCGCCCTAGTATGTCGATTCATGAAGATTTGGGGTTGCGAGGCGTTCAGTAAAGCGTCTCGAATTCGATAAGCTCGGACCCAAATCGACAAATGTAATTTTGTGGGATACCCCAAAGGAAACAAAAGGGTATTATTTCTACAAACCTTCCGAGAACAAAGTGGTTGTTGCTCGAGGCTGGTATTTTTCTAGAAAGAGAATTTGTCTCTAAAGGAAGCGAGTGGGAGGAAAGTAGAACTCGAAGAAATTCGAGAACCACAAAATATCATTGAACTAAGTTGGAACAAGAGCGAGGAACCACAAGAAATTGTGGAAAGTGAACTGCTCAAATTACACTAGTCATTCAGAGATCGGTAGGACACGCCAAGAGCACGAGAGATATTATGGATATCTTGTGACTCAAAATGGCGATGTGATGCTCATAGATCAAGATGAGCACGCTTCTACCAAGAAGCTATGAATGGACCAGATTTCGAGAAATGGCTTGAAGCCATGAAATGCGAGATGGACTCCATGTATACTAACCAAGTATAGACTACGGTTGATCCAAGAAGGGGTAAAACCAATCGGGTGCAAGTGGATTTTCAAGAAGAAAACCGAGCATGGATGGTAATGTACAAACCTATAAAGGTCGATTGGTAGCAAAAGGTTTCAAACAAATTCAAGGTGTTGACTATGATGAAACCTTCTCTCCAGTGGCAATGGTTAAATCCATCAGGATCTTACTTGCTATTGCAGCTTTTTATGATTACAAAATCTGGCAGATGGATGTCAAAACTTCTTTCCTTAACTGAAATCTCCTTGAGGATGTGTATATGACACAACCTAAGGGTTTTGTCACCCAAAGGATCTTGGAAAGGTATGTGTCGCTGCGGCGATCCATTTATGGATTGAAGCAAGCCTCTCGAGTTGGAATCTTCGATTTGATGAAGCGATCAAAGAATTTGGCTTTATTAAAAATGAAGATGAACCTTGTGTATATAAGAAGGTTAGTGGGAGTCACATTGTATTCCTAGTATTATATGTTGATGACATATTAATTATTGAGAATGACATTCCTTCCTTACAGGCTGTAAAAACATGGTTAGGAAAATGTTTCTCCATGAAAGATTTGGGCGATGCTGCCTACATTTTAGGTATCAAGATCTATAGAGATAGATCAAGAAAAATGCTCGGCCTAAGTCAAAGTATATATATTGATAAAGTGTTGAAACGGTTCGGCATGCAAGAGGCGAAAAGAGGAAACTTACCCGTGACTCATGGTGTAAAGATCTCTAAGGCCCAATGTCCTAAATCACAAGATGATGAGGAGCGTATGAGAAAGATCCCTTATGCTTCGGCAATTGGATCTATCATGTATGAAATGATATGTACTCATCTGGATGTCTCGTATGCTTTGAGAATGACGAGCAGATACCAGTCGAATCCAGGTGAAGGTCACTAGACAGCAGTCAAGAATATCCTCAAGTACCTGAAAAGTACTAAGGATTTATTCTTGGTATATGGAGGTGAAGACGAACTAGCAGTAAAGGGTTACACAGATGCTAGTTTCTAGACTGACAATGATGACTATAAGTCTCAGTTAGGTTTTGTGTTTTGCCTTAATGGTGGTGCTGTTAGCTGGAAAAGTTCGAAGCAAGAGCGATGGAATGATTCTATAACGAAGGTGAGTATATTCTTGCTTCTTTATGCGACCGAGGAGGTCAGTATGGATTAAAAGTTCATCATCGAACTTGGTGTTGTTCCAACCATTGTTGATCCGGTTGCTCTATACTGTGATAATAATGGAGCCATTGCACGGGCTAAGGAACCCAGATCTCACCAACGATCCAAGCATATACTTAGGCGGTACCATCTCATCCGTGAAATCATTGATAGAGGAGATGTACATATAGGAAGAGTTCAACAAATGATAATGTTGCAGATCCACTAACAAGGTTTTGTCGCAGCAGGAAGCACGACGGTCACACTAGTTCCATGGGTATTAGATACATGAGTGATTGGCTCTAGTGCAAGTGGGAGACTGTTAGAGTTTATGCCCTAGAGGCCAATTATTTGATATAATTGCTTAACGTTTTGATATTATATTTGATTGAATAAATATATGATTTTATTATGGTTTTATTCTATGCGTAATATAATTGTTAACATAATAAAATTCCTTAGAATAGTTATACAAATTATATAGTTTCAAGTATGTGACTTGAACATGAGATTATATATTACCATTAGTATCAGTGTTCTTAAATGTCCCTAGTCGAGTATCATTGTTGATGGGACAACAATGATGCATTGAGACTAGTATGTGGATGTTGATGACCAAATCTCATTGGTCATAAATATATGAGATATTAAGTCAATGCATAGGTACATGTTAGAGAACGATGTCTTTGGGATGACCCACCATGAGAATTCTATATGGAGCATTATGCGAAGTGTCATTAGCAATTCTCATAGTGATAATGATGTAATGGTCCTCCGACACGAAATCATTATATTACTACGAGAATTTATGTACTTTGATATCATCAAATGTCACCTTTAATAGGGTGGACTATAAAGGTGATTATTGGGTTCATCATTAATCGTGTGAGAAATATGAGTGATCTAGATGGAATTTAACCATCCTATATATTATGGGTGATATCCATAGGCCTCTTGATTGAGTAGGACTATGAAATGCATGGCCATGCTCAAATAGTGATTTGTTTCATATAGTCTACTCATTGATCAAGAAAACTTCATTAAATTTATGAAGAGTATGACACATTCCATGAATCGAGTTTAATCTAGGATATTAAGGTTAAAAGGATTAAATTACATTGAAACATTGGTCACAAAAAGGTTGCATCGAATCATCGATCTTATTATTACTTGTGTAGCGATGATGCATTACTAGATGTCGCTCAACATTTATAATTTTATAATATGATTTTAAAATTATTGCCAACGTAATAATAACCTATATAGGGTCACACACGTAGAACGTTATTTAAAGGGAATTAATTTAAATTTTAAGGATTTAAATATATTAATATGATTAATAGTATTTAAATCACAATTTAAAATAAAAGGATAAATTGTATATATGTATATTAATTAAGTAAGACTTAATTAAGATATATATATATATATATATATATATATATTACGATTTTATAAAATTAGGTTTTGATTTGATTAATTCCTTTTAACTACTATATATATGATATATAGCGACTACTTAGGGTAATATATCATAATTGAAAAACCCTAGCCGCTTCTTAGAGAGAGAGACTAGAGAGAAAAGCAGATTCGAGAAAATCCATTCCTTTTGGTGGCTAATCTCATAAGTCCTTCTTATTACTGTAATCGTTCGACGGTTAAATGCGGCGTTCGATGTGGATACCGTAGAAGGCTTAATCGGTTTGTATTGCGTTGGACATTCGAGGCGTGATCGGTTTCAAATTCTTGTTTTTCATATCTGGTATAATCTCTAAACCTCTGAATTAATTGATTTTTCGCATGGATCCTGTTTTAGGGTTTCGAAAATTGCTTTAAAATTTTAATTTCCATTTGTGCGTTACTGTCTGCGAAACCAACGATGTAGCGTGTCTAATACCTACGCGATGCTATGTGTGTGTTTGTGTGGCGTTTGGATAGTCGAGCCAGGTTTGGGGCTCTTTTTCGGCTTTTTGCTTAAGTGTTGACGAGTTTTGCAAACTGGACAATAACTCGGCCTCCGTATATCGGAATCAAGTCTCGTAAGTTGTGACGCGTGTCTAAAACCTACGTGGTGCTATGTGTGTGTTTGCGTGACGTTTGGACGGCCGAGGCGAGTTTTGGGTTTTTTTTGGCTTTTTGCCTAAGTGTTGACTAGTTTTTCAAACTGGGCGATAACTCGACCTTCGTATGTTGGAATCGAGTCCCGTAAGTTGTGACGCGTGTCTAATACCTAGGCGGTGCTATGTGTGTGTTTGCGTGGCACTTGGACTACCGAGGCGGGTTTTGGCCTCTTTTTTGGCTTTTTTCCAAAGTGTTGGACGATAACTCGGCCTCCGTATTTTCGAATCGAGTCCCGTAAGTTTATAGCGTGTGTTCAATACTCCACGCGGTGCTATGTGTATCTTTGCGTGGCATTTGGACAGCCGAGGCATGTTTGGGGCTCTTTTTCGGCTTTGTGCTTAAATGTTGGCGAGTTTTGCAAATTGGACAATAACTTGGCATCCGTATATCGGAATTTAGTCATGTAAGTTGTGACGCGTTTCTAAACCTACGTGGTCTTATGAGTGTGATGTGACAACCGGAAATCCGGATTGTCCGTAAATTAAGATTTAAAGAATTAGTTATTAATAAAATGAATTTTTATTAATACTATTATGTCTTATGTGTTTATTAATCGTTTATAACCTAGAATAATTATTAATCGGGAGGATTACGCCACGAGCTAGATTGAGCGAGTAAGAATTTTCAAGGCGAAAATAAAAGTTTTAGGAACAAAATATCTTACGGGAAAAAGGCGAAATAGGTACTTATTCATCCGTTTACGCTTTCGGAGATTTATTTTGAAATTAGAAGTTATTGATTACGTAAAATCTTGAGGCGTGATTGAATATTCAATAATATTTGAGTTATGGCAAAAGCGAAGTTTTAAGCGATGCGGACTCAAAACCTAAGGGTTAGGGAAAGTGAGTTCCGAGAATGTAATGAGTACGATATAATAACTAGGGTTATTATGCGTGAGAAATCTGAGTATAATCTGAGTTATTATCTGAGTATAGTACGAAGATTAGTCTGACGTATAATCTGAATATCGTCTGAACGATATCTGAAGAGAATACGAGAATAGAATCGTAGAGAATACGATTAGTCTTAATGGACTTTGAGTTCATGGACTTTGTAGAATCTAATTGGACTTGGATTAAGTCAAGCCCAATGCTTTGTGAAGTTAAGCCCAAGTAAGGCCCAATAAGAATTAGGGTTAAGGCCCAAACTAAGAAAAAAAGCCGCGGATCGAGCCAGATGGGTAAGCGGATGGGTAAGAACCATTGGGACAACCCATGGGGGTGACAGAAGTGGGGCATGTGGGGCCGCCACTTGGCCACCAAGTAAGGGTGGTGGCCAAGTTAACAGTGGCTAAGATGTGGAGGAGGTGGGAATAGTGATTTTAGGGGTGAAATGACTATTTTGCCCCTAACATGAAAAAATCTATAAATAGGAAGCTTAATCTCATTTGAATGGGATTTTGAAAATCCTACACTTTGAGAGAAAAGAGAGAGTTCGGATGAGGGAAGAGAAGGAGAAGAAGGAAGAAAAGCTTGCTCGTGAGCAAACTTTGTCTGACGGAGGAAGATTAAAGAAGAGCAGATGTCAGAACCCTAGTTTCTTCTAATATTTTCTTTAAGTTTTCTATGTTAAAAAAAACATAGCTTAATGAGAATAAGAAGTAAAAGAGGTTAGTAATGATTTCATATGGTTGAAATCATAAGAAAATGAAGAAATAAGAATTTGAAATTTAGTTTATAAAATTCTAGAGGAAGTATAAGATTCGTAAGGATTTTGAGCGATCTGAATGAATCTTATGAATGAGTAGGTTAAATAAGTAAGGAATGGTGTTCTATAACATCAAATTCCAAGAAAAACTGAAATCGTAATCCAAAATATCGATTAAAAATGAAGACGAGCGAAGAACACGAAGAACACACGAAAAGCGAAGAACACGAAGAGCGTTGTTGATGGACAAATTTAAAACCATCGTAGTATAAATGTTATTGATGGACAAGTTTAAAACCATCGCGTATAAGTTAGTTGCTTATTGCTTGGTTAGGAGCGTTAGAAAGCGTTCATGAAGAGCGGATTAAAACTAAGCTATAACGAAGTTATGGCGAAAATTTTGTAAAAAGAAGAACGAAAATTTGAAGGTTAGTAAATGAACCCGAACATGTAGGGTTTCATAAGAATGTGAAGAGCGTATAAAAGCGTGAGTCGTGGACTCAAAACGAAGCAATTAGAGTTCGGATAGTAGAATTACTGACGAGCGAACAAAGAACGTTAAAAGCGTTAAAATGAGCGAAGAATGATGATTAAGCCAATTGAATGGCATGTTAGCGGATTGAGAACAAAGTTACGTCAGAGGGTAATCAATCGTAAGATAAGGAAGAAAATGGCTTTGGAGCGACCTCGTTCAGAGTTATATGAAGAAGTTATGAAATTTGAAATCGGCGTCTCAAGCTTGTAAAAGACTTAGAAAAATTTTCTAGGTTTCATGCTCGGTATGCATGTATGAGTTGTGGCTGAGAGGCCAATAGCATGACGCAATAACGATGTCGAAAACACCGCAAGAGTTCACTGCAGTTGTGAAGCAGATACAATTCTTGGCGTAGCCAATGTGCCGTGTCTGATCTGAAAATCTTACGGAGTGTAAGCGGCTCATGCTGATACTAAAATGAGACTTCATGTGCATGATACCGGTCCAAGGAAGAGAGAGAGAGAAGTAGGTCATGTGCATGATGAGAGAGAGAAGGGAAAGGCGCAGCCATAGCGCTTGCCGGTGAAAGTAATACCCGAAGTGAGAATTTTATTTCAAGAAATCTTTGGAGGATGTGTAAGAAAGAAATATGAACATAATGTTCAACTAATGTAACACTTAATCAAGTGTTTTAAACCTTTAATAAAGGTTGAGCGAAAAGATTAAGCGAGAATAAAATATAAAGAATGTAGATGCGGGTTCTGGAACCGATGTCAAGGGGACCCATGATCGCGATAATGAAACGCGAGGATTGCTATGGTTGTGATTCCTTAGGCGTTGGTTGGCGATGTTAATGTATAACATTTTGATGTTATGACATGGCATTGAGAGATGAATGTAAAGCGTTTAGGCCTTTGTGTGAACATAACGTTGTTGCGATGAACAATCGATCTTAGCATACAATGATCTGTATGGCTTTGACATTAAGAAAGAATAATGAACATGGGGTTCATGGGATGGATAACGATTGAAAGTGATTAAAACCTTGAATAAAGGTTGAATGAGAGATTAAGAGGCGAGCAGCGTGAGCGTTGAAGGCGTAAAGCGATTCTAGTGAATCGTATTCGCGTTAGACGAACGTTCTAAGTATACCCTGGTTGTATGACTTAGACGTTGATGAAAGTAGTAAGTAAGATACGAATGGTATCAAGAAATCCGTATCGATCGGTGTGTGGCGCTTGGACGGCCGAGACGGGGTTTGGGCTCTTTTTCGGCTTTTAGCCTAAGTGTTGGCGAGTTTTGCAAACTGGCCGATAACTCGGCCTCCGTATATCGGAATCGAGTTCCGTAAGTTATAACGCATGTATAATACCTACGCGGTGCTATGTGTGTGTTTGCGTGGCGTTTGGATGGCCGAGGCGGGTTATGGTCTTTTCTCGGTTTTTTGCCTAAGTGTTGGCGAGTTTTGCAAACTGGGCGATAACTCGGTCTTCGTATGTCGGAATCGAGTCCCGTAAGTTATAATGCGTGTCTAATACCTAGGCGGTGCTATGTGCGTGTTTGCATGGCGTTTGGACGGCCGAGGCGGGTTATGGGCTCTTTTTCGGTTTTTTGCCTAAGTGTTTTCGAGTTTTGCAATCGACCGATAACTTCGACCTCCGTATGTCGGAATCGAGTCCGTAAGTTATGTAGCGTGTCTAATAACTACGCGGTGCTATGTGTGTTTACTGCGGTGTTTTGGCCAACGAGGCGGGTTTTGGCCTCTTTTTTGGCTTTTTGTTTAAGTATTGACGAGTTTTGCAAACTGGACGATAACTCGGCCTCCGTATGTCGGAATCGATTCTCGTAAGTTGTAACGCGTGTCTAATACCTACACGGTGCTATGTGTGTGTTTGCATGGCGTTTAGACAGTCGAGGCAGGTTTGGGGCTATTTTTCAGCTTTTTTGTTAAGTGTTGGCGAGTTTTGCAAACTGGACAATAACTCGGCCTCCGTATATCGGAATCGAGTCCCGTAAGTTGTGGCGCGTGTATAAAACCTACGTGGTGCTATGTGTGTGTTTGCGTGGTGTTTGGACGACTGAGGCGTGTTTGGGTTCTTTTTGGCTTTTACTAGCTTGTTGTGAGTTTTGCAAAGCTGGATGATAACTCGGCCTTCGTATGTCGGAATCGAGTCCCGTAAGTTGTGACGCTTGTCTAATACCTAACCGGTGCTAATTGTGTATTGGTGTGGCGCTTGGACGGCAGAGGCGGGTTTTGGGATCTTTTTCGGCTTTTTGCCTAAGTGTTGGCGAGTTTTGCAAGCTGGGCAATAACTCGACTTCGTATGTCAAAATCGAGTCCGTAAGTTGTGCAGCGTGTCTAATACCTACGTAGTGTTATGTGTGTGTTTGCGTGGCATCCGGACGCACCGAGGTGGGTTATGGACTCTTTTTCGGCTTTTTGCCTAAGTGTTTGCGAGATTTACAAACTGGGCGATAACTCGGCCTCCGTATATCGGAACCGAGTTCCGTAAGTTATAACGCATGTATAATACCTACGTTGTGCTATGTGTGTGTTTGCGTGGCATTTGAACGGCCAAGGCGGGTTATGGGCTCTTTTTTGGTTTTTTGTCTAAGTGTTGGCGAGTTTTGCAAACTGGGCGATAACACGGCCTCCGTATGTCGGAATCGAGTCCCATAAGTTGTAGCGCGTGTCTAATACCTATGCGGTGCTATGTGCGTGTTTGCAAGACGTTTGGACGACCGAGGCGGTTTTTGAACTATTTTTCGACTTTTTGTTTAAGTGTTGGCGAGTTTTGCAAACTGGACGATAACTCGGCCTTTGTATGTCGGAATCGAGTCCCGTAAGTTGTAACGCGTGTCTAATACCTACACGGTGCTATGTGTGTATTTGCGTTGCGTTTGAACGGCTTAGGCAGGTTTTGGGCTCTTTTTTGGCTTTTTGCCTAAGTGTTGGCGAGTTTTGCAAACTGGACAATAACTCGGCCTCCGTATATCGGAATCGAGTCCCGTAAGTTGTGATGTGTGTCTAATACCTACCAGGTGCTATGTCTGTGTTTGCGTGGCATTTGGACGGCCGAGTAGGGCTTAGGGCTCTTTTTTGGCTTTTTGCCTAAGTGTTGGCGAGTTTTACAAACTAGGCAATAACTCGACATCCGTAAGTCAAAATCGACTCCCGTAAGTTATAACGCGAGCCTAACACTTATGCGATGCTATGTGTGTGTGTTTGCGTGCCATCTGGACGGCCGAGGCGGGTTATGGGCTTTTTTTGGCTTTTTACCTAAGTGTTAGTGAGATTTGCAAACTAGGCAATAACTCAGAATCGAGTTCCGTAAGTTATAATGCATGTCTAATACCTACGCGGTGCTATGTGTGTGTTTACGTGGATTTTGGACGGCCGAGGCGGGTTATGGGCTCTTTTTCGGTTTTTTGCCTAAGTGTTTTTGAGTTTTGCAAACTGGCCGATAAATCGACCTCCGTATGTCAAAATCGAGTCCCGTAAGTTGTAACGCGTGTCTAATAACTACGCGGTGCTATGTGAGTGTTTGCATGGCGTTTGGACGGCCGAAATGGGTTTTAACCTCTTTTTTGGCTTTTTATCTAAGTGTTGACGAGTTTTGCAAACTGGACGATAACTCGGCCTCCGTAAGTCAGAATCGAGTCTCGTAAGTTATAACGTGAGTCTAATACCTACGCGGTGCTATGTGTGTGTTTGCATGGCGTTTAGAAAGGCGAGGCAGGTTTTGTGCTCCTTTTCGGCTTTTTGCTTAAGTGTTGGTGAGTTTTGCAAACTGGACAATAACTCGGCCTCCGTATATCGGAATCGAGTCCCGTAAGTTGTGGCGCGTGTCTAAAATCTACGTGGTGCTATGTGTGTGCTTGCGTGGCGTTTGGCTTTTTACCTGTGTGTTGTGAGTTTTGCAAAGCCCCTGGACGAAAACCCGGCCTTCGTATGTCGGAATCGAGTCCCGTAAATTGTGACGCGTGTCTAATACCTAACCGGTGCTAATTGTGTATTTGTGTGGCGCTTGGACGGCCAAAGCGGGTTTTGGGATCATTTTCGACTTTTTGCCTAAGTGTTGGCGAGTTTTGCAAACTGGACAATAACTCGACCTCCGTATGTCAAAATCGAGTCTCGTAAGTTGTAACGCGTATCTAATACCTACGCGGTGTTATTTGTGTGTTTGTGTGGCATCTGGACGGCCGAAGCGGGTTATGGGCTCTTTTTCGGCTTTTTGCCTAAGTGTTGGCGAGATTTGCAAACTGGGCGATAACTCGGCCTCCGTATGTCGGAATCGAGTCCTGTAAGTTGTAGCGCATGTCTAAAACCTACGCAGTGATATGTGTGTTTGCGTGGCATTTGGATGGCCGAGGCGTGTTTTGGGCTCTTTTTCGACTTTTTGCCTAAGTGTTGGCTAGTTTTGCAAACTGGGCGATAACTCGGCCTCCGTATGTCAGAATCGAGTCCCGTAAGTTATAACGCGTGTCTAACACCTACGCGGTGCTATGTGTTTGTTTTCATGGCGTTTAGACGACCGAGGCGGGTTTTGGCCTCTTTTTTGGCTTTTTGCCAAAGTGTTGGCTAGTTTTGCAAACTAAACGATAACTCGGCCTCCGTATTTTTGAATCGAGTTCCGTAAGTTGTAACGCGTGTCTAATACCTACGCGATGCTATGTGTATGTTTGTGTGGCGTTTGGACAGTCAAGGCAGGTTTGGGGCTCTTTTTTGGCTTTTTACTTAACTGTTGGCGAGTTTTGCAAACTGGACAATAACTTGGCCTTCGTATATCGGAATTTAGTCCCGTAAGTTGTGACTGGTGTCTAATACCTACGCGGTGCTATGTGTGTGTTTGTATGGCATTTGGACGACCGAGGAGGGTTTTGGCCTCATCTTTGGCTTTTTGCCTAAGTGTTGGCGAGTTTTGCAAACTGGACGATAACTCGGCCTCCGTATGTCGGAATCGAGTCTCGTAAGTTGTAACGCGTGTCTAATACCTACGCGGTGCTATGTGTGTGTTTGCATGGCATTTAGAAAGGCGAGACAGGTTTTGGGCTCTTTTTCGTCTTTTTGCTTAAGTGTTGGCGTGTTTGGCAAACTAGACAATAACTCGGCCTCCGTATATCGGAATTGAGTGCCGTAAGTTGTGGCACGTGTCTAAAACCTACGTGGTGCTATGTGTGTGTTTGCGTGGTGTTTGGACGGCTGAGGCGGGTTTTGGGTTCTTTTTTGGCGTTTTGCCTAATTGTTGACGAGTTTTGTAAACTAGGCAATAACTCGACCTCTGTATGTCAAAATAAAGTTCCGTAAGTGGCAACGCGTGTCTAATACCTACGCGGTGCTATATGGGTGTTTACATGGCATCTGGACGGCCGAAGCAGGTTATGGGCTCTTTTTCGGCTTTTTGCCTAAGTGTTGACGAGATTTGCAAAATGGGCGATAACTCGGCCTCCGTATATCGAAATCGAGTTTCGTAAGTTATAACGCATGTATAATACCCTCTGGCGATGCTATATATGTGTGTTTGCGTGGCGTTTGAGCAGTACCGAGGCGGATTATGGGCTCTTTTTCGGTTTTTGCCTAAGTGTTGGCGAGTTTTACAAAGCTGGCGATAACTTCGACCTCCGTATGTTAGGATCGATACCGTAAGTTATGTAGCGTGTCTAATACTTACGCTGTGCTATGTGTGTGTTTGTGTGGCGTTTGAACAGCCGAGGCGGGTTATGGGCTCTTTTTCGATTTTTTGCCTAAGTGTTGGCGAGTTTTTGCAAACTGGGCGATAACTCATCCTCCGTATATCGGAATTGAGTCCCGTAAGTTATAGCAGCGTGTCAATACCCCACGTGATGCTATGTGTGTGTTTGCATGGCGTTTGGACGGCTGAGGCGGGTTTTGGGCTCTTTTTCGGCTTTTACCTAAGTGTTGGCGAGTTTTTACAAACTAGGCAATAACTCGACCTCCGTAAGTACAAATCGAATCCCGTAAGTTGTAACACGAGCCTAACACCTATGCGGTGCTATGTGTGTGTTTGCGTGGCATCTGGACTGCCGAGGCGGGTTATGGGATCTTTTTCGCCTTTTTGCCTTAGTGTTAGCTAGATTTGCAAACTGGGTGATAACTCGGTCTCCGTATGTCGGAATCGAGTCCCGTAAGTTGTAACGCGTGTCTAATACCTACGCAGTGCTATGTGTGTGTTTGCATGGCATTTGGACGGCCGAGGCGGGTTTTGACCTTTTTTTTGACTTTTTGTCCAAGTGTTGGCGAGTTTTGGAAACTAGACGATAACTCGGCCTCCGTATGTAACGCATGTCTAATACCTACGCGGTGCTATATGTGTGTTTGCAAGGCGTTTAGACAGTCAAGGCAGGTTTGGGGCTCTTTTTCAGCTTTTTTCTTAAGTGTTGACGAGTTTTGCAAACTGGACAATAACTCGGCCTCCGTATATCGGAATCGAGTCCCGTAAGTTGTGACGCGTGTCTAAAACCTACATGGTGCTATGTGTGTATTTGCGTGGCGTTTGGACGACTGAGGCGGGTTTTGGGTTCTTTTTTGGCTTTTTGCCCAAGTGTTGACGAGTTTTGTAAACTGGGCGATAACTCAGCCTTCGTATGTCGGAATCGAGTCACGTAAGTTGTGACGCGTGTCTAATACCTAACTGGTGCTAATTGTGTGTTTGTGTCGCGCTTGGACGGCTGAAGCAGGTTTTGGGATCTTTTTCGGCTTTTTTGCCTAAGTGTTGGCGAGTTTTGCAAACTGGGCAATAACTCGACCTCCGTATCTCAATATCGAGTCCCGTTAGTTTTAACGCGTGTCTAATACCTACGCGGTGCTATGTGTGTGTTTGCATGGCATCTGGACGGAAGAGGCGGGTGATGGGCTTTTTTTTGGCTTTTTGCTTAAGTATTGACGAGATTTGCAAACTGGGCGATAACTCGGCCTCCGCATATCGGAATCGAGTTTCGTAAGTTATAACGCATGTATAATACCTACGCTATGCTATGTGTGTGTTTGCGTGGTGTTTGAACGGCTGAGGCGGGTTATGGGCTCTTTTTTGTCTTTTTGCCTAAGTGTTGAGGAATTTTGCAAACTGGGCGATAACTCGGCCTCCATATGTCGGAATCGAGTCCCGTAAGTTGTAACGCGTGTCTAATACCTACATGGTGCTATGTGTGTGTTTGTGTGGTGTTTGAACGACTGAGGCGGGTTTTGGGTTCTTTTTGGCTTTTTGCCCAAGTGTTGACGAGTTTTGCAAACTGGACGATAACTCGGCCTCCGTATGTCATAATCGAGTCTCGTAAGTTGTAACGCATGTCTAATACCTACGCGTTGCTATGTGTGTGTTTGCGTGGCGATTAGACAGTCGAGGCAGGTTTGAGGCTCTTTTTTGGCTTTTTTCTTTAAGTGTTGTGAGTTTTGCAAAGTTGGACAATAACTTCGACCTCCGTATATCGGAATCGAGTCCGTAGTAAGTTTGTGGCGCATGTCTAAAACTTACATGGTGCTATAATGTGTGTTAAAAGTGGCATTTGGACGACCGAGGCGTGTTTGGGTTATTTTTGGCTTTTTAGCAAAGTGTTGTGAGTTTTGCAAACTTGGCGATAACTTCGGCCTTTGTATGTCGGAATCGAGTCCCGTAAGTTGTGACGCATGTCTAATACCTAATCGGTGCTAATTGTGTGTTTGCGTGGCACTTGGAGGGCTGATGCGGGTTTTGGGTTCTTTTTCGGCTTTTTGCCTAAGTGTTGGCGAGTTTTGCAAACTGGGCAATAACTTGACCTCTGTATGTCAAAATCGAGTCCCGTAAGCTGTAACGCGTGTCTAATACCTATGCGGTGCTATGTGTGTGTTTGCGTGGCATCTGGACGGCCGAGGCGGGTTATGGGCTCTTTTTAGGCTTTTTTGCCTAAGTATTGGCGAGTTTTACAAACTAGGCAATAACTCGACCTCCGTAAGTCAAAATCGAGTCCCGTAAGTTTTAACGCGTGTCTAATACCTACGCGGTTCTATGTATGTGTTTGCGTGGCATCTGGACGGAAGAGGCGGGTGATGGGCTTTTTTCGGCTTTTTGCCTAAGTGTTGGCGAGATTTGCAAACTGGGCGATAACTTGGCCTCCGTATATCAGAATCGAGTTTCGTAAGTTATAACGCATGTATAATACCTACGCTGTGCTATGTGTGTGTTTGCGTGGTCTTTGAACGGCCGAGGCGGGTTATGGGCTCTTTTTCGGTTTTTTGCTTAAGTGTTGGCGAGTTTTGCAAACTGGGAGATAACTCGGCCTCTGTATGTTGGAATCGAGTCCCGTAAGTTATAACGCGTGTCTAATATCTACGCGGTGCTATGTGTGTGTTTGCATGGCGTTTAGACAGGCGAGCCAAGTTTTGGGCTCTTTTTCGGCTTTTTGCTTAAGTGTTGGCGAGTTTTGCAAACTGGACAATAACTCGGCCTCCGTATATCAGAATCGAGTCCCGTAAGTTGTGGCGCGTGTCTAAAACCTACGTGGTGATATGTGTGTGTTTACATGGCGCTTGGACGGCCGAGGCGGGTTTTGGGTTCTTTTTCGGCTTTTTACCTAAGTGTTGGCGAGTTTTGCAAACTGGGCAATAACTCGACCTCCGTATGTCAAAATTGAGTCTCGTAAGTTGTAACGCCTGTCTAAAATCTACGCGGTACTATGTATGTATTTGCGTGGCATCTGGATGGCCGAGCCGGGTTATGCGCTCTCTTTCGACTTTTTGTCTAAGTGTTGGCGAGATTTGTAAACTGAGCGATAACTCGGCCTCCGTATATCGGAATCGAGTTCCATACGTTATAACGCATGTATAATACCTACGTTGTGCTATATGTGTGTTTGCGTGGCGTTTGAACGGCCGAGGCGGGTTATGGGCTCTTTTTTGGTTTTTTGTCTAAGTGTTGGCGAGTTTTGCAAACTGGGCGATAACACGGCCTCCGTATGTCGGAATCGAGTCCCATAAGTTGTAGCGCGTGTCTAATACCTATGCGGTGCTATGTGCATGTTTGCAAGACGTTTGGACGACCGAGGCGGTTTTTGAACTATTTTTCGACTTTTTGCTTAAGTGTTGGCAAGTTTTGCAAACTGGACGATAACTCGGCCTTTGTATGTCGGAATCGAGTCCCGTAAGTTGTAACGCGTGTCTAATACCTACACGGTGCTATGTGTGTATTTGCGTTGCGTTTGAACGGCTTAGGCAGGTTTTGGGCTCTTTTTTGGCTTTTTGCCTAAGTGTTGGCGAGTTTTGCAAACTGGACAATAACTCGGCCTCCGTATATCGGAATCGAGTCCCGTAAGTTGTGATGTGTGTCTAATACCTACCAGGTGCTATGTCTGTGTTTGCGTGGCATTTGGACGGCCAAGGCGGGTTTTGGGTTTTTTTTCGGGTTTTTGCCTAAGTGTTGACGAGTTTTGCAAACTGGGCAATAACTCGACCTCCGTATGTCAAAAATCGAGTCCCGTAAGTTGTAACGCGTTTCTAATACCTACGCGGTGCTATGTGTGTGTTTGCATGACGTTTGGACGGTCAATGCGGGTTTTGGCCTCTTTTTTGGCTTTTTATCTAAGTGTTGGCGAGTTTTGCAAACCGGGCGATACTTTCGGCCTCCATATGTCATAATCGAGTCTCGTAAGTTATGTAGCGCTGTGTCTAATACCTCACGCATTGCTATGTGTGTGTTTGCATGGCGTTTAGGCAGTCGGGCGAGTTTGGGGCTCTTTTGGCTTTTTCTTAAGTGTTGGCGAGTTTTGCAAACCGGGCGATAACTTCGACCTCAGTATATCGGAATCGAGTCCCGTAAGTTTTGGCGCGTGTCTAAAACCTACATGGTACTATGTGTGTGTTTTCGTGGCGTTTGGACGACTGAGGCGTGTTTGGGTTATTTTTTGGTTTTTTGCCTAAGTGTTAACTAGTTTTGCAAACTTGGCGATAACTCGGCCTTCGTATGTCGGAATCGAGTCCCGTAAGTTGTGACGCATGTCTAATACCTAATCGGTGCTAATTGTGTGTTTGCGTGGCGCTTGGAGGGCCGAGGCGGGTTTTGGATTCTTTTTCGGCTTTTTACCTAAGTGTTGGCGAGTTTTGCAAACTGGGCAATAACTTGACCTCCGTATGTCAAAATTGAGTCCCGTAAGTTGTAACGCGTGTCTAATACCTATGCGGTGCTATGTGTGTGTTTGTGTGGCATCTTGACGGCCGAGGCGGGTTATGGGCTCTTTTTAGGCTTTTTTGCCTAAGTGTTGGCGAGTGTTACAAACTAGGCAATAACTCGACCTCTGTAAGTCAAAATCGACTCCCGTAAGTTATAACGTGAGCCTAACACCTATGCGGTGCTATGTGTTTGTTAGCGTGCCATCTGGACGGCCGAGGCGGGTTATGGGCTCTTTTTCGGCTTTTTGCCTAAGTGTTGGCGAGATTTGCAAACTAGGCGATAACTCGGCCTCCATATATCGGAATCGAGTTCCGTAAGTTATAACGCATGTATCTAATACCCACTGTGATGCTATGTGTGTGTTTACGTGGAGTTTGGGACGGTAGAGGCGGGTTATGGGCTCTTTTTCGGTTTTTTGCCTAAGTGTTTTCGAGTTTTTCAAACTGGCCGATAACTCGACCTCCGTATGTCGGAATCGAATCCCGTAAGTTGTAATGCGTGTCTAATAACTACGCGGTGCTATGTGTGTTTGCATGGCGTTTGGACGGCTGAGGCGGGTTTAGGCCTCTTTTTTGGCTTTTTGTCTAAGTGTTGGCGAGTTTTGCAAACAGGACGATAACTCAGCCTCCGTATGTTAGAATCGAGTCTCGTAAGTTGTAACGCGTGTCTAATACCTACGCGGTGCTATGTGTGTGTTTGCATGGCGTTTAGACAGTCGATCGAGGCGGGGTTTGGGGCTATTTTTGGCTTTTTTTCTTAAGTGTTGTGAGTTTTGCAAAGCTGGACAATAACTCGGCCTCCGTATATCGGAATCGTGTCCCGTAAATTATGGCGCGTGTCTAAAACCTACGTGGTACTATGTGTGTGTTTACGTGGCATTTGGACGACTAAGGCGTGTTTGCGTTCTTTTTTGGCTTTTTTGCCCAGTGTTGTGAGTTTGTAAAGCTGGGCGATAACTTCGATCTTCGTATGTCGAAATCGAGTCCGTAAGTTATAGCGCGTGTACAATACCTCTGGCGGTGCTTATATGTGTGTGTTTGCGTGGTGATTGGACAGTCGAGCCAGGTTTGAGTCTCTTTTTCGGCTTTTTGCTTAAATATTGGCGAGTTTTACAAACTGGACAATAACTCGGCCTCCATAAATCGGAATTGAGTCCCGTAAGTTATGACGCATGTCTAAACCTACGCTGTGCTATGTGTGTATTTGCGTGGCGTTTGGACGGCCGAGGCTGGTTTTAGGTTTTTTTTGGCTTTTTGCCTAAGTGTTGTCGAGTTTTGCAAACTGGGCGATAACTCGGCCTCCGTATTTCAGAATCGAGTCCCGTAAGTTATAACACGTGTCTAATACCTACGCGGTGCTATGTGTTTGTTTGTGTGGCGTTTGGACGGTCGAGGATGGTTTTACTCTCTTTTTCGGCTTTTTGCCTACGTGTTGGTGAGTTTTGCAAACTGGACGATAACTCGGCCTTCGTATGTCAGAATCGAGTCCCATAAGTTGTAACGCGTGTCTAATACCTACGCGGTGTTATGTGTGTGTTTGTGTGGCATTTGTACGGTCGAGACTGATTTTGGACTCTTTTTCGGCTTTTTGCCTAACTGTTGGCGAGTTTTGCAAACTGGGCGATAACTCGGCCTTCGTATATCAGAATCAAGTCCCGTAAGTTGTAACACGTGTCTAATACCTATGCGGTGTTATGTGTGTGTTTGCATGGCGTTTGGACAACCGAGGCGGGTTTTGGCCTCTATTTTGCTTTTTGCAAAAGTGTTGGCGAGTTTTGCAAACTGAGCGATAACTCAGCCTCCGTATGTCAAAATTGAGTCCTGTAAGTTTTAACGTATGTCTAATAACTACGCGGTGCTATGTGTATGTTTGCGTGGCGTTTGGACGGCCGAGTCGGATTTTGGGCCCTCTTTCGGCTTTTTGCCTAAGTATTGGCTAGTTTTACAAACTAGGCGATACCTCGACCTCCGTACGTCAAAATCGAGTCCCGTAAATTGTAACGCGTGTCTAATACCTACGCGGTGCTATGTGTTTGTTTGCGTGGCATCCGGTAACTAAGCGGGTTTTGGGCTCTGTTTTGGCTTTTTGCCTAAGTGTTGGCGATTTTGCAAACTGGACGATAACTCGGCCTTCGTATGTCAGAATCAAGTCCCGTAAGTTGTAACACGTGTCTAATACCTATGCGGTACTATGTGTGTGGTTGCATGGCGTTTGGACGACCGAGGCGGGTTTTGGCCTCTATTTTGGCTTTTTGCAAAAGTGTTGGCGAGTTTTGCAAACTGGACGATAACTCGGCCTTCGTATGTCAGAATCGAGTCCCATAAGTTGTAACGCGTGTCTAATACCTACGCGTTGTTGTGTGTGTGTTTGTGTATGGCGTTTATGCGGTAGAGGTGATTTTGGGCTCTTTTTGACTTTTTGCCTAAGTGTTGGCGAGTTTTGCAAACTGGGCGATAACTCGGTCTCCGTATATCGGAATCGAGTCCCGTAAGTTGTAACATGTGTCTAATACCTACTCGGTGTTATGTATGTGTTTGCATAGCGTTTGGACGGCCGAAGCGGGTTATGGGTTCTTTTTCAGCTTTTTTCCTATGTGTTGGCGAGTTTTGCAAACTGGGCGATAACTCAGCCTCCGTATGTCGAAATCGAGTCCTGTAAGTTTTAACGCGTGTTTAATAACTACGCGGTGCTATGTGTATGTTTGCGTGGCGTTTGGACGGCCGAGTCGGATTTTGGGCCCTTTTTCGGCTTTTTGCCTAAGTATTGGCTAGTTTTACAAACTAGGCGATAACTCGACCTCCGTACGTCAAAATCGAGTCCCATAAACTGTAACGCGTGTCTAATACCTACGCGGTGCTATGTGTTTGTTTGCGTGACATCTGGCTGGCCGAGGCGGGTTTTGGGCTCTGTTTTGGCTTTTTGCCTAAGTGTTGACGAGTTTTGCAAACTGGGCAATAACTCGGCGTCCGTATTTTTGAATCGAGTCCCGTAAGTTATAACGCGTGTCTAATACCTACGCGGTGCTATGTGTATGTTTGCGTGGCGTTTGGACAGTTGAGGCAGGTTTGGGGCTCTTTTTCAGCTTTTGCTTAAGTGTTTGCGAGTTTTGCAAACTGGACAATAACTTGGCCTCCGTATATCAGAATTTAGTCACGTAAGTTGTGACTCGTGTCTAAAACTTACGTGGTGCTATAAGTGTGTTTGCGTGGCATTTAGACGGCTGAGGCGGGTTTTGGGTTCTTTTTTTGCTTTTTGCCTAAGTGTTGACGAGTTTTGCAAATTGGGCGATAACTCGACCTCCATATGTCAAAATCGAGTCCCGTAAGTTGTAACGCGTGTCTAATACTTACCCGATGCTATGTGTGTGTTTGCGTGGCATCTGGACGGTCGAGGCGGGTTTTGGGCTTTTTTCGGCTTTTTGCCTAAGTGTTGGCGAGTTTTGCAAACTGGACGATAACTCGGCCTCCGTATGTTGGAATCGAGTCCCGTAAGTTGTAACGCGTGTCTAATACCTATCACGATGCTATGTGTGTGTTTGTGTGGCGTTTGGGACCGGTCGAGCAGAGTTTGGGGCTCTTTTTGGCTTTTTGCTTAAGTGTTGTGAGTTTTGCAAGCCGGACAATAACTTCGACCTCCGATATATCGGAATCGAGTCCGTAAGTTGTGACGCATGTCTAAAACCTACGTGGTGCTATGTGTGTGTTTGCGTGGCGTTTGGACCGGTAGAGGCGGGTTTTGGGTTTTTGGCTTTTTGCCTAAGTGTTGACTAGTTTTTCAAAGCTGGCGATAACTTCGACCTTCGTATGTTGGAATCGAGTTAAAGTAAGTTGTGACGCTGCGTGCCTAATACCTAGGCGGTGGTGCTATGTGTGTGTTGCGTGGGCGCTTGGACTACCGAGGCGGGTTTTGGCCTCCTTTTGGCTTTTGCCAAAGTGTTGGACGATAACTTTCGGCCTCCGTATTTTCGAATCGAGTCCGTAAGTTTGTAACGCGTGTCTAATACCTACGCGGTGCTATGTGTATCTTTACGTGGCATTTAGACAGTCGAGGCAGGTTTGGGGCTCTTTTTCGGCTTTGTGCTTAAATGTTGGCGAGTTTTGCAAATTGGACAATAACTTGGCATCCGTATATCGGAATTTAGTCACGTAAGTTGTGACTCGTTTCTAAACCTACGTGGCGCTATGAGTGTGATGTGACAACCCGGAAATCCGGATTATCCAGAAATTAAGATTTAAAGAATTAGTTATTAATAAAATGAATTTTTATTAATACTATTATGTGTTATGTGTTTATTAATCGTTTTATAACCTATAATGGGTATTAATCGGGAGGATTACAGCTCACGAGCTAGATTGAGCGAGTAAAAATTTTCAAGACAAAAATAAAAGTTTTTGAGGAACAAAATATCTTGGGGAAAAAAAGGCGAAATATACCTTTATTCATGTAGATTTACGCTCGGAGATTTATTTTGAAATTCGAGAAGTTATTGATTACGTAAAATCTTGAGACATGATTGAATATTCAATAATATTTAGGTTATGGCAAAAGCGAAGTTTTCGCATGCGGACTCAAAACCTAAGGGTTAGGGAAAGTGAGTTAGAGAATGTAATGAGTGCGATATAATAACTAGGGTTATTATCGTGAGAAATCTGAGTATGATCTGAGTTATTATCGAGTATAATCACGAAGATTAGTCTGACGTATAATCTGAATATCGTCACGAACGATATCTGAAGAGAATACGAGAATAGAATCGTAGAATACGATTAGTCTTAATGGACTTTGAGTTCATGGACTTTGTAGAATCAAATTGGACTTGGATTAAGTCAAGCCCGATGCTTTGTGAAGTTAAGCCCAAGTAAGGCCCAATAAGAATTAGGGTTAAGGCCCAAACTAAGAAAAAAAGCAGTGAATCGAACCGAGGTGGGTAAGCGGATGGGTAAGAACCATTGGGGCAACCCATGGGGCCCATGGGGCATGTGGTACGACCACTTGGCCACCAAGTAAGGGTGGTGGCCAAGTTAACAAGTGGCTAAGATGTGGAGGAGGTGGGAATAGTGATTTTAGGGGCGAAATGACTATTTTGCCCCCCTAACCATGAAAAATCTATAAATAGGCGACTTAATCTCATTTGAATGGGATTTTGAAAATCCTACACTTTGAGAGAGAAAGAGAGAGTTCGGATGAGGAAGAGAGAAGGAGAAGAAGGAAGAAAAGCTTGCTTTCGTGAGCAAACTTTGTCTGACGGAGGAAGATTAAAAAGAAGAGCAGTAATCAAGAACCCTAGTTTCTTCTAATATTTTCTTTAAGTTTTCTATGTTAAAAAAATATAGCTTAATGAGAATAAGAAGTAAAAGAGGTTAGTAATGATTTCATATGGTTGAAATCATAAGAAAAGCGAAGAAATAAGAATTTGAAATTTAGTTTATAAAATTCTAAAAGGAAGTATAAGATTAAGTAAGGATTTTGAAGCGATCTGAATGAATCTTATGAATGAGTAGGTTAAATAAGTAAGGAATGGTGTTCTATAACATCAAATTCCAAGAAAAAGCTGAAATCGTAATCAAAATATCGATTAAAAATGAAGAGCGAGCGAAGAACACGAAGAACACACGAAAAAACGCGAAGAACACGAAGAGCGTTGTTGATGGACAAATTTAAAACCATCGTAGTATAAATGTTGTTGATGGACAAGTTTAAAACCATCAGCGTATAAGTTAGTTGCTTATTGCTTGGTTAGGAGCGTTAGAAAGCGTTCATGAAGAAGCGATTAAAACTAAGCTATAACGAAGTTATGGCAAAAAATTTTATAAAAAGAAGAGCGAAAATTTGAAGGTTAGTAAATGAACCCGAACATGTAGGGTTTCATAAGAATGTAAGAAGAGCGTATAAAGCGTGAGTCATGGACTCAAGAACAAGCGAATTACGAGTTCGAATGGCCCGAATTACAGACGAACGAACAAAGAACGTTAAAAAGCGTTAAAATGAGCGAAGAATGATGATTAAGCCAATTGAATGGCATGTTAATGGATTGAGAACAAAGTTACATCCCAAGGGTATGTCAAGTCACGTAAGATAAGGAAGAAAATGGCTTTGGAGCGACCTCGTTACGAGTTATAACGAAGAAGTTATGAGATTTGAAATCGGCGTCTCAAGCTTGTAAAAGACTTGGAAAAATTTTCTAGGTTTCATGCTTTCGGCGCATTACTGAGTTGTGCCTATGGAGGTCGGCCTTGCAGTAGCATAAATAAAGTGTCGAAGCACTGCTTGTAAGAGTTCATACTGACCAAAGCAAGTAGTACAATTCTTGGTGCAGCATTGCAGAGTGTCTGATCTGAAAATCTTACAGAGTGTAAAGCCGCATGCCCACTAAGTAAGGACTCATGCCATGGCCAATCCGGAAGAGAGGAGAGAGAAGTAGGTCATGCGCATGACACATGAGAGGAAGGAAGGGCGCGGCAGCACTTGCCACGGCCGGTCTTGAGTAATGCCAGAAGTGAGAATTTTATTCTCAAATCTTTGGAGGATGTGCAAGAAAGAAATATGAACATAATGTTCAACTAATGTAACACTTAATCAAGTGTTTTAAACCTTTAATAAAGGTTGAGCGAAAAGATTAAATGAGAATAAAAGACAAAGAATGTAGATGCGGGTTCTGGGCCGATGTCAGGGGACCGCATGATTGCATTTAATTTATGAGGATTGCTATGGTTGTGATTCCTTAGGCGTTGGTTGACGATGTTAATGTATAACATTTTGATGTTATGACATGGCATTGAGAGATGAATGTAAAGCGTTTAGACGCTGTGAATGCAACGTTGTTGCGATGAACGATCGGTCTTAGCATACAATGATCTGTATGGCTTTGACATTAAGAAAGAATAATGAACATGGGGTTCATGGGATGGATAACCATTGAAAGTGATTAAAACCTTGAATAAAGGTTGAATGAGAGATTAAATGACGAGCAACGTGAACGTTGAAGACGTAAACGATTCTCGTGAATCGTATTCGCGTTGGACGAACGTTCTAAGTATACCCTGGTTGTATGACTTAGATGTTGATGAAAGTAGTAAGTAAGATACGAATGGTATCAGGAAAGCCGTATCGATCGGTGTGTGGCGCTTGGACGGCCGAGACGGGGTTTGGGCTCTTTTTCGGCTTTTTGCCAAAGTGTTGGCGAGTTTTTCAAACTGGGCGATAACTCGACCTCCGTATGTCAAAATCGAGTTCTGTAAATTATAACGCGTGGTTAATACCTACGCGGTGCTATGTATGTGTTTGTGTGGCATCTTGACGGCCGTGGCGGGTTATGGGCTCTTTTTCGGCTTTTTGGCTAAGCGTTGTCGAGATTTGCAAACTGGCCGATAACTCGGCCTCCGTATATCGGAATTGAGTTTCGTACGTTATAACGCATGTATAATACCTACGTGGTGCTATGTGTGTGTTTGCGTGGCGTTTGGATGGCCGAGGCGGGTGATGGGCTTTTCTCAATTTTTTACCTAAGTGTTGGTGAGTTTTGCAAACTGGGCGATAACTCGGTCTCCGTATGTCGGAATCGAGTCCCGTAAGTTATAATGCATGTCTAATACATAGGAGGTGCTATGTGCGTGTTTGCATGGCGTTTGGACGGCCGAGGCGGGTTTTGGGCTCTTTTTCGGTTTTTTGCCTAAGTGTTTTCGAGTTTTGCAAACTGGCCGATAAATCGACCTCCGTATGTCGGAATCGAGTCCCGTAAGTTGTAACGCGTGTCTAATAACTATGCGGTGCTATGTGTGTTTTCATGGCGTTTGGAGGCCGAGGCGGGTTTTGGCCTCTTTTTTGGCTTTTTGTCTAAGTATTGACGAGTTTTGCAAAATGGACGATAACTCGGCCTCCGTATGTCGGAATCGATTCTCGTAAGTTGTAACGCGTGTCTAATACCTACGCGGTGATATGTGTGTGTTTGCATGGCGTTTAGACAGTCGAGGCAGGTTTGGGGCTATTTTTCGGCTTTTTTCTTAAGTGTTGGCTAGTTTTGCAAACTGGACAATAACTCGACCTCCGTATATCGGAATCGAGTCCCGTAAGTTGTGGCACGTGTATAAAACCTACGTGGTGCTATGTGTGTGTTTGCGTGGCGTTTGGATGACTGAGGCGTGTTTGGGTTCTTTTTTGGCTTTTTGCCTAACTGTTGACGAGTTTTGCAAACTGGATGATAATTCGGCCTTCGTATGTCGGAATAGAGTCCCGCAAGTTGTGATGTGTGTCTAATACCTAACCGGTGCTAATTGTGTATTTGTGTGGCGCTTGGACGTCCGAGGCGGGTTTTGGGATCTTTTTTGGCTTTTTGCCTAAGTGTTGGCCAATTTTGCAAACTGGGCAATAACTCGACCTCCGTATGTCAAAATCGAGTCCCGTTAGTTTTAACGCGTGTCTACTACCTACGCGGTGCTATGTGTGTGTTTGCGTGGCATCTGGACGGCCGAGGCGGGTTATGGGCTCTTTTTCGGCTTTTTCCCTAAGTGTTGGCAAGCTTTACAAACTGGGCGATAACTCGGCCTCCGTATATCGGAATCGAGTTCCGTAAGTTATAACGCATGTATAATACCTACGCTGTACTATATGTATGTTTGCGTGGCGTTTGAACGGCCGAGGCGGATTATGGGCTCTTTTTCGGTTTTTTACCTAAGTGTTGGCGAGTTTTGCAAACTGGGAGATAACTCGGCCTCCGTATGTTGGAATCGAGTCCCATAAGTTGTAGCGCGTGTCTAATACCTAGAAGGTGCTATGTGTGTGTTTGCATGGCGTTTGGACGGCCGAGGCGGGTTTTGGGCTCTTTTTCGACTTTTTGCCTAAGTGTTGGCGAGTTTGGCAAACTGGACGATAACTCGGCCTCTGTATGTGGGAATCGAGTCCCGTAAGTTGTAACACGTATCTAATACCTACGCGGTGCTATGTGTGTGTTTGTATGGCATTTGGACGACCGAGACGGGTTTTGGCCACATTTTTGGTTTTTTACCTAAGTGTTGGCGAGTTTTGCAAACTGGACGATAACTCGGCCTCCGTATGTCGGAATCGAGTCCCATAAGTTGTAACGCGTGTCTAATATCTACGCGGTGTTATGTGTGTGTTTGCGTTGCGTTTGAATGGTGAGGCGGAGTTTTGGGCTCTTTTTGGCTTTTGCCTAAGTGTTGGCGAGTTTACAAAGCGGACAATAACTCATACCACCAAATATATCGGAATCGAGTCCCGTAAGTTGTGACGCGTGTCTAATACCTACCCGGTGCTATGTCTGTGTTTGCGTGGCATTTGGACGGACCGAAGCGGGTTTTGGGCTCTTTTTCGGTTTTTTGCCTATGTGTTGGCGAGTTTTGCAAGCCCGGACGATAACTTTCGACCTCCGTATATATCGAATCGAGTCCGTAAGTTGTAACACGTGTCTAATACCTATTCGATTGCTATGTATGCGTTTGCGTGGCGTTTGGGCCACCGAGAAGTAGGGTTTAGGGCTCTTTTTGGCTTTTTTACATGTGTTGTGAGTTTTACAAACTAGGCAATAACTCGACATTCGTAAGTCAAAATCGACTCCCGTAAGTTATAACGCGAGCCCAACACTTATGCGGTGCTATGTGTGTGTTTGCATGCCATCTGGACGACCAAGGCGGGTTATGGGCTTTTTTCGGCTTTTTGCCTAAGTGTTAGCGAGATTTGCAAACTAGGCGATAACTCGACCTCCGTATGTCGGAATCGAGTCCCGTAAGTTATAACGCGTGTCTAATAACTACGCGGTGCTATGTTACTGTTTGCATGGCGTTTAGACGGCCGAAATGGGTTTTGACCTCTTTTTTGGCTTTTTGTCTAAGTGTTGGCGAGTTTTGCAAACTGGACGATAACTCTGCCTCCGTATGTCGGAATCGAGTCTCGTAAGTTGTAACGTGTGTCTAATACCTACGCGGTGCTATGTGTGTATTTGCATGGCGTTTAGAAAGGCGAGGCAGGTTTTGGGCTCCTTTTCGGCTTTTTGCTTAAGTGTTGGCGAGTTTTGTAAACTGGACAATAACTCGGCCTCCCTATATCGGAATCGAGTCCCGTAAGTTGTGGCGCGTGTCTAAAATCTACGTGGTGCTATGTGTGTGCTTGTGTGGCATTTGGCTTTTTACCTATGTGTTGTGAGTTTTGCAAGCGGACGAAAAAGAAGCAACCGTATGTGGAATCGAGTCCCGTAAATTGTGACGCGTGTCTAATACCTTACCAGTGCTAATTGTGTATTTGTGTGGCGCTTGGACGGCCGAAGCGGGTTTTGGGATCATTTTCGGCTTTTTGCCTAAGTGTTGGCGAGTTTTGAAAACTAGACAATAACTCGACCTCCGTAAGTCAAAATCGAGTCTCGTAAGTTGTAACGCGTATCTAATACCTACGCGGTGTTATTTGTGTGTTTGCGTGGCATCTGGACGGCCGAGGCGGGTTATGGGCTCTTTTTCGGCTTTTTGCCTAAGTGTTGGCGAGATTTGTAAACTGGGCGATAACTCGGCCTCCGTATTTTTGAATCGAGTTCCGTAAGTTGTAACGCGTGTCTAATACATATGCGATGCTATGTGTATGTTTGCGTGGCGTTTGGACAGTCAAGGCAGGTTTGGGGCTCTTTTTCGGCTTTTTGCTTAAGTGTTGGCGAGTTTTGCAATTTGGACAATAACAGCCTTCGATATCTCGAATTTAGTCACGTAAGTTGTGACTGGTGTCTAATACCTACGCGGTACTATGTGTGTGTTTGTATGGCATTTGGACGACCGAGGAGGGTTTTGGCCTCATCTTTGGCTTTTTGCCTAAGTGTTGGCGAGTTTTGCAAACTGGACGATAACTCGGCCTCCGTATGTCGGAATCGAGTCTCGTAAGTTATGACGCGCGTCTAATACCTACGCGGTACTATGTGTGTGTTTGCATGGCATTTAGAAAGGCGAGGCAGGTTTTGGGCTCTTTTTCTTCTTTTTGCTTAAGTGTTGGCGTGTTTGGCAAACTGGACAATAACTCGGCCTCCGTATATCGGAATCGAGTCCCGTAAGTTGTGGCGCGTGTCTAAAACCTACGTGGTGCTATGTGTGTGTTTGCGTGGTGTTTGGACGGCTGAGGCGGGTTTTGGGTTCTTCTTTTGGCGTTTTGCCTAAGTGTTGACGAGTTTTGTAAACTAGGCAATAACTCGACCTCCGTATGTCAAAATCAAGTCCCGTAAGTTGTAACGCGTGTCTAATACCTACGTGGTGCTTTGTGGGTGTTTGCGTGGCATCTGGACGGCCGAGGCGGGTTATGGGCTCTTTTTCGGCTTTTTGCCTAAGTGTTGGCAAAATTTGCAAATTGGGCGATAACTCGGCCTTCGTATATCGAAATCGAGTTCCGTTAGTTATAACGCATGTATAATAACTACGCGATGCTATATGTGTGTTTGCGTGGCGTTTGAACAGCCGAGGCGGATTATGGGCTCTTTTTCGGTTTTTTGCCTAAGTGTTGGCGAGTTTTGCAAACTGGGCGATAACTCGGCCTCCGTATGTTAGGATCGATACCCGTAAGTTGTAACGCATGTTTAATACCTACGTTGTGCTATTTGTGTGTTTGCGTGGCGTTTGAACGGCCGAGGCGGGTTATGGGCTCTTTTTCGATTTTTTGCCTAAGTGTTGGCGAGTTTTTGCAAACTGGGCGATAACTCGTCCTCCGTATGTCGGAATTGAGAACCGTAAGTTGTAACGCGTGTCTAATACCTACGCGGTGCTATGTGTGTGTTTGCATGGCGTTTGGACGGCTGAGGCGGGTTTTGGGCTCTTTTTCGGCTCTTTTACCTAAGTGTTGGTGAGTTTTGCAAACTGGGCAATAACTCGACCTCCGTATGTCAAAATCGAGTCCCGTTAGTTTTAACGCGTGTCTAATACCTACGCGGTGTTATGTGTGTGTTTGCGTGGCATCTGGACGGAAGAGGCGGGTGATGGACTTTTTTTCGGCTTTTTGCCTAAGTGTTGGCGAGATTTGCAAACTGGGCGATAACTCGGCCTCCGTATATCGGAATCGAGTTTCGTAAGTTATAATACATGTATAATACCTACGCTGTGCTATGTGTGTGTTTGCGTGGTGTTTGAACGGCCGAGGCGGGTTATGGGCTCTTTTTCGGTTTTTTGCCTAAGTGTTGGAGAGTTTTGCAAACTGGGCGATAACTCGGCCTCCGTATGTCGGAATCGAGTCCCGTAAGTTATAGCGCGTGTCTAATACCTACGCGATGGTATGTGTGTGTTTGCATAGCGTTTGGACGGCCGAGGCGGTTTTGGGCTCTTTTTTGACTTTTTGCCTAAGTGTTAGCGAGTTTTGCAAACTGGACGATAACTCGGCCTCCGTATGTCAGAATCGAGTCCTGTAAGTTATAACGCGTGTCTAATACCTACGCGGTGCTATGTGTGTGTTTGCGTTGCGATTGGACAGTCGAGCCAGGTTTGAGGCTCTTTATCAGTATTTTGCTTAAATGTTGGCGAGTTTTGCAAACTGGACAATAACTCGGCCTCCATATATCGGAAATGAGTCCCATAAGTTGTGACGCATGTATAATACCTACGCGGTGCTATGTGTTTGTTTGTGTGGCGTTTGGTCGGCCGAGGATGCTTTTGCGCTCTTTTCGGCTTTTTTCTTAAGTGTTGACGAGTTTTGCAAACTGGACGATAACTCGGCCTCCGTATATCGGAATCGAGTCCCATAAGTTGTGGCGCGTGTCTAAAACCTACGTGGTGCTATGTGTGTGTTTGCGTGGCGTTTGAACGACTGAGGCGGGTTTTGGGTTCTTTTTTGGCTTTTTGCCCAAGTGTTGACGAGTTTTGTAAACTGGGCGATAACTCGGCCTCCGTATATCGGAATCGAGTCCCGTAAATTGAGACGCGTGTCTAATACTTACGCGGTGCTATATGTGTTTTGTGTGGCATTTGTACGGCCGAGGCGGGTTTCGGACTTTTTTCAGCTTTTTGCCTAAGTGTTGGCGAGTTTTGCAAACTGGGCGATAACTCGGTCTCCGTATATCGGAATCGAGTCCCGTAAGTTGTAACATGTGTCTAATACCTACTCGGTGCTATGTATATGTTTGCATAGCGTTTGGACGGCCAAAGCGGGTTATGGGTTCTTTTTCAGCTTTTTGCCTATGTGTTGGCGAGTTTTGCAAACTGGGCGATAACTTAGCCTCCGTATGTCGAAATCGAGTCCTATAAGTTTTAACGTGTGTCTAATAACTACGCGGTGCTATGTGTATGTTTGCATGGCGTTTGGATGGCCGAGTTGGATTTTGGGCTTTTTTTTGGCTTTTTGCCTAAGTATTGGCTAGTTTTACAAACTAGGCGATAACTCGACCTCCGTACGTCAAAATCGAATCCCGTAAGTTGTAACGCGTGTCTAATACCTACGCGGTGCTATGTGTTTATTTGCGTGGCATCTGGCCGGCCGAGGCGGGTTTTGGGCTCTTTTTCGGCTTTTTGCCCAAGTGTTGACGAGATTTGCAAACTGGGCGATAACTCGGCCTCCGTATATCGGAATCGAGTTTCGTAAGTTATAACGCATGTATAATACCTACGCCGTGCTATGTGTGTGTTTGTATGGCGTTTGAACGGCTGAGGCGGGTTATGGGCTCTTTTTCGGTTTTTTGCCTAAGTGTTGGCGAGTTTTGCAAACTGGGCCTAAACTCGGCCTCCGTATGTCGGAATCGAGTCCCGTAAGTTGTAGTGCGTGTCTAATACCTACGCGGTGGTATGTGTGTGTTTGCATAGTGTTTGGATGGCCAAGGTGGGTTTTGGGCTCTTTTTTGACTTTTTCTCTAAGTGTTGGCGAGTTTTGCAAACTGGACGATAACTCGGCCTCGGTATGTTGGAATCGAGTCCCGTAAGTTGTAACACATGTCTAATACCTACGCGGTGCTATGTGTGTGTTTGCGTGGTGATTGGACAGTCGAGCCAGGTTTGAGGCTCTTTTTCGGCTTTTTGCTTAAATGTTGGCGAGTTTTGCAAACTGGATAATAACTCGGCCTCCATATATCGGAATTGTGTCCCGTAAGTTGTGACGCATGTTTAAAACCTACGCGGTGCTATGTGTGTATTTGCGTGGCGTTTGGACGGCCGAGGCGGGTTTTGGGTTTTTTTTAGCTTTTTCCCTAAGTGTTGACGAATTTTGCAAACTAGGCGATAACTCGGCCTCCGTATGTCAGGATCGATACCCGTAAGTTGTAACGCGTGTCTAATCCTACGCTGTGCTATGTACGTGTTTGGGTGGCGTTTGAACGGCCGAGGCAGGTTATGGGCTCTTTTTCGGTTTTTTGCCTAAGTGTTGGCGAGTTTTGCAAACTGGGCGATAACTAGGCCTCCGTATGTCGGAATCGAGTCTCGTAAGTTGTAACGCGTTTCTAATACCTACGCGGTGTTATGTATGTGTTTGTGTGGCGTTTGGACGGCCGAGATGGGTTTTGGACTCTTTTTTGGCTTTTTACCTAAGTGTTGGCGAGTTTTTGCATACTGGGCGATAACTCGTCCTCCGTATATCGGAATTGAGTCCCGTAAGTTGTAACACGTGTCTAATACCTAAGCGGTGCTATATGTGTGTTTGCATGGTGTTTGGACTGCTGAGGTGGGTTTTGGGATTTTTTTTGGCTTTTTGCCTAACTGTTGGCGTGTTTTTACAAACTAGGCAAAAACTCGACCTCCGTAAGTCAAAAATGACTCCCGTAAGTTGTAACACGAGCCTAACACCTATGCGGTGCTATGTGTGTGTTTGCGTGCCATATGGACGGCCGAGGCGGGTTATGGGCTCTTTTCAGCTTTTTGCCTTAGTGTTAACGAGATTTACAAACTGTGCGATAACTCGACCTCCGTATATCGAAATCGAGTTCCGTAAGTTATAACGCATGTATAATACCTACGCGGTGCTATATGTGTGTTTGTGTGGCGTTTGAACTGTCGAGGCAAATAATAGGCTCTTTTTTCGGTTTTTGTCTAAGTGTTGGCGAGTTTTGCAAACTGGGCGATAACTCGGCCTCCATATGTCGGGATTGATACCCGTCAGTTGTAACGTGTGTTTAATACCTACGCGGTGCTATGTGTGTGTTTGCATGGCGTTTGGACGTCCGAGGCGGGTTTCGGGCTCTTTTTCAACTTTTTGCCTAAGTGTTGACGAGTTTTGCAAACTAGACGATAACTCAGACTCCGTATGTCAGAATTGAGTTCCGTAAGTTGTAACACGTGTCTAATACCTATGCAATGCTATGTGTGTTTGCGTGGCGTTTGGACGGCTGAGGCGGGTTATGGGCTCTTTTCGACTTTTCGCCTAAGTGTTGACGAGTTTTGCAAACTGGGCGTTAACTCGGCCTCCGTATGTCAAAATTGAGTCCCATAAGTTGTAACGCGTGTCTAATACCTACGCAGTGTTATGTGTGTGTTTGCGTTGCGTTTGGATGGCCGAGGCAGGTTATGGGCTTTTTTCGGTTTTTTGCCTAAGTGTTGGCGAGATTTGTAAACTGGGCGATAACTCGGCCTCCGTATATCGGAATCGAATTCTTGAAGGTATAACGCATGTCCAATACATACGCGGTGCTATGTGTATGTTTACGTGGAGTTTGGACAGCCGAGGCGGGTTATGGGCTCTTTTTTGGTTTTTTGCCTAAGTATTTTCGAGTTTTACAAACTGGCCTATAACTCGACCTCCGTATGTCGGAATCAAGTCCCGTATGTTGTAACGCGTGTCTAATATTGGACGGCCGAGGCGGGTTTTGGCCTCTTTTTTGGCTTTTTGTCTAAATGTTGGCTAGTTTTGCAAAGCTGGATATTTCGACCTCCGTATGTCAAATCGAGTCTCGTAAGTTATAGTAGCGTGTCTAATACCCTCTGTTTGTGCGTGGTTTTGGCCGAGGCTTTTGGGCTCTTTTTTGTTTTTCTAAAGTGTTGGCTAGTTTTGCAAGCCCGGATGATAACTCGGCTTCCATTGTTGGAATCCTCATAAGTATGTCGTCTAATAAATCGAGTCTCGGGTTTTGGGCTCTTTTGTTGTAAGTGTTGGCGTTTTGTCGATAATACCTCCTGTTGAATGCGTAAGTTATATGTGTGTCTAATACGCTATGTGGCGTTTGGATGGCAAAGGCGAGGCGGGCTCTTTTTTTGGGAGCTCTTGGCGATAACTTTTTTGCTTAAGTGTTGGTGTGAGTTTTGCAACTTTTTGTCTAAGGACAATAACTTCGGCATCCGTATGACCTCCGTAAGTTATCGTGTCTAAATCGAGTCCCGTAAGTTGTGGGCTCGGGTTTTTGCTTAAGTGTTCTAATACTACGCGGAATCGAGTGCTATGTGTGTGTGTCAATTTTACAGCGGTGCTATGTGTGTTTGTGTGGTGCTTGGACGGTAGAAGCGGGTTTTGGTTCTTTTTCGGCTTTTGTCTAAGTGTTGTGAGTTTTGCAAACTAGGCGATAACTTCGACCTCCGTATGTTGGAATCGAGTCTCGTAAGTTGTAACGTGTCCTAATACCTACGCGAGTGCTATGTGTGTGTTGCATATGGCATTTAGGCAGTCGAGGCGGGGTTTGGGGCTATTTTTGACTTTTTTCTTAAGTGTTGATGAGTTTTGCAAACTGGACAATAACTCGGCCTCCGTATATCGAAATCGAGTCCCGTAAATTGTGGCGCGTGTCTAAAACCTACGTGGTGCTATGTGTGTGTTTGCGTGACATTTGGATGACTGAGGCGTGTTTGGGTTCTTTTTTGGCTTTTTGCCCAAGTGTTGACGAGTTTTGTAAAATGGGGCGATAACTTCGATACCATTATGTCTGGAATCGAGTCCCGTAAGTTATGCGCTGTGTCTAATACCTCACAGCGGTCTTATGTGTGTGTTTGCGTGGTGATTGGACAGTCGAGCCAGGTTTGAGGCTCTTTTTCGGCTTTTTGCTTAAATGTTGGCGAGTTTTGCAAACTGGACAATAACTCGGCCTCTATATATCGGAATTGAGTCCCGTAAGTTGTGACACATGTCTAAAACCTACGCTGTGCTATGTGTGCATTTGCGTGGCGTTTGGACGGCCGATGACGGTTTTGGGTTTTTTTTTGGCTTTTTGCCTAAGTGTTGTCGAGTTTTGCAAACTGGGCGATAACTCGGCCTCCGTATGTCAGAATCGAGTCCCTTAAGTTGTAACACGTGTCTAATACCTACACGATACTATGTGTTTGTTTGTGTGGCGTTTGGACGGCCGAGGATGGATTTGCTCTCTTTTTCAGCTTTTTGCCTACGTGTTGGTGAGTTTTGCAAACTGGACGATAACTCGGTGTTCGTATGTTATAATCGAGTCCCATAAGTTGTAACGCGTGTCTAATACCTACGCGGTGTTATGTGTGTGTTTGTGTGGCATTTGTACGGCCGAGGCAGGTTTTGGGCTCTTTTTCGGCTTTTTGCCTAAGTGTTGGCGAGTTTTGCAAACTGGGCGATAACTCGGTCTCCGTATATCGAAATCGAGTCCCGTAAGTTGTAACATGTGTCTAATACCTACTCGGTGCTATGTATGTGTTTACATAGCGTTTGGACGGCCAAAGCTGGTTATGCGTTCTTTTTCAGCTTTTTGCCTATGTGTTGGGGAGTTTTGCAAGTTGGCGATAACTTCGACCTCCGTATGTCGAAATTGAGTCTGTAAGTTTTAACGCGTGTTCAATAATAACTGGCGGTGCTATGTGTATGTTTACGTGGCGTTTGGACGGCCGAGTCAGATTTTGGGCTCTTTTTCGGCTTTTTGCCTAAGTATTGGCTAGTTTTACAAACTATGAGATACCTCGACCTCCGTACGTCAAAATCGAGTCCCGTAAATTGTAATGCGTGTCTAATACCTACGCGGTGCTATGTGTTTGTTTGTGTGGCATCTGGGCGGCCTAGGCGGGTTTTGGGCTCTGTTTCGGCTTTTTGCCTAAGTGTTGGCCAGTTTTGCAAACTGGACGATAACTCGACCTTCGTATATCAGAATCAAGTCCCGTAAGTTGTAACACGTGTCTAATACCTATGCGGTGTTATGTGTGTGTTTGCATGGCGTTTGGACAACCGAGGCGGGTGTTGGCCTCTATTTTGCTTTTTGCAAAAGTGTTGGCGAGTTTTGCAAACTGAGCGATAACTCAGCCTCCGTATGTCGAAATTGAGTCCTGTAAGTTTTAACGCATGTCTAATAACTACGCGGTGCTATGTGTATGTTTACGTGGCGTTTGGACGGCCGAGTCAGATTTTGGGCCCTTTTTCGGCTTTTTGCCTAAGTATTGGCTAGTTTTACAAACTAGGTGATACCTCGACCTCCGTACGTCAAAATCGAGTCTCGTAAATTGTAACGCGTGTCTAATACCTACGCGGTGCTATGTGTTTGTTTGCGTGGCATCTGGCCGGCCTAGGCGGGTTTTGGGCTCTGTTTCGGCTTTTTGTCTAAGTGTTGGCCGGTTTTGCAAACTGGACGATAACTCGGCCTTCGTATGTCAGAATCAAGTACCGTAAGTTGTAACACGTGTCTAATACCTATGCGGTGTTATGTGTGTGTTTGAATGGCGTTTGGACGACCGAGGCAGGTTTTGGCCTCTATTTTGACTTTTTGCAAAAGTGTTGGCGAGTTTTGCAAACTGGACGATAACTCGACCTCCGTATGTCAAAATCGAGTCCCTTAAGTTGTAACGCGTGTCTAATACCTACGCGGTGCTATGTGTGTGTTTGCGTGGCATCTGGACGGCCGAGGTGAGTATTGGGCTCTTTTTTGGCTTTTTGCCTAATTGTTGGCGAGTTTTACAAACTGGGCGATAACTCGACCTTCATATATCGGAATCGAGTTTCGTAAGTTATAACGCATGTGTAATACCTACGCGGTGTTATTTGTGTGTTTGCGTGGCGTTTGGACTACCGAGGCGAGTTATCGGCTCTTTTTTTTTTGCCTAAGTGTTGGCGAGTTTTGCAAACTTGGCAATAACTCGGCCTCTGTATGTTAGAATCGTGCGCCGTAAGTTGTAACGCATGTCTAACACCTACGCGGTGCTATGTGTGTATTTGCATGGCGTTTGGACGACCGAGGCGGGTTTTGGCCTCTTTTTTGGCTTTTTGCCAAAGTGTTGGCGAGTTTTGCAAACTAGACGATAACTCGGCCTCCGTATTTTCGAATCGAGTTCCGTAAGTTGTAACGCGTGTCTAATACCTACGCGGTGCTATGTGTATGTTTACGTGGCGTTTGGATAGTTGAGGCAGGTTTGGGGCTCTTTTTCAGCTTTTTTCTTAAGTGTTTGCAAGTTTTGGAAATTGGACAATAACTTGGCCTCCGTATATCGGAATTTAGTCACGTAAGTTGTGACTCGTGTCTAAAACTTACGTGGTGCTATAAGTGTGTTTGCGTGGCATTTGGACGGCTGAGGCGGGTTTTGGGTTCTTTTTTTTGCTTTTTGCCTAAGTGTTGACGAGTTTTGCAAATTGGGCGATAACTCGACCTCCGTATGTCAAAATTGAGTCCCGTAAGTTATAACGCGTGTCTAATACTTACCCGATACCATGTGTGTGTTTGCGTGACATCTGGACGACCGAGGCGGGTTTTGGGCTTTTTTCGGCTTTTTGCCTAAATGTTGCGAGTTTTATAAACTGGACAATAACTCGGCCTTCGTATGTCGGAATCGAGTCCAGTAAGTTGTAACACGTGTCTAATACCTACGCGATGGTATGTGTGTTTGCGTGGCATATGGACGGCTGAGGCGAGTTTTGGGCTCTTTTTCGGCTTTTTACCTAATTATTGGCGAGTTTTACAAACTGGGCGATAACTTGGCCACCATTTATCAGAATCAAGTTCCGTAAGTTATAACGCATGTCTAATACCTACGCGATACTATTTGTGTGTTTGCGTGGCGTTTGGACGGCCGAGGCAGGTTATGGGCTCTTTTCCTTTTTTTTTTGCATAAGTGTTGGCAAATTTTGCAAACTGGGCGATAACTCGGCCTTCGTATGTCGAAATCGAGTCCCGTAAGTTGTAACACATGTCTAATACCTACGTGGTTCTATGTGTGTGTTTGCATGACGTTTGGACGACCGAGGCGGGTTTTGGCCTCTATCTTGGCTTTTTACAAAAGTGTTGGCGAGTTTTGCAAACTGACGATAAGTCGGCCTCCGTATATCGGAATCGAGTACCATAAGTTGTAACGCGTGTCTAATACCTACGCGGTGCTATGTGTATGTTTGCGTGGTGTTTGGATAATCGAGGCAGGTTTGTGGCTTTTTTCGGTTTTTTGCTTAAGTGTTGGCGAGTTTTGCAAATTGGATAATAACTCGGCCTCCATATATCGGAATCGAGTCCTGTAAATTGTAATGCGTGTCTTAAACCTACGTGGTGCTATGTGTGTGTTTGCGTGACGTTTGGACGGCCGAGGCGGGTTTTGAGTTTTTTTTGGCTTTTTGCCTAAGTGTTGACGAGTTTTACAAACTGGACGATAACTCGGCCTTTGTATGTCGGAATTGAGTCCCGAAAGTTGTGACGCGTGTCTAATACCTACACAATGCTATGTGTGTGATTGGGTGGAGCTTGGACGGCCGAGACGGGGTTTGGGCTCTTTTTCGGCTTTTTGCCTAAGTGTTGGCGAGTTTTTCAAACTGGGCGATAACTCGACCTCCGTATGTCAAAATTGAGTTCCGTAAATTGTAACGCGTGGTTAATACCTACGCGGTGCAATGTATGTGTTTGTGTGGCTTCTGGACGGCCGTGGCGGGTTATGGGCTCTTTTTCGGCTTTTTGCCTAAGCGTTGTCGAGATTTGCAAACTGGGCGATAACTCGGCCTCCGTATATCGGAATCGAGTTCCGTAAGTTATAACGCATGTATAATACCTACGCAGTGCTATGTGTGTGTTTGCGTGACGTTTTGATGGCCGAGGCGGGTTATGGGCATTTCTCAGTTTTTTGCCTAAGTGTTGGTGAGTTTTGCAAACTGGGCGATAACTCGGTCTCCGTTTGTCGGAATCGAGTCCCGTAAGTTATAATGTGTGTCTAATACCTAGGCGGTGCTATGTGCGTGTTTGCATGGCGTTTGGACGGCCGAGGCGGGTTTTGGGCTCTTTTTCGGCTTTTTGCCTAAGTGTTGGCGAGTTTTGCAAACTGGACGATAACTCGGCCTCCGTATGTTGGAATCGAGTCCCTTAAGTTGTAACGCGTGTTCAATACCTACGCGATGCTATGTGTGTGTGTTTGTGTGGCGTTTGGACGGTCGAGAGCCAGTTTGGGGCTCTTTTTGACTTTTTTGCTTAAGTGTTGACGAGTTTTGCAAACTGGACAATAACTCGGCCTCCGTATATCGGAATCGAGTCCCGTAAGTTGTGACGCGTGTCTAAAACCTACGTGGTGCTATGTGTGTGTTTGCGTGACGTTTGGACGACCGAGGCGGGTTTTGGGTTTTTTTGGCTCTTTGCCTAAGTGTTGACTAGTTTTTCAAACTGGGCGATAACTCGGCCTTCGTATGTCGGAATCGAGTCCCGTAAGTTGTGACGCGTGTCTAATACCTAGGCGGTGCTATGTGCGTGTTTGCATGGCGTTTGGACGGCCAAGGCGGGTTTTGGGCCCTTTTTTGGCTTTTTGCCTAAGTGTTGGCGAGTTTTGCAAACTGGACGATAACTCGGCCTCCGTATGTTGGAATCGAGTCCCGTAAGTTGTAACGCGTGTCTAATACCTACACGATGCTATGTGTGTGTTTTTGTGGCGTTTGGACAGTCGAACCAGGTTTGGGGCTCTTTTTCGGCTTTTTGCTTAAGTGTTGACGAGTTTTGCAAACTGGACAATAACTCGGCCTCCGTATATCGGAATCGAGTCCCGTAAGTTGTGACGCGTGTCTAAAACCTACGTGGTGCTATGTGTGTGTTTGCGTGACGTTTGGAAGGCCGAGGCGGGTTTTGGGTTTTTTTTTTGGCTTTTTGCCTAAGTGTCGACTAGTTTTTCAAACTTGGCGATAACTCGGCCTTCGTATGTCGGAATCGAGTCCCGTAAGTTGTGACGCGTGTCTAATACCTAAGCGGTGCTATGTGTGTGTTTGCGTGGTGCTTGGACTACCGAGGCGGGTTTTGGCCTCTTTTTTGGCTTTTTGCCAAAGTGTTAGACGATAACTCGGCCTCCGTATTTTCGAATCGAGTCCCGTAAGTTGTAACGCTGTGTTCAATACCCTCTGGCGGTGCTATGTGTATCTTTGCGTGGCATTTGGACAGTCGAGGCAGGTTTGGGGCTCTTTTTCGGCTTTGTGCTTAAATGTTGGCAAGTTTTGCAAATTGGACAATAACTTGGCATCCGTATATCGGAATTTAGTCACGTAAGTTGTGACGCGTGTCTAAACCTAAGTGGTGCTATGAGTGTGATGTGACAACCCGGAAATCCGGATTGTCCAAAAATTAAGATTTAAAGAATTAGTTATTAATAAAATGAATTTTTATTAATACTATTATGTGCTATGTGTTTATTAATCGTTTTATAACCTAGAATGATTATTAATCGGGAGGATTCTGGCTACGAGCTAGATTGAACGAGTAAGAATTTTCAAGACGAAAATAAAAGTTTTCCGGGAACAAAATATATTCGGGGAAAAAGACGAAATAGGCACTATTCATCCGTTTTTTCTCGGAGATTTATTTTGAAATTCCGAGAAGTTATTGATTACGTAAAATCTTGAGACGTGATTGAATATTCAATAATATTCGGAGTTATGGCAAAAGCGAAGTTTTCAGATGCGGACTCAAAACCTAAGGGTTAGGAAAGTGAGTTCCGAGAATGTAATGAGTACGATATAATAACTAGGGTTATTATGCGTGAGAAATCTGAGTATGATACTGAGTTATTATCTGAGTATAAGTACGAAGATTAGTCTGACGTATAATCTGAATATCGCATTGAATGATATCCGAAGAGAATACGAGAATAGAATACGTAGAATACGATTAGTCTTAATGGACTTTGAGTTCATGGACTTTGTAGAATCAAATTGGACTTGGATTAAGTCAAGCCCAATGCTTTGTGAAGTTAAGCCCAAGTAAGGCCCAATAAGAATTAGGGTTAAGGCCCAAACTAAGAAAAGAAACCGCGGATCGAACCGATGGGTAAACGGATGGGTAAGAACCATTGGGGCAACCCATGGGGCCCATGGGGCATGTGGGCCGGCCACTTGGCCACCAAGTAAGGGTGGTGGCCAAGTTAACTTGGTGGCTAAGATGTGGAGGAGGTGGGAATAGTGATTTTAGGGGCGAAATGACTATTTTGCCCCTAACCTTGAAAATCTATAAATAGGCAGCTTAATCTCATTTGAATGGGATTTTGAAAATCCTACACTTTGAGAGAGAAAGAGAGAGAGTTCGGATGAGGGAAGAGAAGGAGAAGAAGGAAGAAAAGCTTGCTTCGTGAGCAAACTTTGTCTGACGGAGGAAGATTAAAGAAAAGCAGAATCCAACCCTAGTTTCTTCTAATATTTTCTTTAAGTTTTCTATGTTAAAAAAATATAGCTTAATGAGAATAAGAAGTAAAGAGGTTAGTAATGATTTCATATGGTTGAAATCATAAGAAAACGAAGAAATAAGAATTTGAAATTTAGTTTATAAAATTCTAAAGGAAGTATAAGATTCGTAAGGATTTTGAGCGATCTGAATGAATCTTATGAATGAGTAGGTTAAATAAGTAAGGAATGGTGTTCTATAACATCAAATTCCAAGAAAAACTGAAATCGTAATCCAAAATATCGATTAAAAATGAAGAACGAACGAAGAACACGTTGAAAACACGAAAAATGCGAAGAACACGAAGAACGTTGTTGATGGACAAATTTAAAACCATCGTAGTATAAATGTTGCTGATGAACAAGTTTAAAACCATCGCGTATAAGTTATTTGCTTATTGCTTGGTTAGGAACTTTAGAAACATTCATGAAGAACGGATTAAAACTAAGCTATAACGAAGTTATGGCGAAAATTTTGTAAAAGAAGAACGAAAATTTGAAGGTTAGTAAATGAACCCGAACATGTAGGGTTTTATAAGAATGTAAGAGAACGTATAAAACATGAGTCGTGGACTCAAGAAAGAACGAATTCCGAGTTCGGATGACCGAATTACGGACGAACGAACAAAGAACGTTAAAAATGTTAAAATGAACGAAGAATGATGATTAAGCCAATTGAATGGCATGTTAACGGATTCAGAATAAATTTCTGTCCAAGGGTAATCGAAGTACGTAAGATAAGGAAGAAAATGGCTTTGGAACGACCTCGTTTCGAGTTATAACGAAGAAGTTATGAGATTTCGAAATCAGCGTCTCAAGCTTGTAAAAGACTTAGAAAAAATTTTTAGGTTTCATGCTCCAGCCGCAGTCATGAAGTTGTGCCTTGAGGCCGACGCCCAGTAGCCGTAGAATAAAGTTGTCCGAGAACATCTATGAAGAGTTCGCTGCATGGCGTAACCGTAGTAAATACAATTCGCGCCGCATGATCTGCGTGTCTGAAGATGAAGATCTTCTAGAGTGTGAAAGGCAGTACATGCCCATTAAGTAAAGAGACTCATGCCAGCATGGCCAATCCGGAAGAGAGAGAGAGAAGTAGGTTGCATCCGCAGCGTGAGGAAGGGGAAGGAACGGCTGGCGCAGTGTGCCGGTGCAGAGTAATGCCCAGAAGTGAGAATTTTATTTTCAAGCATCTTGGAGGATGTGCAAGAAAGAAATATGAACATAATGTTCAACTAATGTAACACTTAATCAAGTGTTTTAAACCTTTAATAAAGGTTGAACGAAAAGATTAAACGAGAATAAAATATAAAGAATGTAGATGCGAGTTACGGAACCGATGTCCGGGGACCGCAGTCGCGATAAACGAACGTGAGGGATTGCTATGGTTGTGATTCCTTAGACGTTGGTTGACGATGTTAATGTATAACATTTTGATGTTATGACATGGCATTGAGAGATGAATGTAAAGCGTTTAGACGCTGTGAACGCAACGTTGTTACGATGAACAATCGGTCTTAGCATACAATGATCTGTATGGCTTTGACATTAAGAAAGAATAATGAACATGGGGTTCATGGGATGGATAACGATTAAAAGTGATTAAAACCTTGAATAAAGGTTGAATGAGAGATTAAGAGACGAGCAACGTGAACGTTGAAGACGTAAACGATTCTAGTGAATCGTATTCGCGTTTGACGAACGTTCTAAGTATACCCTGGTTGTATGACTTAGACGTTGATGAAAGTAGTAAGTAAGATACGAATGGTATCAAGAAAGCCGTATCGATCGGTGTGTAGCCCTTGGACGGCCGAGATGGGGTTTGGGCTCTTTTTCGGCTTTTTGCCTAAGTGTTGGCGAGTTTTTCGAACTGGGCGATAACTCGACCTCCATATGTCAAAATCGAGTCCGTAAATTGTAACTCGTGGTTAATTCCTACGCGGTGCTATGTATGTGTTTGTGTGGCATCTGGACGGTCGTGGCGGGTTATGGGCTCTTTTTCGGCTTTTTACCTAAGCGTTGTCGAGATTTGCAAACTGGGTGATAACTCGGCCTCCGTATATCGGAATCGAGTTCCGTAAGTTATAACGCATGTATAATACCTACGCAGTGCTATGTGTGTATTTATGTGGCGTTTGGATGGCCGAGGCGGGTTATGGGCTTTTCTCGGTTTTTTGCCTAAATGTTGGTGAGTTTTGCAAACTGGGCGATAACTCGGTCTCCGTATGTCGGAATCGAGTCCCGTAAGTTATAATGCGTGTCTAATACCTAGGCGGTGCTATGTGCGTATTTGCATGGTGTTTGGACGGCCGAGGCGGGTTATGGGCTCTTTTTCGGTTTTTTGCCTAAGTGTTTTCGAGTTTTGCAAACTGGCCGTTAAATCGACCTCCGTATGTCGGAATCGAGTCCCGTAAGTTGTAACGCTGCGGTTCAATAACCACGCGGTACTATGTGTGTTTGCACTGGCGTTTGACTACCGAGGCGGTTTTGGCCTCTTTTTTGGCTTTTTGTCTAAGTATTGACGAGTTTTGCAAACTGGACGATAACTCGGCCTCCGTATGTCGGAATCGAGTCTCGTAAGTTGTAACGTGTGTCTAATACCTACGCGGTGCTATGTGTGTGTTTGTATGGCATTTAGACAGTCGAGGCAGGTTTGGGGCTATTTTTCGGCTTTTTTCTTAAGTGTTGGCGAGTTTTGCAAACTGGACAATAACTCGGCCTCCGTATATCGGAATCGAGTCTCGTAAGTTGTGGCACGTGTATAAAACCTACGTGGTGCTATGTGTGTGTTTGCGTGGCATTTGGACGACTGAGGCGTGTTTGGGTTCTTTTTTGGCTTTTTGCCTAACTGTTGACGAGTTTTGCAAACTGGATGATAACTCGGCCTTCGTATGTCAGAATCGAGTCTCGTAAGTTGTGACGCGTGTCTAATACCTAACCGGTGCTAATTGTGTATTTGTGTGGCGTTTGGACGGCCGAGGCGGGTTTTGGGATCTTTTTCGGCTTTTTTCCTAACTGTTGGCGAGTTTTGCAAACTGGGCAATAACTCGACCTCCGTATGTCAAAATCGAGTCCCATAAGTTGTAACGTGTGTCTAATACCTACGCGGTGTTATGTGTGTGTTTGCGTGGCATCTGGACGGCCGAGGCGGGTTATGGGCTCTTTTTCGGCTTTTTGCCTAAGTATTGGCGAGATTTATAAACTGGGCGATAACTCGGCCTCCGTATATCGGAATCGAGTTCCGTAAGTTATAACGCATGTATAATACCTACGTTGTGCTATGTGTGTGTTTGCATGGCGTTTGACAGGCCGAGGCGGGTTATGGGCTCTTTTTCGGTTTTTTGTCTATGTGTTGGCGAGTTATGCAAACTGGGCGATAACTCGACCTCCGTATGTCGGAATCGAGTCCCGTAAGTTGTAGCGCGTGTCTAATACCTACGCGGTGCTATGTGGGTGTTTTCATGACATTTGGACGGCCGAGGCGGGTTTTGGGCTCTTTTTCGACTTTTTGCCTAAGTGTTGGCGAGTTTTGTAAACTGGACGATAACTCGGCCTTTGTATGTCGAAATCGAGCCTCGTAAGTTGTAACGCGTATCTAATACCTACGCGGTACTATGTGTGTGTTTGTATGGTATTTGGACGATCGAGGCGGGTTTTGGCCTCATTTTTGGCTTTTTGTTTAACTGTTGGCGAGTTTTGCAAACTGGACGATAACTCGGCCTCCGTATGTCGGAATCGAGTCCCATAAGTTGTAAGGCGTGTCTAATATCTACGCGGTGTTATGTGTGTGTTTACGTTGCGTTTGGATGGCTGAGGCAGGTTTTGGGCTCTTTTTTGGCTTTTTGCCTAAGTGTTGGCGAGTTTTGGAAACTGGACAATAACTCGGCCTCCGTATATCGGAATCGAGTCCCGTAAGTTGTGACGGGTGTCTAATACCTACCCGGTGCTATGTCTGTGTTTGCGTGGTATTTGGACGGCCGAAGCGGGTTATGGGCTCTTTTTCGATTTTTTACCTATGTGTTGGCGAGTTTTGCAAACTGGACGATAACTCGGCCTCCATATATCGGAATCGAGTCCCGTAAGTTGTAACTCGTGTCTAATACCTATTCGGTGCTATGTGTACGTTTGCGTGGTGTTTGAACGGCCGAGTAGGGTTTAGGGCTCTTTTTTGGCTTTTTGCCTAAGTGTTGGCGAGTTTTACAAAGTAGGCAATAACTCAACATCCGTAAGTCAAAATCGACTACCGTAAGTTATAACGCGAGCCTAACACTTATGCGGTGCTATGTGTGTGTTTGCCTGCCATCTGGACGGCCGAGGCGGGTTATGGGTTTTTTTTTCTGCTTTTTGCCTAAGTGTTAGCGAGATTTGAAAACTAGGCGATAACTCGGCCTCCGTATATCAGAATCGAGTTCCGTAAGTTATAACGCATGTCTAATACCTACGCGGTGCTATGTGTGTGTTTACGTGGATTTTGACAGTACCGAGGCGTTATGGGCCCTTTTTCGATTTTTTGCCTAAGTATTTTCGAGTTTTGCAAACTGGCCGATAACTCGACCTCCGTATGTCGGAATCGAGTCCCATAAGTTGTAACGCGTGTCTAATAACTACGCGGTGCTATGTGAGTGTTTGCATGGCGTTTGGACGGCCGAAATGGGTTTTGGCCTCTTTTTTGGCTTTTTGTCTAAGTGTTGGCGAGTTTTACAAACTGGACGATAACTCGGCCTCCGTATGTCGGAATCGAGTCTCGTAAGTTGTAATGTGTGTCTAATACCTACGCGGTGCTATGTGTGTGTTTGCATGGCATTTAGAAAGGCGAGGCAGGTTTTGGGTTCCTTTTCGACTTTTTCCTTAAGTGTTGGCGAGTTTTACAAACTGGACAATAACTCGGCCTCCATAAATCGGAATCGAGTCCCGTAAGTTGTGGCGCGTGTCTAAAATCTACGTGGTACTATGTGTGTGCTTGCGTGGCGTTTGGCTTTTTACCTATGTGTTGACGAGTTTTGCAAACTGGACGAAAACTCGGCCTTCGTATGTCGGAATCGAGTCCCGTAAATTATGACGCGTGTCTAATACCTAACCGGTGCTAATTGTGTATTTGTGTGGCGCTTGGGACGGCCGAAGCGGGTTTTGGGATCATTTTCGGCTTTTTGCCTAAGTGTTGGCGAGTTTTGCAAACTGAACAATAACTCGACCTCCGTATGTCAAAATCGAGTCTCGTAAGTTGTAACGCGTGTCTAATAACTACGCGGTGCTATGTGTGTTTGCGTGGCATCTGGACGGCCGAGGCGGGTTATGGGCTCTTTTTCGGCTTTTTACCTAAGTGTTGGCGAGATTTACAAACTGGGCGATAACTCGGCCTCCGTATATCGGAATCGAGTTCCTTAAGTTATAACGCATGTATAATACCTACGTTGTGCTATCTGTGTGTTTGTGTGGCGCTTGGACGGTCGAGGCGGGTTATAGGCTCTTTTTTGGTTTTTTCCCTAAGTGTTGGCTAGTTTTGCAAACTGGGCGATAACTCGGCCTCCGTATGTCGGAATCGAGTCCCGTAAGTTGTAGCGCATGTCTAAAACCTACGTGGTGATATGTGTGTTTGCATGTCATTTGGACGGCCGAGGCGTGTTTTGGGCTCTTTTTCGACTTTTTGCCTAAGTGTTGGCTAGTTTTGCAAACTGGGCGATAACTCGGCCTCCGTATGTCAGAATCGAGTCCCGTAAGTTGTAACGCGTGTCTAACACCTACGCGGTGCTATGTGTGTGTTTGCATGGCGTTTGGACGACCGAGGCGGGTTTTGGCCTCTTTTTTGGCTTTTTGCCAAAGTGTTGGCTAGTTTTGCAAACTAGACGATAACTCGGCCTTCGTATTTTCGAATCGAGTTCCGTAAGTTGTAACGCTTGTCTAATATCTACGCGATGCTATGTGTATGTTTGTGTGGCGTTTGGACAGTCGAGGCAGGTTTGGGGCTCTTTTTTGGCTTTTTACTTAAGTGTTGGCGAGTTTTATAAACTGGACAATAACTTGGCCTTCGTATATCGGAATTTAGTCACGTAAGTTGTGACTGGTGTCTAATACCTACGCGGTGCTATGTGTGTGTTTGTATGGAATTTGGACGACCGAGGAGGGTTTTGGCCTCATCTTTGGCTTTTTGCCTAAGTGTTGGCGAGTTTTGCAAACTGGACGATAACTCGGCCTCCGTATGTCGGAATAGAGTCTCGTAAGTTTTAACGCGCGTCTAATACCTACGCGGTGCTATGTGTGTGTTTGCATGGCATTTAGAAAGGCGAGGCAGGTTTTGGGCTCTTTTTTCGTCTTTTTGCTTAAGTGTTGGCGTGTTTGGCAAACTGGACAATAACTCGGCCTCCGTATATCGTTATCGAGTCCCATAAGTTGTGGCGCGTTTTTAAAATCTACGTGGTGCTATGTGTGTTTGCATGGCGTTTGGGAGGCCGAGGCGGGTTTTGGCCTCTTTTTTGGCTTTTTGTCTAAATATTGACGAGTTTTGCAAACTGGACGATAACTCGGCCTCCGTATGTCGGAATCGAGTCTCGTAAGTTGTAACGCGTGTCTAATACCTACGCGGTGCTATGTGTGTGTTTGCATGGCGTTTAGAAAGGCGAGGCAGGTTTTGGGCTCCTTTTTAGCTTTTTGCTTAAGTGTTGGCGAGTTTTGCAAACTGGACAATAACTCGGCCTCCGTATATCGGAATCGAGTCCCGTAAGTTGTGGCGCGTGTCTAAAATCTACGTGGTGCTATGTGTGTGCTTGCGTGGCGTTTGGCTTTTTACCTATGTGTTGACGAGTTTTGCAAACTGGACGAAAACCCGGCCTTCGTATGTCGGAATCGAGTCCCGTAAATTGTGACGCGTGTCTAATACCTAACCGGTGCTAATTGTGTATTTGTGTGGCACTTGGACGGCCGAAGCGGGTTTTGGGACCATTTTCAGCTTTTTGCCTAAGTGTTGGCGAGTTTTGCAAACTGGACAATAACTCGACCTCCGTATGTCAAAATCGAGTCTCGTAAATTGTAACGCATGTCTAATAACTACGCGGTGCTATGTGTGTTTGCATGGCTTTTGGACGGCCGAGGCGGGTTTTGGCCTTTCTTTTGGCTTTTTGTCTAAGTATTGACGAGTTTTGCAAACTGGACGATAACTCGGCCTCCGTATGTCGGAATCGAGTCTCGTAAGTTGTAACGCGTGTCTAATACCTACGCGGTGCTATGTGTGTGTTTGCATGGCGTTTAGACAGTCGAGGCTGGTTTGGGGCTATTTTTCGGCTTTTTTCTTAAGTGTTGGCGAGTTTTGCAAACTGGACAATAACTCGGCCTCCGTATATCGGAATCGAGTCCCGTAAGTTGTGGCGCGTGTATAATACCTATGTGGTGCTATGTGTGTGTTTGCGTGGCGTTTGGACGAGTGAGGCGTGTTTGGGTTCTTTTTTGGCTTTTTGCCTAACTATTAACGAGTTTTGCAAACTGGATGATAACTCGGCCTTCGTATGTCGAAATCGAGTCCCGTAAGTTGTGACGCGTGTCTAATACATAATCGGTGCTAATTGTGTATTTGTTTGGCACTCGGACGGCCGAGGCGGGTTTTGGGATCTTTTTCGGCTTTTTGCCTAAGTGTTGGCGAGTTTTGCAAACTGGGCAATAACTCGACCTCCGTATGTCAAAATCGAGTCCCGTAAGTTGTAACGTGTGTCTAATACCTACGCAGTGTTATGTGTGTGTTTGCGTAGCATCTGGACGGCCGAGGCGGGTTATGGGCTCTTTTTCGGCTTTTTGCCTAAGTGTTGGCGAGATTAACAAACTGGGCGATAACTCGGCCTCCGTATATCGGAATCGAGTTCCGTAAGTTATAACGTATGTATAATACCTACGTTGTGCTATGTGTGTGTTTGCATGGCATTTGAACGGCCGAGGCGGGTTATGGGCTCTTTTTCGGTTTTTTGTCTAAGTGTTGGCGAGTTTTGCAAACTGGGCGATAACTCGACCTCCGTATGTCGGAATCGATTCCCGTAAGTTGTAGCGCGTGTCTAATACCTACGCGGTGCTATGTGGGTGTTTTCATGACGTTTGGACGGCTGAGGCGGGTTTTGGGCTCTTTTTCGACTTTTTACCTAAGTGTTGGTGAGTTTTGTAAACTGGACGATAACTCGGCCTTTGTATGTCGGAATCGAGTCCCGTAAGTTGTAACGCGTATCTAATACCTACGCGGTGCTATGTGTGTGTTTGTATGGCATTTGGACGATCGAGGCGGGGTTTGGCCTCATTTTTGGCTTTTTGCTTAAGTGTTGGCGAGTTTTGCAAACTGGACGATAACTCGGCCTCCGTATGTCGGAATCGAGTCCCATAAGTTGTAACGCGTGTCTAATATCTACGCGGTGTTATGTGTGTGTTTGCGTTGCGTTTGGACGGCTAAGGTAGGTTTTGGGCTCTTTTTCGGCTTTTTGCTTAAGTGTTGACGAGTTTTGCAAACTGGACAATAACTCGGCCTCCGTATATCGGAATCGAGTCCCGTAAGTTGTGACGCGTGTATAATACCTACCCGGGGCTATGTCTGTGTTTGCGTGGCATTTAGATGGCCGAAGCGGGTTATGGGCTCTTTTTTGGTTTTTTGCCTATGTGTTGGCGAGTTTTGCAAACTGGACGATAACTCGGCCTCCATATATTGGAATCGAGTCCCGTAAGTTGTAACACGTGTCTAATACCTATTCAGTGCTATGTGTACGTTTGCGTGGCATTTGGACGGCCGAGTAGGGTTTAGGGCTCTTTTTTGGCTTTTTGCCTAAGTGTTGGCGAGTTTTACAAACTATGCAATAACTCAACATCCGTAAGTCAAAATCGACTCCCATAAGTTATAACACGAGCCTAACACTTATGCGGTGCTATGTGTGTGTTTGCGTTCCATCTGGACGGCCGAGGCGGGTTATTGGCTTTTTCGGCTTTTTGCCTAAGTATTAGCGAGATTTGAAAACTAGGCGATAACTCGGCCTCCGTATATCGGAATCGAGTTCCGTAAGTTATAACGCATGTCTAATACCTACGCGGTGCTATGTGTGTGTTTACGTGGATTTTAGACAGCCGAGGCGGGTTATGGGCTTTTTTTTGGTTTTTTGCCTAAGTGTTTTCGAGTTTTGCAAACTGGCTGATAACTCGAGCTCTGAATGTTGGAATCGAGTCCCGTAAGTTGTAACGCGTGTCTAATAAATACGCGGTGCTATGTGAGTTTTTGCATGGCGTTTGGATGGCCGAAACGGGTTTTGACCCCTTTTTTGGCTTTTTGTCTAAGTGTTGGCGAGTTTTGCAAACTGAACGATAACTTGGCCTCCGTATGTCGGAATCGAGTCTCGTAAGTTGTAATGTGTGTCTAATACCTACGCGGTGCTATGTGTGTGTTTGCATGGAGTTTAGAAAGGCGAGGCTGGTTTTGGGCTCCTTTTTGGCTTTTTGCTTAAGTGTTGACGAGTTTTGCAAACTGGACAATAACTCGGCCTCCGTATATCGGAATCGAGTCCCGTAAGTTGTGGCGCGTGTCTAAAATCTACGTGGTGCTATGTGTGTGCTTGCGTGGCGTTTGGCTTTTTACCTATGTGTTGACGAGTTTTGCAAACTGGATGAAAACCCGGCCTTCGTATGTCAGAATCGAGTCCCGTAAATTATGACGCGTGTCTAATACCTAACCGGTGCTAATTGTGTATTTGTGTGGCGCTTGGACGGCCGAAGCGGGTTTTGGGATCATTTTTGGCTTTTTGCCTAAGTGTTGGCGAGTTTTGCAAACTGGACAATAACTCGACCTCCGTATGTCAAAATCGAGTCTCGTAAGTTGTAACGCGTGTCTAATAACTACGCGGTGCTATGTGTGTTTGCGTGGCTAGTTTTGCAAACTAGACGATAACTCGGCCTTCGTATTTTCGAATCGAGTTTCATAAGTTATAACGCGTGTCTAATATCTACGCGATGCTATGCGTATGTTTGCGTGGCGTTTGGACAGTCGAGGCAGGCTTGGGGCTCTTTTTTGGCTTTTTACTTAAGTGTTGGCGAGTTTTATAAACTGGACAATAACTTGGCTTTCGTATATCGGAATTTAGTCACGTAAGTTGTGACTGGTGTCTAATACCTACGCGGTGCTATGTGTGTGTTTGTATGGCATTTGGACGACCGAGGAGGGTTTTGGCCTCATCTTTGGCTTTTTGCCTAATTGTTGGCGAGTTTTGCAAACTGGACGATAACTCGGCCTCCGTATGTCGGAATCGAGTCTCGTAAGTTATAACGCGCGTCTAATACCTACGCGGTGCTATGTGTGTGTTTGCATGGCATTTAGAAAGGCGAGGCAGGTTTTGGACTCTTTTTTGTCTTTTTGCTTAAGTGTTGGCGTGTTTGGCAAACTGGACAATAACTCGGCCTCCGTGTATCAGAATCGAGTCCCGTAAGTTGTGGCGCGTGTCTAAAACCTACGTGGTTCTATGTGTGTGTTTGCGTGTGGTTTAGACGGCTGAGGCGGGTTTAGGGTTCTTTTTTAGCATTTTGCCTAAGTGTTGACGAGTTTTGCAAACTAGGCAATAACTCGACCTCCGTATGTCAAAATCAAGTCCCGTAAGTTGCAACGCGTATCTAATACCTACGCGGTGCTATGTGGGTGTTTGCGTGGCATCTGGACGGCCGAAGCGGGTTATGGGCTCTTTTTCGGCTTTTTGCCTAAGTGTTGGCGAGATTTGCAAACTGGGCGATAACTCGGCCTCCGTATATCGAAATCGAGTTTCGTAAGTTATAACACATGTATAATACCTATGCGATGCTATATGTGTGTTTGCGTGGCGTTTGAACAGCCGAGGCGGATTATGGGCTCTTTTTTGGTTTTTTGCCTAAGTGTTGGCGAGTTTTGCAAACTGGGCGATAACTCGGCCTCCGTATGTTAGGATCGATACCCGTAAGTTATAACGCGTGTCTAATACCTACGCTGTGCTATGTGTGTGTTTGCGTGGCGTTTGAACTGCCGAGGCGGGTTATGGGCTCTTTTTCGATTTTTTGTCTAAGTGTTGGCGAGTTTTTGCAAACTGGGCGATAACTCATCCTCCGTATGTCGGAATTGAGTCCCGTAAGTTGTAACGCGTGTCTAATACCTACGCGGTGCTATGTGTGTGTTTGCATGGCGTTTGGACGGCTGAGGCGGGTTTTGGGCTCTTTTTTGGCTTTTTACCTAAGTGTTGGTGAGTTTTTACAAACTAGGCAATAACTCGACCTCCGTAAGTAAAAATCAAATCCCGTAAGTTGTAACACGAGCCTAACACCTATGCGGTGCTATGTGTGTGTTTGCGTGGCATCTGGACGACCGAGGCGGGTTATGGGATCTTTTTCGCCTTTTTGCCTTAGTGTTAGCTAGATTTACAAACTGGACAATAACTCGGCCTTCGTATATCGGAATAGAGTTTCATAAGTTATAATGCATGTCTAATACCTACGATGTGCTATGTGTGTGTTTATGTGGAGTTTAGACGGTCGAGGCGGGTTATGTGCTCTTTTTCGGTTTTTTGCCTAAGTTTTTTCGAGTTTTCCAAACTGGCCGATAACTCGACCTCCGTATGTCGGATCGAGTCCCATAAGTTGTAACGCGTGACTAATACCTACGCGGTGCTATGTGTGTGTTTGCATGGCATTTGGACGGCCGAGGCGGGTTTTGGCCTTTTTTTAACTTTTTGTCTAAGTGTTGGCGAGTTTTGCAAATTAGACGATAACTCGGCCTCCGTATTTAACGCATGTCTAATACCTACGCGGTGCTATATGTGTGTTTGCAAGGCGTTTAGACAGTCGAGGCAGGTTTGGGGCTCTTTTCGGCTTTTTTCTTAAGTGTTGACGAGTTTTGAAAACTAGACAATAACTCGGCCTCTGTATATCGGAATCGAGTCTCGTAAGTTGTGGCGCGTGTCTAAAACCTACGTGGTGCTATGTGTGTGTTTGCGTGGCGTTTGGACGACTGAGGCGGGTTTTGGGTTCTTTTTTGGCTTTTTGCCCAAGTGTTGACGAGTTTTATAAACTGGGCGATAACTCAGCTTTCGTATATCGGAATCGAGTCACGTAAGTTGTGACGCGTGTCTAATACCTAACTGGTGCTAATTGTGTGTTTGTCTGGCGCTTGGACGGCTGAAGCGGGTTTTGGGATCTTTTTCGGCTTTTTTGCCTAAGTGTTGGTGAGTTTTGCAAACTGGGCAATAACTCGACCTCCGTATTTCAAAATCGAGTCCCGTAAGTTTTAACGCATGTCTAATACCTACGCCGTGCTATGTGTGTGTTTGCATGGCATCTAGACGGAAGAGGCGGGTGATGGGCTTTTTTTCGGCTTTTTGCCTAAGTGTTGGCGAGATTTGCAAATTGGGCGATAACTCGGCCTCCGTATATCGGAATCGAGTTTCGTAAGTTATAACGCATGTATAATACCTACGCGGCTGTGCTATGTGTGTGTTTGCGTGGTGTTTGAGCAGTACCGAGACAGGTTATGGGCTCTTTTTCGATTTTTTGCCTAAAGTGTCATGAGTTTTGCAAACTGGGCGATAACTCGGCCTCCGTATGTCGGAATCGAGTCCCGTAAGTTGTAGCGCATGTCTAATACCTACGCGGTGGTATGTGTGTGTTTGCATGGCGTTTGGACGGCCAATGCGGTTTTGGGCTCTTTTTTGACTTTTTGCCTAAGTGTTGGCGAGTTTTGCAAACTGGACGATAACTCGGCCTCCGTATGTCGGAATCGAGTCCCGTAAGTTGTAACGCGTGTCTAATACCTACGCGGTGCTATGTGTGTTTGCGTGGCGATTGGACAGCCGAGCCAGGTTTGAGGCTCTTTATCGGCATTTTGCTTAAATGTTGGCGAGTTTTGCAAACTGGACAATAACTCGGCCTCCATATATCGGAAATGAGTCCCGTAAGTTGTGACGCATGTATAATACCTACGCCGTACTATGTGTTTGTTTGTGTGGCGTTTGGACGGCCGAGGATGGTTTTGCGCTCTTTTTCGGCTTTTTTCTGAAGTGTTGACGAGTTTTGCAAACTGGACGATAACTCGGCCTCCGTATATCGGAATCGAGTCCCGTAAGTTGTGGCGCGTGTCTAAAACCTACGTGGTGCTATGTATGTGTTTGCGTGGCGTTTGAACGACTGAGGCGGGTTTTGGGTTCTTTTTTGGCTTTTTGCCCAAGTGTTGACGAGTTTTATAAACAGGGCGATAACTCGGCCTCCGTATATCGGAATCGAGTCTCGTAAATTGAGACGCGTGTCTAATACGTACGCGGTGCTATGTGTGTATTTGTGTGGCATTTGTACGACCAAGGCGGGTTTTGGACTTTTTTCAGCTTTTTTCCTGAGTGTTGGCGAGTTTTGCAAACTGGGCGATAACTCGGTCTCCGTATATCAGAATCGAGTCCCGTAAGTTGTAACATGTGTCTAATACCTACTCGGTGCTATGTATGTGTTTGCATGGCGTTTGGACAGCCGAAGCGGGTTATGGGTTCTTTTTCAGCTTTTTGCCTATGTGTTGGTGAGTTTTGCAAACTGGGCGATAACTCAGCCTCCGTATGTCAAAATCGAGTCCTGTAAGTTTTAACGCGTGTCTAATAACTACGCGGTGCTATGTGTAAGTTTGCATGACGTTTGGACAGCCGAGTCGGATTTTGGGCCCTTTTTTGGCTTTTTGCCTAAGTATTGGCTAGTTTTACAAACTAGGCGATAACTTGACCTCCGTACCTCAAAATCGAATCCCGTAAGTTGTAACGCGTGTCTAATACCTACGCTGTGCTATGTGTTTATTTGTGTGGCATCTGGTCGGCCGAGGCGGGTTTTGGGCTCTTTTTCGGCTTTTTGCCTAAGTGTTGGCGAGATTTGTAAACTGGGCGATAACTCGGCCTCTGTATATCGGAATCGAGTTTTGTAAGTTATAACGCATGTATAATACCTACGCTGTACTATGTGTGTGTTTGCATGGCGTTTGAACGGCCGAGGCGGGTTATGGGCTCTTTTTCGGTTTTTTGCCTAAGTGTTGGCGAGTTTTGCAAACTGGGCCTAAACTCGGCCTCCGTATGTCAGAATCGAGTCCCGAAAGTTGTAGCGCGTGTCTAATACCTACGCGGTGGTATGTGTGTGTTTGCATGGTGTTTGGATGGCCGAGGCGGGTTTTGGGCTCTTTTTTGACTTTTTGTCTAAGTATTGGCGAGTTTTGCAAACTGGACAATAACTTGGCCTCCGTATGTCGGAATCGAGTCCCGTAAGTTGTAACAAGTGTCTAATAACTACGCGGTGCTATGTGTGTGTTTGCGTGGCGATTGGACAGTCGAGCCAGGTTTGAGGCTCTTTTTCGGCTTTTTGCTTAAATGTTGGCGAGGTTTGCAAACTGGACAATAACTCGGCATCTATATATTGGAATTGAGTCCCATAAGTTGTGACGCATGTCTAAAACCTACGCGGTGCTATATGTGTATTTGCATGGCGTTTGGACGGCCGAGGCGGGTTTTGGGTTTTTTTTGGCTTTTTCCCTAAGTGTTGACGAATTTTGCAAACTGGGCGATAACTCGGCCTCCGTATGTCAGGATCGATACCCGTAAGTTGTAACGCGTGTCTAATCCTACGCTGTGCTATGTGCGTGTTTGGGTGGCGTTTGAACGGCCGAGGCAGGTTATGGGCTCTTTTTCGGTTTTTTGCCTAAGTGTTGGCGAATTTTGCAAACTGGGCGATAACTCGGCCTCCGTATGTCGGAATAGAGTCTCGTAAGTTGTAACGCGTTTCTAATACCTGCGCGGTGTTATATGTGTGTTTGCATGGTGTTTGGACGGCTGAGGTGGGTTTTGGGATATTTTTTGACTTTTTGCCTAAGTGTTGGCGAGTTTTTATAAACTAGGCAAAAACTCTACCTCCGTAAGTCAAATTTGACTCCCGTAAGTTGTAACACGAGCCTAACACCTATGCAGTGCTATGTGTGTGTTTGCGTGCCATATGGACGGCCGAGGCGGGTTATGGGCTCTTTTTCAGCTTTTTGCCTTAGTGTTAACGAGATTTGCAAACTGGGCGATAACTTGACCTCCGTATATCGAAATCGAGTTCCGTAAGTTATAACGCATGTATAATACCTACGCGGTGCTATATGTGTGTTTGTGTGGCGTTTGAACTGCCGAGGCGAATAATAGGCTCTTTTTCGGTTTTTGCCTAAGTGTTGGCGAGTTTTGCAAACTGGGCGATAACTCGGCCTCCATATGTCGGGATCGATACCCGTAAGTTGTAACGCGTGTTTAATACCTATGCGGTGCAATGTGTGTGTTTGCATGGCGTTTGGACGTCCAAGGCGGGTTTCGGGCTCTTTTTCAACTTTTTGCCTAAGTATTTTCGAGTTTTACAAACTGGCCTATAACTCGACCTCCGTATGTCGGAATCAAGTCCCATATGTTGTAACGCGTGTCTAATAACTACACGGTGATATGTGTGTTTGCATGGCGTTTGGACGGCCGAGGCGGGTTTTGGCCTCTTTTTTGGCTTTTTGTCTAAATGTTGGCGAGTTTTGCAAACTGGGCGATAACTCGGCCTCCGTATGTCGGAATCGAGTCTCGTAAGTTGTAACGCATGTCTAATACATACGTTGTGCTATATGTGTGTTTATGTGGCGTTTGGATGGCCGAGGCGGGTTATGGGCTCTTTTTTGGTTTTTTACCTAAGTGTTGGCGAGTTTTGCAAACTGGGCGATAACTCGGCTTCCATATGTTGGAATCGAGTCCCATAAGTTGTAGCGCGTGTCAAATACCTACACGGTGCTATGTGTGTGTTTGCATGGCGTTTGGACGGCCGAGGCGGGTTTTGGGCTCTTTTTTGACTTTTTGTCTAAGTGTTGGCGAGTTTTGCAAACTGGACGATAACTCGGCATTCGTATGTCAGAATCGAGTCCCGTAAGTTGTAACGCGTGTATAATATCTACGCTGTGCTATGTGTGTGTTTGCATGGCGTTTAGACAGGCGAGGCAGGTTTTTGGCTCTTTTTTGGCTTTTTGCTTAAGTGTTGGCGAGTTTTGCAAACTGGACAATAACTCGGCCTCCGTATATCGGAATCAAGTCCCGTAAGTTGTGACGCGTGTCTAATACTTACGCGGTGCTATGTGTGTGTGTGTGTGTGGCGCTTGGGCCGAAATTTGGTTTTGGGCTCTTTTTCGGCTTTTTACCTAAGTGTTGGCGAGTTTTGCAAACTAGGCAATAACTCGACCTCCGTATGTCAAAATCGAGTCCCGTAAGTTGTAACGCGTGTCTAAAATATATGCGGTGCTATGTATGTATTTGTGTGGCATCTGGACGGCTGAGGCGGGTTATGGGCTCTCTTTCGGCTTTTTGCCTAAGTGTTGGCGAGATTTGCAAACTGAGCGATAACTCGGCCTCCGTATATCGGAATCGAGTTCTGTAAGTTATAACGCATGTATAATACCTACGATGTGCTATATGTGTGTTTGCATGGCGTTTGAATGGCCGAGGCGGGTTATGGGCTCTTTTTCGGTTTTTTGCCTAAGTGTTGGCGAGTTTTGCAAACTAGGAGATAACTCGGCCTCCGTATGTTGGAATCGAGTCCCATAAGTTGTATCGCATGTCTAATACCTAGACAGTGCTATGTGTGTGTTTGCATGGCGTTTGGATGGCCGAGACGGGTTTTGGGATCTTTTTCGACTTTTTGCCTAAGTGTTGACGAGTTTTGCAAACTGGGCAATAACTCAACCTCCGTATGTCAAAAATCGAGTCCCGTAAGTTGTAACGCGTGTCTAATACCTACACGGTATTATGTGTGTGTTTGCGTGGCATCTGAACTGCCAAGGCGGGTTATGGACTCTTTTTCAGATTTTTGCCTAAGTGTTGGCGAGATTTGCAAACTGGGCGATAACTCGACCTCCGTATATCGAAATTGAGTCTCGTAAGTTGTAATGTGTTTCTAATACGTACGCGGTGCTATGTGTGTGTTTGCATGACGTTTGGACGGCCGATGCGGGTTTTGGCCTCTTTTTTGGCTTTTTGTCTAAGTGTTGGCGAGTTTTGCAAACTGGACGATAACTCGGCCTCCATATGTCAGAATCGAGTCTCGTAAGTTGTAACACTTGTCTAATACCTACGCGTTGCTATGTGTGTGTTTGCATGGCGTTTAGACAGTCGAGGCAGGTTTGGTGCTCTTTTTTGGCTTTTTTCTTAAGTGTTGGCGAATTTTGCAAACTGGACAATAACTTGGCCTCCGTATATCGGAATCGAGTCCCGTAAGTTGTGGCGCGTGTCTAAAACCTACATGGTGCTATGTGTGTGTTTCCGTGGCGTTTGGACGACTGAGGCGTGTTTGGGTTATTTTTTGGCTTTTTGCCTAAGTGTTGACGAGTTTTGCAAACTTGGCGATAACTCGGCCTTCGTATGTCGGAATCGAGTCCCGTAAGTTGTGATGCGTGTCTAATACCTAATTGGTGCTAATTGTGTGTTTGTGTGGCGCTTGGACGACCGAGGCGAGTTTTGGGTTCTTTTTCGGCTTTTTGCCTAAGTGTTGGCGAATTTTGAAAATTGGGCAATAACTCGACCTCCGTATGTCAAAATCGAGTCCCATAAGTTGTAACGCGTGTCTAATACCTATGCGGTTCTATGTGTGTGTTTGTGTGGCATCTGGACGGCCGAGGCGGGTTATGGGCTCTTTTTAGGCTTTTTTACCTAAGTGTTGCAAACTGGGCGATAACTCGGCCTCCGTATATCGGAATTTTGTTCCGTATATTATAACGCCTGTATAATATCTACGCTGTGCTATGTGTGTGTTTGCGTAGCATTTGAATGGCCGAGTAGGGTTTAGGGATGTTTTTTGGCTTTTTGCCTAAGTGTTGGCGAGTTTTACAAACTAGGCAATAACTCGACCTCCGTAAGTCAAAATCGACTCCCGTAAGTTATAACGCGAGCCTAACACCTATGCGGTGCTATGTGTGTGTTTGCGTGCCATCTGGACGACCGAGGCGGGTTATGGGCTTTTTTTGGCTTTTTGCCTAAGTGTTGGCGAGATTTGCAAACTAGGCGATAACTCGGCCTCCATATATCGGAATCGAGTTCCGTAAGTTATAACGCATGTCTAATACCTACGCAATGCTATGTGTGTGTTTACGTGGAGTTTGGACGGCCGAGGCGGGTTATGGGCTCTTTTTTTGGTTTTTTGCCTAAGTGTTTTCGAGTTTTGCAAACTGGCCGATAACTCGACCTCCGTATGTCGGAATCGAATCCCGTAAGTTGTAACGCGTGTCTAATAACTACGTGGTTCTATGTGTGTTTGCATGGCGTTTGGACGGCCGAGGCGAGTTTTGGCCTCTTTTTTGGCTTTTTGTCTAAGTGTTGGCGAGTTTTGTAAACTGGACGATAACTCGGCCTCCGTATGTCGAAATCGAGTCTCGTAAGTTGTAACGCGTGTCTAATACCTACACGGTGCTATGTGTGTGTTTGCATGGCGTTTAGACAGTCGAGGCAGGTTTGGGGCTATTTTTTGACTTTTTTCTTAAGTGTTGACGAGTTTTGCAAACTGGACAATAACTCGGCCTCCGTATATCGGAATCGAGTCCCGTAAATTATGGCGCGTGTCTAAAACCTACGTGGTGCTATGTGTGTGTTTGCGTGGCATTTGGATGACTGAGGCGTGTTTGGGTTCTTTTTTGGCTTTTTGCCCAAGTGTTGACGAGTTTTGTAAACTGGACGATAACTCAGCCTTTGTATGTCGGAATCGAGTCCCGTAAGTTTTAACGCGTGTCTAATACCTACGCGGTGCTATGTGTGTGTTTGCGTGGTGATTGGACAGTCGAGCCAGGTTTGAGGCTCTTTTTCGGCTTTTTGCTTAAATATTGGCGAGTTTTACAAACTGGACAATCACTCGTCCTCCATATATCGGAATTGAGTCCCGTAAGTTGTGACGCATGTTTAAAACCTACGCTGTGCTATGTGTGTATTTGCGTGGTGTTTGGACGTCCGAGGCGGGTTTTGGGTTTTTTTTGGCTTTTTGCCTAAGTGTTGTCGAGTTTTGCAAACTGGGCGATAACTCGGCCTCCGTATGTCGGAATCGAGTCCCGTATGTTGTAATATGTGTCTAATACCTACGCGGTGCTATGTGTTTGTTTGTGTGGCGTTTGGACGGCCGAGGATGGTTTTGCGCTCTTTTTCGGCTTTTTGCCTATTTGTTGGTGAGTTTTGCAAACTGGACGATAACTCGGCCTTCGTTTGTCAGAATCGAGTCCCATAAGTTGTAACGCGTGTCTAATACCTACGCGGTGTTATGTGTGTGTTTGTGTGGCGTTTGTATGGCTGAGGCGGGTTTTGGGCTCTTTTTCGGCTTTTTGCCTAAGTGTTGGCGAGTTTTGCAAACTGGGCGATAACTCGGTCTCCATATATCGGAATCGATTCCCGTAAGTTGTAACATGTGTCTAATACCTACTCGGTGCTATGTATGTGTTTGCATAGCGTTTGGATGGCCAAAGCGGGTTATGGGTTCTTTTTTAACTTTTTGCCTATGTGTTGGCGAGATTTGCAAACTGGGCGATAACTCAGCCTCCGTATGTCGAAATTGAGTCCTGTAAGTTTTAACGCGTGTCTAATAACTACGCGGTGCTATGTGTATGTTTGCGTGGCATTTGGACGGCCGAGTCGGATTTTGGGCCCTTTTTCGGCTTTTTGCCTAAGTATTGGCTAGTTTTACAAACTAGGTGATACCTCGACCTCCGTACGTTAAAATCGAGTCCCATAAATTGTAACGCGTGTCTAATACCTATGCGGTGCTATGTGTTTGTTTGCGTGGCATCCGCCTGGCTTAAAGCGGGTTTTGGGCTCTGTTTTGCTTTTTGCCTAAGTGTTGGCGCGATTTTGCAAACCGGACGATAACTCGACCTTCGTATGTCGTAATCAAGTCCCGTAAGTTGTAACGCTTGTTCTAATACCTACGCGGTGCTATGTGTGTGTTTGCGTGGCATCTGGACGGCCAAGGCGAGTATTGGGCTCTTTTTTGGCTTTTTGCCTAATTGTTGGCGAGTTTTATAAACTGGGCGATAACTCGGCCTCCGTATATCGGAATCGAGTTCCGTAAGTTATAACGTATGTGTAATACCTGCGCGGTATTATTTGTGGGTTTTGCGTGATGGCGTTTGAATACCAAGCGCGAGTTATCGGCTTTTTTTTTTTTGCCTAAGTGTTGGCGAGTTTTGCAAACTGGGCAATAACTCGGCCTCTGTATGTCAGAATCGTGCGCCGTAAGTTATAACGCATGTCTAACACCTACGCGGTGCTATGTGTGTGTTTGCATGGCGTTTGGACGACCGAGGCGGGTTTTGGCCTCTTTTTTGGCTTTTTGCCAAAGTGTTGGCGAGTTTTGCAAACTAGACGATAACTCGGCCTCCGTATTTTTGAATCGAGTCCCGTAAGTTGTAACGCGTGTCTAATACCTATGCGGTGCTATGTGTATGTTTGCGTGGCATTTGGACAGTTGAGGCAGGTTTGGGGCTCTTTTTCAGCTTTTTGCTTACGTGTTTGCGAGTTTTGCAAACTGGAAAATAACTTGGCCTCCGTGCTATGAGTGTGTTTGCCTGGCATTTGGACGGCTAAGGCGGGTTTTGGGTTCTTTTTTTGCTTTTTGCTTAAGTGTTGACGAGTTTTTCAAATTGGGCGATAACTCGATCGCCGTATGTCAAAATTGAGTCCTGTAAGTTGTAATGCGTGTCTAATACTTACCCGATGCTATGTGTGTGTTTACGTTGCATCTGGACGGCCGAGGCGGGTTTTGGGCTTTTTTCGACTTTTTGCCTAAGTGTTGCGAGTTTTATAAACTGGACGATAACTCGGCCTTCGTATGTCGGAATCGAGTCCCGTAAGTTGTAACGCGTGTCTAATACCTACGCGATGGTATGTGTGTGTTTGCGTGGCATATGGACGGCCGTGGCGAGTTTTGGGCTCTTTTTCGGCTTTTTACCTAATTATTGGCGAGTTTTATAAACTGGGCGATAACTCGGCCTTCATTTATCAGAATCAAGTTCCGTAAGTTATAACGCATGTCTAATACTTACGCGATGCTATTTGTGTGTTTGCGTGGCGTTTGGACGGCCGAGGCAGGTTATGGGCTCTTTTCCTTTTTTTTTTGCCTAAGTGTTGGCAAATTTTGCAAACTGGGTGATAACTCGGCCTCCGTATGTCGAAATCGAGTCCCGTAAGTTGTAACACATGTCTAATACCTACGCGGTGCTATGTGTGTGTTTGCATGGCGTTTGGACGACCGAGGCGGGTTTTGGCCTCTATTTTTGCTTTTTGCAAAAGTGTTAGCGAAATTTTGCAAACTGACGATAAGTCGGCCTCCGTATATCGGAATCGAGTACCATAAGTTGTAACGCTGATGTTCAATACCCACGATCTTGCTATGTGTATATTTGCGTGGTGTTTGGATAGTCGAGGCAGGTTTGTGGCTTTTTTCGGTTTTTTGCTTAAGTGTTGGCGAGTTTTGCAAACTAGACAATAACTCGGCCTCCATATATCGGAATCGAGTCCCGTAAGTTGTGACGCGTGTCTTAAACCTACGTGGTGCTATGTGTGTGTTTGCGTGACGTTTAGACAGCCGAGGCGGGTTTTGAGTTTTTTTTGGCTTTTTGCCTAAGTGTTGACGAGTTTTACAAACTGGGCGATAACTCCGCCTTTGTATGTCGGAATTGAGTCCCGAAAGTTGTGACGCGTGTGTAATACCTACACAATGCTATGTGTGTGATTGTGTGGAGCTTGGACGGCCGAGACGGGGTTTGGGCTCTTTTTCGGCTTTTTGCCTAAGTGTTGGCGAGTTTTTCAAACTGGGCGATAACTCGACCTCCGTATGTCAAAATTGAGTTCCGTAAATTATAACGCGTGGTTAATACCTACACGGTGCTATGTATGTGTTTGTGTGGCATCTGGACGGCCGTGGCGGGTTATGGGCTCTTTTTCGGCTTTTTGCCTAAGCGTTGTCGATATTTGCAAACTGGGCGATAACTCGGCCTCCATATATCGGAATCGAGTTCCGTAAGTTATAACGCATGTATAATACCTACGCAGTGCTATGTGTGTGTTTGCGTGGCGTTTGGATGACCGAGGCGGGTTATGGGCTTTTCTCGGTTTTTTGCCTAAGTGTTGGTGAGTTTTGCAAACTGGGCGATAACTCGGTCTCCGTATGTCGAAATCGAATCCCGTAAGTTATAATGTGTGTCTAATACCTAGGCGGTGCTATGTGCGTGTTTGCATGGTGTTTGGACGGCCGAGGCGGGTTTTGGGCTCTTTTTTGGCTTTTTGCCTAAGTGATGGCGAGTTTTGCAAACTGGACAATAACTCGGCCTCCGTATGTTGGAATCGAGTCCCGTAAGTTGTAACGCGTGTCTAATACCTACGCGATTCTATGTGTGTGTTTGTGTGGCGTTTGGATAGTCGAGCCAGGTTTGGGGCTCTTTTTCGGCTTTTTGCTTAAGTGTTGATGAGTTTTGCAAACTGGACAATAACTCGGCCTCCGTATATCGGAATCGAGTCCCGTAAGTTGCGACGCGTGTCTAAAACCTACGTGGTTCTATGTGTGTGTTTGCATGACGTTTGGACGGCCGAGGCGGGTTTTGGGTTTTTTTTGGCTTTTTGCCTAAGTGTTGACTAGTTTTTCAAACTGGGCGATAACTCGGCCTTCGTATGTCGGAATCGAGTCCCGTAAGTTGTAACGCGTGTCTAATACCTACGCGGTGCTATGTGTATCTTTGCGTGGCATTTGGACAGTCGAGGCAGGTTTGGGACTCTTTTTCGGCTTTGTGCTTAAATGTTGGCGAGTTTTGCAAATTGGACAATAACTTGGCATCCGTATATCGGAATTTAGTCACGTAAGTTGTGACGCGTGTCTAAACCTACGTGGTGCTATGAGTGTGATGTGACAACCCGGAAATCCGGATTTTCCAAAAATTAAGATTTAAAGAATTAGTTATTAATAAAATGAATTTTTATTAATACTATTATGTGCTATGTGTTTATTAATCGTTTTATAACCTATAATGATTATTAATCGGGAGGATTTCGCTACGAGCTAGATTGAAGCGAAAGTAAGAATTTTCAAGGCGAAAATAAAAGTTTTTGAGAACAAAATATCTTGAGGAAAAAAGACGAAATAGGCATTATTCATCCGTTTTCGCTTCGGAGATTTATTTTGAAATTCAGAAGTTATTGATTACGTAAAATCTTGAGACGTGATTGAATATTCAATAATATTTTCGCTTATGGCAAAAACGAAGTTTTCAGATGCGGACTCAAAACCTAAGGGTTAGGGAAAGTGAGTTCCGAGAATGTAATGAGTACGATATAATAACTAGGGTTATTATGCGTGAGAAATCTGAGTATGATCTGACGAAGTTATTATCTGAGTATAGTACGAAGATTAGTACTGACGTATAATATGAATATCGCATTTAACGATATAATGAAGAGAATACGAGAATAGAATGCGTAGAATACGATTAGTCTTAATGGACTTTGAGTTCATGGACTTTGTAGAATCTAATTGGACTTGGATTAAGTCAAGCCCAATGCTTTGTGAAGTTAAGCCCAAATAAGGCCCAATAAGAATTAGGGTTAAGGCCCAAACTAAGAAAAAAAACCATGGATCGAACAGATGGGTAAACGGATGGGAAAGAACCATTGGGGCTACCCATGGGGCATGTGGAGATTACCACCTTGGCCACCAAGTAAGGGTGGTGGCCAAGTTAACTTGGTGGCTAAGATGTGGAGGAGGTGGGAATAGTGATTTTAGGGGCGAAATGACTATTTTGCCCCTAACCTTGAAAATCTATAAATAGGAAGCTTAATCTCATTTGAATGGGATTTTGAAAATCCTACACTTTGAGAGAGAAAGAGAGAGAGTTCGGATGAGGGAAGAGAAAGAGAAGAAGGAAGAAAAGCTTGCTCGTGAGCAAACTTTGTCTGACGGAGGAAGATTAAAGAAGAACGGTAATCCGAACCCTAGTTTCTTCTAATATTTTCTTTAAGTTTTCTATGTTAAAAAAAACATAGCTTAATGAGAATAAGAAGTAAAAGAGGTTAGTAATGATTTCATATGGTTGAAATCATAAGAAAACGAAGAAATAAGAATTTGAAATTTAGTTTATAAAATTCTAAAGGAAGTATAAGATTCGTAAGGATTTTGAGCGATCAAGAATGAATCTTATGAATGAAAGTAGGTTAAATAAGTAAGGAATGGTGTTCTATAACATCAAATTCAAGAAAAGCTGAAATCGTAATCCAAAATATCGATTAAAAATGAAGAACGAACGAAGAACACGAAGAACACACGAAAAACGCGAAGAACACGAAGAACGTTGTTGATGGACAAATTTAAAACCATCGTAGTATAAATGTTGTTGATGGACAAGTTTAAAACCATCGCGTATAAGTTAGTTGCTTATTGCTTGGTTAGGAACGTTAGAAACGTTCATGAAGAACGGATTAAAACTAAGCTATAACGAAGTTATGGCGAAAATTTTGTAAAAGAAGAACGAAAATTTGAAGGTTAGTAAATGAACCCGAACATGTAGGGTTTCATAAGAATGTAAGAGAACGTATAAAACGTGAGTCGTGGACTCAAGAACGAACGAATTCCGAGTTCGGATGACCGAATTAAGGACGAACGAACAAAGAACGTTAAAAACGTTAAAATGAACGAAGAATGATGATTAAGCCAATTGAATGGCATGTTAACGGATTCAGAACAAAGTTTTGTCTGAGGGTAATCGAAGTACGTAAGATAAGGAAGAAAATGGCTTTGGAACGACCTCGTTCCGAGTTATAACGAAGAAGTTATGAGATTTCGAAATCAGCGTCTCAAGCTTGTAAAAGACTTAGAAAAATTTTCTAGGTTTCATGCTCATTGCCATTAGTCATGAAGTTGTGCTCGAGGCCAATCTGCATGTGTATGTAAAGGTCCGAGCACACTGCAAGAGTTCGCATGGCAGCAAGAAACCGTAGTATTAATTTGGCAGGTAGCAAGAATATTCATGTACAAAGATCTGAAAAATCTTTCGAGTGTAAAGGCAATGGCGCTACCACTAAAATGAGACTTCATGGCCATGGCGCCATTCCGGAAGAGAGGAAGAGAAGTAGGTCGTCATGCCATGACATGAGGAGAGAAGGAAGGGGCACCAGCCAGCAATGCGGGTGCAGAGTAATGCCCAGAAGTGAGAATTTTATTTCTCAAGTACTGGAGGATGTGCAAGAAAGAAATATGAACATAATGTTCAACTAATGTAACACTTAATCAAGTGTTTTAAACCTTTAATAAAGGTTAAACGAAAAGATTAAACGAGAATAAAAGACAAAGAATGTAGATGCGGGTTACGGAATCGATGTCCGGGGACCGCAGTCGCGATAAACGAACGTGAGGGATTGCTATGGTTGTGATTCCTTAGACGTTGGTTGACGATGTTAATGTATAACATTTTGATGTTATGACATGGCATTGAGAGATGAATGTAAAGCGTTTAGACGCTGTGAACGCAATGTTGTTGCGATGAACAATCGGTCTTAGCATACAATGATCTGTATGGCTTTGACATTAAGAAAGAATAATGAACATGGGGTTCATGGGATGGATAACGATTGAAAGTGATTAAAACCTTGAATAAAGGTTGAATGAGAGATTAAGAGACGAGCAACGTGAACGTTGAAGACGTAAACGATTCTAGTGAATCGTATTCGCGTTGGACGAACGTTCTAAGTATACCCTGGTTGTATGACTTAGACGTTGATGAAAGTAGTAAGTAAGATACGAATGGTATCAAGAAATCCGTATCGATCGGTGTGTGGCGCTTGGACGGCCGAGACGGGGTTTGGGCTCTTTTTTGGCTTTTTGCCTAAGTGTTGGCGAGTTTTTCGAACTGGACGATAACTCGACATCCGTAAGTCAAAATCGAGTTCCGTAAATTGTAACGCGTGGTTAATACCTACGTGGTGCTATGTATGTGTTTGTGTGGCATCTGGACAACTGTGGAGGGTTATGGGCTCTTTTTCGGCTTTTTGCCTAAGCGTTGTCGAGATTTGCAAACTGGCCGATAACTCGGCCTCCGTATATCGGAATCGAGTTCCGTAAGTTATAACGCATGTATAATACCTACACGGTGCTATGTGTGTGTTTGCGTGGCGTTTGGATGGTCGAGGCGGGTTATGGGCTTTTCTCGGTTTTTTGCCTAAGTGTTGGTGAGTTTTGCAAACTAGGCGATAACTCGGTCTCTGTATGTCAGAATTGAGTCCCGTAAGTTATAATGAGTGTCTAATACCTAGACGGTGCTATGTGCGTGTTTGCATGGCGTTTGACGGCCGTCGCGGGTGGCGAGCTCTTTTCGGTTTTTGCCCAAGTGTTTTTCGAGTTTTGCAAATTGGCCGATAACTCGACCTCCGTATGTCGGAATCGAGTCCCGTAAGTTGTAACGCATGTTCTAATAACTTCTGGCAGTGCTTATATGTGTGTTTGTACGACGTTTGGCCGAGAGGCGGTTTTGGCCTCTTTTTTGGCTTTTGTCTCAAGTATTGTGAAGTTTTGCAAACCGGACGATAACTTCGCCCTTGTCGTATGTCGGAATCGAGTCTCGTAAGTTATAACGCTGCGGTTCATACCCACTGTGATGCTATGTGTGTGTTTGCATGGCATTTAGACAGTCGAGGCAGGTTTGGGGCTATTTTTCAGCTTTTTTCTTTAGTGTTGGCGAGTTTTGCAAACTGGACAATAACTCGGCCTCCGTATATCGGAATCGAGTCCCGTAAGTTGTGGCGCGTGTATAAAACCTACGTGGTGCTATGTGTGTATTTGCGTGGCGTTTGGACGACTGAGGCGTGTTTGGGTTCTTTTTTGGCTTTTTGCCTAACTGTTGACGAGTTTTGCAAACTGGATGATTCGTATGTCGGAATCGAGTCCCGTAAGTTGTGACGCTTGTCTAATACCTAACCGGTGCTAATTGTGTATTTGTGTGGCGTTCGGACGGCAGAGGCGGGTTTTGGGATCTTTTTCGGCTTTTTGCCTAAGTGTTGGCGAGTTTTGCAAACTGGGCAATAACTCGACCTCCGTATGTCAAAATCGAGTCCCGTAAGTTGTAACATGTGTCTAATACCTACGTAGTGTTATGTGTGTGTTTGCGTGGCATCTGGACGGCCGAGGTGGGTTATGGACTCTTTTTCGGCTTTTTGCCTTGGTGTTGGCGAGATTTACAAACTAGGCGATAATTCGGCCTCCGTATATCAGAACCGAGTTCCGTAAGTTATAACGCATGTATAATACCTACGTTGTGTTATGTGTGTGTTTGCGTGGCGTTAGAACGGCCGAGGCGGGTTATGGGCTCTTTTTTGGTTTTTTGTCTAAGTGTTGTTGAGTTTTGCAAACTGGGCGATAACTCGGCCTCCGTATGTCGGAATCGAGTCCCATAAGTTGTAGCGCGTGTCTAATACCTACGCGGTACTATGTGGGTGTTTTCATGACGTTTGGATGGCCGAGGCGGGTTTTGGGCTATTTTTTGACTTTTTGCTTAAGTGTTGGCGAGTTTTGCAAACTGGATGATAACTCGGCCTTTGTATGTCGGAATCGAGTCCCGTAAGTTGTAACGCGTGTCTAATACCTACACGGTGCTATGTGTGTGTTTGCATGGCGTTTGGACGGCTGAGGCGGGTTTTGGGCTCTTTTTTGACTTTTTGCCTAAGTGTAGGCGAATTTTGCAAACTGGACGATAACTCGGCATCCGTATGTCAGAATCGAGTCCCGTAAGTTGTAACGCGTGTCTAATATCTATGATGTGCTATGTGTGTGTTTGCATGGCATTTAGATAGGCGAGGCAGGTTTTGGGCTCTTTTTTGGCTTTTTGCTTTAGTGTTGGCGAGTTTTGCAAACTGGACAATAACTCGGCCTCCGTATATCGGAATCGAATCCCGTAAGTTGTGGCGCGTGTCTAAAACCTACATGGTGATATGTGTGTGTTTGCGTGGTGTTTGGACGGCTGAGACGGGTTTTGGGTTCTTTTTTGGCTTTTTACCTAAGTGTTGACGAGTTTTGCAAACTGGGCGATAACTCGACCTTCGTATATCGGAATCGAGTCCCGTAAGTTGTGACGCGTGTCTAATACTTACGCGGTGCTATGTGTGTGTTTGTGTGGCGCTTGGACGGCCGAGGCGGGTTTTGGGTTCTTTTTCGACTTTCTCCCTACGTGTTGGCGAGTTTTGCAAACTGGACGATAACTCGACCTCCGTATGTCAAAATCGAGTCCCGTAAGTTGTAACGCATGTCTAAAATCTACGCGGTGGTATGTATGTATTTGCGTGGCATCTGGACGGCCGAGGCGGGTTATGGGCTCTCTTTCGGATTTTTGCCTAAGTGTTGGCGAGATTTACAAACTGAGCGATAACTCGGCCTCCATATATCGGAATCGAGTTCCGTAAGTTATAACGCATGTATAATACCTACGCTGTGCTATATGTGTGTTTGCGTGGCGTTTGAACGGCCGAGGCGGGTTATGGGCTCTTTTTCGATTTTTTGCCTAAGTGTTGGCGAGTTTTGCAAACTGGGAGATAACTCGGCCTCCGTATGTTGGAGTCGAGTCCCATAAGTTGTAGCACGTGTCTAATACATAGACGGTGCTATGTGTGTGTTTGCATGCCGTTTGGATGGTCGAGACAGGTTTTGGGCTCTTTTTCGACTTTTTGCCGAAGTGCTGGCGAGTTTTGCAAACTGGACGATAACTCGGCCTCCGTATGTCGGAATCGAGTCCCATAAGTTGTAACGCGTGTCTCATATCTACGCGGTGCTATGTGTGTTTTTGCATGGCGTTTAGACAGGCGAGACATGTTTTGGGCTCTTTTTCGGCTTTTTGCTTAAGTGTTGGCGAGTTTTGCAAACTGGACAATAACTCGGCCTCCGTATATCGGAATCGAGTCCCGTAAGTTGTGGCGCGTGTCTAAAACCTACGTGGTGTTATGTGTGTGTTTGCGTGGCGCTTGGACGGCCGAGGCGGGTTTTGGGTTCTTTTTCGGCTTTTTGCCTAAGTGTTGACGAGTTTTGCAAACTTGGCAATAACTCGACCTCCGTATGTCAAAAATCGAGTCCCGTAAGTTGTTACGCGTGTCTAATACCTACACGGTGTTATGTGTGTGTTTTCGTGGCTTCTGGACTGCCGAGGCGGGTTATGGACTCTTTTTCGGATTTTTGCCTAAGTGTTGGAGAGATTTGCAAACTTGGCGATAACTCGACCTCCGTATATCGGAATCGAGTCCCGTAAGTTGTAACGCGTTTCTAATACCTACGCGGTGCTATGTGTGTGTTTGCATGACGTTTGGACGGCCGATACGGGTTTTGGCCTCTTTTTTGGCTTTTTGTCTAAATGTTGGCGAGTTTTTCAAACTGGACGATAACTCGGCCTCCGTATGTTGTAATCAAGTCTCGTAAGTTGTAACGCGTGTCTGATACCTACGCGATGCTATGTGTGTGTTTACATGGCGTTTAGACAGTCGAGGCAGGTTTGGGGCTCTTTTTCGGCTTTTTTCTTAAGTGTTTGCGAGTTTTGCAAACTGGACAATAACTCGGCCTTCGTATATCGGAATCGAGTCCCGTAAGTTGTGGCGCGTGTCTAAAACCTACATGGTACTATGTGTGTGTTTCCGTGGCATTTGGGCGACTGAGGCGTGTTTGGGTTTTTTTTTGTCTTTTTGCCTAAGTGTTGACGAGTTTTGCAAACTTGGCGATAACTCGGCCTTCGTATGTCGAAATCGAGTCCCGTAAGTTGTGACGCGTGTCTAATACCTAATCGGTGCTAATTGTGTGTTTGCGTGGCGCTTGGACGGCCGAGGCGGGTTTTGGGCTCTTTTTCGACTTTTTGCCTAAGTGTTGGCGAGTTTTGCAAACTGGACGATAACTCGGCATCCGTATGTCAGAATCGAGTCCCGTAAGTTGTAACGCGTGTCTAATATCTATGATGTGCTATGTGTGTGTTTGCATGGCGTTTAGACAGGCGAGGCAAGTTTTGTGCTCTTTTTCGGCTTTTTGCTTAAGTGTTGGCGAGTTTTGCAAACTGGACAATAACTCGGCCTCCGTATATCGGAATCGAATCCCGTAAGTTGTGGCGCGTGTCTAAAACCTACATGGTGATATGTGTGTGTTTGCGTGGTGTTTGGACGGCTGAGGCGGGTTTTGGGTTCTTTTTTGGCTTTTTGCCTAAGTGTTGACGAGTTTTGCAAACTGGGCGATAACTTGGCCTTCGTATATCGGAATCGAGTCCCGTAAGTTGTGACGCGTGTCTAATACTTACGCGGTGCTATGTGTGTGTTTGTGTGGCGCTCGGACGGCCGAGGCGGGTTTTGGGTTCTTTTTCGGCTTTTTACCTACGTGTTGGCGAGTTTTACAAACTGGACGATAACTCGACCTCCGTATGTCAAAATTGAGTCCCGTAAGTTGTAACGCGTGTCTAAAATCTACGCGGTGCTATGTATGTATTTGCGTGGCATCTGGACGGCTGAGGCGGGTTATGGGCTCTCTTTCGGCTTTTTGCCTAAGTGTTGGCGAGATTTGCAAACTGAGCGATAACTTGGCCTCTATATATCGGAATCGAGTTCCGTAAGTTATAACACATGTATAATACCTACGCTGTGCTATATGTGTCTTTGCGTAGCGTTTGAAAGGCTGAGGCCGGTTATGGGCTCTTTTTCGATCTTTTGCCTAAGTGTTGGCGAGTTTTGCAAACTGGGAGATAACTCGGCCTCCGTATGTTGGAGTCGAGTCCCATAAGTTGTAACGCGTGTCTAATACCTACGCGATGCTATGTGTGTGTTTACATGGCGTTTAGACAGTCGAGGCAGGTTTGGGGCTCTTTTTCGGCTTTTTTCTTAAGTGTTTGCGAGTTTTGCAAACTGGACAATAACTCGGCCTCCGTATATCGGAATTGAGTCCCATAAGTTGTGGCACGTGTCTAAAACCTACATGGTACTATGTGTGTGTTTCCGTGGCATTTGGATGACTGAGGCGTGTTTGGGTTATTTTTTGGCTTTTTGCCTAAGTGTTGACGAGTTTTGCAAACTTGGCGATAACTCGGCCTTCGTATGTCGGAATCGAGTCCCGTAAGTTGTGACGCGTGTCTAATACATAATCGGTGTTAATTGTGTGTTTGAGTGGCGCTTGGACAGCTGAGGCGGGTTTTGGGTTCTTTTTCGACTTTTTGCCTAAGTGTTGGCGAGTTTTGCAAACTGGGCAATAACTCGACCTCCGTATGTCAAAATCGAGTCCCGTAAGTTGTAACGCGTGTCTAATACCTATGCGGTGCTATGTGTGTGTTTGCGTGGCATCTGGACGGCCGAGGCGGGTTATGGGCTCTTTTTAGGCTTTTTTACCTAAGTGTTGGCGAGATTTGCAAACTGGGCGATAACTCGGCCTCCGTATATCGGAATTTTGTTCCGTATATTATAACGCTCAGATAATACCCACTGTTTGTGCTATGTGTGTGGTTGCGTGAAGCGTTTGAGCAACCGAAAGTAGGGTTTAGGGATCTTTTTGGCTTTCGCTTTAAGTGTTGGTGAGTTTTACAAACCAGAAATAACTCGACCTCCATAAGTCAAAATCGACTCCGTAAGTTATAACGCGAAGCCTAACACCTATCTTGATTGCTATGTGTGTGTTTGCGTGCCATCTGGATGGCCGAGGCGGGTTATGGGCTTTTTTCGGCTTTTTGCCTAAGTGTTGGCGAGATTTGCAAACTAGGTGATAACTCGGCCTCCATATATCGTAATCGAGTTCCGTAAGTTATAACGCATGTTCAATACCTACTGCGAAGGCTATGTGTGTGTTTACGTGGAGTTTGACGCCGAGGCGTGTTATGGGCTCTTTTCGTTTTTTTGCCTAAGTGTTTTCGAAGTTTTGCAAATGGCCGATAACTCGACCTTCGTATGTCTGGAATCGAATCTCGTAAGTATGTAACGCGTGTTCAATAACTATCTGCGGTGCTATGTGTGTTTTGCATGGCGTTTGGACTACCGAGGCGGTTTTGGCCTCTTTTTGGCTTTTTGTCTAAGTGTTGGCGAGTTTTGCAAACTGGACGATAACTCGGCCTCCGTATTTCAGAATCGAGTCTTGTAAGTTCTAACGCGTGTCTAATACCTACGCGGTGTTATGTGTGTGTTTGCATGGCGTTTAGACAGTTGAGGCAGGTTTGGGGCTATTTTTCGGCTTTTTTCTAAAGTGTTGACGAGTTTTGCAAACTAGACAATAACTCGGCCTCCGTATATCGGAATCGAGTCCCGTAAATTGTGGCGCGTGTCTAAAACCAACGTGGTGCTATGTGTGTGTTTGCATGGCATTTGGACGACTGAGGCGTGTTTGGGTTTTTTTTTGGCTTTTTGCCTAAGTGTTGACGAGTTTTGTAAACTGGGCGATAACTCAGCCATCGTATGTTGGAATCGAGTCCCGTAAGTTGTAACGCGTATCTAATACCTACGCGGTGCTATGTGTGTGTTTGCATGGCGATTGGACAGTCGAGCCAGGTTTGAGGCTCTTTTTCGGCTTTTTGCTTAAATGTTGGCGAGTTTTGCAAACTGGACAATAACTCGGCCTCCATATATCGGAATTGAGTCCCGTAAGTTGTGACGCATGTCTAAAACCTACGCTGTGCTATGTGTGTATTTGCGTAGCGTTTGGACGGCCGAGGCGGGTTTTGGGTTTTTTTTGGCTTTTTGCCTAAGTGTTGTCGAGTTTTGCAAACTAGGCGATAACTCGGCCTCCGTATGTCGGAATCGAGTCCCGTAAGTTGTAACACGTGTCTAATACCTACGCGGTGCTATGTGTTTGTTTGTATGGCGTTTGGACGGCCGAGGATGGTTTTGCGCTCTTTTTCAGCTTTTTGCCTACGTGTTGGTGAGTTTTGCAAACTGGACGATAACTCAGCCTTCGTATGTCAGAATCGAGTCCCATAAGTTGTAACGCGTGTCTAATACCTACGCGGTGTTATGTGTGTGTTTGTGTGGCATTTGTACAGCCGAGGCGGGTTTTGGACTCTTTTTTGGCTTTTTGCCTAAGTGTTGGCGAGTTTTGCAAACTAGGCGATAACTCGGTCTCTGTATATCGGAATCGAGTCCCGTAAGTTGTAACATGTGTCTAATACCTACTCAGTACTATGTATGTGTTTGCATAGCGTTTGGACGGCCGAAGCGGGTTATGGGTTCTTTTTCACTTTACACTTTTATGTGAGGCCGAGTTTTACAACCGGGCGATAACTCACCTCTCCGTATGTCGTAAATCGAGTCCCTGTAAGTTTTAACGCGTGTCTAATAACTACGCGGTGCTATGTGTATGTTTGCGTGGTGTTTGGACGGCCGAGTCGGATTTTGGGCCCTTTTTCGGCTTTTTATCTAAGTATTGGCTAATTTTACAAACTAGGCGATACCTCGACCTCCGTACGTCAAAATCGAGTCCCGTAAATTGTAACGCGTGTCTAATACCTACGCGGTACTATGTGTTTGTTTGCGTGGCATCTGGCCGGCCGAGGCGGGTTTTGGACTCTGTTTCGGCTTTTTGCCTAAGTGTTGGCGAGTTTTGCAAACTGGACTATAACTCGGCCTTCGTATGTTAGAATCAAGTCCCGTAAGTTGTAACGCGTGTCTAATACCTACACGGTGCTATGTATGTGTTTGCGTGGCATCTGGACGGCCGATGCGAGTATTGGGCTCTTTTTTGGCTTTTTGCCTAATTGTTGGCAAGTTTCACAAACTGGGCGATAACTCGGCCTCCGTATATCGGAATCGAGTTTCGTAAGTTATAACGCATGTGTAATACCTACGCGGTGTTATTTATGTGTTTGCGTGGCGTTTGGACGGCCGAGGCGAGTTATCGGCTCTTTTTTTTTTTTGCCTAAGTGTTGGCGAGTTTTGCAAACTGGGCAATAACTCGGCCTCTGTATGTCAGAATCGTGCGCCGTAAGTTGTAACGCATGTCTAACACCTACGCGGTGCTATGTGTGTGTTTGTATAGCGTTTGGATGACCGAGGCGGGTTTTGGCCTCTTTTTTGGCTTTTTACCAAAGTGTTGGCGAGTTTTGCAAACTAGACGATAACTCGGCGTCCGTATTTTTGAATCGAGTCCCGTAAGTTGTAACGCGTGTCTAATACCTACGCGGTACTATGTGTATGTTTGCGTGGCGTTTGGACTGTTGAGGAATGTTTGGGGCTCTTTTTCAGATTTTTGCTGAAGTGTTTGCAAGTTTTGCAAACTGGACAATAACTTGGCCTCCGTATATCGAAATTTAGTCACGTAAGTTGTGACTCGTGTCTAAAACCTACGTGGTGCTATGAGTGTGTTTGCGTGGCATTTGGACGGCTGAGGCGGGTTTTGGGTTCTTTTTTTGCTTTTTACCTAAGTGTTGACGAGTTTTGTAAACTGGGCGATAACTCGACCTCCGTATGTCAAAATCGAGTCCCGTAAGTTGTAACGTGTGTCTAATACTTACCCGATGATATGTGTGTGTTTGCATGGCATATGGAACGAAGAATGATGATTAAGCCAATTGAATGGCATGTTAACGGATTCAGAACAAAGTTCTGTCCGAGGGTAATCGAAGTACGTAAGATAAGGAAGAAAATGGCTTTGGAACGACCTCGTTCCGAGTTATAACGAAGAAGTTATGACATTTCGAAATCAGCATCTCAAGCTTGTAAAAGATTTAGAAAATTTTTCTAGGTTCCATGCTCAACAATGCAGGCATGAAGTTTTGCCTTGAGGCCGATACTGGCATGCTGTAATAGTGTCCGAAACACACTGCGAAGAGTTCTTGGCTGCAGTTGTGAAATAGTAATCTAATTCTGGTGGCCAGTCACTGTGTATCTGATCTGAAAATCTTCGGAGTGTGGCGTGCGCAGAACGCTAATTAAGTAAGGACTCAGCCACAGCACGCCTTGATCAGGAGAGAAGAGAGAGAAGTAGGTCGCGCCAGCATGAGAGAGAGGGAAGAAGGGCTGCGGCCGCCAGTCACGGCGGCAGAGTAATGCCCGTGAAGTGAGAATTTTATTTTCAAGTCTTTGGAGGATGTGCAAGAAAGAAATATGAACATAATGTTCAACTAATGTAACACTTAATCAAGTGTTTTAAACCTTTAATAAAGGTTGAACGAAAAGATTAAACAAGAATAAAAGACAAAGAATGTAGATGCGGGTTACGGAACCGATGTCCGGGGACCGCAATTGCGATAAACGAACGTGAGGGATTGCTATGGTTGTGATTCCTCAGACGTTGGTTGACGATGTTAATGTATAACATTTTGATGTTATGACATGGCATTGAGAGATGAATGTAAAGCGTTTAGACGCTGTGAACGCAACGTTGTTGCGATGAACGATCGGTCTTAGCATACAATGATCTGTATGGCTTTGACATTAAGAAAGAATAATGAACATGGGGTTCATGGGATGGATAACGATTGAAAGTGATTAAAACCTTGAATAAAGGTTGAATGAGAGATTAAGAGGCGAAAGCAACGTGAGCGTTGAAGACGTAAACGATTCTCGTGAATCGTGATTGCGTTGGATGACGTCTAAGTATACCTACGGTTGTATGACTTAGACGTTGATGAAAGTAGTAAGTAAGATACTGAATGGTATCAAGAAAGCCGTGTCGATCGGTGTGTGGTGATATGTGTGTGTTTGCGTGGTGTTTGGACGACTGAGGCGGGTTTTGGGTTCTTTTTTGGCTTTTTGCCTAAGTGTTGACGAGTTTTGCAAACTGGGCGATAACTCGGCCTTCGTATATCAGAATCGAGTCCCGTAAGTTGTGACGCGGTTCAATACTTTACGCAGTGCTATGTGTGTTTTGCGTGGCGCTGGACTACCAATTTGAGACGGGTTTTGGGCTCTTTTTCTACTTTTTGCCTAAGTGTTGGCGAGTTCTGCAAACTGGGTAATAACTCGACCCCCGTATGTCACAATCGAGTCCCGTAAGTTTTAACGCTTGTCTAATACCTATGCGGTGCTATGTGTGTTTGCGTGGCATCTGGACGGTCGAGGCGGGTTATGGACTCTTTTTCAGCTTTTTGCCTAAGTGTTGGCGAGATTTGCAAACTGGGCGATAACTCGACCTCCGTATATCAAAATCGAGTTTCGTAAGTTATAACACATGTATAATACCTTCGCGGTGCTATATGTGTGTTTGTGTGGCATTTGAACGGCCGAGGCGAATTATGGGTTCTTTTTCAGTTTTTGCCTAAGTGTTGGCGAGTTTTGCAAACTGTGCGATAACTCGGCCTCCGTATGTTGGGATCGATACCCGTAAGTTGTAACGCGTGTATAATACCTACGCGGTACTATGTGTGTGTTTGCGTGGAGTTTAGATGGCCGTGGCGGGTTTTGGCCTCTTTTTTAGCTTTTTGTCTAAGTATTGACGAGTTTTGCAAACTGGACGATAACTCGGCCTTCGTATGTCGGAATCGAGTCTCGTAAGTTGTAACACGTGTCTAATACCTATGCAGTGCTATGTGTGTGTTTTCATGGTGTTTAGATAGTCGAGGCAGGTTTGGGGCTATTTTTCGGCTTTTTTCTTAAGTGTTGGCGAGTTTTGAAAACTGGACAATAACTCGGCCTCCATATATCGGAATCGAGTCCCGTAAGTTGTGGCGCGTGTATAAAACCTACGTGGTGCTATGTGTGTGTTTGCGTGGCGTTTGGACGACTGAGGCGTGTTTGGGTTCTTTTTTGGCTTTTTGCCTAACTGTTCACGAGTTTTGCAAACTGGATGATAACTCGGCCTTCATATGTCGGAATCGAGTCCCGTAAGTTGTGACGCGTGTCTAATACCTAACCGGTGCTAATTGTGTATTTGTGTGGCGCTTGGACGGCAGAGGCAGGTTTTGGGATCTTTTTCAGCTTTTTGTCTAAATGTTGGTGAGTTTTGCAAACTGGGCAATAACTCGACCTCCGTACGTCAAAATCGAGTCCCGTAAGTTGTAACGCGTGTCTAATACCTACGCAGTGTTATGTGTGTGTTTGCGTGGCATCTGGATGGCCGAGGTGGGTTATGGACTCTTTTTCGGCTTTTTGCCTAAGTGTTGGCGAGATTTACAAACTGGGCGATAACTCGGCCTCCGTATATCGGAACCGAGTTCCGTAAGTTATAACGCATGTATAATACCTACGTTGTGCTATGTGTGTGTTTGCCTGGCGTTTGAACGGCCGAGGCGGGTTATGGGCTCTTTTTCGGTTTTTTATCTAAGTGTTGGCGAGTTTTGCAAACTAGGCGATAACTCGGCCTCCGTATGTCGGAATCGAGTCCCGTAAGTTGTAGCGCGTGTCTAATACCTACGCGGTGCTATGTGGGTGTTTGCATGACGTTTGGACGGCCGAGACGGGTTTTGGGCTATTTTTCAACTTTTTGCCTAAGTGTTGGCGAGTTTTGCAAACTGGACGATAACTCGGCCTTTATATGTCAGAATCGAGTCCCGTAAGTTGTAACGCGTATCTAATACCTACGTGGTGCTATGTGTGTGTTTGTATGGCAATTGGACTACCGAGGCGGGTTTTGGCCTCATTTTTGGCTTTTTGCCTAAGTGTTGGCGAGTTTTACAAACTGGACGATAACTCGTCTTCCGTATGTCGGAATCGAGTCCCATAAGTTGTAACGCATGTCTAATAACTACGCGGTGTTATGTGTGTGTTTGCGTTGCGTTTGGACGGCTGAGGCAGGTTTTGGGCTCTTTTTTGTCTTTTTGCCTAAGTGTTGGCGAGTTTTGCAAACTGGACAATAACTCGGCCTCCGTATATCGGAATCGTGTCCCATAAGTCGTGACGCGTGTCTTATACCTACCCGGTGCTATTTCTGTGTTTGCGTGGCATTTGGACGGCCGAAGCGGGTTATGGGCTCTTTTTCGATTTTTTGCCTATGTGTTGACGAGTTTTGCAAACTGGACGATAACTCGGCCTCCATATATCGGAATCGAGGCCCGTAAGTTATAACACGTGTCTAATACCTATTCAGTGTTATGTGTACATTTGCGTGGCGTTTGGACGGCCGAGGTGGGTTATGGGCTCTTTTTCGGTTTTTGCCTATGTGTTGGCGAGTTTTGCAAACTGGACGATAACTCAGCCTCCATATATCGGAATCGAGTCCCGTAAGTTGTAACACGTGTCTAATACCTATTCGGTGCTATGTGTATGTTTGTGTGGCGTTTGGACGATCGAGTAGGGTTTAGGGATCTTTTTTGGCTTTTTGCCTAAGTGTTGGCGAGTTTTACAAACTAGGCAATAACTCGACATCCGTAAGTCAAAATTGACTCCCTTAAGTTATAACGCGAGCCTAACACTTATGCGGTGCTATGTGTGTGTTTGCGTGCCATCTGGATGGCCAAGGCGGTTTATGGGCTTTTTTTGGCTTTTTGCCTAAGTGTTAGCGAGATTTGCAAACTAGGCGATAACTCGGCATCCGTATATCGGAATCGAGTTCCGTAAGTTATAACGCATGTCTAATACCTACGCGGTGCTATGTGTGTCTTTACGTGGATTTTGGACGGCCGAGGCGTGTTATGGGCTCTTTTTCGGTTTTTTGCCTAAGTGTTTTCGAGTTTTGCAAACTGGCCGATAACTCGACATCCGTATGTCGGAATCGAATCCCGTAAGTTGTAACGCGTGTCTAATAACTACGCGGTGCTATGTGAGTGTTTGCATGGCGTTTGGATGGCCGAAACGGGTTTTGGCCTCTTTTTTGTCTTTTTGTCTAAGTATTGACGAGTTTTGCAAACTGGACGATAACTCGGCCTCCGTATGTCGGAATCGAGTCTCGTAAGTTGTAACGTGTGTCTAATACCTACGCGGTGCTATGTGTGTGTTTGCATGGCGTTTAGAAAGGCGAGGCAGTTTTTGGGCTCCTTTTCGGCTTTTTGCTTAAGTGTTGGCGAGTTTTGCAAACTGGACAATAACTCGGCCTCCGTATATCGGAATCGAGTCTCGTAAGTTATGGCGCGTGTCTAAAATCTACGTGGTGCTATGTGTGTGCTTGCGTGGTGTTTGGCTTTTTACCTATGTGTTGACGAGTTTTGCAAACTGGATGAAAACCCGGCCTTCGTAGGTCGGAATCAAGTCCCGTAAATTGTGACGCGTGTCTAATACCTAACCGGTGCTAATTGTGTATTTGTGTGGCGCTTGGACGGCCGAAGCGGGTTTTGGGATCATTTTCGGCTTTTTGCCTAAGTGTTGGCGAGTTTTGCAAACTGGACAATAACTCGATCTCCGTATGTCAAAATCGAGTCTCGTAAGTTGTAACGCGTATCTAATACCTACGCGGTGTTATTTGTGTGTTTGCGTGGCATCTGGATGGCCGAGGCGGGTTATGGGCTCTTTTTCGGCTTTTTGCCTATGTGTTAGCGGGATTTGCAAACAGGGCGATAACTCGGCCTCCGTATATCGAAATCGAGTTCCTTAAGTTATAACGCATGTATAATACCTACGTTGTGCTATGTGTGTGTTTGTGTGGCGCTTGGACGGCCGAGACCGGTTATGGGCTCTTTTTCGGTTTTTTGCCTAAGTATTGGCTAGTTTTGCAAACTGGGCGATAACTTGGCCTCCGTATGTCAGAATCGAGTCCCGTAAGTTGTAGCGCATGTCTAAAACCTACGCGGTGATATTTGTGTTTGCATGGCATTTGGACGGCCGAGGCGTGTTTTGGGCTCTTTTTCGACTTTTTGCCTAAGTGTTGGCTAGTTTTGCAAACTGGGCGATAACTCGGCCTCCGTATGTCAGAATCGAGTCCCGTAAGTTGAAATGCGTATCTAACACCTACGCGGTGCTATGTGTGTGTTTTCATGGCGTTTGGACGATCGAGGTGGGTTTTGGCCTCTTTTTTGGCTTTTTGCCAATATGTTGGCTAGTTTTGCAAACTAGACGATAACTCGGCCTCCGTATTTTTGAATCGAGTTCCGTAAGTTGTAACGCGTGTCTAATATCTACGCGATGCTATGTGTATGTTTGCGTGGCGTTTGGACAATCGAGGCAGGTTTGGTGCTGTTTTTCGGCTTTTTGCTTAAGTGTTGGCGAGTTTTGTAAACCGGACAATAACTTGGCCTTCGTATATCGGAATTTAGTCACGTAAGTTGTGACTGGTGTCTAATAGCTACGCGTTGCTATGTGTGTGTTTGTATGGCATTTGGACTACCGAGGAGGGTTTTGGCCTCATTTTTGGCTTTTTGCCTAAGTGTTGGCGAGTTTTATAAACTGGACGATAACTCGGCCTCCGTATGTCGGAATCGAGTCTCGTAAGTTGTAACGCGCGTCTAATACCTACGCGGTGCTATGTGTGTGTTTGCATGGCATTTAGAAAGGCGAGGCAGGTTATGGGCTCTTTTTTGGCTTTTTGCCTAAGTGTTGGCAAGATTTGCAAACTGGGCGATAACTCGGCCTCCGTATATCGAAATCGAGTTTCGTAAGTTATAACGCATGTATAATACCTACGCGATGTTATATGTGTGTTTGCGTGGCGTTTGAACGGCCGAGGCGGATTATGGGCTCTTTTTCAGTTTTTTGCCTAAGTGTTGGTGAGTTTTGCAAACTGGGCGATCACTCGGGCTCCGTATGTTAGGATCGATACCCATAAGTTATAACGCGTGTCTAATACCTACGTTGTGCTATGTGTGTGTTTGCGTGGCGTTTGAACGGCCGAGGCGGGTTATGGGCTCTTTTTCGATTTTTTGCCTAAGTGTTGGCTAGTTTTGCAAACTGGGCGATATCTCGGCCTCCGTATGTCAGAATCGATTCCCGTAACTTATAGCGCGTGTCTTATACCTACGCGGTGGTATGTGTGTGTTTGCATGGCATTTGGAAGGCCGAGGCGGGTTTTGGGCTCTTTTTTGACTTTTTGTCTAAGTGTTGGCGAGTTTTGCAAACTGGACGATAACTCGGCCTCCATATGTCGGAATCGAGTCCCGTAAGTTGTAACACGTGTCTAATACCTACGTGGTGTTATGTGTGTGTTTGCGTGGCGATTGGACAGTCGAGCCAGGTTTGAGGCTTTTTTCGGCTTTTTGCTTAAATGTTGGCGAGTTTATAAACTGGACAATAACTCGGCCTCCATATATCGGAATTGAGTCCCGTAAGTTGTGACGCATGTATAATACCTACGCGGTGCTATGTGTGTATTTGCGTGGCGTTTGGACGGCCGAGGCGGGTTTTGGGGTTTTTTTTGGCTTTTTGCCTAAGTGTTGACGAATTTTGCAAACTGGGCGATAACTCGGCCTCCGTACGTCAGGATCGATACCCGTAAGTTGTAACGCGTGTCTAATCCTACGCTGTGCTATGTTCGTGTTTGCGTGGCGTTTGAACGGCCGAGGCAGGTTATGGGCTCTTTTTCTGGTTTTTGCCTAAGTGTTGGCGAGTTTTGCAAACTGGGCGATAACTCGGCCTCCGTATGTCAGAATCGAGTCTCGTAAGTTGTAACGCATTTCTAATACCTACGCGGTGTTATGTGAGTGTTTGTGTGGCGTTTGGACGGCCGAGACGGGTTTTGGACTCTTTTTTGGCTTTTTACCTAAATATTGGCGAGTTTTTGCAAACTGGGCGATAACTCGTCCTCCGTATGTCGGAATTGAGTCCCATAAGTTATAACACGTGTCTAATACCTAAGCGGTGCTATATGTGTGTTTGCATGGCGTTTGGACGGCTGAGGTGAGTTTTGACTCTTTTTCGACTTTTTGCCTAAGTGTTGGCGAGTTTTTACAAACTAGGCAAAAACTCGACCTCCATAAGTTAAAATTGACTCCCGTAAGTTGTAACACTAGCCTAACACCTATGCGGTGTTATCTGTGTGTTTGCGTGCCATATGGATGGCCGAGGCGGGTTATGGGCTCTTTTTTAATTTTTTGCCTTAGTGTTAATGAGATTTGCAAACTGGGCGATAACTCGACCTCCGTATATCGAAATCGAGTTCCGTAAGTTATAACGCATGTATAATACCTACGCGGTGCTATATGTGTGTTTGTGTGGCGTTTGAACTGCCGAGGCGAATAATAGGCTCTTTTTTCGGTTTTTGCCTAAGTGTTGGCGAGTTTTGCAAACTGGGTGATAACTCGGCCTCCATATGTCGGGATCGATACCCGTAAGTTGTAACGCGTGTTTAATACCTACGCGGTGCTATGTGTGTTTTTGCATGGCGTTTGGACGTCCGAGGCGGGTTTTGGGCTCCTTTTCAACTTTTTGCCTAAGTGTTGGCGAGTTTTGTAAACTGGACGATAACTCGGCCCCCGTATGTCGGAATTGAGTTCCGTAAGTTGTAACACGTGTCTAATACCTATGTGGTGCTATGTGTGTTTGCGTGGCGTTTGGACGACTGAGGCGGGTTATGGGCTCTTTTTGACTTTTTGCCTAAGTGTTGGCGAGATTTACAAACTGGGCGATAACTCTCGGCCTCCGTATGTCGGAATCGAGTCCGTAAGTTGTAACGCGCGGTTCAATACCTACGCGGTGTTATGTGTGTGTTTGCGTTGCATTTGGATGGCCGAGGCGGGTTATGGACTTTTTTCGTCTTTTTGCCTAAGTGTTGGCGAGATTTGCAAACTCGACGATAACTAGGCCTCCGTATATCGAAATCGAGTTCCGTAAGTTATAACGCATGTCTAATACATACGCGGTGATATGTGTATGTTTACGTGGAGTTTGGACGACCGAGGCGGGTTATGGGCTCTTTTTCGGTTTTTTGCCTAAGTATTTTCGAGTTTTACAAACTGACCGATAACTCGACCTCCATATGTCGGAATCGAGTCCCGTATGTTGTAACGCGTGTCTAATAACTACGCGGTGCTAAGTGTGTGTTTGCATGACGTTTGGACGGCCGATACGGGTTTTGGCCACTTCTTTGGCTTTTTGTCTAAGTGTTGGCGAGTTTTGCAAACTGGACGATAACTCGGCCTCCATATGTCAGAATCGAGTCTCGTAAGTTGTAACGTGTGTCTAATACCTACGCATTGCTATGTGTGTGTTTGCATGGCGTTTAGGACAATGAGGCGGTGTTTGGGGCTCTTTTTGGCTTTTTTCTTAAGTGTTGGCGAAGTTTGCAAAACCGGACAATAACTCGACCTCCGTGATATCGGAATTGAGTCCCGTAAGTTGTGGCGCGTGTCTATAACCTACGTGGTGCTATATGTGTGTTTGCGTGGCGTTTGGACGACTGAGGCGTGTTTTGGGATCTTTTTCGACTTTTTGCCTAAGTGTTGGCGAGTTTTGCAAACTGGACGATAACTCGGCCTCCGTAAGTCGGAATCGAGTTCCGTAAGTTGTAACACGTGTTCAATACCCGGCGCGATGCTAGGTGTGTTTGCGTGGCATTTGGACGGCTGAGGCGGGTTATGGGCTCTTTTTGACTTTTGCCTAAGTGTTGGCGAGTTTTGCAAACTGGGCGATAACTCGGCCTCCGTATGTCGGAATCGAGTCCCGTAAGTTGTAACGCGTGTCTAATACCTACGTGGTGTTATGTGTGTGTTTGCATTGCGTTTGGATGGCCGAGGCGGGTTTTGGTCTCTTTTTCGGCTTTTTACCTAAGTGTTGGCGAGTTTTGCAAACTGGGCAATAACTCGACCTCCGTATGTCAAAATCGAGTCCCGTAAGTTGTAACGCGTGTCTAATACCTACGCAGTGCTATGTGTTTGTTTGCGTGGCATTTGGCCGGCCGAGGCGGGTTTTGGGCTCTTTTTCGGCTTTTTGCCTAAGTGTTGGCAAGATTTTCAAACTGGGCGATAACTCGGCCTCCGTATATCGGAATCGAGTTTCGTAAGTTTTAACGCGTGTCTAATACCTACGCTGTGCTATGTGTGTGTTTGTGTGGCGTTTAAACGGCTGAGGCGGGTTTTGGGATCTTTTTCGGCTTTTTTGCCTAAGTGTTGGCGAGTTTTCCAAACTGGGCAATAACTCGACCTCCGTATGTCAAAATCGAGTCCCGTAAGTTTTAACGCGTGTCTAATACCTACGCGGTGCTATGTGTGTGTTTGCGTGGCATCTGGACGGAAGAGGCGGGAGTGTTGGTGAGATTTGCAAATTAGGCGATAACTTTCGGCCTCCGATATATCGGAATCGAAGTTTCGTAAGTTATAACGCATGTATAATACCTACGCTGTGCTATGTGTGTGTTTACGTGGCGTTTGAACGGCCGAGGCGGGTTATGGGCTCTTTTTTGGTTTTTGCCTAAGTGTTGGCTAGTTTTGCAAACTGGGCGATAACTCGGCCTCCGTATGTCAGAATCGATTCCCGTAACTTGTAGCACGTGTCTAATACCTACGCGGTGGTTTGTGTGTGTTTGCATGGCGTTTGGAAGGCCGAGGCGGGTTTTGGGCTCTTTTTTGACTTTTTGTCTAAGTGTTGGCGAGTTTTGCAAACTGGACGATAACTCGGCCTCCATATGTCGGAATCGAGTCCCGTAAGTTGTAACACGTGTCTAATACCTACGTGGTGTTATGTGTGTGTTTGCGTGGCGATTGGACAGTCGAGCCAGGTTTGAGGCTTTTTTTCGCTTTTTGCTTAAATGTTGGCGAGTTTATAAACCGGACAATAACTCGCCTCCATATATCGGAATTGAGTCCCGTAAGTTGTGACGCATGTATAATACCTACGCGCGGTCTTATGTGTGTATTTGCATGCGTTTGACTACCGAGGCGGGTTTTGGGGTTTTTTGGCTTTTTGCCTAAGTGTTTTAAATTTGCAACCTGGCGATAACTTCGGCCTCCGTCGTCGGGATCGATACCGTAAGTTGTAACGCGTGTCTCAATCCTACTGTTGTGCTATGTTCGTGTTTGCGTGGCGTTTGAAGCTACCGAGGCAAAAGTTATGGGCTCTTTTTTCGGTTTTTGCCCAAGTGTTGGCGAGTTTTGCAAACTGGGCGATAACTCGGCCTCCGTATGTCAGAATCGAGTCTCGTAAGTTGTAACGCATTTCTAATACCTACGCGGTGTTATGTGAGTGTTTGTGTGGCGTTTGGACGGCCGAGACGGGTTTTGGACTCTTTTTTGGCTTTTTACCTAAATATTGGCGAGTTTTTGCAAACCTGGCGATAACAAATCCTCCGTATGTCGGAATTGAGTCCCATAAGTTGTAACACGTGTCTAATACCTAAGCGGTGCTATATGTGTGTTTGCATGGCGTTTGGACGGCTGAGGTGAGTTTTGACTCTTTTTCGACTTTTTGCCTAAGTGTTGGCGAGTTTTTACAAACTAGGCAAAAACTCGACCTCCATAAGTTAAAATTGACTCCCGTAAGTTGTAACACTAGCCTAACACCTATGCGGTGTTATCTGTGTGTTTGCGTGCCATATGGATGGCCGAGGCGGGTTATGGGCTCTTTTTTAATTTTTTGCCTTAGTGTTAATGAGATTTGCAAACTGGGCGATAACTCGACCTCCGTATATCGAAATCGAGTTCCGTAAGTTATAACGCATGTATAATACCTACGCGGTGCTATATGTGTGTGTGTGTGGCGTTTGAACTGCCGAGGCGAATAATAGGCTCTTTTTTTGCTTTTTGCCTAAGTGTTGGCGAGTTTTGCAACCGGGTGATAACTTTCGGCCTCCATATGTCGGGATCGATACCGTAAGTTATGAACGCTGTGTTTAATACCTCCACGCGGTGCTATGTGTGTTTTTGCATGGCGTTTGGACGTCCGAGGCGGGTTTTGGGCTCCTTTTCAACTTTTTGCCTAAGTGTTGGCGAGTTTTGTAAACTGGACGATAACTCGGCCCCCGTATGTCGGAATTGAGTTCCGTAAGTTGTAACACGTGTCTAATACCTATGTGGTGCTATGTGTGTTTGCGTGGCGTTTGGACGACTGAGGCAGGTTATGGGCTCTTTTTGACTTTTTGCCTAAGTGTTGGCGAGATTTACAAACTGGGCGATAACTCGGCCTCCGTATGTCGGAATCGAGTCCCGTAAGTTGTAACGCGTGTCTAATACCTACGCGGTGTTATGTGTGTGTTTGCGTTGCATTTGGATGGCCGAGGCGGGTTATGGACTTTTTTCGTCTTTTTGCCTAAGTGTTGGCGAGATTTGCAAACTCGACGATAACTAGGCCTCCGTATATCGAAATCGAGTTCCGTAAGTTATAACGCATGTCTAATACATACGCGGTGATATGTGTATGTTTACGTGGAGTTTGGACGACCGAGGCGGGTTATGGGCTCTTTTTCGGTTTTTTGCCTAAGTATTTTCGAGTTTTACAAACTGACCGATAACTCGACCTCCATATGTCGGAATCGAGTCCCGTATGTTGTAACGCGTGTCTAATAACTACGCGGTGCTATGTGTGTGTTTGCATGACGTTTGGACGGCCGATACGGGTTTTGGCCACTTCTTTGGCTTTTTGTCTAAGTGTTGGCGAGTTTTGCAAACTGGACGATAACTCGGCCTCCATATGTCAGAATCGAGTCTCGTAAGTTGTAACGTGTGTCTAATACCTACGCATTGCTATGTGTGTGTTTGCATGGCGTTTAGACAGTCGAGGCAGGTTTGGGGCTCTTTTTTGGCTTTTTTCTTAAGTGTTGGCGAGTTTTGCAAACTGGACAATAACTCGGCCTCCGTATATCGGAATTGAGTCCCGTAAGTTGTGGCGCGTGTCTATAACCTACGTGGTGCTATATGTGTGTTTGCGTGGCGTTTGGACGACTGAGGCGTGTTTTGGGATCTTTTTCGACTTTTTGCCTAAGTGTTGGCGAGTTTTGCAAACTGGACGATAACTCGGCCTCCGTAAGTCGGAATCGAGTTCCGTAAGTTGTAACACGTGTCTAATACCTATGCGATGCTAGGTGTGTTTGCGTGGCATTTGGACGGCTGAGGCGGGTTATGGGCTCTTTTTGACTTTTGCCTAAGTGTTGGCGAGTTTTGCAAACTGGGCGATAACTCGGCCTCCGTATGTCGGAATCGAGTCCCGTAAGTTGTAACGCGTGTCTAATACCTACGTGGTGTTATGTGTGTGTTTGCATTGCGTTTGGATGGCCGAGGCGGGTTTTGGTCTCTTTTTCGGCTTTTTACCTAAGTGTTGGCGAGTTTTGCAAACTGGGCAATAACTCGACCTCCGTATGTCAAAATCGAGTCCCGTAAGTTGTAACGCGTGTCTAATACCTACGCAGTGCTATGTGTTTGTTTGCGTGGCATTTGGCCGGCCGAGGCGGGTTTTGGGCTCTTTTTCGGCTTTTTGCCTAAGTGTTGGCAAGATTTTCAAACTGGGCGATAACTCGGCCTCCGTATATCGGAATCGAGTGTTTGTGTGGCGTTTAAACGGCTGAGGCGGGTTTTGGGATCTTTTTCGGCTTTTTTGCCTAAGTGTTGGCGAGTTTTCCAAACTGGGCAATAACTCGACCTCCGTATGTCAAAATCGAGTCCCGTAAGTTTTAACGCGTGTCTAATACCTACGCGGTGCTATGTGTGTGTTTGCGTGGCATCTGGACGGAAGAGGCGGGAGTGTTGGTGAGATTTGCAAATTGGGCGATAACTCGGCCTCCGTATATCGGAATCGAGTTTCGTAAGTTATAACGCATGTATAATACCTACGCTGTGCTATGTGTGTGTTTACGTGGCGTTTGAACGGCCGAGGCGGGTTATGGGCTCTTTTTTGGTTTTTGCCTAAGTGTTGGCTAGTTTTGCAAACTGGGCGATAACTCGGCTTTCGTATGTCGAAATTTAGTCCCTTAAGTTGTAACGCATGTCAAATACCTACGCGGTGCTATGTGTGTGTTTGCATGGCGTTTGGACGGCCGAGGCGGGTTTTGGCCTCTTTTTTATCTTTTTGTCTAAGTGTTGGCGAGTTTTGCAAACTAGATGATAACTCGGCCTCCGTATGTCGGAATCGAGTCTCGTAAGTTGTAACGCGTGTCTAATACCTACGCGGTGCTATTTGTGTGTTTACATGGCGTTTAGACAGTCGAGGCAGGTTTGGGGCTTTTTTTCGTCTTTTTTCTTAAGTGTTGGCGAGTTTTGCAAACTGGACAATAACTCGGCCTCCGTATATCGGAATTGAGTCCCGTAAGTTGTGGCGCGTGTCTAAAACCTACGTGGTGCTATGTGTGTGTTTGTGTGGCGTTTGGACGACCGAGGCGTGTTTGGGTTCTTTTTTGGCTTTTTGCCTAAGTGTTGACGAGTTTTGTAAACTGGACGATAACTCGGCCTTCGTATGTCGGAATCGAGTCCCGTAAGTTGTGACGCGTGTCTAATACCTACGCGGTGCTATGTGTGTGTTTGTATGGCATTTGGATGACCGAGGAGGGTTTTGGCCTCATTTTTGGCTTTTTGCCTAATTGTTGGCGAGTTTTGCAAACAGGACGATAACTTGGCCTCCGTATGTCGGATTCGAGTCTCGTAAGTTGTAACGCGCGTCTAATACCTACGCGGTGCTATGTGTGTGTTTGCATGGCATTTAAAAAGGCGAGGCAGGTTTTGGACACTTTTTCGATTTTTTACTTAAGTGTTGGCGAGTTTGGCAAACTGGACAATAACTCGGCCACCGTATATCGGAATAGAGTCCCGTAAGTTGTGGCGCGTGTCTAAAACTTACGTGGTGCAATGTGTGTGTTTATGTGGTGTTTGGACAGCTGAGGCGGGTTTTGGGTTCTTTTTTGGCGTTTTGCCTAAGTGCTGACGAGTTTTGCAAACTAGGCAATAACTCAACCTCCGTATGTCAAAATCAAGTCCCGTAAGTTGTAACACATGTTCAATACCTCTGTGGTGCTATGTGGGTGTTTCGCGTGGCATCCGGATCGCCAATGCGGGTTATGGGCTATTTTCGGCTTTTTGCCTAAGTGTTGGCGACATTTGGTAAACCGGGCGATAACTCGACCTCGATATCGAAATCGAGTTCCGTAAGTTATAACGCATGTATAATACCCACGCGATGCTATATATGTGTTTCGCGTGGACGTTTGAGCGGCCGAGGTGGATTATGGGCTCATTTTGGTTTTTGCCTAAGTGTTGGCGAGTTTTGCAAACCGGGCGATAACTTCGACCTCCGTATGTCGGGATCGATACCGTAAGTTGTACGCGCGTGTTCAATACCCACGTTGTGTTATGTGTGTGTTTGCGTGGCGTTTGAGAAGCCGAGGCGTTTTATGGGCTCTTTTCATTTTTTTGCCTAAGTGTTGGCGAAGTTTTTGCAAATCTGGCGATAACTAAATCCTCCGTATGTCGGAATTGAGTCCCAGTAAGTTGTAACAGCGTGGTTCATTACTTACGCGTTTCTATGTGTGTGTTTGCATGGTGTTTGGATGGGTCGAGGTGCGTTTTGGGCTTTTTTCGGCTTTTTACCTAAGTGTTGGCAAGTTTTTACAAACTAGGCAATAACTCGACCTCCGTAAGTAAAAATTAACTCCCATAAGTTGTAACACGAGCCTAACACCTATGCGGTGCTATGTGTGTGTTTGCGTGGCATCTGGATGGCCGAGGCGGGTTATGGGATTTTTTTCGGCTTTTTGCCTTAGTGTTAGCAAGATTTGCAAACTGGGCGATAACTCGGCCTCCGTATATCGGAATCGAGTTTCGTAAGTTTTAACGCATGTCTAATACCTACGTGGTACTATGTGTTTGTTTACGTGGAGTTTGGAAGGCCGAGGCGGGTTATGTGCTCTTTTTCGATTTTTTGCCTAAGTTTTTTTGAGTTTTGCAAACTGACCGATAACTCGGCCTCCATATGTCGGAATCGAGTCCCGTAAGTTGTAACAAGTGTTTAATACTTACGCGGTGCTATGTGTGTGTTTGAATGGCATTTGGACGGCCGAGGCGGGTTTTGGCCACTTTTTTGACTTTTTGTCTAAGTGTTGGCGAGTTTTGCAAACTAGACGATAACTCGGCCTCCGTATGTCAGAATCGAGTCTCGTAAGTTATAACGTGTGTCTAATACCTACGCGGTGCTATGTGTATGTTTGCAAGGCTTTTAGACAGTCGAGGCAGGTTTGGGGCTCTTTTTCGGCTTTTTTCTTAAGTGTTGACGAGTTTTGGAAACTGGACAATAACTCGGCCTCTGTATATCAGAATTGAGTCCCGTAAGTTGTGGCGCGTGTCTAAAATCTACGTGGTGCTATGTGTGTGTTTGCGTGGCGTTTGGACAACTGAGGCGGGTTTTGGGTTCTTTTTTAACTTTTTGCCCAAGTGTTGACGAGTTTTATAAATTGCGCGATAACTCAGCCTTCGTATGTAGGAATCGAGTCCCGTAAGTTGTGACGCGTGTCTAATACCTAACTGGTGCTAATTGTGTGTTTGTGTGGCGCTTGGACGGCTGAGGCGGGTTTTGGGATCTTTTTCGGCTTTTTTGCCTAAGTATTGGCGAGTTTTGCAAACTGGGCAATAACTCGACCTTCGTATGTCAAAATCGAGTCCCGTATATCGAAATTTAGTCACGTAAGTTGTGACTCGTGTCCAAAACCTACGTGGTGATATGAGTGTGTTTGCGTGGCATTTGGACGGCTGAGGCGGGTTTTGAGTTTTTTTTTGCTTTTTGCCTAAGTGTTGACAAGTTTTATAAATTGGGCGATAACTCGACCTCTTTATGTCAAAATCGAGTCCCGTAAGTTGTAACGCGTGTCTAATACCTACGCGATGATATGTGTGTTTGTGTGGCATCTGGACGGCCGAGGCGGGTTTTGGGCTTTTTCAGCTTTTTGCCTAAGTGTTGCAAGTTTTACAAACTGGACGATAACTCTGCCTTCGTATGTCAGAATCGAGTCCCGTAAGTTGTAACGCGTGTCTAATACCTACGCGGTGGTATGTGTGTGTTTGCGTGGCATATGGACGGCCGAGGCGAGTTTTGGGCTCTTTTTCGGCTTTTTACCTAATTGTTGACGAGTTTTACAAACTGAGCGATAACTCGGTCTCCATTTATCGGAATTAAGTTCCGTAAGTTATAACGCATGTCTAATACCTACGCGGTGCTATTTGTGTGTTTGCGTGGCGTTTGGACGGCCGAGGCAGGTTATGGGCTCTTTTTCTTCTTTTTTTTTGCCTAAGTGTTGGCAAGTTTTGCAAACTGGGAGATAACTCGACCTCCGTATGTCAAAATTGAGTCCCGTAAGTTGTAACACATGTCTAGTACCTACGCGGTGCTATGTGTGTGTTTTCATGGCGTTAGATCTAATCGATAAAGGTGTTTTAGCCTCTATTTTGGCTTTTTGCAAAAAGTGTTGGCGAGTTTTGCAAGCCCGACGATAAGTCGGCCTCCGTATATAGGAATCGAGTCCCGTAAGTTGTAACGCGTGTCTAATACCTACGCGGTGCTATGTGTATGTTTGCTTGGTGTTTGGATAGTCGAGGCAGGTTTGTGGCTTTTTTCGGCTTTTTGCTTAAGTGTTGGCGAGTTTTACAAACTGGACAATAAATTGGCCTCCGTATATCATAATCGAGTCCCATAAGTTGTGACGCGTGTCTAAAACCTACGTGGTGCTATGTGTGTGTTTGCGTGGCGTTTGGACGGCTGAGGCAGGTTTTGGGTTCTTTTTTGGCTTTTTGCCTAAGTGTTGACGAGTTTTACAAACTGGGCGATAACTCGGCCGTCGTATGTCGGAATTGAGTCCCGGAAGTTGTGACGCATGTCTTATACCTACGCTGTGCTATGTGTGTGATTGGGTGGCGCTTGGACGGCCGAGACGGGGTTTGGGCTCTTTTTTGGCTTTTTGCCTCAGTGTTGGCGATTTTTCAAATTGGGCGATAACTCGACCTCCGTATGTCAAAATCGAGTACCGTAAATTGTAATGCGTGGTTAATACCTACGCGGTGCTATGTATGTGTTTGTGTGGTATCTGGACGGCCGTAACGGGTTATGGACTCTTTTTCGGCTTTTTCCTAAGCGTTGTCGAGATTTGCAAACTGGGCGATAACTTGGCCTCCGTATATCGGAATCGAGTTCCGTAAGTTATAACGCATGTATAATACCTATGCGGTGCTATGTGTGTGTTTGCGTGGTGTTTGGATGGCTGAGGCGGGTTATGGGCTTTTCTCGATTTTTTACCTAAGTGTTGGTGAGTTTTGCAAACTAGGCGATAACTCGGTCTCCGTATGTCGGAATCGAGTCCCGTAAGTTATAATGCGTGTCTAATACCTAGGCGGTGCTATGTGCGTGTTTGCATGGCATTTGGACGGCCGAGGCGGGTTTTGGGCTCTTTTTCGGCTTTTTGCCTAATTGTTGGCGAGTTTTGCAAACTGGACAATAACTCGGCCTCCGTATGTTGGAATCGAGTCCCGTAAGTTGTAACGTGTGTCTAATACCTACGCGATACTATGTGTGTGTTTGTGTGGCATTTGGACAGTCGAGCCAGGTTTGGGGCTCTTTTTCGGCTCTTTGCTTAAGTGTTGACGAGTTTTGCAAACTGGACAATAACTCGGCCTCCGTATATCGGAATCGAGTCCCGTAAGTTGTAACGCGTGTCTAATACCTACGCGGTGTTATGTGTGTGTTTGCGTTGCATTTGGATGGCCGAGGCGGGTTATGGACTTTTTTCGTCTTTTTGCCTAAGTGTTGGCGAGATTTGCAAACTCGACGATAACTAGGCCTCCGTATATCGAAATCGAGTTCCGTAAGTTATAACGCATGTCTAATACATACGCGGTGCTATGTGTATTTTTACGTGGAGTTTGGACGACCAAAGAGCGCGTTATGGGCTCTTTTCGGTTTTTGCCTAAGTATTTTCGAAGTTTTACAAACCGACCGATAACTCGACCTCCATATGTCGGAATCGAATCCCGTATGTTGTAACGTGTCTCAATAACCTGGCGGTGCTATGTGTGTGTTTGCATGACGTTTGGACTGGCCGTCTGAGTTTTGGCCACTTCTTTCGCTTTTTGTCTAAGTGTTGGCGAGTTTTGCAAACTGGACGATAACTCGGCCTCTATATGTCAGAATCGAGTCTCGTAAGTTGTAACGTGTGTCTAATACCTACGCATTGCTATGTGTGTGTTTGCATGGCGTTTAGACAGTCGAGGCAGTTTTGGGGCTCTTTTTGGCTTTTTTCTTAAATGTTGGCGAGTTTTGCAAACTGGACAATAACTTTCGGCCTCAGATATATCGAATTGAGTCCCGTAAGTTGTGGCGCGTGGTCTATAACCCACGTGGTGCTATATGTGTGTTTGCGTGGCGTTTGGACGACCGGAGGCGTGTTTTGGGATCTTTTCGACTTTTTGCCTAAGTGTTGGCGAGTTTTGCAAACTGGACGATAACTCGGCCTCCGTATGTCGGAATCGAGTTCCGTAAGTTGTAACACGTGTCTAATACCTATGCGATGCTAGGTGTGTTTGCGTGGCGTTTGGACGGCTGAGGCGGGTTATGGGCTCTTTTCGACTTTTGCCTAAGTGTTGGCGAGTTTTGCAAACTGGGCGATAACTCGGCCTCCGTATGTCGGAATCGAGTCCCGTAAGTTGTAACGCGTGTCTAATACCTACGTGGTGTTATGTGTGTGTTTGCGTTGCGTTTGGATGGCCGAGGCGGGTTTTGGTCTCTTTTTCGGCTTTTTACCTAAGTGTTGGCGACTTTTTGCAAACTGGACGATAACTAGTCCTCCGTATGTCGGAATTGAGTCCCGTAAGTTGTAACGCGTGTCTAATACCTACGCAGTGCTATGTGTCTTTTTGCGTGGCGTTTGGACGGCTGAGGCAAGTTTTGGGCTCTTTTTTGGCTGTTTGTCTAAGTGTTGATGAGTTTTGCAAACTGGACAATAACTCGACCTCCGTATATCGGAATTACTTCCGTAAGTTGTGACGCGTGTCTAATACCTACACGGTGCTATGTGTGTGTTTGCGTGGCATTTGGACGGCCGAAGCGGGTTATGGGCTATTTTTCGATTTTTTGTCTAAGTGTTAGCGAGTTTTGCAAACTGGATGATAACTTGGCCTCCGTATGTCAGAATTGAGTCTCGTAAGTTGTAACACGTGTCTAATACCTACGCGGTGCTATGTATATATTTGTTTGGCGTTTGGACGGCCGAGTAAGGTTTAGGGCTATTTTTGGCTTTTTGCCTAAGTGTTGGCGAGTTTTACAAACTAGGCGATAACTCGGCCTCCGTATATCAAAATCGAGTTCCGTAAGTTATAACGCATGTCTAATACATACGCGGTGCTATGTGTATGTTTACGTGGAGTTTGGATGACCGAGGCGGGTTATGGGCTCTTTTTCGGTTTTTTGCCTAGGTATTTTCGAGTTTTACAAACTGACCGATAACTCGACCTCCATATGTCGGAATCGAGTCCGGTATGTTGTAACGCGTGTCTAATAACTACGCGGTGCTATGTGTATGTTTGCATGACGTTTGGACGGCCGATACGGGTTTTGGCCACTTCTTAAGCTTTTTATCTAAGTGTTGGCGAGTTTTGCAAACTGGACGATAACTCGGCCTCCATATGTCAGAATCGAGTCTCGTAAGTTGTAACGTGTGTCTAATACCTACGCGTTGCTATGTGTATGTTTGCATGGCGTTTAGGACGGTAGAGGCGGTGTTTGGGGTGTTTTTGGCTTTTTCTTAAGCTGTTGGCGAGTTTTACAAACCGGACAATAACTCGACCTCCGTGATATCGGAATTGAGTCCCGTAAGTTGTGGGGCGTCTACATAACCCACGTGGTGCTATGTGTGTGTTTGCGTGGCGTTTGGACGACCGAGGCGTGTTTTGGGCTCTTTTTCGACTTTTTGCCTAAGTGTTGGCGAAGTTTTGGTAAACCGGACGATAACTCTCGGCCTCGTATGTCGGAATCGAGTTCCGTAAGTTGTAACATCGATGTTCAATACCGGCGCGTGCTAGGTGTGTTTGCGTGGCATTTGGACTACCGAGGCGGGTTATGGGCTCTTTTCGACTTTTGCCTAAGTGTTGGCGAAGTTTTGCAACCTGGCGATATAACTCGGCCTCCGTATGCCGGAATCGAGTCCCGTAAGTTATAACGCGTGCGGTCAATACCCACGGCGGTGTTATGTGTGTGTTTGCGTTGCGTTTGGATGGCCGAGGCGGGTTTTGGTCTCTTTTTCGCTTTTTACCTAAGTGTTGGCGAAGTTTTTGCAACCGGACGATAACTAGTCCTCCGTGTATGCCTGAATTGAGTCCCGTAAGTTGTAACGCGTGTCTAATACCTACGCAGTGCTATGTGTCTGTTTGCGTGGCATTTGGACGGCTGAGGCAAGTTTTGGGCTCTTTTTTGGCTGTTTGTCTAAGTGTTGGTGAGTTTTACAAACTGGACAATAACTCGGCCTCCGTATATTGGAATTACTCACGTAAGTTGTGACGCGTGTCTAATACCTACCCGGTGCTATGTGTGTGTTTGCGTGGCATTTGGACGGCCGAAGCGGGTTATGGGCTATTTTTCGATTTTTTGCCTAAGTGTTAGCAAGTTTTGCAAACTGGACGATAACTCGGCCTCCGTATGTCAGAATCGAGTCTCGTAAGTTGTAACACGTGTCTAATACCTACGCGGTGCTATGTATATATTTGTTTGGCGTTTCGACGGCCGAGTAGGGTTTAGGGCTCTTTTTGGCTTTTTGCCTAAGTGTTGGCGAGTTTTACAAACTAGGCGATAACTCGGCCTCCGTATATCGAAATTGACTCCCGTAAGCTGTAACGCGAGCCTAACACCTATGCGGTGCTATATGTGTGTTTGCGTGCCATCTGAACGGCCGAGGCGGGTTATGGGCTCTTTTTAGGCTTTTTGCCTAAGTGTTGGCGAGATTTGCAAACTGGACGATAACTCGGCCTCCGTATATCGGAATCGATTTCCGTAAGTTATAACGCATGTCTAATACATACGCGGGGTTATGTGTGTGTTTAGGTGGAGTTTGGACGGCCGAGGCAGGTTATGGGATCTTTTTTGATTTTTTGCCTAGGTGTTTTCGAGTTTTGCAAACTGGTCGATAACTCGGCCTACGTATGTCGGAATCGAGTCCCGTAAATTGTAACGCGTGTCTAATACCTACGCGGTGCTATGTGTGTATTTACATGGAGTTTGGACGGCCGAGGCGGGTTTAGGGCCCTTTTTGGCTTTTTGCCTAAGTGTTGGCAAGTTTTACAAACTAGGTAATAACTCGGCCTTCGTATGTCGAGATCGAGTCTCGTAAGTTGTAACGCGTGTCTAATACCTACGCGGTGCTATGTGTGTGTTTTCATGGCATTTGGACGGCCGAGGCGGGTTTTGGACTTTTTTTTGACTTTTTGTCTATGTGTTGGCGAGTTTTGCAAACTAGACGATAACTCGGCCTCCGTATGTAACGCATGCCTAATACCTACGCGGTGCTATATGTGTGTTTACAAGGTATTTAGACAGTCGAGGCAGGTTTGGGGCTCTTTTTTGGCTTTTTTCTTAAGTGTTGACGAGTTTTGCAAACTGGACAATAACTTGGCCTCCGTATATCGGAATCGAGTCCCGTAAGTTGTGGCACGTGTCTAAATCCTACGTGGTGCTATGTGTGTGTTTGCGTCGCGTTTGGACGACTGAGGCGGGTTTTGAGTTCTTTTTTGGCTTTTTGCCCAAGTGTTGACGAGTTTTGTAAATTGGGCGATAACTCAGCCTTCGTATGTCGGAATCGAGTCACGTAAGTTGTGACGCGTGTCTAATACATAACTGGTGCTAATTGTGTGTTTGTGTGGTGCTTGGACTGCTGAAGCGGGTTTTGGGATCTTTTTCGGCTTTTTTTCCTAAGTGTTGGCGAGTTTTGCAAACTGGGCAATAACTCGACCTCCGTATGTCAAAATCGAGTCCCGTAAGTTGTAACGCGTGTCTAATACCTACGCAGTGCTATGTGTTTGTTTGCGTGGCATTTGGCCGGCCGAGGCGGGTTTTGGGCTCTTTTTCGGCTTTTTGCCTAAGTGTTGGCAAGATTTTCAAACTGGGCGATAACTCGGCCTCCGTATATCGGAATCGAGTTTCGTAAGTTTTAACGCGTGTCTAATACCTACGCTGTGCTATGTGTGTGTTTGTGTGGCGTTTAAACGGCTGAGGCGGGTTTTGGGATCTTTTTCGCTTTTTTGCCTAAGTGTTGGCGAAGTTTTCCAAAGCTGGCAATAACTCGACCTCCAGATGTCAAAATCGAGTCCCGTAAGTTTTAACGTTGTTCAATACTACACGCGGTGCTATGTGTGTGTGTTTGCGTGGCATCCGGACGGAAGAGGCGGGAGTGTTGGTGAGATTTGCAAATTGGGCGATAACTCGGCCTCCGTATATCGGAATCGAGTTTCGTAAGTTATAACGCATGTATAATACCTACGCTGTGCTATGTGTGTGTTTGCGTGGCGTTTGAAGCAGTAGAGGCGGGTTATGGGCTCTTTTTTGGTTTTTGCCTAAGTGTTGGCTAGTTTTGCAAACTGGGCGATAACTCGGCCTCCGTATGTCAGAATCGATTCCCGTAACTTGTAGCACGTGTCTAATACCTACGCGGTGGTTTGTGTGTGTTTGCATGGCGTTTGGACGGCCGAGGCGGGTTTTGGGCTCTTTTTTGACTTTTTGTCTAAGTGTTGGCGAGTTTTGCAAACTGGACGATAACTCGGCCTCCATATGTCAAAATCGAGTCCCGTAAGTTGTAACACGTGTCTAATACCTACGCGGTGTTATGTGTGTATTTGCGTGGCGATTGGACAGTCGAGCCAGGTTTGAGGCTCTTTTTCGGCTTTTTGCTTAAATGTTGGCGAGTTTGCAAACTGGACAATAACTCGGCCTCCATATATCAGAATTGAGTCCCGTAAGTTGTGACGCATGTATAATACCTACGCGGTGCTATGTGTGTATTTGTGTGGTGTTTGGACGGCCGAGGCGGGTTTTGGGTTTTTTTTGGCTTTTTGCCTAAGTGTTGACGAATTTTACAAACTGGGCGATAACTCGGCCTCCGTACGTCAGGATCGATACCCGTAAGTTGTAACGTGTGTCTAATCCTACGCTGTGCTATGTTCGTGTTTGCGTGGTGTTTGAACGGCCGAGGCAGGTTATGGGCTCTTTTTCGGTTTTTTGCCTATGTGTTGGCGAATTTTGCAAACTGGGCGATAACTCGGCCTCCGTGTGTTGGAATCGAGTCTCGTAAGTTGTAACGCGTTTCTAATACCTACGCGGTGTTATGTGTGTGTTTGTGTGGCGTTTGGACGGCCGAGACGGGTTTTGGACTCTTTTTTGGCTTTTTACATAAGTGTTGGCGAGTTATTGCAAACTGGGCGATAACTCGTCCTCCGTATGTCGGAATTGAGTCCCGTAAGTTGTAACACGTGTCTAATACCTAAGCGGTGCTATATGTGTGTTTGCATGGCGTTTGGACGGCTGAGGTGGGTTTTGGCTCTTTTTCGGCTTTTTGCCTAAATGTTGTCGAGTTTTTACAAACTAGGCAAAAACTCGACCTCCGTAAGTCAAAATTGACTCACGTAAGTTGTCACACGAGCCTAACACCTATGAGGTGCTATCTGTGTGTTTGCGTGCCATATAGACGGCCGAGGCGGGTTATGGGCTCTTTTTCAACTTTTTGCCTTAGTGTTAACGAGATTTACAAACTGGGCGATAACTCGACCTCCGTATATCGAAATCGAGTTCCGTAAGTTATAACGCATGTATAATACCTACGCGGTGCTATATGTGTGTTTGTGTGGCGTTTGAATTGCCGAGGCGAATAATAGGCTCTTTTTTTGGTTTTTGCCTAAGTGTTGGCGAGTTTTGCAAACTGGGCGATAACTCGGCCTCCATATGTCGGGATCGATACCCGTAAGTTGTAACGCGTGTTTAATACCTACACGGTGCTATGTGTGTGTTTGCATGGCGTTTGGACGTCTGAGGCGGGTTATGGGCTCTTTTCGACTTTTTGCCTAAGTGTTGGCGAGTTTTACAAACTGGGCGATAACTCGGCCTCCGTATGTCAGAATCGAGTTCCGTAAGTTATAACGCATGTCTAATACATACGCGGTGCTATGTGTATGTTTACGTAGAGTTTGGACGGCCGAGGCGGGTTATGGGCTCTTTTTCGGTTTTTTGCCTAAGTATTTTCGAGTTTTACAAACTTACCGATAACTCGACCTCCATATGTCGGAATCGAGTCCCGTATGTTGTAATGCGTGTCTAATAACTACGCGGTGCTATATGTGTGTTTGCATGGCGTTTGGACGGCCGAGGCGGGTTTTGGCCTCTTTTTTGGCTTTTTGTCTAAATATTGGCGAGTTTTTTAAACTTGACGATAACTCGGCCTCCGTATGTTGTAATCGAGTCTCGTAAGTTGTAACGCGTGTCTAATACCTACGCCATACTATGTGTGTGTTTAAATGGCGTTTAGACAGTCGAGGCAGGTTTGGGGCTCTTTTTTCGGCTTTTTTCTTAAGTGTTTGCAAGTTTTGCAAACTGGACAATAACTCGGCCTCCGTATATCGGAATTGAGTCCCGTAAGTTGTGGCGCGTGTCTATAACCTACGTGGTGCTATGTGTGTGTTTGCGTGGCGTTTGGACGACTGAGACGTGTTTTGGGCTCTTTTTCGACTTTTTGCCTAAGTGTTGGCGAGTTTTGCAAACTGGACGATAACTCGGCCTCCGTATGTCAGAATCGAGTTCCGTAAGTTGTAACACGTGTCTAATACCTATGCGGTGCTAGGTGTGTTTGCGTGGCGTTTGGACGGCTGAGGCGGGTTATGGGCTCTTTTTGACTTTTGCCTAAGTGTTGGCGAGTTTTTCAAACTGGGCGATAACTCGGCCTCCGTATGTCGGAATCGAGTCCCGTAAGTTGTAACGCGTGTCTAATACCTACGCGGTGTTATGTGTGTGTTTGTGTTGCGTTTGGATGGCTGAGGCGGGTTTTGGTCTCTTTTTCGGCTTTTTACCTAAGTCTTGGCGAGTTTTTTCAAACTGGACAATAACTCGTCCTCCGTATGTCAGAATTGAGTCCCGTAAGTTGTAACGCGTGTCTAATACCTACGCAGTGCTATGTGTCTTTTTGCGTGACATTTGGACGGCTGAGGCAAGTTTTGGACTCTTTTTTGGCTGTTTATCTAAGTGTTGGTGAGTTTTGCAAACTGGACAATAACTCGGCCTCCGTATATCAGAATTGACTCCCGTAAGTTGTGATGTGTGTCTAATACCTACCCGGTGCTATGTGTGTGTTTGCGTGGCATTTGGACGGTCGAAGCGGGTTATGGGCTGTTTTTCGATTTTTTGCCTATATGTTAGCGAGTTTTGCAAACTGGACGATAACTCGGCCTCCGTATGTCAGAATCGAGTCTCGTAAGTTGTAACACGTGTCTAATACCTACGCGGTGCTATGTGTATATTTGTTTGGCGTTTGGACGGCCGAGTAGGGTTTAGGGCCCTTTTTGACTTTTTGCCTAAGTGTTGGCGAGTTTAACAAACTAGGCAATAACTCGACCTCCGTAAGTCAAAATCGACTCCGAAGGTGTAACGTATGAAGCTCAACACCTATGCGGTGCTATATGTGTGTTGCGTACCATCCGAAGCAATGAGGCGGGTTATGGGCTCTTTTAGGCTTTTTGCCTAAGTGTTGGCAAGATTTGCAAAGCTGGCGATAACTCGCCTCCGTGATATCGGAATCGATTTCGTAAGTTATAACGCATGTTCAATACATACGCGGTGCTATGTGTGTGTTTAGGTGGAGTTTGGACGGCCGAGGCGGGTTATGGGCTCTTTTTTGGTCTTTTGCCTAAGTGTTTTCGAGTTTTGCAAACAGGCCAATAACTCGGCCTACGTATGTCGGAATCGAGTCCCGTAAGTAGTAACGCGTGTCTAATACCTATGCGGTGCTATGTGTGTATTTACATGGCGTTTGGATGGCCGAGGCGGGTTTTGGCCTCTTTTTTGGCTTTTTGTCTAAGTGTTGGCGAGTTTTGCAAACTGGACGATAACTCGGCTTCCGTATGTCGGAATCGAGTCTCGTAAGTTGTAACACGTGTTTAATACTTACGCGGTTCTATGTGTGTGTTTGCATGGCGTTTAGACAGTCGAGGCAGGTTTGGCGCTCTTTTTTGTCTTTTTGTCTAAGTGTTGGCGAGTTTTGCAAACTGGATGATAACTCGGCCTCCGTATGTCGAAATCGAGTCTCGTAAAGTGTAACGCGTGTCTAATACCTACGTGGTGCTATGTGTGTGTTTCCATGGCGTTTAGACAATCGAGGCAGGTTTGGGGTCTTTTTTGGCTTTTTTCTTAAGTGTTGACGAGTTTTGCAAACTGGACAATAACTCGGCCTCCGTATATCGGAATCGAGTCCCGTAAGTTGTAGCACGTGTCTAAAACCTACGTGGTGCTATGTGTGTGTTTTCGTGGCGTTTGGACGACTGAGGCGTGTTTGGGTTATTTTTTGGCTTTTTGCCTAAGTGTTTACGAGTTTTGCAAACTGGGCGATAACTCGGCCTTCGTATGTCGGAATCAAGTCCCGTAAGTTGTGACGCGTGTCTAATACCTAACCGATGCTAATTGTGTGTTTGTGAGGCGCTTGGACGGTCGAGGCGGGTTTTGGGATCTTTTTCGGCTTTTTGCCTAATTATTGGCGAGTTTTGCAAACTAGGCAATAACTCGACCTCCGTATGTCAAAATCGAGTCTCGTACATTATAACGCGTGTCTAATACCTACGCGGTGCTATGTATGTGTTTGCGTGGCATCTGGATGGCCGAGGAGGGTTATGGGCTCTTTTTCAGCTTTTTGCCTAAGTATTGGCAAGATTTGCAAGCAGGGCGATAACTCGGCCTCCGTATATCGGAATCGAGTTTCGTAAGTTATAACACATTTATAATACCTACGCTGTGCTATGTGTGTGTTTGCATAACGTTTGAACGGTCGAGGCGGGTTATGGGCTATTTTTTGTTTTCTTGTTTAAGTGTTGGCGAGTTTTGCAAACTGGGCGATAACACGGCCTCTGTATGTCGGAATCGAGTCCCGTAAGTTGTAGCGCGTGTCTAATACCTACACGGTACTATGTGTGTGTTTGTATGGCGTTTGGACGGCCGAGGCGGGTTTTGGGCTCTTTTTCGACTTTTTGCCTAAGTGTTAGCGAATTTTGCAAACTGGACGATAAGTCGGCCTCCGTATGTCAGAATCGAGTCCCATAAGTTGTAACACATGTCTAATACCTACGCGGTGCTATGTGTGGGTTTGCATGGCGTTTAGACAGGCGAGGCAGGTTTTGGACTCTTTTTCAGCTTTTTGCTTAAGTGTTGGCGAGTTTTGCAAACTGGACAATAACTCGGCCTCCGTATATCGGAATCGAGTCCCGTAAGTTGTGGCAGGTGTCTTAAACCTACATGGTGATATGTGTGTATTTGAGTGGTGTTTGGACGGCTGAGGCGGGTTTTGGGTTCTTTTTTGGCTTTTTGCCTAAGTGTTGACGAGTTTTGTAAACTGGGCGATAACTAGGCCTTCGTATATCGGAATCGATTCCCGTAAGTTGTGACGCGTGTCTAATACTTATGCGGTGCTATGTGTGTGTTTGTGTGGCGCTTGGACGGCTGAGACGGGTTTTGGGCTCTTTTTCGGCTTTTTGCCTAAGTGTTGGCGAGTTTTGCAAACTGGGCAATAACTCGACCTCTGTATGTCAAAATTGAGTCCCGGAAGTTGTAATGTATGTCTACTACCTACACGGTGCTATGTGTATGTTTTTGCGTAGCATCTGGGACGGTAGAGTGAGTTATGGACACTTTTTGGCTTTTTGCCTAAGTGTTGGTGAGATTTGCAAACTGGGCGATAACTCGGCCTCCGTATATCGGAATCGAGTCCCGTAAATTGAGACGCGTGTCTAATACTTACGCGGTGCAATGTGTGTGTTTGTGTGGCGTTTGTACGGCCGAGGTGGATTTTGGGCTTTTTTCAGCTTTTTGTCTAAGTGTTGGCGAGTTTTCCAAACTGGGAGATAACTTGGTCTCCGTATATCGGAATCGAGTCCCGTAAGTTGTAACATGTGTGTAATACCTACTCGGTGCTATGTATGGGTTTGCATGGCGTTTGGACGGCCGAAGCGGGTTATGGGTTCTTTTTCGGCTTTTTGCCTATGTGTTGGCGAGTTTTGCAAACTGGGCGATAACTCAGCCTCCGTATGTCGAAATCGAGTCCTGTAAGTTTTAACGCATGTCTAATAACTACGCGGTGCTATGTGTATGTTTGCGTAGCGTTTGGACGGTCGAGTCGGATTTTGGGCCCTTTTTCGGCTTTTTGCCTAAGTATTGGCGAGTTTTACAAACTAGGCGATAACTCGACCTCCGTACGTCAAAATCGAGTCCCGTAAGTTGTAACCCGTGTCTAATACCTACGCGGTGCTATGTGTTTGTTTGCGTGGCATCTGGACGGCCGAAGCGGGTTTTGGGCTCTGTTTTGACTTTTTGCCTAAGTGTTGGCGAGTTTTGCAACCGGACCATAACTCGCCTTCAGATGTCGAGAATCAAGTCCCGTAAGTTGTAACGCGTGTTCTAATACCTCTACGGTGCTATGTGTGTGTGTTTGCGTGGCATCTGGACGGCCGAGGCGAGTATTGGGCTCTTTTTCGGCTTTTTGCCTAATTATTGGCGAGGTTTACAAACTGGGCGATAACTCGGTCTCCGTATATCGGAATCGAGTTCCGTAAGTTATAACGCATGTGTAATACCTACGCGGTGTTATTTGTGAGTTTGCGCGGCGTTTGGACGGCCGAGGCGAGTTATCGGCTCTTTTTCTTTCTTTTTTGCCTAAGTGTTGGCGTGTTTTGCAAACTGGGCGAAAACTCGCCCTCTGTATGTCAGAATTATGCCCCATAAGTTGTAACACATGTCTAACACCTACGCGGTGCTATGTGTGTGTTTTCATGGCGTTTGGACGAACGAGGCGGGTTTTGGCCACTTTTTTAGCTTTTTGCCAAAGTGTTGGCGAGTTTTGCAAACTAGACGATAACTCGACCTCTGTATTTTCGAATCGAGTCCCGTAAGTTGTAACGCGTGTCTAATACCTATGCGGTGCTATGTGTATGTTTGCGTAGCGTTTGGACAGTTAAGGCAGGTTTGGGGCTCTTTTTCAGCTTTTTGCTTAAGTGTTTGCGAGTTTTGCAAACTGGACAATAACTTGGCCTCCGTATATCGGAATTTAGTCACGTAAGTTGTGACTCGTGTCTAAAACCTACGTGGTGCTATGAGTGTGTTTGTGTGGCATTTGAACGGCTGAGGCGGGTTTTGGGTTCTTTTTTGCTTTTGCCTAAGTGTTGACGAGTTTTGCAAATTGGGCGATAACTTTCGACCTCCGTATATCAAAATCGAGTCCCATAAGTTGTAACGCGTGTCTAATACTTACGCGATGCTATGTGTGTGTTTGCGTGGCATCTGGACGGCCGAGGCGGGTTTTGGGCTTTTTTCGGCTTTTTGCCAAAGTATTGCGAGTTTTACAAACTGGACGATAACTCGGCCTTCGTATGTCGGAATCGAGTCCCGTAAGTTGTAACGCGTGTCTAATACCTACGCGGTGGTATGTGTGTGTTTGCGTGGCATATGGACGGCCGAGGCAAGTTTTGGGCTCTTTTTTGGCTTTTTACCTAATTGTTGGCGAGTTTTAAAAACTCGGCGATATCTCGGCCTCTATTTATCGGAATCAAGTTCCGTAAGTTATAACGCATGTCTAATACCTACGCGATACTATTTATGTGTTTGCGTGGCATTTGGACAGCCGAGGCGGGTTATGGGCTCTTTTTCTTTCTTTTTTTTGCTTAAGTGTTGGCAAATTTTGCAAACTGGGCGATAACTCGGCCTCCGTATGTCGAAATTGAGTCCCGTAAGTTGTAACACATGTCTAATACCTACGCGGTGCTATGTGTGTTTTCATGGCGTTTGGCGAGTTTTGCAAACTGACGATAAGTCGGCCTCCGTATATTGGAATCGAGTCCCGTAAATTGTAACGCGTGTCTAATACCTACACGGTACTATGTGTATGTTTGCATGGTGTTTGGATAGTCGAGGCAGGTTTGTGGCTTTTTTCGGCTTTTTGCTTAAGTGTTGGCGAGTTTTGCAAACTGGACAATAACTCGGCCTCCGTCATATCAGAATCGAGTCCCATAAGTTGTGACGCTTGTCTAAAACCTACGTGGTGCTATGTGTGTGTGTTTGCGTGGCCTTTGGACGGGTGAGACGGGTTTGGTCTCTTTTCGGTTTTTTCCTAAGTGTTGGCGAGTTTTTCAAAATCGGCGATTACTCGACTTCTCCGTATGTCAAAATCGAGTTCCGTAAATTATAACGCGTGGTTAACACCTACACGGTGCTATGTATGTGTTTGTGTGGCATCTGGATGGCCGTGGCGGGTTATGGGCTCTTTTTCGGCTTTTTGCCTAAACGTTGTCGAGATTTGCAAACTGGGCGATAACTCGGCCTCCGTATGTCAGAATCGAGTTCCGTAAGTTATAACGCATGTATAATACCTACGCAGTGCTCTGTGTGTGTTTTGCGTGGCGTTTGGATGGCCGAGGCGGGTTATGGGCATTTCTCAGTTTAACGCATGTCTAATAACTACGCGGTGCTATGTGTATGTTTGCGTAGCGTTTGGACGGTCGAGTCGGATTTTGGGCCCTTTTTCGGCTTTTTGCCTAAGTATTGGCGAGTTTTACAAACTAGGCGATAACTCGACCTCCGTACGTCAAAATCGAGTCCCGTAAGTTGTAACCCGTGTCTAATACCTACGCGGTGCTATGTGTTTGTTTGCGTGGCATCTGGACGGCCGAAGCGGGTTTTGGGCTCTGTTTTGACTTTTTGCCTAAGTGTTGGCGAGTTTTGCAAACTGGACCATAACTCGGCCTTCGTATGTCAGAATCAAGTCCCGTAAGTTGTAACGCGTGTCTAATACCTACGCGGTGCTATGTGTGTGTTTGCGTGGCATCTGGACGGCCGAGGCGAGTATTGGGCTCTTTTTCGGCTTTTTGCCTAATTATTGGCGAGGTTTACAAACTGGGCGATAACTCGGTCTCCGTATATCGGAATCGAGTTCCGTAAGTTATAACGCATGTGTAATACCTACGCGGTGTTATTTGTGAGTTTGCGCGGCGTTTGGACGGCCGAGGCGAGTTATCGGCTCTTTTTCTTTCTTTTTTGCCTAAGTGTTGGCGTGTTTTGCAACCTGGCGGCTTCATCTCTGATGTCGTAATTATGCCCCATAAGTTGTAACACATGTCTAACACCTACGCGGTGCTATGTGTGTGTTTTCATGGCGTTTGGACGAACGAGGCGGGTTTTGGCCACTTTTTTAGCTTTTTGCCAAAGTGTTGGCGAGTTTTGCAAACTAGACGATAACTCGACCTCTGTATTTTCGAATCGAGTCCCGTAAGTTGTAACGCGTGTCTAATACCTATGCGGTGCTATGTGTATGTTTGCGTAGCGTTTGGACAGTTAAGGCAGGTTTGGGGCTCTTTTTCAGCTTTTTGCTTAAGTGTTTGCGAGTTTTGCAAACTGGACAATAACTTGGCCTCCGTATATCGGAATTTAGTCACGTAAGTTGTGACTCGTGTCTAAAACCTACGTGGTGCTATGAGTGTGTTTGTGTGGCATTTGAACGGCTGAGGCGGGTTTTGGGTTCTTTTTTTGCTTTTTGCCTAAGTGTTGACGAGTTTTGCAAATTGGGCGATAACTCGACCTCCGTATGTCAAAATCGAGTCCCATAAGTTGTAACGCGTGTCTAATACTTACGCGATGCTATGTGTGTGTTTGCGTGGCATCTGGACGGCCGAGGCGGGTTTTGGGCTTTTTTCGGCTTTTTGCCAAAGTATTGCGAGTTTTCTAAACCGGACGATAACTTCGCCTTCGTATGTATGGAATCGAGTCCCGTAAGTTGTAACGCGTGTCTAATACCTACGCGGTGGTATGTGTGTGTTTGCGTGGCATATGGACGGCCGAGGCAAGTTTTGGGCTCTTTTTTGGCTTTTTACCTAATTGTTGGCGAGTTTTAAAAACTCGGCGATATCTCGGCCTCTATTTATCGGAATCAAGTTCCGTAAGTTATAACGCATGTCTAATACCTACGCGATACTATTTATGTGTTTGCGTGGCATTTGATGGACAGCCGAGGCGGGTTATGGGCTCTTTTTCTTTCTTTTTTTTGCTTAAGTGTTGGCAAATTTTGCAAACTGGGCGATAACTCGGCCTCCGTATGTCGAAATTGAGTCCCGTAAGTTGTAACACATGTCTAATACCTACGCGGTGCTATGTGTGTTTTCATGGCGTTTGGCGAGTTTTGCAAACTGACGATAAGTCGGCCTCCGTATATTGGAATCGAGTCCCGTAAATTGTAACGCGTGTCTAATACCTACACGGTACTATGTGTATGTTTGCATGGTGTTTGGATAGTCGAGGCAGGTTTGTGGCTTTTTTCGGCTTTTTGCTTAAGTGTTGGCGAGTTTTGCAAACTGGACAATAACTCGGCCTCCGCATATCAGAATCGAGTCCCATAAGTTGTGACGCTTGTCTAAAACCTACGTGGTGCTATGTGTGTGTTTGCGTGGCCTTTGGACGGCTGAGACGGGGTTTGGTCTCTTTTTCGGTCTTTTTTCCTAAGTGTTGGCGAGTTTTTCAAAATCGGCGATTACTCGACCTCCGTATGTCAAAATCGAGTTCCGTAAATTATAACGCGTGGTTAACACCTACACGGTGCTATGTATGTGTTTGTGTGGCATCTGGATGGCCGTGGCGGGTTATGGGCTCTTTTTCGGCTTTTTGCCTAAACGTTGTCGAGATTTGCAAACTGGGCGATAACTCGGCCTCCGTATGTCAGAATCGAGTTCCGTAAGTTATAACGCATGTATAATACCTACGCAGTGCTCTGTGTGTGTTTTGCGTGGCGTTTGGATGGCCGAGGCGGGTTATGGGCATTTCTCAGTTTTTTGTCTAAGTGTTGGTGAGTTTTGCAAACTGGGCGATAACTCGGTCTCCGTTTGTCGGAATCGAGTCCCGTAAGTTATAATGTGTGTCTAATACCTAGGCGGTGCTATGTGCGTGTTTGCATGGCGTTTGGACGGCCGAGGCTGGTTTTGGGCTCTTTTTCGGCTTTTTGCCTAAGTGTTGGCGAGTTTTGCAAACTGGACGATAACTCGGCCTCCGTATGTCGGAATCGAGTCCCGTAGTTGTAACGCGTGTCTAATATCTACACGATGCTATGTTTGTGTTTGTGTGGCATTTGGACAGTCGAGCCAGGTTTGGGGCTCTTTTTCGGCTTTTTGCTTAAGTGTTGACGAGTTTTGCAAACTGGACAATAACTCGGCCTCCGTATATCGGAATCGAGTCCTGTAAGTTGTGACACGTGTCTAAAACCTACGTGGTGCTATGTGTGTGTTTGCGTGATGTTTGGACGGCCGAGGCGGGTTTTGGGTTTTTTTGGCTCTTTGCCTAAGTGTTGACTAGTTTTTCAAACTAGGCGATAACTCGGCCTTCGTATGTCGAATCGAGTCCCGTAAGTTGTGACACGTGTCTAATACCTAGGCGGTGCTATGTGCGTGTTTGCATGGCGTTTGGACGGCCAAGGCGGGTTTTGGGCTCTTTTTTGGCTTTTTGCCTAAGTGTTGGCGAGTTTTGCAAACTGGACGATAACTCGGCCTCCGTATGTTGGAATCGAGTCCCGTAAGTTGTAACGCGTGTCTAATACCTACGCGATGCTATGTGTGTGTTTGCATGGCGTTTGGATGGCCGAGGCGGGTTATAGGCTTTTCTCGGTTTTTTGCCTAAGTGTTGGTAAGTTTTGTAAACTGGGCGATAACTCGGTTTCCGTATGTCGGAATCGAGTCTCGTAAGTTATAATGCGTGTCTAATACCTAGGCGGTGCTATGTGCGTGTTTGCATGGCGTTTGAACGGCCGAGGCGGATTTTGGGCTCTTTTTCGGCTTTTTGCCTAAGTGTTGACTAGTTTTGCAAACTGGACGATAACTCGGTCTCCGTATGTTGGAATCGAGTCCCGTAAGTTGTAACGCGTGTCTAATACCTACACGATGCTATATGTGTGTTTGTGTGGAATTTGGACAGTCGAGCCAGGTTTGAGGCTCTTTTTCGGCTCTTTGCTTAAGTGTTGACGAGTTTTGCAAACTAGACAATAACTCGGCCTCCGTATATCGGAATCGAGTCCCGTAAGTTGTGGCGCGTGTCTAAAACCTACGTGGTGCTATGTGTATGTTTGCGTGACGTTTGGACGGCCGAGGCGGGTTTTGGGTTTTTTTTGGCTTTTTGCCTAAGTGTTGACTAGTTTTTCAAACTGGGCGATAACTCGGCCTTCGTATGTTGGAATTGAGTCCCGTAAGTTGTGACGCGTGTCTAATACCTAGGCAGTGCTGTGTGTGTTTGCGTGGTGCTTGGACTACCGAGGCAGGTTTTGGTCTCTTTTTTGGCTTTTTGCCAAAGTGTTAGACGATAACTCGGCCTCCGTATTTTCGAATCGAGTCCCCGTAAGTTATAACGCGTGTCTAATACCTATCATGCGTGCTATGTGTATCTTTTGCGTGGCATTTGAGACAATGAGGCGTGTTTGGGGCTCTTTTTTTGACTTTGTGCTTAAATGTTGGCGAGTTTTACAAATTGGACAATAACTTGGCATCCGTGATATCGAATTTAGTCACGTAAGTTGTGACGCGTGTCTAAACCTACGTGGTGCTATTAGTGTGATGTGACAACCCGGAAATCCGGATTGTCCAAAAATTAAGATTTAAAGAATTAGTTATTAATAAAATGAATTTTTATTAATACTATTATGTGCTATATGTTTATTAATCGTTTTATAACCTATAATGATTATTAATCGGGAGGATTCTGGTTACGAGCTAGATTGAACGAGTAACAATTTTCAAGACGAAAATAAAAGTTTTCCGGGAACAAAATATCTTCGGGGAAAAAGATGAAATAGGCACTATTCATCCGTTTCTGCTCGGAGATTTATTTTGAAATTCCGAGAAGTTATTGATTACGTAAAATCTTGAGACGTGATTGAATATTCAATAATATTTCAGTTATGGCAAAAATGAAGTTTTCGCATGCGGACTCAAAACCTAAGGGTTAGGGAAAGTGAGTTCCGAGAATGTAATGAGTACGTATAATAACTAGGGTTATTATGCGTGAGAAATCTGAGTATGATCTGAGTTATTATCTGAGTATAAGTACGAAGATTAGTCTGACGATAATCTGAATATCGCATTTAACGATATCTGAAGAGAATACGAGAATAGAATGCGTAGAATACGATTAGTCTTAATGGACTTTGAGTTCATGGACTTTGTAGAATCTAATTGGACTTAGATTAAGTCAAGCCCAATGCTTTGTGAAGTTAAGCCCAAGTAAGGCCCAAACTAAGAAAAGAAACCGCGGATCGAACCGATGGGTAAACGGATGGGTAAGAACCATTGGGGCAACCCATGGGGTGACCCATTGGGCATGTGGGCCGGCCACTTGGCCACCAAGTAAGGGTGGTGGCCAAGTTAACTTGGTGGCTAAGATGTGGAGGAGGTGGGAATAGTGATTTTAGGGGTGAAATGACTATTTTGCCCCTAACCTTGAAAATCTATAAATAGGGAGCTTAATCTCATTTGAATGGGATTTTGAAAATCCTACACTTTGAGAGAGAAAGAGAGAGAGTTCGGATGAGGGAAGAGAAGGAGAAGAAGGAAGAAAAGCTTGCTCGTGAGCAAACTTTGTCTGACGGAGGAAGATTAAAGAAGAACGGTAATCCGAACCCTAGTTTCTTCTAATATTTTCTTTAAGTTTTCTATGTTAAAAAAAACATAGCTTAATGAGAATAAGAATTAAAAGAGGTTAGTAATGATTTCATATGGTTGAAATCATAAGAAAACGAAGAAATAAGAATTTGAAATTTAGTTTATAAAATTTTAAAGGAAGTATAAGATTCGTAAGGATTTTGAGCGATCCAAATGAATCTTATGAATGAGTAGGTTAAATAAGTAAGGAATGGTGTTCTATAACATCAAATTCCAAGAAAAACTGAAATCGTAATCCAAAATATCGATTAAAAATGAAGAACGAATGAAGAACACGAAGAACACACGAAAAACGCGAAGAACACGAAGAATGTTGTTGATGGACAAATTTAAAACCATCGTAGTATAAATGTTGTTGATGGACAAGTTTAAAACCATCGCGTATAAGTTAGTTACTTATTGCTTGGTTAGGAACGTTAGAAATGTTCATGAAGAACGGATTAAAACTAAGCTATAACGAAGTTATGGCGAAAATTTTGTAAAAGAAGAACGAAAATTTGAAGGTTAGTAAATGAACTCGAACATGTAGGGTTTCATAAGAATGTAAGAGAACGTATAAAACGTGAGTCGTGGACTCAAGAACGAATGAATTCCGAGTTCGGATGACCGAATTACGGACGAACGAACAAAGAACGTTAAATGAACGAAGAATGATGATTAAGCCAATTGAATGGCATGTTAAGGGATTTAGAACAAAGTTCTGTCCGAGGGTAATCGAAGTACGTAAGATAAGGAAGAAAATGGCATTGGAACAACCTCGTTTCGAGTTATAACGAAGAAGTTATGAGATTTCGAAATCAGCGTCTCAAGCTTGTAAAAGACTTAGAAAAATTTTCTAGGTTTCATGCTCATTGCCAGAAGCTTGAGTTATGCCTTGAGGCCGACGCCGCGCTAGATGTAAAGGTGTCAAAACACACTGCAAGAGTTCACCTAAAGACGTAACCGTAGTAGTACAAAATAGCAGCATGTACCGTGTATAATCTGAAAATCTTACAGGTGTGGCGCATGGCAGTATGCTCTACTAAGAAAGGACTCATGCACATGACCGGTCAGGAAGAAGAAGAGAGAAGTAGGTCGGCGCCCATGAGAGGAGAGGAAGGGGCCGCAGTAGGCGCTTGTCACGGCAGCAGTGAGTAATGCCCGTAAGTGAGAATTTTATTTCTCAAATCTTTGGAGGATGTGCAAGAAAGAAATATGAACATAATGTTCAACTAATGTAACACTTAATCAAGTGTTTTAAACCTTTAATAAAGGTTGAACGAAAAGATTAAACAAGAATAAAAGACAAAGAATGTAGATGCGGATTCTGGAACCGATGTCAGGGGACCATGATGCGATAAACGAACGTGAGGGATTGCTATGGTTATGATTCCTTAGACGTTGGTTGACGATGTTAATGCATAACATTTTGATGTTATGACATGGCATTGAGAGATGAATGTAAAGCGTTTAGACGCTGTGAACGCAACGTTGTTGCAATGAACTATCGGTCTTAGCATACAATGATCTGTATGGCTTTGACATTAAGAAAGAATAATGAAAATGGGGTTCATGGGATGGTTAACAATTGAAAGTGATTAAAACCTTGAATAAAGGTTGAATGAGAGATTAAGAGACGAGCAACGTGAACGTTGAAGACGTAAACGATTCTCGTGAATCGTATTCGCGTTGGACGAACGTTCTAAGTATACCCTGGTTGTATGACTTAGACGTTGATGAAAGTAGTAAGTAAGATACAAATGGTATCAATAAAAACCCTTCGATCGGTGTGTGGCGCTTGGACGGCCGAGACGGGGTTTGGGCTCTTTTTCGGCTTTTTGCCTAAGTGTTGGTGAGTTTTTTAAACTGGGCGATAACTCGACCTCCGTATGTCAAAATCGAGTTCCATAAATTGTAACGCGTGGTTAATACCTACGCGGTGCTATGTATGTGTTTGTGTGGCATCTGGACGGCCGTGGCGGGTTATGGGCTCTTTTTCGGCTTTTTGCCTAAGCGTTGTCGAGATTTGCAAACTGGGCGATAACTCGGCCTCCGTATATTGGAATCGAGTTCTGTAAGTTATAACGCATGTATAATACTTACGCATGTATTAGCCACCAAGTTAACTTGGCCACCACCCTTACTTGGTGGCCAAGTGGCCGGCCCACATGCCCCATGGGTCACCCAATGGGTTGCCCCAATGGTTCTTACCCATCCGTTTACCCATCGGTTCGATCCGCGGTTTCTTTTCTTAGTTTGGGCCTTAACCCTAATTCTTATTGGGCCTTACTTGGGCTTAACTTCACAAAGCATTGGGCTTGACTTAATCCAAGTCCAATTAGATTCTACAAAGTCCATGAACTCAAAGTCCATTAAGACTAATCGTATTCTACGCATTCTATTCTCGTATTCTCGTATTCTCTTCGTATATCATTCGTACGATATTCGTATTATACGTTGTACTAAACTTCGTACTATACTCGTATAATAACTCGTATCATACTCATATTTCTCACGCATAATAACCCTAGTTATTATACGTACTCATTACATTCTCGGAACTCACTTTCCCTAACCCTTAGGTTTTGAGTCCGCATTCGAAAACTTTATTTTTGCCGTAACTGAAATATTATTGAATATTCAATCACGTCTCAAGATTTTACGTAATCAATAACTTCTCGGAATTTCAAAATAAATCTCCGAGCAGAAACAGATGAATAATGCCTATTTCGTCTTTTTCCCCGAAGATATTTTGTTCCTGGAAAACTTTTATTTTCGTCTTGAAAATTCTTACTCGTTCAATCTAGCTCGTAGCCAGAATCCTCCCGATTAATAATCATTCTAGGTTATAAAGCGATTAATAAACACATAGTATTATAATAGTATTAATAAAATTCATTTTATTAATAACTAATTCTTTAAATCTTAATTTATGGACAATCCGGATTTTCGGGTTGTCACATCACACTCATAGCACCACGTAGGTTTAGACACGCGTCACAACTTACGTGACTAAATTCCGATATACGGATGCCAAGTTATTGTCCAGTTTGCAAAACTCGCCAACACTTAAGTACAAAGCCGAAAAAGAGCACCAAACCTGCCTCGACTGTCCAAATGCCACGCAAACATACACATAGCACCGCGTAGGTATTAGAGACGCGTTAACACTTACGGGACTCGATTCGAAAATACGGAGGCCGAGTTATCGTCCAACACTTTGGCAAAAAGCCAAAAAAGAGGCCAAAACTCGCCTCGATAGTCCAAGCGCCACGCAAACACACACATAGCACCGCCTAGGTATTAGACACACGTCACAACTTACGGGACTCGATTCCGACATACGAAGGCCGAGTTATCGTCCAGTTTGAAAAACTCGTCAACACTTGGGCAAAAAGCCAAAAAAAACTCAAAACCCGCCTCGGCCGTCCAAACGTCACGCAAACACACACATAGCACCGCGTAGGTTTTAGACACGCGTCACAACTTACGGGACTCGATTCCGATATACGGAGGCCGAAAGTTATTGTCCGCTTTGCAAAACTCGTCAACACTTAAGCAAAGAGCGAAAAGAGCCCCAAACTGGCTCGATTGTCCAAATGCCACACAAACACACACATAGTATCGCGTAGGTATTAGAACTGCGTTACAACTTACGGAGTCGATTCCAACATCACGGAGGTCGAGAGTTATTGTCCGGGTTGCAAAACTCGCCAACAATTAGGCAAAAAAAGCGAAAAGAGCCCAAAACCCGCCTCGGTAGTCAAATGCCATGCAAACACGCACATAGCACCTTTAGGTATTGAACACGCATTATAACTTACGGGACTCGATTGAGCATACGGAGACCGAGTTATCGCTAGTTTGCAAAACTCACCAACACTTAGGTAAAAATCGAGAAAAGCCCATAACCCGCCTCAAACCATCCAAACACCACGCAAACACACACATATAAGACCGCATAGGTATTATACATGCGTTATAACTTACGGAACTCGATTCGATATACGGGAGGCAAGTTATCGCCCGGTTTGCAAATCTCGACAACGCTTAGGAAAAAGCCGAAAAAGAGTCCATAACCCGTTACGGCCGTCCAGATACCACACAAACACATACATAGCACCGCGTAGGTATTAACCACGCATTACAATTTACGGTACTCGATTTTGACATACGGAGGTCGAGTTATCGCCCAATTTGAAAAATCGCCAACACTGAGGCAAAAAGCCAAAAAAGAGCCCAAACCCCGTCTCGGTACCGGCCCAGCGCCACCCAATCACACACATAGCACAACAGTGGGTATAAGACATGCGTCACAACCGGGACTCAATTCCAGACATACGACGGCCGAAAGTTATCGCCCGATTTGTAAAACTCGTCAACACTTAGGCAAAAAGCGAAAAAAGACAAAAACTCCGCCTCGGTAGTCAAACGCCACGCAAACACACACATAGCACCACGTAGGTTTTTAGACACGCGTCACAACTTATGGGACTCGATTATGATATCGGAGGCCAATTTATTGTCCAGTTTGTAAAACTCGCCAACACTTAAAGCAAAAAGGCGAAAAAAGCCACAAACCTGCCTCGACTATCCAAACACCAAGCAAACATACACATAGCACCGTGTAGGTATTAGACACGCGTTACAACTTACGGGACTCGATTCCTATATACGGAGGCCGACTTATCGTCAGTTTGCAAAACTCGCCAACACTTTTGCAAAAAGCCAAAATAGAGGCCAAAACCTGCCTCGGTCGTCCTAACGCCATGAAAACACACACATAGCACCGCGTAGGTACTAGACATGTGTTACAACTTACGGGACTCAATTTTGACATACGGAGGTCGAGTTATCTCCCAGTTTGCAAAACTTGCCAACACTTAGGCAAAAAAAAAGAAGAAAAAGAGCCCATAACACCTTTCGGTAGTCAAGCGCCACTTAAACACACAAATAGCATGCCGCGCAGTATTAGACATGCGTTATAACTTACGGAACTTAATTAGATAAATGGAGACCGAGTTATACCATTTCGCTTTGTAAAACTCGTCAACAATTAGGTAAAAAGCGAAAAAGAGCCCAAAACTCGCCTCGGTGTCCATATGCCATAAACACACACATACCACCGCGTAGGTATTGAACACAGCGTTACAACTTACGGGACTCGATTACGACATACGAAGGCGAGTTATCGTCCGCTTTGTAAAACTTGCAACACTTAGGCAAAAAAAGTGAAAAAGCCAAAACCCGCCTCCGTAGTCGGATGCCACACAAACACACATATCATCAGCGTAGGTATTAGACACGCGTTACAACTTACGGGACTCGATTTTGACATAAAGAGGTCGAGTTATCGCCCAATTTATAAAACTTGTCAACACTTAGGCAAAAAGCAAAAAAAAACTCAAAACCCGCCTCAGCCGTCCAAATGCCACGCAAACACACTCATATCACCACGTAGGTTTTGGACACGAGTCACAACTTACGTGACTAAATTTCGATATACGGGACTCGATTTTGACATACGAAGGTCGAGTTATTGCCCAGTTTGCAAAACTCGCCAATACTTAGGCAAAAAAGCCGAAAAAGATCCCAAAACCCGCCTCAGCCGTCCAAGCGCCACACAAACACACAATTAGCACCAGTTAGGTATTAGACACGCGTCACAACTTACGGGACTCGATTCCTACATACGAAGGCTGAGTTATCGCGCAATTTATAAAACTCGTCAACACTTGGGCAAAAAGTTAAAAAAGAACCCAAAACCCGCCTCAGTTGTCCAAACGGCACGCAAACACACACATAGCACCACGTAGATTTTAGACACGCGCCACAACTTACGGGACTCAATTACGATATCTGAGGTAGAGTTATTGTCCAGTTCCAAAACTCGTCAACACTTAAGAAAAAAGCGAAAAGAGAGCCCCAAACCCGCCTCGATTGTCTAAAAGCCTTGCAAACATACACATAGCACCGCGTGAGGTATTAGACACACGTTACAACTTACGAGACTCGATTCTGACATACGGAGGCCGAGTTATCGTCTAGTTTGCAAAACTCGCCAACACTTAGACAAAAAGTCAAAAAAGTGGCCAAAACCCGCCTCGGCCGTCCAAATGCCATTCAAACACACACATAGCACCGCGTAAGTATTAAACACGTGTTACAACTTACGGGACTCGATTCCGACATATGGAGGCCGAGTTATCGGTCAGTTTGCAAAACTCAAAAAAACTTAGGCAAAAAATCGAAAAAGAGCACATAACCCGCCTCGGCCTTCCAAACTCCACGTAAACAAACACATAGTACCACGTAGGTATTAGACATGCGTTAAAATTTACGAAACTCGATTCCGATATACGGAGGCCGAGTTATCGCCCAGTTTGCAAATCTAGCTAACACTAAGGCAAAAAGCCGAAAAAAATCCCATAACCCGCCTCGGCCGTCCAGATGCCACGCAAACACACACATAGCACCGCATAGGTGTTAGGCTCGTGTTACAACTTATGGGAGTTATTTTTTACTTACGGAGGTCGAGTTATTGCCTAGTTTGTAAAAACTTGCCAACACTTAGGTAAAAAGCCGAAAAAAAGCCCAAAACGCACCTCAGCCATCCAAACACCATGCAAACACACACATAGAAACGCGTAAGTAATAGACACGCGTTACAACTTACGGGACTCAATTCCGACATACGGAGGACGAGTTATCGCCCAGTTTGCAAAAACTCGCCAACACTTAGGCAAAAAAATGAAAAAGAGCCCATAAAACGCCTCGACCGTTCAAACGCCACGCAAACACACACATAACACAACGTAGGTATTAGACACGCGTTACAACTTACGGGTATCGATCCTGACATACGGAGGCCGAGTTATCGCCCAGTTTGCAAAACTCGCCAACACTTAGGCAAAAAACCAAAAATGAGCCCATAATCCACCTCGGCCGTTCAAACGTCACGCAAACACATATATAGCATCGCGTAGGTATTATACATGCGTTATAACTTACGGAACTCGATTTCGATATACGGAGGCCGAGTTATCGCCCAGTTTGCAAATGTCGCCAACACTTAGGCAAAAAGCCGAAAAATAGCCCATAACCCGCATTGGCAGTCCAGATGCCACGCAAACACCCACATAGCACCGCGTAGGTATTAGACATGTGTTACAACTTACGGGACTTGATTTTGACATACGGAGGTTGAGTTATTGCCTAGTTTGCAAAACTCGTCAGCACTTAGGCAAAACGCCAAAAAAGAACCCAAAACCCGCCTCAGCTGTCCAAACACCACATAAACACACACATTGCACCACGTAAGTTTTAGACACGCGCCACAACTTACGGGACTCTATTCCGATATACGGTGGCCGAGTTATTGTCCAGTTTGCCAAACTTCGCCAACACTTAAGTAAAAATCGAAAAAGTGTCCAAAACACCGCCTCGCCTTTTTAAATGCCATGCAAACACACACATAGCACCGCGTAGGTATTGAAGCAGCGTTACAAACTTACGAGACTCGATTCCGACATACGGAGGCAAGTTATCGTCTGTTTGCAAAACTCGCCAACAATTAGGCAAAAAGCCAAAAATGAGGCCAAAACCCTCCTCGGTCATCCAAATGCCATACAAACACACACATAGCACCGCGTAGGTATTAGACACGCGTCACAACTTACGGGACTCGATTCCGACATACGAAGGCCGAGTTATCGTCCAGTTTACAAAACTCGTCAACACTTAGGCAAAAAGCCAAAAAAGAACCTAAACACGCCTCGATTCGTCAAAGCGCCACACAAAACACACACATAGCACCACGTGGGTTTTGACCACGGCGCCACAACTTACGGGACTCAATTCCGATATCACGGAGGCCGAAGTTATTGTCCGGTTGCAAAACTCGCCAACACTTAAGAAAAAAAGACGAAAAAAAGCCCCAAACCTGCCTCGACTGTCTAAACGCCATGTAAACACACAAATAGCACCGCGTAGGTATTAGACACGCGTTACAACTTACGAGACTCGATTCCGACATACGGAGGCCGAGTTATCATCTAGTTTGCAAAACTCGCCAACACTTAGACAAAAAGATAAAAAGAGGGCAAACCCGCCTCGGTAGTCAAACGCCATGCAAACACACACATAGCACCGCGTAGGTATTTGACATGCGTTACAACTTAAGGGACTAAATTTCGACATACGAAAGCCGAGTTATCACCCAGTTTGCAAAACTTGCCAACACTTAGGTAAAAAAAAAAAAAAAAATAGCCCATAACCCGCCTCGGCAGTCCAAACGCCACGCAAAAACACAAATAGCACCGCGTAGGTATTAGACATGCGTTATAACTTACGGAACTTGATTAGATAAGCGGAGGTTGAAAGTTATCGCCCAGTTTGTAAAACTCGCCAACAATTAGGTAAAAAACCGAAAAAGAGCGCAAAACTCGCCTCGGCCTTCCAGATGCCACACAAACACACACATACAACCGCGTAGGTATTAGACACGCATTACAACTTACGGGACTCAATTCCGACATACGAAGGCTGAGTTATCGTCCAGTTTGTAAAACTCGCAACACTTAGGCAAAAAGCTGAAAAAAGCCCAAAACCCGCCTCGGCCGTCCAGATGCCATACAAACAAACACATAGCATCGCGTAGGTATTAGACACGCGTTACAACTTACGGGACTCGATTTTGACATACGGAGGTCTAGTTATCACCCAATTTGCAAAACTCGTCAACACTTAGACAAAAAGCAAAAAAAGAACCCAAAACCCGCCTCGGTAGTCAAACGCCCATAAAACACACTCATAGAACCACGAGGTTTTGACACGATCACAACTTACATTGACTAAATTCGATATCTGAAGGCAAGTTATTGTCCAGTTTATAAAACTCGCCAACACTTAAGCAAAAAGTCAAAAAAGAGCCCCAAACCTGCCTCGACTGTCCAAACGCCACGCAAACATACACATAGCATCACGTATGTATTAGACACGCGTTATAACTTACGGAACTTGATTCAAAAATACGGAGGCCGAGTTATCGTCTAGTTTGCAAAACTAGCCAACACTTTGGCAAAAAGCCAAAAAAGTGGCCAAAATTCGCCTCGGTCGTCCAAACGCCATGCAAACACATACATAGCACCGCATAGGTGTTAGACACGTGTTACAACTTACGGGACTCGATTTTGACATACGGAGGACGAGTTATCTCCCAGTTTTCCAAACTCGCCAACACTTAGGAAAAAAAAGAAAGAAAAAGAGTCGATAACCCGCCTCGACCGTCCAAACGCCACGCAAACAAACAAATAACACCGCGTAGTTATTACACATACGTTATAACTTATGAAACTCGATTCCGATATACGGAGGCCGAGTTATCGCCCAGTTTGTAAAACTCGCCAACAATTAGGCAAAAAGCCGAAAAATAGCCCAATACTCGCCTCGGCTGTCCAGATGCCACGCAAACACACACATAGCACCGCGTAGGTTTTAGACACGTGTTACAACTTACGGGACTCGATTCTGACATACGAAGGCCGAGTTATCGTCCAGTTTACAAAACTCGCCAACACTTAGGCAAAAATCCGAAATAGAGCCCAAAACCCGTCTTGGCCGTCCAGATGTAACACAAACACACACATAGCAACGCGTAGGTATTAGACACGCGTTACAACTTACGAGACTTGATTTTGACGTACGGAGGTCGAGTTATCGCTTAGTTTGTAAAACTCGCCAATACTTAGGCAAAAAACTGATAAAGGGCCCAAAATCCGACTCGGCTGTCCAAACACCACACAAACATACACAGAGCACCGCGTAGTTATTAGATACGCGTTAAAACTTACAGGACTCGATTCCGACATACGGAGGCCGAGTTATCGCCCAGTTTGCAAAACTCGCCAACACATAGGCAAAAAGCCAAAAAAGAACCCATAACCCGCTTCGGCCGTCCAAACGCCATGCAAACTCATACATAGCACCGAGTAGGTATTAGACACATGTTACAACTTACGGGACTAGATTCCGATATACGGAGACCAAGTTATCACCCAGTTTGCAAAACTCGACAACAGTTAGGCAAAAAGTTGAAAAAAGCCCAAAACCCGCCTCGGCCGTACAAACGCCACACAAACACACACATAGCCCCGCGTAAGTATTAGACACGCGTCTCAATTTACGGGACTCGATTCAGATATACGGAGGCCGAGTTATCGCCCAGTTTGCAAAAATCGGCAATATTTAGGTAAAAAGCCAGAAAAAAGCCCAAAACCCGTCTCGGCCGTCCAAACGCCATCCAAACACACACATAACGCCGCGTAGGTATTAGACACGCGTTACAACTTATGGGACTTAATTCTGACATACGAAGGCCGAGTTATCGTCCAGTTTGCAAAACTCGCCAACACTTAGGCAAAAAGCCGAAAAAGAGCGCAAAACCATCCTCTGTAGTCAAAGCGCCACACAAACACACACATAGCACCAGCGTGAGGTATTGAACCGATGTTACAACTTACGGGACTCGATTCCGACATACGGAGGCTGAGTTATCGCCCAGTTTGCAAAACTCGTCAATACTTAGGCAAAAAGCCAAAAAAAACCGAAAACCCGCCTCGGCCGTCCAAACGCCACGCAAACACTCACATAGCACCGCGTAGATTTTAGACATGCGTCACAACTTACGAGACTTAATTCTGATATACGGAGGCCGAGTTATTGTCCAGATTGTTAAACTCGCCAATATTTAAGCAAAGAGCCGAAAAAGAGCCTCAAACCTGGCTCGACTGTCCAATCGCCACGCAAACACACACATAGCACCGCGTAGGTATTAGACACGCGTTACAACTTATGGGACTTGATTGTGACATACGAAGGCCGAGTTATCGTCTAGTTTGCAAAACTCGCCAACACTTAGGCAAAAAGCTGAAAAAGAGCGCAAAACCATCCTCGGCCGTCCAAACGCCACACAAACACACACATAGCACCACGTAGGTATTAGACACGCGCTACAACTTACGGGACTCGATTCCGACATACGGAGGCCGAGTTATCGCCCAGTTTGCAAAACTCGCTAACACTTAGGCAAAAAACCGAAAAAGATCCCAAAACCCGCTCCGGTAGTCCAAGCGCCACACAAACACACACATAGTAGCGGCGTGTAGGTATTAGGACACGCAGCGTCACAACTTATGGGACTCGATTCCGAGGCATCTGAATGAGTTAACATCCAGTTTGCAAAACTCGTCAACACTTAGGCAAAAAGCTGAAAAAGAGCCCATAACCCGCCTCGGTCGTCTAGATGCCACGCAAACACACACATAACACTGCGTAGTTATTAGACACGCATTACAACTTACGGGACTCGATTTTGACATACGGATGTTGAGTTATTGCCCAGTTTGCAAAACTCGCTAACACTTAGGCAAAAAGCCGAAAAAGATCCCAAAATCCGCTTTGGCCATCCAAACGCCACACAAATATAATTAGCACCGGTTAGGTATTAGAGACAGGTCACAATTTACGGGACTCGATTCAGACATACGAAGGCCGAGTATTCGTCCAGTTTGCAAAACTCGTCAACACTTAGGCAAAAAGCCAAAAAAGAACCCAAACACGCCTCAGTCGTCCAAACGCCACACAAACACACACATAGAATCACGTAGATTTTAGACACGCGCCACAACTTACGGGACTCGATTCCGATATACGGAGGCCGAGTTATTGTCCAGTTTTCAAAACTCGCCAACACTTAAGCAAAAAGCCGAAAAAGAGCCCAAAAACTGCCTCGCCTTTCTAAACGCCATGCAAATACACACATAGTCCGCGTAGGTATTAGACACACGGTATAACTTACGAGACTCGATTCCGACATACGGAGGCCGAGTTATCGTCCAATTTTCAAAACTCGCCAACACTTAGACAAAAAGCCAAAAAAGAGACCAAAACCCACCTCGGTCGTCCAAATGTCATACAAATACACACATAGCACCACGTAGGTATTAGACACGCGTTACAACTTATGAGACTCGATTTTGACATACAGAGGCCGAGTTATCGTCCAGTTTGCAAAATTCGCCAACACTTAGGCAAAAAGTTGAAAAAGAGCCCAAAACCCGCCTCGGCCGTCCAAACGTCATGCAAACACACACATAGCACAACGTAGGTATTATACATGCGTTATAACTTACGGAACTCGATTCCGATATACGAAGGCCGAGTTATCGCCCAGTTTGCAAATCTCGCCAACACTTAGGCAAAAAGCCAAAAAAGCGCCCATAACCCGCCTCGGCCGTCCAGATGTCACGCAAACTCACACATAACACCGCGTAGGTATTAGACACGCGTTAAAACTTATGGGTTTCGATTTTGACATACGGAGGTCAAGTTATTGCCTAGTTTGCAAAACTCGTCAACACTTAAGCAAAAAGCCGAAAAAGATCCCAAAACCCGCCTCGGCCGTCCAAGCGCCACACAAATACACAATTAGCACTGGTTAGGTATTAGACACGCGTCAGAACTTACGGGACTCGATTCCGACATACGAAGGTCGAGTTATCATCCAGTTTGCAAAACTCGTCAATACTTAGGCAAAAAGCCAAAAAAGAACCCAAACACGCCTCAAACGTCCAAACGCCACGCAAACACACACATAGCACCACGTAGGTTTTAGACACGCGCCACAACTTACAGAACCCGATTCCGATATACGGAGGCCGAGTTATTGTCCAGTTTGTAAAACTCGCCAACACTTAAGAAAAAAGCCGAAAAATAGCCCCAAACCTGCCTCGACTGTCTAAACGCCATGCAAACACACACATAGCAGCGCGTAGGTATTAGACACGCATTACAACTTACGAGACTCAATTTCGACATACGGAGGCCGAGTTATCGTCCAGTTTGTAAAACTCGCCAACACTTAGACAAAAAGACAAAAAAGAGTCCAAAACCCGCCTCGGCCGTCCAAACGCCATGCAAACACACACATAGCACCGCATAGTTATTAGACACGCATTACAACTTACGGGACTCGATTCCGTCATACGGAGGTCGAGTTATCGGCCAGTTTGCAAAACTCGAAAACACTTAGGCAAAAAACCGAAAAAGAGCCCAAAACCCGTCTCGGCCGTCCAAACGCCATCCAAACACACACATAGCACCGCGTAGGTATTAAACACGCGTTACAACTTATGGGACTCGATTCTGACATACGAAGGCCGAGTTATCGTCCAGTTTGCAAAACTCGCCAACACTTAGGCAAAAAGCCGAAAAAGAGCGCAAAATCATCCTCGGCCGTCCAAACGCCACACAAACACACACATAGCACTGCGTAGGTATTAGACACGTGTTACAACTTACGGGACTCGATTCTGATATACGGAGGCCGAGTTATCGCCCAGTTTGCAAAACTCGTCAACACTTAGGCAAAAAGCCAAAAAAACCCGAAAACCCGCCTCGGCCGTCCAAACGCCACGCAAACACTCGCATAGCACCGCGTAGATTTTAGACATGCGTCACAACTTACGAGACTCAATTCTGATATATGGAGGCCGAGTTATTGTCCAGTTTGTAAAACTCGCCAACATTTAAGCAAAGAGCCGAAAAAGATCCTCAAACATGGCTTGACTGTCCAATCGCCATGCAAACACACATATAGCACCGCGTAGGTATTAGACACACGTTACAACTTACGGGACTCGATTCCGATATACGAAGGCCGAGTTATCGCCCACTTTGTAAATCTCGCCAACACTTAGGCAAAAAGCCAAAAAAGAGCCCATAACCCGCCTCGGCCATCCAGATGCAACGCAAACTCACACATAACACCACGTAGGTATTAGACACGCGTTAAAACTTACGAGACTCGATTTTGACATACGGAGGTCGAGTTATTGCTCAGTTTGCAAAACTCGCCAACACTTAGGCAAAAAGTCGAAAAAGATCCCAAAACCCGCCTCGGCCGTCCAAGCGCCACACAAATACACAATTAGCACTGGTTAGGTATTAGACACGCGTCAGAACTTACGGGACTCGATTCCGACATACGAAGGCCGAGTTATCATCCAGTTTGTAAAACTCGTTAACACTTAGGCAAAAAGCTAAAAAAGAACCCAAACACGCCTCAGTCGTCCAAACGCCATGCAAAAACACACATAGCACCACGTAGGTTTTAGACACGCGCCACAACTTAAGGAACTCGATTCCGATATACGGAGGCCGAGTTATTGTCCAGTTTGCAAAACTCGCCAACACTTAAGAAAAAAGCCGAAAAATAGCCCCAAACCTGCCTCGACTGTCTAAACGCCATGCAAACACACACATAACAGTGCGTAGGTATTAGACACGCGTTACAACTTACGAGACTCGATTCCGACATACGGAGGCCGAGTTATCGTTCAGTTTGCAAAACTCGCCAACACTTAGACAAAAAGCCAAAAAAGAGGCCAAAACCCGCCTCGGCCGTCCAAACGCCATGCAAACACACACATAGCACCGCGTAGGTATTAAAAACGGGTTACAACTTACGGGACTTGATTCCGACATACGGAGGCCGAGTTATCGGCCAGTTTGCGAAACTCGCGAACACTTAGGCAAAAAGTCGAAAAAGAGCCCAAAACACGCCTCGGCCGTCCAAATGTCATGCAAACACATATATCACCGCGTAGGTATTACACACGCGCTACAACTTACGGGACTCGATTCCGACATATGGAGGCCGAGTTATCGCCTAGTTTGCAAAACTCGCTAACACTTAGGCAAAAAATCGAAAAAGATCCCAAAACCCGCTTCGGCCGTCCAAGCGCCACACAAACACACACATAGCACAGCGTAGGTATTAGACACGCGTCACAACTTACGGAACTCGATTCCAACATACGAAGGCCGAGTTAACATCCAGTTTGCAAAACTCGTTAACACTTAGGCAAAAAGCCGAAAAAGAGCCCATAACCCGCCTCGGCCGTCCAGATGCCACGGAAACACACACATAACACCGCGTAGTTATTAGACACGCGTTACAACTTACGGGACTCGATTTTGACATACGGAGGTTGAGTTGTTGCCCAGTTTGCAAAACTCGCTAACACTTAGGCAAAAAGCCGAAAAGATCCTAAAACCCGCTTCGGCCGTCCAAACGCCACACAAATACACAATTAGCACTGGTTAGGTATTAGACACGCGTCACAATTTATGGGACTCGATTCAGACATACGAAGGCCGAGTTTTCGTCCAGTTTGCAAAACTCGTCAACACTTAGGCAAAAAGCCAAAAAAGAACCCAAACACGCCTCAGTCGTCCAAATGCCACGCAAACACACACATAGAACCACGTAGGTTTTAGACACGCGCCACAACTTATGGGACTCGATTCCGACATACGGAGCCCGAGTTATCGCCCACACTTAAGAAAAAAGCTAAAAAATAGCCCCAAACCTGCCTCGACTGTCTAAACGCCATGCAAACACACACATAGCAACGCGTGAGGTATTGAACAGACGTTACATAACTTACGAGACTCGATTCCGAGCATACGGAGGTCGAAAGTTATCGCCCGATTTGCAAAACTAGCCAACACTTAGACAAAAAACCAAAAAAGAGACCAAAACCCGCCTCGGTCGTCCAAATGCCATACAAACACACACATAGTACCGCGTAGGTATTAGACACGTGCTATAACTTATGAGACTCGATTCCGACATACGGAGCCCGAGTTATCGCCCAGTTTGCAAAACTCGCCAACATTTAGACAAAAAACTGAAAAAGAGCCAATAACCCGCCTCGGCCGTTCAAATGCCACGCAAACACACATATAGTACAACGTAGGTATTATACATGTTTTATAACTTACGGAACTCGATTCCGATATACGAAGGCCGAGTTATCGCCCAGTTTGTAAATCTCGCCAACACTTAGGCAAAAAGCCGAAAAAGAGCCCATAAACCGCCTCTTCCGTCCATATGCCACGCAAACACACATATAGCACCGCGTAGGTATTAGAAACGCGTTAAAACTTACGGGACTCGATTTTGACATACGGAGGTCGATTTATTGCCCAGTTTGCAAAACTCGCCAACACTTAGGCAAAAAAGCCGAAAAAGATCCCAAAACCCGCCTCAGCCGTCCAAGCCCCACACAAACACACAATTAGCACCAGTTAGGTATTAGACACGCGTCACAACTTACGGGACTCGATTCCGACATACGAAGGCTGAGTTATCGCGCAGTTTACAAAACTCGTCAACACTTGGGCAACAAGCCAAAAAAGAACCCAAAACCCGCCTCAGTCGTCCAAACACCACGCAAACACACACATAGCACCACGTAGGTTTTAGACACGCGCCACAACTTACGGGACTCGATTCCGATATACGGAGGCCGAGTTATTGTCCATTTTGCAAAACTCGTCAACACTTAAGAAAAAAGCCGAAAAAGAGCCCCAAACCTGCCTCGACTGTCTAAACGCCTTGCAAACTCACACATAGCACCGCGTAGGTATTAGACACGCGTTACAACTTACGAGACTTGATTTTGACATACGGAGGCCGAGTTATCGTCTAGTTTGCAAAACTCGCCAACACTTAGACAAAAAGCCAAAAAAGAGGGTTCATGCAAACACACACATAGCACCGCGTAGTTATTAGACACGCGTTACAACTTACGGGACTCGATTCCGACATATGGAGGTGGAGTTATCGGCCAGTTTGTAAAACTCGAAAACACTTAGGCAAAAAACCAAAAAAGAGCCCATAACCCGCCTCGGCCGTCCAAACTCCACGTAAACACACACATAGCACCGCGTAGGTATTAGACATGCATTATAACTTACGGAACTCGATTCCGATATACGGAGGCCGAGTTATCGCCTAGTTTGCAAATCTCGCCAACACTTAGGCAAAAAGCCAAAAAAGATCCCTAAACCCTACTCGGCCGACCAAACACCACACAAACATACACATAGCACCGCATAGGTATTAGACACGTGTTACAACTTACGGGACTCGATTCCGACATACGAAGGTCGAGTTATCGTCCAGATTGCAAAACTCGCCAACACATAGGCAAAAAACTGAAAAAGAGCCCATAACCCGCTTCGGCCGTCCAAATGCCACGCAAACATAGACATAGCACCGGGTAGGTATTAGACATGCGTCACAACTTACGGGACTCAATTCCGATATACGGAGGCCGAGTTATTGTCCAGTTTGCAAAACTCGCCAACACTTAGGCAGAAAGTCAAAAAAGAGCCCAAAACCCGCCTCGGCCATCCAAACGCCATGCAAACACACCAATAGCACCGCGTAGGTATTAGACACACGTTACAACTTACGGGTATCGATCCTGACATACAGAGGCCGAGTTATCGCCCAGTTTGCAAAACTCGCCAACACTTAGGCAAAAAACCAAAAAAGAGCCGTTCAAATGCCACACAAACACACATATAGCACCGCGTAGGTATTATACATGCGTTATAACTTACGGAACTCGATTTCGATATACGGAGGTCGAGTTATTTATTATACACACATATAGCACCGCGTAGGTATTATTTGCGACAAGTATCTATCATACGAGTCTCGAGAAGGCCAATTTGTGTATTGACTAATAAATTTAGAGTAGAGTTGTGCTTAACAGCTTTAGAAACCATAACCCTAATTTCTGGATAGTGATTCGATAGAAAATATAATTAAAATAATTATATTAAAGAGTATGTGTTTGTACTGTATAGAGATATTGATCAATGATTGATCGGATAAGGTTTAAAATTAATAAACCCTAATAAAAGATTAAAAACCCTAATCTCAGGATTAGAAACCCTAACGTACGGTTAGAAACCCTAATCGAAAGTCGGGAAACCCTAATTTTATATTCGGGAATCCTAAAACCCTAATTAGGAAACCCTAATCCTAATTAGTAAGCTTAATGTGTTTATCAAACTTTAATATGATTAGAAATCCCTAATTATATTTTAGTTATCTTAATTTCTATTTTACAAAACCTAATTGTAATTTAGAAATTTTATTTTTCTAAATAAAACCTTAATTTCATATACGTGATTTCTAAACCCTAATTAGGCAACCCTAATTCTAATTGAAAGGCCTAATATATTTATTAAACGTTGATATGATTAGGAAAACCTAATTTAATTAGGAAACCCTAATTTTAGTCTTAAACTTTTAATTTTCTAATTTAAAACCCTAATTAGAAAATTTTAGCAACTAATTAGGTAAAACCTATGGGTTAGAACCTTAGGGTTAAACCTTAAGGGTTAAATTTCAAGGGTTAAACCCTAAGGGTTTGTGCAAATTCTAAGTATGCCATTAAATTTATTTTGCTAAAGACCAAAATGCCCTTTTAGTATATTTTTAATATCTAGCTTGCAAATCTAGCAAATGTTAGAGTTGGTAACCTAATACTTTGACTTTGGGGCTAAAAATCTGCAGCAAAAAATCGTCCAAGTGATCAGCCATGTGCTATATATCATAATATATATAGATTAAAAAGAGAGAAATGCATGTATTTGGCTCATTTGATAGCTAACTCTCCCACAACTCTCTCTCTCCCTTCATGTAAGACCCCAACTTTTTATAAATAAAGATTTAATTTCTCTAATTATTATTTTGAAATAGTAAGGGGTTGATTTGATTAATGTGGTTAGTTATGGGTAAAATGCGCAAATATTTTAAATAATCAAGTGGTTATAAAATATTCATTGTTGTTTGGGAATATTCGTTTGGTCGTGGAATATTATTTCTGTCTGGGAATATTAAATGACGACGTGGCGACTTTTCGTGGGCCCAATAACGAGAAAGTAATTGGATGAAAAAACGACAAGTATAAATTGTTTATAAATAATTTGTAGCGATTGTTACCGTTAATCCTCGTTGGAATACCCGTGGGTTAAAACACGATGAATACGCATTGTTGCAGACAAGATAGCACCAGTATTGCACCAATTATTGATTCTTACGTAAGAAGGCACTACTCAATAATTGTTACGATAATTACCGCTCAAAGATATTTTATTTTATTAATTCAATAATTGTTGCGTTGATATTTTATATTATTGTTGTTTCAATAATTGTCACTACGATATTTTCCATTATCGAAGCAATAATTCATATTATCTGAATAATATTATTAGAAAAACATTATTGAAAATGTCTAGAAAGTTACATCAAGGAGAGGTTTGGTCACCTAATTCTTGCTACCAAAGAAGGAGAAATTCTTATCGGAAAGCCCCTCTTTCTGAGGGCATGCGTCACAAGATCTTGTGATTCTGTAATATTATTTAATAATTAATTATTGATTTATATGATGAAGAAAATATTGATTTTATCTATAGATGGAGAAAATTTTTAAAGTGACAATTGTTGAAAAATGATATTTTATCTTTTCTGATAAAATAATTTATTATTATATTTTAATAATATAATAATGGTGATAGTTTTACAATGAATGTGGGATATATGAGTATATGAGGAGGAAGAGTATTTTTGTTGCATTAAATGATTAACACATGTTTTTGTGTCTTGGTGTACCCCATTTCTTGACCTGAAATTTGATTATAACTTGATAAAATCGCCTGCATTTGTGAATTTCGGTCAATATCTGTTTGGATTTTGGAAAAACTTTCTTCTGCAAAGTTGTAGAGAATTGAATTTCCTATAAAAGGTCGTAAGATTCGAATTTTCTGATAAAAGGGCTATTTATTATGAATTATTGAAGTTCCAAAGTTCCGAAATAATTGATTTTTGGGAGTTTTAGTTAATTATTTTGAGAAAAACGTTTTTTGTGCAATTAGTGGGCTCACATGTGTTATAAATGATCTGAATTCAGATCTTCAAAGTTGGGCTAAGGAAATTTATAATATATATTAATATTTTATTAAATTTTCTACTTTGGTGTTCTAAGCATTTTTCTATAAATAGGGTGCTTAGGTTAAAATTAAAAATCACACCAGAAACTACAGATTTCTCTCTTTTTCTCTCTCTATATATCGAGCGTATTCTTGTGAGTATTTTAATACTTTGAGTGTTGCTATACGGTGTAAGTTCAAGTCATAGCTTATATCTGGTGTTTCAACTAGAAGTACTGTCTTTACGAGGTAAGGGATGTTATTTTCTTCTCAAATGATATTATTTCTTCAATATCATTATCTTTGAAATATTAGTTGGAACTTTTTATCAAATTTGGAACTTTTTCATGTCAGGGTTACTATTCATGAGTTACTATTCACGAGTTACTATTCACGAGTACTATTCACGAAGCATGATGATGTTTTTTTGTTAAATTTCTATCTTTTGGTGTCGGAGTTACTATTCACATATACGACACTATTCACGAATACGACACTATTCACAGAAAAATTAAATTTTCGTTTTTCGTCCAAGATATCTATTATGGATACTAGTTTTGATTGTATCCATGTTTTGATCATTCTTGAATCTTACTCCACTACTGGTTATTTATAAAGTATTTTTGAACTTTGATTGTTTAAAGTACGAATCCTTAATATTTATTCTTTTGTTTCACTGGATTCGTTTTCATTAAAATATTTTTCATCATCCTCAGTCCTAAATGATGATATAACTGAATATCTTTGGCCTGTAGTGCAAAGATGAATGATTTTATAATGAATATCTTTGGCCCGTAGTGCAAAGATGAACAGGTGTTGAGATGAACATGACCGACTGATGAATATCTTTGGCCTGTAGTGCAAAGATGAATATTTGATTTGAGATGGATATTGATTGATGTTACAGGGATAAAATATTGATGATGGACTGTTAAATTCATAGATTATAGTAGATTTCATTCTCTACGTAACTCTTCTATGAATTATTATTTCATTCATGAATATTGATCCGAAACTTGTTGTCTATTGTATTCTATCAGATTTTTCCCTGTTGAAGACTAACGATAATTTGTTGTACATTATCTTAGTCATAACATTCTTTATTGGGCTAGTTGAGCTCACCCTTTCCTTTTGTTCCATTTTTCTTCTCAGGAAGCGAGATTATAAGGGAACTAGTCCTGGGTGTGGAGTGATGGTTCTAGATAGCTTTTTAGTAGTCCTCACTATTCTGTAAAATAGTGTATCAATAATGAGGATTTATTTGCGTGTGGATATTGTCTAGAAGACAATATTTGTATTTAAACTCTTAGTATATAGGTTGTCGTATTTTGCACGACAAATGTATTAATAAAGTTGTAGTTATTTCTGTACTATGTTATTGACAACTCAGAATGGGTTGGGTGGAATGAACCTATTTTGGGGGCGTCAAAGTTGGTATCAGAGCTTAGGGATATGATCTCTGGCGGAGATCGGGGAATAGAACTAGGAGGGGAGAGACGAGTAAATCCTTCGCTAGTGTGTCCTACCTAAGCTTATTTGTTGGTCGGTCATAATATATGGGTATTATGTGATTTGTTAATTTGTTTAATTAACCCTTGTTTTATGGCGATGATTTAAGAATGGCAATCGAGAGCGTTAACAATAGAGTGAATAAGATTATGGAGACACCTTTAGTCACCAAACTGTGCTAATGTGATGTCAAAGAAGAAGGAATTAGAGATATCCATGTGGTGAGTGAAGAATTGATAGTGCACAAGAGATAGTCGCAGAGGTAACAAGCCGAGAGTGAGGAAGAAGAGGAAGAAGAGGTACACGAGGAGAATTTATTAGAGGTATTTTAGGATCAAAATGTAGAATTGCAAAATCGTATTCATGAGTTAGAAGACCAGTCAATTTGAACCAAGTGATGTCGTGGAGCAAAAGGATGCAACGATTCAAGCTTGTGTTACCGATATGTGATGCTTTGAATGAAGCACTCTTTGGCGAGTATAAGATGATAAAGTGGAATCGAAATTTGAAAGAAGAAATAAGCCCGAACAAGTGAGAATGAGTGATGCATGGGTAAAAGCCGCATACGACGCGTTGATATTGTGGAAAGAGATGTCCGATCTAAGAAGAAGATTTAACGATGACGGGAAGGCGTCGGCGAAAGACCAAAGACCGCAAGAACAAATTCTAGGGGAAAAGAACGACCTCCAGTTAGATGCTACAAATGCGGAGAGGAGGGACATATAAGTCCAAACTGTTCAAAGTCTTCCAAGGTATGTTTTAGTTGTGGAAAAGATGGTCACATAGATCGATTTTGTCCTGTAGCAAAATCAAGTCCAGATGGAACGGTGGCACCAAAGGCGGATACGGAAAAGACAAAGTCAACGGTTCCTAGAAGAGCGTTTGTCGTGGTCGTCGAATCGAGTAACCCGAATGAAGTTAGCACGGGTTAGTTAATTATAAATTCTTCTGAAGTTTATATCTTATTAGATCTCGGTTCTACCCATTCATTTATCTCTCCTGCTTATACTCAACGTTTAAACTTGACTCCGGAGAAAATTAGACTTTGACTTATCTGTTGAAACTCCGTTATGAGAAACTTTCGTTACATCCACTGTTTATGAATCTTGTTTGATCCAAGTTGACACCATCACATTACCTGTTGACCTTATTTCTTTAAAGATACTTGCTTTTGATGTGATTTTGGGGATTGATTGATTAACTACTCATCATGCTAAAATTGATTGCTTTTGTAAGGTTGTTAGTTTTCATATTCCTAAGCAACCTGTTATTCGAATTTAATCAACCAAACCATTGAAGTCAAACTCTTTTATATCAAGCCATAAAGTCATTCGTTTATTGAAAAACGGATGTCAAGTTTTCTTAGCCCATGTTATGGACTTGAACAAAAATACGTCAGATTTGAATGATATTTCTGTTGTTAGTAAATTTCCTGACGTATTTCCTGAAAAAATTTCCTGGCCTACTCCCAGAGCGTGATATTGAATTTTGTATTGACTTTGAACCCGATACAAAACCCATTTCTAAAATCTCATATCGAATGGCTCCTATTGAACTTCAGGAGTTAAAACCCCAACTATAGAAGTTGATAACCGAGCCTCTATCTGGTGACTTCTTTTGTGGAATTCACCGCAACCAGAATCTCCGTAGGGGACGCCATATTCGTGCGATAGTAAACTGATAGGTGTCATTGTGACGTGCTATCCAAGATTGGGATATGAGTCATAGTTGAGAACAATCTAAGTCGGTAATCGAAATACGTAGCTTTCTAGGCTTAGTTGATTATTATCGGAGATTCATTGAAGGATATTCTCCAATCGCTATTCCATTAACGCAGCTGACTTGTAGAGATACAAAATTCGAATTGAGCAAGGAATGTGGGAAGAGCTTCGAAGAACTCAAGAGGAGACTCATTTCGGCACATGTTCTAACCATACCATCCTGGAAAAGCGAACGTGGTAGCTGACGTGTTGAGAAAAAGATCGTATACGAGTACGAATGCGATATTGTCAAAGACCCATTTTGTATGACTTACAGAAGATGGAGATAGAGTTAAAGATTCCAAGAATCTGCGTGAAGATAACGAATATACAATTAGAATCAACTTTAATCGATAAATTTAAAGCTGCTCAAGCTACAGACTTGGAGTTGATAAATATGAAGAGGAAGATGCAAAAAGTCGTTATTCCAAAAGCGAGAATTGACGATGTGAGGAAAGCTCAAACCTTTGATTTATTAGTCAATTTGAGATTCTCGATCAAGTAGGAACTGTGGCCTATAGACACATTTTACCGCCAAGTATGACGCGTGTTCATAACGTTTTTCGCGTTTCGATGTTACGTAAATATGTGGACGACCCGAACCACATTATTGAGTTAGAACCAGACAAGATAGCACAAGATTTAACGTACAAGGAGGTACCAGTCAAGATCTTGGATAGGAAGGAGCATGTCCTACGCACGTCAATTTCGAGGACGAAATTTCATAAGGAGAGGAGGTTGTAAGACCCCAACTTTTTATAAATAAAGATTTAATTTCTCTAATTATTATTTTAAAATAGTAAGGGGTTGATTTGATTAATGTGGTTAGTTATTGACAACTCATAATGGGTTGGGTGGAATGGACCTATTTTGGGGGCGTCACACTTCATATCCAAAAATAGCAAGTAGATCAGTCCTAAAAAACTGCCCTTGATCAACCAAGATTAGTTAGGAGTATTAAGATCAAAGATTTGAAGAAAGAAGGTATAAACCTAATTTTATTTTTGATCCAAGTTGCTAAGAAATATTTTATGTTTATGTGTTTAGATCTTTGCTAGATGATGTTTAACGATGATCTATGTTGATATAACATAGATCCATAGCATCAAAATGCTTTAAAATCGAGTTTTTCCAAAACTGTCAATAACACGATTTGTGGTCTGACAAGCTAATGTTAGGAGCCACAGATCCGTGTCTGTTTATGATTCTTGTTGTTTTGTGTTTTGGATCTGTAATTTGGTATGAGGTCTTTAATCTGCAAGTGGTGTTATAGCCATTAGATGTCTAGATTTGTTGTTATTCATGGTCAAAGAGGGTTGACCGAGCATGACCAGTCACTTTCTGGGTAACTTAGAAAGTGTAAAACATGGTCTGACAAGATCTTTGAAGGTCCATATCTGTCAGGTTGTTTGTTGATGTTGTTGAATACATGTTATAGCCTGCTAGATGTAGTATAAATCTGTGCCTTCAATTCTTTTAAACAACAATTGTGTTGGATATAAGAGATGGTCAAAGTAGCCATCCTATACTGATTTTGAGATTCTGGAAATTCCAGATAACCATATGAACAGGACGTCTGACATACTTTGACCGTATGATTCCTGTTGATCCTGTTGATGATAAATTGATCTATTGATTTAGTAATGTTCCTTGCCATAAGGAGTACACATTTGAGTCAGTAGATCATATGAACCATGATCAGAACACTTAGATAATCGAGCTTCAATATAGCCACTCGAACTCCCTGGGTTTCTGGAAAACCCAGGTGACGTCTGACAATGAGTTTAACTGCCCTGATTGTCATGATGTGTTGTGTTATGACCTAGATGAAGGTCGGTTATTGAAGTATTACATTTCAGCTACACGATCAAGGTTCAAACTAACCCATAAACTAATTAAACTGAGAATGAATCGTGGTCAAACATGACCCCATAAGCACTGAGCTGTCAGTGTTCTTGAGGCTTAAGAACACCAACAACGACGCTTTGTGTCGCTAAATCCCTATAGCGACGGTTTAATTAATTAATTTTCTGATTTTTCCGGTAATTAATTAAAAATAGAAATTAAATTATAAAAATTACCAAAAAATGGTTTTAAAAATTATTTTAAATTCTGAAAAATAACTTTTAATTATTTGGAACATTTTTCATTAATATTTATAATTATTTGAATATTAATGATATTTAATTTATTTAATTAGTGTGTTAAATAAATTAGAGAAAAATAATTTAATATTATGAAAAATCATTTTAAATAAGAATAATGTATTTAAAAATATTTTGAATTATAAAATATAATTTTTAATATTTTTAGAGAATTTTCATTAATAATTTAATATTAATGATATTAGTTTTATTTAATTATTGTATTAAATAAATAAGTTAAAATGATTTTATTAATTTAAAAATCATTTTAAAAGAGAATAAAGTGTTAGAAAATATTTTGAATTATGAAATATAATTTTCAATATTTTGGAGAATTCTCATTAATAAATTAATATTAATGATATTAGATTTATTTAATCATTATATTAAATAAATTAATTAAAAAATGATTTTTATTGATTTAAAAATGAGAAAATGTTTTAAAATATTTTATGTTATAATTAATGACTTTTAATATTTTGATAATAATTTCATTAATATTTAAATATTAATGGTGATGATTTAAAAATGATTTTAATTAATTTAAAAATTATTTAAGTAGAATATTAATGATTTAAAATAATTTAAGTTATTAATAATAACTTTAATATTTTGACAAGTATGTTTATTAATACTTTTATATTATTAAATATTAATAATGATAAGATTATTTGATAATTAAATCATTTAAAAATGATTCCGATGTTTGAAAAATTATTATAAATTATAATAATTGTTTATAAATTATTAAAAGCTTTCGAAAAATATTATAAACGATATTCGACTTATCTAAAATAATATTGAAGCTTAGAGACCAAGATTAATTGACAATAAATGTGTTAATTGTCGGATAGGGTGACAGAACACCGAGAATAGACCGAAGTCCAACCAGACTAAATTAGTTAGACTTGTTAAGTGTTTATATACGTTATAAACACTAATGTGGTTATGTGGTAATGTGCTTAGGAGACAGATTGACTGTGAATTACAGTATTACGTGTTATAAAATATTGTGTTAATTGTGAGACCGATATTATTGGTTATAGGTCTTACGAACGCAGATAAGTTTATTGTGTAGCTGCAATCAACGCGGAAGGTAAGTTTCCTAACTCAACCTTGAGTTATATTTATTCAATTATTATAGTAGTTAATTATTGTTGATTAGACCACGTCTAAGAATTTATTGTTGATTATTCGCAGTTAGTGCATGTTTAATAATTCAAATTGAATGACTGATTCGAAAAATATACATTCGTAGAATAACTGTTGTTGGATATTCATATTCGTAGAAGCTAGTATTGACAGTACAGATAATTCCTGTTTATTGTCAAATTATGTTGAGAAATGTCTTAGCTAATTGTTTTGGCTAGACGAACATTTGTTAGAACTTGATATGTTCAAGAAGAGAAGAGAAGAGAATTCAATTATTATTGATAAATCAATGCCAGTTGTTTCGGCTAGATCAAAAAAGCAAAACTTGATAGGTTTGAGAAGAGAAGTGATTAGATATTGAAATTATTGTGTTTCGTTGTTTAATCAAATTTTGATTCAAAAACTGAGAAGAACAACCTTTTATATAAAGGGAACATTTTAGGTCGTATATTCGGCCATTGCGCACTGTTAATTATTATGCATAATATAGGGTATAATAAAGCTAATCACTTGTTATACTTGCAGAGGGGTATGATTTCATCTTTTTAGTTATCTAAAACTCCTGCGTATGTATCAAAGTAAATCTTTGATAGATACCCGAGAAGAGAAGTTCTAGATCCAATGGTTCGCTCAGCATAAATCTGGCCCAGTTTGCAAAACTTATCAACACTTAGGCAAAAAGCCAAAAAAGAACCCAACACCCGCCTCGGCCGTCCAAACGCCACGCAAACACACACATAGCACCACGTAGGTTTTAGACACGCGTCACAACTTACATGACTCGATTCCGATATACGAAGGCCGAGTTATTGTCTAGTTTGCAAAACTCGCCAACACTTAAACAAAAAGCCGAAAAAGAGCCCCAAACCTAGCTCGACTGTCCAAACGCCACGCAAACACACACATAGCATCGCGTAGGTATTAGACATGCGTTACAACTTACGGGACTCGATTCCAACATACGAAGGTCGAGTTATCGTCCAGTTTGCAAAACTCGCCAACACTTAGGCAAAAAGCCAAAAAAGAGCCCAAAACCCGCCTCGGCCGTCCAAACGCCATGCAAACACACACATAGCACCGCCTAGGTATTAGACACGCGTTACAACTTACGGGACTCGATTCTGACTTACGGAGGCCGAGTCATCACCCAGTTTGCAAAACTGGCCAACACTTAGGCAAAAAATCGAAAAAGAGCCCACAACCCGCCTCGGCAGTCCAAACGCCACGTAAACACACACATAGCACCGCGTAGGTATTATACATGCGTTATAACTTACGGAACTCGATTCCGATATACGGAGGCCGAGTTATCGCCCAGTTTGCAAATCTCGACAACACTTAGGCAAAAAGCCAAAAAAGAGCCCATAACCCGTCACGACCGTCCAGATGCCACACAAATACATACATAGCACCGCGTAGGTATTGGACACGCGTTACAACTTACGGGACTCAATTTTGACATACAAAGGTCGAGTTATCGCCCAGTTTGAAAAACTCGCCAACACTTAGGCAAAAAGCCGAAAAAGGGCCCAAAACCCGTCTTGGCTGTCCAAGCACCACGCAAATACACACATAGCATCGCGTAGGTATTAGACACACGTCACAACTTACGGGACTCGATTCCGACATACGAAGGCCGAGTTATCGCCCAGTTTACAAAACTCGTCAACACTTAGGCAAAAAGCCAAAAAAGAACCCAAAACCCGCCTCAACCGTCCAAATGCCACGCAAACACACACATATCACCACATAGGTTTTAGACACGCGTCAAAACTTATGGGACTTAATTCCGATATACGGAGGCCGAGTTATTGTCCAGATTGCAAAACTCGCCAACACTTAAGCAAAAAGCCAAAAAAGAGCCCCAAACTTGCCCATAACCCGCCTCGGCCGTCCAAACTCCATGTAAACACACACATAGCACCGCGTAGGTATTAGACATGCGTTATAACTTACGAAACTCGATTCCGATATACGGTGGCCGAGTTATCGCCCAGTTTGCAAATCTCGCCAACACTTAGGCAAAAAGTCGAAAAAGAGCCCATAACCTGCCTCTTCCGTCCAGATGCCACGCAAACACACATATAACACCGCGTAGGTATTAGAAACGCGTTAAAACTTACGGGACTCGATTTTGACATACGGAGGTCGAGTTATTGCCCAGTTTGCAAAACTCGCCAACACTTAGGCAAAAAAGCCGAAAAAGATCCCAAAACCCGCCTCAGCCGTCCAAGCCCCACACAAACACACAATTAGCACCAGTTAGGTATTAGACACGCGTCACAACTTACGGGACTCGATTCCGACATACGAAGGCTGAGTTTTCGCGCAGTTTACAAAACTCGTCAACACTTGGGCAACAAGCCAAAAAAGAACCCAAAACCCGCCTCAGTCGTCCAAATGCCACGTAAACACACACATAGCACCATGTAGGTTTTAGACACGCGCCACAACTTACGGGACTCGATTCCGATATACGGAGGCCGAGTTATTGTCAAGTTTGCAAAACTCGTCAACACTTAAGAAAAAAACCGAAAAAGAGCCCCAAACCTGCCTCGACTGTCTAAACGCCTTGCAAACACACACACATAGCAAGCGTGAGGTATTAGACACGCAGCATAACTTACTTAGAGACTTGATTCTGACATACGGAGGCCGAGTTATCGTCTAGTTTGCAAAACTCGCCAACACTTAGACAAAGAGTCAAAAAAGAGGCCAAAACCCGCCCCAGCCGTCCAAATGCCATGCAAACACACACATAGCACCGTGTAGGTATTAGACACGTGTTACAATTTACAGGACTCGATTCCGACATACGGAGGCCTAGTTATCGGCCAGTTTGCAAAACTCAAAAAAACTTAGGCAAAAAATCGCAAAAGAGCACATAACCCGCCTCGGCCGTCCAAACTCCACGTAAACAAACACATAGCACCACGTAGGTATTAGACATGCGTTATAACTTACGGAACTCGATTCCGAAATAGGGAGGCCTAGTTATCGCCCAGTTTGCGAATCTAGCTAACACTAAGGCAAAAAGCCGAAAAAGATCCCATAACCCGCCTCGGCCGTCCAGATGCCATGCAAACACACACGTAGCACCGTATAGTTGTTAGGCTCGCGTTACAACTTACGGCAGTCGATTTTACTTACGGAGGTCGAGATATTGCCTAGTTTGTAAAAACTCGCCAACACTTAGGTAAAAAGCCGAAAAATAGCCCAAAACCCGCCTCAGCCGTCCAAACGCCATGCAAACACACACATAGCACCGCGTAGGTATTAGACACGCGTTACAACTTACGGGACTCAATTCCGACATACGGAAGACGAGTTATCGCCCAGTTTGCAAAAACTCACCAACACTTAGGTAAAAAGCCGAAAAAGAGCCCAAAACAAGCCTCGGCCATCCAAACGCCACACAAACACACACATAACACCGTGTAGGTATTAGAAATGCGTTACAATTTATGGGACTCGATTCCGACATATGGAGGCCGAGTTATCGCCCAGTTTGCAAAACTCGTCAACACTTAGGCAAAAAATCGAAAAAGAGCCCATAACCCGCCTCGGCCGTTCAAATACCACGAAAACACACACATAACACAGCGTAGGTATTATACATGCGTTATAACTTACGGAACTCGATTTTGATATACGGAGGCCGAGTTATCACCCAGTTTGCAAATCTCGCCAACACTTAGGCAAAACGCCAAAAAAGATCCCAAAACCCGCCTTAGCCGTCCAAACACCACGCAAACACACACATAGCACCACGCCACAACTTACGGGACTCGATTTCGATATACGGAGGCCGAGTTATTGTCCAGTTTGCCAAACTCGCCAACACTTAGGCAAAAAGCCAAAAATGAGGCCAAAACCCTCCTCGGTCGTCCAAATGCCATACAAACACACACATAGCACCTCATAGGTATTAGACACGTGTCACAACTTATGGGACTCGATTCTAACATATGGAGGCCCAGTTTGCTAAACTCGCCAACACTTAGGTAAAAAACCGAAAAAGAGCCCATAACCCGCCTCGGCCGTTCAAACGCCACGCAAACACACACATAGCACCGTATAGGTATTATACACGCGCTACAACTTATGAGACTCGATTCCGACATACGGAGGCCGAGTTATCGCCCAGTTTGCAAATCTCGCCAACACTTAAGCAAAAAGCCGAAAGAGAACCCAAAACCAGCCTTGGTCGTCCAGATGCCACCTAAACACACACATAGCACCGCGTATGTATTAGACATACGTTATAACTTATGAAAATCGATTCTGATATACGGAGGCTGAGTTATCGCCCAATTTGCAAATCTCGCCAACACTTAGGTAAAAAGCCTAAAAAGAGCCCATAACCCGCCTCGGCCGTCCAGATGGCACGCAAACACACACATAGCACTGCATAGGTGTTAGTCTCGCGTTACAACTTATGGGAGTCGATTTTGACTTACAGAGGTCAAGTTATTGCCTAGTTTGTAAAACTCGCCAACACTTAGGCAAAAAGGCAAAAAGAGCCCTAAACCCTACTCGGCCGTCCAAACGCCAAACAAACATACACATAGCACCGCGTAGGTATTAGACACGTGTTACAACTTACGGGACTCGATTCTGACATACGGAGGCCGAGTTATCGTCCAGTTTGCAAAACTCGCCAACACATAGGCAAAAAATCAAAAAAAGAGCCCATAACCCGTTTCGGCCGTCCAAATGCCACGTAAACACACACATAGCACCGGGTAGGTATTAGACACGCATCACAACTTATGGGAGTCAATTCCGATATACGGAGGCCGAGTTATTGTCCAGTTTGCAAAACTCACCAACACTTAGACAAACAGCCAAAAAAGAGCCCAAAACTTGCCTCAGCCGTCCAAATGCCACGCAAACACACACATAGTACCACGTAGGTATTAGACACGCGTTACAACTTATGGGACTCAATTCCGACATACGGAGGACGAGTTATCGCCCAGTTTGCAAAAACTCGCCAACACTTAGGTAAAAAGCCAAAAAAGAGACCAAAACCCGCCTCGGCCATCCAAACGCAACGCAAAAACACATATAACACCGCGTAGGTATTAGACACGCGTTACAACTTACGGGACTCGATTCCGACATACGGAGGCCGAGTTATCGCCCAGTTTGTAAAACTCGCCAACACTTAGGCAAAAAGTCGAAAAAGAGCCCATAACCCGCCTCAGCCGTCCAAACGCCACGCAAACACACATATCATCGCATAGGTATTAGACACGTGTTACAACTTACGGAACTCGATTCCGACATATGGAGGCCGAGTTATCGTCCAGTTTGCAAAACTCGCCAACACTTAGGCAAAAAGTCGAAAAAGAGCCCAAAACCCGCCTCGGACGTCCAAACACCATGCAAACACACACATAGCACCGCGTAGGTATTAGACACGCGTTACAACTTACGGGTATCGATCCCGACATACGGAGGTCGAGTTATCGCCCAGTTTGCAAAACTCGCCAACACTTAGGCAAAAAACCGAAAAAGAGCCTATAATTCGCCTCGGCAGTTCAAACGCCACACAAACACACATATAGCACCGCGTAGGTATTATACATGTGTTATAACTTACAGAACTCGATTTCGATATACGGAGGTCGAGTTATCGCCCAATTTGCAAATCTCGTTAACACTAAGGCAAAAAGCTGAAAAAGAGCCCATAACCCGCCTCGGCTGTCTATATGGCACGCAAACACACACATAGCACCGCATAGGTGTTAGGCTCGTGTTACAACTTACGGGAGTCGATTTTAACTTACGGAGGTTGAGTTTTTGCCTAGTTTGTAAAAACTCGCCAACACTAAAGCAAAAAGCCGAAAAAGAGCCCAAAACCTGCCTCAGCCGTCCAAACGCAACGCAAACACACACATAACACCGCGTAAATATTAGACTCGCGTTACAATTATGGGATTCGATTCCGACATACGGAGGCCGAGTTATCGCCCAGTTTGCAAAACTCGCCAACACTTAGATAAAAAGTCGAAAAGAGCCCATAACCTGCCTCGGCCGTCAAAACGCCACGCAAACACACACATAACACCGCGTAGGTATTAAAAATGCGTTACAACTTATGGAACTCGATTCTAACATACGGAGGCCGAGTTATCGTCCATTTTGTAAAACTCACAAACACTTAGGCAAAAAGTCAAAAAAGAGCCCAAAACCCGCCTCGGCCATCCAAACGCTAAGCAAACACACACATAGCACCGTGTATGTATTAGACACGCGTTACAACTTACGGGTATCGATCTCGACATGCGTTCACAGCGTCTAAACGCTTTACATTCATCTCTCAATGCCATTTCATAACATCAAAATGTTATACATTAACATCGTCAACCAACGTCTAAGGAATCACAACCATAGCAATCCCTCACGTTCGTTTATCACGACTACGGTCCTCGAACATCGGTTCCGTAACCCGCATCTACATTCTTTGTCTTTTATTCTCGTTTAATATTTTCGTCCAACCTTTATTAAATGTTTAAAACACTTGATTAAGTGTTACATTAGTTGAACATTATGTTCATATTTCTTTCTTGCACATCCTCCAGTACTTGAGAAATAAAATTCTCATTACGGGCATTACTACTGCCGGTCTTTGCGGCTGTGATGCCCTTCCTTCCTCTCATCTTTGTGCGACCTACTTTCTCTCTCTCCTCTCTTCCGGATTTGGTGGCTGGCATGAAGTCCTTACTTAATAGTAGCCATGCTGCCACACACTCTCGAGAAGATTTTCGTAAATGTACATGGTATGGCTTATTGGCCAGAATTATACTACTGATTGCATTTGTAGCGAACTCTTGCAAGCAGATGTCTTTCGTTCTTTATTACCTGTGTGGCGTCGGCCTCCAAGGTACAACTTGCGCTGCGGCGCCGAGCATGAAACCTAGAAAATTTTTCTAAGTCTTTTACAAGCTTGAGACGCTGATTTCGAAATCTCATAACTTCTTCGTTATAACTCGGAATGAGGTTGTTCCAAAGCTATTTTCTTCCTTATCTTTCGTACTTCGATTACCCTCGAACAGAACTTTGTTCTGAATCTGTTAACATGCCATTCAATTGGCTTAATCATCATTCCTCATTCATTTTAACGTTTTTAACGTTCTTTGTTCGTTCGTCCGTAATTCGGTCATCCGAACTCGGAATTCGTTTGTTCTTGAGTCCACGACTCACGTTTTATACGTTATCTTACATTCTTATGAAATCCTACACGTTCGGGTTCATTTACTAACCTTCAAATTTTCGTTCTTCTTTTACAAAATTTTCGCCATAACTTCGTTATAGCTTAGTTTTAATCCGTTCTTCATGAACATTTCTAACGTTCCTAACCAAGCAATAAGCAATTAACTTATACGCGATGGTTTTAAACTTGTCCATCAACAACATTTATACTACGATGGTTTTAAATTTGTCCATCAACAACGTTCTTCGTGTTTTTCGCGTTTTTCGTGTGTTCTTCGTGTTCTTCGTTCGTTCTTCATTTTTAATCGATATTTTGGATTACGATTTCAGTTTTTCTTGGAATTTGATGTTATAGAACACCATTCCTTACTTATTTAACCTACTCATTCATAAGATTCATTCGGATCGCTCAAAATCCTTACGAATCTTATACTTCCTTTAGAATTTTATAAACTAAATTTCTAATTCTTATTTCTTCGTTTTCTTATGAAATCATTACTAACCTCTTTTACTTCTTATTCTCATTAAGCTATGTTTTTTACTTAACATAGAAATCTTAAAGAAAATATTAGAAGAAACTAGGGTTCGGATTACTGTTCTTCTTTAATCTTCCTCCGTCAGACAAAGTTTGTTCACGAGCAAGCTTTTCTTCCTTCTTCTCCTTCTCTTCCCTCATCCGAACTCTCTCTCTCTTTCTTTCTCAAAGTGTAGGATTTTCAAAATCCCATTCAAATGAGATTAAGCTTCCTATTTATAGATTTTCAAGGTTAGGGGCAAAATAGTCATTTCGCCCCTAAAATCACTATTCCCACCTCCTCCACATCTTAGCCACCAAGTTAACTTGGCCACCACCCTTACTTGGTGGCCAAGTGGCTGGCCCACATGCCCCATGGGTTGCCCCAATGGTTCTTACCCATCCGTTTACCCATCGGTTCGATCCGCGGTTTCTTTTCTTAGTTTGGGCCTTAACCCTAATTCTTATTGGGCCTTACTTGGGCTTAACTTCACAAAGCATTGGGCTTGACTTAATCCAAGTCCAATTAGATTCTACAAAGTCCATGAATTCAAAGTCCATTAACACTAATCGTATTACGCGATTCTATTCTCGTATTCTCTTCAGTATATCGTTAAAGACGATATTCAGTATTATACGTCAGACTAATCTTCGTGTACTATACTCAGTATAATAACTCAGATCATACTTCGTATTTCTCACGCATAATAACCCTAGTTATTATACGTACTCATTACATTCTCGGAACTCACTTTCCCTAACCCTTAGGTTTTGAGCCCGCATGCGAAAACTTCGTTTTTGCCATAACTGAAATATTATTGAATATTCAATCACGTCTCAAGATTTTACGTAATCAATAACTTCTCGGAATTTCAAAATAAATCTCCGAGCAGAAACGGATGAATAGTGCCTATTTTGTCTTTTTCCTTGAAGATATTTTGTTCCCGGAAAACTTTTATTTTCGTCTTGAAAATTCTTGCTCGTTCAATCTAGCTCGTAGCCAGAATCCTCCTGATTAATAATCATTATAGGTTATAAAACGATTAATAAACACATAGCACATAATAGTATTAATAAAAATTCATTTTATTAATAACTAATTCTTTAAATCTTAATTTACGGACAATCCGGATTTAGGGTTGTCACATCACACTCATATGTACGACGTGGGTTTAGACAGCGTCACAACTTACGTGACTAAATTCCGATATACGGATGCCAAGTTATTGTCCAGTTTGCAAAACTCGCCAACACTTAAGCACAAAGCCGAAAATGAGCCGCAAACCTGCCTCGACTGTCCAAATGCCACACAAAGATACACATAGCACCGCGTAGGTATTTGACACGCGTTACAACTTACGGGACTCGATTCAAAAATACGGAGGCCGAGTTATCGTCCAACACTTTGGCAAAAATCCAAAAAAGAGGCCAAAACCCGCCTCGGTAGTCCAAACGCCACGCAAACACACACATAGCACCGCCTAGGTATTAGACACGCGTCACAATTTAAGGGACTCGATTCCGACATACGAAGGCCGAGTTATCGCCCAGTTTGAAAAACTCGTCAACACTTAGGCAAAAAGCCAAAAAAAAAACCAAAACCCGCCTCGACCGTCCAAACGTCACGCAAACACACACATAGCACTGCGTAGGTTTTAGACACGTGTCACAACTTACGGGACTTGATTCCGATATACGGAGGCCGAGTTATTATCGAGTTTGCAAAACTCGTCAACACTTAAGCAAAAAGCCGAAAAAGAGCCCCAAACCTGGCTCGACTGTCCAAACGCCACACAAACACACACATAGCATCGCGTAGGTATTAGACACGCGTTACAACTTACGGGACTCGATTCCAACATACGGAGGCCGAGTTATCGTCCAGTTTGCAAAACTCGCCAACACTTAGGCACAAAGCCGAAAAAGAGCCCACAACCCGCCTCGGCCCTCCAAACACCATGCAAACACGTACATAGCACCGCCTAGGTATTAGACACGCATTATAACTTACGGGACTCGATTCCGACATACGGAGACTGAGTTATTGCCCAGTTTGCAAAACTCACCAACACTTAGGCAAAAAACTGAGAAAAGCCCATAACCCGCCTCGGCCATCCAAACGCCACGCAAACACACACATAGCACCGCGTAGGTATTATACATGTGTTATAACTTACAGAACTCGATTCCGATATACGGAAGCCGAGTTATAGCCCAGTTTCCAAATCTCGACAACGCTTAGGCAAAAAGCCGAAAAAGAGCCTATAACCCGCCACGGACGTCCAGATGCCACACAAACACATACATAGCACCGCGTATGTATTAACCACGTGTTACAATTTACGGAACTCGATTTTGACATACGAAGATCGAGTTATCGCCCAGTTTGAAAAACTCGCTAACACTTAGGAAAAAAGCCGAAAAAGAGCCCAAACCCCGTCTCGGCCGTCCAAGTGCCACCCAATCACACACATAGCACCGCGTAGGTATTAGACACGCGTCACAACTTCCGGGACTCAATTCCGACATACGAAGGCCGAGTTATCGCTCAGTTTGTAAAACTCGTCAACACTTAGGCAAAAAGCCAAAAAAGAACCCAAAACCCGCCTCAGCCGTTCAAACGCCACGCAAACACACACATAGCACCACGTAGGTTTTAGACACGCGTTACAACTTATGGGACTCGATTCTGATATACGGAGACCGAGTTATTGTCCAGTTTGCAAAACTCGCCAACACTTAAGCAAAAAGCCGAAAAAAGCCACAAACCTGCCTCGACTATCCAAACACCACGCAAACATACACATAGCACCGCGTAGGTATTAGACACACGTTACAACTTATGGGACTCGATTCCGATATACGAAGGCCGACTTATCGTCAGTTTGCAAAACTCGTCAACACTTTTGCAAAAAGCCAAAATAGAGGCCAAAACCCGCCTCGGTCGTGTCCTAACGCCATGCAAACACACACATAGCACCGCGTATGTATTAGACATGTGTTACAACTTATGGGACTCGATTTCGACATACGGAGGCCGAGTTATCTCCCACTTTGCAAAACTTGCCAACACTTAGGCAAAAAAGAAAAGAAAAAGAGCCCATAACCAGCCTCGGCCGTCCAAACGCCACGCAAACACACAAATAGCACCGCGTAGGTATTAGACATGTGTTATAACTTACGGAACTTAATTCCGATAAATGGAGGCCGAATTATCGCCTAGTTTGTAAAACTCGCCAACAATTAGGTTAAAAGTCGAAAAAGAGCCAAAAACTCGCCTCGGCCGTCCATATGCCACGCAAACACACACATACCACCGCGTATGTATTAGACACGCGTTACAACTTACAGGACTCGATTCCGACATATGAAGGCCGAGTTATCGTCCAGTTTGTAAAACTCGCAACACTTAGGCAAAAAGCCGAAAAAAGCCCAAAACCCGTCTCGGTCGTCCAGATGCCACGCAAACACACACATAGCATCGCGTAGGTATTAGACACGCATTACAACTTACGGGACTCGATTTTGACATACAGAGGTCGAGTTATCGCCCAATTTGCAAAACTCGTCAACACTTAGGTAAAAAGCAAAAAAAGAACCCAAATCCCGCCTCAGCCGTCCAAATGCCACGCAAACACACTCATAGCACCACATAAGTTTTAGACACGAGTCACAACTTACGTGACTAAATTCCGATATACGGAGGCCAAGTTATTGTCCAGTTTGCAAAACTCGCCAACACTTAAGCAAAAAGCCGAAAAAGAGCCCCAAACCTGCATCGACTGTCCAAACGCCACGCAAACATACACATAGCATCGCGTAGGTATTATACATGCGTTACAACTTATGGAACTCGATTCGAAAATACGGAGGCCGAGTTATCGTCTAGTTTGCAAAACTAGCCAACAATTTGGCAAAAAACCAAAAAAGAGGCCAAAACCCGCCTCGGTCGTCCAAACGCCTTGCAAACACACGCATAGCACCGCGTAGGTGTTAGACACGCATTACAACTTACGGGACTCGATTCAGACATACGGAGGATGAGTTATCGCCCTGTTTGCAAAACTCGCCAACACTTAGGCAAAAAGTCAAAAAAGAGCCCAAAACCAGCCTCGACCGTCCAAACGCAATGCAAACACACACATACCACCGCGTAGGTATTAGACATGCGCTACAACTTACGGGACTCGATTCCGATATACGGAGGCCGAGTTATCGCCCAGTTTGCAAAACTCGCCAACACTTAGGCAAAAAACCAAAAAATTTTCATTCTTATGAAACCCTACACGTTGGGGTTCATTTACTAACCTTCAAATTTTCGTTCTTCTTTTACAAAATTTTCGCTATAACTTCGTTATAGCTTAGTTTTATTCCGTTCTTCATGAACGTTTCTAACGTTCCTGACTAAGCAATAAACAACTAACTTATACGCGATGGTTTTAAACTTGTCCATCAACAACATTTATACTACGATGGTTTTAAATTTGTCCATCAACAACGTTCTTTGTGTTCTTCGCGTTTTTCGTGTGTTCTTCGTGTTCTTCGTTCGTTCTTCATTTTTAATCGATATTTTGGATTACGATTTCAGTTTTTCTTGGAATTTGATGTTATAGAACACCATTCCTTACTTTTTTAACCTACTCATTCATAAGATTCATTCGGATCGCTCAAAATCCTTACGAATCTTATACTTCCTTTAGAATTTTATAAACTAAATTTCTAATTCTTATTTATTCGTTTTCTTATGATTTCAACCATATGAAATCATTACTAACCTCTTTTACTTCTTATTCTCATTAAGCTATTTTTTTTAACATAGAAAACTTAAAGAAAATATTAGAAGAAACTAGGGTTCGGATTACCGTTCTTCTTTAATCTTCCTCCGTCAGACAAAGTTTGCTTACGAGCAAGCTTTTCTTCCTTCTTCTCCTTCTATTCCCTCATCCTAACTCTCTCTCTTTCTCTCTCAAAGTGTAGGATTTTTAAAATCCCATTCAAATGAGATTAAGCTTCCTATTTATAGATTTTCAAGGTTAGGGGCAAAATAGTCATTTCGCCCCTAAAATCACTATTCCCACCTCCTCCACATCTTAGCCACCAAGTTAACTTGGCCACCACCCTTACTTGGTGGCCTAGTGGCCGGCCCATGGAGTGCCCCATGGGTCACTCCATGGGTTTCCCCAATGGTTCTTACCCATCCGTTTACCCATCGGTTCGATCCGCGGTTTCTTTTCTTAGTTTGGGCCTTAACCCTAATTCTTATTGGGCCTTACTTGGGCTTAACTTCACAAAGCATTGGGCTTGACTTAATCCAAGTCCAATTAGATTCTACAAAGTCCATGAACTCAAAGTCCATTAAGACTAATCGTATTCTACGCATTCTATTCTCAGATTCTCTTCAGTATATCGTTAAAGACGATATTCAGTATTATCGTCAGACTAATCTTCGTACTATACTCATTATAATAACTCGTATCAAACTCAGATTATTCTCACGCATAATAACCCTAGTTATTATACGTACTCATTACATTTCTCGGAACTCACTTTCCCTAACCCTTAGGTTTTGAGTCGGCATTCGATTTTTTTTTTTGTCATAACTGAAATATTATTGAATATTCAATCACGTCTCAAAATTTTACGTAATCAATAACTTCTCGGAATTTCAAAATAAATCTCGAAAGCGTAAAGCGGATGAATAGTGCCTATTTCGTTTTTTTTCCCCGAAGATATTTTGTTCAGGAAAACTTTTATTTTCGTCTTGAAAATTCTTGCTCGTTCAATCTAGCTCGTGGCGAGTAATCCTTCCGATTAATAATCATTCTAGGTTATAAAACGATTAATAAACACATAGCACATAATAGTATTAATAAAAATTCATTATATTAATAACTAATTCTTTAAATCTTAATTTCTGGACAATCCGGATTTCTGGGTTGTCACATCACACTCATAGCACCACGTAGGTTTAGACACGCGTCACAACTGACATGACTAAATTCCGATATACGGATGCCAAGTTATTATCCAGTTTGCAAAACTCGCCAACACTTAAGCACAAAGCCCAAAAAGAGCTCCAAACCTGCCTCGACTGTCCAAATGCCACGCAAAGATACACATAGCACCGCGTAGGTATTAGACACGCGTTACAACTTACGGGACTCGATTTTGACATACGGAGTTCGAGTTATTGCCCAGTTTGCAAAACTCGCCAACACTTAGGCAAAAAGCCGAAAAAGATCCCAAAACCCGCCTCGACCGTCCAAACGCCACACAAACACACAATTAGCACCAGTTAGGTATTAGACACGTGTCACAACTTACTGGACTCGATTCCGACATACGAAGGCCGAGTTATCGCCCAGTTTGCAAAACTCGTAAACACTTAGGCAAAAAGCCAAAAAATAATCCAAACACGCCTCAGTCGTCCAAACACCACGGAAACACACACATAGCACCACGTAGGTTTTAGACACGCGCCACAACTTATGGGACTCGATTCCGATATACGGAGGCCGAGTTATTGTCCAATTTGCAAAACTCGCCAACAGTTAAGAAAAAAGCCAAAAAAGAGCCCCAAACCTGCCTCGACTGTCTAAACACCATGCAAACACACACATAGCACCGCGTAGGTATTAGACAAATGTTACAACTTACGAGACTCGATTCCGACATACGGAGGCCGAGTTATCGTCCAGTTTGCAAAACTCGCCAACACTTAGATAAAAAGTCAAAAAAGAGGCCAAAACCCGCCTCGGCCGTCCAAACGCCATGCAAACACACACATAGTATCGCGTAGGTATTAGACACGTGTTATAATTTACGGGACTCGATTCCGATATACGGAGGTCGAGTTATCGCCCAGTTTGCAAATCTCGCCAACACTTAGGCAAAAAGCCGAAAAAGTGTCCATAACCCGCCTCGGCCGTCTAGATGCCACACAAACACACACATAGCACCGTGTAGGTATTAGACACGTGTTACAACTTACGGGACTCAATTTTAACATACGGAGGTCGAGTTATTATCCAGTTATCAAAACTCGCCAACACTTAGGCAAAAAGCCGAAAAAGAGCCCAAAACCCGTCTCAACCGTCCAAGCGCCACACAAACACACACATAGCACTGCGTAAGTATTAGACACGCGTCACAACTTACGGGACTAGATTCCGATATACGAAGGCCGAGTTATCACCCATTTTACAAACTCGTCAACACTTAGGCAAAAAGCCAAAAAAGAACTCAAAACCCGCCTCAGTCATCCAAACACCACACAAACACACACATATCACCACGTAGGTTTTACACACGCGCCACAACTTACGGGACTCGATTCCGATATACGGAGGCCGAGTTATTGTCCAGTTTGTAAAACTTGCCAACACTTAAGCAAAAAGCCGAAAAAGAGCCCAAAACCTATCTCTCCTGTTTAAACGCCATGCAAACCCACACATAGCACCACGTAGGTATTAGACACGCGTTACAACTTACGGGATTCGATTCTGACATACGGAGGCCGAGTTATCGTCTAGGTTGCAAAACTCGTCTACACTTAGGCAAAAAGTCGAACAAGAGCCCAAAACCTGTCTCGGCCGTCCAAACGCCATGCAAACACACACATAGCACCGTGTAGGTATTAGACACACGCTACAACTTACGGGACTCGATTCTAACAGACAGAGGCCGAGTTATCGCCCAGTTTACAAAACTCACCAACACTTAGGCAAAAAACAAAAAAAGAGACCATAACCCGCCTCGGCCTTTCAAACGCCACGCAAACACACTCATAGCACAGCGTAGGTATTATAAATGCGTTATAACTTACGAAACTCGATTCTAATATACGGAGGCCGAGTTATCGCCCAGTTTGCAAATCTTGCCAACATTTAGGCAAAAAGCTGAAAAAGAGCCCATAACCCTCCTCGGCCGTCCAGATGCCACACAAACACATACATAGCACTGCGTAGGTATTAGACACGCGTTACAACTTACGGGACTCGATTTTGACATACGGAGGTCAGGTTATTGCCCAGTTTGCAAAACTCACCAACACTTAGGCAAAAAGCCGAAAAAGATCCCAAAACCCGCCTCGACCATCCAAGCTCCGTACAAAAACACAATTAGCACCGGTTAGGCATTAGACACGCGTCACAACTTACGGGACTCGATTTCGACATACGAAGGCCGAGTTATCGCCCAGTTTGTAAAAATCGTCAACACTTAGGCAAAAATTCAAAAAAGAACCCAAACACGCCTCAGTAGTCCAAATGCCACGAAAACACACACATAGCACCACGTAGGTTTTAGACACGCGCCACAACTTACGGGACTCGATTCCGATATACGGAGGCCGAGTTATGGTCCAGTTTGCAAAACTAGTCAACACTTAAGAAAAAAGCCAAAAAAGAGCCCCAAACCTGCCTCGACTGTCTAAACGCCATGGAAACACACACATAGCACCGCGTAGGTTTTAGACACACCCCACAATTTACCGGACTCGATTCCGATATACGGTGGCCGAGTTATTGTCCAGTATGCAAAACTCGCCAACACTTAAGTAAAAAGCCGAAAAGAGCCCAAAACCTGTCTCGCCTGTCTAAACGCCATGCAAACACACACATAGCACCGCGTAGGTATTAGACACGCGTTACAACTTACGGGACTCGATTCCGACATACGGAGGCCGAGTTATCGCCCAGTTTGCAAAACTCGCCAACACTTAGGCAAAAAACCAAAAAAGAGCCCATAACCCGTCTCATTGTTCAAACGCTACGCAAACACACACATATCATAACGTAGGTATTATACAGGCGTTATAACATACGGAACAAAATTCCGATATACGGAGGCCGAGTTATCGCCCAGTTTGCAAATCTCGCCAACACTTAGGCAAAAAGCCAAAAAAGAGCCCATAACCCGCCTCGGTCGTCCAGATGCCACGCAAACACACACATAGCACCGCGTAGGTATTAGACACGCGTTACAACATACGGGACTCGATTTTGACATACGGAGGTCGAGTTATTGCCCAGTTTGCAAAACTCGCCAACACCTAGGCAAAAAGCCGAAAAAGAACCCAAAACCCGCCTCGGCCGTCCAAGCGCCACGCAAACACACAATTAGCATCGGTTAGGTATTAGACACGCGTCACAACTTACGGGACTCGATTCCGACATCCGAAGGCCGAGTTATCGCCAAGTTTGCTAAACTCGTCAGCACTTAGGCAAAAAGCTAAAAAATAACCCAAAACCCGCGCCACAACTTACGGAAACACACACATAGCACCATGTAGGTTTTAGACACGCGCCACAACTTACGGGACTCGATTCCGATATACGGAGGCCGAGTTATTGTCCAGTTTGCAAAACTCGCCAACACTTAAGAAAAAAGCCAAAAAAGAGCCCAAAACCAGCTATGGCCGTCCAGATGCCACGCAAACACACACATAGCACCGCGTAAGTATTAGACACGCGTTATAATTTACGGGACTCGATTTTGACGTACGGAGGTCGAGTTATCGCCTAGTTTGTAAAACTCGCCAATACTTAGGCAAAAAGCCAAAAAAGGGCCCAAAATCCGACTCGGCCATCCAAATGCCATGCAAACACACATATAGCATCATGTAGGTATTAGACACGCGTTACAACTTACGGGACTCGATTCCAATATACGGAGGTCGAGTTATTGCCCAGTTTGTAAATCTCGCCAACACTTAGGCAAAAATCCAAAAAAGGGTCCATAACCCGCCTCGGCCGTCCAGATGCCACGTAAACACACATATAGAACCGTGTAGGTATTAGACACGCGTTACAACTTACGGGACTCGATTTTTGACATACGGAGGTCGAGTTATTGCCCAGTTTGCAAAACTCGCCAACACTTAGGCAAAAAGCCGAAAAAGAACCCAAAACCCGCCTCGGTCGTCCAAGCACCACGCAAACACACACATATCACCACGTAGGTTGTAGACATGCGCCACAACTTAATGGACTCGATTCCGACATACGGAGGCCGAGTTATCGTCCAGTTTACAAAACTCGCCAACACATAGGGAAAAAGTCCAAAAAGAGCCCAAAACCCACCTCGGCCGTCCAAACGCCATGCAAACACACACATAGCACCGTGTAGGTATTAGACACGTGCTACAACTTATGGGACTCGATTCCAACATACGGAGGCCGAGTTATCGCCCAGTTTGTAAAACTCGCCAACACTTAGGTAAAAAACTGAAAAAGAGCCCATAACCCGCCTCGGCCGTTCAAATGCCACGCAAACAAACATAGCATAGCGTAGGTATTATACATGCGTTATAACTTACGGAACTCGATTCCGATATACGGAGGCCGAGTTATTGCTCAGTTTGCAAATCTCGCCAACACTTAGGCAAAAAGCCGAAAAATAGCCCATAACCCGCCTCGGCCGTCTAGATGCCACGCAAACAAATACATAGTACCGCGTAGGTTTTAGACACGCGTTACAACTTACGGAACTCGATTTTAACATACGGAGGTCGAGTTATTGCCCAGTTTGCAAAACTCGCCAACACATAGGCAAAAAGCCGAAAAAGAACCCAAAACCCGCCTCAGCAGTCCAAGCGCCACGCAAACATACACATAGAACCGCGTAAGTATTAGACACGGGTCACAACTTACGGGACTCGATTCCGATATACGAAGGCCGAGTTATCGCCCAGTTTGCAAAACTCGTCAACACTTAGGCAAAAAGCCAAAAAAGAACCCAAAACCCGCCTCAGCCGTCCAAACACCATGCAAACACACACATATCACCACGTAGGTTTTAGACACACGCCATAACTTACAGGACTCGATTCCGATATACGGAGGCCGAGTTATTATCCAGTTTGCAAAACTCGCCAACACTTAGGCAAAACTCGCCCCTAAAATCACTATTCCCACCTCCTCCACATCTTAGCCACTAAGTTAACTTGGCCACCACCCTTACTTGGTGGCCAAGTGGCCGGCCCACATGCCCCATGGGTCACCCCATGGGTTGCCCCAATCGTTCTTACCCATCTGTTTACCCATCGGTTTGATCCGCGATTTCTTTTCTTAATTTGGGCCTTAACCGTAATTCTTATTGGGCCTTACTTGGGCTTAACTTCTCAAAGCATTGGGCTTGACTTAATCTAAGTCCAATTAGATTCTACAAATTCCATGAACTCAAAGTCCATTAAGACTAATCGTATTCTACGCATTCTATTCTCGTATTCTCTTCAGATATCGTTTCAGACGATATTCAGATTATATCGTCAGACTAATCTTCAGATTATACTCAGATAATAACTCGTATTATACTCAGATTTCTCACGATAATAACCCTAGTTATTATATCGTACTCATTACATTCTCGGAACTCACTTTCCCTAACCCTTAGGTTTTGAGTCGCGTCACGAAAACTTCGTTTTTGCCAAAATCGAAATATTATTGAATATTCAATCACGCCTCAAGATTTTACGTAATCAATAACTTCTCGAATTTCAAAATAAATCTCGAAAGCGTAAAACGGATGAATAAAGTGCCTATTTCGCCTTCTTCCCGAAGATATTTTGTTCAGGAAAACTTTTATTTTCGTCTTGAAAATTCTTACTCGTTCAATCTAGCTCGTGAGCGTAATCCTCCCGATTAATAATCATTCTAGGTTATAAAACGATTAATAAACACATAGCATATAATAGTATTAATAAAAATTCATTTTATTAATAACTAATTTCGTAAATCTTAATTTCGGACAATTCAATTTAGGGTTGTCACTTCACACTCATAAGCACCACGTAGGTTTAGACACGCGCCACAACTTACGTGACTAAATTCGATATATGGATGCAAGTTATTGTCGGGTTTGCAAAACTCGCCAACACTTAAGCACAAAGTCTAAAAAAGAGCCCCAAACCCGCCTCGACCGTCCAAATGCCACACAAAGATACACATAGCAATCGCGTGAGGTATTGAACACAGCGTTATAACTTATGGGACTCGATTCGAAAATACGGAGGCCGAGTTATCGTCCAACACTTTGGCAAAAAGCCAAAAAAGAGGCCAAAACCCGTCTCGGTAGTCCAAGCGCCACGCAAACACACACATAGCACCGCCTAGGTATTAGACATGCGTCCTAACTTACGTGACTCGATTCCGACATACGAAGGCCGAGTTATTGCCCAGTTTGAAAAACTCGTCAACACTTAGGCAAAAAGCCAAAAAAAACCCAAAACCCGCCTCGGCCTTCCAAACGTCACGCAAACACACACATAGCACCGCGTAGGTTTTAGGCACGCGTCACAACTTACGGGACTCGATTCCGATATACGGAGGCCAAGTTATCGTCCAGTTTGCAAAATACGCCAACACTTAGGTCAAAAGCCAAAAAAGAACCCAAAACCTGCCTCGGCCTTCCAAACGCCATGCAAACGCGCATATATAATCGCCTAGGTATTGAAGACACGACTATAACTTACGGACTCGATTAGACATACGGAGACCGAAAGTTATCGCCCGCTTTGCAAAACTCACCAACACTTAGCAAAAACCGAGAAAAGCCCATAACCCGCCTCGGCCATCCAAACGCCAAGCAAACACACACATAGCAATCGCGAGGTATTATACATGCGTTATAACTTACGGAACTCGATTAGATATCACGAGGCCGAAGTTATCGCCCGCTTTGCAAATCTCAACAATGCTTAGGCAAAAAGCCGAAAAAGAGCCCATAACCCGCCACGGCCGTCCAGATGCCACACAAACAAATACATAGAACCGCGTAGGTATTAATCACGCGTTACAATTTACGGAACTCGATTTTGACATACGGAGGTTGAGTTATCGTCCAGCTTGAAAAACTCGCCAACACTTAGGCAAAAAGCCGAAAAAGAGCCCAAACCCCATTTCGGCCGTCCAAGTGCCACCCAATCACACACATAGCACCGCGTAGGTATTAGACATGCGTCACAACTTCCGGGACTCAATTCTGACATACGAAGGCCGAGTTATCGCCCAGTTTGTAAAACTCGTCAACACTTAGGCAAAAAGCCAAAAAAGAACCCAAAACCCGCCTCAGCCGTTCAAACGCCACGCAAACACACACATAGCACCACATAGGTTTTAGACACGCGTCACAACTTATGGGACTCAATTCTGATATACGAAGGCCGAGTTATTGTCCAGTTTGCAAAACTCGCCAACACTTAAGCAAAAAGCCGAAAAAAGCCACAAACCTGCCTCGACTATCCAAACACCACGCAAACATACACATAGCACCGCGTAGGTATTAGACACGCGTTACAACTTACGAGACTCGATTCCGATATACGGAGGCCGACTTATCGTCAGTTTACAAAACTCGCCAACACTTTTGCAAAAAGCCCAAATAGAGGTCAAAACCCGCCTCGATCGTCCTAACGCCATGCAAAAACACACACATAGCACCACGTAGGTATTAGACATGTGTTACAACTTACGGGACTCAATTTCGACATACGGAGGCCGAGTTATCTCCCAGTTTGCAAAACTTGCCAACACTTAGGCAAAAAAATAAATAAAAAGAGCCCATAACCCGCCTCGGCCGTCCAAATGCCACGCAAACACAAAAATAGCATCGTGTAGGTATTAGACATGCGTTATAACTTACGGAACTAAATTCCGATAAATGGAGGCCGAGTTATCGCCCAGTTTGTAAAACACGCCAACAATTAGGTAAAAAGCCGAAAAAGAGCCCAAAACTTGCCTAGGCCGTCCAAACGCCATGCAAACACACACATAGTATCGCGTAGGTATTAGACACGTGTTACAACTTACGGGACTCGATTCCGATATACGGAGGCCGAGTTATCGTCCAGTTTGCAAAACTCGCCAATACTTAGACAAAAAGCCAAAAAGAGGCTAAACCCGCTTCGGTAGTCAAACGCCATATGCAACACACACATAGTATCGCGTAGGTATTAGACACGTGTTACAACTTATGGGACTCGATTCCGATATACGGAGGTCGAGTTATCGCCCAGTTTGCAAATCCCGCCAACACTGAGGCAAAAAGCCGAAAAAGTGTCCATAACCCGCCTCGGCCGTCCAGATGCCACGCAAACACACACATAGCACCGTATAGGTATTAGACACGTGTTACAACTTACGGGACTCAATTTTGACATACGAAGGTCGAGTTATTGCCCAGTTATCAAAACTCGCCAACACTTAGGCAAAAAGCCGAAAAAGAGCCCAAAACCCGTCTCAGCCGTCCAAGCGCCACACAAACACACACATAGCACCGCGTAAGTATTAGACATGCATCACAACTTACGGGACTCGATTCTGATATACGAAGGCCGAGTTATCGCCCAGTTTACAAAACTCGTCAACACTTAGGCAAAAAGCCAAAAAAGAACCCAAAACCCGCCTCAGTCGTCCAAACACCACGCAAACACACACATATCACCACGTAGGTTTTAGACACGCGCCACAACTTACGGGACTCGATTCCGATATACGGAGGCCGAGTTATTGTCCAGTTTGTAAAACTCGCCAACACTTAAGCAAATAGCCGAAAAAGAGCCCAAAACCTGTCTCTCCTGTTTAAACGCCATGCAAACCCACACATAGTACTGCGTAGGTATTAGACACGCGTTACAACTTACGGGACTCGATTCTGACATACGGAGGCCGAGTTATCGTCCAGGTTGTAAAACTCGTCAACACTTAGGCAAAAAGTCGAAAAAGAGCCCAAAACGCCTCTTCTACCGTCAAACGCCATGCAAACACACACATAGCACCGTGTAGGTATTAGACACGCGCTACAACTTACGGGACTCGATTCCAACATACGGAGGTCGAGTTATCGCCCAATTTGCAAAACTCGCCAACACTTAGGCAAAAAACAAAAAAAGAGACCATAACCCGCCTCGGCCCTTTAGACGTCACACAAACACACACATAGCACAGCGTAGGTATTATATATGCGTTATAACTTATAGAACTCGATTCTGATATACGGAGGCCGAGTTATCGCCTAGTTTGCAAATCTTGCCAACATTTAGGCAAAAAGCTGAAAAAGAGCCCATAACCCGCCTCGGCCGTCCAGATGCCACGCAAACAAACACATAGCACCGCGTAGGTATTAGACACGTGTTACAACTTACGGCACTCGATTTTGACGTACGGAGGTCGAGTTATCGCCTAGTTTGTAAAACTCGCCAATACTTAGGCAAAAAGCCGAAAAAGGGCCCAAAATCCGACTCGACCGTCAAAACGCTACGCAAACATACACATAGCACCGCGTAGTTATTAGACATGGGTTAAAACTTACAGGACTCGATTTCGACATACGGAGGCTGAGTTATCTCGCAGTTTGCAAAACTCACAACACATAGGTAAAAAGCGAAAAAAGAACCCAGAATCCGCCCGGTAGTCAAACGCCATGCAAACACATACATAGCACCGAGTAGGTATTAGACACATATTATAACTTACGGGACTCGATTCCGATATACTGAGACCGAGTTATCGTCCAGTTTGCAAAACTCGCCAACACTTAGGCAAAAACACACATAGCACCGCGTAAGTATTAGACACGCGTCTCAATTTACGGGACTAGATTCCGATATATGGAGGCCGAGTTATCGCCCAGTTTGCAAAACTCGCCAACACTTAGGAAAAAGCCGAAAAAGAGCCCAAAACCCGTCTCGGCCGTCCAAACGCCACGCAAACACACACATAGTACCGCGTAGGTATTAGACACGCGTTACAACTTATGGGACTCGATTACGACATCTGGCGTCGAGTTATCGTCCAGTTTGCAAAACTCGCCATCACGTAGGCAAAAAGCCGAAAAAGAGCGTAAAACCATCCTCGGCCGTCCAAACGCCACACAAACAAACACATAGCACCGCGTAGGTATTAGACACGTGTTACAACTTACGGGACTCGATTCCGACATATGGAGGCCGAGTTATCGCCCAGATTGTAATATTCGTCAACACTTAGGCAAAAGGCCAAAAAAAACTGAAAACCCGCCTCGGCTGTCCAAATGCCAGGCAAATACACACATAGCACCGCATAGGATTTAGACATGCGTCACAACTTATGGGACTCAATTCCGATATATTGAGGCCGAGTTATTGTCCAGTTTGCAAAACTGGCCAACATTTAAGCAAAAAGCCGAAAAAGAGCCTCAAACCTGGCTCGACTGTACAATCACCACGCAAACACACACATAGCACCGCGTAGGTTTTAGGCACGCGTTACAACTTACGGGACTCGATTTTGACATACGGAGGTCGAGTTATTGCCCAGTTTGCAAAACTCACCAACACTTAGGCAAAAAGCCGAAAAAGATCCCAAAACCCGCCTCGACCGTCCAAGCGCCGCACAAACACACAATTAGCACCAGTTAGGCATTAGACACGCGTCACAACTTACGGGACTCGATTCCGACATATGAAGGCCGAGTTATCGCCCAATTTGTAAAACTCGTCAAAACTTAGGCAACAATCCAAAAAAGAACCCAAACACGCCTCAGTAGTCCAAACACCACGAAAACACACACATAGCACCACGTAGGTTTTAGACATGCGCCACAACTTACGGGACTCGATTCCGATATACGGAGGCCGAGTTATGGTCCAGTTTGCAAAACTAGTCAACACTTAAGAAAAAAGCCAAAAAAGAGCCCCAAACCTGCCTCGACTGTCTAAACGCCATGGAAACACACACATAGTAATCGCGAGGTTTTTGAACACGCCACAACTTACCGGACTCGATTCCGATATACGGTGGCCGAGTTATTGTCCAGTTTGCAAAACTCGCCAACACTTAAGTAAAAAGCCGAAAAGAGCCCAAAATCTGCTTCGGCCGTCCATATGCCACGCAAACACAGACATACCACCGCGTAGGTATTAGACACGCGTTACAACTTACGGGACTCGATTCCGACATACGAAGGCCGAGTTATCGTCCAGTTTGCAAAACTCGCCAACACTTAGACAAAAAGCCAAAAAAGAGGCCAAAACCCGCCTCGGCCGTCCAAATGCCATGCAAACACACACATAGTATCGCGTAGGTATTAGACACGTGTTACAACTTACGGGACTCGATTCCGATATACGAAGGTCGAGTTATCGCCCAGTTTGTAAATCTCGCCAACACTTAGGCAAAAAGCCAAAAAAGTGTCCATAACCCGCCTCGGCCGTCCAGATGCCATGCAAACACACACATAGCACCGTGTAGGTATTAGACACGTGTTACAACTTACGAGACTCAATTTTGACATACGGAGGTCGAGTTATTGCCCAGTTATCAAAACTCGCCAACACTTAGGCAAAAAGCCAAAAAAGAGCCCAAAACCCGTCTCAGCCATCCAAGCGCCACACAAACACACACATAGCACCGCGTAAGTATTAGACACGCGTCACAACTTACGGGACTCGATTTCGATATACGAAGGCCGAGTTATCACCTAGTTTATAAAACTCGTCAACACTTAGGCAAAAAGCCAAAAAAGAACCCAAAACCCGCCTCAGTCGTCCAAACACCACGCAAACATACACATATCACCACGTAGGTTTTAGACACGCGCCACAACTTACGGGACTCGATTCCGATATACAGAGGCCGAGTTATTATCCAGTTTGTAAAACTCGCCAACACATAAGCAAAAAGCCGAAAAAGAGCCCAAAACCTGTCTCTCCTGTTTAAACGCCATTCAAACCCACACATAGCACCGCGTAGGTATTAGACACGCGTTACAACTTACGGGACACGATTCTGACATACGGAGGCCGAGTTATCGTCCAGGTTGCAAAACTCGTCAACACTTAGGCATAAAGTCAAAAAAGAGCCAAAAACCCGCCTCGGCCGTCCAAACGTCATGCAAACACACACATAGCACCGTGTAGGTATTAGACATGCGCTACAACTTACGGGACTCGATTCCAACATACGGAGGCCGAGTTATCGCCCAGTTTGCAAAACTCGCCAACACTTAGGCAAAAAATAAAAAAAGAGACCATAACCCGCCTCGGCCTTTCAAACGCCACGCAAACACACACATAGCACAGCGTAGGTATTATAAATGCGTTATAACTTACGGAACTCGATTCTGATATACGGAGGCCGAGTTATCGCCCAGTTTGTAAATATTGCCAACATTTAGGCAAAAAGCTGAAAAAGAGCTCATAACCCTCCTCGGCCGTCCAGATGCCACGCAAACACATACATAGCACCGCTTAGGTATTAGACACGCGTTAAAACTTACGAGACTCGATTTTGACATACGGAGGTCGAGTTATTGCCCAGTTTGCAAAACTCACCAACACTTAGGCACAAAGACGAAAAAGATCCCAAAACCCGCCTCGACCGTCCAAGCGCCGCACAAACACACAATTAGCACCGGTTAGGCATTAGACACGCGTCACAACTTACGGGACTCGATTCTGACATACGAAGGCCGAGTTATCGCCTAGTTTGTAAAACTCGTCAACACTTAGGCAAAAATCTAAAAAAGAACCCAAACACGCCTCAGTAGTCCAAACGCCACGGAAACACACACATAGCACCACGTAGGTTTTAGACCCGCGCCACAGCTTACGGGACTCGATTCCGATATACGGAGGCCGAGTTATGGTCCAGTTTGCAAAACTAGTCAACACTTAAGAAAAAAGCCAAAAAAGAGCCCCAAACCTGCCTCGACTGTCTAAATGCCATGGAAACACACACATAGCACCGCGTAGGTTTTAGACACACGCCACAACTTACCGGACTCGATTTCGATATACGGTGGCCGAGTTATTGTCCAGTTTGCAAAACTCGCCAACACTTAAGTAAAAAGTCGAAAAGAGCCCAAAACTTGCCTCGCCTGTCTAAACGTCATGCAAACACACATAGCAAGCACCGCACAGAGGTATTGACACAGCGTTATAACTTACGGATTCGATTCGACATACGAGGTCGAAAGTTATCGCCGCTTTGTAAAACTCGCCAACACTTAGGCAAAAATCCAAAAAAGAGCCCATAACCCATCTCGGTCGTTCAAACGCTACGCAAACACACACATAACACAGCATAGGTATTATACAGGCGTTATAACATACGGAACAAAATTCCGATATACGGAGGCCGAATTATCGCCCAGTTTGCAAATCTCGCCAACACTTAGGCAAAAAGCCTAAAAAGAGCCCATAACCTGCCTCGGCCGTCCAGATGCCACGCAAACACACACATAGCACCACGTAGGTATTAGACACGCGTTACAACTTACGAGACTCGATTTTGACATACGGAGGTCGAGTTATTGCCTAGTTTGCAAAACTCGCCAACACTTAGGCAAAAAGCCGAAAAAAGAACCCAAAACCCGCCTCGGCCGTCCAAGCTCCACGCAAACACACAATTAGCACTGGTTAGGTATTAGACACGCGTCACAACTTACGGGACTCGATTCCGACATCCGAAGGCCGAGTTATCGCCAAGTTTGCAAAACTCGTTAGCACTTAGGCAAAAAGCTAAAAAATAACCCAAACACGCCTCAGTCGTCCAAATGCCACGGAAACACAGACATAGCACCATGTAGGTTTTAGACACGTGCCATAACTTACGGGACTCGATTCCGATATACGGAGGCCGAGTTATTGTCCAGTTTGCAAAACTCGCCAACACTTAAGAAAAAAGCCAAAAAAGAGCCCAAAACCCGCCATGGCCGTCCAGATGCCACACAAACACACACATAGCACCGCGTAGGTATTAGACACGCGTTATAATTTACGGGACTCGATTTTGACGTACGGAGGTCGAGTTATCGCCTAGTTTGTAAAACTCGCCAATATGTTGGCAAAAAGCCAAAAAAGGGCACAAAATCCGACTCGGGTAGTCAAACGCCATGCAAACACACACATAGCATCGTGTAGGTATTAGACACGCAGCGTTACAACTTATGGGACTCAATTCCAATATACGGAGGTCGAGTTATCGCCCAGTTTGTAAATCTCGCCAACACTTAGGCAAAAGCGAAAAAAAGAACCCAAAACCGGCCTCAGCAGTCCAACCGCCACGCAAACACACACATAGCACCGCGTAGGTATTAGACACGCGTTACAACTTACGGGACTCGATTTTTGACATACGGAGGTCGAGTTATCGCCCAGTTTGCAAAACTCGCCAACACTTAGGCAAAAAGCCGAAAAAGAACCCAAAACCCGCCTCGGCCGTCCAAGCGCCACGCAAACACACACATATCACCACGTAGGTTTTAGACACGCGCCACAACTTACGGGACTCGATTCCGATATACGGAGGCCGAGTTATTGTCTAGTTTGCAAAACTCGCCCCTAAAATCACTATTCCCACCTCCTCCACATCTTAGCCACTAAGTTAACTTGGCCACCACCCTTACTTGGTGGCCAAGTGGCCGGCCCACATGCCCCATGGGTCACCCCATGGGTTGCCCCAATGGTTCTTACCCATCCGTTTACCCATCGGTTCGATCCGCAGTTTCTTTTCTTAGTTTGGGCCTTAACCCTAATTCTTATTGGGCCTTACTTGGGCTTAACTTCACAAAGCATTGGGCTTGACTTAATCCAAGTCCAATTAGATTCTACAAAGTCCATGAACTCAAAGTCCATTAAGACTAATCGTATTCTACGCATTCTATTCTCGTATTCTCTTCGTTATATCGTTAAATACGATATTCAGTATTATACGTCAGATTAATCTTCATACTATACTATATCAGTATAATAACTCAGATCATATCAGATTTCTCACGCATAATAACCCTAGTTATTATACGTACTCATTACATTCTCGGAACTCACTTTCCCTAACCCTTAGGTTTTGAGTCTGCGTGCGAAAACTTCGTTTTTGTCATAACTGAAATATTATTGAATATTCAATCACGTCTCAAGATTTTACGTAATTAATAACTTCTCGGAATTTCAAAATAAATCTCCGAGCAGAAACGGATGAATAGTGCCTATTTCATCTTTTTCCCCGAAGATATTTTGTTCCCGGAAAACTTTTATTTTCGTCTTGAAAATTCTTGCTCGTTCAATCTAGCTCGTAGCCAGAATCCTCCCGATTAATAATCATTCTAGGTTATAAAACGATTAATAAACACATAGCACATAATAGTATTAATAAAAATTCATTTTATTAATAACTAATTCTTTAAATCTTAATTTCTGGACAATCCGGATTTCCGGGTTGTCACATCACACTCATAGCACCACGTAGGTTTAGACATGCGTCACAACTTACGTGACTAAATTCTGATATACGGATGCCAAGTTATTGTCCAGTTTGCAAAACTCGCCAACACTTAAGCACAAAGCCGAAAAAGAGCCCCAAACCTGCCTCGACTGTCCAAATGCCACGCAAAGATACACATAGCACCGCGTAGGTATTAGACACGCGTTACAACTTACGGGACTCGATTCGAAAATACGGAGGCCGAGTTATCGTCCAACACTTTGGCAAAAAGCCAAAAAAGAGGCCAAAACCCGTTTCGGTAGTCCAAGCGCCACGCAAACACACACATAACATCGCCTAGGTATTAGACACGCATCCTAACTTATGGGACTCGATTCCGACATACGAAGGCCGAGTTATCGCCCAGTTTGAAAAACTCGTCAGCACTTAGGCAAAAAGCCAAAAACACCCAAAACCCGCCCGGTAGTCCAAGCGTCACGCGAAAGACACACATAGCACCGCGTAGAGGTTTTGAAACGCACGCGTCCACAACTTACGGGACTCGATTCCGAGATATCACGGAGGCCGAAGTTATTGTCCGGCTTTGCAAAACTCGTCAACACTTAAGCAAAAACGAAAAAAAGAGCCCCAAACCTGGCTCGACTGTCCACACGCCACCCAAATACACACATAGTATCGCGTAGTTATTAGACACGCGTTACAACTTACGGGACTCGATTCCAACATACGGAGGCCGAGTTATCGTCCAGTTTGCAAAACTCGCCAACACTTAGGCAAAAAGCCAAAAAAGAGCCCAAAACCCGCCTCGGCCGTCCAAACGCCATGCAAACACGTACATAGCACCGCCTAGGTATTAGACACGCATTATAACTTACGGGACTCGATTCCGACATACGGAGACCGAGTTATCGCCCAGTTTGCAAAACTCACCAACACTTAGGTAAAAAACCGAGAAAAGCCCATAACCCGCCTCGGCCATCCAAACGCCAAGCAAACACACACATAGCACCGCGTAGATATTATATATGCGTTATAACTTACGGAACTCGATTCCGATATACGGAGGCCAAGTTATCACCCAATTTGCAAATCTCAATAATGCTTAGGCAAAAAGCCGAAAAAGAGCCCATAACCCGCCACGGCCGTCTAGATGCCACACAAACAAATACATAGCACCGCGTAGGTATTAACCACGCGTTACAATTTACGGAACTTGATTTTGACATACGGAGGTCGAGTTATCGCCCAGTTTGAAAAACTCGCCAACACTTAGGCAAAAAGCTGAAAAAGAGCCCAAACCCCGTTTTGGGCGTCCAAGTGCCACCCAATCACACACATAGCACCGCGTAGGTATTAGACATGCATCACAACTTCCGGGACTCAATTCCTACATACGAAGGCCGAGTTATCGCCCAATTTGTAAAACTCGTCAACACTTAGGCAAAAAGCCAAAAAAGAACCCAAAACCCGCCTCAGCCGTTCAAATGCCACGCAAACACACACATAGCACCACGTAGGTTTTAGACACGCGTCACAACTTATGGGACTCGATTACGATATCTGAGGCCGAGAGTTATTGTCGGTTTGCAAAACTCGCCAACACTTAAGAAAAAAGCCAAAAAAGAGCCCAAAACCCGCCATGGCCGTCCAGATGCCACACAAACACACACATAGCACCGCGTAGGTATTAGACACGCGTTATAATTTACGGGACTCGATTTTGACGTACGGAGGTCGAGTTATCGCCTAGTTTGTAAAACTCGCCAATATGTTGGCAAAAAGCCAAAAAAGGGCACAAAATCCGACTCGGCCGTCCAAACGCCATGCAAACACACACATAGCATCGTGTAGGTATTAGACACGCGTTACAACTTATGGGACTCAATTCCAATATACGGAGGTCGAGTTATCGCCCAGTTTGTAAATCTCGCCAACACTTAGGCAAAACGCCGAAAAAGAACCCAAAACCGGCCTCAGCAGTCCAACCGCCACGCAAACACACACATAGCACCGCGTAGGTATTAGACACGCGTTACAACTTACGGGACTCGATTTTTGACATACGGAGGTCGAGTTATCGCCCAGTTTGCAAAACTCGCCAACACTTAGGCAAAAAAGTCAAAAAGAACCCAAAACCCGCTTTCGGCCCAAGTCCAAGCGCCACGCAAACACACACATATCACCACGTAGGTTTTAGACACGCGCCACAACTTACGGGACTCGATTCCGATATACGGAGGCCGAGTTATTGTCCAGTTTGCAAAACTCGCCAACACTTAAGCAAAACTCGCCCCTAAAATCACTATTCCCACCTCCTCCACATCTTAGCCACTAAGTTAACTTGGCCACCACCCTTACTTGGTGGCCAAGTGGCCGGCCCACATGCCCCATGGGTTGCCCCAATGGTTCTTACCCATCCGTTTACCCATCGGTTCGATCCGCAGTTTCTTTCCTTAGTTTGGGCCTTAACCCTAATTCTTATTGGGCCTTACTTGGGCTTAACTTCACAAAGCATTGGGCTTGACTTAATCCAAGTCCAATTAGATTCTACAAAGTCCATGAACTCATAGTCCATTAAGACTAATCGTATTCTACGCATTCTATTCTCGTATTCTCTTCAGTATATCGTCGTATGATATGATATTATATTATCGTCAGTTAATCTAATCTTCATACTATACTCAGATAATAACTCAGATTATACTCAGATTTCTCACGCATAATAACCCTAGTTATTATATCGTACTCATTACATTCTCGGAACTCACTTTCCCTAACCCTTAGGTTTTGAGTCCGCGTATGAAAACTTCGTTTTTGTCATAATCGAAATATTATTGAATATTCAATCACGCCTCAAGATTTTACGTAATTAATAACTTCTCGAATTTCAAAATAAATCTCGAAAGCGTAAACGGATGAATAGTGCCTATTTCATCTTTTTTTCCCTCAAGATATTTTGTTCTGGGAAAACTTTTATTTTCGTCTTGAAAATTCTTGCTTGCGTTCAATCTAGCTCGTAGCGAGTAATCCTCCCGATTAATAATCATTCTAGGTTATAAAACGATTAATAAACACATAGCACATAATAGTATTAATAAAAATTCATTTTATTAATAACTAATTCTTTAAATCTTAATTTTTGGACAATCCGGATTTCCGGGTTGTCACATCACACTCATAGCACCACGTAGGTTTAGACATGCGTCACAACTTACGTGACTAAATTCTGATATACGGATGCCAAGTTATTGTCGGGTTGCAGCTTTGTAAACTCTCACAACACTTAAGCACAAAGCCGAAAAAGAGCCCCAAACCTGCCTCGACTGTCCAAATGCCACGCAAAGATACACATAGCACCGCGTAGGTATTAGACACGCGTTACAACTTACGGGACTCGATTCGAAAATACGGAGGCCGAGTTATCGTCCAACACTTTGGCAAAAAGCCAAAAAAGAGGCCAAAACCCGTCTCGGTAGTCCAAGCGCCACGCAAACACACACATAACACCGGCTAGGTATTAGACACGCGTCCTAACTTATGGGACTCGATTCCGACATACGAAGGCCGAGTTATCGCCCAGTTTGAAAAACTCGTCAGCACTCAGGCAAAAAGCCAAAAAAAACCCAAAACCCGCTTCGGCCGTCCAAACGTCACGTAAAGACACACATAGCACCGCGTAGGTTTTAGGCACGCGTCACAACTTACGGGACTCGATTCCGATATACGGAGGCCGAGTTATTGTCCAGTTTGCAAAACTCGTCAACACTTAAGCAAAAACCCGAAAAAGAGCCCCAAACCTGGCTCGACTGTCCACACGCCACCCAAATACACACATAGTATCGCGTAGTTATTAGACACGCGTTACAACTTACGGGACTCGATTCCAACACACGGGCCGAAGTTATCGCCCCGGTTGCAAAACTCGCCAACACTTAGGCAAAAAGCCAAAAAAGAGCCCAAAACCCGCCTCGGCCGTCCAAACGCCATGCAAACACGTACATAGCACCGCCTAGGTATTAGACACGCATTATAACTTACGGGACTCGATTCCGACATACGGAGACCGAGTTATCGCCCAGTTTGCAAAACTCACCAATACTTAGGTAAAAAACCGAGAAAAGCCCATAACCCGCCTCGGCCATCCAAACGCCAAGCAAACACACACATAGCACCGCGTAGATATTATATATGCGTTATAACTTACGGAACTCGATTCCGATATACGGAGGCCGAGTTATCACCCAATTTGCAAATCTCAATAATGCTTAGGTAAAAAGCCGAAAAAGAGCCCATAACCCGCCACGGCCGTCTAGATGCCACACAAACAAATACATAGCACCGCGTAGGTATTAACCACGCGTTACAATTTACGGAACTTGATTTTGACATACGGAGGTCGAGTTATCGCCCAGTTTGAAAAACTCGCCAACACTTAGGCAAAAAGCTGAAAAAGAGCCCAAACCCCGTTTTGGGCGTCCAAGTGCCACCCAATCACACACATAGCACCGCGTAGGTATTAGACATGCATCACAACTTCCGGGACTCAATTCCTACATACGAAGGCCGAGTTATCGCCCAATTTGTAAAACTCGTCAACACTTAGGCAAAAAGCCAAAAAAAAACCCAAAACCCGCCTCAGCCGTTCAAATGCCACGCAAACAAACACATAGCACCACGTAGGTTTTAGACACGCGTCACAACTTATGGGACTCGATTCTGATATACGGAGGCCGAGTTATTGTCCAGTTTGCAAAACTCGCCAACACTTAAGCAAAAAGCCGAAAAAAGCCACAAACCTGCCTCGACTATCCAAACACCACGCAAACATACACATAGCACCGCGTAGGTATTAGACACGCGTTACAACTTACGGGACTCGATTCCGATATACGGAGGCCGTCTTATCGTCAGTTTGCAAAACTCGCCAACACTTTTGCAAAAAGCCAAAATAGAGGTCAAAACCCGCCTCGGTCGTGCTAACGCCATGCAAACACACACATAGCACCGCGTAGGTATTAGACATGTGTTACAACTTACGGGACTCGATTTCGACATACGAAGGCCGAGTTATCTCCCAGTTTGCAAAACTTGCAAACACTTAGGCAAAAAAATAAATAAAAAGAGCGCATAACCCGCCTCGGCCGTCCAAACGCCACGCAATCACAAAAATAGCACCGTGTAGGTATTAGACATGCGTTATAACTTACGGAACTTAATTCCGATAAATGGAGGCCGAGTTATCGCCCAGTTTGTAAAACACGCCAACAATTAGGTAAAAAGCCGAAAAAGAGCCCAAAACTTGCCTCGGCCGTCCATATGCCACGCAAACACACACATACCACCGCGTAGGTATTAGACACGCGTTACAACTTACGGGACTCGATTCCGACATACGAAGGCCGAGTTATCGTCTAGTTTGTAAAACTCGCAACACTTAGGCAAAAGGCCGAAAGAAGCCCAAAACCTGCCTCGGCTGTCCAGATGCCACGCAAACACACACATAGCATCGCGTAGGTATTAGACACGCGTTACAATTCACGGGACTCGATTTTGACATACAGAGGTCGAGTTATCGCCCAATTTGCAAAACTCGTCAACACTTAGGCAAAAAGCAAAAAAAGAACCCAAATCCCGTCTCAGCCGTCCAAATGCCATGCAAACACACTCATAGCACCACGTAGGTTTTAGACATGAGTCACAACTTACATGACTAAATTCCGATATACGGAGGCCAAGTTATTGTCCAGTTTGCAAAACTCGCCAACACTTAAGCAAAAAGCTGAAAAAGAGCCCCAAACCTGCCTCGGTCGTCCAAACGCCATGCAAACACACACATAGCACCGCGTAGGTGTTAGACATGCGTTACAACTTACGGGGCACAATTCTGACATACAGAGGCCGAGTTATCGCCCAGTTTTCAAAACTCGCCAACACTTAGGCAAAAAAAAAAGAAAAAGAGCCGATAACTCACCTCGGCCGTCCAAACGCCACGCAAATACACAATTAACACCGCGATAGGTATTTACATGCGTTATAACTTTACGTAAACTCGATTCCGATATACAGAGGCCGAAAGTTATCGCCCGAAGATGTAAAAACTCGCCAACAATTAGGCAAAAAGTGAAAAAAGAGCCCAATACTCGCCTCTAGTCCGGATGCCACACAAACACACATATAGCACCGCGTGAGGTATTGATACATGCGTTATAACTTACGGGACTTGATTACGACATCAAGGCCGAAGTTATCGTCCGGCTTTGCAAAACTCGCCAACACTTTGGCAAAAAGCAAACAGAGCCCAAAACCCGCCTCGGCCGCCCGGATGCCACCTTAAACAAACACATAGCACCGCGCGTAGGTATTAGACACGCATTACAACTTACGGGACTCGATTCCGATATCACGAAGGCCGAGTTATTGTCCAGTTTGTAAAACTCGCCAACACTTAGACAAAAAGTCAAAAAAGGGCCCAAAACCTGCCTCGGCCGCCCAAACGCCATGCAAACACACACATACCACCGCGTAGGTATTAGACATGCGCTACAACTTACAGGACCCGATTCCGACATACGGAGGCCGAGTTATCGCCCAGTTTGCAAAACTCGCCAACACTTAGGCAAAAAACCGAAAAAGAGCCCATAACCCGCCTCGTCCGTTTAAACGCCACGCAAACACACACATAGCACAGCATAGGTATTATACATGCGTTATAACTTCTGAAACTCGATTCCAATATACGGAGGCCGAGTTATCGCCCAGTTTGCAAATCTCGCCAACACTTAGGCAAAAAGCTGAAAAAGAGCCCATAACCCGCCTCTGCCGTCCAGATGCCATGAAAAGACACATATAGCACCGCGTATGTATTAGACACGCGTTAAAACTTACGGGACTCGATTTTGACATACGGAGGTCGAGTTATTGCCCAGTTTGCAAAACTCGCCAACACTTAGGCAAAAAGCCGAAAAAGATCCCAAAACCCGCCTCGTCCGTCCAAGCGCCACACAAACACACAATTAGCACCGATTAGGTATTAGACACGCGTCACAACTTACGGGACTTGATTCCGATATCTGATATTTGAGTTATCGCCCAGTTTACAAAACTCGTCAAGACTTGGGCAAAAAGCCAAAAAAGAACCCAAAACCCACCTCAGTCGTTCAAACGTCACGTAAACACACACATAGCACCACGTAGGTTTTAGACACGCGCCACACCTTACGGGACTCGATTCCGATATACGGAGGCCGAGTTATTGTCCAGTTTGTAAAACTCGTCAACACTTAAGAAAAAAGCTAAAAAAGAGCCCCAAACCTGCCTCGACTGTCTAAACGCCATGCAAACACACACATAGCACAACGTAGGTATTAGACACGTGTTACAACTTACGAGACTCGATTCCGACATACGGAGGCCAAGTTATCGTCCAGTTTGCAAAACTCGCCAACACATAAGCATAAAACCGAAAAAGAGCCCATAACCCGCTTCGGCCGTCCAAATGCTACGCAAACACAAACATAGCACCGGGTAGGTATTAGACACGCGTCACAACTTACGGGACTCGATTCTGATATACGGAGGCCGAGTTATTGTCCAGTTTGCAAAACTCGCCAACACTTAAGCAAAAAGCCGAAAAAAGCCACAAACCTGCCTCGACTATCCAAACACCACACAAACATACACATAGCACCGCGTAGGTATTAGACACGCGTTACAACTTACGGGACTCGATTCCTATATACGGAGGCCGACGTATCGTCAGTTTGCAAAACTCGCCAACACTTTTGCAAAAAGCCAAAATAGAGGCTAAAACCCGCCTCGGTCGTCCAAACGCCATGCAAACACACACATAGCACCGCGTAGGTGTTAGACATGCGTTACAACTTACGGGGCACAATTCTGACATACAGAGGCCGAGTTATCGCCCAGTTTTCAAAACTCGCCAACACTTAGGCAAAAAAAAAAGAAAAAGAGCCGATAACTCACCTCGGCCGTCCAAACGCCACGCAAACACACAATTAACACCGCATAGGTATTACACATGCGTTATAACTTACGAAACTCGATTCCGATATACAGAGGCCGAGTTATCGCCCAGTATGTAAAACTCGCCAACAATTAGGCAAAAAGTCGAAAAAGAGCCCAATACTCGCCTCGGCCGTCCAGATGCCACACAAACACACATATAGCACCGCGTAGGTATTAGACATGCGTTACAACTTACGGGACTTGATTCTGACATACGAAGGCCGAGTTATCGTCCAGTTTGCAAAACTCGCCAACACTTTGGCAAAAAGCCGAAACAGAGCCCAAAACCCGCCTCGGCCGTCCAGATGCCACGCAAACAAACACATAGCACCGCGTAGGTATTAGACACGCGTTACAACTTACGGGACTCGATTCCGATATACGAAGGCCGAGTTATTGTCCAGTTTGTAAAACTCGCCAACACTTAGACAAAAAGTCAAAAAAGGGCCCAAAACCCGCCTCGGCCGTCCAAACGCCATGCAAACACACACATACCACCGCGTAGGTATTAGACATGCGCTACAACTTACAGGACCCGATTCCGACATACGGAGGCCGAGTTATCGCCCAGTTTGCAAAACTCGCCAACACTTAGGCAAAATACCGAAAAAGAGCCCATAACCCGCCTCGTCCGTTTAAACGCCACGCAAACACACACATAGCACAGCATAGGTATTATACATGCGTTATAACTTCTGAAACTCGATTCCAATATACGGAGGCCGAGTTATCGCCCAGTTTGCAAATCTCGCCAACACTTAGGCAAAAAGCCGAAAAAGAGCCCATAACCCGCCTCTGCCGTCCAGATGCCATGCAAAGACACATATAGCACCGCGTATGTATTAGACACGCGTTAAAACTTACGGGACTCGATTTTGACATACGGAGGTCGAGTTATTGCCCAGTTTGCAAAACTCGCCAACACTTAGGCAAAAAGCCGAAAAAGATCCCAAAACCCGCCTCAGCAGTCCAAGCGCCACACAAACACACAATTAGCACCAGTTAGGTATTAGACACGCGTCACAACTTACGGGACTTGATTCCGACATACGAAGGCTGAGTTATCGCCCAGTTTACAAAACTCGTCAAGACTTGGGCAAAAAGCCAAAAAAGAACCCAAAACCCACCTCAGTCGTTCAAACGTCACGTAAACACACACATAGCACCACGTAGGTTTTGAACCGCCGCCACACCTTACGGGACTCGATTCCGAGATACGGAGGTCGAAAGTTATTGTCCAGTTTGTAAAACTCGTCAACACTTAAGAAAAAAGCTAAAAAAGAGCCCCAAACCTGCCTCGACTGTCTAAACGCCATGCAAACACACACATAGCACAACGTAGGTATTAGACACGTGTTACAACTTACGAGACTCGATTCCGACATACGGAGGGCAAGTTATCGTCCGGTTTGCAAAAACTCGCCAACACATAAGCATAAAACCGAAAAAGAGCCCATAACCCGCTTCGGCCGTCCAAATGCTACGCAAACACAAACATAGCACCGGGTAGGTATTAGACACGCGTCACAACTTACGGGACTCGATTCCGATATACGGAGGCCGAGTTATTGTCCAGTTTGCAAAACTCGCCAACACTTAGACAAAAAGCCAAAAAAGAGCCCAAAACCTGCCTCAGCCATCCAAACACAACGCAAACACAGACATAACACCGTGTAAGTATTAGACACGCGTTACAATTATGGGACTCGATTCCGACATACGGAGGCCGAGTTATCGCCCAGTTTGCAAAACTCGCCAACACTTAGACAAAAATTCGAAAAGACCCCATAACCTGCCTTGGCCGTCCAAACACCATGCAAACACACACATAGCACCGCGTAGGTATTAGACACGCGTTACAACTTACGGGTATCGATCCCGACATACGGAGGCCGAGTTATCGCCCAGTTTGCAAAACTCGCCAACACTTAGGCAAAAAACCGAAAAAGAACCCATAATTCGCCTCGGCCGTTCAAATGCCACACAAACACACATATAGCACCGCGAAGGTATTATACATGTGTTATAACGTACGGAACTCGATTTCGATATACGGAGGTCGAGTTATCGCCCTGTTTGCAAATCTCGCCAACACTTAGGCAAAAAGCCGAAAAAGAGTCCATAACCCGCCTCGGCTGTCCAGATGCCACACAAACACAGACATAGCACCGCGTAGGTATTAGACAAGCGTTATAACTTACGGGACTCGATTTTGACATACGGAGGTTGAGTTATTGCCCAGTTTGCAGAACTCGCCAACACTTAGGCAAAAAGTAGAAAAAGAGCCCAAAACCTGTCTCAGCCGTCCAAGCACCACGCAAACACACACATAGCACCGCGTAAGTATTAGACATGCGTCACAACTTACGGGACTCGATTCCGATATACGAAGGCCGAATTATCGCTCAGTTTGCAAAACTCGTCAACACTTAGGCAAAAAGCCAAAAAAGAACCCAAAACCCGCCTCAGCCGTCCAAACACCACGCAAACACACACATATCACCACACACCGATCGATATAGCTTTCTTGATACCATTCGTATCTTACTTACTACTTTCATCAACGTCTAAGTCATACAACCATGGTATACTTAGAACGTTCTTCCAACGCGAATACGATTCACGAGAATCGTTTACGTCTTCAACGTTCACGTTGCTCGTCTCTTAATCTCTCATTCAACCTTTATTCAAGGTTTTAATCACTTTCAATCGTTATCCATCCCATGAACCCCATGTTCATTATTCTTTCTTAATGTCAAAGCCATACAGATCATTGTATGCTAAGACCGATCGTTCATCGCAACAAGGTTGCGTTCACAGCGTCTAAACGCTTTACATTCATCTCTCAATGCCATGTCATAACATCAAAATGTTATACATTAACATCGTCAACCAACATCTAAGGAATCACAACCATAGCAATCCCTCACGTTCGTTTATCGCAACTACGGTCCCCGGACATCGGTTTCGTAACCCGCATCTACATTCTTTGTCTTTTATTCTTGTTTAATCTTTTCGTTCAACCTTTATTAAAGGTTTTAAACACTTGATTAAGTGTTACATTAGTTGAACATTATGTTCATATTTCTTTCTTGCACATCCTCCAGTACTTGAGAAATAAAATTCTCACTTCTGGGCATTACTCAAGACCGCCACTGCTGGCACTGCGGTACCTTCCTTCCTCTCTCATACCGCAGTCACGACCTACTTCTCTCTCCTCTCTTCCTGGATTGGCGCTATGGCGCGAGTCCTTACTTAGTGGGCCGCGTTGCGGCGCCACACCCGTAAGATTTTAGATCTTGTACGGCGGCTGCTTGTATTTCCCACAAATTGTACTACTGATTCGACTCGCTGGCGAAACTCTTGCGGTGTTCTCAGACATCATATATCTGACTATGACGTTGGCCTCTCCATAAGCACAACTTCATGCACGCGTCGTCGAAAGCATGAAACCTAGAAATTTTTTTTAAGTCTTTTACAAGCTTGAGACGTTGATTTCGAAATCTCATAACTTCTTCGTTATAACTCGGAACGAGGTCGTTCCAATGCAATTTTCTTCCTTATCTTACGTACTTCGATTACCCTTGGACAGAACTTTGTTCTGAATCCGTTAACATGCCATTCAATTGGCTTAATCATCATTCTTCATTCATTTTAACATTTTTAACGTTCTTTGTTTGTTCGTCCGTAATTCGATCATCCGAACTCGGAATTCGTTCGTTCTTGAGTCCACGACTCACGTTTTATACATTCTCTTACATTCTTATGAAACCCTACACGTTGGGGTTCATTTACTAACCTTCAAATTTTCGTTCTTCTTTTACAAAATTTTTGCCATAACTTCGTTATAGCTTAGTTTTAATCCGTTCTTCATGAACGTTTCTAACGTTCCTAACCAAGCAATAAGCAACTAACTTATACGCGATGGTTTTAAACTTGTCCATCAACAACATTTATACTACGATGGTTTTAAATTTGTCCATCAACAACGTTTTTCGTGTTCTTCACGTTTTTCGTGTGTTCTTCGTGTTCTTCGTTCGTTCTTCATTTTAATCGATATTTTGGATTACGATTTCAGCTTTTTCTTGGAATTTGATGTTATAGAACACCATTCCTTACTTATTTAACCTATTTCATTCATAAGATTCATTCGGATCGCTCAAAATCCTTACTGAATCTTATATACTTTTTAGAATTTTATAAACTAAATTTCTAATTCTTATTTCTTCGTTTTCTTATGATTTCAACCATATGAAATCATTACTAACCTCTTTTACTTCTTATTCTCATTAAACTATGTTTTTTTTAACATAGAAAACTTAAAGAAAATATTAGAAGAAACTAGGGTTCGGATTACCGTTCTTCTTTAATCTTCCTCCGTCAGACAAAGTTTGCTCACGAGCAAGCTTTTCTTCCTTCTTCTCCTTCTCTTCCCTCATCTGAACTCTCTCTCTTTCTCTCTCAAAGTGTAGGATTTTCAAAATCCCATTCAAATGAGATTAAGCTTCCTATTTATAGATTTTCAAGGTTAGGGGCAAAATAGTCATTTCGCCCCTAAAATCACTATTCCCACCTCCTCCACATCTTAGCCACCAAGTTAACTTGGCCACCACCCTTACTTGGTGGCCAAGTGACCGGCCCACATGCCCCATGGGTCACCCCATGGGTTGCCCCAATGGTTCTTACCCATCCGTTTACCCATCGGTTCGATCCGCGGTTTCTTTTCTTAGTTTGGGCCTTAACCCTAATTCTTATTGGGCCTTAATTGGGCTTAACTTCACAAAGCATTGGGCTTGACTTAATCCAAGTCCAATTAGATTCTACAAAGTCCATGAATTCAAAGTCCATTAATACTAATCGTATTCTACGCATTCTATTCTCGTATTCTCTTCGTATATCGTTCGTACGATATTCGTATTATACGTCGTACTAATCTTCGTACTATACTCATATAATAACTCGTATCATACTCGTATTTCTCACGCATAATAACCCTAGTTATTATACGTACTCATTACATTCTCGGAACTCACTTTCCCTAACCCTTAGATTTTGAGTCTGCATGCGAAAACTTCGTTTTTGCCAGAACTGAAATATTATTGAATATTCAATCACGTCTCAAGATTTTACGTAATCAATAACTTCTCTGAATTTCAAAATAAATCTCTGAGCAGAAACGGATGAATAGTGCCTATTTCGTCTTTTTCCCCGAAGATATTTTGTTCCCGGAAAACTTTTATTTTCGTCTTGAAAATTCTTACTCGTTCAATCTAGCTCGTAGCCAGAATCCTCCCGATTAATAATCATTCTAGGTTATAAAATGATTAATAAACACATAACATATAATAGTATTAATAAAAATTTATTTTATTAATAACTAATTCTTTAAATCTTAATTTCTGGACAATCCGGATTTCTGGGTTGTCACATCACACTCATAGCACCACGTAGGTTTAGACACGCGTCACAACTTACGTGACTAAATTCCGATATACGGATGCCAAGTTATTGTCCAGTTTGCAAAACTCGCCAACACTTAAGCACAAAGCCGAAAAAGAGCCCCAAACCTGCCTCGACTGTTCAAATGCCACACAAAGATACACATAGCACCGCGTAGGTATTAGACACGAGTTACAACTTACGGGACTCGATTCGAAAATATGGAGGCCGAGTTATCGTCCAACACTTTGGCAAAATGCCAAAAAAGAGGCCAAAACCCGCCTCGGTAGTCCAAGCGCCACGCAAACACACACATAGCACCGCTTAGGTATTAGACACGCGTCACAACTTACGGGACTCGATTCCGAAATACGAAGGCCGAGTTATCGCCCAGTTTGAAAAACTCGTCAACATTTAGGCAAAAAGCCAAAAAAAACTCAAAACCCGCGTCGGCCGTCCAAACGTCATGCAAACACACACATAGCACCACGTAGGTTTTAGACACGCGTCACAACTTACGGGACTCGATTCCGATATACGGAGGCCGAGTTATTGTCGAGTTTGCAAAACTCGCCAACACTTAAGCAAAGAGCCGAAAAAGAGCCCCAAACCTGGCTCGACTGTCCAAATGCCACACAAACACACATAGCATCGCGTAGGTATTAGACACGCGTTACAACTTACGGGACTCGATTCCAACATACGGAGACCGAGTTATCGTCCAGTTTACAAAACTAGCCAACACTTAGGCAAAAAGCCAAAAAAGAGCCCAAATCCCGCCTCGGCCGTCCAAACGCCATGCAAACACGCACATAGCACCGCCTAGGTATTAGACACGCATTATAACTTACGGGACTCGATTCCGACATACGGAGACCGAGTTATCGCCCAGTTTGCAAAACTCACCAACACTTAGGCAAAAACCGAGAAAAGCCCATAACCCGCCTCGGCCATCCAAACGCCACGCAAACACACACATAGCACCGCGTAGGTATTATACATGCGTTATAACTTACGGAACTCAATTTCAATATACGGAGGCTGAGTCATAGCCCAGTTTGTAAATCTCGACAACGCTTAGGCAAAAAGCCGAAAAAGAGCCCATAACCCGCCACTGCCGTCCAGATGCCACACAAACACATACATAGCACCGCGTAGGTGTTAACCACGCGCTACAATTTACGGAACTCGATTTTGACATACGAAGGTCGAGTTATCGCCGATTTTGAAAAACTCGCCAACACTTAGGCAAAAAGCCGAAAAAGAGCCCAAACCCCGTCTCAGCCGTCCAAAGGCCTCACAAACACACACATTGCACCACGTAGGTTTTAGACACGCGTCACAACTTATGGGACTCGATTACGATATCTTGAGGTCGAGAAGTTATTATCCAGTTTGCAAAACTCGCCAACACTTAAGCAAAAAGCCGAAAAAAGCCACAAACCTGCCTCGACTATCCAAACACCACGCAAACATACACATAGCACCGCGTAGGTATTAGACACGCGTTACAACTTACGGGACTCGATTCCTATATACGAAGGCCGACTTATCGTCAGTTTGCAAAACTCGCCAACACTTTTGCAAAAAGCCAAAATAGAGGCCAAAACCCGCCTCGGTCGTCCAAACGCCATGCAAACACACATAGCACCGCGTAGGTATTAGACATGTGTTACAACTTACGGGACTCGATTTCGACATACGGAGGCCGAGTTATCGCCCAGTTTGCAAAATTTGCCAACACTTAGGCAAAAAAAAAGAAAGAAAAAGAGCCCATAACCCGCCTCGGCCGTCCAAACGCCACACAAACACACAAATAGCATCGCGTAGGTAATAGACATGCGTTATAACTTACGAAACTTGATTCTGATAAATAGAGGCCGAGATATCGCCCAGTTTGTAAAACTCGCCAACAATTAGGTAAAAAGCCGAAAAAGAGCCCAAAACTCTCCTCGGCCGTCCATATGCCACACAAACACATACATACCACTGCGTAGGTATTAGACTCGCGTTACAACTTACGGGACTCGATTCCGACATACGAAGGCCGAGTTATCGTCCAGTTTGTAAAACTCGCAACACTTAGGCAAAAAGCCAAAAAATGTCCAAAACCCGCCTCGGCCGTCCAGATGCCACGCAAACACACACATAGCATCACGTCAGTATTAGACACGCATTACAACTTACAGGACTCGATTTTGACATACGGAGGTCGAGTTATCGCCCAATTTGCAAAACTAGTCAACACTTAGGCAAAAAGCAAAAAAAGAACCCAAAATCCGCCTCAGCCGTTCAAATGCCACACAAACACACTCATAGCACCACGTAGGTCTTAGACACGAGTCACAACTTACGTGACTAAATTCGATATCTGAGAGGCGAGTTATTGTCTAGTTTGCAAAATTCGCAAACATTTAAGCAAAAAGCTGAAAAAGAGCCCCAAACCTGCCTCACTGTCCAAACGCCACGCAAACATACACATAGCACCGCATAGGTATTAGACACGCGTTACAACTTACGGGACTCGATTCGAAAATACAGAGGCCGAGTTATCGTCTAGTTTGTAAAACTCGCTAATACTTTGGCAAAAAGCCAACAAAGAGGCCAAAACCCGCCTCGATCGTCCAAACGCCGTGCAAACACACACATAGCACCGCGTAGGTGTTAGACATGCGTTACAACTTATGGGGCTCGATTCGAAAATACGGAGGCCGAGTTATCGTCTAGTTTGCAAAACTCGCTAACACTTTGGCAAAAAGCCAAAAAAGAGGCCAAAACCAGCCTCGGTCGTCCAAACGCCATGCAAACACATACATAGCACCGCGTAGGTGTTAGACATGCGTTACAACTTATGGGGCATAATTTTGACATACAGAGGCCGAGTTTTCGCCTAATTTGCAAAACTCGCTAACACTTAGGCAAAAAAGAAAGAAAAAGAGCCGATAACTCGCCTCGGCCGTCCAAACGCCACACAAACTCACAAATAACACCGCGTAGGTATTACACATGCGTTATAACTTACGGAACTCGATTCCGATATACGGAGACCGAGTTATCGCCCAGTTTGTAAAACTCGCCAACAATTAGGCAAAAAGCCGAAAAAGAGCCCAATACTCGCCTCGGCCATCCAGATGCCACGCAAACACACACATAGCACCGCGTAGGTATTAGACACGCGTTACAACTTACGGGACTTGATTCTGACATACGAAGGCCGAGTTATCATCCAGTTTGCAAAACTCGCCAACACTTAGACAAAAAGCCGAAACAGAGCCCAAAACCCGCTTCGGCTGTCCGGAGGCCACGCAAACAAACACATAGCACCGCGTAGGTATTAGACACGGGTTATAACTTACGGGACTCGATTTTGACGTACGGAGGTCGAGTTATCGCCTAGTTTGTTAAACTCGCCAATACTTAGGCAAAAAGCCGAAAAAGGGCCCAAAATCCGACTCGACCGTCCAAACGCTACGCAAACATACACATAGCACCACGTAGTTATTAGACACGCGTTAAAACTTATAGGACTCGATTTCGACATACGGAGGCTGAGTTATCGCCCAGTTTGCATAACTCGCCAACACATAAGCAAAAAGCCGAAAAAGAACCCATAACCCGCTTCAGCCGTCCAAACGCCATGCAAACCCATACATAGCACCGAGTAGGTATTAGACACATGTTACAACTTACGGGACTCAATTCCGATATACGGAGACCGAGTTATCGCCCAGTTTGCAAAACTCGCCAACACTTAGACAAAAAGCTGAAAAAAGCCCAAAACCCGCCTCGGCCGTACAAACACCACACAAACACACACATAGCACCGCGTAAGTATTAGACACGCGTCTCAATTTACGGGACTCGATTCCACTATACGGAGGCCGAGTTATCGCCAAGTTTGCAAATCTCACCAACACTTAGGCAAAAAGCCAAAAAAGTGTCCATAACCCGCCTCGGCCGTCCAGATGCCACGCAAACATACACATAGCACCGTGTAGGTATTAGACATGCATTACAACTTACGGGACTCGATTTTGACATACAGAGGTCGAGTTATTGCCCAATTTGCAAAACACGCCAACACTTAGGTAAAAAGCCGAAAAAGAGCCCAAAATCCGTCTCAGCAGTCCAAGCGCCACACAAACACACACATAGCACCGCGTAAGTAAATTAGACACGCGTCACAACTTACGGGAATCGATTCCGATATACGAAGACCGAGTTATCGCCCAGTTTACTAAACTCGTCAACATTTAGGCAAAAAGCCAAAAAAGAACCCAAAACTCGCCTCAGCCGTCCAAACACCACGCAAACACACACATATCACCACGTAGGTTTTAGACACGCGCCATAACTTACGGGACTCGATTCCGATATACGGAGGCCGAGTTATTGTCCAGTTTGCAAAACTCGCCAACACTTAAGCAAAAAGTCGAAAAAGAACCCAAAACCTGCCTCGCCTATCTAAACGCCATGCAAACCCACACATAGCACCGCGTAGGTATTAGACATGCGTTACAACTTACGGGACTTGATTCTGACATACGGAGGCCGAGTTATCGTCCAGTTTGCAAAACTCCCCAACACTTAGGCAAAAAGTCGAAAAAGAGCCCAATCCCCGTCTCAGCCGTCCAAAGGCCACACAAACACACACATAGCACCACGTAGGTTGTAGACACGCGTCACAACTTATGGGACTCGATTCTGATATACGGAGGCCGAGTTATTGTCCAGTTTGCAAAACTCGCCAACACTTAAGCAAAAAGCCGAAAAAAGCCACAAACCTGCCTCGACTATCCAAACACCACACAAACATACACATAGCACCGCGTAGGTATTAGACACGTGTTACAACTTACGAGACTCGATTCCTATATACGGAGGCCGACGTATCGTCAGTTTGCAAAACTCGCCAACACTTTTGCAAAAAGCCAAAATAGAGGCTAAAACCCGCCTCGGTCGTCCTAACGCCATGCAAACACACACATAGCACCGCGTAGGTGTTAGACATGCGTTACAACTTATGGGGCATAATTCTAACATACAGAGGCCGAGTTATCGCCCAGTTTGCAAAATTTGCCAACACTTAGGCAAAAAAAAGAAAGAAAAAGAGCCCATAACCCGCCTCGGCCGTCCAAACGCCACGAAAACACACAAATAACATCGCATAGGTATTAGACATGCGTTATAACTTACGAAACTTAATTCCGATAAATAGAGGCCGAGATATCGCCCAGTTTGTAAACCTCGCCAACAATTATGTAAAAAGCCGAAAAAGAGCCCAAAACTCGCCTCGGCAGTCCATATGCCACACAAATACACACATACCACCGCGTAGGTATTAGACACGCGTTACAACTTACGGGACTCGATTGAGACATCTGAAGCCGAGAGTTATCGTCCGGTTTGTAAAACTTCATGACTTAGGCAAAAAGCGAAAAATGCCCAAAACCCGCCTCGGTAGTCCGGATGCCACGCATAAACACACACATAGCATCGGCGTCGATATTGAACGCAGCGTAACTTACGGGACTCGATTTTGACATACGGAGGTCGAGTTATCGCTCAATTTGCAAAACTCGTCAACACTTAGGCAAAAAGCAAAAAAAGAACCCAAAATCCGCCTCAGCCGTTCAAATGCCACACAAACACACTCATAGCACCACGTAGGTTTTAGACACGAGTCACAACTTACGTGACTAAATTCCGATATACGGAGGCCAAGTTATTGTCCAGTTTGCAAAATTCGCAAACACTTAAGCAAAAAGCTGAAAAAGAGCCCCAAACCTGCCTCAACTGTCCAAACGCCACGCAAACATACACATAGCACCGCGTAGGTATTAGACACGCGTTACAACTTACGGGACTCGATTCGAAAATACGGAGGCCGAGTTATCGTCTAGTTTGCAAAACTCGCTAATACTTTGGCAAAAAGCCAACAAAGAGGCCAAAACCCGCCTCGGTCGTCCAAACACCATGCAAACACACACATAGCACCGCGTAGGTGTTAGACATGCGTTACAACTTATGGGGCATAATTCTAACATACAGAGGCCGAGTTTTCGCCCAATTTGCAAAACTCGCCAACACTTAGGCAAAAAAGAAAGAAAAAGAGCCGATAACTCGCCCCGGCCGTCCAAACGCCACGTAAACTCACAAATAACACCGCGTAGGTATTACACATGCGTTATAACTTACGGAACTCGATTCCGATATACGGAGACCGAGTTATCGCCTAGTTTGTAAAACTCGCCAATAATTAGGCAAAAAGCTAAAAAAGAGCCCAATACTCGCCTCGGCCGTCCAGATGCCACGAAAACACACACATAGCACCGCGTAGGTATTAGACACGCGTTACAACTTACGGGACTTGATTGTGACATACGAAGGCCGAGTTATCATCCAGTTTGCAAAACTCGCCAACACTTAGACAAAAAGCAGAAACAGAGCCCAAAACCCGCTTCGGCCGTCCAGATGCCACGCAAAGAAACACATAGCACCGCATAGGTTTTAGACACGGGTTACAACTTACTGGACTCGATTTTGACGTACGGAGGTCGAGTTATCGCCTAGTTTGTAAAACATGCCAACACTTAGGCAAAAAGAGCCCATAACCCACGCAAACACCCACATAGCACCGCGTAGGTATTAGACACGCGTTGCAACTTACGAGACTTGATTTTGACATACGGAGGTCGAGTTATTGCCTAGTTTGTAAAACTCGTCAACACTTAGGCAAAACGCCAAAAAAGAACCCAAAACCCGTCTCAGCCGTCCAAACACCACGCAAACACACATAGCACCACGTAGGTTTTAGACACGCACCACAACTTACGGAACTCGATTCCGATATACGGAGGCCGAGTTATTGTCCAGTTTGCCAAACACGCCAACACTTAAGCAAAAAGACGAAAAAGAGCCCAAAACCTGCCTCGCCTTTCTAAATGCCATGCAAACACACACATAGCACCGCGTAGGTATTAAACACGCGTTTCAACTTACGAGACTCGATTCCGACATACGGAGGCTGAGTTATCGTCCAGTTTGCAAAACTCGCCAACACTTAGACAAAAAGCCAAAAAGGAGGCCAAAACCCGCCTCGGCCGTCCAAACGCCATGTAAACACACACATAGCACCGCGTAGGTATTAGACACGCGTTACAACTTACGGGACTCGATTCCGACATACGTAGGCCGAGTTATCGGCCAGTTCAAAACTCGAAAACACTTAGGCAAAAGACCGAAAAAGAGCCCATAACCCGCCTCGGCCATCCAAACTCCACCTAAACACACACATAGCACCGCGTATGTATTAAACATGCGTTATAACTTACGGAAATCGATTCCGATATACGGAGGCCGAGTTATCGCCCAGTTTGCAAATCTCGCCAACACCTAGGCAAAAAGCCTAAAAAGAGCCCATAACCAGCCTCGGCCGTCCAGATGGCACGCAAACACACACATAGCACCGCATAGGTGTTAAGCTCGCGTTACAACTTACGGGAGTCAATTTTGACTTACGGAGGTCGAGTTATTGCCTAGTTTTTAAAACTCGCCAACACTTAGGCAAAAAGCCAAAAAGGGCCCTAAACCCTACTCGGCCGTCCAAACGCCAAACAAACATACACATAGCACCGCGTAGGTATTAGACATGTGTTACAACTTACGAGACTCGATTCTGACATACGGAGGCCGATTTATCGTCCAGTTTACAAAACTCGCTAACACATAGGCAAAAAACCGAAAAAGAGCTCATAACCCGCTTCGGCCGTCCAAATGCCACGCAAACACACACATAGCACCGGGTAGGTATTAGACATGCGTCATAACTTACGGGAGTCAATTCTGATATACGGAGGCCGAGTTATTGTCCAGTTTGCAAAACTCACCAACACTTAGACAAACAGCCAAAAAAGAGCCCAAAACTTGCCTCAGCCGTCTAAACGCCACGCAAACACACATAAAGCACTGCCTAGGTATTAGACACGCGTTACAATTTACGGGACTCAATTCCGACATACGGAGGACAAGTTATCGTCCAGTTTGCAAAAACTCGCCAACACATAGGTAAAAAGCCGAAAAAGAGACCAAAACCCGCCTCGGCCATCCAAACGCAACGCAAACACACACATATAACCGCGTAGGTATTGAACATACGCGTTATAACTTACGGACTCGATTCCGACATACGGAGGTCGAGTTATCGCCCAGTTTGCAAAACTCGCCAACACTTAGGCAAAAAGTTGAAAAGAGCCCATAACCCGCCTCAGCCGTCCAAATGCCACGCAAATACACCTAGCACTGCATAGGTATTAGACACGTGTTACAACTTACGGAACTCGATTCTGACATACGGAGGCCGAGTTATCGTCCAGTTTGCAAAACTCGCCAACACTTAGGCAAAAAGTCGAAAAAGAGCCCAAATCACGCCTCAGTCGTCCAAACGCCACGTAAACACACACATAGCACCACGTAGGTTATAGACACGCGCCACAACTTACGGGACTCAATTCCGATATACGGAGGCCGAGTTATTGTCCAATTTGCAAAACTCCCAAACACTTAAGAAAAAAGCCGAAAAAGAGCCCCAAACCTGCCTCGACTGTCTAAACGCCATGTAAACACATACATAGCATCGCGTAGGTATTAGACACGCGTTACAACTTACGAGACTCGATTACGACATACGGAGGCCGAGTTATCGTCTAGTTTGCAAAACTCGCCAACATTTCGACAAAAAGCCAAAAAAGAGGCCAAAACCCGCCTCGGCCGTCCAAACGCCATGCAAACACACACATAGCACTGCGTAGTTATTAGACACGCGTTACAACATACGGGACTCGATTCCGACATATGGAGGTTGAGTTATCGGTCAGGTTGTAAAACTCAAAAATACTTTAGCAAAGAAGCGAAAAAGAGCCCATAACCCGCCTCGGTAGTCAAACTCCATGTAAACATACACATAGCATCGCGTATGTATTGAACATGCGTTATAACTTACGGAACTCGATTTGATATCACGGAGGCCGAGTTATCGCCTAGTTTGCAAATCTCGCCAACACTTAGGCAAAAAGCCAAAAAAAAGCCCATAACCCGCCTCGGCCATCCAAACACAACGCAAACACACACATAACACCGTGTAGGTATTAGACACGCGTTATAACTTACGGGACTCGATTCCGACATACGAAGGCCGAGTTATCGCCTAGTTTTCAAAACTCGCCAACACTTAGGCAAAAAGTCAAAAAGAGCCCATAACGCGCCTCAGCCATCCAAATGCCACGCAAACACACATAGCACCGCATAGGTATTAGACACGTGTTATAACTTGCGGAACTCAATTCCGACATACGGAGGCCGAGTTATCGTCCAGTTTACAAAACTCGCCAACACTTAGGCAAAAAGTTGAAAAACAGCCCAAAACCCGCCTCGGACGTCCAAATGCCATGCAAACACACATATAAACGCGTAGGTATTAAACACAGCGTTACAACTTACGGGTATCGATCCCGACATATGGAGGCCGAGTTATCGCCCAGTTTGCAAAACTCGCCAACACTTAGGTAAAAACCGAAAAAAGAGCCTATTATTCGCCTCGGCAGTTCAAACGCCACACAAACACACATATAGCACCGCGTAGGTATTATAAATGCGTTATTACTTACGGAACTCGATTTCGATATACGGAGGTCGAGTTATCGCCCAGTTTACAAATCTCGTTAACACTAAGGCAAAAAGCTGAAAAAGAGCCCATAACCCGCCTCGGCCGTCCATATGGCACGCAAACACACACATAGCACCGCATAGGTGTTAGGCTCGTGTTACAACTTACGGGAGTAAATTTTGATTTACGGAGGTCGGGATTTTGCCTAGTTTGTAAAAACTCGCCAACACTTAGGCAAAAAGCCGAAAAAGAGCCCAAAACCCACCTTAGCGGTCCAAACGCCATGCAAACACACATATAGCACCGCTTAGGTATTAGACACGTGTTATAACTTACGGGACTCAATTCCGACATACGGAGGACGAGTTATCGCCCAGTTTGCAAAAACTCGCCAACACTTAGGTAAAAAATCAAAAAAGAGTCCAAAACCCGTCTCGGCCTTCCAAACGCCACACAAACACACACATAACACCGCGTAGGTATTAGAAACGCGTTACAACTTATGGGACTCGATTCTGACATACGGAGGCCGAGTTATCGCCCAGTTTGTAAAACTCGCCTACACTTAGGCAAAAAACCGAAAAAGAGCCCATAACACCGCTTCTCGGTGCTCAAACGCGCCACGCAAACACGCACATAGCACATTGTAGGATTAGACACACGTTACAACTTACGGGTATCAATCCTGACATATGGAGGCCGAGTTATCGCCCAGTTTGCAAAATTCGTCAACACTTAGGTAAAAAGCCAAAAAAATCCCAAAACTCGCCTCGGCCGTCCAAACGCCACGCAAATACTCACATACCACCGCCGCGAGGTATTGAACACGCCACGCTACAACTTACGGGACTCGATTCCAACATACGGAGGCCGAAAGTTATCATGGGTTGCAAAATTCGCCAACAACAGGCAAAAACCGAAAAAGAGCCCATAACCCGCCTCGGCCGTTCAAACACCACGCAAACACACTTATAGCATAGCGTAGGTATTAGACACGCGTTACAACTTACGGGTATCGATCCTAACATACGGAGGCCGAGTTATCGCCTAGTTTGCAAAACTCGCCAACACTTAGGCAAAAAACCGAAAAAGAGCCCATAATCCGCCTCGGCCATTCAAATGCCACGCGAACACACATATAGCATCGCGTAGGTATTATACATGCGTTATAACTTACGAAACTCGATTTCGATATACGGAGGCCGAGTTATCGTCCAGTTTGTAAATCTCGCCAACACTTAGGCAAAAAGACGAAAAAGAGCCCATAACCCGCTTCGGCCGTCCAGATGCCACGCAAACACCCACATAGCACCGCGTAGGTATTAGACACGCGTTGCAACTTACGGGACTTGATTTTGAAATACAGAGGTCGAGTTATTGCCTAGTTTGCAAAACTCGTCAACACTTAGGCAAAACGCCAAAAAAGAACCCAAAACCCGCCTCAGCCGTCCAAACACCACGCAAACACACACATAGCACCACGTAGGTATTAGAAACGCGTTACAACTTATGGGACTCGATTCCGACATACGGAGGCCGAGTTATCGCCCAGTTTGCAAAACTCGCCAACACTTAGGCAAAAAATCGAAAAAGAGCCCATAACCTGCCTCGGCCGTTCAAACGCCACGCAAACATGCACATAGCACATCGTAGGATTAGACACACGTTACAACTTACGGTATCAATCACGACATATGGAGGCCGAAGTTATCGCCCGGTTTGCAAAATTCACAACAGGCAAAAAGCCAAAAAATCCTAAACCCGCCTCGGTAGTTCAAAGCATGCGTAATATACACATACCAATCGCGTGAGGTATTAGACACGCCTTACAACTTACGGGACTCGATTCCACAGCATACGGAGGCCGAAAGTTATCGCCCGGTTGCAAAATTCGCCAACACTTAGGCAAAAAACCGAAAAAGAGCCCATAACCCGCCTCGGCCGTTCAAACGCCATGCAAACACACACATAGTACAGCGTAGGTATTATACATGCGTTATAACTTACAAAACTCGATTCCGATATACAGAGGCCGAGTTATCGCCCAGTTTGCAAATCTCGCCAACACTTATGCAAAAAGCCGAAAAAGAGCCCAAAACCCGCCTCGGCCGGCTAAATGCCACGCAAACAAACACATAGCACTGCGTAGGTATTAGACACGCGTTAACACTTACGGGACTCGATTTTGACATACGGAGGTCGAGTTATTGCCCAGTTTGCAAAACTCGCCAACACTTAGGCAAAAAAACCGAAAAAGATCCCAAAACCCGCTTCAGCCGTCCAAGCGCCACACAAACACATAATTATCACCAATTAGGTATTAGACACGCATCACAACTTACGTGACTTGATTCCGACATACGAAGGCTGAGTTATCGCCCAGTTTACAAAACTCGTCAACACTTGGGCAAAAAGCCAAAAAAGAACCCAAAACCCGCCTCAGTTGTCCAAACGACACGCAAACACACACACAGCACCACGTAGGTTTTAGACACGCGCCACAACTTACGGGACTTGATTCTGATATACGGAGGCAGAGTTATTGTCCAGTTTGCAAAACTCGTCAACACTTAAGAAAAAAGCCAAAAAAGAGCCCCAAGCCTGCCTCAACTATATAAACGCCTTGCAAACACACATATAGCACCGCGTAAGTATTAGACATGCGTTACATACGGAGGCCAAGTTATCGTCTAGTTTGCAAAACTCGCCAACACATAGACAAAAAGTCAAAAAAACGGCCAAAACTCGCCTCGGCCGTCTAAATGCCATGCAAAACACACACACATAGCAAGCGCCAGAGGTATTGAAGACACGTTACATAACTTACGGGACTCGATTCCGACATACGGAGGCCGAGTTATCGGCCAGTTTGCAAAAATCGAAAAAACTTACGCAAAAAACCGAAAAAGAGCACATAACCCGCCTCGGCCGTCCAAACTCCACATAAACACACACATAGCACCGCGTAGGTATTAGACATGCGTTATAACTTACGAAACTCTATTCCGATATACGGAGGCCGAGTTATCGCCCAGTTTGCAAATCTAGCTAACACTAAGGTAAAAAGGCGAAAAAGATCCCATAACCCGCCTCGGCCGTCCAGATGCCACGCAAACACACACATAGCACTGCATAGGTGTTAGGCTCGTGTAACAACTTACGGGATTTGATTTTTACTTACGGAGGTCAAGTTATTGCCTAGTTTGTAAAAACTCGCCAACACTTAGGTAAAAAGCCGAAAAAGAGCCCAAAACCCGCCTCAGCCGTCCAAACGCCATGTAAACAAACACATAGCACCGCGTAGGTATTAGAGACGCATTACAACTTACGGGACTCAATTCCGACATACGGAGGACGAGTTATCGCCCAGTTTGCAAAAACTCGCCAACACTTAGGCAAAAAACCAAAAAAGAGCCCATAACCCGCCTCTACTGTTCAAACACCACGCAAACACACATATATAGCATAAACAGAGGTATTGAACACGCGTACATAACTTACGGTATCGATCCTAACATACGGTGGTAGAGTTATCGCTTAGTTTGCAAAACTCGCCAACACTTAGGCAAAAAATCGAAAAAGAGCCCATAATCCGCCTCGGCCATTCAAATACCACGCAAACACACATATAGCATCGCGTAGGTATTATACATGCGTTATAACTTACGAAACTCAATTTCGAGATATACTGAGGCCGAGTTATCGTCCGGTTTGCAAATCTCGCCAACACTTAGGCAAAAGTCGAAAAAGAGCCCATAACCCGCTTCCTACCATCCGGATGCCACACAAACACCCACATAGCACCGCGTGAGGTATTGAACACGCGTTGCAACTTACGGGACTTGATTTTGAAATAGAGAGGTCGAAGTTATTGCCTGGTTGCAAAACTCGACAACACTTAAAAAACGCGCAAAAAAGAACCCAAAACCCGCCTCGGTAGTCCAAACACCACGCATGAACACACACATAGTACCACGCAAGTTTTAGACACGCGCGCCACAACTTACGGGACTTGGTTACGATATATGGAGGCCGAAGTTATTGACCGGTTGCCAAACACGCCCAACACTTAAGCAAAAAGACGAAAAAGAGCCCAAAACCTGCCTCGCCTTTCTAAATGCCATGCAAACACACACATAGCACCGCGTAGGTATTAGACACGCGTTACAACTTACGAGACTTGATTCTAACATACGGAGGCCGAGTTATCGTCTAGTTTGCAAAACTCACCAACACATGACAAAAAAGTCAAAAAACGGCCAAAACTCGCCTCTACTGCCTAAATGCCATGCAAACACACACATAGCACCGCGTGAGGTATTGACACGCACATAACTTACGGGACTCGATTCCACACATACTGAGGTCGAAGTTATCTACTTTGCAAAACTCGAAAAAACTTATGCAAAAAACCGAAAAAGAGCACATAACCCGCCTCGGCCGTCCAAACTCCACATAAACACACACATAGCACCGCATAGGTATTAGACATGCGTTATAACTTACGTAAACTCTATTCCGATATACTGGAGGTCGAAAGTTATCGCCAGCTTTGCAAATCTAGTTAACACTAAGGCAAAAAGGCGAAAAAGATCCCATAACCGCCTTCGGCCATCCGGATGCCACTTAAACACACACATAGCATCTTTGCATAGGTGTTAGGCTCGTGTTACAACTTACGGATTCGATTTTTTACTTACGGAGGTCGAAGTTATTGCCTAGTTTGTAAAAAACTCGCCAACACTTAGGTAAAAAGCGAAAAAGAGCCTAAAACCCGCCTCGGTGGTCCAAACGCCATGTAAACAAACACATAGCACCGCGTGGTATTGAACACGCATTACAACTTACGGGACTCAATTCGACACATACGGAGGACGAGTTATCGCCCAGTTTGCAAAAACTCGCCAACACTTAGGCAAAAAACCAAAAAAGAGCCCATAACCCGCCTCGGCCGTTCAAACACCACGCAAACACACATATAGCACAGCGTAGGTATTAGACACGCGTTACAACTTACGGGTATCGATCCTAACATACGGTGACCGAGTTATCGCCTAGTTTGCAAAACTCGCCAACACTTAGGCAAAAAATCGAAAAAGAGACCATAATCCGCCTCGGCCATTCAAATGCCACGCAAACACACATATAGCATCGCGTAGGTATTATACATGCGTTATAACTTACGAAACTCAATTTCGATATACGGAGGCCGAGTTATCGTCCAGTTTGTAAATCTCGCCAACACTTAGGCAAAAAGCCGAAAAAGAGCCCATAACCCGCTTCGGCCGTCCAGATGCCACACAAACACCCACATAGCACCGCGTAGGTATTAGACACGCGTTGCAACTTACGGGACTTGATTTTGAAATACAGAGGTCGAGTTATTGCCTAGTTTGCAAAACTCGTCAACACTTAGGCAAAACGCCAAAAAAGAACCCAAAACCCGCCTCAGCCGTCCAAACACCAAGCAAACACACACATAGTACCACGCAAGTTTTAGACACGCGCCACAACTTACGGGACTCGGTTCTAATATATGGAGGCCGAGTTATTGACCAGTTTGCCAAACACGCCAACACTTAAGCAAAAAGACGAAAAAGAGCCCAAAACCTGCCTCGCCTTTCTAAATGCCATGCAAACACACACATAGCACCGCGTAGGTATTAGACACGCGTTACAACTTACGACACTTGATTCTAACATACGGAGGCCGAGTTATCGTCTAGTTTGCAAAACTCGCCAACACATAGACAAAAAGTCAAAAAAACGGCCAAAACTCGCCTCGGCCGTCTAAATGCCATGCAAACACACACATAGCACCGCGTAGGTATTAGACACGCGTTACAACTTACGGGACTCGATTCCGACATACGGAGGCCGAGTTATCGGCCAGTTTGCAAAACTCGAAAAAACTTATGCAAAAAACCGAAAAAGAGCACATAACCCGCCTCGGCCGTCCAAACTCCACATAAACACACACATAGCACCGCATAGGTATTAGACATGCGTTATAACTTACGAAACTCTATTCCGATATACGGAGGCCGAGTTATCGCCCAGTTTGCAAATCTAGTTAACACTAAGGCAAAAAGGCGAAAAAGATCCCATAACCCGCCTCGGCCGTCCAGATGCCACGCAAACACACACATAGCACTGCATAGGTGTTAGGCTCGTGTTACAACTTACGGGATTCGATTTTTACTTACGGAGGTCGAGTTATTGCCTAGTTTGTAAAAACTCGCCAACACTTAGGTAAAAAGCCGAAAAAGAGCCCAAAACCCGCCACCGGTAGTCAAACGCCATGTAAACAAACACATAGCACCGCGTGGTATTAGACACGCATTACAACTTACGGGACTCAATTCCGACATACGGAGGACGAGTTATCGCCCAGTTTGCAAAAACTCGCCAACACTTAGGCAAAAAACCAAAAAAGAGCCCATAACCCGCCTCGGCCGTTCAAACACCACGCAAACACACATATAGCACAGCGTAGGTATTAGACACGCGTTACAACTTACGGGTATCGATCCTAACATACGGTGGCCGAGTTATCGCCTAGTTTGCAAAACTCGCCAACACTTAGGCAAAAAATCGAAAAAGAGACCATAATCCGCCTCGGCCATTCAAATGCTAATAAACACACATATAGCATCGGCGTAGGTATTATACATGCGTTATAACTTACTTAAACTCAATTTCGATATACGGAGGCCGAAGTTATCGCCCGCTTTGTAAATCTCGCCAACACTTGGGCAAAAAGCGAAAAAGAGCCCATAACCCGCTTTACCCGTCCGGATGCCACGCGAACACCCACATAGCACCGCGTGGGTATTGAACAGCGTTGCAACATACGGGACTTGATTTTGAAATCTGAGAGGTCGAAGTTATTGCCTAGTTTGCAAAACTCGTCAACACTTAGGCAAAACGCCAAAAAGAACCCAGAACCCGCCACCCGGTCAAACACCACTGAAACACACACACATAGTACCACGTAAGTTTTAGACACGCGCCACAACTTACGGGACTCGGTTCTGATATATGGAGGCCGAGTTATTGTCCAGTTTACCAAACACGCCAACACTTAAGCAAAAAGACGAAAAAGAGCCCAAAACCTGCCTCGCCTTTCTAAATGCCATGCAAACACACACATAGCACCGCGTAGGAATTAGACGAGCGTTAAAACTTACGAGACTCGATTCCGACATACGGAGGCCGAGTTATCGTCCGCTTTGCAAAACTTCGCCAACACTTAGGCAAAAAGCCAAAATGAGGCCAAAACCTCCTCGATCGTCCAAATGCCATACAAACACACACATAGCAATGCGCGTAGGTATTAGACACCGGTCATAACTTACGTGACTAAATTCGAGATATCGAAGGCTAAGTTATTGTCCGGCTTTGCAAAACTCGCCAACACTTTGGCAAAAAGCCAAAAAGAGGCCAAAACCCGCCTCGGTCGTCAAACGCCATGCAAACACACACATAGCATCGCGAGGTGTTGAGACAGCGTTACAACTTACGGACTCGATTACGACATTGAAGGTCGAAGTTATCGCCCAGATTTTTCAAAACTAGCCAACACTTAGGCAAAAGTCAAAAAGAGCCCAAAACACGCCTCGGTGGTCCAAATGCCATGCAAACACACATATCACCAAGATAGGTTTTAGACACGCTTACAACTTACGGGACTCGATTCCCGACATACTTGAGGTCGAAGTTATCGCCAGATTTGCAAAACTAGCCAACACTTAGGCAAAAACCGAAAAAGAGCCCATAACCCGCCTCGGTAGTCAGCGCCACAAAACACACACATAGCACAACGTAGGTATTATACATGCATCATAACTTAAGGAACTCGATTCCGATATCGGAGGCCGAAAGTTATCGCCGCTTTTCAAATCTCGCAAACACTTAGGCAAAAAGCCAAAAAGAGCCCATACCCGCCTCGGTAGTCCGGATGCCACGCGAAACACACACATAACACCGCTGAAGGTATTAGATACGCGTTACAACTTACGGGACTCGATTTTGACATACGGAGGTCGAGTTATTGTCCAGTTTGCAAACCTCGCCAACACTTAGGCAAAAAGCCGAAAAAGATCCCAAAACCCGCTTCGGCCGTCCAAGCGCCACACAAATACACAATTAGCACCGATTAGGTATTAGACACGCGTCACAATTTACGGGACTCGATTCCGACATACGAAGGCTGAGTTTTTGTCCAGTTTGCAAAACTCGTTAACACTTAGGCAAAAAGCCAAACGCCACGCAAGGACACACATAGCACAACTTACGGGACTCGATTCCGATATACGGAGGCCGAGTTATTGTCAAGTGTGCAAAACTCGCCAACACTTAAGCAAAAAGCCGAAAAATAGCCTAAAACCTGGCTCGCCTTTCTAAACGCCATGCAAACACACACATAGCACCGCGTAGGTATTAGACACACGTTACAACTTACGAGACTCGATTCCGACATACGGATGACGAGTTATCGCCCAGTTTGCAAAAACTCGCCAACACTTATGCAAAAAATCGAAAAAGAGCCCATAACCCGCCTCGGCCGTTCAAACGCCACGCAAACACACACATAGCACAGCGTAGGTATTAGACACGCGTTACAACTTACGGGTATCGATCCTAACATACGGAGGCCGAGTTATCGTCCAGTTTGCAAAACTCGCCAACACTTAGGCAAAAAACCGAAAAAGAGCCCATAATCCACCTCGGCCATTCAAACGCCACGCAAACACACATATAGTATCGCGTAGGTATTATACATGCGTTATAACTTACGAAACTCTATTTCGATATACGGAGGCCGAGTTATCGCCCAGTTTACAAATCTCGCCAACACTTAGGCAAAAAGCTGAAAAAGAGCTCATAACCCGCTTCGGCCGTCCAGATGCCACACAAACACCCACATAGCACCGCGTAGATATTAGACACGCGTTGCAACTTATGGGACTTGATTTTGACATACAGAGGTCGAGTTATTGCCTAGTTTGCAAAACTCGTCAACATTTAGGCAAAACGCCAAAAAAGAACCCAAAACCCGCCTCAGCCGTCCAAACACCACGCAAACACACATAGTACCACGTAAGTTTTAGACACGCGCCACAACTTACGGGACTCGATTCTGATATATGGAGGCCGAGTTATTGTCCAGTTTACCAAACACGCCAACACTTAAGCAAAAAGACGAAAAAGAGCCCAAAACCTGCCTCGCCTTTCTAAATGCCATGCAAACATACACATAGCACCGCGTAGGTATTAGACGCGCGTTAAAACTTATGAGACTTGATTCCAACATACGAAGGCCGAGTTATCGTCCAGTTTGCAAAACTCGCCAACACTTAAGCAAAAAAGCCAAAATGAGGCCAAAACCCTCCCTATCGTCGTCAAATGCCATACAAACACACACATAGCAACCAGCGAGAGAGTATTAGACACCGATCACAACTTACGTGACTAAATTCGAAAATAGAAGGCTAAGTTATTGTCCCGGTTTGCAAAACTCGCCAACACTTAAGCAAAAAGCCGAAAAAGAGCCCCAAACCTGCCTCGACTGTCCAAACGCCACGCAAACATACACATAGCATCGCGTAGGTATTAGACACGCATTACAACTTACGGAACTCGATTCAAAAAATACGGAGGTCGAAAGTTATCGCTCAGTTTGCAAAACTAGCCAACACTTTGGCAAAAAGCTAAAAAGAGGCCAAACCCGCCCTTTGGTCGTCCAAACGCCATGCAAACACACACATAGCACCGCGAGGTGTTGAACACGTGTTACAACTTACGGGACTCGATTCTCGACATACGAAGGGCGTCGAGTTATCGCTTAGTTTTCAAAATTAGCCAACACTTAGGCAAAAAGTCGAAAAAGAGCCCAAAAACACGCCGGTAGTCTAAATGCCATGCAAACACATATATCACCGCGTGGGTTGTAGACACGGCGCTTATAACTTACGGGACTCGATTCCGACATACGGAGGTCGAAAGTAATCGCCAGCTTTGCAAAACTAGCCAACACTTAGCAAAAAACCGAAAAAGAGCCCATAACCCGCCTCGGCCGTCCAAGCGCCACACAAACACACACATAGCACAACGTAGGTATTATACATGCGTTATAACTTAAGGAACTCAATTCCGATATACGGAGGCCAAGTTATCGCCCAGTTTGTAAATCTCGCCAACACTTAGGCAAAAAGCCAAAAAAGAGCCCATAACCCGCCTCGGCCGTCCAGATGCCACGCAAACACACACATAACACCGCGAAGGTATTAGATACGAGTTACAACTTACGGGACTCAATTTTGACATACGGAGGTCGAGTTATTGTCCAGTTTGCAAAACTCGCCAACACTTAGGCAAAAAGCCGAAAAAGATCCCAAAACCCGCTTCGGCCGTCCAAGCGCCACACAAATACACAATTAGCACCGGTTAGGTATTAGACACGCGTCACAATTTACGGGACTCGATTCCGACATACGAAGGCCGAGTTTTCGTCCAGTTTGCAAAACTCGTCAACACTTAGGCAAAAAGCCAAACACCACGCAAGGACACACATAGCAGAATGTAGATTTTGGACACGCGCCACAACTTACGGGACTCGATTCCGATATACGGAGGCCGAGTTATTAGACACGCGTTACAACATACGGGACTCGATTCCGACATATGGAGGTTGAGTTATCGGTCAGTTTGTAAAACTCAAAAATACTTAGGCAAAAAACTGAAAAAGAGCCCATAACCCGCCTCGGCCATCCAAACTCCATGTAAACATACACATAGCACCGCGTATGTATTAGACATGCGTTATAACTTACGGAACTCGATTTCGATATACGGAGGCCGAGTTATCGCCTAGTTTGCAAATCTCGCCAACACTTAGGCAAAAAGCCAAAAAAAGCCCATAACCCGCCTCGGCCATCCAAACGCAACGCAAACACACACATAACACCGTGTAGGTATTAGACACGCGTTACAACTTACGGGACTCGATTCCGACATACGGAGGCCGAGTTATCGCCTAGTTTTCAAAACTCGCCAACACTTAGGCAAAAAGTCAAAAAGAGCCCATAACGCGCCTCAGCCATCCAAATGCCACGCAAACACACATAGCACCGCATAGGTATTAGACACGTGTTATAACTTGCGGAACTCAATTCCGACATACGGAGGCCGAGTTATCGTCCAGTTTACAAAACTCGCCAACACTTAGGCAAAAAGTTGAAAAACAGCCCAAAACCCGCCTCGGACGTCCAAATGCCATGCAAACACACACATAGCACCGCGTAGGTATTAAACACGTGTTACAACTTACGGGTATCGATCCCGACATATGGAGGCCGAGTTATCGCCCAGTTTGCAAAACTCGCCAACACTTAGGTAAAATCCGAAAAAAGAGCCTATTATTCGCCTCGGCAGTTCAAACGCCACACAAACACACATATAGCACCGCGTAGGTTTTATAAATGCATTATTACTTACGGAACTCGATTTCGATATACGGAGGTCGAGTTATCGCCTGGGCTTACAAATCTCGTTAACACTAAGGCAAAAAAGTCGAAAAAGAGCCCATAACCCGCCTCGGCCGTCCATATGGCACGCAAACACACACATAGCACCGCATAGGTGTTAGGCTCGTGTTACAACTTACGGGAGTAAATTTTGATTTACGGAGGTCGGGATTTTGCCTAGTTTGTAAAAACTCGCCAACACTTAGGCAAAAAGCCGAAAAAGAGCCCAAAACCCACCTTAGCGGTCCAAACGCCATGCAAACACACATATAGCACCGCTTAGGTATTAGACACGTGTTATAACTTACGGGACTCAATTCCGACATACGGAGGACGAGTTATCGCCCAGTTTGCAAAAACTCGCCAACACTTAGGTAAAAAATCAAAAAAGAGTCCAAAACCCGTCTCGGCCTTCCAAACGCCACACAAACACACACATAACACCGCGTAGGTATTAGAAACGCGTTACAACTTATGGGACTCGATTCGACATACGGAGGTCGAAGTTATCACCGGCTTTGTAAAACTCGCCAACACTTAGGCAAAAAACCGAAAAAGAGCCCATAACCTGCCTCGGCCGTTCAAACGCCACGCAAACACGCACATAGCACATCATAGGATTAGACACACGTTACAACTTACGGGTATCAATCCTGACATATGGAGGCCGAGTTATCGCCCAGTTTGCAAAATTCGTCAACACTTAGGCAAAAAGCCAAAAAAATCCCAAAACCCGCCTCGGCCGTCCAAACGCCACGCAAATACTCACATACCACCGCGTAGGTATTAGACACGCGCTACAACTTACGGGACTCGATTCCAACATACGGAGGCCGAGTTATCGCCCAGTTTGCAAAATTCGCCAACACTTAGGCAAAAAACCGAAAAAGAGCCCATAACCCGCCTCGGCCGTTCAAACACCACGCAAACACACTTATAGCATAGCGTAGGTATTGACCGCGCGTTATAACTTACGGTATCGATCCTAACATACGGAGGAGTCGAGTTATCGCTAGTTTGCAAAACTCGCCAACAGTTAGGCAAAAACCGAAAAAGAGCCCATAATCCGCTTTCGGCCATTCAAATGCCACGCATAAAACACATATAGCATCACAGTAGGTATTATACATGCGTTATAACTTACGAAACTCGATTTCGATATCACGGAGGCCGAAGTTATCGTCCGGTTTGCAAATCTCGCCAACACTTGGGCAAAAAGACGCGAAAAAGAGCCCATAACCCGCCGGGCCGTCCGGATGCCATAAACACCCACATAGAACCGCGTGAGGTATTAGACACGCGTTGCAACTTACGGGACTTGATTTTGAAATACAGAGGTCGAAGTTATTGCCTAGTTTGCAAAACTCGTCAACACTTAGGCAAAACGCCAAAAAGAACCCAAAACCCGCCTCGGCCGGTAGTCAAACACCACGCAAAACACACACATAGTACCACCACGTAAGTTTTAGACACGCGCCACAACTTACGGGACTTTTCCTCGATATATGGAGGCCGAAGTTATTGTCCGGTTGCCAAACACGCCAACACTTAGGAAAAAAAGAAAAGAGCCCAAAACCTGCCTCGCCTTTCTAAATGCCATGCAAACACACACATAGCACCGCGTAGGTATTAGACACGCGTTACAACTTACGAGACTTGATTCTAACATACGGAGGCCGAGTTATCGTCTAGTTTGCAAAACTCGCCAACACATAGACAAAAAGTCAAAAAAATGGCCAAAACTCGCCTCATTGCCTAAATGCCATGCAAACACACACATAGCACCGCGTGAGGTATTGAACACGCTACATAACTTACGGGACTCGATTCCGACATACTGAGGCCGAAAGTTATCGGCCCGTTTTGCAAACTCGAAAAACTTACGCAAAAAACCGAAAAAGAGTACATAACCCGCCTCCTACCAGTCAAACTCCACATAAACACACACATAGCAATCAAGATAGGTATTAGACATGCGTTATAACTTACGTAAACTCTATTCCGAGATATCACTGAGGTCGAGTTATCGCCCGGTTTGCAAATCTAGTTAACACTAAGGCAAAAAGCGAAAAAAGATCCCATAACCCGCCTCGGCCAGTCCGGATGCCACGCAAACACACACATAGTAATCGTGATAGGTGTTGTTAGGCTGTGTTACAACTTATGGGATTCGATTTTTACTTACGGAGGTCGAGTTATTGCCTAGTTTGTAAAAACTCGCCAACACTTAGGTAAAAAGCCGAAAAAGAGCCCAAAACCCGCCTCAGCCGTCCAAACGCCATGTAAACAAACACATAGCACCGCGTGGTATTAGACACGCATTACAACTTACGGGACTCAATTCCGACATACGGAGGACGAGTTATCGCCCAGTTTGCAAAAATTCGCCAACACTTAGGCAAAAAACCAAAAAAGAGCCCATAACCCGCCTCGGCCGTTCAAACACCACGCAAACACACATATAGCACAGCGTAGGTATTAGACACGCGTTACAACTTACGGGTATCGATCCTAACATACGGTGACCGAGTTATCGCCTAGTTTGCAAAACTCGCCAACACTTAGGCAAAAAATCGAAAAAGAGACCATAATCCGCTTTCGGCCATTCAAATGCCACGCAAAACACACATATAGCATCGCGTGGGTATTATCATGCGTTATAACTTACGAAACTCAATTTCGATATCACGGAGGCCGAGTTATCGTCCAGTTTGTAAATCTCGCCAACACTTAGGCAAAAAGCCGAAAAAGAGCCCATAACCCGCTTGGTAGTCCGGATGATGCCATGAACACCCACATAGCACCAGCGTGAGGTATTGACACGCGTTGCAACTTACGGGACTTGATTTTGAAATACAGAGGTCGAGTTATTGCCTAGTTTGCAAAACTCGTCAACACTTAGGCAAAACGCCAAAAAAGAACCCAAAACCCGCCTCAGCCGTCCAAACACCACGCAAACACACACATAGTACCACGTAAGTTTTAGACACGCGCCACAACTTACGGGACTCGGTTCTGATATATGGAGGCCGAGTTATTGTCCAGTTTACCAAACACGCCAACACTTAAGCAAAAAGACGAAAAAGAGCCCAAAACCTGCCTCGCCTTTCTCAATGCCATGCAAACACACACATAGCACCGCGTAGGAATTAGACGCGCGTTAAAACTTACGAGACTCGATTCCGACATACGGAGGCCGAGTTATCGTCCAGTTTGCAAAACTCGCCAACACTTAGGCAAAAAGCCAAAAATGAGGCCAAAACCCTCCTCGATCGTCCAAATGCCATACAAACACACACATAGCACCGCGTAGGTATTAGACACCAGTCATAACTTACGTGACTAAATTCCGATATGCGAAGGCTAAGTTATTGTCCAGTTTGCAAAACTCGCCAACACTTTGGCAAAAAGCCAAAAAAGAGGCCAAAACCCGCCTCGGTCGTCCAAACGCCATGCAAACACACACATAGCATCGCGTAGGTGTTAGACACGCGTTACAACTTACGGGACTCGATTCTGACATGCGAAGGCCGAGTTATCGCCCAGTTTGCAAAACTAGCCAACACTTAGGCAAAAAGTCAAAAAAGAGCCCAAAACACGCCTCGGCCGTCCAAATGCCATGCAAACACACATATCACCGCATAGGTTTTAGACACGCTCTACAACTTACGGGACTCGATTCCGACATACGGAGGCCGAGTTATCGCCCAGTTTGCAAAACTAGCCAACACTTAGGCAAAAAACCGAAAAAGAGCCCATAACCCGCCTCGGCCGTCCAAGCGCCACACAAACACACACATAGCACAACGTAGGTATTATACATGCATCATAACTTAAGGAACTCGATTCCGATATACGGAGGCCGAGTTATCGCCCAGTTTGCAAATCTCGCAAACACTTAGGCAAAAAGCCAAAAAAGAGCCCATACCCCGCCTCAGCCGTCCAGATGCCACGCAAACACACACATAACACCGCGAAGGTATTAGATACGCATTACAACTTACGGGACTCGATTTTGACATACGGAGGTCGAGTTATTGTCCAGTTTGCAAACCTCGCCAACACTTAGGCAAAAAGCCGAAAAAGATCCCAAAACCCGCCCGGTAGCCCAAGCGCCACACAAATACACAATTAGCACCGGTTAGGTATTAGACACGCGTCACAATTTACGGGACTCGATTCCGACATACGAAGGCTGAGTTTTTGTCCAGTTTGCAAAACTCGTCAACACTTAGGCAAAAAGCCAAACGCCACGCAAGGACACACATAGCACAACTTACGGGACTCGATTCCGATATACGGAGGCCGAGTTATTGTCAAGTGTGCAAAACTCGCCAACACTTAAGCAAAAAGCCGAAAAATAGCCTAAAACCTGGCTCGCCTTTCTAAACGTCATGCAAACACACACATAGCACCGCGTAGGTATTAGACACACGTTACAACTTACGAGACTCGATTCCGACATACGGAGGACGAGTTATCGCCCAGTTTGCAAAAACTCGCCAACACTTATGCAAAAAATCGAAAAAGAGCCCATAACCCGCCTCGGCCGTTCAAACGCCACGCAAACACACACACATAGCGGCGAGGTAGGTATTGAACACGCGTTACATAACTTACGGTATCGATCTAACATACGAGGCCGAGTTATCGCCCGATTTGCAAAACTCGCCAACACTTAGGCAAAAACCGAAAAAGAGCCCATAATCCACCTCGGCCATTCAAACATACGCAAAACACACATATAGTATCGGCGTAGGTATTATACATGCGTTATAACTTACGAAACTCTATTTCGATATCACGAGGCCGAGAGTTATCGCCGGTTTACAAATCTCGCCAACACTTAGGCAAAAAGTGAAAAAAGAGCTCATAACCCGCCGGTAGTCCGGATGCCACACAAACACCCACATAGCACCGCGTAGATATTAGACACGCGTTGCAACTTATGGGACTTGATTTTGACATACAGAGGTCGAGTTATTGCCTAGTTTGCAAAACTCGTCAACATTTAGGCAAAACGCCAAAAAAGAACCCAAAACCCGCCTCAGCCGTCCAAACACCACGCAAACACACACATAGTACCACGTAAGTTTTAGACACGCGCCACAACTTACGGGACTCGATTCTGATATATGGAGGCCGAGTTATTGTCCAGTTTACCAAACACGCCAACACTTAAGCAAAAAGACGAAAAAGAGCCCAAAACCTGCCTCGCCTTTCTAAATGCCATGCAAACATACACATAGCACCGCGTAGGTATTAGACGCGCGTTAAAACTTATGAGACTTGATTCCAACATACGAAGGCCGAGTTATCGTCCAGTTTGCAAAACTCGCCAACACTTAGGCAAAAAGCCAAAAATGAGGCCAAAACCCTCCTCGGTCGTCCAAATGCCATACAAACACACACATAGCACCGCGTAGGTATTAGACACCAGTCACAACTTACGTGACTAAATTCCGATATACGAAGGCTAAGTTATTGTCCAGTTTGCAAAACTCGCCAACACTTAAGCAAAAAGCCAAAAAAGAGCCCCAAACCTGCCTCGACTGTCCAAACGCCACGCAAACATACACATAGCATCGCGTAGGTATTAGACACGCATTACAACTTACGGAACTCGATTCAAAAATACGGAGGCCGAGTTATCGTCTAGTTTGCAAAACTAGCCAACACTTTGGCAAAAAGCTAAAAAAGAGGCCAAAACCCGCCTCGGTCGTCCAAACGCCATGCAAACACACACATAGCACCGCGTAGGTGTTAGACACGTGTTACAACTTACGGGACTCGATTCTGACATACGAAGGCCGAGTTATCGCCTAGTTTTCAAAATTAGCCAACACTTAGGCAAAAAGTCGAAAAAGAGCCCAAAACACGCCTCGGCCGTCTAAATGCCATGCAAACACACATATCACCGCGTAGGTTGTAGACACGCGCTATAACTTACGGGACTCGATTCCGACATACGGAGGCCGAGTAATCGCCCAGTTTGCAAAACTAGCCAACACTTAGGCAAAAAACCGAAAAAGAGCCCATAACCCGCCTCGGCCGTCCAAGCGCCACACAAACACACACATAGCACAACGTAGGTATTATACATGCGTTATAACTTAAGGAACTCAATTCCGATATACGGAGGCCAAGTTATCGCCCAGTTTGTAAATCTCGCCAACACTTAGGCAAAAAGCCAAAAAGAGCCCATAACCCGCCTACCATCCGGATGCTGCAAACACACACATAACACCGCTGAAGGTATTAGATCGAGTTACAACTTACGGGACTCGATTTTTTGACTGGAGGTCGAGTTATTGTCCGGTTTGCAAAACTCGCCAACACTTAGGCAAAAAGCGAAAAAGATCCCAAAACCGCCCGGTAGTCAAGCGCCACACAAATACACAATTAGCACCGGTTAGGTATTGAACCGCAGCGTCACAATTTACGGGACTCGATTCCGAAGCATGAAGGCCGAGTTTTCGTCCAGTTTGCAAAACTCGTCAACACTTAGGCAAAACGCCAAACACCACGCAAGGACACACATAGCAGAATGTAGATTTTGGACACGCGCCACAACTTACGGGACTCGATTCCGATATACGGAGGCCGAGTTATTGTCCAGTTTGCAAAACTCGCCAACAATTAAGCAAAAAGCCGAAAAAGAGCCCAAAACCTGCCTCGCCTTTCTAAACGCCATGCAAACACACACATAGCACCGCGTAGGTATTAGACACACGTTACAACTTATGAGACTCGATTCCGACATACGAAAGCCGAGTTATCGTCCAGTTTGCAAAACTCGCCAACACTTAGACAAAAAGCTAAAAAAGAGGCCAAAACTCGCTTAGGCCGTTCAAACACCATGCAAACACTCACATAGCACCGCGTAGTTATTAGACATGCGTTACAACTTACGGGACTCGATTCCGACATACGGAGGTCGAGTTATCGGCCAGTTTGCAAAACTCGAAAACACTTAGGCAAAAAACCGAAAAAGAGCCCATAACCCGCCTCGGCCGTCCAAAATCCACGTAAACACACACATAGCACCGCGTAGGTATTAGACATGCGTTATAACTTACGGAACTCGATTCCGATATACGGAGGCCGAGTTATCGCCTAGTTTGCAAATCTCGCCAACACTTAGGCAAAAAGCCGAAAAAAGCCCATAACCCGCATTGGCCGTCCAGATGGCACGCAAACACACACATAGCACCGCATAAGTGTTAGGCTCGCGTTATAATTTACGGGAGTCGATTTTAACTTACAGATGTCGAGTTATTGCCTAGTTTGTAAAACTCGCCAACACTTAGGCAAAAAGCCAAAAAAGAGCCATAAACGTCACTCGGCAGTCCAAACGCCACGCAAACGTACACATAGCACCGAATAGGTATTATACACGTGTTACAACTTACGGGACTCGATTCCGATATATGGAGGCCGAGTTATCGTCCAATTTGCAAAACTCGTCAACACATAGGCAAAAAATTAAAAAAGAGCCCATAACCCGCTTCGGCCGTCCAAATGCCACGCAAACACAGACATAGCACCGGGTAGGTATTAGACACGCATAACAACTTACGGGACTCGATTCCGATATACGGAGGCCGAGTTATTGTCCAGTTTGCAAAACTCGCCAACACTTAGGCAAAAAGCCAAAAATGAGCCCAAAACCTACCTCAGCCGTCCAAACGCAACGTAAACACACACATAACACCGCGTAGATATTAGACACGCGTTACAACTTATGGGACTCGATTCTGACATACGGAGGCCGAGTTATCGTCCAGTTTGCAAAACTCGCCAACACTTAGGCAAAAAGTCGAAAAAGAGCCCAAAGCCCGCCTCAGCCGTCCAAACGTCGTGCAAACACCCACATAGCACCGCGTAGGTATTAGACACGCGCTACAACTTACGGGACTCGATTCCGACATACGGAGGCAGAGTTATCGCCCAGTTTGCAAAACTCGCCAACACTTAGAAAAAAAACCGAAAAAAAGCCCATAACCGCCTCGGCCGTTAAAGCGCCACGCAAAACACACACACAAAGACTGGCGTAGGTATTATACATGCATTATAACTTACGGAACTCGATTCCGATATACGGAGGCCGAGTTATCGCCCAGTTTGTAAATCTCGCCAACACTTAGGTAAAAAGCCGAAAAAGAGCCCATAACCCGCCTCGGCCGTCCAGATTCCACGCAAACACACACATAACACTGCGTAGGTATTAGACACGCGTTACAACTTACGGGACTCGATTTTGACATACGGAGGTCGAGTTATTGCCAAGTTTGCAAAACTCGCCAACACTTAGGCAAAAAGCCAAAAAAGATCCCAAAACCCGCATCTGTCGTCCAAGCGCCACACAAATACACAATTAGCACCGGTTAGGTATTAGACACGCGTCACAACTTACGGGACTCGATTTCGACATACGAAGGCCGAGTTATCATCCAGTTTGCAAAACTTGTCAACAGTTAGGCAAAAAGCCAAAAAAGAACCCAAACACGCCTTAATCGTCCAAACGCCAAGCAAACACACACGTAGCACCACGTAGGTTTTATACACGCGCCACAACTTACGAGACTCGATTCCGATATACGGAGGCCGAGTTATTGTCCAGTTTGCAAAACTCGCCAACACTTCAGAAAAAAACCGAAAAATAGCCCCAAACCTGCATCGACTGTCTAAATGCCATGAAAACACACACATAGCACCGCGTAGGTATTAGACACGCGTTACAACTTACGAGACTCGATTCCGACATACGGAGGCTGAGTTATCGTCCAGTTTGCAAAACTCGTCAACACTTAGACAAAAAGCCAAAAAAGAGGCCAAAACCCGCCTCGGCCGTCCAAACGCCATGCAAACACACATAGCACCCCGTAGTTATTAGACACGCGTTACAACTTATGGGACTCGATTCCGACATACGGAGGTCGAGTTATCGGCCAGTTTGCAAAACTCGAAAACACTTAGGCAAAAAACCAAAAAAGATCCCATAACCCGCCTCGGCCGTCCAAACGCCATGAAAACACGCACATAGCACCGCCTAGGTATTAGACACGCATTATAACTGACGGGACTCGATTCCGACTTACGGAGACCGAGTTATCGCCCAGTTTGCAAAACTCACCAACACTTAGGCAAAAAACCGAGAAAAGCCCATAACCCGCCTCGGCCATCCAAACGCCACGCAAACACATCGACAATAATTGAATCAAATAAGGTGAGATACTATGCAGCAATTACTGTAGCAATAATTGAACAAAACTGAGTGACTTCTTATGTAAGCATCAATAATCAATATCGTGTGCTACTATGCAACCATGCGTATTACTGTACTTTTAACACTGGGTGTTTCAACAGTTAACGGTAAAACTTTCGCCGTTATTTTTATAAAGTATTTTTGTTGTTTTCTCAATCCGACAATAATTCTAATGTGGGATCCACCAATGATTGTGTCGTTGTACGAATATTCTCTGTTAAAACGAATATTCCCCGACCAATCGAATATTATATAACAACTTGCGTACTTTGAAAATTTATAAATATTACCCACAACTATAACATTATATCAAATTCATTCCATAATATTCAAAAATGATAATTATAGAAAAATCATCTTTATTCATAAAAGTTGGGGTCTTACAACCTCCCCTTCTTATGAAATTTTGCCCTCGAAATTAGGGTACGTACCTGGTATGTCGAAGAGATAAGAATACCTTGATTTCATCTCAGATTCTAACTTCCAGGTCATTTCCTCAACATCGTGGTTCCTCCACAAAACTTTGACTTGAGGTATAACCTTGGAGCGTAGAACATGTTCCTTCTTATCCAAGATTTTAACAGGAACCTCTTCATACGTTAAATCTTCCGCTATTTCGTCCGGTTCTAACTCAATAATGTGGTGCGGGTCTTTCACATATTTACGTAACATAGATATGTGAAAAACGTTATGAACATGAGACATATTTGGCGATAAAGCTAGTCTATATGCCACAGTTCCTACTCGGTCGAGGATTAAAAATGGGCTAATGAATCGAGGATTGTGCTTTCCTCTCTTTCCAAATCTCGTAACTCCTTTCCATGGAGCAACACGTAACAACACATGGTCTCCAATATCGAATTCCACGTTCTTTCGATGAAGATCAACATAACTTTTTTGTCGATCTTGTGAGGTTTTTATATGTTGCTGGATCGTTTGAATCTTTTCCGTAGTCATACGTACTAACTCCGGTCCCAACAACGTTGCTTCACCCACCTCATCCCAAAGATATCTTGGAGAATGACACTTTCTTCCGCCTGGCGCTTGAATGGAGCCATGCCAATACTTGCTTATAGCTGTTGTTGTAGGAAAACTCCACCAATGGTAAGAACTTGTCCCAACTTCCCTTGAAGTCAAGGACACAGAGTCTTAATAAATCTTCAAGAATTTGAATAGTCCTCTCTGATTGTCCGTCCGTCTGAGGATGATATGTCGAACTAAATCGTAAATCCGTGCCCATAGCTTTTTATAAACTAACCCAAAATCGTGAAGTGAATCTTGGGTCTCGATCAAAAACTATGGATACTGGCATACCATGCAATCTTACAACCTCGTTTATGTATATACGAACAAGGCGTTCAAGTGTATAAGTTTCTCGTATAGGTAAGAAGTGAGCAGACTTGGTCAATCTATCAACAATGACCCAAATTGCATCTATGCCTTGAGAAACCTTGGGAAGACCAGTAACGAAATCCATGGTAATGTGCTGCTACTTCCATTCTAGAATTTCAAGTGGTTGCAATGGACATTTTGGTACTTGATGCTCCGCCTTGACTTGTTGACACGTTAGACACCTTGAGATAAACAGCGCTATCTCTCTCTTCATATTGCCCCACCAAAATGTATGTTGAAGATCATGATACATTTTGGTACTCCCAGGATGGATTGCAAACCGTGTGTTGTGCGCCTCCATCATGATTTTATACTTTAAATCAGGGTCGTTAGGAACACAAAGTCTGGAGTTGACTCAAAGTATTCCTTCTTCTTCGATTCTTGCTTCCGGCATAGAACCTTCTTGCACTTTCTTCCTCATACGCATCAGCTCCAGGTCTGTAGCTTAAGCAGCTTTAACTTTATCAATTAAAGTCGGTTCTACTCGTATATTCACCATCATCACATGGGTCCCTGGAGTCTTTAACTCTATCTCCATCCTTTGCAAGTCACACAAAATGGGCCTTTGCGTTAACAATATCGCTTTTCGTACTTGCATATGATCTTCTACTCAATCGTCGGCTACCACGTTTGTTTTTCGGGATGGTATTGGATGGTATGATCATAATCTTTCAGCAGTTCAAGCCAACGTCGTTGTCGCATGTTGAGTTCCTTTTGAGTGAAGAAATATTTGAGGCTTATATGATCCGTAAAGATCTCCACTTTCTCTCAATACAAGTAATGCCTCCAAATTTTAAGTGCGAAGACAACAGCTGCCAACTCTAGATCATGAGTAGGATAATTCCTCTCATATTCTTTGAGTTGTCTTGAGGCATAGGCTATGACTTTCCCATGTTGCATGAGAACACATCATAACCCTTTGCCCAAAACATCACTGTAGATGACAAATCCCTCCGAGCCAAATGGTATTGTCAGAATAAGTGCTGAAACGAGTCTCCTCTTGAGTTCTTGAAAACTCTTCTCACATTCCTCGCTCCAACCGAATTTTGTATTTTTCTGAGTCAGTTGAGTTAATGGAGTAGCAATTCGAGAAAATCCTTCCACGAATCTCCGATAAGAACCAGCTAAACCGAGAAAGCTACGTAATTCGGTCACTGATTTGGGTTGCTCCCAGCTTTGAATAGCTTCAATCTTTGCTGGGTCAACTGATATTCCATGACTTGATACTACGTGCCCATGGAATGCTACTTCCTCAAGCCAGAACTCGCATTTCTTCAACTTAGCATAAAGCGTGTATTCACGAAGCTTTTGGAGTATCAGCCTCAAGTGTTGCTCATGATCTTCACTACTTTTGGAATAAATAAGGATGTCATCAATAAAGACGACCACAAAGTGATCCAAATATTACTTGAATACTCAGTTCATCATATCCATGAAGGCAGCAGGAGCATTAGTCAATCCAAAGGACATGACTAGGAATTCATAATGCCCGTACCTTGTTCTGAAAGCCGTCTTTGGAATGTCATCGGTTCTAATCTTCAATTGGTGATATCCAGAACGAAGATCAATATTTGAAAAGAATTTGGCGCCTTGTAACTGGGTAAACAGGTCATCAATACGTGGCAATGGGTACCTATTTTTGATGGAGACATGATTCAACTCCCGATAATCAATACAAAGTCGCATACTCCCATCTTTCTTCTTCACGAATTGAATAGGAGCACCCCAAGGAGAAGTACTAGGACGAATAAAGCCAATGTCTAACAATTCCTACAGTTGGGTCTTTAACTCCTGAAGTACAATAGGAGCCATTCGGTATGGGGCTTTGGAAATGGGTTTTGTACTGTGTTCAAGGTCGATACAAAATTCAATTTCACGCTTTGGGGGTAGGCCAGGAAGTTCTTCGGGGAATACATCAGGAAATTTATTAACAACATAAATATCATTCAAAACTGACGTATTTTTGTTTAGATCCGTGACATGAGCTTAGAAAGCTTGACATCCGTTTTTCAATAAACGAATAGACTTATGGCTTGAAATGACAGTGATTGATTTTAATGGTTTAGTTGCTTGAATTCGCATAATAGGTTGGTTAGGAATATGAAAGGAATATGAAAGCTAACGACCAAATTGTCAACATGATACTTCTTTGTGGAGTAAAATTCAAGAATGCTCAGAAGAATATTTCCATGAAAAGATACTGGATGAAGCGCAAATATCAAGGATATTCCACTAATTTCATGGAGTATAGAAGTCAAAACTTTAACCAACTGAGTATAATAAAGAATGGAATAACAAAAAAAATCACCAGGCATGTGATAGACCGCATAGACAGGTTATTCCAACAGAATAATAAATAACGGAACCAGGTCATGCGTAAACGCACAGACAGGATGTTCCAACAGAATAATAAATAACGGAAACCAGGTCATGCGTAACGCACAGACAGGATGTTCCAACAGAATAATAAAGATGGAATAACAGAAGAATTTCACCATGTATGCGGTGCCCATGCAGACGAGTTATTCCAACATAATGATAAAGAATGGAATAATGGAAAGAATTTCACCAAGTATAGGGTAGCAGCGTATCTGAGTTATTCAGCAGCGAATAATAGAGAATGGAATAATAAAAGTTCTCTTCATGAATAAGAAAGAAATAATACCCCTTACGAGTACAACAAATAATATCCCTTACCGTAAAAGAAGAGTATTCCGACTGGTAGGGCGAGGATATTCTTCAAGAAAACTTGCACTACGCTCAAAGCTTCTTAAAATTCTAAAGAAATACGCTCAAGATTATAGAAGAAGAATTCTCTGAATTTCTGGTGTGTTTTCAATTCTAACTAAGCATCCTATTTATAGGAGAATTGAAGGGGTACTATTTGATATTCTCACGGACGCACAGTTTTTTTTAAAAATTCACAGACGTCTTGCACAAGGTCACGGATGAAACTAAATTCCATGTAAAACAGAAAAAACTAAATATAATATATATATATATATATATATATGATTTATACATCCCCATGAATCTTTTTTTTTCTCCAACCCTACCTTGAAATGCTTTTCAAACATGCAATAAATTATGTATATAATACATATATGTTTAATCCTTTCATTACCTATAACAAAAAAAATCCGTGACCACCCCATTATTCCACCAACATACCTGCCCCACTTGACAAATATTACAACTTATATACATATATAACAACATTTATCATCATTATTATAATTCAATATTTAACAACCAGATCGTTCCCAAGAAAGAGGAGACTTTCTAATAAGGATTTCTCCCTATTGGCGCGCAATTAGGTGACCAAATCTCTCCTTGACAGAACTTCTAGGCATTGTCAATATTGCAAATAATAATATGAATAACTTTGTTGTCTCAATTATTGATTTAATAATATATAAAATATCGACAATAATTGAATCAAATAACGTGAGATACTATGCAGCAATTACTGTAGCAATAATTGAACAAAACTGAGTGACTTCTCACGTAAGCATCAATAATCAATATCGTGTGCTACTATGCAACCACGCGTATTATTGGACTTTTAACACCGGGTGTTTCAACAGTTAACGGTAAAACTTCCGTCGTTATTTTCATAAAGTATTTTTATCGTTTTCTCAATCCGACAATAATTTCGTTGTGGGGTCCACCAATGATTGTGCCGTTATACGAATATTCCTTGTTAAAACAAAAATTCCCCGACTAATCGAATATTATATAACAACTTGCGTACTTTGCAAAATTTATAAATATTACCCACAACTATAACATTATATCAAATTCATTCCATAATATTCAAAAATGATATTTATAGAAAAATCATCTTTATTCATAAAAGTTGGGGTCTTACATTTTTTTACAGATTGACAACAAGAATGACAACTCAAATTCTGATATTTTAAGGCGTAGTCATGGGAAAGAAATTGTTGTTTTTACCCCTAGTGGGGTTCACATTGATCTAGATGATGAAAAGGTTAGGCATTTTTGTTTGTTTATCTTATGTTATATTTTTTTGTGTTATATCGATTAATTGGATGTTTTTTATGTTTACAGACGGGTAAAATGTAAGGTTGACCACCGAACTTTAGGGATTTTTGGGTATTGAGCCCTTTTCTTTTGGTCAACGCATTTTGAGCCCTTTTCTATTAAAAAATTTGAAATTCGAGCCCCTGTTGCCAGATATACGTTGACTTGCTCATGACGTGGGTATTTTTATTTTAATTTTACATGTGGCATATATGACGTGGCGCATATTGGACTTTTAACCCAAAAAATTTGTTGCTGCTCTAATTCGATCTCCAGACCTCCCACTCAAATTTCAATACACTTGACCACCCGAGCACCACGGGTTAGCTGCTATATTTTCGCAAGGATTATACTTTATAACCGAACAAAGAATTTCCCCCAAATTAAATAATACTAATAATAATAATAATAATAATAATAATAATAATAACAATAATCACAATAAAAAAAAATAAAAAATAAAAAAAATATAATAATAAAATAATAATAATAATAATAACAATAATAATAACAATAATAATAATAATAATAACAATAGCAATAATAATAATAATAATAATAATAATAATAATAATAACACTAACAATAATAATATTAACAATAACAATAAAAATAATAATAATAATAATAAAAATAATAAGAATACTAATAACAATAACAATAACAATAAAATAAAAATAAAAATAAAAAATAATAATAATAACAATAACAATAACAATAATAATAATAACAATAACAATAAAATAACAATAACCATAATAATAATAATAATAATAACCATAATAATAATAATAATAATAATAATAATAATAATAATTTTTATTACTATTATTTATTTATTATTATTTTTCTAAGTGTATAAGAAAATAATGATACTTAAAAAAAATTACAAAGTCACAATTAAAAAACTAATAAAAATTATTTACACAAATTAAAAAATTACACTTAGGTGAGCCACTTTAATAATTGAAAACTCATTTATAATTTGCAAACAAATAATAACTAATGTTTGAAATAAACAAATAACCAGACTCTTATTGGATTCCTTCTCTCTTCAATTTCTTCTTCTTTTTCTAGGATTCCCACTTCTTCTTCCTCTGTTATCAATGGCTTCCGCCCCATTTCTAGGGTTTTGGCCGAAGGCCCATTTTGAAACCCTGTGGATTGGGGATTAGGGTATGGGGACGTGAAGCTCCAGACCTCCCACTCAAAACTTTTGGCCGAGAAATTTGATGAAGCAGCCTGCCTTGCCTATCATAAAACTCCTGATACTTGAACTCCTCCCAATGGTTTTGTCAAAATTAATACGGATGAAAGTGTAGATCTGGTTTGTTATACTGGGTATATATGAATGAATGTGTTTTTTGAATGAATGTGTTAACTCTCAAGTCTTCTTCTTCACCCGTACCCTCTGTTCTTTTTTGTTTTCCTCTCCTAGGGTTTCGTAATTTCAAAAATTTCTTCAAAATCCTATGACCTTATCAGTTCCTTTAACTACTTTGATTTCTCAGTTCGAAGCTCAAATTCGAATTCAAAATCTGTTAGTAATTAGTCCATAACAGATCCAAAATCTGGCCAAAAAATCCCACATCTATATGATCCAAAACGGTGGTGAGTAGAGGAGATTTGGTGGTCGTACAACATGACACCTAAGCACCACCAATCCACCGCCAAATCGTGGCCATTACCCTGAATGACCTCCGATGCCAGGTACTCCTCTGTTAAACGAGCAGTTCCCGGTCTGAGTGATCTTTTTTTCTTTCTTGGCGCGAGAGTTTTGGTACAGATTTTGCGATCGGACTAGGTTCCCCGATTTTGGAACAGAGTTTAGTTGAGAGATCGAAATCGACGAGCATCAAGTGTCCGTTTTCTTGTATTAAGAGATCGAAATTGATGTTTTTGATTTAGTCTGCTATGGATTTAGTCTGATATAGATCTAGATCTATAATCCTTGGATCATATAGATGTTGTGGGATTTTTGGTAGGATTTTGGATCATTCAGAGTAATGTCGAGATCTTGTAGGAGACTGGAGTTTTTCAAAATAATAACAATAATAGGAGTCTGATATTGATCTAGATCTGTTCTTTTTAAATTTGTAAATTAGTTTATCCAATTTAAATATATTCTTTTTAAATTTGTAAATTAGTTTTAATTTTTTTTAATTTAAATTTTTTAATTTTAATCTATAAATTTGTTAATGTTAATTGTTTAATTTGTTAATTAATGTTGATTGTTTAATTTGTTATCTTTTTAATATTATGTTGAGGGAAATGAATTAATTTAGTATAAATCTTAATTCTTTTGTTAAAATAATTGAAAGTTTTATGTAGATCAGCTGGTTTAATGGTCAAAGTTTCAAGATTGAGATTTTGGGTTCGATTCTTGGGGAACTAAGCTTTTTAACAATTAATTGGAAAATGCGTAGTGTGTGACTCCACATGGCAAAAATGCTTACGTCATGATTGCCACGTGGCGGTGTCAACGCACATGTGGCACCTGGGGGCTCAATATCCAAATTTTCGAACAGAAAAGGGCTCAATTTGCGTTAACCAAAAGAAAAGGGCTCAATACCCAAAAACACCTAAAGTTCAGTGGTCACATTTGCATTTTACCCGTTTACAGACTGAAAAGAACAATGACATTCCAAGTTTTGATATTTTAAGTCAGTCTACTGGAAAATAGATTATTGTTTTTACCCCCATCGAGGTTCGTATTTTTTTCAACATTAGTTACCTTCATAGTTTGTATTGGTTACTTTGATACAGTATTTATGTTACTGGTGAATATGTTTAGATTTTGTATTTAATATTATATTTGTTTTTTGTGACATGTCTTTTAAATTATTAAAGGGGAGTAAAATTGAAGCACTAGACAGGTCGATACTTGATGATATGGTTTTAACGACACAGGATATACTCCATTGTGTTGAAGTTGAGAGAACTGCATCTAAACCATGTGGTAGGTGTGACGCCCCCAAAATAGGTATACATCACCCATCTTGAGTCTCCAAATACATGGTACATAATTTAAATACAAACTTTTTTTATACAGTACGACAAAACGTAGCTGAGAGTTTCAAAACGGATAATGTCTCGTAGAGAGTATCCAAACTCAAATAAAGTCCTCATTACAATTATTATCACACTATTTCACTGAATAGTGAGGACTACTAATGCAAACATCTGGACTGTCACTCCGTTCCCAGACTAGTCCCAGCTACGTTCAAATTTCCTGAAGAGAATAATGAAAGCGAAAGGGTGAGCTCAACAAGCCCAGTAAGAAATATTATGACTAAGATAATGCAGAATAAATTATCGTTATCCTTCAACAGTGTTAAACTGATAAAATATAATAAACATCAAGTTTAACTGCAGTGGAACAAGCAATCCATTAGAAGAGATCCCTGCACTACGGGCCAAGAATATTCATATAATCATCAATGGTCAGGATTATACCGAATAATCCCTGGTCATAATCATACCAACAACTGTCCATCAATGCACTACAGGCCAATTAGGATTTTTACCACATCATTTGTAACATTACGGTCATGATTATCTTAGAATAATCCCTGGTCATAATCATACCAATCAATAGTACATCTATGCACGTAAGCCACAGATGACTTTTATCACAATATAAACATGAGGATGATGACAATGATATAAGAATTCAATTAAAAGAAAGCAAAGGATAAATTTTTAAAGATTATAACTTAATTTATCCAGATTTCAATAATGTCCAACTTGTTAACATGATACTGCTTTATGGAGTAAAATTCAAGAATAATATTGTATCAAAAATGATTTGGACAGCAAAGAAATCAATTTTTGTCATGAATAATTCCCTGGGTGAATAGTACCCAAGTGAATAGTACCCCATGAATAGTACTTCGGGAATAGTACCTCGTGAATAGTACTTTGTGAATAGTACTCATGAATAGTACCCGTGAATAGTACTTTGTGAATAGTACCCATGAATAGTACTTTGTAAATAGTACCCCGTGAATAGTACTTTGTGAATAGTACCATAAAAATGAATACTACTTATGGACAATACTTCGGCATGAAAAACTTAAAATTTAACAAGAATGTGCAGAAAATATCCTTCTGAAATGATACTAGATTAAGAGTAAATTTCAAGGATATTCTACTAATTTCACTGAGTATAGAAGCAATACTTTAACAAAATGAGGGTATAATTAGGAATACGAGATGAACTAATATTACTCACATACTACAGAGTATGGAAGACAATATTATTCCTATGAATACTGAAAAAAATAATAGTGAGGTAGCAGATTTCTCTTCTACTTTCTCTCCAAAGCTTCTCCCTTTATAGCTTTTCTTTCTATAATTGTTCTTGTGAGTCTTAGTGAATTGGTGAGAATGAAAGAAGAATAAGCTTCTATTTATAGGAAAATATAGTTTCGATAATTGCACGTTTTGGGGCTCGAAATATTACAGTATAATACCTTCATCTTTTCCTTCATTTTTAATTTAGTCCTGCAAGTATTATCAAACTTGCACCACATCCCCTAATAGTACATCTTGTGAATCAATAGTACAATCATGTGAAAAATAATTATAGTATAGTACCTTCATCTATACCTCCATTTTTAATTTAGTCATGCAAGTATTATCAATCTTGCACCACCTCCCCTAATAGTACATGCATGTGAATCAATAGTACACACATGTGAACAAATAGTTATAAGCAAGTGAATTAATAGCAATTAATTGCTCATTTATTCGATTAATTACCCGATTGGTCATTATAACCTCCAGAAATCCATTATTATCGAAATAGATGTCGATTTCCACTAACACTAATAATCCCAACACAATGGAAATATCAATTTCATCTTTAATCAAAACGAAATTATTCATCATTAATATTATAACTCACAATATTTAACAACCAGATAATTCCCGGGGAAAGGGGCTTTACGATAAAGATTTCTCCCTATTGGTGGCCTTGATTAGGTGACCAAACCTCTCCTTGTGAACTTTCTAGACATTGTCAATATTGTAAATAATAATATGAATAACTTTGTCGTCTCAATTATTGATTTAATAATATAAGATATTATGCAGATGATATTGTGACAATAATTGAATCAATAATATGAGAGATATTATGCAGCAACTAATGTAGCAATAATTGAGTATAAGCGAGTGACTTCTCACGTAAGCATCAATAATTAATCTGCAGTTACTCTTATGCAACCACGCCAGCGTATTCTTTGATTACTTTTACCATCGGGTAGTTCAACAGTTTAACGGTAAAACGTTCGTCGTTATTTATATAAAAAGATAATTCTGTCATTTTCTAACTACGACAATACTTCCGTTGTGGGGTCCACCAATGATTGTGTCGTCGTATAAATATTCCCTGTTAAAACGAATATTCCCCGACCAATCGAATATTATATAACCACTTGCTTACTTTACAAAATTTATAAATAATACCCACAACTATAACATTATATCAAATCCACACCATAATATTCAAAAATATATTTCGAAAAAAATTAATCTTTATTCATTAAAGTTGGGGTCTTACAGTAGGCATGTTCGTACGTTTGCGAAGAGTGCGGTGTTGAGGAGTCCTTATACGTCGAAGTTTGGTTCAGCTGATTCAACTTCTTCTGTTGTGGATCATAGACCATTACACAGAGGTCTGTCTGCATTCCCAAATGTTTGTATGGGTATGCCTTCAAAATTTAAAGATGTTATGTTTGATCAGTGGTTTAGAATGGGCTTAAATAACAGAAAAAGGTATGTTATTTGGAGTTTAAGATTTATATAGTATGTTTTTTCTAGGAAAAAAAATCATTTGTTCTCTCTTTCCAATATGTTATTGTTTTGAAGGATTGAAAAATTTCTGGGAGACCATGACAAAATCGAGCCTGCATTTTGATTTGGGTCTATCCCAATATCATCTAAAATGTGGTTTTACAAGTTGAAGATGACTGGTCAATGGCTTGATGACGATGTGAGTTCGTTCATTTTCTGTAATTCTGTTTTGTGAGTTATGGTTACCTTATTTTATTGTTTTGGTCACTAGCTATGACTGTTTTGGCTACTTTTATTATAAAGTTTTATTTTTTGTTAATTGTTTACATCTGATTGATTTTTGGTTTAGAATATTGTCATAAGAATGCTGATAAGAATCTTCTGTTGGGCGATGATGATGTTGCTGAGTATATTCGTGGGTTTTTTATGGATGTAAACACACTGTGGGTTACCGTTGATTATGTATTGTTTTCCGTTCACATGACGGTTCCTAGTCATTGGTTTTTGTTGGCTATTGATGTGCATCGTAGAGTTTTTGTAGTTTATAATTCTCTACAACAAAATAGGACTGTCATGCAAACAAATATTATGGATGTTTGTGAGCCATATATTTTCATTATACCCATAATATTGTCTAGGTGTGGTTTTTGGAAGAATAGGTCTTATATTAATTTCGATAGTGAACCATATCGCAACAAGGGGGAACATGATATAATCAATCTTGAATTTGCTGAGGGTTTACCTGAACAAGTTGATGGGTAATGTAAGACCCCGAATTTTACGAAATGAAAGTATTCAATTTTTTATAATTATTATTCTATTTAGTAAATGGTTAAATTGAGAAAGGGTTAAAGTTAAGGGTGATATGTGAAAATTTTGCAAAGTAATCAAGTTGTCATAAAATAATTGGTGATAAAAGTACAGTAATACGCGTGGTTGCATAGTAGCACACGGTATTGATTATTGATACTTACGTGAGAAGTCACTCAATTATACTCAATTATTGCTACAGTAATTGCTGCATCATATCTCTCATATTATTGATTCAATTATTGGCACAGTATCATCTGCATAATATTTTATATTAAATCAATAATTGAGACGACAAAGTTATTCATATTATTATTTAAATTATTGACGATGTCTAAAAAGTTCTGTCAAGGAAATGAGTTTGGTCATCTAATTGTGCGCCAATAGGGAGAAATCTTTATCGAAAAGCCCCCTCTTTCTTGGAAATGATCTGGTTTTTAAATATTGTAAGTTATGATATTAATGATGAATAAGTTCGTGTTGATTAAAGATGAAATTGATATTTTCATTGTGTTGGGATTATTAGTGTTAGTGGAAATCGACATTTATTTCGATAAGGTTATATTGACCAATCAGGTAATTAATCGGATAAATAAGTAATTAATTGCTATTAATTCACATGCTTATAACTATTTGTTCACATATGTGTACAATTGATTCACATGCATGTACTATTAGGGGAGATGGTGCAAGATTGATAATACTTGTATGACTATATTTAAAATGGAGGTATAGATGAAGGTACTATACTGTACTTATTTTTTTCACATGTATAGAACTATTGAGTCACATGATTGTACTATTGATTCACATGATATATTATTAGGGGAGGTGGTGCAAGTTTTACAATACTTGCAGGACTAAATTAAAAATTAAGGAAAGATGAATGTTATATACTGTAATATTTCGAGCCTCAAAATGTGCAATTATCGAAACTATATTTTTCTATAAATAGAAGCTCATTCTTCCTTCATTCTCACCAATTCACTAAGACTCACAAGAACAATTATAGAGAGAGAAGCTATAGAGAGAAATAAGAAGAGAAGTCTGCTACTTTACTATTCCAGTATCCAGTCTTCTTCTGAGGTAAAAGGTATTATGTATTTCATATTCTGAAGAGAAATTATTTTTCGTATTCGTATAAATAATATTTTCGTTTAATATTCGTAAGGGGTATTATTTCTTTCGTATTCATGAAGAGAGTTATTTTCTTTCAAAACTCGTAAGGGTTGTTACTCCATTCTTTATTATTCTGTTAGAATAACTTGTCTACGCGGACTACCGCAAGCATGGTGAAATTCTTCTATTATTCTATTCTTTATTATTCTATTGGAATAACTTGTCTACGCTGACTACCGTATGCATGGTGAAATTCTTCTGTTATTCCTTTTTTTTATTATTCTGTTGGAATAACCTGTCTATGTGGACTACCGCATGCATGGTGAAATTCTTCTGTTATTCCATTCTTTATTATTCTGTTGGAACAACCTGTCTACGCGGACTACCGTATGCATGGTGAAATTCTTCTATTATTCTATTCTTTATTATTCTGTTGGAATAACCTGTCTATGCGGACTACCGCATGCATGGTGAATGACCATTCGTATTCATTCTTTATTAAATTGTGGAAATGATCTGTCTACGTGGATTACCTCATGGCGGGTAAAAATCTATTTGCAATTTCGTATATTCTATTATAGTCGTATGAGATATCATTTCTTTTGTACTCGTCAAGGAATATCGTTTTCTTTTGTATTTTCCTTTTATGAGTACTATTCACGAGTTACTGTTTAGGAGTTACTATTTACGGGTTACTATTCACCATGTTACTATTCACTCGAATATTATTCACTCGGGTATTCGGGGCACTTTTCGTGCCGGAGTACTATTCATGAGTTACTATTCACGGATTACTATTCATCCAGTTATTATTCACTCGAATAATATTTACTCGGGTATTTAAGGCACTTTTTATGTAAGGGTACTATTTATGGGGTACTATTCCCAAAGTACTATTCATATGATACTATTCATGGGGTACTATTCACCTGAAGAATATATTTCTTTTCTGTCTAAATTATTTTGATACATGAATATTATTCTTGAATTTTACTCTACAAAGCAGTATCATGTTGACAATTTGGATATTTTTAAACTCTGGATAAATTTAAAGTCTTTAATATTTATCCTTGATTTCGTTTGATTAATGCTTATATCATTGTCATCATCCTTATGCTTATATTGTAATGTAAGTCATATGTGGCTTACATGCATAGATCGACTTGGTATGATTATGACCAGGGATTATTCGGTATAATCATGACTTTAATGTTACAAATGATGTGATAAAAGTCCTCATTGACCCTTAGTGCATTGATGGACATATGTTGGTATGATCATAATCATGGGTTCTCTTCGGCCAAGGGTACAAAAATGAATTATTTTATGGCGTGATCATGATCGTTGATAAAAACACGAATATCCTTGGCCGTAGTGCATGGATAATTCGGTGATGTGGATTATTTATTGAGCTGAGTCTCAACGATAAAATATTGATAACAAACTTTTAATTCGTAGAAGATAGTAGATATCATGCTCTACTTGACTCTTCTAAAATACAGTTGCATATCTTTGGTCTGTAGTGCAAGGATGAACTGGTAATAAATATCTTTGGCTCATAGTGCAAAGATGAATTTATTAGTATGATTATGAACAGGAACTATGATTTGGTATAACCATGATCTTTGATGTTTCAGGTAAAGACAGGTGATGAAAATTATATTCGTCCTGGGTGCGAAGAGGAATTTAGAACCACAATTATGATTATGAGTTATTCATATGATTGTGGACAAAAATTGTTGATTGATGTTACAGGGATAAAGCATTGTTGGTGGACTTTTAACATGGAGAAGATAATAGACGTTATGGTCTATTTGACTCTTCTAATGGATTGCTCGTTCCGCTGCAACTATGGTTGAAAAGTTTTATCATCTACTATATGTTCTAAATCTCTGATTTATTATTGCCGAAGGCTATTGATAATTTAATTATCTTTAGTCATGATATTCTTTAATAGGCTAGTTGTGCTCACCCTTTTGCTTCACAATTCCTTTCAGGTAATAAGAGTGTAGCTGGGTCGAGCGGGGGTATCAAGGGATTAGAACGGTGGTCTATGGCTGTTGAGGTTCTCCCTAAACAGGTGAGGCGAACCCAACTTTGGAAGGGTGTTTTTCCACCATTATACAAGATGTCTAATGACATACGACTTCGTGTTATCATAATACAGGGTTGTGCACATCCACTTGCTGAGTATATCTACGAGCACTACTTATATAATCTTGGAGTTTGGTTGAAATATAATTCTTAATTGGAGACAATGGAGATAATTATATGTCAAGAGAAGACTCACCATTGGAAAGAACATGATAGCAATCTTCTCGTTTTTCTTTGGGGACTATTGGGTCAACCAAGGATAATTCTGTGGACATATGATATCTATTATAACTTAGACATATGGTCTCCCATATACAAAGGTTTCCTTGAGCATTTTCCAAAATTTTTAATTTCTAAAATAGTTATTGACTGTACCTTTATGTAAGGTACCATTGTAAGATGTTGTGGTCGAGACACCATGAGAGTTATATATATTATATTAAAACTCACAGTTTAACTGTGGTCGTATTTTGCATGACAGTTGTATAAATGGAGTTGTCAATAGTGTATTTTCTGGCGACCCAAGATGGCTGATGTATACCTATTTAGTATTCCATATATTATGATGTTTGTTTTGATTTGCTGTATATTTTGATTGTTTTTGCAGTGACTGCAGAATGTTTACTATTTTTTTTGTGAAACATATTCTTCATCAACAGATTTCTGAAATGCCCAATCCATTTCCAATCATGCAATACCGCAAGAAATTATGTGTTAACTTGTTCATGCATGTGAGGAACAAGCAAGTAGGCGGGTACGAATCCAATACAGAATACCCATGCATATTCATCAGAGAATAATAGTTTGGTTATGCATCTTGTTTTTTTTTTGGACATTTGTTACAATTTGTTATGGTTATTGACTGTGAACTGTTTTGTAAATTTTCTAATGATGGAATTATGTATTTATTTTTACTATGAGATGTATGACATAGTTTTGTTGTTGGTTATTATTTACAAATAATATTGAACAAATATTTTTTTTATATGGTACAGTTGGTTGCCAAATTTTCATAAAAATGTAACAATTTTAGTTGTTGTTGGTAACCAAATAGTCCTAACGATAAATTATAAAATAGTTAACAATTTCTATCATGTATGTGTTTTTTATATTTCAGTTGGTAGCCAAACATTAATACAAAGGTTACAATCATCAATATTTGTGGGTAACCAAATAGTTATAGTAAATTAAAAATCAGTTAAATAATTCTCGATTCTATGTGTTTTATAAGGTTCAGTTGGTAGCCAATCATCCAAAGAAATGTAAATATTTTATTTTTTATGGTTAACAAATAGTCATAAAAAAATTTACAAAACAATTATCAAGTTTGAAAACATCTGTTTTTTATATGGTACAGTTGGTAACCAAACCTTCATCCAAAGGTAACCATTTTAGTTTTTGTGGGTAACCAGATATTCATAAAAAAATTACAAAATAGTTAACTAATTATGACATGTATGTGTTTTATGTATATTATTATTTGAAGATAGAATTATTTTATGTTAAAAGGAAATTAATGCAAAAAAGTATCCTTCAATATTGTGCAAGATAAATTTGGTTTTTTACACCAATAAAATGATTACCATATGTATGGCTATTGATTAATCACAGTAAACATCAAGGAGTGTGTTACAATTTTTTTGCTGATGTATTATATCATACCTTTCTTGGTCGTAAAATTGGTGGATTATTGCATGTTTTCTTGTTGTGTCCTTTTTCTTGGCATCTGTTGCATTTATTTTGAACTCTGTTTTCATATGCATGCTTGTACCTACCTATCTTTGTTCTTCCAGCTGGTCTTCTTATATTTGGTGGTTTGACACATATGTTTTTTATCTCGTCTGGCACATCCCAATTCTCTTTGTCATCTAATGGCATGATGGATGTTGAATATGTGTCTACCAAAGTTGTTTTTGAATAGTATTTTGAGCAAAAATCATAACAGCTTAAATTCCTTTTGTTAATAACAGCAGTAGCGTGTGGGAAAAGCATCTCATGGTACTGAAATTTACGGCATGTGCATGTCTTTTGTTTCATGTCCACAATAAACTGTTTGGTGACATCGTAAATAGTGAAAATCACTAGGTTTGATGTCTCAACCTACAACACAATTTAATGGTGTAGTTAGTATGTATAATAATTCTGTTTATGTAATTTGGAATAATGAAAGGCATATGTACTGTTGGTAACTTTATCAGTTTATACTGGTAACCAAAAATGACTAATGTTGTTTCCTTTAAATGCAAATGCAACTTTTGGTAGGTATGCATCTAACAATTTAAAAGTTGTATGACTGACCTTAAGTTTCTTTGACTCAATGATATTAGTTTGTAATCTCTCAGCTGTTGTGGAAATGGTAGTGAATGTTGATATTGCTGCTTGTTTGTTTGTGAAATACCATCTTTGAACCATATAATGTAGACATTCAATCATTGACGCAACTGGAAGATCTCTAATTCCCTTGATTGCATTGTTAATAGATTTGGTTGTGTTTGAAGTCATTTTTGAGTACCTGCTTACAGTCCCATAGAGCCTTGTGCACTTATCTAGCTTAACATCTTCCTCCAAATATGTCCTTATTCGAGCATCAATTGCATCAAGTTCAGCCATGTGTATGTTGAATTATTCAATAGTGTAAGCTCTACAAGCGCCGTTGTATGCTTTTTTGAGTTCTTTTCCTTTCTTTTTGAAAATGTTTTTTATATTTTTCAAAATATGGTATGTGCATGAACTGTGCATGACATCAGGGAATACAAAGTTAAGTCCCTTTATAATTTCTTCATGTCTATCTGAAATAATGCATTGTCCTTCCCTAACTCCACAAGCATCTCTCAAATTAACAAAAAACCATCTCCAGGATAATTAATTTTCACGGTCAACCACTGCAAAAGCAATGGGTATAATGTTTCTATTTGCATCATGTGTGCTTGCTATGAGCAGTGTCCCCCCGTATGAATGTGACATCAATTACAATGATTGGGAAACAATGATGACATGCTTCAATGGATGCTCCTATTGCAAAGAAGAGATACTTGAAGCAACCATTTTTTTCCAACTCCATGGATGTGATGGAGCCTGAAATGTATTTTCAGTATTGTTAATGTAAATATATGTAACAAATATTGTCCAAATTTGTATTTTAGGATAACCATGTGTATGACAACTGATATCTAATTACTTACCTTTTAACATTTTCCATATGGTGCAGATGGTGTCTAAAATGTTATTTAATAGTTACATTTCATGTAGATATTAATCACCTGCAAAAAATAATTTTTTTTACATTTTAATATTACAGTTAGTAGCCAAACCTTCAGACAGAGGTAACCAATTCATTTATATTGGGTAACCGAACAATTTTAAAATTTTAATGAACAGTTTCCAATTGTTACCTAGATTTGTTTTTTTCAACGTATGCAACCATTAAGGGATCAGAGTGTAGTCGTGTGGATTTCCTCTTACTTTTTCCAATGCTTTTTCCTTTGATCTCCATGCTTTTTGGTAGGAGATGGATACATTATACATTGTCATCATGTCTTCCACAATATCTGTTGGTGTGTAAATTTTCTTGAAATTTGTTAATTTATGCATTATCCATTCACTAACCATCTCACTATTTGCTTGTCTGTGATCTCCGAGCAGTATGTCGGACGAACAAGTGTGTAAATCATTGAATTCTTTCACCTTGAACATAGTTGTTTTCCGAAACTTTGATGCTCTTAGTTTCCATTTACAATTTTCATTATCTATGCATACTAGGACAAAGTCTCTACCACTTGTTCTTTCAACCTTGTGTTGTCTGTTTTGCCTTATTGAATGTAGCCTTATTGCTTGTGCTAGATTTTTTTTGTCTTTGTAAGTTTGATGTATTTTGACTTCAAACTCATTCGGATTTGATATGACCTCATCAAATTGTTCTTCAGTGTATGTTATATCTTGTTGTTTGTCTTGTTCTTTATCAATATCTTCGATGGCCAGCTAATCAACATATTGTAATCAAAATTGGTAATCTTATGTTGGCAACGATACAAGTTCAGAATTCCATTATGTCAATCTCATTGGTGTTTCAACTTGCATCCTATTTTCTTCTTCATTTCTGAAGTTCTGTAAGATTGTAGTGCCTCCAATGTTGTATTCAGAATCTATAATTAGTGGAAACTTTCCATGTTCATCTGATTTTCTACTGACTTCCATATAGAATCTTAAGGTTGCTTCATTTGTCACACTGATCGGAGGAATGTTGCTTCTAATCTGAAATTTGATTGACAATTCTGTTGTGTTGCAGTCTAGACTTAATGCACTGCATGTCAAATTGTGCATTTTTGTGAATGAACAAGTTGAAGGGACTAGTAGGCCGGTAACTTTGAAATTGTGATATTGGCTACTGTCAGTCCATGTCCCGTTGAAATAAATTACAACTAGAATCATCTCCATTGTCCGACAAATGAAACATTATAATTAATACAATAATATAAATAGTGACCAAATCAACATTATACAGGAACCAAAATTCATGTTTGTAGTAATCATACATATTCAACCCAGTGTTTGCATTCAGTTTATAAACAAATCAGTGAGTATCATGATGCGATGATAAATTAAAGAATGAACAAATAAACGAAGGTAACCAAACTATTATATGACTGCAGCCAAAATATGAATGTGTAACAAATACTCTCTGATAACTGAAATTAATACAATTCTTTAATTGGTGACCAAATCAACAATATACAATAACCAAAATACACGTTATTAGTATCCATACATCTACAACATAATGTTTTCATTCAGTTTATAAACAAATCACAGATTATCATGACGTGAAGGTGAAATATTAAAGAATGAACACTAAAATCAAGGTAACCAAACCTTTATATGAATGTAGCCAAATTATGACTGTGTAATAAATACGTAACAAAATTGTATTGAACCTGCAAAAGACTAATTTCAAAGCTCCATTATAAAATCGTTATTTATACTGATTTGAAAGCCATCAATAAACATTTACTAATCCTTATATTTAGTTTTGTTTGGGTTATTGTTCTAAATCTTACACTCTTTGTTGGATTCAAAGTTAAATTAAGAGATTTCAATATATAGATTCATACTAATGGATACATACCTTTGTAGTCACTTTCCAGATTTAGTTTGCAGTCTCAGTCTCAATGTTTTGATTCTGTTTCGGAATCCTTAGATCGGTTCGTGCATGCCGGTTTCGGCTACTCTATTTTTGCTTCTTCTCGATTTCGAATTCGGCTTCTTTTCTTTTAATGATTATGTTTCTTCTCAATTGCTCCTTTGTTACAAATTTTACTGATCTATGGTTTTTTCTATTATTCTTCTATGGATTCGACCTTTTTTGACGTGAATTTTGAATGTTTGGGCTGGTTGGTAACTGCCGCATATACTGGAGTAGTTTTCTCCTTAATTTAAGGGTTTTCTATTTTTGTTGAGTTGGATAATATGATGTGCTTACTATATTGCACTATTATTGTAATTATTTTATTGATGCATTATTTTTATAATTATTTATTAATTTGTTGTATATTATTGTAAAGAACCCAATACAATATACGATTGTTACTAGGATTAATTACATATTTTAGTACATTTTTAGAAATAATTACAATAATGGTGGATAGATAAAATAATTACAAAAGTAATACATTTTTTCATATTTATTTATAAAATTAATACATATATCCTGTATCAATATTGTATGTGAGCGGCGAGATTGTCGGTAGGAATACTATTTGAAGAGATCTAGCAAAATGTAGAGTCTCACTCCGGCTGCAATTTGACATAAGCATGCCGCCTATTTCTTCTAAATTCAGTGGAGCCAAAACATCATCAATAACAGCCCTGGCCAGGAAAAGAGCCAATTCATTTGAAGCATCTAGAATATCAACATTACATCTTCTGCAGATTCCAAAAGCATGACAAAACCATGGAGGATATCTTCAGTTGAAAAGATTTCTATATGAAGCGAAGATAGCAAAATAGATGCCATTTCTCTCTCCCTATTCTTTCTGTCCATGGCTAGCGTTTCCAGCTTCTTCAATATTGATGCCACGATACTTTATGCTTATGAAATTGATGTTTGGCCAGAAATAAAATTTAATTGGCAAATTGCTGTCGGTTCCATAATTGGATTATGTGGAGCTGCATTTGAAAGTGTAGGCGGTGTTGGTGGTGGTGGCATATTCGTCTCAATGATTACCTTGATTATTGGATTTGATCCAAAATCAACAACAGATAGAAGAGATTGGTAACCAAACATTCATACCAAGGTAACCAAACCTTCATACCAAGGTAACCAAACCGTCATACCAAGGTTGTAAGACCCCAACTTTTTATAAATAAAATTGAATTTCCTCTAATTATTATTTTAAAATAATAAAGTGTTAATTTGATATAATACTTTGGTCGGGGAATATTCATTTGGTCGTGGAATATTCTTATTGTCGGGAAATATTCATACGACGACGCAACTATTTGTGGGACCCATAACGGAAAACGATTGGATGAAGATAACGACAAGTTTGAGTTTTTATAAATAATGGCGTAGTTATTCTTAGAATTAACTAATTGTTGGAATACAGTGGTTAAAATACGATGTCACGCATTGTTGCGCGATGGCTTTACGGTATTGCACAGTATTTTTGAATTATTAATTCTTACGTAAGAAGGCACTACTCAATAATTGTTACAGTAATTACTGTTCAATATTTTATTTTATTGATTCAATAATTGCTATGTTGACATTTTATATTATTGTTGTTCCAATAATTGTCACTGAACAGTATCTCCATTATCAGATCAATAATTAATATTATTTGAATAATATTGTTAGATAGCATTATTGGCAATGTCTAAGGAAGTTCTGTCTATGAAAGGGGTTTGGTCACCTAATTGCGCGCTAATAAGGAGAAATCCTTATCGGAAAGCCCCCTCTTTCCTGGGAATGACCTGTTTGTCATAATTATGATTTTGTAATATTATTTGTGAATATTTATCTAAAACTAGTTGTCCATTATATTTTATCTGATTTGTTGAAGGCTAACGATAAATTGTTGTTCATTATCTTAGTCATAATATTTTTTTACTGGGCTAGTTGAGCTCACCATTTTCCTTTTTGTTCCATTTTTCTTCTTAGGAGGTGAGAATATAGCAGGGACTAGCCGAGGTATGGAGTGGTATTTCTAGAATGCTGTTTTAGTAGTCCTCACTATTTTTGTAAAATAGTGTATCAATAATTGTAATGAGGACTCCTTTTGAGTTTGAATACTGACTATTAGATAATATTTGTATTTAAACTCACAGTATATGTGTTGTCGTATTTTGCACAACAATTGTATTAATGAAGTTGTATTTTTTTATATACCATGTATTTGGCAACTCATAATGGGTGATGTATACCTATTTTGGGGGCGTTAAAGTTGGTATCAGAGCTTAGGGATATGGTCTCTGGCGGAGATCGGGGAATAGAACTAGGAGGGGAGAGACGAGTAATCCTTCGCTAGTGTGTCATACCTAAGCTTATTTGGTTGGTCAGTCGGAGCATATGGTTAATATGTGATATGTTAATTTATTAATTAATTCTTGTTTTGTGGTAGTATTTGAGAATGGCAACTGAAAATATTAACAATGGAGTGAATGAGACCGTGGAGACACCTTTAATCACCACCCAGGGGAACGTGCAACAGGAAGGCAATATTCCTCCTGTAAACAACACTACCGAACAAATGATGAATGATGGAATATTTAGAAGCTTTTTGCAGTTCATGCAAAATCAGACGAGGGAGACTCATGTAATACGGGTGGAAATGATAGCAATGTACGGCTTGTCACAGCCAAGTAGTTCAAAGAGTTGAGACCACCAAAATTTGTGGGAAAGCCGGATCCGATCAAGGCGGAAACGTGGATTAAGCAAATTACCAAGATATTTGATGTCTTGGGATGCACGGAGGAACATAAGGTTCCATTTGCCACCTTTATGTTTCGTGGTAAGGCAGATTACTGGTGGGAGTCTGTGAAGCGTACCCAGCCTGCCGCACTCAATATGTCTTGGGAAACGTTTCAGAAACTGTTCAATAACAAATAATTTCCTGAAAGTATTCATCATATGAAGGAGGTAGAGTTTATCAGACTGGAACAAAACTGTGAAGCCCCCAAGATAGGTATACATCACCCATTCTGAGTCGCCAAATACATGGTGCAAAATACAAATACAAACTTAAATATACAAGATGAGTTGTGAGTTTTAATACAAATATTGTCTTCTAGACAGTATTCAAACTCAAAATAAGTCCTCAATACATTTATTATCACACTGTTTCACAGAATCGTGAGGACTACTAATGCAAATATCTGGACCGTCACTCCGTTCCCCGACTAGTCCCAGCTATATTCTCATTTCCTGAAGAGAACAATGAAAGAAAAGGGTGAACTCAACTAGCCCAGTAAGAAATATTATGACTAAGATTATACAGAACAAATTATCGTTAGCCTTCAACAATGTTAAACTGATAAAATATAATAAACATCAAGTTTAACTGCAACGGAACAAGCAATCCATTAAAAGAGTCAAGTAGAGCATGATATCTACTATCTTCTATGATTTAAAAGGTTTATCAACAGTTTTATCGCTGAGACTCAGCTTAATAAATAATCCACATCATTGAATCATCCCTGCACTACGGCTAAGGATATTCATTAGTATCACGACCACAAATTATCCATGCACTATAGGCCAAGGATATTCGTGTTTTCATCAATGGTTATGATCATGCCAACAACTGTCTATCAATGTACTACGGGCCAATGAGGACTTTTACCACATCATTTGTAACATTACAATCATGATTATACCGAATAATCTCTGGTCATAATCATACCAAGTCCATCTATGCATTACGGGCCAGAGATGACTTTCATAACAATATAAGCATGAGGATGATGACAATGATATAAGAATTCATTAAAAGAAAGCAAAGGATAATTTTTTAAAGATTTATAATTTAATTTATCCAGAATTCAATAATGTCCAAATTGTCAACATGATACTGCTTTGTGGAGTAAAATTCAAGAATAATATTATGTCAAAAATGATTTGGACCGAAAAGAAATTAATTTTTGTCATGAATAGTACCACGGGTGAATAGTAACTGAGTGAATAGTACTTCGGGAATAGCAACCCCGTGAATTGTACTCCGGCTTGAAAAAGTTAAAACTTATCAAGAATGCTCAGAATAATATTTTCATGAAAAGATACTGGATGAAGCGCAAATATCAAGGATATTCTACTAATTTCTTGGAGTATAGAAGCCAAAATTTTAACAAAATGAGTGTAGAATTCGAAATCTGAAACGAAATAATATTACTTCCATGCTATATAGTATGGAAGAAAATATTATTTCATATGAATACTGAACAAAAATAATATCCCTTACCTTAAAAAGAAGAGTATTCCAACTGGTATAGTGGAGATATTCTTGAAGAAAACTTTCACTGTTTGCTACGCTCAAAGCTTCTTAAAACTCTAGAGAAATACGCTCAATATTATAGAAGAAGAATTCTCTGATTCTGGTGTGATTTTCAATTCTAACTATGCATCCTATTTATAGGATAATGGAAAGGGTACTGTTTAAGAAAATTCATGGGCGAAACATTGAAAACTCAAGGGCTGATCTCTTGCAATTCACAGGTGTCCTCTTTAAAAAAAATAAGAATATAATATTCAAGTAAAACAAAACTTATATATATATATATATATATATATATATATATATATATATATATTACGCCATTTACGACAATGAGGAATTGTTATCTTACCAAGTTTAGTTTCCATATGTCACAGGTCAAGTTTATAATATACAAGGAAATCAACTTTCACAAAAAGTAAGCAACAAAACCATTATACCATTAATATATATATATATATATATATATATAACACACCTGTGAAAACCATTATCCCCCCCCCCCCCACCACCACCAAAATCATTAACTATATATATATATATATAATACGTATATATATATATATATAAAACAAAACTGAGATAACTTCTACCGACAGTTTCGAAAAATGGGTAAGTGGGGGTCCATCAAAATTTACAATAAATACTTCATAAAAATCCCCTCAATATTTTTAACAACATTTATCATCATTATTATAACTCGCAATATTTAACAACTAGATCATTCTCAAGAAAGATGGGGCTTTCCGATAATGATTTCTCCCTATTGGCGCGCAATTAGGTGACCAAACCTCTCCTCGACAGAACTTTCTAGACATCGTCAATATTGCAAATAATAATTTGAATAACTTGTCATCTCAATTATTGATTTAATAATATATAAAATATTGATGATAATTGAATCAAATAACGTGAGATACTATACAGCAATTACTGTAACAATAATTTAACAAAACTGAGTGACTTCTCATGTAAGCATCAATAATCAATACTGTGTGCTACTATGCAACCACGCGTATTACTGTACTTTTAACACCTGGTATTTCAACAGTTAACGGTAAAACTTTCGCCGTTATTTTTATAAAAAGATATTTTTGTCCTTTTCTTATTCTGACAATAATTCTGTTGTGGGGTCCACCAATGATTGTGCCGTCGTATGAATATTCCCTATTAAAACGAATATTCCCCGACCAATCGAATAAAATATAACAACTTGCATACTTTGCAAAATTTATAAATATTACCCACAACTATAACATTATATCAAATTCACTCCTTAATATTCAAAAATGATATTTATAGAAAATTCATCTTTATTCATAAAAGTTGGGGTCTTACAAAAATAACATGATTGTGTCTCAATACGAGGCTAAGTTTGCAAAGTTATCCAGGTTTGCACCTCATTTGGTAGAGATTGAGGAACGAATGACGCGGATGTTTCTGAGAGGTCTAAAACCCTAGATTCGACAATATCTTATTTCTCACAAATTTTCTCTATATTCAGATGTTGTCAATATGGCTCAATTATTAGAGCAAGATAATGAATATGTTCAATTGAGGGACCACAACCAGGGTCATACCGGTGGCAGCAGTCATCAGAGCAATGACAACCAGCGGGGAGGAAAACATTCGGACAAAAGCGGTAACCACTCTGGTGGTAATCGTGGCCATGAAAATAGAAGAAGCGAGTCGGGAGGAGATTTCAAAAAGAGAAGATACAACAATGATAACGTGAAGACGTTAGCACCAACTGTTTCTAGGGGAGGAGAACGATCATCGGTCGTTTGTTATAAATGCGGGAAAGAGGGACACATCAGCCCAAACTGCCCCCAACAATCCAAGGTGTGTTATAACTGTGGAAAGGAAGGTCATATAACTAGAGATTATCTTCTAGCGAAACCAAGTCCAACGGGGATGGTGACTCCAAAGGCTATCCCGGACAAGTCAAAGTCGGTGGTTCCTGGAAGGACGTTTGTCGTGACTGCCCAAAACGCGAGGAACCCGAACGAGGTGATCATGGGTAAGCTAATCATAAACTCTTGCAAAGTTTATACCATATTAGATACCGGTTCTACCCATTATTTATATCTCTTGCTTGTGCTCAACGTTTGAACTTGACTCCGGAGAAATTAGACTTTGACTTATCTATTGAGACTCCATTAGGAGAAACCTTCATTACATCTACTATTTATAAATCTTGCTTGATCCAAGTTGGTACCATCACATTACATGTCGATCTTATTTCTTTGAAAATACTTACATTTGATGTGATTTTAGTGATTGATTGGTTAACTATTCATCATGCCAAAATTGATTGTTTTTGTAAGGTTGTTAGTTTTCATATTCCTAACCAACCTGTTATGCGAATTCAAACAACCAAACCACTAAAGTCAATCATAGTCATATCAAGCCATAAAGCTATTTGTTTATTAAAAAACGGATGTCAAGCTTTCTTAGCCCATGTCACGGACTTGAACAAAAACACGTCAGATTTGAATAATATTTTTGTTGTTAGTGAATTTCCTGAAAAATTCCCGGTCTACCCCCAGAACGTGAAGTTGAATTCTTTATTGACCTTGAACCCAGTACAAAACCTATTTCTAAAACTCCATATCGAATGGCTCATATTGAACTTTAGGAGTTAAAGGTCCAACTACAGGAGTTGTTGGACATCGGTTTCATTCATCCTAGTACATCTCCTTGGGGTGCTCTTGTTTTATTCGTAAAAAAGAAAGATGGGAGTATGCGACTTTGCATTGACTATCGGGAATTGAACCATGTCACCATCAAGAATATGTATCCGATACCTCGCATTGATGACCTATTTGACCAATTGCAAGGAGCACAATTCTTTTCAAAGATCGATCTTCGTTCTGGATATCATCAGCTGAAGATTAAAACTGAGAATATTCCAAAGACTACCTTCAGAACTTGGTACGGGCATTATGAATTCTTAGTCATGTCTTTTGGATTGACTAATGCTCTTGCTGCTTTCATGGATATGATGAACCGTGTGTTCAAAGAATATTTGGATTAGTTTGTTGTTGTCTTTATTGATGACATCCTCATCTTTTCCAAAAGCCGTGAAGATCGTGAGCGCCATTTAAAGCTGGTACTTCAAAGGCTTCGTGATAACAAGATATATGTGAGGAAGTAGCATTCCTTGGGCACATGGTGTAAAAACATGGAGTATCTGTTGACCCAACGAAGATTGAAGCAGTACAAAGTTGGGAACAACCGAAGTCAGTGACCAAAGTACGTAGCTTTCTTGGCTTAGCTGGTATTGGAGATTCGTGGAAGGGTTTTCTCGAATCGCTACTCTGTTAACTCAGCTGACTCAGAAAGATACAAAATTTTTATGGAGCGAGGAATATGGGAAGAGTTTCTAAGAGCTCAAGAGGAGACTTATTTTGGCACCTGTTCTGACAATACCATCTGGTTCGAATGGATTTGTTATCTACAGCGATGCTTCAGGCAAAGGGTTAGGATATGTTCACATACAGCATGGGAAAGTCATAGCCTATGCCTCGCGATAACTCAAAGAATATGAGAGGAATTATCCTATTCATGATCTGGAGTTGGCAGCAGTCGTTTTCGCGTTAAAGATCTGGAGACACTAAGTGGAGATCTATACAGATCATAAAAGCCTCAAATATTTCTTCACCCAAAAGGAACTTAACATGCGGCAACGACGTTGGCTTGAGCTTTTGAAAGATTACGATCATACCATCTAATATCATCCTGGAAAAGCAAACGTGGTAGCTGACGCATTGAGTAGAAGATCATATGCGGGTACGAGTGCGATGTTGTTAACAAAAAGGCCCATCTTGTATGACTTGCAAAGGATGGAGATAGAGGTAAAGGCTCCAAGTACCCATGTGATGATATCAAATATACGAGTAAAACCGACTTTAATCGATAAAGTTAAAATTTGCTCAAAGCCACGGACAAGAGAGGCGATCGTATGAAGAAGAAAGTACAAGAAGGTGTTATTCCGGAAGCAAGAATCGATGAAGAAAGAATACTTTGAGTCAACTCCAGACTTTGCGTTTCTAACAATTCTGACTTGAAGCATAGAATCATGATGGAGGCACACAACACACCGTTTGCAATCCATCCTGAGAGTACTAAAATGTATCCTGATCTTCGACATACATTTTGGTGGAACAATATGAAGAGAGAGATCGCAGAGTTTATCTCGAGGTGTTTAATTTGTCAACGTGTAAAGGCAAAGCATCAAGTGCCAAAGGGTCCATTGCAACCACCTGAGATTCTGAAATGGAAGTGGGAACACATTACCATGGATTTTGTTACGGGTCTTCCCAAGGTTTCTCAAAGCATAGAGGCATTTTGGGTTATTGTTGATAGATTAACCAAGTCTGCTCATTTCTTGTCGATACGGGAGACTTATTCCCTTGAACGTCTTGCTAGTATGTATGTAAATGAGATTGTGAGATTGCATGACATACCAGTATCCATAGTTTCGGATCGTGACCCAAGATTTACTTCACGATTTTGGATTAGCTTGCAGAAAGCTATGGGCCCGGATTTACGATTCAGTTCGGCATACCATCCTCAAACGGACGAGCAATCGGAAAGGACTATTCAAACTCTTGAAGATCTATTAAGACTCTATGTCCTTGATTTCAAAGGAAGTTGGGATAAGTACTTGTCATTGGTGGAGTTCTCCTACAATAACAGTTATCAAGCAAGTATAGGCATGGCTCCATTCGAGGCGTTATATGGATGAAAATATCGTTCTCTAGTATGCTGGGATGATGTGGGTGAAGCAACATTGTTGGGACCAAAATTGGTACGCATGACTACAGAAAAGATCCAAATGATTCGGCAACGCATTCAAACCTCACAAGATCGACAAAAGAGTTATGCGGATCTTCATCGAAAGGACGTTGAATTTAATATTGGGGATCATGTATTGTTACGTATTGCTCTATGGAAGGGAGTTACAATATTTGGGAAGAGAGGAAAGCTCAATCCACGATTTGTTGGTCCATTTGAGATTCTTGATCGAATAGAAATTGTGGCTTATAGACTCGCATTACCTCCAAGCATGTCTCGTGTTCATAATATTTTTCACATATCTATGCTTTGTAAATATATGAAAGACCTGAACCACATTATTGAGTTAGAACCAGACAAGATAGCCGAAGATTTAACGTACGAGGAGGTACTTGTTAAGATCTTGGATAGAAAAGAGCATGTCCTATACACCAAGGTTATACCACAAGTTAGGGTTTTGTGGAGGAACCATGCTATTGAGGAAATGACCTGGGAGTTGGAATTGGAAATGAAAATGAGGTATCCTCACCTTTTTGAAACACCAGGTACGTACGTTAATTTCGGGGATGAAATTTCATAAGGAGGGGAGGTTGTAAGACCCCAACTTTTTATAAATAAAATTGAATTTTCTCTAATTATTATTTTAAAATAATAAGGTTTTAATTTGATATAATGCTTTGGTTATGGGTGAAATGTGCAAATTTTAAAAAATAAGCAAGTGGTTATAAAATATTCATTATTGTCGGAGAATATTCATTTGGTCGTGGAATATTCTTGTTGTCGGGGTATATTAAATGACGGCAGTAGCAGACTATTTATGGGCCCCATAACGGAAAAGCGGTTGGATGAAGATAGCGACAAGTTTGAGTTTTTATAAATAACGGACGTAGTTATTCTGAATTAACAACTTGTTGGAATATCCGATTGTCTAAAATACGATAATCTGGCGTTGTTGCGATAGATACATGATATTTAGACAGTATTTTTAAATTATTGATTCTTACGTGAAGGCTTTACTCAATAATTGTTATAGTAATTCTTGTTCAATATTTTATTTTATTGATTCAATAATTGCGATGTTGACATTTTATATTATTGTTGTTCGATAATTGTTTTTGCCTGATATCTCCATTATCGGATCAATAATTTATATTATTTGAATAATATTGTTAGATAGCATTATTGGCAATGTCTAAGGAAGTTACATGCAGGAAAGGGGTTTGGTCACCTAATTGCGCGCCAATAAGGAGAAATCCTTATCGGAAAGCCCCCTCTTTCCTAGGAATGACCTGGTTGTCATAATTGTGATTCTGTAATATTATTTGTGAATAATTAATTATTGATTTATATGATAAGGAAATATTTATTTATCTGGATGGATATGGAAATATTTATTTTGTGTGGATATTAATAAATAAATTAATGCTGAGGTGTTTTATCAGTATTTTGTCGGAATGGAGGTATTAAAAATCGTCCGTATGTGGATTTCGGTCATTTTTCGTTTGGAATTGGGAAAAACTTAAATCTACAAAGTTGTAGAGAATTTAATTTCCTATGGAATGGACATAAAATTCGTATTTTTCTGATAAAATGGCTATTTATTATGAATTATTGATGTTTCGAAAATAAATATTTTTATTAAAAATATGGCGGGCCCCACTTTTGGTTGGTGAGAAATGTGCTGAAATTTTATTTCACAAGTGGTGGGCGTAAATAGTAGCACGTAAAGCCATCAGGTAGCATGTTAGTCTGCTATGGCGTTCTAAGCATTTTCCTATAAATATGGTGCTTAGTTAGAATTGAAAATCACACCAAAATCATAAGCTTTCTCTCTCTATATTATCGAGCGTATTTTGTGAGTATTTAGATACTTTGTGAGTTGCTATTCAGTGCAAGTTTCCTTCAGTCTTATACCTGATATTTCAGTCGGAAGTATTGTTCTTTTGAGGTAAGGGATGTTATTTTTTTCGTAAATGATATTATTTTCTTCAATATCATTATGCCGAAATATTGATATAAATTTTATTGTGGAATTTCTACCTTTTTGTGTCGGGTTTACTATTCACATATACGGCAATATTCACGAATACGACACTATTCACAAAAAAATGAAATTTTCTCTTCTTTGTCCAATATGTCTATTATGGTTACTATCTTTGATTGTATTCATGTTTTGATCTTCATTCTTAAATTTTACTCCACTATGGGTTATTTTGGAGTATTTTTTTAACTTGGATTATTTAAAGTACGAATCTCTAATATTTATCCTTTTGTCTCACTGGATTCGTTTTCTTTAAAATATTTTTCATTATCTTCAGTCCTAAATGATGATATTACTGAATATTTTTGGCATGTAGTGCAAAGATGAATGATTAACTGATGAATATCTTTGGCCCGTAGTGCAAAGATGAACAGGTGTTGAGATGAACATGACCAACTGGTGATACAAATGAATATCTTTGATCTGTAGTGCAAAGATGAATATTTGATTCAAGATGTATATTGATTGAGTTACAGGGATAAAATATTGATGATGAACTTTTAAATTCATAGATGATAGTAGATTTCATTATCTACTTAACTCTTCTAATGAATTGTTATTTCCGCTGTGAATATTGATCTAAAATTGGTTGTCCATTATATTTTATCTGATTTGTTGAAGGCTAACGATAAATTGTTGTTCATTATCTTAGTCATAATATTTTTTACTGGGCTAGTTGAGCTCACTCTTTTTCTTTTTGTTCCATTTTTCTTCTCAGGAGGTGAGAATATAGCAGGAACTAGCCGGGGTATGGACTGATGGTTCTAGAAAGTTGTTTTAGCAGTCCTCACTATTTTTGTAAAATAGTGTATCAATAATTATAATGAGGACTCCTTTTGAGTTTAAAAACTATCTATCAGACAATATTTGTATTTAAACTCACAATATATGTGTTGTCGTATTTTGCACGACAATTATATTAATGAAGTTGTATTTGTTTCTGTACCATGTATTTGGCGACTCAGAATGGGTGATGTATACCTATTTGGGGGCGTCACAAAGGTAACCAATCCACCTCCACACCTTCAATTTTTTCATAGTGCAGTTGGTAACCAAACCTTCATACCAAGGTAACCAAACATTCATACCAAGGTAACAAAAGATTCATATCAAGGTAACCAATTCAGTGTTATTAGGTTACCAATTTATTTTAAATGTAATGCGGTTTGATAGCCAAACCGTCATGCAGTGGGTAGCCAAACCTTCATACCAAGGTAATCGATTCAATTTTATTAAGTTACCAATTTATTTTAAATGTGATGCAGTTGGTAGCCAAACCTTCTGCAATTAGTTGCCAAACTTTCAGACCAAGGTAACCAACTCATATTGCAGGTGTGAATGTAGATAATTTGTTACCTTGGTATAAAGGTTTGGTTATCTTGGTATAAAAGTTTGGTTATCTTGGTACGAAAGTTTGGTTATCAACATTACATTACACATCACTCTCTTATCTCTCTATTTCTTATGCAGAAAACAAAAATTGTGCAGTCTTTATGTATTAATTGGTTACATGTATCATACATTTATTACTTTTTTTTTAGTATTTTTAGATTTTCTGGACTTGTACTCTTTCCCATAAATCTCTTTTTGTAATAATGATAAATATATGTATTCCTATGATAATTAGAAAAGGATATTGGGTTCTTCACTATCTTGGAACATTTTTTTAGATTGGTCTATGATCTTTTCTGTTATACTCGTATTTTACTTCTGTTTTGTTGTTTCATCCTCTATTACAGGTCTACGTGAATACTTTTCTCCAATTGATGAAAGAAATGCTCTTCCACGAATACCTGTTATGGTCAATATGGCGTAAACATACATTCTTTGCAAAGAATGGTATAAAGTTGCGGGAATTCATTTATTCATCACAGTCATTCTCTTGATCAAATAAGTGCTACTGTGAGGGAGATGAAGATTTGATTAATGTTATCTCTGTCATTCTTTTCGTTTATACTAGCACTATCCTTTAGAAAATTGTTATGTAACAATTTGAACCAATCCATTAACACAGATGTTATTAACGTGCTATCCTTATTATACTAGTTTCAAGCAGAACAAGATCCACATCATAATAGAAACCGCATCAAGATTCTTATACTTAGTAATATGCTTGTCTACACCATTTCAGTTTCATCATTGGCCAATAATCACATATACGATCTAATAACTGGATTCATGCAACTATATGCCCACGATAATATTTTAATTTTTTTTTTTAATATATGGAACTAAAACGCAGATATGACTAAAAAGCACGAAACTGTACCCCCAAACTTAAAACAAGTAATGAACTCATTACGCTAAAATAATTCAAAGAAAAGTATGAGGCCTTCCACATAAGCGAGTTCATCGCTCATCGTCGTCCTCTGGAAGATATGCGGTGATTGGGAGGATTGGGCATATAGCTGGAGGTGTGAGATGGATTGTGGCGAAAGCAGCATAAGAAGCGTGTTAAATGCATTTGCATTGTACTCATGCATTAAATCTTGACGTTGAGTCAACCAAAGAAATTGATTCCTTGAAGTCCTCGGTGGTGGCTCCTGCCTTGGTTCATTGTCCACTTTGGGGTGAGGGTTGTCGAATCATAATATAGCCTTCACAGCGTGGATGTGATCTCGCCCTTCCCAAGCCTTATACTTCTCAATTGTTGCATGATCGATGATAGCCATGGGGTGTTGGATAGGTTGGTGAGGTTGCCTTTGCACTCCGCTTTATGGCACAAGTGCGTGATTAAAATCCATGCAACAAACCTCGATAGTGCTCCGCGTAACACCCGGTCGATGGACTTTTGAATACAGTCCCCCACATCGACATTATAGAAAGCAATTGAGTTGTCCAAATGGAAATGGTGGTGTACAATTCCATATAATAACCGAGCTCGTGCCTTAGTGACTTCGGTCTGATGACGCGTGGGCATTAATCGAGCACACAAAAACGCGTACCAAGCTTTTCCATAGCGACCAAGTGAAGAGTGTGGAAAGCTTATTTTGATTTTGAATTTATTTTTGTTGTTAGATCTCAAATATTTGAATTTGAATTATTAATTATGACAGTTATTTTTTCTTAACTTTAGGTTTCCTTATTAATGTGAATTGCGTTATTTTTATAATTATTTTGTGGATGCATTAATAGTGTAATTACTTTCTAATTGTTGTATATTAGTGTTAAAGGACCCTTTGTTACAATCCCAAACCTCTATGAGCGCCCAAAAAAGGTCAAGCATAAAAATTATAATGATGGACTAAGTTCATCTCAACATGAGCCGACAATGTTTGTGGGTCTTGAGTCATCATTTCGGGTCTACATGGGCCTTTTAAGGCTCAATTTTAAATCAATCTTTTGCTTCCCTTTTTTATATGAGCGTCACGTGTCAGAATATTATTCATCCACGTGTTTCATTATATTTTAAGGGTCTACAATACTTTTGAGTTTTGGGTGTTATTGAATCGATAACTAATCATTTTACGATTGTGCCTACTAAAGGTGATATACTTCATAAGGAAATTGTTAAATCCACACTGGAAAATGTTGTTTCCACAACAAAAGTGTAGTTATAGATCCTATTGCGACGGTTTTCACCGTCGCTATACATCTACAGTGACACTTTTGTTGTGGAAATAACAAAAAGTGTTGTGGATTTAACAATTCCCACTTCATAAATGCTTCTTTTTGTTTGGTGGATCAGTATGATCAAATCAAATCTATGATTAGTCCATTTAAAATATTAATCAAATGGATCAAATTATCACGAATTAATGAATAAATAAGTTACAATTTTAATTCAATAAATTATACTAAAACAAATCAAATCAAGATCAAGATATGAGTTATTGACAGCCCTAACCCAAACTAAACAAAACTAACAACAAGAGCATGCACCTTATATACACATTAAAATTGTAATGCTAACATCCCAAACAATTAATGTATACGGTACACATGTAATGCAATATTTGTTTTGAAAATGGACGATTTAATTGGAAAATATCATTTTCCATTCATAAGTATAATATAGACATGTATCGATGTATGCCTATAGTTAGTTCCATTATGGTGCAAGGAATGAGCTAATAAACATATGCACAATTGATGAACAATATTGGACATAACCAAAATCTTGCGTACAAATATCTATCTATCTATACTTTAATTAAATAGATAATTTAATTCGTCCTCTTATTTTTTAGTTCGATCTTTGATTTTTTTTTACATTTGGTCAACAACTTTTATGCTAAAACTAAGAAAAATCTCACTATAATTGACACGTTGTATTTATTACACTATTAAACTTTTAAAATTTTAAATTACTTCATTGAACTAATTAAAAGTTTAAAATTATACCATTTCGTTAATAAGATTTGACGTCCGTCAAATTGGCTCAGATTCTTTCATGAAAAACCAAGGAAAATCCCACTATAGTTGACACTTTTTACTTATTACACAATTAAACTTTTAAAAATTGAAATTATCCCATTGAACTAATTAAAATTTTGAAATTACACCATTCTGTTAATAAGATTAGATGTCTGTCAAATTGACTCAGATTTTTTCAGACGTGGCTAGTGAAAACAAGAAAAGAAAATGACGTGTCATTTCTACGTGGATTAGGCAGTAAAATGAACCCATCTCTCAAGCACGTCTCCAAAGCCTAAATAAAATACATGATAGAGTATATATTTAGTATGTAAATAATCAGAGATATTTGATTAATCATGTCCTTAATTATAGCATAGAATCAAGCATTGTAATCATAGTCTAGAATCAAGCATTGTAATCATAGCCCAGAATCAAGCATTGTAATCATAGTCTAGAATCAAGCATTGTAATCATGTATATATACTGAGTTTGTGTAATGAGAAAGACTCACGGAAGATATTTCCTTCATGGTATCAGAGCCATAAACCCTAGTCGTTCCCTAGGTGTTTCTCTATCGCCCATCTCCTTCTTCTACCTTACCTCCTTTTTTTTTCTCCTCTCTTCTCATTCTCCATGGCTGATAACTCACGCTTCCATCCGGCCCTAGCTGTAAGCAATGTCAAGAACTTTATCCCAATTATTCTTGAGATGGAGAAAGGACAATACTAAATCATGGCGCGGAGCTTTTAAGATCCATTGCCATGCATATCGGGTGATGGACCATATCATCTCGCCACCCGTGTAAATCAGCGAGGGTAAGGAGGCAGCGACGATTTGAGATGATGAATTGTGGTCTCATTTGGATGCAATAGTCCTTGATGGATTTATGGAGCGATTTGACGATCTCCTCCACACTATCTGGAGCCCGACTCTTTCTACAACAAGCGCGGGGGCAGCTTGCAAAGCATTTTTCAAGACAACAAACACTCACGGGCAGTTTACTTGGAAAATCAATTCACCCAAGTTCATATGGATAATTTTCCTAATGTCTCGGCGTATTGCCAAGAACTCAAGATGCTTGCGGATCAACTGTCAAATGTTGGGGCTCCGGTTAATAATCACAGGTTGGTTCTCCAATTGATTGCGGGGGTAAATGAGAACTATGATAGTGTGGCTACGTTCATACAACAAAGTGACCCATTACCTCCGTTTTATGAGGCTCGCTCGAAACTAATTCTCGAAGAGACGCGCAAAGCCAAACAGGTGGCTATGGCGTCAAGTGCCTCCGGCACGACTCTCGTAACAACCAACACCTGCAACGAAGAGACACACGGTTCTGGACGGGGAACAAGCCATGGAAATGGTCAAAATCGAAACCATACTAGTGGACGTGGGAAGTATAATAATAGCCCGAACAACCGTACTAATAATAGAGGGAAGAATAATAGCGGATCTTGAGACGAGAAAAGGTGGTCAAAACCGGTCCTTTGGTGGCGGCAACCACCACGAGCCACCATCCCGTCCATGGCGACATCCGCCACCATGGTGGCGATATAACGCCGGTTGGGCTCCATCGGGTTGGCGGTGCCTCCATGCCCTTACCCATCATCTTCTGGACCGCCCCCCCATCGATCGTCGGCATGGGAATTTTAGGACAACGTCGCGGAGAGCTTCTGACGCTCGAGCGCCAGCTCCCCTTCCTGTGCACCCACGAATATTGAAGCAGCGATGCATACTATGTCTCTCAACATTCCTGATGAAAATTGGTACATGGACACTGGTGCTACTTCGTATATGACGGCGTCGCAAGGTACTCTTTCGACTTATTTTAATTCGAGCAATAATAAAAATATAATTGTTGGTAGTGGTCATGTTATTTCGATTCGTGGTTATGGACAAAAATCACTATCTTCACCTCATCCACCCCTAACGTTGTCCAATGTCCTTCATGCCCCAAACTTAATTAAAACTTGGTTTCTTTTCGTCGTTTCACAACTAATAATCATGTTTCTGTTGAATTTGATCCTTTTGGGTTTTCTGTGAAGGATATGCAGACGGGGATTCCCATAATGAGATGTGATAGCACCGGAGACTTATACCCCTTATCCACTACCATGAGTACTCCCGCCAACACTCCATCAACTTTTACTGCTCTTTCTCCTACTTTATAGCATAATCGTTTGGGCCACCCGGGAGCATCAGTTTTTTGCTCTCTTTGCAATAATAAATTGATTGCATATAAACAATCTCCATGCACTAGTCTTTGTGTTTCATGTATTTTTGGGAAACATGTTAGGTTGCCATTTTATCCATCTACTTCTTGTACTACTATGCCATTTGACATTATTCATAGTGACTTTTGGACATCTCCCGTTTTAAGTTTAGCAGGACACAAGTATTATATTTTTTTTCTTGATGATTATTCTAATTTTCTATGGTCCTTTCCTATTGGCAAAAAAATCACAAGTCTACACCAGTTTTCTTTCCTTTAGCACTTATATTAAAACTCAATTTGAGAAGGAAATTAAATGTTTTCAAAGTGATAATGGGAAGGAATTTGATAATGAACATTTCCAATCTTTTTGTCGCAACCATGGTATGGGTTTTCGGTTCTCATGTCCCCACACCTCCTCTCAAAACGGGAAAGCCAAACGTAAAATTCGAACCATAAACAACTTGATTCGAACCCTTCTTGCTCACTCATCTATGCCACAGTCATTCTGGCATCATGCTTTACATATGGCAACATATTTATTAAACATTCTCCCAAATAAAAATCTTAAACACTTTTCTCCTACTCAAATTCTCTACTTTCGGGATCCCTCCTATGCACATTTAAGAGTATTTGGTTGCTTGTGTTTTCCTCTTCTTCCCCCCACCACTATTAATAAACTTCAAGCTCGTTCTAACCCATGTGTTTTTCTGGGCTACCCACAAAACCATAGAGGATACAAGTGTTATGACCTCTCGAGTCGCAAAATAATTATCTCTCGACATGTTGTGTTTGATGAGACTAAATTTCCCTTTGTTACTTTTCATACACCTCCATCCCATACCTATGAATTTCTTGATGATGGAATTCATCCCGTGTTACATGAGCTCGCTATTCTTCCTGCTCCCACAATCAGCCCGCAAATTGGGCCCAACTCCAATAACACTCTTAGTGATCCTCTACCCGGTCCACTACAATCCCCTTTTCCGACCTTGGGTCCTACACCGGCCGGAAAACACCCCATTTCTCCCTAGCGCATCAAGCTCCCAGTGACCGCCCACATCCCACAGATCCACACATACACCACTCTCATCCAACCCAAAACCGCTCCATGGCCACACGCATCATGCATGGGATTTTTAAGCCCAAACATCATTTTAATTTAACTTCTTCGGTTTCGCAATCCCCTCTGCCATCTAACCCCAAAACTGCGTTGTCCGACCCAAATTGGAAAGTGGCCATGTTGGATGAATACGATGCTCTTATTAAAAATAAGACGTGGGAGTTAGTGCCCCGTCCGTCTAATGTGAATATTATTCGGTGTATGTGGATTTTTTGTCATAAAAAGAAATCTGATGGATCTTTTGAGTGGCATAAAGCCCGTCTTGTTGGTGATAGCAGGTCTCAACAGGTTGGTGTCGACTGTGGTCAAACATATAGCCCGGTAGTGAAACCCGCTACAATTCGCACTGTGCTCAGTTTGGCTTTATCGAATTCTTGGTCCATACATCAACTGGATGTTAAGAATGCATTTTTGCACGGTCACTTACAGGAAATAGTCTACATGCATCAACCTATGGGTTTTCGCGACCCGAACCATCTAGACTATGTATGCTTGCTCAAGAAGTCTCTGTATGGCCTCAAACAGGCACCCCAGGCTTGGTATAAACAGTTTACAGATTTTGTCTCTACAATGGGGTTTCAGCATAGCCAATCGGATCATTCTTTGTTTATATATTGCAAAGGAAATGACATGGCATACATTCTTCTCTATGTTAATGACATAATCCTTACCACATCATCCGAGGCTCTTCGTCGACATATCATGTCTATTCTGGCATCTGAATTTGCTATGAAAGATTTGGGTCCCTTACATTATTTCTTGGGAATTGCTGTGACCCATCACGAAAGAGGTTTATTTCTTTGCCAAAAGAAATATGTTGAAGACATCATTGAGAGGGCATGTATGTCTTCATGCAAGTCTTCACCCACTCCTGTGGATACGAAGGCAAAATTGAGCAATTCGGGTGGAGCACCTTATGAAGACCCCACGCACTATCGCAGCTTAGCCGAAGCCTTGCAATATCCTACGTTTACCCGCCCAGATATCTCATATGCGGTCCAGCAGGTATGTTTGCATATTCATGACCCCAAGAGCGAACACATGACTGCACTTAAGAGAATCCTGCGATATCTTCGTGGATCGCTCGACTTCGGTTTGCATCTATACAAATCCAAGTTTTCTGTTCTCATTGGCTATACGGATGTGGATTGGGGAGGATGTCCTGACACTCGATGATCAACATCCGGTTACTGTGTATTTCTTGGAGATAATTTGATTGCTTGGTCGTCTAAGCGACAACCCACCTTATCTCGGTCTAGTCTTTGGAAATTGAGTATAGAGGTGTGCATGATGTTGTTCTTAGAATCATGTTGGCCGCAATCTCTTGTTAGAATTACATGTTACGATCAAGAAGGCAATGATGGTGTCTTTGTGATAACGTCGATTGCCATCTATCTTTCAGATAATCTGTACAACATCAACGCACTTAAGCATATTGAGATGGATATCTTATTTATCCGAAGCGAAAGTTGAGCGAGGACAAGTTAAATTATTAGCTTCCGTGTCCCATCTCGCTACCGGATAGGCGATATTTTCACGAAAGGGCTTCGCGCATACTCTTTGATGATTTTGGAGCAGATCTCGGCGTCGTGACCTCCAAACATTGCGGGGTATGATAGAGTATATATTTAGTATGTAAATAATCAGAGATATTTGATTAATCATGTCCTTAATTATAGCATAGAATCAAGCATTGTAATTATAGTCTAGAATCAAGCATTGTAATCATAGCCTAGAATCAAGCATTGTAATCATAGCCTAGAATCAAGCATTGTAATCATGTATATATACTGAGTTTGTGTAATGAGAAAGACTCACGAAAGATATTTCCTTCAATACACAAAGAGAAAACCTACCAACTATAGGAGAAGGCGGTGGCACAAGGTGAGGCAACGGTGGAGGCTCCATGTGGTGGCGACGACGACGACAGTGGAGGCTCATTGTGGTGGTGGTGTTAGAGGCTCCTTATGGTGGCGGTAGCTCCTTTGGTGTCTAAGTTTTTAGCTCATTTGGTTCACTTATTCTCCACTTTTTTTTATCTATGCTATATGGGTTGATATTGCAGCGGGGTTGGGTAATTGGGCAAATAAAAACTGATTTGGGATGTTGGGGCTAATAATGAGGCTATGTTTTGGTAAATAAAATTGGGATTTTGATAAGGGCGACTAAGGTTGTTGAAGTTGTGATTGCAAAAGGAAGTCGGAGGAGGATCGCGAAGAGAAAATTGATAAAATGTCGAACAAAACATACTTATTGTAGCAGTTAGGGTTCTAAACCCCTCCTCTACATTTGTATATGAAAATGGTGGTGTATATACATTCAAATTGTATAATATTTATCAAATTAATGATGTAATTTGAACAAATTGAATATCAAGAAAAAGAATCAAATTTGGGTATATTTAATTTGGCCAAATAACATCATCAATTTCATAAATCTGAAGCACAAATCTATAGGGTAATTTCGGTTGTTTTGTAAATTTCAACTAATGTTTTCACTTTGGAGTCCATGAGATGTTAAGTTTATGAATTAAAGGTTCTGTCAAATTAGTTAGTTCAATTATTGTTATGTTGGTGTCGATGGTGGTGGCTTACTGTGGTGGTGGCATACTGCTTTGGTGATGGCATACTGGTGGTGATGGTGGATGTGAAAGGCGGTTTCTTGATTATGAAGAAAGAGAAAAACGGGAGAAAAAAGTATTTGTTTTGAACGTCATGTCATTGTTCTAAGCTATTTTTTATTATTTTTTACGACGTAATTTATCTTTTAATATTATTATTTTCTTCATAATGCCATATAGATAAATAATAGACGTCCACTGTAAGACCCCAACTTTTATGAATAAAGATAAATTTTTCACGAAATATATTTTTGAATATTATGGTGTGGATTTGATATAATATTATAGTTGTGGGTATTATTTACAAATTTTGCAAAGTAAGCAAGTGGTTATATAATATTCGATTGGTCGGGGAATATTCGTTTTAAAAGGGAATATTAAATGCATTTGCAGATAATCATTAGTGGACCCTGGCGAAAGTATTATTGTCGTAGTTAGAAAACAACATAATTATCTTTTCTAAAAATAAGCAGCGAAAGTTTTCTGATTAAAGCTGTTGAACTACCCGGTGGTAAAAAATCTGATGTCTGGCGTGGTTGCATAGTAGTACTGCACGGTATTGATTATTGATGCTTATGTGAGAAGTCACTCAATTATACTCAATTATTGCTCTGATCTTGCATAATATCTCTCATATTATTGATTCAATTATTGTCACAATATCATCTGCATAATATCTTATATTATTAAATCAATAATTGAGACGCCAAAGTTATTCATATTATTATTTACAATATTGACAATGTCTAGAAAGTTCTGTCAATGAGAGGTTTGGTCACCTAATTGCGCGCCAATAGGGAGAAATCCTTATCGAAAACCCCCTCTTTCCTAGGAATGATCTGGTTGTTAAATATTGTGAGTTATAATATTAATGATGAATACGTTTGTGTTGATTAAAGATAAAATTGATATTTCTATTGTGTTAGGATTATTAGTGTTAGTGGAAATTGACATCTATTTCGATAATAATGGATGTCTGGAGGTTATATTAACCAATCGGGTAATTAATCGGATAAATGAGCAATTAATTGCTATTAATTCACATGCTTATAACTATTTGTTCACATGTGTGTACTATTAATTCACATGCATGTACTATTAGGGGAGGTGGTGCAAAATTGATAATACTTGCATGACTAAATTAAAAATGGAGGTATAGATGAAGGTACTATACTGTAATTATTTTTTTCACATGATTGTACTATTAATTCACATGATTGTACTATTGATTCAAATGGTGTACTATTAGTGGAGGTGGTGCAAGTTTTATAATACTTGCAGGACTAAATTAAAAATGAAGGAAAAAATGAAGGTATTATACTGTAATATTTTGAGTCCCAAAACGTGCAATTATCAAAACTATGTTTTCCTATAAATAGAAGCTCATTCTTCTTTCATTCTCACCAATTCACTAAGACTCACAAGAGCAATTATAGAAAGAGAAGCTTTAAAGAGAAAGTAGAAGAGAAGTCTGCTACCTCACTATTCCAGTATTCAGTCTTCTTCTGAGGTAAGAGATATAATTTTTTTCAGTATTCATAGGAATAATATTGTCTTCCATACTCTGTAGTATGTGAGTAATATTATTTCATCTAAATATTCTGATTATACCCTCATTTTGTTAAAGTATTGCTTCTATACTTCGTAAAATTAGTAGAATATCCGTGAAATTTGTGTTTCATCTAGTATCGTTTCACAATAATATTTTCTACACATTCTTGTTAAATTTTAAGCCTTTCATGCCGGAGTATTGTCCATGAGTAGTATTCATTTTTACGATACTATCACAAAGTATTATTCACGGGGTACTATTCATAAAGTACTATTCATGGGGTACTATTCACAAAGTACTATTCATGGGGTACTATTCTCGAAGTACTATTCACTCGGGTACTATTCACCCGGGGAATTATTCATGACAAAAATTGATTTCTTTGCTGTCCAAATCATTTTTGATATAATATTATTCTTGAATTTTACTCCACAAAGCAGTATCATGTTGACAATTTGGGCATAATTCTGGATAAATTAAATTATAAATCTTTAAAAATTTATCATTTTTCTTTCTTTTAATTGAATTCTTATATCATTGTCATCATCCTCATACTTATATTGTGATAAAAGTCATTTGTGGCTTACGTACATAGATGTACTATTGATTGGTATGATTATGACCAGGGATTATTCGGTATAATCATGACCATTGATGATTACACGAATATTATTGGCCCGTAGTGCAGGGATGATTCGATGATGTGTTTTATTTATTAAGTTGAGTCTCATCGATAAAATTGATGATAAACTTTTTAAATCATAGAAGATAGTAGATATCATGCTCTACTTGACTCTTCTAATGGATTGATTGTTCCGCTGCAGTTAAACTTGATGTTTATTATATTTTATCAATTTAACATTGTTGGCTAATGATAATTTATTCTGCATTATCTTAGTTATAATATTTCTTACTGGGCTAGTTGAGCTCACCCTTTGTTTTCATTGTTCTCTTCAAGAAATGAGAATATAAATTTGGGACTAGTCGAGGAGCAGTGGTGATCTAGATGTTTGCATTAGTAGTCCTCACTATTCAGTAAAATAGTGTGATAATAATTATAATGAGGACTTTATTTGAGTTTGGCTACTCTCTACTAGACATTATCCGTGTTGAAACTCTCAGCTACATTTTGTCGTACTGTATAAAAGAAGTTTGTATTTAAATTATATACCATGTATTTGGAGACTTAAGATGGGTGATGTATACATATTTTGGAGGCGTCACAGTTGGTATCAAAGCTTAGGGATCTGATCCCTAGCTGAGATGTGAGACAATAACTAGGAGGGGAGAGACGGGGAATTCCTTCGCTAGTATGATCTACCTAAGTTTATTTGGTATTTAATTGGTCGGTCAGAGTATAGGGATAATATGTGACATGTCAATTAATCCTTGTTTTGTGGCAGTATTTGAAAATGGCATCCGAAAATATTTAGATAAGCAATGAAGCACATGAGACTGTTGAGTCACCAACGATCAATACCCAAGATAATGTGCATCAGGATGGCAATAATCCTCAGGAAAACAACAACGCTGACCAAATGATGAACGATAGGATGTTCAGAGGCTTTATGCAATTCATGCAACATCAGGCGAGAACGACTCCTGTTAAAAATGTAGGTGGAATCAATGGTAACTCTCGGACGGTCACCGCTAAATAGTTCAAGGAGTTGGGACCACCGGAGTTTATTGTAGAGCCAAAACCACTTAAGGCGGAGACGTGGATAAAGTAGATCACTAAAATATTTGATGTCTTGCGATGCTTCGAGGAGCAAAAGGTTCCTTTTTGCCACCTTTATGATGCGAGGAGAGGCAAATTACTGGTGAGAATCAGTAAAGCGTACCCAGCCTGCCTGTGACGCCCCCAAAATAGGTATACATCACCCATCTTGAGTCGCCAAATACATGGTACATAATTTAAATACAAACTTCTTTTATCTGATGACGACAAAAGCGTAGTGAGAGTTTCAAAATGGTTATGTCTCGTAGAGAGTATCCAAACTCAAATAAAGTCCTCATTACAATTATTATCATAATATTTCACTTAATAGTGAGGACTACTAATGCAAACATCTGGACCGTCACTCCATTCCCCGACTAGTCCTAGCTACGTTCTCATTTCTTGAAGACAACAATGAAAGAAAAAGGGTGAGCTCAACTAGCCCAGTAAGAAATATTATGACTAAGATAATGCAGAATAAATTATCGTTAGCCTTTCAACAGTGTTAAACTGATAAAATATAATAAACATCAAGTTTAACTGCAGCGGAACAAGCAATCCATTAGAAGAGTCAAGTAGAGCATGATATTTACTATCTTCTGTGATTTAAAAAGTTTATCATCAATTTATCATTTGAGACTCGATTTTAATAAATTTATCATTAATTTTATCGCTAAGACTCGACAATAAATAAACCACATCATCGAATCATCCATGCTTTTCTGGGCAAGGATATTATGTAATCATCAATGGTCATGATTATATCGAATAATCCCTGGTCATAATCATACCAACAACTGTCCATCAATGCTCTATAGGCCAATGAGGATTTTTACCACATCATTTGTAACATTAGGATCATGATTATACCGAATAATCCCTGGTCATAATCATACCAATCAATAGTACATCTATGCACGTAAGCCACAAATGACTTTTATCACAATATAAGTATGAGGATGATGACAATGATATAAGAATTCAATTAAAAGAAAGCAAAGGATAAATTTTTAAAGATTATAACTTAATTTATCTAGAATTCAATAATGTCCAAATTGTCAACATGATACTGTTTTGTGGAGTAAAATTCAAGAATAATATTGTATCAAAAATGATTTGGACAGCAAAGAAAACAATTTTTGTCATGAATAATTTCTCGGGTGAATAGTACCCGAGTTAATAGTACCCCATGAATAGTACTTCAGGAATAGTACCTCGTGAATAGTACTTTATGAATAGTACTGGTGAATAGTACTTTGTGATAGTACCCATGAATAGTACTTTATGATAGTACCCATGAATAGTACTTTATGATAGTACCTATGAATAGTACTTTGTGAATAGTACCCGTGAATAGTACTTTGTAAATAGTATCCCGTGAATAGTACTTTGTGAATATTACCATAAAAATGAATACTACTCATGGACAGTACTCCATATAAAAAGCTTAAAATTTAACAAGAATGTGTAGAAAATATCCTTGTGAAACGATACTAGATGAAGCGCAAATTTCAAGGATATTGTACTAATTTCACGGAGTATAGAAGCAATACTTTAACAAAATGAGGGTATAATCAGGAATACGAGACGAAATAATATTATTCACATACTACAAAGTATGGAAGACAATATTATTCCTATGAATACTGGAAAAAAAATTCCCTTACCACAGAAGAAGACTTGATACTGGAATAGTGAGGTAGCAGACTTCTCTTCTACTTTCTCTCTAAAGCTTCTCTCTCTATAGCTTCTCTTTCTATAATTGCTCCTGTGAGTCTTAGTGAATTGGTGAGAATGAAAGAAGAATGAGCTTCTATTTATAGGAAAACGTAGTTTCGATAATTGCACGTTTTGGGGCTCGAAATATTACAGTATAATACCTTCATCTATACCTCCATTTTTAATTTAGTCATGCAAGTATTATCAAACTTGCACCACCTCCCCTAATAGTACATCGTGTGAATCAATAGTAATATCATGTGAATCAATAGTACAATCATGTGAAAAAAATAATTACAGTATAGTACCTTCATCTATACCTCCATTTTTAATTTAGTCATGCAAGTATTATCAATCTTGCACCACCTCTCCTAATAGTACATACATGTGAATCAATAGTACACATATGTGAACAAATAGTTATAAGCATGTGAATTAATAGCAATTAATTGCTCATTTATCCGATTAATTACCCGATTGGTTAATATAACCTCCAGACATCCATTATTATCGAAATAGATGTCGATTTCCACTAACACTAATAATCCCAACAAAATGGAAATATCAATTTCATCTTTAATCAACACGAACTTATTCATCATTAATATTATAACTCATAATATTTAACAACCAGATCATTTACAGGAAAGGGGGGGCTTTCCGATAAGGATTTCTCCTTATTGGCACGCAATTAGGTGACCAAACCTCTTCTTGACAGAACTTTCTAGACATTGTCAATATTGCAAATAATAATATGACTAACTTTGTCGTCTCAATTATTGATTTACTAATATAAGATATTATGTAGATGATATTGTGACAATAATTGAATCAATAATATGCGAGATATTATGCAGTAACTACTGTATCAATAATTGAGTATAACTGAGTGACTTATCACGTAAGCATCAATAATTAATACCGTGTGCTACTATGCAACCACGCGTATTATTGTATTTTTACCACCGGGTAGTTCAACAGTTTAACGGTAAAACTTTCGCCGTTATTTTTATAAAAAAGATAATTCTGTCATTTTCTAACTACAAAAATACTTCCGTTGTGGGGTCCACCAATGATTGTTGGTCGCATTTCGAATATTCTCTGTTAAAAGCGAATATTCCCAGACCAATCTAATATTACATAACCACTTGCTTACTTTGCAAAATTTGTGAATAATACCCACAACTATAACATTATATCAAATTCACACCATAATATTCAAAAATATATTTCGAGAAAAATTTATCTTTATTCATAAAAGTTGGGGTCTTACAACCTCCCCTTCTTATGAAATTTCATCCTCGAAATTAGGGTGCGTACCTGGTATGTCGAAGAGGTGAGGATACCTTGACTTCATTTCAGATTCTAACTCCCAGGTCATTTCCTCAACATCGTGGTTTCTCCACAAAACTTTGCCTTGAGGTATAACCTTGGAGCGTAGAATATGATCCTTTTTATCAAGATTTTAACGGTACTTCCTCATACGTTAAATCTTCCGATATCTCATCCGGTTCTAATTCAATAATGTGGTTCGGTTCTTTCACATATTTACGTAACATAGATATGTGAAAATCGTTATGAACACGAGACATATTTGGCGGTAAGGAAAGCGAGCCTATAGGCCATAGTTCCTACTCGATCGAGGATTAAAATGGGCCAATGAATCGAGGATTGAGTTTTCCTCTCTTTCCAAATCTTATAACTCCTTTCCATGGAGCAACACGTAACAACACATGATCTCCAATATTGAATTCCCGTCCTTTCGATGAAGATCAACATAACTCTTTTGTCGATCTTGTGAGGTTTTTATCGTTGTCGGATCGTTTGAATCTTTTTTCGTAATCATACGTAGCAACTTCCGGTCCCAACAATGTTCCTTTCACCCACCTCATCCCGACATCTTTGGAGAAGCGAAACTTTCTTCTATAGCGCCTCAAATGGAGCCATGCCAATACTTGCTTGTTAAGCTTGTTGTTGTAGGAAAACTCCACCAATGGTAAGAACTTGTCCCAACTTCCTTTGAAGTCAAGGACACAAAGTCTTAATAAATCTTCAAGTGTTTAAATAGTACTCTCCGACTGCCCGTCCGTTTGAGGATGATATGCCGAACTAAATCATAAATCTGTGCCCATAGCTTTTTTCAAACTAACCCAAAATCGTGAAGTGAATCTTGGGTCTCGATCAGAAACTATAGATACTGGCATACCATGCAATCTTATAATCTCGTTTATGTACATACGAGCAAGATTTTCAAGTGTATAAGTTTCTCGCATCGGTAAGAAATGAGCAGACTTGGTCAATCTATCAACAATGACCCAAATCGCATATATGCCTTGAGAAACCTTGGGAAGACCAGTAACAAAATCCATGTAATGTTCTCCCACTTCCATTACGGAATTTCAAGTGGTTGCAATGGACCTTTTGGCACTTGATGCTCCGCCTTGACTCGTTGACAAGTTAGACACCTTGAGATAAACCCCGCTATCTCTCTCATCATATTGCTCCACCAAAATGTATGTCGAAGATCATGATACATCTTTGTACTCCCAGGATGGATTGCAAACAGTGTGTTATGCGTCTCCATCATGATTTTATACTTCAAGTCAGAATCGTTAGGAATACAAAGTCTGGAGTTGACTCGAAGTATTCCTTCTTCATCAATTTTTGCTTCCGAAATAGCACCATCTCGCACTTTCTTCCTCATATGCATCAGCTCCAGGTCTGTAGCTTGAGCAGCTTTAACTTTATCGATTAAAGTCTGTTCTACTCGTATATTCGCCATCAACACATGGCTCCCTGGAGTCTTTAACTCTATCTCCATCCTTTGTAAGTCAATAAAAATTGGCCTTTGCATTGACAATATCCCACTCATACCCGCATATGATCTTCTACTCAATGCGTCAGCTACTACGTTCGCTTTTCCAGGATGGTATTGAATGGTATGATCGTAATCTTTTAATAGCTCAAGCCATCGTCGTTGCCGCATGTTGAGTTCCTTTTGAGTGAAAAAATATTTGAGGCTTTTATGATTCGTATAGATCTCCACCTTCTCTCCATACAGGTAATGCCTCCAAATCTTAAGCGCAAAAATGACAGCTGCCAACTCTAGATCATGAGTAGGATAATTCCTCTCATATTCCTTGAGTTGTTGTGAGGCATAGGCTATGACTTTCCCATGTTGTATGAGAACACATCCTAACCCTTTGCCTAAAGCATCATTGTAGATGACAAATCCCTCCGAGCCAAATGGTATTGTCGAGCAGCAGTCTTTGAAATGAGTCTCATCTTGAGTTCTTGAAAACTCTTCTCATATTCCTCGCTCCAACCGAATTTTATATCTTTCTGAGTCAGCTGAGTTAATGGAGTAGTGATTTGAGAAAACCCTTCTACGAATCTCCAATAATAACCAGCTAAGCCGAGAAAGCTACGTACTTGATCCACGACTTAGGTTGCTCCGACTTTGAATTGATTCAATCTTTGCTGGTCAACGGATATTCCATGATTTGATATCACGTGCCCAAGGAATGCTACTTCCTCAAGCGAGGCGGCATTTCTTCAACTTGGCATATAACTTGTTTTCACGAAGCTTTTGGAGTATCGACCTCAAGTGTTGCTCATGATCTTCATGGTTTTTGGAGTAAATGAGGATATCATCAATAAAGGCGACCACAAAGTGATCCAAATATTCCTTGAATACTCGGTTCATCATATCCATGAAGGTAGCAGGAGCATTTGTCAATCCAAAAGACATGACTAGGAATTCATAATGCCCGTACCGAGTTTTGAAAGCAGTCTTTGGAATGTCATCCATTTTTAACTTCAACTGATGATATCCAGAACAAAGATCGATCTTTGAAAAGAACTTGGCGCCTTGCAATTGGTCAAATAGGTCATCAATGCGAGGCAACGGGTACCTATTTTTTGATGGTGACATGATTCAACTCCCGATAATCAATACAAAGTCGCATACTTCCATCTTTCTTCTTCACGAATAGAACAGGAGCACCCCAAGGAGATGTACTAGGTCGAATGAAATCGATGTCTAACAATTCCTGCAGTTGAGTTTTTAACTCCTGAAGTTCAATAGGAGCCATTCGATATGGGGCTTTGGAAATGGGTTTTGTACCGGGTTCAAGGTCGCTACCAAACTCGATTTCACGCTCCGGGGGTAGGCCAGAAAGTTCTTTGGGGAATACGTCAGGAAATTTATTAACAATAGAAATATCATTCAAATCTGACGTATTTTTGTTTAAATCTGTGACATGAGCTAAGAAAGCTTGACATCTATTTTTCAATAAACGAATAGCTTTATGGCTTGAGATGACCGTGATTGATTTTAATGGTTTGGTCGCTTGAATTTGCATAATAGGTTGATTAGAAATATGAAAGCTAACAACCTTACGAAAACAATAAATTTTAGCATGATGAGTAGTTAACCTATCAATCCCTAGAATCACGTCAAATACAAGTATTTTTAAGGAGATAAGATCGACAGGTAACGTGCGGTTATCGATTTAAATCAAACAAGACTTATAAACAGTGGATGTAATGAAGGTTTCTCCCAACGGAGTTTCAACAGATAAGTCAAAGTCTAATTTTTCCGGAGTCAAATTTAAACGTTGAGCGCAAGTAGGAGAAATAAAGAATGGGTAGGAACCGGTATCAAATAAGGTATAGACTTCGCTAGAGTTTATGATTAGCTTACCCGTGATCACCTCGTTTGGATTCCTTGGTTTTTGGGAGGTTACGACAAACGCTCTCTCTTGAACTACCGATTTTGCCTTGTCTGGGACGGCCTTTGATGCCTCCATCCCAGCTGGACTTGACTTCAGTGCACGACAAAATCGGGCTAGGTGACCTTCTCTTCCACAATTGTATCATGCTTTGGACTGCTGCGTACAGTTTGGATTGATGTGTCCCTCCCCTCCGCATTTGTAACATACGACCGGAGGTCGTTCTCCATCCTTAACAACAGGTGCTGGTGCTGACATCCTTCCATCATTATTGAATCTCCTCTTCTTGAAACTCCCACTTTTATTATCTTGGCCATGATTACCACCGAAGTGGTTACCATTTCTGGCATGTTGATTCCCTCCACGTTTGTTGTCACCGCTTCGATGACTTCTACCACTGGTATTATCATTTTGTGTTTACCGCTCTCTTGGTTGGGTTGACTCGTTATCGCGCTCCAATAACTGAGCCCTATTTACAACATCTTAATGCAAACACAGTTTGTGAGAAATTAAGTATTAACGTATCTCGGGTTTCAAACCTCTTAGAAACATCTGCGTCATTCTCTCCTCATTATCAACCAAGTGGGATGCAAACTGGGACAACTCGGCAAACTTAGCTTCGTACTGTGACACGGTCATATTGTTCTGCTCCAACTTGATGAAATCTACCTCCTTAATGTGACGAATACTTTCGGGAAAGTACTTATCATTGAACAGTTCTTGGAATTTCTCTCAAGACATCTTCAGTGTGACAGGTTGAGTACGCTTTATCGATTCCACACGATGTCGCCTCTCCTCGCAACATAAAGGTGGCAAAGGAACCTTTTGCTCTCTCGAGCATCCCAAGACATCAAATATCTTGGTGATATGTTTTATCCACGTCTCGCCTTAAGTGGTTTTGGCTCTCAATAAAAACTCGGTGGTCCCGACTCCTTGAACTATTTAGCGGTGGCCGTCGAGAGTTGCCAGTGTTTCCACCTGCATTTTGAACAGGAGCCGCTCTCGCCTGATGTTGCATGAATTGCATAAAGCCTCTGAACATCTCATCGTTCATCATTTGGTCAACGTTGTTGTTTTCTTGCGGATTATTGCCATCCTGATGCACATTATCCTGAGTATTGATCGTTGGTGACTCAACGGTCTCATGTGCTTCATTGCTTATCTCAACATTTTCGGATGCCATTTTTAAATATTGCCACAAAACAAGGGTTAATTGACATGTCACATATTATCCCTATACTCTGACCGACCAATTAAATACCAAATAAACTTAGGTAGGTCATACTAGCGAAGGAATTCCCCGTCTCTCCCCTCCTAGTTCTTGTCTCACATCTCAGCCAGGGATCATATCCCTAAGCTTTGATACCAACTGTGACGCCCCCAAAATAGGTATATGTGAGACCCCAAATTTTATGAATAAAGATTTAAATTTCTAGAAATATATTTTTTAATATTATGGTATGGATTTGATATAATGTTATAGTTGTGGGTAATATTTATAAATTTTGCAAAGTAAGCAAGTGGTTATATAATATTCGATTGGTCGGGGAATATTCATTTTAACGAGGGGAATATTAATACCAAGCACAATCATTGGTGGACCCCCAACGGAAGTATTGTCGTAGTTAAAAAATGACAAAGTTATCTTTCTATAAAAATACGGTAGGAGGTATTAAGTTAAAAGCTGTTGAACTACCCGGTAGTAAAAAAATGCGATGTCTGGCGTGGTTGTATAGTAGCATAATGTATTGATTATTGATGCTTACGTGAGAAGTCACTTCGTTATACTCAATTATTGCTACACGATAATTGATGCATCATATCTCTCATATTATTGATTCAATTATTGTTACAGTATTATCTGCATCATATGTTATATTATTAAATCAATAATTGAGACGATAAAGTTATTCATATTATTATTTGCAATATTGACAATGTCTAAAAGTTACATCGATGAGAGGTTTGGTCACCTAATTGCGGCATGATAAGGAGAAATCCTTATCGGAAAGCCCCTCTTTCACGGGAACACTTTGGTTGTTAAATATTGTGAATTATAATATTAATGATGAATAAGTTCGTGTTGATTAAAGATGAATTTTATAGTCCCATTGTGTTGGACTTATTTGTGTTAGTATAATTGATGTACTGGAGGTTATATTGTTCAATTGGGTATTGGGACACTTTTTCGTAGTTTGAAGTATATTCACGATTTTATTCATGAATTACTATTCATGAGTTACTATTCATGAGTTACTATTCATGAGTTACTATTCACGAGTTACTATTCACGTGTTCTTATTCACGGGTACTATTCATCAAGTAAGATATAGATGGTCCAAATCATTTTTGGGTACAATATTATTCTATGAGGAGATGTGCTAATTTTCAGATCGTTGGTTGAAGATATAATAGTAAATCAATATGGATCGCTGGTTTAATGTTTTAATAGTAAATCAGTATGGACCATTGCTTTAAGTTTTAATAGTAAACTAATATGGACCATCCGTTTAAAAGTAGATCAATCTAGACTGTTCATGAATTAGTTACTATTCAGTCCATTCTCCTATAAATAGAAGCTCATTCCTTCATTATTTCTTACGAATTCACTGAAGTTCTAGAGAGAGAAACCATAGAGAGAAAGAAGAAAAATATTCTGCTACTTCACTACTTCCTTTATTACGTACATGCGTTTATGTGGGACTGGTTCCATTATTTATTATTACGCCGGAATATCACATGCGTGCATTTCGCTTGGGACTGGTTCCATTATTTATTATTTTGTTGGGAATAACTTCTGTAGGAATTGGTTCCATTATTTATTATACATTTGGGAATATGGTGAATCATACATTGAATCCTACCGTTATTCCATTCTTTATTATTTTGTTGGAATAACTTTCATCTATGTGGATTACCACATGCATGGTGAATGATCCTGTATATTCATTCCTTATTAAATTGTGGAAATAATCAGATATCATGGATTCTTACACATGGCGGTGAAAATCCATTTGCGATTTCATATATTATATTATACTCGGTTGGTTAAAGCTTTGGCTTCTATACTCCATTAAATTAGTGGAATATCCTTGATATTTGCGCTTCATCTAGTATCTTTTCATGAAAATATTCTTACGAGCATTCTTGAATTTTTCTTGCACAAAGGTATATCATGTTGACAATTTGGGACGTTATTGAGTTCGGGATAAATTAACTTATAAATCTTTAAAATTTATTCTTGAACCTGTTTTATTGAATTGTCATCATCCTTATGCTTATATTATGTTGAAAGTCATCTTTGGCTTACGTGCATAGATGGACTTGGTATGATTATGACCGAGGATTATTCGGTATAATCATAGTAGTAATGTGAAGAATGATGTGGTAAAAGTCCTCATTGGCACCTGTAGTTCATTGGTGGACGGTTATTGGTATGATTATGACCGAGGATTATTCGGTATAGTCATGGCCATTGATGATTATATGAATATCCTTGGCCGTGGAGCAGGGATGATTCGATTTTATTTATTAAAGTCGAGTCTCGTGATAAAGTTGATGAAAAACTTTTAAATCATAAAAGACAATAGATTTTATACTTTACTTGACTCTTCTAATGGATTGTTTATTCTGCTAGGTTTTTGATCTAAAACTTGTTGTCTATTATATTCTATCGGTTGTTATCTTTGTTGAAGGCTATTGATAATTTATTTTGCATTATCTTAGTCATAATATTTCTTCTTTGGGCTAGTTGAGCTCACCCTTTCTTTCGCTTGTTCTCTTGAGAAATGAGAAGCGAATTTGGGACTAGTCGGGGAGCAGTGATGGTCCTAGATTGTGCATTAGTAGTCCTCATTATTACGTGAAATAGTGTGATAATAAATGTAATGAGGACTCCATTGAGTGTGGATATTGTCTAGATGATAATATTTGTATTAAAACTCATGACCTATGTTTTGTCGTATTTCACACACATTGTTGTATAATTTAGTTGTTGTATTTATTGATTACCTTGTATCTGGTGACCCAAGATGGGTGATGTATACCTGTTTTAGGGGCGTCATAGTATACATCACTCATCTTGAGTCGCCAAATACATGGTACAGAATTTAAATACAAACTTCTTTTATACAGTACGACAAAACGTAGTTGAGAGTTTCAAAATGGATAACGTCTCGTAGAGAGTATCCAAACTCAAATAAAGTCCTCATTATAATTATTATCACACTATTTCACTGAATAGTGAGGACTACTAATGCAAACATCTGGACCATCACTCTGTTCCCCGACTAGTCCCAGCTACGTTCTCATTTCCTGAAGAGAACAATGAAAACAAAAGGGTGAGCTTAACTAGCCCAGTAAGAAATATTATGACTAAGATAATGCAGAATAAATTATCGTTAGCCTTCAACAGTGTTAAACTGATAATGTGACACCCCCAAATCCTGGTACTTCATTTCCTCAAGATTTGGTGTTCACTTAATCAAAACATTCATTACTAACTACCCAATCATAATAAAATTGAATAATAAGAACCTGCCCATACAAGATTACATTTAATAAAAATTTCCCAGGTTATCTAACCTTTAAATACAATCATTCAAATGCAAAATTTAAAATTTATTACATCACATCATATTTAAAAGTCTATTATCATAATGATAAAAAATAAAATTACAATTCTTCATCACTTGTACATTTTTCCCTTTCCTTTGCTAGTGGTAGGTTCATTGACCTTCTCAACCTTAGCTACAATAAGTGTATAGATATGTATGAGTGAGCAAACAAAGCTCACTTGAAGAAGAATGAATAACTTTACAACATTACAACAATTGCTAGAAATAGACTCAATAAAACTGAATGATATATCTTATTAACATTCTGAAACATACTACTGAGGGTCTAATGACCACGAATCATGTCCACAGTTATAAGTAATCTTTCAACTTTAACTTTAACAGTCATAAGACTATAAGGACCCACGTCTTGGGGGATCAACCATTTCATAAATGTATTGTGCACAACCATTTCAACGCTAAGTGTAAACCTCTAATAAAAGAGTTGTTCATCTCAGTATTTAGAATACAAGTTCGCACCAAAGTAGGTTTGGTTTGGATACATTACAAGGTAATTTAGAATTCAACGATCATCAACTAAGGATTAGTTGAATACAAAAGAAAATCGATATTTGTAAATTAATATCATGCTTTAGGAATAATCTAATAGCATAAACATTGAATAATCATAACATAATTTTCTAGAACAATATTAAGTCAAGGTTATTGAAAATTGGATGCTAAGCATGCATATTGAATAGTAATTTGAACGATAAAGTTGTTCAACACTAGAATATTAAAATATAGCGACTCGCATGCTAAATAACAAGTTACATATTAAAGAAACTTGCTCAATATTAAAATATAAGATTTAGAATACTTGCATCCTCATGAACAATAGATACAAGAACTTTCTCAATAATAAACAATCTAGCTCTACGAAAGTGTAGAGGTAGCAACTTGCGAAATTGTAATTGAATTTCAAAGCAATAACGTACTTAACGAAATTAAACTTGCACAACGAAGTTTTAAGGTTAGAGAACTTGCCTTGAGCACAAGCTAAACCTTACAACTTGAATCTCAATACCCTATATATATGTCATCATGACATAATTAGTCCCTACCAACATTTTATATATATAAACAAGTATATACAACATGTAGGTTTGATTTTCAATTTACATAATCGAATTAAGAAACTACTAATACTAGTTAATCCTTTGACAACATGCTCATTCTTAGTTTAGTACTACTAAAATCATAAATTAACAGTCTTATTATTAACACATAACATTTATTTTCAGACTTTGTGTAAATAAATAAAATTGTCAGACAATTCTGCTAACTCGCGCTGCGGCGCCACAGTTTACACTATGGATTGGCGCTGCGGCGTGAGACTTAGGCTAGTAGTTGGTGTTGCGGTGTGATACGGTCTTTGTGTACGGAAATAATATTGTTGGCATGTATGCTGCCAAACCTCAGAACTTGGTGACCAGCCTTGGCAACAGCATAACAAAAAGCCAAATTGGCCTACAAGCTCCAATCTAACAAACTAATTAACATGTAATACATATAGAGACTTCATGTAAACATAATTTCAATACTCTTAATATGTTTTTACTCATATAATAACATAAACATCAACTTTACAACACCCAATTTCACTATTTTTGATAAAAACTCCATTTTTGACATTTTCAGTGAAACTTATCACTGTAACTTTGTTTTTCAACTAAAACCATTAATTCAAACTATCATGTTTATGTCTATTCATCTACTTTAAAAATCAATAGTCAATTTATATATATTAACAACTAATCGAACCTTAATTTTATTTTAAACTAAGCCATATTCATATATTTTCATATAAACACTCTGTAATATAGTTTTCTTCACAAATTACATACATACATTAATTAATTGATTATAACCATACATAACCTATGAAAAACAGTTTTCCAACAATCAATTATCATATAAAACTATATACACCAACAATTCATCTTTTACAATTATTTTACAAAGAACTTTTGGAGAAGAAGATAACCATAGTTTTTTTTAAGAAAAATAGGAGCAAGATGATACCTTAATTTAGAAGAAGATGATGGCTATTCTCATGCTTCTTCTCTTTATCAAAACCTTCTAGGATTTCTCTCAAGCTTTCTCTCCCTTTTTCTCTTTTCTTCTTCTTCTTCTTCTCTTTTCTTCTTCTGAGTCTTTCCCTAACTCTATTCTATCTTACGTAGTAAAATATAACGTATAATAGTAATAATATATATTAATTACATAATATAAATATAGATATAACTGATATTAGTTATCTAAGTTTTGAAATTCAAAAGCCATAAGGCTTGTTTGGCTAGGCTAATAAAAATAACCCTTTAACTCTTACATCTTGTTTGGTAAATCTAATTAAAATAAATCAAATAATCCCTATACCTTGTTTGGTAAAACACCATTAGATTAAAGACTTAATATGCATTAAGACTTGTTTGGCCAAAACTAAATTAAACTCCTTTATAGCAAGGTTATTTGTCACACTTCTATTTAATTACTTCATCCGTCCCAAATTAATTGCTCAGCTTTGGCTTTTTTAAGTCAAATTGACTATTTTTAGAATTAATAATTAAGCATATATAAATATATTTCTAAAATTATAAAAATTAGGATTAGTAATAAATTGTATATACAGAACTTGGTGCTCACGATACAACATACACCATCATCTAACTAAGTAAACCTTAACAATAAGGAATAATAATATTAACTATTACATAATTATTCAAAATAAAATCCCAAGTCTTTACAACCTTAAAACATACTGGAACTTAGTCTTAGCGTTTATCGCTACAATACACATATCTGAGATATAATTATGTTATTACATAACCATTAGCATCACTTCATCTTGGACTTTCCTTTGTCCTTTTAGAACCTCTCGGCCTTCTCATCCTTAAGCTGAAAGGTTTAAACAAGAATGAGCACAAATTGCCCCGGCAAGTATACTGGAATAAATGGGAAATATACATCGGGATAAAGGCATTTGAATTACTAGATCTCAACAATTTGAAAGATTATTAAGTGTTAAAGAAGAACATCAAGAATAAGAATTTAAGAATTTTCAATATCATACTAAAGGGTGTAGATCAGAACGATCTCTGCAAAATACGCCGGTGATCGACCCATTGTACCTACGTTGTGCACATGTATTAAGTTTAAAATGCATAAGCATAAATGGGACTATTTGCCCGACATCCTGCTTTTTCCGTTCATTCGGATTGTTCATCTTAGTAATCGTCGCGAGACCTCACCAAGGCAACTTGGATTGGTAAACATTCAATAGCTTGAAAGATGTGTTTTAAATCATTTTTCATCAATAATAACTAGCCGGAACCAAAGGCTAGGAACATACATAAACAGTTCTATGATGACATGAAACTTAAAAGCATAGTAGTTAGAATAATAACCTGAATAACCATTAAAAACTTGCAAGATAATTAGAGCTTGTATGACTTTTCAACGAAGAAACTTGCACGAATAAATAACTAACACAAGTCCAATACTTACCCTTACTGCGATAATATTAGTAAGGATTTAATAAATATCCAAAAGAAATTAGGGTTAGGAAACTTGCCTGATAAGCCTGCTACAATTAACGCTAGCGATTAACCTTCACATAACCTAATCACATGTGTCTCGTTAACACCCTATTGGATATGCTATAAACATCATAATAGAATATATTTAGAAAATATATGACATCCATTTTAGATATCATAGGCAGCCCAAAACAGAACTTAAAAATGCCCTAACATAACAGTTTTTACATTTTTTTTTCTCAGCTTTACCATACCTCGCTAAAACAGTCATAACTAATTCGTTTTAAAATATTTTTGAGCGATTCTTGTGCCCACGCGAAGCTAACTTCTGTGGCTACAACTTTCGTTCATGGACCATCTTCAAATTCTAAGCACAAAATTCCAGAAAATCCGTTCAAGGAGATCGCTCCGAATTTGTTGGATGATTTTGATTAACTACTTTGAAAAGTCATAACTCCTTGTTCAAGTCGGAATTAGTCCGCTCCGAGTCTATGGAAAGCTTATTCAGTGTAATATAATAACCCAAAAGCCCAAAATTTTCTGGAAACTGTAGCTAGCCCCGAATTTGTCCTTAGGGTCAGCAGTTCACAATTTTTTTTGGTTTCTAACATGTTTATTTCTGCGACCTTACGATTTTCATATCTCACTCAATATAGCTTCGATCCGAATGAAATTTGGACATATTATACCTCATGCTACATACTAATTTACAAAATTATTACATGCAACAAATGGATTATCTAAGACATGATTTCGAGTGATCAAAAATCCTGAAAAATCATGCAAACTAGTTTAACCCAACTTTTGAGAAATCATGATTTTGATTCTAGCATGCATGGATTTGATTCCTACTGTCCAAACCACATTTACTAACATATATATACATGCTACAACAATTCATTTCTCTAACTTTTCATATTTTGATCAAATTAGCAATTAAGAGGCCTAATATCAAACACTTAGCATGCAAGGCATAACTCTTTGGATTTTTAAAGCATACATGGCATGATTTGTCCAGAACTTATGTTCTTATTACACCATAACAATCAGACCACAATTATCCAACATCATATACTCCAAAACAAACCATTTATAAAGGTCTCCTATGCATATTCTCTCATAGTTTTGGAAGAACATAGAGAATGGGTTCATAGCTTACCTCTTTGGCGAATTCCTCTTGATTTAATATGTTAGAGACTCACTCCTTGCTTGCTTAGACTCTCCAAAATCTTCAGAAATCACCACAACATCTATTACTCTCAATATTTTCTTCTCTTTTCTTTATTTTTGCTCTCTAGTTAGAAAGTTGTTGTGAAAGGAAGAAGATGCTTAGATGGAATGTATATACCTCATATATAGTGTAATGAAACTGAAATCTCCAGCCCATTACAACTCCCCCATGATCAGATATCATTACCCTCACAATTCATTAGGCTAATTATGGGTAGGAGTTAAGAAAATGAAAGGTTTTTGTTTAATAACACAAGAGTAACCCCCCCCCTCCCTTAATAATCCTTATAGTACGTATACTCCCTGCCTTGTCCCATATAGATTGTCACAAGAACTCCCAGCAACTGAACTTCATATAAATAAAAATATTATTTTAATCATTTAATCAATTAACAAGTCATTTTGATCATTTTGTCCTCCGTATTCAAACGTGTCGATACTTATATCGATTCCTACTAAAGTCGACGTCTCGAACGTCATGGAACTCTCCGTTTCGTCAAACTCAACTTCAAAATTCGTAGTTGACAATTCGTCGCTCCAAAGTGTGTTTGGGCTAAATTTAAGATAATATTATATCTAATAAAGTTCCAAGAGAAGAGATTTGACTGTATGTGATATTTTACGTCATGAAACTTCCAAGTCCATATATCTATAAATAAGAGCATTGTAAAAGAGAATGGTGGATATATAAAAATATTATGAGGCATGTCTCATTTTCGTGACACATTTAAAAATATTATGAGACATGTCTCATTTTCGTGACACATTTTCGTGGTTACAGATCTATATCGCCTAATTTGACGTTTTGGATTGAATACGCAGCATCGCGTCTCTAAATTCCGCCAAACTCAAACTCATATTTGTAAGTCATCCCACAAAATTAATTAGAATTAATTCCATCCTTAACCAATTTAAATAATTGGTCTAACCGTAACAACCATTAATATGCATCTTATCACATAACACATAATAAAAAAAATAATTCATCTAAAAATAATTGTCACATAAGAATTTTACATAAGTTTGTTTATTGAAATTGTTTAATTACATGGAAAAATCTTGGATATTACAGCAGCAGGGGCATTAGTCAAACCAAAAGATATCACCAGAAACTCGTAATGTCCATACCAAGTTCTAAATGTCGTTCTAGGTATATCTTTCTTCCTCACTTTCAATTGGTGGTACCCACTTCTCAAATTAATTTTTGAGAAGTATTTAGCACCCTTCAACTGATCAAACAAGTCATCTATTCTTGGCAACGGGTATTTGTTTTTAATAGTGACTTTGTTCAATTCTCTATAATCAATGCACAGACGCATCAACCCATCCTTCTTTTTCACGAATAATATTAGCGCTCCCCACGGCGATACGCTTGGTTGAATATACTTCTTGTCTAGCAACTCTTGTAACTGTACCATCAGTTCCTTCATTTCTCACCGGAGCCATTACATGACGGGCCTTTGATATTGGTGTTGTTCTGCCGCCAAGTCGATCACGAACTCAATTTCTCTCGTCAAAGAAAGTCCCGCAAATCTTCCTGAAACACGTCCCTCGAATTCCTCACCACTTTGGTATTTCTTCCGGTTTACATTCTTCTTACGAGTATCGACTATGTAAGCTAAATAGCCCACATGTACCTTGACTCAAAAATTTCTTGGCCTGCATAATCGTCATACATTTCATTTGTCTAGGCGACTTGCTACCATAGAATACTACCTTTGACGGAGTCATAAGGTTTATACACTTCTTTTGGCAATCAATTACCGCTCCATACTTGAACAGCCAATCCATTCCCAAAATAACATTAAACTCTCCAAGTCTAATCGGAGTCAAATCTACCATAAAGATATCTTCCTTAATGTTCACCCTACAGTTCTTGTATACAAATCTAACAGGGATTACTTCCTTATTCGCAATTTCTATGTTTAGAGGTAACTTTAGTTCTTCACCAGGTACTCCTAACCTCTTAGCAAATTCATCAAATATAAACGAACAAGTAGCACCCGAATCAAATAATACATAAGCATTTATATCATTGATTGGGATAATACCTGACACGACATCTTTTGATTGCACAACATCTTGCACAATCATGTTGAAGGTTCTAGCTGTGGGTTTGTTTGATGCTGCAGGTCCTGCAATGGCCCAAGTACCTCCATTGCTTCTGGTTATCACTCCATCCTTCTTCTTAGGGCATTCACGAGCAAAGTGATCCTTGGATCCGCACGTGAAGCACACGTTCTTCTTAGGTTGAGTGAAATTTGGGGCGATGTGACCCTCCTGGCCACAATTGAAGCATACTCGTTTCCCCATCAAGAACGCACCCTTGTGAAATTTCCCGCATGTCGCACATGCTTCAAACTTTTTGTTTTGCTAGTTACCCTGCTGGTTTCCAACACCCATGCTCCCATTCCACTTCCTCTTCAAATTATTGTTGTTGTTGTTGCCGTTTCCACTACTACCATTTCCATTCTTGATCTCCACCTCATTCTTCTTCTTCTTCTGTTCCTGATTGAACTTTGTCATGCCTCACCTCCACCTTCAGCGAGTATTGTTTTCTCCATCACTGCTGCAAAAGTCTTCAACTGAAACAGGGAAACCCTAATGTACAACCAGGGCTTCAGTCCCTGTTCAAACCTTTTCGCATTGCGTTCGTCCGTACTGACTTGATATGGCGCAAACCTCGCCAACTCTTTGAATTTAGCGGCATACTCAAATACAGTCATCGTTCCTTGCTTTAGTTCCAGAAATTACACTTCTAGCTGACTCTTCGAACTCTCCGGGAAATAGGTCTCGAAGAATATTTCCTTAAACCTATCCCAGGTCATCACCCCTGGCCCTTCACGAGTTTTATTGGCCTGCCACCAATAACTAGCTTCTGCTTTCAACATGAATGTTGCGAAATCAGTCTTCTGATCTTTCCTTACCCTAGCGACATCGAACACCTTTTCTATCTCCATAATCCAGGTCTGTGTTTCGACTGGATTCATGGACCCATAGAACTCAAGTGGTCCAACCGCCTTGAAATCCTTAAACGTTGTACCCTGGTTTTGTGGTTTATTTTGCAACGCTCCTGTCAGTAGCATCACTAGTTGTTGAACAGGGTTACCATCAACATTGTCGTTATTTTTGGTTCCTTCAGTGGTTCTCTATCGTGGTGGCTGACGTCTGGGAGGCATTTTCTATTAAAATACATTCATTAGATTATTATTCAACTCTTTTAAGTAATTTCTACTTAACTTGCCTCCAAAAAGATATAACCACATAACACATAACACTTTGAATAAAGTAACAACTTTTATTTATTCATAACCTTTTGAAAACATAAAACAATAGCATCACTACTATTTACATTACTTCCTTGTACTACAAAAGTTTCAGGACAACATCATCGTCATATCCCATAGGTTGCATAACACTTGGGATTTACAATTTATTTAACATTTTATTCATCGTACAACAACTACGATGTTCTACTAAGATACTGCTTAGCCTTACTACGTTCTTCCTCCATGACTCAGAACATTATTCTGCGATCTAATACGTATGATGGCAGCGTCTCAAACTGAATAGGATATCCCATGACCCGATCTTGAGCTCGATTAATCGTGGTGTTAAATACTTTATCCATCTCTTCCATCTTCATCCTCTTTGACTGCACATCTCTTACTGCTATTCTGGTTCGTTGAAAAGCTTCCCCGTAGCCACCTTCAGCTCTTGCCCTCTTAGTAGCTTCTTCTCTCAACTTGTTCTTCAGTTCAGCGACCACTTCGATCAGTTGTTTTTTTTCTCCTTCAATCTACACTAGTTTCTCCTCGACATTTGTCAGTCGTTCCTCACGATCCTGGATCTCGCCATCTTTTTATGTCATTGCGGTCTGTTGTTCAGCTACTATCTCCTGCAACTCCTCAACTGTATCCTGAAGTTCCATGTTACGGTCGTAGACTTCATCGTATATATGAGCAGCCATCGAGGTTAATGGAGTCTCTTCCTCCTCGTCCTCGTCATCCTCATCCTCCTGTGGCAACTTGACGGGATCCTCCTCATCCGTCTCCACGTCATCATCCTCATCTTCAACTATTGTGACCAACGGGGCTGACTCCCGTGGCAGTAGTTGTTCCCAAACTACCTGAATGTCGCGAGGCTCCTCCTCTATAGGCATCTGAGGTCTTCCCTCCCTAGCCTGGCTGGATTCTCCGACATTAGTCATCCTGACAACAAAATTTTAAGTTTTAATTATTAATCATTACTACTCGACTCTCATGAGCACATAAGTTATAAACACATAAGCACATAAGTATTTTATTACTTCTTCCTTAAAACTCGATAAGAGTTAATCACCACTATCTTTTCAAAGGTTACTTCCTAAGGCTTTTCCCCACCTAAAGGTTCATAACCTAAGGCTTTGATACCAACTTGTGACACCCCCAAATCTTGGTACTTCATTTCCTCAAGATTTGGTGTTCACTTAATCAAAACATTCATTACTAACTACCCAATCATAATAAAATTGAATAATAAGAACCTGCCCATACAGGATTACATTTAAGAAAAATCTCCCAGGTTATCTAACCTTTAAATACAATCATTCAAATGCGTAATTTAAAATTTATTACATCACATCATATTTAAAAGTCTATTATCATAATGATAAAAATAAAATTACAATTCTTCATCACTTGTATATTTTTCCCTTTCCTTTGCTAGTGGTAGGTTCATTGACCTTCTCAACCTTAGCTGCAATAAGTGTGTAGATATGCAAGAGTGAGCAAACAAAGCTCACTTGAAGAAGAATGAATAACTTTACAATAATTGCTAGAAATAGACTCAATAAAACTGAATGATATGTCCTATTAACATTCTGAAACATACTACTGAGGGTCTAATGACCACGAATCATGTCCACAGTTATAAGTAATCTTTCAACTTTAACTTTAACAGTGATAAGACTATAAGGACTCCACGTACTTAGGGGGATCAACCCTTCGCATACAATGTATTGTGCACAACCATTTCAACGCTAAGCGTAAACCTCTAATAAAAGAGTTGTTCATCTCAGTATTTAGAATACAAGTCCGCACCAAAGTAGGTTTGGTTTGGATACATTACAAGGTAATTTAGAATTCAACGGTCATCAACTAAGGATTAATTGAATACAAAAGAACTAACTGTATGCTGTGGAATAATCATAACTGAATCGATATTTGTAAATTAATATCATGCTTTAGGAATATTCTAATAGCATAAACATTGAATAATCATAACATAATTTGCTTGACCAATATTAAGTCAAGGTTATTGAAAATTGGATGCTAAGCATGCATATTGAATAGTAATTTGAACGATAAAGTTGTTCAACACTAGAATATTAAAATATAGCGACTCGCATGCTAAATAACAAGTTACATATTAAAGAAACTTTCTCAATATTAAAATATAAGATTTAGAATACTTGCATCCTCATGAACAATAGATACAAGAACTTTCTCAATAATAAATAATCTAGCTCTACGAAAGTGTAGAGGTAGCAACTTGCGAAATTGTAATTGAATTTAAAAGCAATAACATACTTAACGAAATTAAACTTGCACAACGAAGTTTTAGGGTTAGAGAACTTGCCTTGAGCACAAGCTAAACCTTACAACTTGAATCTCAATACCCTATATATATGTCATCATGACATAATTAGTCCCTACCAACATTTTATATATATAAACAAGTATATACAACATGTAGGTTTGATTTTTAATTTACATAATCGAATTACAAAACTACTAATACTAGTTAATCCCTTGACAACATGCTCATTCTTAGTTTAGTACTACTGAAATCATAAATTAACAGTCCTATTATTAACACATAACATTTATTTTCAGACTTTGTGTAAATAAATAAACTGTCTGAACCATTCTCTTTAACTCATTCATACAAGTATTGAAATTTCAGCATACATGAGACTTAGGCTAGCAGTTGGTGTTGCGGAATGATAACGGAAATAATCTTTGTTGTTGGGCCCATGCTGCTATCAAACTCCAGATTTGGCGACCGGCCTCTTAACAAAGATAACAAAAGCCAAATTCGCCTACAAGCTCCAATCTAACAAACTAATTAACATGTAATACATACAGAGACTTCATGTAAACATAATTTCAATACTCTTAACATGTTTTTACTCATATAATAACATAAACATCAACTTTACAACACTCAATTTCACTGTTTTTGATAAAAACTCCATTTTTGACATTTTCAATGAAACTTATCACTGTAACTTTGTTTTTCAACCAAAACCATTAATTCAAACTATCATGTTTATGTTTATTCATCTACTTTCAAAATCAATAGTCAATTTATATATATTAACAACTAATCAAACCTTAATTTTATTTTAAACTAAGCCATATTCATATATTTTCATATAAACACTCTGTAATATAGTTTTCTTCACAAATTACATACATACATGAATTAATTGATTATAACCATACATAACCTATGAAAAATAGTTTTACAACAATCAATTATCATATAAAACTATATACACCAACAATTCATCTTTTACAATTATTTTACAAAGAACTTTTGGAGAAGAAGATAACCATAGTTTTTTTAAAAAAAAATAGGAGCAAGATGATACCTTAATTTAGAAGAAGATGATGGCTATTCTCAAGCTTCTTCTCTTTATCAAAACCTTCTAGGATTTCTCTCAAGCTTTCTCTCCCTTTTTCTCTTTTCTTCTTCTTCTTCTCTTTTCTTCTTCTGAGTCTTTCCCTAACTCTATTCTATCTTACGTAGTAAAATATAACGTATAATAGTAATAATATATATTAATTATATAATATAAATATAGATATAACTGATATCAATTATCTATGTTTTGAAATTCAAAAGCCATAAGGCTTGTTTGGCTAGGCTAATAAAAATAACCCTTTAACTCTTACACCTTGTTTGGTAAATCTAATTAAAATAAATCAATTAATCCCTATACCTTGTTTGGTAAAACACCATTAGATTAAAGACTTAATATCCATTAAGACTTGTTTGGCCAAAACTAAATTAAACTCCTTTATAGCAAGGTTATTTGTCACACTTCTATTTAATTACTTCATCCGTCCCAAATTAATTGCTCAGCTTTGGCTTTTTTAAGTCAAATTGACTATTTTTAGAATTAATAATTAAGCATATATAAATATATTTCTAAAATTATAAAAATTAGGATTAGTAATAAATTGTATATACTTTCTTTTGGTTATAATCTCTTCACCTATATTTTAGCAAAAATAGTAAAAAGATTAGCTTTAAAAATGGTCAATTTGACTTTAAAAACTCAAAACTGAGCAATTAATTTGGGACGGAGGGAGTAAATTTTAATAATAAATTCTAATACTAATCTATTAAATTACTTTAACACATAAATCATTACCACATAATTATAATTTCCTTTATAATTATAATTTTATTTAATCAACTAACACCTTATTTTAATTACAAATTCCAATTAAAATATTATAATTCATTTAATCATTATAAGCTCTCAAACTTAACTATTAAATTAAATTGGTATATAAAATCTCATAACAATTAATTTTCTTAACTCCTTAATTATTTACTTAACAAATAATTAACTAAACCACACCAAATCAAATTGAACAATTATTTATTCAACAATAAACATATCCATTAAATACTTATATAATTCAATAAATATTTAATACTACAATTTAAAAATTCTGGAATGTTACAGATAAAATATAATAAGCATCAAGTTTAACTACAGCGGAACATGCAATCCATTAGAAGAGTCAAGTAGAGCATGATATCTACTATCTTCTATGATTTAAAAAGTTTATCATCAATTTTATCGTTGAGACTCAGCTTAACAAATAAACCACATCATCGAATCATCCCTGTACTACGGGCCAAGGATATTCATGTACTCATAAATGGTCATGATTATACCGAATAATTCATGGTCATAATCATACCAACAACTGTCCATCAATACAGTACAGGCCAATGAGGATTTTTACCACATCATTTATAACATTACGGTCATGATTATACCGAATAATCCCTAGTCATAATCATACCAATCAATAATACATCTATGCACGTAAGCCAAAGATGACTTTTATCACAATATAAGCATGAGGATGATGACAATGATATAAGAATTCAATTAAAAGAAAGCAAAGGATAAATTTTTAAAGATTATAACTTAATTTATCCAGAATTCAATAATGTCCAAATTGTCAACATGATACTGCTTTGTGGAGTAAAATTCAAGAATAATATTGTATCAAAAATGATTTGGACAGCAAAGAAATCAATTTTTGTCATGAATAATTTCCCGGGTGAATAGTACCCGAGTGAATAGTACCTCATTAATAGTACTTCGAGAATAGTACCCCGTGAATAGTACTCATGAATAGTACTTTGTGAATAGTACCCATAAATAGTACTTTGTGAATAGTACCTCGTGAATAGTATCCCGTGAATAGTACTTTGTGAATAGTACCCCATGAATAGTACTTTGTGAATAATACCATAAAAATGAATACTACTCATGGACAGTACTCCGGCATGAAAAGCTTAAAATTTAACAAGAATGTGCATAAAATATCATTGTGTAACGATACTAGATGAAGCGCAAATTTCAAGGATATTCTACTAATTTCACGGAGTATAGAAGCAATACTTTAACAAAATGAGGGTATAATCAGGAATATGAGACAAAATAATATTACTCACATACTACAGAGTATGGAAGACAATATTATTCCTATAAATACTGAAAAAAAAAATATCCCTTACCTTAGAAGAAGACTGGATAATGGAATAGTGAGGTAACAGACTTCTCTTCTACTTTCTCTCTAAAGCTTCTCTCTCTATAATTGCTTTTGTGAGTCTTAGTGAATTGGTGAGAATGAAAGAAGAATGAGCTTCTATTTATAGAAAAACTTAGTTTCGATAATTACACATTTTGGGGCTCGAAATATTACAATATAATACCTTCATCTATACCTCTATTTTTAATTTAGTCATGCAAGTATTATCAAACTTGCACCACCTCCCTTAATAGTACATCTTGTGAATCAATAGTACAATCATGTGAATCAATAGTACAATCATGTGAAAAAAAATAATTACAGTATAGTACCTTCATCTATACCTTCATTTATAATTTAGTCATGCAAGTATTATCAATCTTGCACCACCTCCCCTAATAGTACATGCATGTGAATCAATAGTACACACATGTGAACAAATAGTTATAAACATGTGAATTAATAGTAATTAATTCCTCATTTATCTGATTAATTATCTGATTGGTCAATATAACCTCCACACGTCCATTATTATCGAAATAGATGTCGATTTCCACTGACACTAATAATTCCAATAAAATGGAAATATCAATTTCATCTTTAATCAACACGAACTTATTCATCATTAATATTATAACTCACAATATTTAACAACCAGATAATTCCCAGGAAAAAGGGGGCTTTTCGATAAGGATTTCTCCCTATTGGCGTGCAATTAGGTGACCAAACCTCTCCTTTACAGAACTTTCTAGACATTGTCAATATTGCAAATAATAATATGAATAACTTTGTCGTCTCAATTATTGATTTACTAATATAAGATATTATGCAGATGATATTGTGACAATAATTGAATCAATAATATGAGAGATATTATGCAGAAACTACTGTAGCAATAATTGAGTATAACTGAGTGACTTCTCACGTAAGCATCAATAATCAATACCGTGTGCTACTATGCAACCACGCATATTACTGTACTTTTACCACCGGGTAGTTCAACAGTTTAACGGTAAAACTTTCGCCGTTATTTTTATAAAATGATAATTTTGTCATTTTCTAACTACGACAATACTTCCGTTGTGGGGTCCACCAATGATTGTGTCGTCTTACGAATAGTTCATGTTATAACGAATATTTCCCGACCAATCAAATATTATATAACCACTTGCTTACTTTGCAAAATTTGTAAATAATACCCACAACTATAACATTATATCAAATCCACACCATAATATTCAAAAATATATTTCAAGAAAAATTAATCTTTATTCATAAAAGTTGGGGTCTTACACTGCCACACTCAAAATGTCTTGGGAGAAGTTCCAAGAATTGTTCAACGACAAGTACTTTCCCAAAAATATTCATCACATGAAAGAGGTAGAGTTCATCAAGCTGGAGCAAAACAATATAACCGTGTCGCAGTACGAAGCTAAGTTTTCCGAGTTGTCCCGATTTGTGTCCCACTTGGTTGATAATGAGGAAAGAATGACGCAGATGTTTCTAAGAGGTTTGAAACCCGAGATATGTCAATACTTAATTTTTCACAAACTATGTTTGTATTCAGATGTTGTAAATAGGGCTCAGTTATTGGAGCGTGATAGCGGGTCAACCCAACCAAGAGAGAGCAGCCGGTAAAATGATAATACCAGTGGTAGCAGTCATCGAAGCGGTGACAACAAACGTGGAGGGAATCAATATGCCAGAAATGGTAACCACTTCGATGGAAATCATGGCCAAGATAATAGAAGTGAATTTCAAGAAGAGGAGATTCAACAATGATGGAAAGACATCATCACCAGCACCGGTTGTTAAGGAAGGGGAACGACAGCCAATCGTATGTTATAAATGCGGAGGGGAGGGACATATCAGTCCGAACTGTACGCAATAATCCAAAGCATGTTATAATTACAGAAGAGAAGGTCATCTAGCCCAATTTTGTCGTGCACCAAAGTTAAGTCCAGCTGGGAGGAGGCATCAAAGGCCATCCCAGACAAGACAAAATCGGTAGTTCAAGGGAGAGCATTTGTCGTAACCTCCTAAAAAGCGAGAAATCCGAACGAGGTGATCACGGGTAAGCTAATCATAAATTTTAGCGAAGTATATACCTTATTTGATACCGGTTCTACCCATTCTTTTATTTCTCCTACTTGCGCTCAACGTTTAAATTTGACTCCGGAGAAATTAGACTTTGACTTATCTGTTGAAACTCCGATGGGAGAAACCTTCATTACATCCACTCTTTATAAGTCTTGTTTGATTCAAATTGGTACCCTCACATTACCTGTCGATCTTATTTCCTTAAAAATACTTGCATTTGATGTGATTTTAGGGATTGATTGGTTAACTACGCATAATGCAAAAATTGATTATTTTTGTAAGGTTGTTAGCTTTCATATTCCTAACCAACCTACTATGCGAATTTGATAAGTAGATTTTATACCTACTTATCCAGTATCTATTACTTGAATTATTTTCTTAATCTCATGTTTTTTAGTTACTTTTCATGCATTTTGTGTTCGTTTTGTAGATTATATGCTTGGGAGTTGAAATCGCAAAGAATTGGTATGAAAACGTAAGGAAAAGCAATTCGGACATCGCTTGGACTTTTATGTTTATTTCATGTTCTTGGTTTGGAACTTAGATTACATTGTATATCTACGTCTCCTCTTTCCAGAACATCTTGAATCATCAAAATCGGAGTTCGGATGCAAGAGTTATGACATGTGTACCAACGGACGTCGAACGTCACTATTTTGGATGGCCATTTGCACAACATTCACTTCCAGCCCAATTTAGACCTTCATCTGTTCGTTAGTTCTAAACTCTCAAAGCATAAAAGTTGTAGATCTCGTCGATATCTTCGATTTGATAGGTGGCAGCCCTCGTAACTCTTGTCGGATCAAACGTTATGGCCGTTTTCCCAAAGGACGTCAGAGCAGAAAATTTTCCTTCACAAAACCGCCGCCGGGGTGGGCATGCAAGTCACAAGTCAGAACCCTAGCCCGCCGGGGCGGGCCCAAAACAAGCATAGACCCCCGTCGGGGCGGGGGTAGCCAAGAAAATGCGCGAAAAGTGCGAATTTTGGTCCAATTTGAGTCTGGGAAGGATTGTTTCGATCCGATTGACACAAGGACTTCCAAGAGGACTTAAAGACATATGAAGAGACTTATATAAGGAGGGGAATCACAAGGATTAGAGCGATTAGAGACTAGAGAAAAGATTCAATTAGATTAGATTAGATTAAATTAGATCAAAACACTAGTTCTAATTAGATTTGGAGATTGAAGCAACTTGAAGACCATTGAAGATCAAGAGCAGGAGCTTGAGGGAGATGAAGATTTGCTGACAATAGATTTATTCTTTACTCTACTCTTATTTTTATCTTTTAATGTTATTTCAAGTGTGGATTCTTAGTTTTAATTCAATGAACTAATTCTTTGTTTGAGATTACAATGGATCTTATTGTGTAGTTTATTTTAATATGCTTCGCTATCAATTATTATGTTCTATTGTGAGGATTGTCTATTGTGATTTGGACTTATTTGTTTAATTGATTGGCCATCAATTACCGTGATAATCTATATGAACTCGAGAGATGAAGTATTGATTTAGATCTTATTATGATAGCATGTGTCATGAATTTTGTCAATAGCAGATTTTTGATTATTGTTAAGGTAGAGATATGCTTAACATCATATGTAATCGGATAGAGAACTTATTCTTCAACCTTCTTCAATTGTAATTCACATAGAGATATAGTGGGTTAGTTGATTAAGGTGTTTAACGGATTTCTATCTTAATTGTGGATTGACGTTAATATGGGTATTATGCATCGAGTGGTGGTTTTATCTGCTTTAGTGTTCTTGATTAACAATTCAGGATAGAGAATAATTGATGAGAAGTGTGTTAACTTAAATGAAGCAATAAGTGAAGTTGTGATCTTAAATCTCCGTTATCTTAATTTAATTAGTGGTAATTAGAATTAGTTTACTTATAAATTGAAATTCATTCGTTTAAATAAGATTGAGTTGGTTACGGGTTAGTACTTGGTGATTTTCTATTAAACAATTCCTCGTGAGAATGATACTCTACTTTCACTTTATTACTTGTTGACCACGTATACTTGCGTGTTGTACGTAATTAGATTTTACCCAACAAGTTTTTGGCGCTATTGCCGGGGAATTAGTTTAATATCTCTTTGCCAATATTAATTTCAATCAAATTAGTCCTAATTTAAACATTTTTATTTTTATTTTTAATTCTCTTCCTATATTTCTATCTTTTCAGGTACCATGGATGACTTTGCATATCAATGGTCATACATGAACATGACTCAACCAAGGGGAACAGGGATTGATGGACTTAATACATCTTATATAGAGCCAATACAAATTGAGGCAACTTCGAAGACGTTGGAGGTTATTCGAGCCCAACGGAGTCGAAGGATGGCAATAATGACTCAGCCAAGGGGAGCGGAGATTGACAGACTCGTGACACTTTCTGCAATGTCAGCACAGATTGAAGAACTTTCGAGGAAGTTGTACTTTTTTGCAGCCCAATGGAGTCGAAGGATTGCAGTTATTTGTGACTATTGTGCTGGAATCACCCGAGTAATCAATGCACCATCAATCTTGGGCCGGTACAGTATGGTGGTAACTACCTCAATCAGTATGCATATGATAATTATGATCAAGTATGGGGGTATCACCCGGATTCTTCATGGAGCTACAACTATCAAGACCAATACTACTATTCCGGATCCAACATACACGCCGATTTCTCATATCAACCTCCATTAAAAGAAGAAAAGTCAAAGTTGGAGGAATTGTTGTCCAAGTTCATAGCATCAAATGAGGAGAGGAGGATGAATCAAGAGATATCACGTCACAATCTGCAGAACCAGATAGATCAAATGCTCAAAGCCTTGAACAACTGTCCTCAAAACAATTGGTGTTATGATGTGAATTCCGAGATTGATGAAGTGCCCGAGCCAAATCTACAACTGGATGAGCCACAAGATGTTGGAAAAGAGACAAATGGGGATAATGCAACAAGGTTGGTGAAGAACTAACTATAAGTACTAACAAGGATGAGCCGATGTTATTAGTGCCCCAATTTCCTTCTCCACCAAAGTTCAAGAATCCGGTTAGATTTGCAAAATCATCCCACTTGGTAGCCATGTCGTCGGCAATGCTCTTTATGACATGAGAGCTAGTGCAACAATGAAGCCATGGTGGGAAGAGAAAGAGAAGATAGACGAAGAGCCCATTGTGTTGACACACTTCCATGCCCACATATGATCACAAATACAATGGAGATAGCACCTAGTCATGTGCCCTTCTTCATGGAGATTATACCAAGTCAGAGCATGCTAGGTGACTTTGATGCTAGCCATCACTTTTGGGAACCTCCCAAAGGATTATTTACTACTGATGGATGGAGGATTCCTCAACTATCGAAGAGGAATTGGATAGCGTTGACCAGACAAAGTCAGGCTGAAAGACTATAATTCAAGCGCTAACTGGGAGGCAACCTAGGAATTTTTTTATTTATTTATATGCTTTCCTAGTTTATTTAGTAGATAGGAATCCAAGTGTTACTCTAATCCATGTTGTCTCTCTTCATTACAGGTATTAGAGGTTCAATGGATAGGAAAATGATCGTTGCCGCCAACGCCACCATCACCACAAGCTTAAATGATTACAGGGAAGTCCTCGTCCACTTCATGCTTTATTTTACAATAAGGACATTGTAATTGTTAAGTTTGGGGGAGTTAAATAATTTAGGTTTATTTATGTTTGCATTCATGTACTGTAATTTCATAATAGTTTGCATAATAGAGTAGTTGCATAATAGTTTGTATTTATAACTAAAAAAAAAAATTCAAAAATTCAAAAAAAATTATTAGTTAGTTACTATGTTCATTTGCATGAATCCAATTGTTAGATAGTTTACAGTTTGTTTTGGCCAATGATGAGATTGGAATTGGGTAGACAAGTATAGTACTGACTATTAGAGCTTTGATGTGATTTCTTGTTATGAATTGAGTCTTTTTCTGTTTGAAACTGGTATAATAAGGATAGCACAGTAAAAACAACTTGTTGATTGATTGAGTAAATTGATACATAATGGGATTCTAAAGCATAATTCTAGTTTGAATGAAAGAATGACAAGAACAAGTAGTGATGGCGAAAGTTAGACAAGAACCTAAGTTTGGGGGAATATTTGGGGTATATAAGCTATAAAAAAAATGAAAAAAATGAAAAAATAAAAGAAAAAGAAAAAGAAAAAGTATGAATAAACACCGTGGCGTGCTTGTCTAGTTTTGTGGCCTTTGTTACTTGAGTAAGTAAGCCCGAGGGGATTGTCTTTACACCTAGCGCCCTAAGGTCTTAATGGTCTGAGAGTCGTTGGTCGAAAGCTCGTTAAGGTAGAATTGAAAAGAAAAAAAAATGAATAAAACGGGAAATAAGAGCAAAAAGCCCTCGTAAGTGAAAAATAAAGCATAAGTATCCCATGTTGACTCTCGATATTGGTAATTGTTTGATTTTAGTTGGATCTAGCTTATTTTTGGATTTCTTGAGTTTACACTGTATGATGCCTTCGAAGAGACTTGTTATGTGTTAAATTTGATTTTATATCAGTTAACATTGTTGTGGAGCACACACGCACTATATTAGTGATAACAGTCTAAGATTTAATGATTGATTGAGAAATTATTGATTTGTTTTGATATGATGTACTATCGTGTTTACTTAATTTTTCTAAGGCCGATTGAATAGACTTGTTTCTGTCATTACTGATGGATTCGTAGACATGTAGATTAGTTGCATTGCATTGCATTATTATTTTGTGTTTTTGCTTGAGGACAAACAAAGGTTTAAGTTTAGGGGTATTTGATAAGTAGGTTTTATACCTACTTATCCGGTATCTATTACTTGAATTATTTTCTTAATCTCATGTTTCTTAGTTACTTTTCATGCATTTTGTGTTCGTTTTGTAGATTATATGCTTGGGAGTTGAACTCGCAAAGAATTGGTATGAAAACGCAAAGAAAAGCAATCCGAACATCGTTTGGACTTTTATGTTTATTTCATGTTCTTGGTTTGGAACTTGGATTACATTGTAGATCTACGTCTCCTCTTTCCGGAACATCTTGAATCATCAAAATCGGAGTTCGGATGCAAGAGTTATGACATGTGTACCAACGGACGTCGAACGTCACTATTTTGGATGGCCATTTGCATAGAAGTCACTTCCAGCCCAATTTCGACCTTCATCTGTTCGTTATTTATAAAATCTCAAAGCATGAAAGTTGTAGATCTCGTCAATATCTTCGATTTGATAGGTGGCAGGCCTCGTAACTCTTCCCGGATCAAACGTTATGGTCGTTTTCCCAAAGGACGTTAGAGCAGAAACTTTTCCTTCACAAAACCACAGCTGGGGTGGGCATGCAAGTCACAAGTCAGAACCCTAGCCTTTGGGGCGGCCCAAAACAACATAGACCCCGTCTTCGGTGAGGGTAGCCAAGAAAATCTTGTGAAAAGTGCGAATTTTGGTCCAATTTGAGTCTGGGAAGGATTGTTTCGATCCGATTGACACAAGGACTTCCAAGAGGACTTAAAGACATATGAAGAGACTTATATAAGGAGGGGAATCACAAGGATTAGAGCGATTAGAGACTAGAGAAAGGATTCAATTAGATTAGATTAGATTAAATTAGATCAAAACACTAGTTCTAATTAGATTTGGAGATTGAAGCAACTTGAAGACCATTGAAGATCAAGAGCAGGAGCTTGAGGGAGATGAAGATTTGCTGACAATAGATTTATTCTTTACTCTACTCTTATTTTTATCTTTTAATGTTATTTCAAGTGTGGATTCTTAGTTTTAATTCAATGAACTAATTCTTTGTTTGAGATTACAATGGATCTTATTGTGTAGTTTATTTTAATATGCTTTGCTATCAATTATTATGTTCTATTGTGAGGATTGTCTATTGTGATTTGGACTTAATTGTTTAATTGATTGGCCATCAATTACCGTGATAATCTATATGAACTCGAGAGATGAAGTATTGATTTAGATCTTATTATGATATCATGTGTCATGAATTTTGTCAATAGCAGATTTTTGATTATTGTTAAGGTAGAGATATGCTTAACATCATATGTAATCGGATAGAGAACTTATTCTTCAACCTTCTTCAATTGTAATTCACATAGAGATATAGTGGGTTAGTTGATTAAGGTGTTTAACGGATTTCTATCTTAATTGTAGATTGACGTTAATATGGGTATTATGCATCGAGATGTGGTTTAATCTGCTTTAGTGTTCTTGATTAACAATTCAGGATAGAGAATAATTGATGAGAAGTGTGTTAACTTAAATGAAGTAATAAGTGAAGTTGTGATCTTAAATCTCCGTTATCTTAATTTAACTAGTGGTAATTAGAATTAGTTTACTTATAAATTGAAATTCATTCGTTTAAATAAGATTGAGTTGGTTACGGGTTAGTACTTGGTGATTTTCTATTAAACAATTCCTCATGGGAACGATACTCTACTTTCACTTTATTACTTGTTGACCACGTATACTTGCGTGTTGTGCATAATTAGATTTTACCCAACAGAATTCAAGCAACCAAACCACTAAAGTCAATCACTGTCATATCAAGTCATAAAGCTATTCGTTTATAGAAAAATGGATGTCAAGCTTTCTTAGCCCATGTCACAGATTTAAACAAAAATAGGTCAGATTTGAATGATATTTCTATTGTTAATAAATTTCTTGACGTATTTCCCGAAGAACTTCCTGGCCTACCCCCGGAGCATGAAATCGAGTTTGGTATCGACCTTGAACCCGGTACAAAACTCATTTCCAAAGCCCCCATATCGAATGGCTCCTATTGAACTTCAGGAGTTAAAGACCCAACTGCAGGAATTATTAGACATCGGTTTCATTAGTCCTAGTACGTCTCCTTGGGGTGCTCCTGTTCTATTCGTGAAGAAGAAAGATGGAAGTATGCGACTTTGTATTGATTATCGGGAGTTGAATCACGTCACCATCAAAAATAGGTACCCGTTGCCTCATATTGATGATATGTTTGACCAGTTGCAAGGCGCTAAATTCTTTTCAAAGATCGATCTTCGTTCCGGATATCATCAATTAAAGATTAAAACTGATGACATTCCAAATACTTCTTTCAGAACTCGGTACGGGCATTACGAATTCCTAGTCATGTCTTTTGGATTGACTAATGCTCCTGCCGCCTTCATGGATATGATGAACCAAGTATTCAAGGAATATTTGGATCACTTTGTGGTCGTCTTTATTGATGACATCCTCATTTACACCAAAAGTCGTGAAGATCATGAGCAACACCTAAGGCTAATACTCCAAAAGCTTCGTGAAAACAAGTTATATGCCAAGTTGAAGAAATGCGTTCTGTCTTGAGGAAGTAACATTCCTTGGGCACATAATATCAAATCACGAAATATCTGTTGACCCGGAAAAGATTGAAGTAATTCAAAGCTGGGAGCAACCTAAGTCAGCGACCGAAGTACATAGCTTTCTCGGCTTAGCTAGTTATTATCGGAGATTCGTAGAAGGTTTTTCTCGAATCACTACTCCATTAACTTAGCTGACTCGGAAAGATAAAAAATTCGGTTGGAGCGAGGAATGTGAGAAGAGTTTTCAAGAACTCAAGAGGAGACTCATTTCAGCACCTGTTCTGACAATACCATCTGGCTCGGAGGGATTTGTCATCTATAGTGATGCTTCAGGCAAAGGGTTAGGATGTGTTCTCATGCAATATGGGAAAGTCATAGCCTATGCCTCACGACAACTCAAAGAATATGAGAGGAATTATCCTACTCATGATCTAGAGTTGGCAGTTGTCGTTTTTGCGCTTAAGATTTGGAGGCATTACCTGTATGGAGAGAAGGTGGAGATCTATACGGATCATAAAAGCCTCAAATATTTCTTCACTCAAAAGGAACACAACATGCGTCAACGACGTTGGCTTGAGTTGTTGAAAGATTACGATCATACCATTCAATACCATCCTGGAAAAGCGAACGTAGTAGCTGACGCATTGAGTAGAAAATCATATGTGGGTACAAGTGCGATATTGTCAACGCAAAGGCCATTTTGTATGACTTACAAAGGATAGAGATAGAGTTAAAGACTCCAGGGACCCATGTGATTATGGCAAATATACGAGTAGAACCGACTTTAATCGATAAAGTTAAAGCTTCTCAAGCTACAGACCTGGAGCTTATGCGTATGAGGAAGAAAGTGCAAGAAGGTGCTATTTCAGAAGTAAGAATCGATGAAGAAGGAATACTTCGAGTCAACTCCAGACTTTGTGTTCCTAACGATTCTGACTTGAAGTATAAAATCATGATGGAGGCGCATAACACACCGTTTGCAATCTATCCTGGGAGTACCAAAATGTATCGTGATCTTCAACATACATTTTGGAGGAGTAATATGAAGAGAGAGATAGCGAGGTTTATCTCAATGTGTATAACTTGTCAACGAGTCAAGGCGGAGCATCAAGTGCCAAAAGGACCATTGCAATTACTTGAAATTCCAGAATAGAAGTGGGAGCACATTACCATGGATTTCGTTACTGGTCTTCCCAAGGTTTCTCAAGGTATAGATGCGATTGGTCATTGTTGATAGATTGATCAAGTCTGCTCATTTCTTATCGATACGAGAAACTTATACACTTGAACATCTTTCTCGTATGTATATAAACGAGATTGTAAGATTGCATGGTATGCCAGTATCCATAGTTTCTGATCGAGACCCAAGATTCACTTCATGATTTTGGGTTAGTTTGTAAAAAGCTATGGGCACGAATTTACGATTTAGTTCGGCATATCATCCTCAAACGGACGGGCAGTCGGAGAGGACTATTCAAACACTTGAAGATTTATTAAGACTATGTATCCTTGACTTCAAAGGAAGTTGGGACAAGTTCTTACCATTGGTGGAGTTTTCCTACAACAACAGTTATCAAGCAAGTATTGGCATGGCTCCATTTGAGGCGTTGTATGGAAGAAAGTGTCGTTCTCCAGTATGCTGGAATGAGGTGGGTGAAGCAACATTGTTGGGACCGGAGTTGGTACGTATGACTACGGAAAAGATTCAAACGATCCGACAACGTATAAAAACCTCACAAGATCGACAAAAGAGTTGTGTTGATCTTCATCGAAAGGACGTGGAATTCAATATTGGAGATCATGTGTTGTTACGTGTTGCTCCATGAAAAGGAGTTACGAGATTTGGAAAGAGAGGAAAGCTCAATCCTCGATTCATTGGCCCATTTTTAATCCTCGAACAGTAGGAATCGTGGCTCGTAAACTCACTTTTTACCGCCAAGTATGTCTCGTGTTCATAACGTTTTTCACATATCTATGTTACGTAGATATGTGAAAGACCCGAACCACATTATTGAATTAGAACCGGATGAGATAGCGGAAGATATAACGTATGAGGAGGTACCTGTTAAAATCTTGGATGGTAAGGAACATATTCTACGCTCCAAGGTTATACCTCAAGTCAAAGTTTTATGGAGAAACCACGATGTTGAGGAAATGACATGGGAGTTAGAATCTGAAATGAAGTCAAGGTATCCTCACCTCTTCGACATACCAGGTACGCACCCTAATTTCGAGGACGAAATTTCATAAGAAATGGAGGTTGTAAGACCCCAACTTTTATGAATAAAGATAAATTTTTCTCAAAATATATTTTTGAATATTATGGTGTGGATTTGATATACTGTTATACTTGTGGGTATTATTTACAAATTTTGCCAAGTAAGCAAGTGGTTATATAATATTCGATTGGTCAGGGAATATTCGTTTTAACATAGAATATTCGTATGACGGCACAATCATTGGTGGACCCCATAACGAAAGTATTGTCGTAGTTAGAAAATGATATAATTATCTTTTTATAAAAATAACGATGAAAGTTTTACCGTTAAACTGGTGAACTACCCGGTGGTAAAAGTACAGTAATACGCGTGGTTGTATAGTAGCACACATATTGATTATTGATGCCTACGTGAGAAGTCACTCAATTATACTCAATTATTGCTACAGTAATTGCTACATAATATCTCTCATATTATTGATTCAATTATTGTCACAGTATCATCTGCATAATATCTTATATTATTAAATCAATAATTGAGACGACAAAGTTATTCATATTATTGTTTACAATATTGACAATGTCTAGAAAGTTCTGTCAAAGAGAGGTTTGGTCACCTAATTGCCCGCTAATAAGGAGAAATTCTTATCGGAAAGCCCCCTCTTTCCTGAGAATGATCTGGTTGTTAAATATTGTGAGTTATAATATTAATGATGAATAAGTTCATGTTGATTAAAGATGAAATTGATATTTCCATTATGTTGAGATTATTAGTGTTAGTGGAAATCGACATCTATTTCGATAATAATGGATGTCTGGAGGTTATATTGACCAATCGGGTAATTAATCGGATAAATATACAATTAATTGCTATTAATTCACATGCTTATAACTATTTGTTCACATGTGTGTATTATTGATTCACATGCATGTACTATTAGGAGAGTTGGTGCAAGATTGATAATACTTGCATGACTAAATTAAAAATGGAGGTATAGATGAAGGTACTATACTATAATTATTTTTTTCACATGATTGTACTATTGATTCACATGACGTACTATTAGGGGAGGTGGTGCAAGTTTGATAATACTTGCAGGACTAAATTAAAAATAAAGAAAAATATGAAGGTATTATACTGTAATATTTTGAGCCCCAAAACATGCAATTATCGAAACTATATTTTCCTATAAATAGAAGTTCATTCTTCTTTCATTCTCACCAATTCACTAAGACTCACAAGAGCAATTATAGAAAGAGAAGCTATAGAGAGAGAAGCTTTAGAGAGAAAGTAGAAGAGAAGTCTACTACCTCACTATTTCAGTATCCAGTCTTCTTCTGAGGTAAGGGATATTATTTTTTTCAGTATTCATAGGAATAAATATTGTCTTCCATACTATGTAGTATGTGAATAATATTATTTCGTCTCGTATTTCTGATTATACCCTCATTTTGTTAAAGTATTGCTTCTATACTTCGTGAAATTAGTAGAATATCCTTGAAATTTGCGCTTCATCGAGTATCGTTTCATAATAATATTTTCTACACATTCTTGTTAAATTTAAAGCCTTTCATGCCAGAGTACTGTCCATGAGTAGTATTCATTTTTACGGTACTATTCACAAAGTACTATTCACGGGATACTATTCACAAAGTACTATTCACGGGGTATTATTCACAAAGTATTATTCACGGGTACTATTCATAAAGTACTATTCATAAGTACTATTCACGGGATACTATTCCTGAAGTACTATTCACGGGGTACTATTCACTCGGGTACTATTCACCCGAGTAATTATTCATGACAAAAAATGATTTCTTTGCTGTCCAAATCATTTTTGATACAATATTATTCTTGAATTTTACTCCACAAAGCAGTATCATGTTGACAATTTGGACATTATTAAATTCTGGATGAATTAAATTATAAATCTTTAAAAATTTATCATTTACTTTCTTTTAATTGAATTCTTATATCATTGCCACCATCCTCATGTTTATATTGTGATAAAAGTCATATGTGGCTTACGTGCATAGATGTACTATTGATTGATATGATTATGACCAGGGATTATTCGGTATAATCACGACTGTAATGTTACAAATGATGTGGTAAAAATCCTTACTGGCATGTAGTGTATTGATGGACAGTTGTTGGTATGATTATGACCAGGGATTATTTGGTATAATCATAACCATTGATGATTATATGAATATCCTTGGCCCGTAGTGCAGGGATGATTCGATGATGTGGTTTATTTATTGTCGAGTCTCGCCGATAAAATTGATGATAAACTTTTTAAATCATAGAAGATAGTAGATATCATGCTCTACTTGACTCTTCTAATGGATTGCATGTTCCACTGTAGTTAAACTTGATGTTTATTATATTTTATCAGTTTAACACTGTTGAAGGCTAACAATAATTTATTCTGCATTATCTTAGTCATAATATTTCTTCTTTGGGCTAGTTGAGCTCACCCTTTTGCTTTCATTGTTCTCTTGTGAAATGAGAACGTAGTTGGGACTAGCTTGGGAGCGGGTGACGGTCCAGATGTTTGCATTAGTAGTCCTCACTATTCAGTGAAATAGTGTGATAATAATTGTAATGAGTAATCGTATTTGAGTTTGGATACTCTCTTGAGACATTATCCGTTTTGAAACTCTCACCACGTTTTTGTTGACCGTATAAAAGAAGTTTGTATTTAAATTCTGTACCATGTATTTGGCGACTCAAGATGGGTGATGTATACCTATTTTGGGGGCGTCACATCCACCCAATTTTATTAACGTAATGGTGTAATTTCAAAATTTTAATTAGTTCAATGGGGTAATTTCATTTTTTTAAAGTTTAATGATGTAATAAGTAAAACGTATCAACTATAGTGTGGTTTTCTTTAGAATTGTCTGAAATAATCTGAGCAAATTTAACGGACATCCAATCTTATTAACGGAATGGTGAAATTTCAGAATTTTAATTAGTTCAATGGGGTAATTTGAATTTTTAAAAATCTAAGAGTATAATAAGTAAAACGTGCCAACTACGATGGGATTTTCTTTAGTTTTGCCCAACTTTTATTATTTAAAAATTACTTTTTTTTTTCATTATTAATTTTCCTACTATAAGTCAAAAAATTACTTTTCTTATTTCAAAAATTACTTTTTTCCTACTTTAAGTCAAAAAATTATTTTTCTTAGTATAAGTTTTTAACTCAAAAATTATTTTTCTACATTAAGTCGACCTAACCCATCAACGAAAATGCATATAAATTTGCATTACGAGTGATTCTTAGGGGATATTTATTTAGAGTTGAATGACTAAATGGTTTAATTGGTCAGATTTTTGGGTTGAATGACCAAGTATAATTTTTTTGGCTAAATGGGCTGAATAACTGTTAAATGAAGTATTTTATATTATTTTTTTTACAATATTAACTATTATATTAAGTAATATTAAATAAATATACAATAATTTTGAATTTTTTCAGAGGGGTAATATAGTAAAAAAACTGTTATTCAGATGTTTTAAACACATTCAGTATTAAGTATTCAGCTCATTCATGTCGCTCCATCCCATCAAAACAAATATTAAATCACAATTTTTCATCAACAAAAACTCTATGTAGACATAAAAATTGGGAGTCAAAATACAAAATACACTCGGGTCCAATTCAAAATACAAATAAGTGAAAATGGAAATACAAATAGATAAAAATACAAATAAGTAAAATTCAAATACACTCAGATTCAATTTTCATGTTCGTATAAAAGGGTTCTTTCCTCCATTCACCTCCTCCGTAATACTAATGTTACGTTTGGATTTGAGTAATGAAGGTGAGAATGAAATGACTCATTCCTATGGAATGAAAAAAAAAAAATTGAGCTTGATTGTGATTGGAATAAAAAATAATTGTGTTTGGTTCTTTAAAGAAGGGGGAGTATGAAATAACTAATTTCAACTAAAATAGAATAAATCATTTCAATTTTCATTCAATCCAAATTTAACATAAGTGTGGTTTCGGGTCACTTAGTCAAAGGCAATTTATACTATTAACTTTTTGTACTTTTATTGTTAATTTATGTTATTTAACATAAATTTGTTAATTTGTTATCTTGAGTTAGTAGAGTACTAGAAAAACGGTGTCATGTAGATACATGCAATTTAACAGATACTTACTTCCGTCCCAAATTAATTGTTGAATTTTGACTTTTTTAAAGTTAGATTAACTATTTTTAGAATTAATAATTAAGCATATATAAATATATTTCTAAAATTATAAAAATTGGGGTTAGTAATAAATTGTATATACTTTCGTTTGATTATAATCTCTCCACCTATATTTTAGCAAAAATAGTAAAAAGATTAATTTTAAAAATGGTCAATTTGACTAGTTAAAACTGAGTAATTAATTTGGAACGGAGGGAGTATATTCTAATAATTAATATTTGTATAGATATATTACTATTCTAATAATTACTATTATAAAAAAAAAATCTTCCATTCGTTTAAAATTAAAATCATCTATATTATAAAAAATCTCTGGAACTTTTTTAATTTTCCTTTTTACAAATATATTACTATTTTGTCCTTTTATATTAATTTTTTAATCTTTTATTTAGTCTTTCAAATTTTATAAAATTTTTTTTGTCCTACATAATTTACACACAACATGTACCACCGAATGCTAGTATAAATAATAATACAATATTAAAAACCTCATGAATTTATAATTTTAAAAAAAATAAAAACCCTATTACATATAACGACAAATTTGTGTCAATTTTAAATGTTAACGTATTTGGATACACGAGATAGAAATACTTATTTAAAAAAATTACACATTATTATTCTATCTTATAGCTTACAACGCATTAGTCACACTCCCACTTCGTTATGAAATTTATAGATATATATATCGTTTTCCAACTATAAATATATATCTAATTTTCGAACCCAAAAAAAATGTATTATCAAATTCTGGGAGGGAGTTGGTACTTGCTGAGTAATAGAAATATTAGTTACCCACCAAAGAATGAAATTGGGTTTTTAAAGAAATAATAATTACCCCAAAGTATTAATTTATTGACAACTATATATTAAAGGATCAACTGCATTAATATACTTATAATGTGATCCCTCCTGTACAAGTGAGAAGTAAATCAACTAAAAGATCAAAGAAAAAGTTTAAAGTTACACTAGCTAGATGACCTAACTAGGTTCATCAAAGTTAACCCTCTCCCCTGTAGAAAAGATATTCCAGAATAAAGCTGCAGAAAAGTAAAGAAGAGCTGTAAGCAACAAAAACCCCTTAAAAGAACCAACTAATTCAACAAAGTAACCAGCTCCAACTGTTCCCAAAATTGCAGCAAATGTACCAGCAGTGTTTGACAAACCTATAACAGAATAAAAGAGGTCAAAAATATCTTCAGTAATGTAAGGCTTTCACAAAAATTCTTGTTGGATCAAGAAAGAAGTTTTTCATCTTATAGATGTCATATCATGGATTAGTAATCGCATCCAATTTCTAAAAAAAATCCCAATTGTTTCGGACTTTTCTATTTTTGGAATGGATTATGGAATTTCCATGAATAGGATCAAACCTTATTACATGATATTTACATATGGTTTCAATAAAAAATGATTCTAGCATTTCTGTATTGAAAATGAATAATATTTCATGCAACTTTAGTTACCCCAAATCCTCTCGTTTACTTTGGAAGCTTTCGCGTTCTCCTCAAGTGAATATCAATGTGGAAATGGCTTTAATTATGGCATTTTAACATAATAAATAAAATTCAGGAAACGGTAAAGCAGAAATGCAACACTCTTTTGGAGCTAAGCAGTAAGCAGTATAATTATTTTGGGTATCTAAATGAATATCACTCATATTGCACTTCAATATTACTTGGACTTCACAATTTTATCAATAGTATATACTAGCAAAGATGGTAAAAATTGTAACTTATCAAAAATCTTGTAAAAATTGTAATTTATCAATAGAAAAATGTAAAAAAAATATAATTCTTCTACGTAATATGCCTATGAAGTAATTTACAAATAGATCGAAAGTGTAATAAGTGTACCATATGATTCATGTAAAAATATGAACTCGAGTATTTTTCATCATGTTCTGATTTTCTTTCAAAAATGGAATTTTTTCATCATACATAAGCTCAAGAATTATTACTAAATAGTACACATATTTTACAATGTCTCTAACTAGCATTGTACATGTATTCGAAGATGAACTTTCACAAATGCACCTCAGACAAGGAAACAATAAATTTCAATACAAAAACGTAGTGTCAACAAAAGACTTGAAACTTGTTTGGTTATAGTATTATCTTTCTTACTTTTTGGAGTTTTACTGAAATATCCTTATAGTTAAAAAAATAAGGCTTAAATACAATTTAAACCTTAAAGTTTTTCGCTTTTAACACTTTCTTAATGTTTCAACTTTAAGACATTGAACCTTAATGAGTTTAAATTTTTATAAATTAAACCTTTTGGCCACTGACGTGTAATAATTGATCCGAACGAGAGTATTTTGGGTAATTTCACTCTTAAATATCTTTGAAAGAAAATAAAATTGTAAATATGTGGTTAATATATGATGAAGAAATTAAGTAGAAAAAATTGGAGCCAATATAAACGATACATACTCTTAAAAGACTTAATTTTCCATGTTAAAGAAAAACTCATTTTTAAAAGCACGTAAAATTGTAAGTATGTGATTATTGTACGATAAAGGAGAATGTGAAAAAAAATCAGGTAATATAAATGATACATACCCTTAATAGATTTAATTGTCTTTTCATTTTAAGTCACGTGACTTCTTCCGGTAAAAAATACTAAATTTAGTGGCCAAAAGGTTTAATTTATAAAAATTTAGAGATATTAAGGTTTAATGTCTTAAAGTAAAAACATTAGGATTTAAGTTGTAAAAAGACAAAAAAGGTTTAAAGTGTATTTAAGCCAAAAAATAATAGGAACATTTGGGACTTTTATCTAAATTAATGTGGGAACTAATGCTAACCCATCATCTTAAATGAGGATATAATAGCAAACTAAAAAGCTTAATAATATTGGAAAAAAACCTTGATACTTGTTTGGTTATAATTTTGTCTTTTGATCTTCGAATATTAAAAAAATATCTTATAGTTTAAAAGATTAATATGAACAAATCTGTAAATTTATCTTGAAATATGTATGCATGCATGTACATATTTATATATAACTGAAAAGAAAATCGTCTACATATTTATATATAACTGAAAAGTTATGAAGATGCAACATTAAAAATGATTATGCTGGAATTTTGGATTTCAAAAGAGAGAACATACCGTGTAGAACACCAGAATATTGTGGAGCTATTTCCTAATCACCAAGAAGTGTTGATACAACAGTTAGAAGTGCAACAACTTGCATTCTTCTAATTCAATGATGAATGTTTTTATTCACACTAACCTGAAGGTTCACAAGAAAGCCACAATGGCTGAAAGAATTCAGCCCAACAGCTAAAGTAAGCCAAGCAGATGCTATTAACGGAGTTCTTGCCATTATCAGACCAATGAGAGCAATGGCAGGACCGACAAAACCAATTGACTGCATAAAAGGGATGGAAATTGCCAAAATTCATTAAGCAGAAAGAAAAATTCATATCAGAAGAGCTAAAATTACAACCAGAGATGTGATAATCTTAGTTTTTAGGGCATATATCAATTATGGAAACTACATCTTCAAAATACTAAATTTTATAGAAAGATAGGACCAGATTTTTTTATAAATATTTTTTCAAAGTTTATGAATTTAAACAGACCAATCAACAAGATTTACAATGGGAAGCAGGTTACAAGAAGGCACAAAACTATACTCCTGGTATTAACCGTAGGCCACCTTACGAAGTTTACCAACTCACGTCCCCAAAAGTGTCTAAAAATCAGTGATCACACTCCCACACTTAATTTTTCTCCATGGTTTTACTTTTTAACCAAATTTCAACCTGACATTCTCCACAAAGTATTTCTTCTCTTTTTTGTAACTACCCAAATAAGTCTATCCTTCAGTTGTTTCAAAGGAAACAATAATCACTTGTTGACTTTCATCTCATCTTTTCTTTTACCACAAGCATGCATAAATGTCAACACTTTTTGCGTACATGGTAAGATTGAATTAATATTTAAAAAATCAATATACTTTACATAATCAACCCATTCCATTCAATCTACCATTGTAAAATTCTCAAAAAACAAGAATATTTCAGCACTAACTGGCCTATTTAAACCATCAGACTCCTCAATTTCAACTAATCTGATACCATTTACAGAAAAATGTCCGTTGTAGCTGAAGCATCAGGTTGCATCCAAGTTTTTACAGATGGATCTGTAAAACGCTTTGCACTTGAAATAGCTCTTTCTTCACTTGAATCCACTAATGGATATATTTGTCCAAAAATGCGGTAATCAATTCTTCAAAACCTATAACCACAAGAATATCCTACCTGAAAATAATCATCAAATAATGCACTACCAGTTTTGGTTTTTTTCCACGGAGGTGGATTTAGCATTGGCTCAAAATCATAACTGGGATACAATTATTTCCTTGGAGAATTATCCTTAGTATGCAAATCCACTGTTCTTTCTGTAGACTATCGCCTAACTCCAGAATTGAAGCTCTAATTGTTTATGAGGATTGCGACAGCTCTCTGGCTTGCTTAGTTACGGGGTGAACCAGGAACCATGGCTTCAAAGAGCTGACCTCTCGAGTGTCTTTCTCTCAGGTGATAGTGCGGGAAGGAACATTGCTTATCATCTTTCTATGAGAGCTATTTGGGACAAAACTTGTAAAGTTAGGATCAAAAGTTTGCTTCCAACCACATCCTTTTTTAGGAAGTGAAAAGAGGACCGAATTAGCGGCTGGTAATGGAGAAGTTGGGGAGGTGGCTATGAACGACATGTTCTGCAAACGAAGTCCGCCAAAAGGATCAAACCGGGACTATTCTGGATGTAATTTTAAAAAGAAAGACTTTTCGAAGGATGAATGGGATCAATTTCCAGCAGTGGTGTTCTATGTTGCAGGGTCGGACCTCTTGAAGAAAGGGTTTTTATGTATGCCGAATTTTTGCTTAAAAAGAGGTTGAAGGGAGTGAAGCTGATTGAAGTTAAGGGAGAGTCGCATAACCATCATCCGTCTCTAGTAGACCAAACCAAGCATATTAGCAGCATACACATGGGAGTAAAATTTGAAGCATATTTGATGAGTGGGTTATATACCTATAAATTGTGTATTTTTAGCTTGATAATTTGTGAGTTTTCGAGTATTTTCTATTCCTTTTTATATGTTTTTGTGTAGGAAATGAAGTTGGAAGCTATTTGGTTGCATTTTAGTTAAATTAGAGCTATTTGGATTTTAGTCAAATTGGAGTATATTACAATTTTCAGCTTTTCGGCAATTTGACCTCTGAAGCTTTAATGGAGTTTTGGTCCTTTTGGATGTTGTTAAGAGTTTCAGAATGAGAAAGTGGTATTCTTAAAAGTTATAGAGGACTTCTCAAGCTTTTCACAAACGTCTAGTTGACAAAAATCCGAGTTTGTTTGGACCTCCAAACAGTGTCAAAGTGAGCTGATCCGAACCTTACTTGGATTTGATTCCTTTTTGGACAAGTACATTTCAAATGGGCATAACTTGAGCTTCCGAACTCCAAATCAGGTGATTCAAAAGCCTAAATTCATCTACATTTCAAGAGCTACATCTTTCATGCAAACAAGCCAAGATTCGGTCTTTATCTAACGGAAAACAGAGCAGTTCCAGCACGAAATCAGATTTTCCAGAATCAGAATGCCCAGCGCCGCAACGCCCTTTCCAGTGTCGCAACGCTATTTTATAGAGCCGCGGCACTTGGGGCTTCAACTGGGACGCAGATTTTGGCACGTTTTTAATTTGGAATTGGACTGGGATACCTACTTTTGATAGGTTTTAACATGAGATTTATAAATACTCATCAAGACACATGATTTGAGGAGTCTAACAACATCCATCTAACATCATTCATACACACACCAAAGTTAGGATTTTTATCAGATTTTCTAAGAAGCGAGCAGGAGCACACAAGGGATCAAGGATCGAGGGCTAAGCGTGGAGATCAAGAGATTGCGTGACACATATTCTTTTCTCTATTCTTTTCCTTTTATTCTTGTGTATTTCAAAGATGTTATTTAATGTGTTAATGTTTCCTTGCTACGCTATAAGCTAAACTTTCAATTAAGATTATAATGAAACCCAATGATTAGTTTAAATTGATTTGCTCTATTGTTGGTTGTTATTGATTATATTTGAGTCGTTTATCATATTTTGTGCTTATTGATAATGTATAGCTAGCAATTATTGTGGTAACCTATATGAAATTGGAAATTGGAAATTGGAATATAGGATTATCATATTTAGTTTATTCTTCTTAGGATTGAATAACTAATTTGTGTATAGGATAGGAATATACCTATACGCCGTGTGTAACCATTATGAGAATCTAAACCTAAAGACTCCCTATACGAAAGTTCACTAATTTAAGGAGTAATTAATGAGATGAACATATAGTATACGAGTATATCTATATGTCATGTGGCGTGTCTTGTTAATTGTTCTTCAAATTAGATAACTTGCTAGCATATAGGATATGGATATACCTATATGCTGCGTATGGGTGATTTTTATTTAACTATCGGAAGAGGTTTTATAAATAAATAAGAATTCTCGGTCAACGATTTAATATGATTAATTAATTGAAAAGAGGGTAAAGAAATTTAGATGATGCATTGAAGGAAATTGTAATCTTAGCTTTTTAATCTGATTTTAACCCTATTTAGTAATTTATTGTTTTAGTTTAATTAATTTTATAATCTTTAATCAATTGTTTGAATAAGATTAAATTGATACAAGGTTAGTACTTAGATAATATTATTAGTATATTCCTCGTGGGACACTCTACTTATCACTTTATTATTTATTAACCATGTATACTTGCGTGTAAATTGTCAATACCAATTTTGGACAACAATATTAATAGCATATTAGAATCATGTAGTTCTAAGCATTTATTTTCATTGCGGAAACATTTACTTATAACCTTGAAAAATTATTTCATATTGCAACTGTAAAGGTCACCCCTTCAAAGTAATTACACAATGTAATGTTAGTTAACTCAACTTTTAGGATTATCTTTAAAACAGTAATAATGAAAGGAATAATGAACAACCAGTTATATAACATCTAAAAATGCCACACCTGCATTATTTTGCGAGTCAAAGTGACACTCATGCCATGTCGGATCAACAGGTCTGACCAAACACCAGCAAAGTATCCTACTAATGCCATCATACTCCATGGAACAGCGCTAAACCATGCTGCTTGTCTGAGGTCAACATGATATATCTGCAACAAGCATCCACTCCTCATTTGCCCAAATATGTACAGAGACAAAAGATATATGCTAAGAAAGTATGAAAGCCTGCAGTTAAGTGCAAGTAAAAGTGGTATACCGTTTTAAAATAAATGGGCATCCACGAAAGAATCACAAAAAATCCCTGCATGCAACAGAAAAGATGAGAAGATAGATCCAATTTTGAGTTTTTAATGAAGGTTAACATATTCACATTTACATACATAAGGACATGCACATATGCAAATTGATACGTATATACTAAAATACCATAATAAGTTTTTTATGTATGTTTAAAAGGGGGACATTTAGTTCAAAGAATTAATAGTACGATTATAAAGTATAATAGAGGGAGAAATGTATAATTGTATATACCCAACTATGCATGGCATTTGCAACAATTATAGACCATGTGGGTAGCTTGGAAAGCAAACGCCTAAAAGGAGGGATCACTTTGGGTTTCTTCAACTCATTTTCGACTGTAAAGGATTTTGGTATCTTGCTCTTTATATACTCCAACTCATATTTTGATATTTGACTACTTCGATCAGGAGTACTTGAAGTTGCAGAAAGCCATACCAAAACCCATAGAAATCCACATAATCCAAATATTATAAATGGTCCAAATACACCACCGTGTGACATGAGGATTGGGGAGAGCATAAGCCCAATAGCACTTCCAAGCTGAAATCCGGCCATTGCAAGGCCAACAGCCTGGGATCGTTCTGTTTGAGGAAACCATCTATAACAAAAACTTAAGATATTTTAGATTTCTAGCTTCAGAAATTATAACCATATGAATAAACTACTGAAACTAAGATCATAGAACTCACCATCACCATATATGGAACTTGCGAAATTTCATACCTTGCTATCATGTTGTTCATGCAAGGAAGAGCCACGCCTTCTGCAATGCCGAGCAGAATACGCACAGCAAGCAGTGCCCACAAAGAAGTTTCTGCAGCCCAAGGAGTAAGAAAGGTGGCCAGTGACCACAAAGCCACACCCCATGCCATAACTACCTTACCACCGTAATAGTCCACCAAAGTCCCCCCAGCTATTGGTGATATCAGGTATCCCCAGAGAAAAGATGACTGCCATTAGTGGCTATTAAACTATCAGAGGCAACAAAATACAAGTAGAATAGCTTAATTTAAGAATTTTTGGTAATTTTTTCAACACAAAAAATTCCCTCAGCTAATAGCGAAATGCAAATCAGCAGAACACCGTAAGATTTTCATCGATTTGGCAATAATATCATACTGGTAGTTCAAAGGTTCAAATTTCATTTCTATAAAATTTAATATAAACACAACGCGAGAAGCATATATTTATAAGCTTCCATGTTTCAAGAATTACTAGCTAATTAAGATATCTAGTTCCTAAAAACAACTTCTTAAAGCTCATTATACCTAATCAAAATTTCATTGCTACGTATCATTGAAATAGGGATGCTGAAGTAATTAATTCACTTCCATTTAATGTCATAACTGTCGTTATTCCTCCTTTATAAAATGATTAATGCTACATATCATACACCAATTTAGTTACAAAAATATAAGATTAACTATTCAATAACTGAACGGGCAGCCTGGCTAGGTGCCTAGGCGACTGTCCGTCTGGTTAAAATAGTCTATTCAACTAAGGAAGTTTAGGGCACAAGCACTATACAATCAAGAAAATAACCTAAAATACTACCCAGTACCTAGATCTTTGTAATTCAATAGTTCTGTAACAGTGTTTTTTATGGGAAAAAATTTAATCTTTCTTTATGCAATCCAGCGTTTAGATGTGCTTAATTAAATAAATTTACTTTAAATTCGAATAACCTTTGACAAAAATAATTGATTTTCCATATTTTATTTGAGATTGATTTAAATAGAAATTTATTTGTATTGCTAGGCGTTTTGACTAATAGCGCACACCAATTGATCCAAAATTTGATACCAAAAATGCCTAAAACATAGTGTTACCTGAACAACGCCAGCAAACGATTGACGCCAACCATAAGACATCGAGAGAGGAACTATAGCCACCGACATCACGACGCGGTCTGCATTACATAGCGCCAAAGCCATCGCCAGCATTGCCACCACCTTTACCCTCTCCGAAGTGATGAACTCAACAAAACTCGGCTCCCGCACTTCGCCGCCTTCCGCCCCAAACGAACCGGTCGTAATAGACTGAGCATCGTTCGACAAAGCCCTAACTCGAAGTAATCGAGGAGAGAGAATATTCAGTCGAAATTCAGTCCTTGAAGAATTAGCAGATGAGGGAGGACAGTTTTTTAAGCATTTATTTGGATTTTGTATGAAATTCGAAGGTAATCTGTAGCTCGAAGATGGATGAGCTTTGGAAATTCTTGGGTTTTGAAAGCTTGAGAATGAATAATTACTGATCGGACGTTTAACGGGAGCCGGAGAATTCATCTCGTGAGAGAGAGATGGAGTACTGCTGACTACTAGCGCCGGCGGTCGTTTGTATATGTAGTGGATGAAACAAAATGGGCTTAGTTTTTAGTTATATTATCCGAAATGCCCTTCTGTAAAGGATAAGTTCTGTTCAATAACGTTTGTGGGAATTTTGTAGATTTCGTGTCGTGGGGGCAATTTATTTTGTTACGACGTCGTATAGCTTCTGACATGACTTGGAATGAGATGGTGGGATTTGGATAAAGCTTGACTTTTAAAATTTAATTTAGAAAGAGAGAGAAAGATGAAATGAAAACAAAATTATAAAAACTTACCTCTAATAAAACACCTTATATAAAATGTTATGCTAAAATTTTATATTGTGAAAGATTTTTAACTTTTAAATAAATTCATTTCTATTTCTCTTCGAATTGTTAGTGTTCCAAACATAGTCTAAAGAAAATTTATTTAAACGTAATAAAATACAATTAAGTAGTGGAATGTTATTTTATTTATTACTATTTCCGTTTCAAAATTAGAGATACAATTTGACTTTTTAGATAAAATGACATTAAATTTTAAAATTAGTATGACTCATAAAAATTTAGAATGAAATTAATTTTATAATTAATAGTTTTTGTTATACTACTATACAATTATAATAATTCTATCAACCAAAATTAGATAAATTCACAACAATTTGAAGTTTAATTTGTTATCATTTGACCTTAAAAATCAAATTATATCTTTAATTTCAGAACAAAATGAGTTTTTTTTTCTCAAAAGGAGTCTCTTTTATAGATTCTGTTTGGTAAATATTCCTTAAATAATTTAGTTTAATTTTATTAATAAAAATTGTATGTATAAGTTGAAAAAAGTATTAAATAGAATAAAAAGATTAAATTCCAGTTCTGTCAAAGAAAATTGCAGCTATCGGTAGACTTTAGCTTCAATACCACAACTAACCCATGTCATGTAAGAGAATTGGGTTCAAAATCCTCCCCTAAACACAAAAAAACTAGTAACAAGTAATTCCTCCGTTTCAAATAATAAGATTATTATTGGTTTTCTAACGTTCTATTTCTGAGTTTTAAAATAGACGAAAAATTTAAGTTTTCTTTCCAATCCTTATGTTTCTGAGTTTTTTAATAAACGAAAAACAAAATAAATGGATAGAAAACTTGGTCATTTTTCCTGCCAAAGTTTTCCGTCCAAAATTGGTCTGATTTGGACAGGAAAAAATTGGAATAAGTAATATTTTTATAATTCTCATATTATCCTCAACTTTTAATATAATAAATTTTAAATTACAACTCATGTCTTCAATTTACTTTTATCTACTATCCCTAATCTGATAAAGAGAAAAGTATATGCGCGAATAACTTGCCGCGAACAAGTTCTCTTCTTCGGTTCAAGCCCAAGTTCCCTACAACAGTTTAACTAAACAAATTCATCTCCAGATTTTTCTTGTCGGCGCTCTGGCATCCCAATCTCCCCCTCTTCGATAACTTTTCGGCCATATATGTCTCATATTTTGGTAAAACTCATGCCTAAATATAGTCCCCAATTTGCTCTTAGCAATCTCTCTTCAACTCACACATATATTTGTCTATATATGTATATTGTGTTATCTTGTTGAATAAATATCTAACAATTTTATGGGTTATTCATATTTCCAAGAGCCTCTAGTTGCGCAGTGATTTTGTTCGTTTGATCACACTCTATAGGATCTGCAAGTGCTTTTGTAACCAAGATGGTGGTTTTAAACTACATGAAATTTTCAAATATTTTGCACGAACATGTATTTGTTAGGATTACTCAATATTCTACTAATTGCTCACTTTATAAGTTGATAAGCTTTCCGGGTACCATATTCGTTTATTATCAGAGTTGCAACTGAATCATATAGTTCTAATTTCGCCAATGACTATTTCCCAAAATTAGTCTGTAAAACTGTCACGCCCCCAAAATAGGTATACATCACCCATCTTGAGTCGCCAAATACACGGTACAAAATTCAAATACAATTTAATAATACAACTGTCATGTAACATACGACAAAACATAAACTGAGAGTTTTAATACGAATATTGTCTTCTAGACAGTATTCAACTCAAATGGAGTCCTCAATACATTTATTATCACACTATTTCATAGAATAGTGAGGACTACTAATGCTATCATCGGACCGTCACTCAGGTTCCCCGACTAGTCCCAACTACATTTCATTTTTTCGAAGAGAACAATGAAAGCAAAAAAGGTGAGCTCAACTAGCCTAGTAAGAAATATTATGACTAAGATAATGCGAGAATAATTTATCATTAGTCTTCAGCGATGTTAAAGCGATAAAATATAACAAACATCAAGTTTAAGCTGCAGTGAACAACCAATTCATTAGAAGAGTCAAGTAGAGCATAAAATCTACTATCTTGTATGATTAAAAGGTTTTTCATCACTTTTATCATTTGAGACTCGACAATAAATAATCCACATCATCGAATCACCCATACACTACTGACCGAGGATATTCTTTAGTATCACGACCACAAATTATCCATGCACTACTGCCAAGGATATTCATGTATTCATCAATGGTCATGATCATACGAACAATCGTCCATCAATGCACTACGGGCCAATGAGGACTTTTACCACATCATTTGTAACATTACGGTCATAATTATAGAATAATCCACGGTCATAATCATACCAAGTCCATATATGCACTCTGAGGCCACGATGATGACTTTCAACATAATATAAACATGAGGATGATGACAATGATATAAGAATTCAATAAAATAAGTTCAAGGATAAATTTTTAAAGATTTATAATTCAATTTATCCCGAATTCAATAATGTCCAAATTGTTAACATGATACTGCTTTGTGGAGTAAAATTCAAGAATGATAATGTATCAAAAATGATTTGGACCGAAAAGAAATCAATTTTTGTTATGAATAGTACTCCGGGTGAATAATACCCGAGTGAATAGTACCCCGGGAATAGTACTCCGTGAATAGTACTTTGTGAATAGTACCCGTGAATAGTACTTCTATGAATAGTATCGTATAAATGAATTGTACTCATGGACAGTACTCCGGCATGAAATTTTTAAAATTTAACAAGAATGTGCAGAAAATATCCTTGTGAAGCGATACTAGATGAAGCGCAAATTTCAAGGATATTCTACTAATTTTACGGAATATAGAAGCAATACTTTAGCAAGAATGATGGTATAATCGAGAATACGAGACGAAATAATATTACTCACATATTACAGAGTATGGAAGAAAATATTATTCCTATGAATACTGAACAAAATAATATCCCTTACAACTGTTGAACGAAAATAATATTCCAACGAATATTTAACGAAGATAATATTCCTACGAATATTGAACGAAGATAATATTCACACGAATACAAAAAATAATATCTCTTCAAAATATGAAATAAATGATACCCCTTACCTCAGAATAAGACTGGATACTGGAAAGGTGAAATAGCAGATTTCTCTTCTTCTTTCTCTTTATAGCTTCTCTCTCTATAATTGCTCTTGTGAGTCTTAGTGAATTGGTGAGAATGAAGGAAGAATGAGCTTCAATTTATAGGAAAACATAGTTTCAATAATTGCACGTTTTGGGGCTCGAAATATTACAGTATAATACCTTCATCTTTTTCTTCATTTTTAATTTAGTCTTGCAAGTATTATCAAACTTGCACCACCTTCCCTAATAGTATATCATGTGAATCAATAGTATAATCATGTGACTCAATAGTACAATCATGTGAAAAAAATAATTACAGTATAGTACTTTCATCTATACCTCCATTTTTAATTTAGTCATGCAAGTATTATCAATCTTGCACCATCTCCCCTAATAATACATGCATGTGAATCAATAGTACACACATTTGAACAAATAGTTATAAGCATGTGAATTAATAGCAATTAATTGCTCATTTATCCGATTAATTACCCGATTGGTCAATATAACCTCCAGACATCCATTATTATCGAAATAGATGTCGATTTCTACTAACACTAATAATCCCAACACAATGGAGCTATCAATTTCATTTTTAATCAACACGAACTTATTCATCATTAATATTATAACTCACAATATTTAACAACCAGGTCGTTCTCAGGAAAGAGGGGGCTTTCCGATAAGGATTTTTCCTTATTGGCGCGCAATTAGGTGACCAAACCTCTCCTTGACAGAACTTCTAGACATTGTCAATATTGCAAATAATAATATGAATAACTTTGTCGTCTCAATTATTGATTTAATAAAATATTATGCAGATGATATTGTGACAATAATTGAATCAATAATATGAGAGATATTATGCAACAATTACTGTAGTAATAATTGAGTATAACTAAGTGTCTTCTTACGTAAGCATCAATAATCAATACTGTGTGCTACTATGCAACCACCCGTATTACTGTACTTTTACTACCGGATAGTTCAACAGTTTAACGGTAAAACTTTTGCCGTTACTTTATAAAGAGATAATTTTGTCGTTTTCTAAATACGACAGTACTTCCGTTGTGGGGTCCACCAATGATTGTGCCGTTGTACGAATATTCCCTGTTAAAACGAATATTCCCCGACACAACGAATATTTTATATCAATTTTGTGACGCCCCCAAAATAGGTATACAACACCCATTCTGAGTTGCCAAATACATGGTACAGAAAGCAAACTACAACTTCAATAATACAATTGTCGTGCAAAATACGACAACACATATCTGTGAGTTTAAATACAAATATTATCTTACAGACAATATCCACACTCAAATAAGTCCTCGTTACACTTATTCAAACACTATTTTACGAAATAGTGAGGAATTTGCTAAAACATCTTTCTAGAACCATCATTCGCACTCCGTTACCCACTAGTTCTCGCTATGTTCTCACCTCACGAGAAAAATGGAACAAAAGGAAAATGGTGAGCTCAACTAGCCTAGTAAAGAATATTATGACTAAGATAATATACAACAAATTATCGTTAGTCTTCAACAGGAGAAAAAAATCGATAAAATATAATAGCCAACAAGTTTTAGATCAACAAGCATGCGGTGAAATGAAATAAAGAATCCATTAGAAGAGTCGACTAGAGAATGAGTTCTACTATCTTCTAAGATTTAAAAGTCCATCATCAATATTTTATCCCCGTAATAACAATCAATATACATCTTTAATCAAATATTCATCTTTTGCACTACAGCCAAAGATATTCATTTATATCACCCAGGTTGGTCATGTTCATCTCAACACTGTTCATCTTTACTACGGCCAAAGATATTCATCGATTAATCATTTATTTTTGCACTACTGGTAGAAGATATTTAGTAATATCATTATTTAGGACCCGAGGATGATGAAAAATATTTTAAAGAAAAGCGAATCCGATTGAAACGGAAGGATAAATAGTAGGATTAAGTATAGCAGTTTATCCAAGATCAATAATACTTCATAAATACCAATTTTGAAGCAGAATTCAAAAATAAAGATCAAAACATGGATACAATCAAAGATAGTAACCATAATAGACATCTAGGATAAAAGAAGAAAATTTCATTTTTCGGTGAATAGTCTTGAAGTATTCGTGAATAATAGTGCAGTATATCGTGGAGTCCGAGTATCGTGAATAGTAACCCACACACAAAAGTTTTAAATTTGATAAAAATTCAGATCAATACTTCGGCATAATGATATTGAAGAAATAATATCATATATGAAGAAAATAACATCCCTTACCTCAAAATATCAGTACTTCTGATCGGAATATCGGTATAAAGCTGAAGGAAACTTGCACTGATGAATAGAAACTCACAAAGTATCTAAATACTCACAAAATACACTCAATAATCTAGAGAGAGAAAGAGAGAAAACTTGTTTCTGGTGTGATTTTCAATTCTAACTTAGCCCTCTATTTATAGGAAAATGTTAGCAGACTTGACCTGCAACCTGATGGCTTTACCTGCTATTATTCCCACCCACCACATTTGAAATAAATTCAGCACATTTCTTCACCAACCACAAGTGGGGCCCACTCAATTCTAGAATTTTCCACCAAAATCATTTATAAACCTAATTTCTGAATCAGTCACCTCTTAAAATTCATAACAAATCATACGTTCATTTTAACGATTCAAAATTTGTGGACATGTACTCAACTTATATATGTATAACATATCCAAAAATTACAACGATCCAACGGTCGGATTAAAAATTATAACTCACACAATATATCTAAAAACCTTTGGTTTAATTTTTAATACCTTCATTCAAACAAAAATCTTGATAAAACACCTCAACATTAACTCCTTCATTTTTAACCACAATAAATATATCCAACATTTATATCCACATAAAATAAATATTTCCTTATCATATGAATCAATAATTAATTATTCACAAATAATATTACAGAATCACATTTATGCCGATCGGTAGTTTCTCAGGAAGAGGGGCTTTCCAATAAGAATTTCTCCTTATTGGCTCGTAATTAGGTGACCAAACCTCTCCTTGACAGAACTTTTTAGACATTGCTAATAATACTATCTAATAATATTATTCAGATAATATGAATTATTGATCTGATAATGGGAAATCTTGTCAATGACAATTATTGAAACAACAATAATATAAAATATCAATATGACAATTATTGAATCAATAAAATAAAATATTGAAAAATAACTACTATAACAATTATTGAGTAATGCCTTCTTACGTAAGGATCAATAATTCATCAATCACAGGCATCCATCCATAGCAGATAATCAGCGTATTTTAACCACCGGGTATTCCAACAAAGTGTTTATTGATAAATAACTACGCCCGTTATTTATAAAAACTCAAACTTGTCATTTTCTTCATCCAACGGTTATTACTCAAGTTATGGGCCCACAAATGATCGCGGCACGTTGCATCTGAATATTCCCAACAACAAGAATATTTCACGACCAAACGAATATTCCCCGACAACAATGATTATTTTATAACCACTTGCATATTTTGCAAAATTTGCACATTTCACCCATAACCAGAGAATTATATCAAATTAATACCTTATTATTCACAAATATAATCAGAGGAAATTCGATTTTATTTATAATAAGTTGGGGTCTTACAAATTTGCTTTCTTTGCAAAATTTTTAAATATCACCCTTAACTTTAACCCTTTTTTATCAATTTAACCATTTACTAAATAGAATAATAATTATAGGAAAGTTGAATACTTTCATTTCATAAAATTTGAAGTCTTACAAAAACACTTGACAATTAGTCTATTTATGGTTTTGTGAACAAAAATATGAATTTACTATTATTGTTTTATATCCATTTGTTGTTGTGTATTTAACTTTGAAACTCATTCAGTTATATTGATTGAATAGACGGACAATCAAGAGAGTAAATTTTGAGATTTTATGATTCGACGACATTTTCTAGTAAGAGTGATCCTTGTCCCTCATAGTTCAATATATCAAATGTCATATGACTAGACCTTGTGAGAATAAGCCTAGTAAAGAAATAATTGAAAAGAAAAAAAAAGAGTAAGAGACGAATTCCTTCATCAGATAAGGTACAATGAGAAAAGTCATGATGTTATTCGCATGGGACCACAAACCTTCAAAAAATTGTGTAAGATATTGTATGACGAGAGTGGTCTTCGACCCACTCAACGAGTATCTCTAGAGGAGCAAGTTGCAAAATTTCTTCACATATTATCGCATAATGTGAGAAAATCGTACAATTACATTCTTCTTTCGTAACTCAATGAGAACAACAAGTCGTTATTTTCATAGAGTCTTAAAAGCAATAATATCATTGGAAGAATTTTTTTTAATACAACCAAATGGAGCACACGTACCTTCAGAAGTACTCAACAATAGTAGATTTTATCCATATTAAATCTTACAACTTAACATACTTTAACTCAAATTCACATTTTTATATATTTAACAAGGTATGTGCATGTTTTTGAATTCCAAGATTGTGTAGGAGAAATAGATGGAACTCATGTTCGTGTAAAAGTTCCTCACACTAATGTACTAAGATATCGTGGTAGGAAGGGTTACCCTACGCAAAATGTCTTAGCCGCATGTACATTTAACTTGAAATTTACTTATATTTTGACTAGTTGGGAAGGGACGACATCAGACTCCAGAATAATTAAAAATGCCCTTGTTAAAAATCCCTAATGGTAATACACTATCAACCTTTTTAGGATTTAATTAAAAAATTCTTTGTTTTACATGTAACTAATATGTTAGTTCCCAATAGGCACACAATAGATCTAAAGGGGGGGGGGGGGGGAAGGGGGTTGAATATATCCTTTTAATTTCAAATACTTTTCTCTTTTATTTTGTATTTGTGACAACCCGAATTTTTATAAGTTATTAAAATAGAAATTTAATAATTAAAAAATTCTTATTATGAGATGTTTTGAGTTTGAATATGTATATATACGTGCTATATATTTTGAAATATGTGATTTGGTGTGAAGAGAAATATGTATTCATATATTGGGAAAGTGGGGTTTAATAGTTAAGTTAACTATTGAAGAAATTAAATGAATTTTGTAATTAATTTTAAATATTTATTGAATTAAATAAATATTTTAATTAATTTATTTATTGAGATATATAAATAATTTATGAAATTGTGGTATAATAATTTAGTTAAGTGTGTATGATAATTAAGTTAAAGCAAAGGTAAATTTTATTCTTTGAAGATTTAATTTAATGAATTAATTAAATGAGTTGTTTAATATTAAAGAAAATAAGTAATTAAATAAAGTGATGTTTAAGTCTAATTTATTAATTAAATTAGATATATAATTATTTATTGATCATCAGAATAATTATAATAAAAATTATAATTATTATTGTAAGTTATGTAAATTGGTTATAAGTGTGACAAAAGTAACTATATAATATAAATATTATAAAAATAAACTAGTATGAGAATTATGTGTTTAGCCAAAGCCTTTGGTTTTTTTTAACTGACGTCTTTTGGTTTTGATAACTAAAGAGTACATGAGTATAGAGAAAGTTTAGTAAGAAGAGAGAAAAACACAGAGAGTGAGAGCTTGAGAGAATTCTCTGAGATTGTCTAGAAGAGGGAGAAGGATTGCTAAAGCTTGTGACCATCTTGCAAAGAATCAAGCATTGAAGGATAAATGCAAGGCAGTAAGCTGTAGTTGGTAAGCAACGAACCAGACAAGTCTTTCGGTTCCTATTTTCTACGTGAATTTGATGAACTGTTTTAAATTGCATGATATGTTATACATGTTGTAATCATGAAATGTTAAAGTCAATTTATGACTACATTGTTTTGGTTAAATAATGATGATTGAGTAAAGAACTCAATCTTTATATTTGCTATGTGAATTAAAGCATGTATGTCATGTTACTTTAATTATTAGGATATGTATGTTGGGCATATTATTATGTGATATGTGATGCATGAAAACTGTTAGAACTTGCAGAGCTGTCGAGCTCACTCTTGCAAATAATAATTTTTGCAGGTCAAGATTTCAAGGTAAGAATAGGTGCTAAGTGAATTATAGAGATCCATATTCATGAAGATTACTTATGTCTTATGAGAAATGTATTTAATATTTTGAATGTAACATGTTGTTGATTTATAAGTTGAGCTATCCGGGTATATGGATATCTATTTATGATGTAAGACTTTGTATAGTCATTTTTTTGTAACGATTTATGATATAAATTTGAATAGAAGAGATGTAATGTAAAGGTTACGATTTAGGGCAATAAAGAAGGAAATGTATAAATATTTTAAATATTCTGCATTTTTAGTGATTTTAATATTGAATAATGATGTAAAGATAGATTAAAGTTGTATTGTTAACGATCGAGAAGGAGAATATTATTCGTATTGAGCAAGTTAAGAGCAAGTTATGAGTAAGATAGAGTTAGGTGAGATTTCAATTGAGGACTCATGTGATGGCTGAGTTGTACAAACCTTCGTATGTCAGAGATTTTGTAAATGTACTTAGTTTATCACATTGATAATCATTGGAATATCGGTGTCGCGCTATCAAGGTATATGTGGTGAAAATGTTTTTCTTTTTTCATGTGTATATTTGATAGTTAGAACTATTAAGATTAGTCAGATATTATTAGGATTAAGTGCGGTTCTTAAAACTAATGCATATGGTAAGTTCGTGACTCACAATAATATGGTATGTTTTGAACCCCTCAGCAAATGGACGCCTATGGTCTGACTAGGGTAAGTTCTTAAACTCATTATTGTGGCAAGTTCCTGAACTTCCAATGTGCGGTAAGTTTGATGAACTATACTGGGGATATAGGAGGATTGTAAGTTGAAATACAAGAATATTTAGTATAAAGATTGAAATTAATGGAGAAAATTAGATATTTCAAATCTTCTAGCTTTGCTAGATTTTCAAAATTTATTGACTTCGTGCCGATGGTTGTACTTTTAATTTTTGAAAAAAATGTTGGATCACACTAGTGAACCAAATAATTTTTAAAAACAGTGTTATTATTCGCGTATCTATGCTGTTTGTTTCGGCTAGGAAAAAAATTTATTTTTAAATTTTCAAAGTACATTAACTATACGTATCAGGTGATATGATAAACGATAGAGTCATCAATGCAATGGAACCTAGTGTTGGATGTGATCATATGATCGTCAGCCCACTATGGTGAGATGTAGTATGACAACGTCATAATCATGACGCCATAAAAAGATTTTTTGAGATTTCTTTAAGATATGAGAATATATATATATATATATATATATATGTATATTTCGATTGATGTCCGAATTTTTGTAGAAGTCTATGCTATTTGATTCAGCTAGACGAATATTGAAAGATGTTCATGAAATTCAAGCATTCTTTGTCAAACTATGCCAAACCAAATTGTTTTGGTGCGGATTCAGATTTTCAAAAGCTAAGATGAACAACCCTTTTATAGGGGATTACGCGGAGGCGTTTGTGCACAATACATGGTACGAAGGGCTTAACACCCTAAGTACGGGAGTCCCTATAGTCTAATGACAGTTAAGGTTTAAGTTGAAAGAATACTTATAATCGTGGACGTAGTTCAAGGTCTTGTGACCCTCAGCATGATTTAAAATCTTTTAAATTCCTGAGTTATTCATATTGTTTCCCAATTATTGAGCAATTGTGGAAGATTTTTGCTATTCTAAAAGGCGAATGTGGTAAGGATGATATTCCTTAGAAAAGAAGTAAAAGTAAATGAGAATGCGACCTTTGAATGATGAATATATTGAATAAGTGAGAAAATAAATTTTGAAAGGAGAAGGAGATGAGTTATCAAAGAATAATGTAAAACTTTTAATATAAAAGTTTAATAATTGTAGAAAGATCTTTGTGGAAAGAAAGTGGTTATAGAACCCAATGAATGAATAAAGTATTAACGTAAAATCTATTTTGATAGATTGAATAAATGAAGAGTAATAAATAAAATTTTGAGGACAAAATTTTTAGAAGAATGGGTGAATGTAATATCCCGAGTATTTATGATAACGATCCTTAGAAAAAGGAAATGAATGGGTTAAAGAATATATAATACTCAAATATAATTGAGTCTAAGTAAAGGTTATGAAATAAAACTTATAAGAGTTTATTATGAAGAATGGTGGTAATGGTAATAAATAAAACCTATATTAAGGTGATGTGTTGAAGATATTCAACGATAAATTTTGAAAAGAGATTTGGTAAAAACTGAGTAAGGGAGGTTTCGTTGATTCCGAGGACGGAATCCTTATAACGGGGGAATGATGTGACAACCCGAATTTTTATAAGTTATTAAAAAAGGAATTTAATAATTAAAAATTTCTTATTATGAGATGTTTTGAGTTTGAATATGTATATATGCGTGCTATATATTTTGAAATATGTGATCTGGTGTGAAGAGAAATATATATTCATATATTGGGAAAGTGAGGTTTAATAGTTAAATTAACTATTGAAGAAATTAAATGAATTTTGTAATTAATTTTAAATATTTATTGAATTAAATAAATATTTTAATTAATTTATTTATTGAGATAAATAAATAATTTATGAAATTGTGGTATAATAATTTAGTTACGTGTGTATGATAATTAAGTTAAAGCAAAGGTAAATTTTATTCTTTGAAGATTTAATTTAATGAATTAATTAAATTAGTTGTTTAATATTAAAGAAAATAAGTAAAGTGATGTTTAAGTATAATTTATTAATTAAATTAGATATATAATTATTTGTTGATCATCAGAATAATTATAATTATTATAATTATTATTGTAAGTTATGTAAATTGGTTATAAGTGTGACAAAAGTAACTATATAATATAAATATTATAAAAATAAACTAGTATTGGAATTATGTGTTTAGCCAAACAAGGCCTTGTGGCCTTTGGTTTTTTTAACTGACGTCTTTTGCTTTTGATAACTAAAGAGTACATGAGTATAGAGAAAGTTTAGTAATAAGAGAGAAAAACACAAAGAGTGAGAGCTTGAGAGAATTCTCTGAGATTGTCTAGAAGAGGGAGAAGGATTGCTAAAGCTTGTGACCATCTTGCAAAGAATCAAGCATTGAAGGATAAACGCAAGGCAGTAAGCTGTAGTTGGTAAGCAACGAACCAGACAAGTCTTTCGGTTCCTATTTTCTACATGAATTTGATGAACTATTTTAAATTGCATGATATGTTATACATGTTGTAATCATGAAATGTTAAAGTCAATTTATGGCTACATTGTTTTGGTTAAATAATGATGATTGAGTAAGGAACTCAATCTTTATATTTGCTATGTGAATTAAAGCATGTATGCCATGTTACTTTAATTATTAGGATATGTATGTTGGGCATATTATTATGTGATATGTGATGCATGAAAAGCTGTTAGAACTTGCAGAGTTATCGAGCTCACTCTTGCTTGCAAATAATTTTTTGTGGTCAAGATTTCAAGGTAAGAATAGGTGCTAAGTGAATTATAGAGATCCATATTCATGAAGATTACTTATATTTTATGAGAAATGTATTTAATATTTTGAATGCAACATGTTGTTAATTTATAAGTTGAGCTATCCGGGTATATGGATATCTATTTATGATGTAAGACTTTGTATAGTCATTTTTTTTGTAACGATTCATGATATAAATTTGAATAGAAGAGATGTAATGTAAAGGTTGCGATTTAGGGCAATAAAGAAGGAAATGTATAAAAGTTTTAAATATTCTGCATTTTTAGTGATTTTAATATTGAATAATGATGTAAAGATAGATTAAAGTTGTATTGTTAACGATCAAGAAGGAGAATATTATTGTATAAATTTTGGGGTTATAGTATTGCTAATGATTTAGCATATGACAAACATAAAAATCTTTTCAAGCACAGCGGAATAAGTAAAAGATCCCCTTCATTGATATATTCATAATCATACATACATTGTTCTTAGAGTTAGTTAAGTTGTAAGCAAATAATGCATGCAAAGAAGTTATAGCAGTTAGGTACATAATATAAATGACATAAAGTAAATGACACAAGGGGTTTTAAGTGGTTTAGAGACTCAAGCTCCTAATCCACTCTTCTACTTTCAACTAGCAGGATTTCCACTAAGGAAGAGCAGCACCCTAAATCACTAAGATTCCTTCAAGGCCAACAGCCTTAGAACTTTAGTTCACTAAGAACTCTTCAAGGCCAATAGCCTTGGAACTCCTCTAGTTCCCTAGGAACTCTTCAAGCCCAGCAGGCTTGGAACTTCATTTAGTCCCTCTGGACAAGGACCCCTCAGGCCCTGGCTTCTTGTTGGTGTTGATGTTGTTATTGGTGTTGAGCTGCTAAGATGTCTTTAAACTTGAACATCTTTTGTAGTTAGTAGTTTGGTGTGGTCCTCTTTGCATTCTGCTTCGAGTCTGGACCACTTCTTCTCTGGTGCAGCCGATCTTCATTATGTTTTGTTCATCTTCATCCGATATCAGCTGTGCACCATCACCATTTGGGTTTGTTAAGTGTTTGATCTTTTGGTAGACTTCGTCTGGCACTTAGAATTCGCTGAACCATTCTTTAGTGGTTTCCAGACATAGTTATGCATCTGTTCTGATTCAGCTTTTGGTTCATGGTGATTCGTATAGTGGCTCTCTAGATATTCTTTGTACTCTGCCACTTTTTTGAATGTTATCTTCTTGTCCTTCTCGGCTCTTAGCTTACCTGCCATCTTTAGTGGCATTCTCATCTTTGTTGAGTGAATCTTTAATCTTTTCGAGTCCTTCTTCAAGGCTGCTTCACTTCCACCTTTGTAATCTCACTGTCACTGAGACTTGTTCTGTTTAGTTCTTGTGGACCTCGTAGAGTCAACACTATAGCATTCCAACAACTCAACGATCCTTCAACTCAGCAACTCTTAATCTTTGAAGCTCTGGCTGATATATACTCATTCCCAATCTTCCTGTTGGAATATAGCCATTGAAAGTAGTTTGAATTGCCTCGCAGATCTCGAGTTATTTGGTGCAGACTGCTTGATGTCACGTGACAACTCTTTTATGACTTTACCGACACAGCAGTCTGCTACCTTACCTACCGCCTTAGAGTTGTCACCTTTCCATGTCAGGCATGTAGTCTTCTTTCTTTCTTCTTTCTGACTTCTCTATTAGAACATCAGAGATTGTCCTTTTGCATCGATGCTCTTAACTAGCAATGTTCAAATATTAGTCTTCAGATTGAACCGTTGCCAATGCTTTAATCTTTAGATGACCGAACTCTACGATTCTGATGCATATGTTCTTGGACATGATCGTAGTGTGTTTTGTTGAATGTTGCTCATTGACTGATTGAGACAACACTACGATCCTGAAGAGTGTTCATTGAATCTTCAATGTGGACCACCTCTTCCTTCATTTGTGAAGTGCTTCAATACTTCTGTTTGCCTCGACTAATCTTAGGAACTGATAGCTTGACTCCTTGTTCTGGTCTCTTCTGAATAGCAAGACACCTCAAATTTGTGGCATGCCGAGCTCGCTTTCTCCTTGTGATCTCCCGTTCACTTATCATCAATGGACTGACCCAATGCTTAATCACTTTAGCCTTGTTTTTCATAAGCTGACCAGTATCTATGTGTACACTTCATCAATTCCTGCTTTGTTTGACAAACACTACGATCATTGTTTCTTCCAAGATCTTTTTCTTCTGTTCTCTTGACAACTACTGCACTTGCTGACTATCCTTAGTCAGTTACTTTGACTGAAGTCTTCTTCTGATCAACTTGTGGAAGACTTCATCTAAAATGGCTTTACAACTCAATTTGGATGTTGATTGGGTTGGTGCTTAAATCTTCTGCTAGTTTTCATGCCATTCGTTGAGTGATCTCTGGTTTCCTTCAGGTGGGATGTATCTTTGCAGCTTAGACCAGAGGTTTTAGACTTTTGATATTCTGGGAGTGCTCATCTATTGAGATTCCTGTTTACTCCACGATTTTGCCTTGGCGTTGTGAGCACCTCTGTTGAAGCCTTAGTTCTGCACTCTACGATTTAGCTTTGATTGTGCAGACACTACGACTCCGAGATCAGATGTTACCACTTTATGATTTCTGTCCTTACGCTTGTTGTCTTCATCTAAACTGGCTCGACTACGATCTTTGCCTCTTATTTGATCAGTAAACTCTACGACTCCGAGTGTGGTCTACAATTCTTGTCTTGGCTTTGGCAGATACTCGGTCGGCTCGTAGACAGTCTGTCTCTACGATTATAAACATGACATCTGTTGAGAATCGTCTTTACTCTACGATTTTGCCTTGGCGTTGTGAGCACCTCTGTTGAAGCCTTAGTTCTGCACTCTATGATTTAGCTTTGGTTGTGCAGACACTATGACTCCTAGATCAGATGTTAACACTCTACGATTTCTGTCCTTATGCTTGTTGTCTTCATCTGATCTGGCTCAACTATGATCTCTGCCACTTATTTGATGAGTAGATTCTACGACTCCGATTGTGGTCTACGATTCTTGTCTTGGCTTCGGCAGATGCTCGGTCGGCTCGTAGACAGGCTGTCTCTACGATTCTGAACATGACATCCTCAGCAGACTATGGCTCCGAGGATGTTCTTCTCGACACACTACGATCCTTCCTCGTCTCTCCTGGCAGTCTACGAACTCCGAGATCTACTATCTTGCAGACTACGATTCTACCTTGATAGGTCTCGAGTTTTCCTTGACACTCCTGGCAGACTACAATTTTTGGTGTAGTGCTCGACGATCAGATAAGCCTATCTGTGACGCCCCCAAAATAAGGTATACATCACCCATCTTGAGTCGCCAGATACATGGTACAGAAATCAAATACAACTTAATAATACAAGCGCTGTGTACAACAATCGACAAAACATAAACCTGTGAGTTTGAATACAAATATTGTCTACTAGAGAGTATACAAACTCAAAAGGAGTCCTCATTATAATTATTATCACACTATTTTACAGAATAGTGAGGACTACTAATGCACCATCTAGGACCATCACTCCGTTCCCCAACTCGTTCCAGCTATATTCTCATTTCCTGAAGAGAACAGTGAAAGAAAAGGTGAGCTCAACTAGTCCAGTAAGAAATATTAGGACTAAGATAATGCAGAATAAATTATCATTAGCCTTAAGCGAGATAAACCGATACAATATAACAAACATCAAGTTTAGCTGCGGTTGAACAAGCAATCCATTAAAAGAGTCAAGTAGAGAATAAAATCTACTATTTTTATGATTTAAAAGGTTTTTCATCACTTTTATCGCTCGGACTCAGCTTAATAAATAATCCACATCATCGAATTACCTCTGCACTACGGCCAAGGATATTATTTAGTATCATGACCACAATTATCCATGCACTACGGGCCAAGAATATTTGTGTATTCATTAATGGTCATGATCATGCCAACAACTGTCCATCAATGCACTACGGGCCAATGAGGACTTTTACCACATCATTTGTAACTTACGGTCATAATTATACCGAATAATCCCTGGTCATAATCATACCAAGTCCATCTATGCACTACAGGTCACAAATGACTTTCAAAAAATATAAACATGAGGATGATGACAATGATATAAGAATTCAATAAAAACAAGTTCAATAATTAATTTATCCAGAAATTAATAATGTCCAAATTGTCAACATAATACTGCTTTGTAGAGTAAAATTCAAGAATGCTCAGAAGAATATTTTCTTGAAAAGATACTGGATGAAGCGCAAATATCAAGGATATTCCACTAATTTCATGGAGTATAGAAGTCAAAACTTTAACCAACTGAGTATAATAAAGAATGGAATAACAAAAGAAATCACCATGCATGCAGATCAGATGTAAACAGTTATTCCAACAGGATACTAAATAACGGAATCAGGTCAGGTGAAATTTACACCGACTGGATGTTCCAACAGAATAATAAAGAATGGAATAACAAGAGAAATCACCATGCATGCGGTACTTCGCATAGACAAGTTATTCCAACAGAATACTAATAAGGACGGAATCGGTCCGCGTAAAAGCCTTGTGAGCGAGGATATTACAATGGAATAATAATAATAAAGAACGGAATTCAGGTCCCCAGAAACGCATGCACAAGATATTCCAATGAGAATAATAAAGGCGAAATCGGTCCGGCGTAAAAAAACGATGAGGCAGCAGGATATTCCAATGAATAATAAAGGCGGAATAATAGAAGAATGTCACCAAGTATAGTGTAGCTTGGCGTATCTGATTCTCTTCATGAATACAAAAGAATAACACCCATTACGAGTACAACAAATAATATTCCCTACCTTAGAAAGAAGAGTACTGGATATATAAAAGTAGTGAAGTAGCAGAACACTTTTCTTCTTTCTCTCTATAGTTTCTCTCTCTAGAGTTTCAGTGAATTCGTAAGAAATAATGAATGAATGAGCTTCTATTTATAGAAAAATGGACTGCATAGTAACTAACTCATGAACGGTCCAGATTGATTTACTTTAATCTGACGGTCCATATTTAAAGCAAAATCTTTTAAATAAAAATATAATATATTCTATTTATAATCTAATAAAACGAATAACTTTATAAAAGATTTTACTATGCAAACACTATACAGATACTATGCAAACACTATGCATAATAAAATATAATATTTTCTAATTATTGTCTAATAAAACAGATAACTTTATAAAAGTATTCTATTTTATATAAAAAGATGTTACTATGCAAAATACTATGCAGACATTATGCAACACTATGCATAATAGAATATAATATATTCTATTTATAGAATAACTTTATAAAAGTATTTTGTTTTATATAAAAGATTTTCTGTATTATTACATTAATAATACCAACAAAACTGAGTGACTTATCACGTAAGCATCAATAATTAATATCGCGTGCTACTATGCAACCACGCGTATTACTGTACTTTTACTACCGAGTAGTTCAACAGTATTAATGTAAGACCCCAACTTATTATAAATAAAATTAAATTTTCTCTATTTATTATGTTGAAATAAAAAGGTGTTAATTGATATAATACTTTGGTTGTGGGTGAAATGTGCAAATTTTGCAGAATAAGCAAGTGGTTATAAAATAATCATTATTGTCGGGGAATATTCTTTTGGTCGTGGAATATTCTTGTTGTCGGGGAATATTAAATGATTTACTGACACGATCATTTGTGGGCCCCATAACAGAATAAATGTCGGATGAAGAAAGCGACAAGTTTAAGTTTTTATAAATAACTTGGCGTAGTTATTACTGAATTAACAATGTTGGAATACCCAAAGTGGTTAAAATACGATGTCTGGCGTGGATGCATGTGATTGATAAATTATTGATCCTTATGTAAGAAGGCACTACTCAATAATTATTACGGTGAATTCTTTATTCAATATTTTATTTTATTGATTTAATAATTCTTTGCGTTGATATTTTATATTATTGTTGTTTCAATAATTGTCCGCGCATGATTTCCCATTATCGGATCAATAATTCATATTATTTGAATAATATTATTAGATAGCATTATTGGCAATGTCTAGAAAGTTTACAAGGAGAGGTTTGGTCACCTAATTGCATGGCGCCCGAAGAAGGAGAAATTCTTATTGGAAAGCCCCTCTTTCGAGGAGCGGCTTGGTTGTCATAATTGTGATTACGTAATATTATTTATGAATAATTAATTATTGATTTATATGATAAGGAAATATTTATTTGATGTGGATATAAATGATGGATTTATTTATTTTATGCGATTATAAATGAAGGAATTTTAGCATGTAATAATTGTTGAAAGTTTAGCATATTTTACGTGGAGTTATAATTATTTTCTCCGATAAAATATTCATTCAAATATATTATAAAAATAATATTATTATATGTATATTTGCATGTGATTGATATGAATTAAATTCTTGCATGCTTTTCTAAGTTGGTAGGCGGAAGAATTTCCCTACATACATATGATTTGTCTTTGGTGGATGGCTATTTCAATCCTCTCTGCATTTCATGCAAAGCATTTCAAGAGTGGGCCTCAAATAAGAAAATCATTTCAAACTTTTCCTGCAAAGATGCTTTCTAAGTTAGTGGGCAAATTCTTCTGCAAACTAGTTGCCAAACTGTGGGCCCAACTATTGACAAATTGAAGAGTTAGGCAAAAGAAAGGGAGAGGTTAGGCGGGTGGGCGGAGAAAAATTAGACAGCCTCATTTGATTTTTCCTCCGTAAAGTCCTGCACTATAAATAGAGGGGTAACCCTCCTTCCTCAACACACCTTCATAAATTAGAAATTCCTATTCTAGAGTATTGTGAGTATTTTCTTTGAGTATAAGAATATTTTGTTTAAGTTTTTTCGCAAGATTTTCTCGAATAATATCTGATATTCCAGTCAAATCCAGTTTCTACCAAGGTAAAGGATATTATTTTATTTCAATACTCGTAAGAAATATTTTTTTTTTCATACTCCATAGTATGGAAGGAATATTATTTCATTTCATATTCCTAAATTTGAACTTACTATGGTAAGTATTGCTTCTATAATTCCTGAAATGATTAGAAATTTCGTTTCATCTAATATCATTTCATAGGATTATTGGTCTGAACTTTTTATCAAATTTGGAACTTTTCATGACGATCGTAATCGTTTCTTTTTTGACATCTGTTCACGGCAATTATTCGTAAAGAATTTTTTTTTTTTTTGCTTCTTCCAAGTTATCTGTTGTGACCCTTATTCTTGAAATTAAATCCATGTTTTGATCATCATTCTTGAATTTTACTCCACTATAGTTTATTATGGAGTATTATTGATCTTGGATAAAACTGTTATCTTAATCCTTAATATTTGTCCTTCGGTCTCACTGGATTCGTTCTTTAAAATATTTTTCATCATCCTCCGTCCTAAATGATGATATTACTAATATCTTTGGCCCGTAGTGCAAAGATGAATGATTAACTGATGAATATCTTTGGCCCGTAGTGCAAAGATGAACAGGTGTTGAGATGAACATGACCAACTGGTGATACAAATGAATATCTTTGGCCTGTAGTGCAAAGATGAATATTTGATTCAAGATGTATATTGATTGATGTTACAGGGATAAATTATTGATGACGGACTTTTAAATCTTAGAAGATAGTAGAATTTTTTTTCTACTTGACTCTTTTAATGGATTGATTCCGCTGCAATTGTTGATCTAAAACTTGTTGTCTAATATATTTTATCAGATTTTCCCTGTTGAAGACTAATGATAAATTGTTGTATATTATCTTAGTCATAATATTTTTTACTGGGCTAGTTGAGCTAACCCTTTTCCTTTTTGTTCCATTTTTCTTCCCAAGAGGTGAGAACATAGCAGGAACTAGCCGGGGTATGGAGTGATGGTTCAGGATAGATGTATTAGTAGTCCTCACTATTTTGTAAAATAGTGTATCAATAATTATAATGAGGACTCATTTTGAGTTTGTATACTCTCTATTAGACTATATTTGTATTCAAACTCACAGTATATGTGTTATCGTATTTTGCACGACAATTGTATTACTGAAGTTGTATTTGTTTCTGTACCATGTATTTGGCGACTCAGAATGGGTGTTGTATACCTATTTTGGGGCGCCATACGATTGGTATTAGAGCTTAGGGATATGGTCTCTGGCGGAGATCGGGGAATAGAACTAGGAGGGGAAAGATGAGTAAATCTTTCGCTAGTATGTCCTACCTAAGCTTATTTGTTGGTCGATCAAAATATATGGATATAATGTGATATGTTAATTTGTTTAATTAACTCTTGTTTTATGGCGGTATTTAAGAATGGCTGCTGAGAACGTTAACAATGGAGTGTATGAGACTGTGGAACAACCTTTAGTCACAAACCAGGAGAACGTGCAACAGGAAGACAATATTCCTCCTGTAAACAACACTACCGAGCAAACGATGAATGATGGAATGTTTAGGAGCTTTTTGCAGTTCATGCAAAACCAGACGAGGGAAACTCGTGCATAGAATACGGGTGGAAATGCTAGCAATGCGCGACTTGTCATAGCCAAGCAGTTCAAAGAGTTGGGACCACCAGAATTTAAGGGAAAGTCGGATCTGATCATGGCAAAAACGTGGGTGAAGCAAATTACCAAGATATTCGATGTCTTGGGATGCACGAAGGAACAGAAGGTTCCATTCGCCACCTTTATGTTTTCGCGGTGAGGCGACTTTGGTGGGAGTCGTGAAGCGTACTCACGGTACTTTTCAAAGATGTCTTGGGAAACATTTCAGAAACTATTCAATGACAAGTACTTTCACGAAAGTATTAAATCTATATGAAGGAGGTGGAGTTTATCGACCGAAAAAAAACAACATGATGGTGTCCCAAAGACGAGGCGAAGTTTGCGAGAGTTATCCAGTTTGCACCTCATTTGGTCGAAAATGAGGAATGAATGACAAGGATGTTTTCGAGAGGTCTAAAGCTTAGAGATTGACAATATCTTATATCTCATAAATTTTCTTTATATTGGGATGTTGTAAATGAGGCTCAATTATTAGAGCGAGATAATGAGTATGTGCAACCGAGGGACCACAACTGTGGTCATACGGTGACAAAGTAGATCATCGTGAGCGATGATAACCAACGAGGAGGAAAAAATCTGAACAAAGCGGTAACCACTCGGTGGTCATCGTGGCCATGATAATAGGAGAGGTGAGTCAAGTGGAAATTTCGAGAAAGAGGAGATTCAACAATGACGGAAAGACATCAAAGAAGACAAGACCAACAACAACAAATTCTAGGGGAGGAGAACGACTGCCAGTTAGATGTTACAAATGCGGGAAAGATGGACATATCAGCCCAAACTACCCACAACAATCCAAGGTATGTTACAATTGTGGAAAGGAAGGACATATCGCTCGAGATTATACTATAGCGAAACCAAGTTCAGCGGGGATGGTGATTCCAAGGATTATCCCGGATAAGTCGAAATCAGCGGTTCTTGGAAGAGCGTTTGTCGTGACTGGCCAAAACGCGAGGAACCCTAACGAGGTGATTACGGGTAAACTAATCTTCAATTCTTGCGAAGTTTATACCTTACTAGATACCGGTTCTACCCATTCTTTTATCTCTCCTGCTTGTGCTCAACGTTTAAACTTGACTCCGGAGAAATTGGACTTTGACTTATCTGTTGAAACTCTGTTAGATGAAACCTTCGTTACATCTATAGTTTATAAATCTTGCATGATCCAAGTCGGCACTATCACATTACCTATTGATCTTATCTCTTTAAAGATACTTGCTTTTGATGTGATTTTAGGAATTGATTGGTTAACCACTCATCATGCCAAAATTGATTGTTTTCGTAAGGTTGTTAGTTTTTATATTCATAACCAATCTATCATACGAATTCAAACAACTAAACCACTAAAATCAGTCACTGTCATATCAAGCCATAAAGCTATTCGTTTATTAAAAAATGGATGCCAAGCTTTCTTAGCCCATGTTATGGATTTGAATAAAGACAAGTCAGATTTGAATAATATTTCTATTGTTAGAGAATTTCCTGATGTATTTCCTGAAGAGCTTCCCGGTCTAACCCCAAAATGTGATGTTGGATTCTTTATTGACCTTGAACTGGGTACAAAACCCATTTCTAAAACCCCATATCGAATGGCTCTTATTGAACTTCAGGAGTTAAAAGTCCAACTGCAGGAATTGTTAGACATTGGTTTCATTCGTCCTAGTATATCTCCTTGGGGTGCTCCTGTTTTATTCGTAAAGAAGAAAGACAGGAGTATGCAACTTTGTATTGACTACCGAGAATTAAACCATGTCACCATCAAGAATAGGTATCCATTACCTTGCATTGATGACCTGTTTGACCAGTTGTAAGGAGCACAATTCTTTTTAAAGACCGACCTTCGTTCTGGATATCATCAGCTGAAGATTAAAACTGAGGATATTCCAAAGACTGCCTTCAGAACTCGGTACGGGCATTATGAATTCTTAGTCATGTCTTTTGGATTGACTAATATTCCTGCTGCTTTCATGGATATGATGAACCGTGTATTCAAAGAATATTTGGATCAGTTCGTTGTTGTCTTTATTGATGACATCCTCATCTATTCCAAAAGCCGTGAAGATCATGAGCACCATTTGAAGCTGATACTTGAAAGGCTTCGTGAAAACAAGCTATATGCCAAGTCAAGAAATGCGAGTTCGGCTTGAGGAAGTAGCATTCCTTGGGCACGTGGTGTCAAAACATGGAGTATCTGTTGACCCGGCGAAGATTGAAGCAATATAAAGTTGGGAGCAACCGAAGTTGGTGACCGAAGTGCGTAGCTTTCTGGGCTTAGCTGGTTATTATCGGAGATTCGTGGAAGGATTTTCTCGAATCGCTACTCCGTTAACTCAGTTAACTCGGAAGGATACAAAATTTGTATGGAGCGAGGAATGCGAGAAGAGTTTCCAAGAGTTCAAGAGGAGACTCATTTCAGCACCTGTTCTGGCAATACCATCTGGATCGGATGGATTTGTTATATACAGCGATGCTTCAGGCAAAGGGCTAGGATGTGTTCTCATGCAACATGGGAAAGTCATAGCTATGCCTCACGACAACTCAAAGAATATGAGAGGAATTATCCTACTCATGATCTAGAGTTGGCAGCAGTCATTTTCGCGTTGAAAATCTGGAGACACTACCTGTATAGGGAGAAAGTGGAGATCTATACGGATCTTAAAAGCCTCAAATACTTCTTCACCCAAAAGGAACTCAACATACGACAACGACATTGGCTCGAGCTGTTGAAAGGTTACGATCATACCATTCAATACCATCCTGGAAAAGCAAACGTAGTAGCTGACGCATTGAGTAGAAGATCGTATGCGGGTACGAGTGCGATGTTGTTAACACAAAGACCCTTTTTGTACGATTTACAAAAGATGGAGATTGAGTTAAAGACTCCAGGGACCCACATGATGATGGAAAATATACGAGTAGAACCGACTTTAATCGATAAAGTTAAAGCTGCTCAAGCTACGGACCTGGGGCTGATGCGTATGAAGAAGAAAGTGCAAGAAGGAGTGCAAGAAAGTGTAGCCCGCGTATACAGTTCTCTTCATGAATACAAAAGAATAACACCCCTTACGAGTACAACAAATAATATTCCCTACCTTAGAAAGAAGAGTACTAGATATAAAAGTAGTGAAGTAGCAGAACACTTTTCTTCTTTCTCTCTATAGTTTCTCTCTCTAGAGTTTTAGTGAATTCGTAAGAAATAATGAATGAATGAGCTTCTATTTATAGAAAAATGGAATGCATAGTAACTAACTCATGAACGGTCCAGATTGATTTACTTTAATCTGACGGTCCATATTTAAAGCAAAATCTTTTAAATAAAAATATAATATATATTCTATTTATAATCTAATAAAACGAATAACTTTATAAAAGATTTTACTATATGCATACTATGCGAGACACTATGCAAACACTATGCATAATAAAATAAAATATATTCTAATTATTGTCTAATAAAAAATGATAACTTTATAAAAGTATTCTGTTTTTATATAAAAAAATTTACTATGCAAAATACTATGCATAATTATGCAACACTATGCATAATAGAATATAATATATTCTATTTATAGAATAACTTTATAAAAGTATTCTATTTTATATAAAAAGATTTTCTATATTATTACATTAATAATACCAACAAAACCGAGTGACTTATCACGTAAGCATCAATAATTAATACCGTAAGCTACTATGCAACCAATGCCAGACATCTTTATTTTTACTATCGAGTAGTTTCAAAGATTAATGGTAAAACTTTTTGCCGTTATTTTCATAAAATATTTTTGTCGTTTTCTCAATCCGACAATAATTCCGTTGCGGGGTCCACCAATGTTTGTGCCATTGCACGAATATTCCCTGATAAAACAAATATTCCCCGACCAATCGAATATAATATGACAACTTGCATACTTTGCAAAATTTATAAATACTCCACAACTATAACATTATCTCAAATCCACACCATAATATTAAAAAAATATTTCGAGAAAATTAAATCTTTATTCATAAAATCTTGGGTCTCACACTATCTATTACATTATAAGATCAACCTAACAAACTTGATCTTTCTATATTTATAGTCATTGTACATCTTTTCTTTTTAAGGACTTTACAAAGCTGTTTTGCTTATGTAAGATCAACCTAACATATTTGATCAATTCATTCTAAGTCCTTGTACACATGTTTCTTGTTATCTATCAAAGGACTTTATAACTTTTCAAAATGCAAGCATACTTGCATATTCATTCATATATATCATAATCAAATCATACATAAATAGATATTATTCACATGTTTATTCTTGACAATCTTCCCCTATTTGATTATGACAAAAACAATTATAACATATGCATGAGATGAATGAATCTTATATATACAGTGAGCAGCTGTATTTCTAAAATAGATAATCATGAATGTCATTGATAATAATATGGAATTACATAAATTATGACACTTTAAATCCTGGATCCAGAAAATACCTAATTAGTTAGAGATGTACCTTTTTGGCTCCTTATATATTTCCAGGATGTCTGTTGATCAGCTACTTATCTGCTAAGTCTTTTTGCTCCTTCTCCCCCTGGGATGTTGACTTCATTTCTTTTGCTTTGCTCCCCTCAGATTCATGCTCTTCTTCTTTTTCTTGCTCCCCCTCAAACTCTGCATTCATAATATCATTATCGTTTGGCTCCCCCTTTGATGATGATTCAGCTTGTGCTGCTGCTCTCTTCTTCTTTGCCTTCTTCTTGGCCTTCTTGTCTTATTTGCTTCTTTTCTCCTTACTCCTCCTTAAGTGCTTCTTCCTATGCCTCTTTTTCTCCCCCCTTTTGTCATTAATCACTTGTGAAAGCTGCTCCATGTTGGACACGAGTTACTCCATCAGGTAAGATGAGTTACCAACCTCAATCTTAAGTTCTTGTTGGCTCAGCTCAATTTGTAGGGAGAGAGACTGGTTTAGATTGTCAATCTTGTCAAAGAGGGATATAATTTGCTCTTCATTAGCCTTCTGTGCTTGTAGAGCTTCTGCATTCTAATCTTTTATAGCCTTCAGATAGATTTGATCTCTCTCTTTGATTTTGAGAGATATATCAGACATATTGGCTTGAAGTCTGTTTTGAACTGCAGTGTCTCCTGCTTCTGTTAACATCTTTAACTCTTCAGTGATGAGAGATATCTTCTTAGCCAGCTCATCAGAATTCTTTAATAACTCCTGCTTCGTAGGAGTTTGGTCATGTGGTTGGGCAGGCTTTTGTTGAGCACTAGACTGGGCTCCACGATTTCCATTCTTGAACAGATTTTTGAAAGTAGTGAGAATCTGATAAATCATTGAGTGCCAATCATTGGTGGAGGATGAAGGAATATCAGACAACTATGCTTGGACCGAGGGAGGCTTCTCATTCTGGACTTGATCATCATCAATGGTAGAGTGAAGGAACTCTACGATCATATGCTTGGCCATGATTCTTCTGCCATCAGAACCCACTCTGCTATCATAGGGAATGTAGTGGTTGCCAGCATGTCAATAGACTTTGTAGTGAGATTGGTCCTTTATCATTTGAGTTGCAAACTTCTTTACTCTTGGGAAGTTCTGTGCCACCAGTTCTACGTTGGGAAGGTGAGAGAAGACCCATGTGAGATAGTTGTTGTCTTTAGTGAGGGTTGCCTTTACCCATGGCATATGAGAGTAAAACCATCTTATTGCATGATTCTTAGCTTCAGGCTCATATATCACAGTTGAAGTGTCCAGCTTTATAGCTCTACGATTGTTGAGCAAGTTTTCTGAAGTCATCATTACCACATTTAGCCTTTCATTTCCATGATTAATCCATCTGCCGGGAAGCACATCTAGTGGTTCTTCATCAACTTCCACTACAATTCTTCTCTTGTGATGAACAAGGTGGGGAATGTGAAAATCTTCTGGTTCTTTTTATACAGAACTAAAGTAAGACCTTTGTAGATTTCCCTCAACGGACTCATCAGCTTGTTCCTTCATTTGATCATCATTCTCCTTATCAGAGCTAGTCTTTGCTGACTCACTAGCCTCTTTTGGCTTTGTAGTCCTTAGCCTTTTAGTGCTAGTCTGTGCTGATTTTTTCTTCTTTTTTCCCTTAGCATCTTCTTCCTTAGATTCAGTCTCATCATCACTAATTGTCTTTGGAAACAAATCTCTCTTCTTTGAAACTATTTGAGCAATCAGTTTGCTGCTCTTCCTTCTTCTTGGGGCTTGACAGAGTTTCGAGACTCTCTTCTTCTTCGTAATCCAAGCTTCACGATCATCGTATTGTGCTTCCTTGATTTTTAGCAACACTAAGAACATGTCATTCTCTTTCAGACTCCACTTATTTTAATTCATCATATGAGTTTGTTAGAGTTTCAGCAGTAGCAATTGCAGTTGTTTCATTTCTTAAGCTTTCTTTAGCAACAGAGTTGCTACTCTGAGTGCAAAAAATAGGGCTTGCACATTCTTCTTCACCACCAAATTTGACTATTTCTTTCATAGATTCAGCTTCTTCTTCACTGTTGGACTTGCTCCTTGATGGTTCAATCTTGGGGCTTTCAGTACCCTTCCCATCTTCTGACTCTACGTACTCTTCTTTGTTAGATAGACTTTCTTGGGGAACTGGGGCTGACTTCTTCATCACCTTTGCTTTCTTTTTGGATAGCCCTTGGAGTAATCTGTTACTTCTTCCCTTTGGGGTTTCTGCAGTTGAGACCTTTTCTTCTCATGCTTTATGCTTCTTTTTGTCACTGGAGAGATGGCTTGAAGGAGCCTCTGTATTCTTCATACCTTTAGACTTCTTCTTTGCTGATGTGGCTGTTATTGGTACAGAGTCATCAAATTGAGAGCTTTCCACCTCTTGTGCCTTCCTCTTCTTTGCAGAGACCTTGCTGCTATTCCCAGTTGTTATTAGCCTCATGTTTTTCTTGGGATTTTTCTTCCAGTTTACAAACATCTGTGGAGACATGACTTTATGGACATTTAGTGGTTCTCCCTCATCATCCTTGATCTTGCTTCCCAGTTTCTTCTTCAGCACAATGCTCAAGAGTCTTCCATGAAAAACCTTTATAAGGGGTTTATCTGTAGACTTCTTCATTTCAGCCTTTTCCAGTCATTTGGAAATTTGATCGAGCAGGATAACTCCAAAGTTTATACGCTTCTTCAGAACTATTGCAGACATAATCTTTAGTTGTTGATCAATCACAGTGTCATGTGAAGTATCCTTGCATAGTATACATTTTCCCACTATCTCAGCAAGGAACTCGAATTCTTCAGGAAACTCCTTTTTCTTCATGTCCTTCAGATTAGGGTTTCTTTTGTATAACATAATCTTCTTCGCTTGTTCAGTGTCAATCTTATCAAGGCTTTTTAGTCTTAGGCCAGGAAGACCTAAGCATTGATTGATGTCAGACGATTTCAGCTTTAGAATATGACATTTGACCTTGGTGGAAAGGGTTCCAGAATTCATGGTTGCGTTTGAGTGAAACTCTTTAACCAGTTCAGCATATATTCGAGTGTTTGGCTCGAGACATTTTGAGAATCCATCCTTCTTCACAAGTTCAAGAATATCTCTGAACTTCTTTTCGAATTTCTCAAACGTCTTGGTTCCAAGCTAAATGCCAGTGATTACTCACCAATCTGCCATTTGAATAGTTTGAAGTATGGGTTCTTAGTCTCAGAAGTCTTGTGAAAGAATGTGATTTGGTCAAAGCTTGAGGCTTGAAGGATTCAAGCTTTGAAGAGAATTCTAGGGTTTGAAAAAGAGATGGAGAGAGAGGTTCGATAGTATCTGATAACTGGTTTGAGATTTTGAATTTGTCTTTATGACATTTCCTTCGGACTCTGCATAAGCTTTGATGTGTCAACCATTCATTGATTGCACGATGCCCAGTAAGAAATTGTAACTCCCCATAAACTTTTCAGTTTGATGTTCCTTTTAAGAAAATAGGCGTTACTGACGTGGGTTGACCGTTGACCTTTTTGGTTTGTAGAGTAGCTTGGTGAAGTAGCTATGGACTCTACGTTTTCCTTTGTTGACTCAAAGATCTTCTTCTGAGAGATGCTGCAGTGGATGGTTTGACACTAATCCTTATCTTGAAACTGCATAGCTTAGCCACTGATGTACTTTATGAAGGTTTGGGCACTCGACTTCAGAGGTGAGTCTGCAGGACATCTTTCCAACTAGTATTTGAATTTATCTCCTCATGAGCTAGTGTAACCTCTAGGAAGACTGCGATCATCGACTCTACTTCTACGATTATTGAGGTTGCACTACGATCGTCGAGTTCACTTCAAACTCTACTCTACGATCGTTGTCTGACTTGGTCCTTGAGATGAATTTGACTAAGCAATCCTTCTAGGTTAAGGTAGCTCGGGAAGGGCCAACCTCTTAGAGTGAACTAAGGGTCAGGTTTGTCCCTGAGGTGCTTTTCAGATGAAAAACTTTAGAAGTGGTTAGCACTGATATCTCATTTGACCTTTTCTGCTGGGGAGTTCATCAACCAACTCTAGACATTTGCATTGGCTGTAATCGTGGTGTCCTCCTGCTTTTATACTACGATCATGTGTTTGATTGTAGGCGCTTCACGATTTTGAGTTGGGTGGCTGACAAGGTTATCAGTAGTACGTTTTGAGACGTTCCTACTGACTATGGATCTTTATTTGGTTCATCAGCCACAAAGTTTTGGGACTCTATAACTGGTATATTGCTCCGTAGTGTATTTCTGATACTTTCAGCGCTGCTGTTTTTTAGCAAATCACTACTCCTCCATAGTTTATACTATCTTCTCAGTGAGGTGTGATTTCTTTTTCTTCATGTGCATTAGAAGGCAGCCTTGCACATGTCCTTCTGACTGGAATCATTACTATCAATTAAATCTCCTTATATCATAGACATGGATATCTTTAAGACTGATCACTCTACAATCTTTTGACAACACTACGAACGTAGTCTTCCTTGACAGTTTGTGCTTGTGAAGTTCTGCTTCTATGAAGAGTTCCTTGAGGGTTCTTCTTAGCTGATATGCTTTGGATGATCTAGTATATATGACCTTATAGAGATTAGTATCCATGTGAGCTTCATTCATTTTACTCATCAAGTCTTCAAGAAAAGGCTTTGATAAATAATGATTTTGTCAGAAACATTTCTGAAATGTCATAAGCCTTCTGCTGGTTGAATCTTCTTGACTAAAGTCTTCTGCTTCATTCCTTAGTGTGGTCAGATAGACCAAGCACCTGCAGGTTAGATAGATTTCTATTTGTGGTACCCACGGTTAAGTGGGTCCTGCCAGGTTAGCTTTCAAAATCCCTGTTCCTCATATATTTGAATAATCATCATATTGATCACCAACAATCATATTCATGCATGTATCCAATTTAGATATGACATCTTAAGATGCATGATGATGAGTGTGTGTAAGATTAATCATTTTAACAAACCACTCTTTTTCTTTGATGGTTTCATCATTTTCTTAGTTAAGTTCACAGGGTTTAAATGTTCACAGAGTAAGAATCAACTGTATCACTTATTTGCATCTGGTTGATTCATGGAGGTAATCAGTTTCTACGAATCTTCAAGATACTCTTGTAGAACTGATCATACTTCACGCGTTATCAAAACCTTAGAACATAGGTTTGTACATATATACTAACCCATCAGCAAAGATTATTCCACATAAGATTAATTTAAACTTTGATATGCTTATGACTTATTTCAGATTTCTTTCAAGATGTCATCTTCAACCTAAAACTTGGATGGAGAGAAAGTTTGTAAGCATTTGAGTTTCCAACCTCAGTGTACTTTCTTTCTTCACCTTTTTAGGTAGAGTATGATTTCTTGAAAGAATACTGTTATAGTGCATAAGGAGGTGCAACATGATGTACACATTTATATCAGTGAGGAACCGAACCTTTCTACTGTCAGTTTCTTAACAGTCATTTGACTTAGATATACTGAGGTTAGGTATTGATGTGCATAGTTTTTCATTTGCTCCTGACAGCTTGTTGCTCCAGTTGTCCTTTAATCAATCAGTCATGGTCTTGAAGATATAAGCTAAGAGAATCTTGGCATCTTTAGTTCTTTGACATCCTTGAGTCCACAAGGTTCACATCCAACTGCTGGTTGGCCAAATACATATTTGAGAAGTTCTTCTTTCTTCTCTGGATAAGCACTTCTTAGCATGTATGACCTTTTCATCTTTCAGGCTGGTTGATGTTTGACTATTTACTGTTGATGTCTCTTGAGCTTCCTCGCCTGGTCTTCAGACTGCAAGATTGACTATGAATAAGAATTGGTCTTGTTGTCATAACATTTAAGAACATGGACCAATCTGAGCAGCTTCAGGTGTTTATACACATTTACCTATACACAATATTTTCAACATGTGAGCTCATCTGCATTTACAAGTGACTTACTACTAAACTAAGTTTAGAACAATGTTTGTGCCTAGGATCACACTCAAATCGATTAGCTTTTGAATATAGCATAAGAACCTGCTTTGATACCAATTGTTAGTTCCCAGTAGGCACACAATAGATCTAGAAGGGGGGGGGGGTTGAATAGATCCTTTTAATTTCAAATACTTTTCTCTTTTATTTTGTATTGCTAATGACTTAGCATATGACAAACATAAGAATCTTTTCAAGCACAGCGGAATAAGTAAAAGATCTCCTTTATTGATATATTCATATTCATACATACATTGTTCTTAGAGTTAGTTAAGTTGTAAGCAGTTAATGCATGAAAAGAAAGTTATAGCAGTTAGGTACATAATGTAAATGACATAAAGTAAATGACACAAGGGATTTTAAGTGGTTCAGAGACTCAAGCTCCTAATCCACTCTTCTGCTTTCAACTAGCAGGATTTCCACTAAGGAAAGACAGCACCCTGAATCACTAAGATTCCTTCAAGGCCAACAGCCTTGGAACTTCAGTTATCTAAGAACTCTTCAAGGCCAGCAGCCTTGGGACTCCTCTAGTTCCCTAGGAACTCTTCAAGCCCAGCAGGCTTGGAACTTCATTTAGTCCCTCTGGACAAGGACCCCTCAGGTCCTGGCTTCTTGTTGGTGTTGATGTTGTTGTTGTTGGTACTGAGCTGCTAAGATGTCTTCAAGCTTGAATATCTTTTGTACTTAGCAGCTTGGCGTGATCCTCTTTACATTCTGCTTGGAGTTTGGACCACTTCTTCTTTGGTGTATCCGATCTTCATTTTGTTCTGCTCATCTTCATCTGATATCAGTTGTGCACCATCATCATTTGGGTTTGATAAGTGTTTGAGCTTTTGGTAGTCTTCGTCTGACACTTAGCATTCCCTAAACCCTTCTTGAGTGGTTTGCAAACATGGTTTTGCATCTGTTCTGATTCAGCTTTTGGTTCATGGTGATTCGTATAGTGGCTCTCTAGATCTTCTTTGTGCTCTGCCACTTTTCTGAATGCTATCTTCTTGTCCTTCTCGGCTCTTAGCTTAGCTGCCATCTTTAGTGGCATTCTCATCTTTGTTGAGTGAATCTTTAATCTTTTCGAGTCCTTCTTCAAGGCTGCTTCACTTCCACCTTTGTAATCTCACTGTCACTGAGACTTGTTCTGTTTAGTTCTTGTGGAACTCGTAGAGTCAACATTATAGCATTCCAACAACTCAACGATCCTTCAACTCAGCAACTCTTGATCTTTGAAGCTCTGGCTGATATAAACTCCTTCCCAATCTTTCTGTTGGAATATAGCCATTGAAAGTAGTTTGAATTACCTCGCAGATCTCGAGTTATTTGGTGCAGACTGCTTAATGAGATGTGACAACTCATTTATGACTTTACTGACACAGCAGTCTGCTACCTTACCTACCGCCTTAGAGTTGCCACCTTTCCATGTCAGGCAGGTAGTCTTCTTTCTGACTTCTCGATTAGAACATCAGAGATTGTCCTTTTGCATCGATGCTCTCAACTAGCAATGTTCAAATATTAGTCTTCAGATTGAACCGTTGTCAATGCTTCAATCTTTAGATGACCGAACTCTACGATTCTGATGCATATATTCTTGGACATGATCGTAGTGTGTTTTGTTGAATGTTGCTCATTAACTGATTGAGACAATACTACGATCCTGAAGAGTGTTCATTGAATCTTTAATGTGGACCACCTCTTCCTTCATTTGTGCAGTGCTTCAATACTTCTGTTTGCCTCGACTAATCTCAGGAACTGATAGCTTGACTCCTTATTCTGGTCTCTTCTGAATAGCAAGACACCTCAGATTTGTGGCATGCCCAGTTCGCTTTCTCCTTGTGATCTCTTGTTCATTTTTCATCAATGGATTAACCCAATGCTTAATCATTTTAGCCTTGTTCTTCATAAGCTGACCAGTATCTCTATGTACACTTCATCAATTCCTACTTTGTTTGACAAACACTACGATCCTGGTTTCTTCCAAAATCTTTGTCTTCTGTTCTCTTGACAACTACTGCACTTGCTGACTATCCTTAGTCAATTACTTTGACTGAAGTCTTCCTCTGATCAACTTGTGGAAGACTTCATCTAAAATTGCTTTACAACTCAATTTGGATGTTGATTGGGTTGGTGCTTAGATCTTCTGCTAGCTTGCATGCCATTCGTTGAGTGATCTCTGGTTTCCTTCAGGTGGGATGTATCTTTACAGCTTAGACCAGAGATTTCATACTTTTGATATTCTGGGAGTGTTCATCTGTTGAGAATTGTTTTTACTCTATGATTTTGCCTTGGCGTTGTGAGCACCTCTGTTGAAGCCTTAGTTCTGCACTCTATGATTTAGCTTTGGTTGTGTAGACACTACGAATCCTAGATCAGATGTTAACACTCTACGATTTCTGTCCTTATGCTTGTTGTCTTCATCTGATCTGGCTCAACTATGATCTCTGCCACTTATTTGATGAGTAGATTCTACGACTCCGATTGTGGTCTACGCATCTTGTCTTGGCTTGGCAGATGCTCGGTCGCTCAGTGAGACAGTCGTCTCTCACGATTTCGAACATGACATCCTCAGCAGACTATGGCTTCCGAGGATGTTCTTCTCGACACACTACGATCCTTCCTCGTCTCTCCTGGCAGTCTACGAACTCCGAGATCTACTATCTTGCATACTACGATTCTGCCTTGATAGCTCTCGAGTTTTCCTTGACTCTCTTGGCAGACTATGATTTCAGTGCAAAAGGTTTCGACGATCGATGTTTCTATCTATTACATTATAAGATCAACCTAACAAGCTTGATATTTCTATATTTATAGTCCATGTACATCTTTTCTTTTTAAGGACTTTACAAAGCTGATTTGCTTATGTAGGATCAACCTAACATATTTGATCAATTCATTCTAAGTCCTTGTACACATGTTTCCTGTTATCTATCAAAGGACTTTACATCTTTTCTTAATGCAAGCATACTTGCATATTCATTCATATATATCATAATCAAATCATACATAAATAGGAATATTATTCACATGTTTATTCCTGACATAATATTATATTTTTCTAGGAAAATATTATCTTGTAGATGTCGGATTACCATTTACCAACGGATTAATGACACCTTATAGAGGTGTTCGCTACCATTTAAAAGAGTACTCAACTCGACCTCCAGAAAATCCTAGAGAATTATTTAATCTACGTCATGCATCATTACGTAATACAATTGAAAGGGCATTTGGCGTACTAAAGAAAAGGTTTCCCATTATTGGGAGCACAACTGAGCCAAAATACGATGTGGATACTCAATCTGAAATTGTTTTAGCATGTTGCATTTTACATAATTACTTGATGTCTGTTGATCCTAATGATGACCTTATTGCCGAAGTTGATCGAGAGCTCCTCGAGCAAATGCATGAACATGATGATCATGTAAGAGATGTTACTGAGGATGCAACGTATGCTGAGTATTTAAGGACTTCTATTGCAAATGATATGTGGATTGATTACATAAATGAAGTTAATAGTTCTTGAGTTTCATCTCATGTTGACAACTAGTTTATAGGCAGTAACTAGAATGATATTTTGTTTATTATTTATATAAGATTAAGTTTTTTACTTTATTATTTATCCATTGTTTTGTGTGTTGTTTTTATATATATGTGTTGCTTCTTTTAATTTCATGATTATTTGTATAGGATAAACATGACCAAAACAACAAATGAAATTCCAGCCTCAAAGAAAGAAAATTTGAAATGGATGAATTGTTCATTAAGGAAATGCTTTATGAGCAAGCACAAGGGAACATGCCTGATGAAACTTTTACGACACATGCCTATGCAAATATGTTGAAATATTTGATAGAAAAACTTGAGATACCATACTTGAAGAAAAGTCACTTGCTTAATCGCCAGAAGACTCTCAAATCTCATGTTGCCAAGTGTTATGACTTGTTTAAATGTTCAATTGGACTTAGTGGCTTTGCTTGGAGCTCAGTTACAAAAAAGTGGGATGCTGAACCTGAAGTATGGAAAAACCTTATAGAGGTATTTATTTAAGTTTAATTGAATTACTTTTGTCCAATTTAATTGAGGGTATATAGATAATGTCTTTTATTTAATAATAATGTCTTTATAACTAGGCAAAGCCTAAAGCTGCTATATGGAGGGATAAAGCGATCTACCATTATGATCGTGTGACGCCCCCAAAATAGGTCCACACAACTCATTCCGAGTCGCCAAATACATGGTACAGACAACAACTATAACTTCATTATTACAATTGTCGTGCAAAATACGACAACACATATGCTGTGAGTTTAAATACAAATATTATCTTCTAGACAATATACAAACTCAAATAAGTTCTCATTACAATTATTGATACACTATTTTACAAAATAGTGAGGACTGCTAAAACAACTGTCTTGAAACATCACTCCACACCCCGACTAGTTTCCGCTATATTCTCGCCTCCTGAGAAGAAAAATGGAATAAAAAGAAAAAAGGTGAGCTCAACTAACCTAGTAAAAAATATAATGACTAAGATAATGTAGAACAAATTATCGTTAGCCTTCAATAAATCAGATAAAATATAATGGACAACAAGTTTTAGATCAATATTCGCTGCGGAAATAAAAATTCATTAGAAGAGTTAAGTAGAGAATGAAGTCTACTATCTACTATGATCTAAAAGTCCATCATCAATATTTTATCCATGTAACATCAATCAATATACATCTTGAATCAAATATTCATCTTTACACTACAGGCCAAAAATATTCATTCGTATCACCAGTTAGTCATGTTCATCTTAACACATGTCCATCTTTGCACTACGGGCCAAAGATATTCATCAGATAATCATTCATTTTTGCACTATAAGCCAAAGATATTCAATTATATCATCATTTAGGATTAAAGATGATAAAAATATTTTCAAGAAAATGAATACAGAGAGATAAAAGGACAAAGATTAGGGATTTATACTTTAGTTTATCCAAGTTCAAAAATACTCCATAATAATCATCTGTAGAGCAAAATTCAAGAATGAAGATCAAAACATGGATACAATCAAAGATAATAACCATAATAGATAACTTGGACAAAGAAAAAAAAATTTAATTTTTCTGTGAATAGTGTCATATACGTGAATAGTAACCCCGACACGAAAAGACAAAAAAATCACAAGAAAAATCATACTTCGTGAATAGTACTGTATTCGTGAATAGTGTCGTATACATAAATAATGCCGTATACGTGAATAGTAACCTCGACATGAAAAGGTAAGAATTTCATAATAAAATTCATACAAATATTTCGGTATAATGATATTGAAAGAAATAACATTATTTACGAAAAAATAACATCCCTTACCTCAAAAGAACAATACTTCTAACTGAAATATCAGGTATAATACTGAAGGAAACTTGCACTGCTTATGAACTCTCAAAGTATTTAAATACTCACAAAAATACGCTCGATATTATAGAGAGAAAATTTCTGATTCTGGTCTTATTTTCAATTCTAACCTAAGCATCCTATTTTATAGGAAAATGCTTAGAACACCAAAGCAGAAAATTTAATAAAATAATATTTTATATATAAAAAAAATTACGTCCACCCTTGAAAATCATATTTCAGCACACCAGTGGGGCCCACCAACATTAAAAAAATGTTTTTCTTTTAAAAAATATTTATAACTTCAAAATCAATTATTCTGAAATTTCAATAATTTATAATAAATAGCCCTTTTATCAGAAAAATTCAAATCTTATGTCTATTCCATAGGAAATTTAATTCTCTACAACTTTGTAGAAGAAAGTTTTTTCAAATTCCAAACAAAAAATGACCGAAATCCACATACGGATGATTTTAATAACTCAATTCTGACAAAATACTGATAAAATACCTGAACATTAATGTCTTCATTTATATCGACATAAAATAAATATTTCATTATCATATAAATCAATAATTAATTATTCACAAATAATATTACAGAATCACAATAATGACAACTAGGTCATTCCTAAGAAAGAGGGGACTTTTCGATAAAGATTTCTCCTTACTGACACGTAATTAGGTGACCAAACCCCTTTCCTAGACAGAACTTCCTTAGACATTGCCAATAATGCTATCTAATAACATTATTCAAATAATATAAACTATTGATCTGATAATGGGAAATACTGTACAGTGACAATTATTGAAACAACAATAATATAAAATATCAACGTAACAATTATTGAATCAATAAAATAAAATATTAAACAGTAATTACTGTAACAATTATTGAGTAGTGCCTTCTTACGTAAGAATCAATAATTAAAATTATTGTGTAATACAGTGTGCTACTATACAACACCGCGTATTACTGTCTGTATTTTAACCACGGGGTATTCTAACAGTGTTAACGGTAAAAACTACGCCGTTATTTATAAAAAAAACTCATACTTGTCATTTTCTTCATCCGACAGTTTTTCGTTATGGGGCCCACAATTTGTCGCTGTTGTTGCATTTAATATTCCCACAAAGCAAGAATATTCCACGACCAAACGAATATTTTCCGACAACAATGAGTATTTTATAATCACTTGCTTATTTAAAATATGTGCACATTTTACCCATAATTAACCACATTAATCAAATCAACCCCTTACTATTTTAAAATAATAAATAGAGAAAATTTCATTTTATTCATAAAAGTTGGGGTCTTACAGATCGCTTGGAAGAATTATTTGCTAAAGATAACGCATCAGGGGAAGGTTCAGTAACTGTAAAAGAGAAATGAAAAAATTGGGAGGACATGGTTGAACAAGAATCTACAATTGTTGGAATTGATGGTGCAATATCCCGAAATGAAGTAATTTTAGAAAGATTCAATTTGGATGATATTGGCGACTTTATGTCATCCCATTCTCAAGTACCGACAGAAAGTGTACGTACTTCAAAAGAAAAAAAGAAAAAGGCAAAACAATCTGATGATGAAGGTAAATTAACTAATGTAATTGATAAATTAGCTACCATATTGGAAAAGCAAGGGGACACATTTGAAAAACAAGGAGAAGCATTTATCAATTCATCTGTGCGAGTCTATTCTGCAAATGATATCTTTAAAGAACTTACTGAAATGAATTTCGATGAGGAAAAAATCGATGAAACCTATTTATGGCTACCAGAAAATCAAGACAAGGCACGAGCAGTGTTTGGGTTACCATTAGAGAGAAGAATGAATTTCTTGAAGAATTTGATAAATAATCTCCGTTAGTATTAATAATACAGATTATGTTTAATGATTTTTGGGTATGATATGACAATGACTTTGTAGATGTAATTTTTATTTAACATTTATTTGGATATTTGTATTTGATTATGGAATTTTTTCTTTGATTAAATTTATCTTGCATATTTTTATTCATGGTTCAATGGTTATAATTAATATAAGGGTAAATTTATAAAAGTGATATTTTTCTTTTCTTTTCATAATAACTCAAAAACGCAAGGAAAGAAAATTTTTAAATTTTCTACTCTTTTCTATTAAAAATTCAGAAACAACACAAAGGAAAACTTCAAGTTTTCTATTCTTTTCTTTTCTGTTCTAATTTAAGTTTTCTATTCTTTTATTTTCTGTTTAAAACTCAGAAATAGAGTGTAAAAGTCAATTTGAGATATTTTCAAATTCAAAATTAACATAATTCATTTAAGTTTATAAAATAATAAATCTTAAAACTAATAGTACCTTTTAGGTAATTTATAATATTCATACTTGTAATGATATAAACTAATTAAATTCATGTCAATTTTAAATTTGAAAATGCTTGAAATTAACCTTTTATGAACTTATAATTTGGAATGGAGTTGAGTATATAACTTTAACTACTTATTTGTCTACCAACTTGGAATGGAGTTGAGTATATAACTTTAACTACTTATTTGTCTACCAACTTGGTCGTCTATCAATTTATGGAGTGTTTAGTGCGAATTCCAAAAACACTTAAAAATCTTTTTCTTTTATTTTAAACGTAACTTTCTTAACTCACAAACACAAATCTTGAAAATCAAATCACACCGCCCTATATTTGACGCATTCTAAAAGTAGTTTCCTTAACTCACAAACCTAATTTTTGAAAATTAAGTCACCACTAGGGGTGAGCAATTATAACCTATAACCGAAAATCAAAATCTTCTTAATTTTATCATCTGAATAACTAACCGACTTTAGAAATAACCGAATAATCAAATTTATAATTTGATTATTTCGGTTAATAACCGAAATTAAGTTCATAAAATCTACTAACTTATTTGCTATGAAAATTTGATTATTTCGGTTAATAACCGAAATTAAGTTCATAAAATCTACTAACTTATCTGCTATGACAAACTTTGGCAAAAACAGAAGAAAAACATTAAAATGTCCAAACCCATAAGCTTCCTAATTTTAAGTATGTTGAGGCCATACTTGAGCACTGCCTTGTTACCTTCTCTGAATCCATCTCCATAAGCATTTGAGGTATCTGATTCAATCTGGTGTTTGAAAAAGTCGCCAAGTTTCTTTTCAAACTGACCGTTTACCCTTCTTCGACGATGTGGGACCAGAGGATGACGATGATGCAAACGACGACAACGAAGTTAAGGCAACATTACTACCAGAGCCTGATCCAGCCATAATCTCAGAATCCAACCACATATGAGCTAGCACTTGGCAAATACCTTCTACAACATCTAGACTTAGATTGGGATAACCTTTAAGCCGGAGTGGATTTTGGTTAGGATTGGGCAGTTGGCAAAGGCTAGAGACTGAGAGAGGCGAGAGCAGAGTGAGTGGGTAAGGCTTGAGAGTTATGTCTTTAATTTTTATTTTTTTAAATGTCTATTCGCTTATTCGGATAACTGGATATCAAAATTTTAATAATCGTATCCAAACCCAAAAACTGGATAGAAAAATGATTATAATCGAATTGCAAAAAATAATCGAATAATCAAAATAATTCGGTTAATTTTTTTTGATTATGTTCAATTTTATCCGTTTTTTGCTCATTCTTACACACCACCACCTGACACCACACTATATTTGATGTAGTAATCAAATATATTAAATGTTATTGATGCAAACGTCAGTAACTGAATATACCCTATGCATCATTCCATTGTCCGTGAGGTTAGAGGAGCATGGACGAAGCCACGTAGTATATTGTGCTGAAAAAAATAATTATTTTATAATTTAAGATAAATTTTAAAAAAATTATATTATACAGGTTAAATTGAAAATTTATAATTTTATCAATCAAATTTTAATCGCATTTATATCCTCTAAATATATGTATCTCTCTCTATAATATTTTAAACTAAATAATAATTTAATTTATATTATTTTTAAAAATAATTAATGAATTAATTACTTATGAACAGTTGTGATTAAAAAAATCTATTATGTGTATATCATATATTATTACTTATTATATTGTCATTGTAATATAGTGTCATTATTATACCATATATATATACATATATATATATATATACCGCCAAATTATTTATAACTCACTGAACATTATTTCTGACTTCGCCGCCGGAGAAGAGTGCAACTGCATATTACCGGACTCAAGATTGTTAGATTGTTTTCAACTTTATACTCTGCTTCTTTACCGAAAATAAACTATATACTCTGTTTCGCCATAGAACTTTCTTGTAAGGGATGCATGAAAACACGAAAAAGATCAAGTTTGCAGAAGATTATGTTCTTTGAATGGATTGTTTGAAATTATATTTTATGTGCTTACCATTATTATCTACAAAACTTCAATAAAAAGTGTTTATATATCACCTTTAAATCCTCTCTGAATCCCACACCAAACTTTGATCAAATCTAAAGGTGAACTGAACATTAATATTTTAAATTACTAAACCAAAACACAGCGACTACGATACAGACAGATTGGCAAAACCAACCTGCCAAAATGGCTATATGGGGATGCAGCAACACGGAATAAAGCTCGACACCAGAAACAAAGGCTTAAAGAAATAAAGCAGCCTTTGTATTTTGTATTATGACTTGTTTATCTTATGATTATAATTTTTGAACAAGCTGCAGTATTGATTTAGAAAACAATCAAGTAGAAATGACTAAAAAAGGATCCACATCTTCATTGCCATGATACATCTGAATATTAATTCCATACGTTACACTTAAAAAGGATCTAAATACAATAGCTTACACATAGTTTATCATATTGACAAGTCCATCCTTCAGGAAAATTTTCAGGTGTGATTTGGATTCACTTACAACAAGCTTCTACCTCAGAGTTTGCTCCTGTGTTGACCAAATAATGAATGCCGCCCTTCAGCAACAACAGCCCCAGTTGCTTTATTTCTTAGAAGAACAATTGTTCCAGAATAACCTCCCTTTTGACCTAAAACCTTCGAGGTAATCTCCAACACATCCTGCCAATACACCATCCAGATATGTAAGAAAATACCAACTTCCAACATATTGGGATGTGAAAATATGTATAAATCCATATGGAAACAACAAACAAAAAAAAAACAACGCACGCACCATTTATTCTGGGGTATGAAAACTGTACAAGGAGTAGTAAGATTGTGAATCGTGTAATACAACATTTACAAATCGTAATTATCATAGTGGACACTAGAGAATTATTCTTGGAAGAAGATTAGAGATTACAGTAAAAAGCTGAAGAACTCAAGAAGCAGTCGACCCATGCATATTAGGGGACAGAAAAAACATGGATAGTTCAATTATTGTCCATAGTCTATCGAAAAACATTAGCATTCATAATAAGTTCATAATTTCATCTAGTCAACAAGAACACCTGAATTGTTTTACAGAAACATGATTGCATATAACTGAGCACTATATTAGTAGAAGCCATTCCATAATACGTCATAAAGTTTCGCAATCACAATTATACACGATAAGAACACCAATATTTTTCTTTACAACACATGTAAATGTATAGTTTTTACATCAGTTGGAGTTGAGTAAGATTAAGCCCTAACTACTTCAATATATGAAATTTTTTGATATCTTAAGATAGGCAAGCTTACATCAAGCTTTGCAGTAGAAAGGAAAGAGATGGACATGTCGACCGAGACAGTCATGGGGAGACCCTCAACCTGGACTAGAACACCACCCACCTCATCAACTAAGTTTGCAATTGCACCAGAGCACAAATTTCCATTCCTATCCTGCACAAAATGAATGGAAAAACAAACTCAATCAATATGAAAAAATTAGGTTAAAAGCTACAATTCTTTTCCAAACTGCCTTAGTTATATCATTTCTAACAGTAAAAAAAACGTTTACGTCAATTATTGGGTCTCTGGGGTTGCATATGCCCACTCAAACTCTGAATTCCCCATATCTATGAAAATAAAGCCAAAATTACCTTCAAATGCTAGAATGCATACAAGTGTAAGACTAGTTTGAAAAGTATTTTAATTACCATCAAATCTTGAATATGGTCCAAGGTCGACTGGGGTAAAGGTTGTATTTTTTATTCCTGTTTCCGAAGGAAAGTTGAAATATCTATTTGACACTGATGAATGGGAGAGAAACTGGGAATTTGACGTTGGCGGGCTATTATGGTGTCCTTGTGGATTACAAGGGCTGCGCATGCTAGGCTCAGAAGGGGGTCTGAAATTATCCGAATAGTGTCCTGCCTATTCCATTGTTCAATGAAGGACCTGTACGGCTACTTCTCCGAAAAATCTTTTTTCACTTTTGGCCCAGTCCTTATTTTTGTGCTTATATCCCGAATTCCGCTTGTATCCTTTGAAAAACTGGCGTACCACCGACCATATTGCTGCCCCAAACAGTTTGGCTTGAGAGTATTTTCGGGTAACACCCCACTAGAATCCAGCCCCTCTCCCACATTCCCATTGCCCGCTTCCTCATCAGTAGTAGAAATACAAGACTCTACATGATCAGACCCCTCTACCACATTCTCCTCAGTAGCAGTGGTTGGACTGACTTGGGTCATCAATGGAAGAAGTGGCTTGTTGTTATATAACAGAGACTCTAGCACAGTCGAATCGCATGCATCCTCGTTAGTAGAAGCATTGATAGACTCCACAGAATCGAATCCCTCTACCACATTCTCCTCACTAACAGTGGTTGGATCGACTTGTGTCATCAATGGACGAAGTGGTTCATTGTTATATGACAAACTCTAGCATCAAATCATCTCCATGGTTGTTCAATATTAAAGTGATCCCTCTAACCACCACCCGACCCGTGCACTAAAGGATCTCTAGCTTCATCCCCTGTTCTTTCAGTAGATTCAGTAAAGAAACCAATAAAACGACATTTAAAGCATTAACAGACAACAACAAATAAAACAAGTGATTCAGAGAATCTAGCATTTAACCATCTCCATTATTGGTCACTCTTGTTAGGTCTGGAATTGCATTTGCCCAACACAAATAATTACTTTAAACATACAAATAATTGGTTCGATTTTGTTTTCCTTGTCCTTGTAGCAACACCTCTCATCCCGAGCTAATACGTTTACTGACTTAAAATTTGATGAAAGAGTCCGTAATTATTTATTAGGGATCGGGTTTGATAGACCACCAATTGGTGAGGCGCCTATGAAGAATGAGTTTGGTTTGATAGAGGCTCTCTTGGATCGGTATGATCCAGTAAACTGTGTTTTTAATATTGGTGGTTAAGACATTTGTAAAAAGTATCTTGGAAAGAACGGTGTGGAAAGTATACGCAAATTAGTGAGAAATTCTTTTGAGGTAGTTCCTAATGATGTGACTGAGGAAGAGCTCAAGTATTATGTGCGTGCATATATGCAATTTGCGATCGGACGTTTGATTGAGTCTGCCGTATATGGGGCTTATGCCCCTCTTATTTATCTTCCTTTACTGGACAACATAGATGAAATTAGCAGCTACTTGGGGTGTATATGCTCTAACAGTTGCACCATTCTTTCAGGAGAGTGAAAGTTGGTAGAAAATTTTATGGAGCAGTGTTTTATTTTGTAGTGAAGGTAAATCAACATTTATTGAAATAATTAAATTACTTTTTAGTTTTATTTTTAATGGTAACATATATGTTGTTTGTGCTTAGGGTTTTGGGCTTGAACGTCTCCCTCCTCTTTTGGGTAAATATGATCTTTCTAAAGATATTGCCCAGAATCTTGAGGGCATTCCGTTGGCGTCATCTTGGGTCAATGTTCTAAGCAAATTCAACAATCACAATTCACAAGGTGGATAGGTCGACATCTCTTGATGATAGTGGAGGACAACGTAGATGGTTCATTTTACTTTTGAATTCAGTGGGTTGTGTTACTATTTCTGTCTTATTGGTAGTATATCTGCCTTATTAGTAATCCATTTTTATAGATCGTATGGGAACCGTACCCAAGGTTGAAGGAAGTTGTTTTATTGCCTTCTGCTGTGTTTATGTCCCGAATACCGCTTGTATCCTTTGAAAAACTAGTGTACCAACGACCAAATTGTTGCTCCAGATAGTTTGTTTTTGGGGTATTTTCGAGTAACACCCCTCTAAAATCCAACCCCTCTCCCACATTTACATTGCCTGCATCATCACTAGCAGAAATACAATACTCCACACGATCGGACCCCTCTACCACATTCTCCTCAGTAACAGTGGCTGGACTGACTTGTGTCATCAATGGAAGATGTAGTTCGTTGTTATATGACAGAGACTCTAGCACATTCGAATCGCCTGCATCCTCATCAGTAGAAGACTCCACAGGATCGGACCCCTCTACCACATTCTCCTAAGTAACAGTGTTTGGACTGAGTCACTGATTTGTGTCATCAATGGAAGAAGTGGTTCGTTGTTATATGACAGATTCTAGCATCAAATCATCTCCATGGTTGTTCAATATTAAAGTGATTCTCCAACCACCACCAGATCCGTGCACTGAAGTATCTCTAGCTTCATCCCCTGTTTTTTTAGTAGATTTAGTAGAGACAAATAAAACGACATTAAAAGCATCAACAAACAACATCAAATAAAAAGAGTAGTTATTCAGAGAATCTAGCATTCAATCATCTCCATTATTGGTCACTCCTGTTGGGTCTGGAGTTGCATATGCCCAACACAACTAAATGCTTTAAACTTATAAATAATTAATTCGATTTTGTTTTTCTTGTTCTTGTAGAAACACATCTTATCCCGAGCTAATAAGTTTACTGACTGGAAACTTTATGAAAGAGTCTGTAATCATTTATTAGGGGTTGGGTTTGATATACCACCAAATTGTGAGGCGCCTATAAGGAATGAACTTAGTTTGATAGAGGCTCTCTTGATCGGTATGATCCAATAATCTGTGTTTTTAATATTGGTGGACAAGACATTTGTCTTGGCTAGAAGGACATCTTTTACCTTATAGGTTTTCAGATAGATGGGATGCATGTGACTGAATTGTATCTTGGAAAGAATTGTAATGAAGGTATACGCAAATTAGTCGTTACTCGTTACTGAGAAATTTTTTTGAGGTAGTTCCTAATGATGTGACTGAGGAAGAGTTCAAGTATTATGTGCGTGCATATGTGCAATTTGTGATCGGACGTTTGATTGAACCAGACGCATATAGGGATTATACCCCTCTTGTAATAACCCGAGAATTTCTATATAAAATAAATAAGAAATTTTACGTATAATTTTTTTTTTTTATTTAATGACGAGACTAAGTGTCAAGTAAAGTGAACAATAAATGCGAATACATTTATTACTTGAAAAATTAGAAATAATTTTGGAATTATTAATTACCACAAATTATATGGTAATAAATTTCTGTAAGCCGAAATGTTTTTATTAATTATTTTCCATGATAACATGATTGGAAATAATATATGAAGTGATAATTAGAACTTATATAATATATATTTTATTATATGAATTGTTCAGAATATTTAAATCAAGTATTATTGATATGCGAAAGAGAAGTCAGATATGAGATCCAAACCCTGAATTGGGATTGTGATCAAGAGATGAGAATAATAATATTATATTATTATTATAATGATTTTACAGTACAATAATTATGTACTGTGTATATGCGGACATATATTATTGAGGAATGATGGTCAATTAGGTCATAAAGACAAGATCTTTGTCTTTGTGAAACCCTAAACTCAGTTATGAGAAATGACTGAGTAGCGACTGTGTATATGAAGTTACTGTGTACACGAATGTCGGTAATTAGAAGAAAACCCTAATTACTATTTTTTACGCTGATAATTAGGACAAACCCTAATTATTATAACCTTAATCGGTTGAAGTTAGAGATTGTAATGACTGTGTTAGTAACATACACAGATAATTAGAGAACCCTAATGGTCAATTAGAAACCCTAATTGATGACGTTAAGAAACCCTAATTTAAAATTATCGGGTTTAATTACGATATTATTGTATAAATGTTTTAATTTACCAAAGGATAGAAATTAATTGGTAAATGGTAAGAATTATAATCTAATGGTTAAATATTACATTTAATTGCCTTGTACAAAAATGCCCTTGAAATTATATGTGAAATGACCAAAATGCCCTTTTGGTTATTTAGTGTATTATTACTTATCATTGATGATGGAATCTTGTAACAAAATGCCCAACATGCTTACCTACCATGTTATCATTTAGCAAACAATGGAATTATCCAAGTGTACCATCCAATGTATCTATTATATTTTTTTATATAGATTAAAGAGAGGGAAATGCATTATTTTCATTAATTATGCTTTATTGCTACCACATGTCCACAAAATCCAAGGCCATTCCATCTAGAAATCACCTATGGGTCGTAGTATTACCATCAATCACCCATTACAATCATTTCATACATTATTTTATGGATCTAAAGAGAGAAATGTACCATTTTTGGCCTATTTATTCACAAGCACTTAGCTTCATTCTCTCAAGCTTAAACCTACGTAAATTTCCTTACCATATCGGGCCTATAATCAAGCCCCATTCACACCAACAATAAATCGAAGCATCAAAGGATCAAAATCAAGAAATCAAAGCTGAAAAGGTAAAACCCTAAATTCTAGAAATCCTTCGATTCGATGTTAATTGGTGCAATTGATTGTTTAAAGTTGTGTAATAGGGAGTCTATTAATGTTCGGGTTGTTAAATTGGGACCCATAACATCAAAGTGCTCAAAATCAAAGTTTTTCCAACTTTTGTAAAACCGAATACATTATTTTGGGCAAATGTCAAGCCTTATATCTCGTGGTTATTTCTTTTGTTTTTGGTGTTTGTAAGATGTTATGTGTAGCTTGTTATGAGGTCTTTAAGATTCAAAAAGAATCAAGGCCATATCTATTATAGATCAAAAGTTATAATCAGTCAAACAGGGTTGACCAAAACTGCAAAACCAGCGAATCCAGAAATTTCTTGAGTGCTGTCCGTGGTCGACTTTGACCAGTAATTTCTAGTTCGATCTGATGTTATTATGATGATGTTAAGGTTTTTAGTTGTAGTCCTACATGTTGTCTACACACTAGAAGTGATAGAGCACAAAAATGTTACACGATCACCAAGTTATAGAGGTCCAAAGTAGGCACCTCGAAGCTGTTTTTCGTGAAGAACAGCTTTGGCAGCTACTTTGAGGTTCGTTTTCTCCCAGATCTGATGTTGTTTAGAGGTTATGTTTGTTGGATCTTGTAGTCTTGTATTTCCTCTACAAGACCCAATTTATAGATTGTCCAAATTCGTTAAGATGAGAGAGTTATTCACGGTCAAAGTAGCCCACTCGGTTCTGCCTTATGAAGATCTAGGTAGGCTCAAGAACACCTATAGCGACGGTTCTATCACTATAGGGGCCTTTAGCGACAGTTTTAATTATTTTTAAATTTCTGATTTTCCGAAAATTAATTTAAAAATTAGTTTTTAATTATTAAAAATACCAAATAAATTATTAAAAATTATTTTAAAGTCTGGAAAATAGTTTTTAATTATTTTGAGTATATTTCATAAATATTTAATATTTTTGAAATATAAAAGGTATTTATTTATTTAATTATAATATTAAATAAATGATTTAAAAATAGTTTTAATTCATGAAAAATTATTTTATGGTATAAGAAAATATTTTGAGTTATTTTCCATGACTTTTAATATTTTGTGATGAATTTCATTAATTAATTATATATTAATGATATTAAAGTTATTTAATGATTATATTAAATAATTTAGTTTAAAATGATTTTAATATTATAAAAATCATTTTAAATGAAATTAAGGTATTTAAAAATATTTTAAGTTATAAATATAACTTTTAATATTTAAAGGATAATTTCATTAATAATTTAATATTAATGATATTAAGATAATATTAATGATATTTAGTTTATTTAATAATTATTATTAAATAAATAGTTTTAAAATGGTTTTATTTATTTAAAAATCATTTAAAGAGGATATTAAGGATTTAAAAATATTTTAAGTTATAATTAATGACTTTTAATATTTGGATGAATAGTACATTAATATTTATATATTAATGGTGATTATTTAAAAATGATTTTAATTGTTTTAAAAATCATTTAAGGGTAATATAAATGTTTTAAAAATAGTTTGAGTTATTATAAATAACTTTTATATTTTGGCAATGGTTTCATTAATAGTTTAATATAAATTAATTATTAATGATAATGGAATTGTTTAATGTTTAAGTCATTTAATTATGATTAGATGTTTGAAAGTTATATAATTTACCAAACTAGTCGTGATCAGAGAACCCAGAATGAAGTCCAGATTTGATGAAGAGAGCACCCATAGTAATAGCTTATATCACTATAAGCCTCTTGAGTGACAGATTTGATTTATTTTAAAATTTTCAATTTCGGAAAATTCAAAATGATTAAAAGTAAAATGTCCGATATTCTGAGATGTTGAGGTATAGATTAAGAGTCTTAGACTCAAGATTTACCCGATAAAAAAATTTTTAAGACGCCGACAAATGTCGAACCTTATAAAAGAAAGAAAAGACTCACTGAAGAGCATGGATGAGATATTTGAAAAATGTATAAAAATATTTCAAGTATATAATAGAACTAAAAGTATGATCACCGTGATTATGTGATTGGACTATGTCTCAATTTGTAATAGGCGACTTATGTGTTAAGATATATTGTTTCTAATCGAACGAATGATCCGATTATTGATAGGTTGTGATAAAGAGATAAAACCTAAGTTGAGATTTGTAATCGTGAATCGTGCAAGTATCCTACCTTTGCACTTCCTTTATGCAATGGACATGAGTAAGAAGTTTCAGAATTATTCTATCCCTGTACAGATTATGTACTCTTTGATTATCGACATGTTAGCTCAGATATATATTATGTTCGTTGATTTCTATAAATGGTTATACAAGTGTCCCCACTTGGATAATCATGGCATTTGTTCACATGTTGATACACCTTTGTCAATTACCCGTATATATATGTTAAATTACATATTATTGTTGAGCAAGAATAAAAACCTTCGGATTTGGAACCAGGCATGTATGAACATCCCTATATGGGAAGATTTTTGCGCAAGGCGGATAGAGTGAGCGATGAATTTCGTTCAAGTTATGTAGTATTGATCAATACAGGTACAACTGGGTGATCACCCTCCGTGTCCGTAAGTTATGATTTTGGTTTGAGGATAGAATTCGCTAAACCTTTTCGAAAATGAAAAGAATGTTCATAGTATGTTTCTTAAACCCTATTCAAGGGTAGAGCAGAGCCAAATTTAAAGAATTTGAAAGAGAGTTGTTATGTGAATTTTTTATCAATCTGATTACTTCACAACTTTCAATTCGTTGTAGAAGTGTTATGTAAAGAGAATACTTATATTCTTTCAAATTTTATATATAATTGCTATTACTTCTTTGGACACTTAAATGCTCATCCTTGCTTAAATTAAATGTTTTCGATTATGTATGAAAGCAACTCAAGGCTCGAAGCACGAACAAAGGAAAAGGAAAGTCGATCGAATAAGTGTGTATTATGAGTTAATGGTTATAGTTGTATTGGTATCTATTCAAGTATTGTAAGGAATGTATTTCAAGGTCACGTGCACTGGGAAGTAAACTTTGATGTATGTAAATTAAGTTCGAATGTATTATTATTTAGTATTATTCAAATTTTAAAGAAATGGTATCGTGGAGAACCGAGTTCGGGTTTCAAGTACACTGGATTTGGGGTAAATCACACAGTTGGTATCAAAGTCATTGGTTATGAAGCTTAGGTAGGAATACCCGAGACTAATAACCGCAATGATTAGGATAAGTATTAACTCATATAGAGTTAGTTGGTCGATAAGATTCAAAGATGAATCTCTGCGAGAGTGTAAAGACAGAGAGTTCCCTAACTCGATTATAAATTAAACAAATAGTGGGGAATAGATTGAGTCTAAAAGACCGAAAGTGCGATTATGAGAGATCGTAAAATAAAACGATCAAGATATTGAACTAAATCGTAATATATACGATGAGATCACCCCGTGATCCGATAAGGCTATAATGAATGAAGGAATCAATCGATGATTGGAAAGTTTACTGACAAGATTAACGTGTATGAATTATGTACTATCAATTGGTACAGATCCGTAAGAGAATTATAAATACTGAATTAAATTCGTATGGAGAATGGGGTTAGTGTTAGATGGGGATTCAATTGAGGACTCGTGCCAGAGTTGAGTTGTATGATTCTTCGTATGGGAGCCGAATTGTACTTCGTGTAAAAACCACTTAGTTTCTCGCATCGATAATCATTGAAATGTACGTGTCAAGCGCTATTTGTTATATGCACATTAAGAGGATGACTCCATCCTTAGTGTATATGAGGTAGATAGGTCATCGAGATAGAGAATATAAGATTAAGTTCGAGTTCTTAAAACTTATACCTATGAGACATTCTCGACTCATAATTATATGAAATGTTTATGAACCCCTCAAATGAATGGACTTGAAAGGTCCGACTAGGATAAGTTCTTAAACTCATATGATTGTGGCAATTTATGAACTCATAAGTGTGGTTTGATGAACTGGGTATAGTTTTGTGTGAATGGAGTGTTATGGATAATGAGAATGATAGATTGTTAAGTAAATGATTTTTAGTGAAGGTGTTAGGTTTTCCTAAACTCCTAGCTATGCTAAACTTCAAAATTTTTGACATCAAGCTAAATACGACTGTGCTTTTGAAAACAAAAATGTAGACTCGTAATCATTTTTGAAAGCGGTTTAAAAGTACGGCCTATGCTACTTATTTTGGCTAGACGCAAATGATTTGAAATATCAAAATTTGTTTTAATTATCACTCATGTACCGTATGTAACTTTGGTGCAGAGATGATAAAATGTGATGGAGTTGTAAATACAGGAATACTTAGTGTGAATTTGACCTGAAGTCATTTGTTCCTAATTATTGTATGATGTGTTATGACAAAGTCATACAACGACGGCATCCTCGGCCGGATTATTAATCTGATGCGGCATCGTGACGTCATTCTCGAAAATGTTTTCAAAAGTTTAATTTGCAAGGTTTGGCTACATCTAAATAATTCGATTGAATTGAATTATTGATATGAGTCTATGCTATTTGAATCACTAGACTAATGTTTATGAAAACTCTAAGTGTTCATTGAAGAAATTTCCCGAACCAAATTGTTTGGTGCGGAATCCTATGATAAGACCGAGGTGAACAATGTTGTTTGGATAAATGATCCAATCTAATGGGCGTAAATATTCGCTAGGTATGATTAATCGTTATGCATGGCGTAGGGGTACAATAGGCTAATCACCTAAAGTACTATTAATGGTAGTTTACCTTCTTTGTGATTGTAAACATACCGGTGTAATGTTTTGTTTTGCGATATGAATACCGTTAAAACTATGTGTTCATGGTCTATATGACCCCAAAGACAATTTGAAAACTTTTACTCTTGTGAGAGGTGTATTGGGTAGCGTGTGATGATATGTGTGAATGTTGTAAGCACGAGATAGAGTTAAGCCGAAGTTATGAGGGAGGTTGGAGCAGAGAGGAGATATTCAGATAAGATAGTTGAAGGTTGAAATAGAAGCCAAAGACACCGGATATATACCTTGACCGAAGCTTTAGTCATCACCTTCATGCGATTCAATGCAGAGTGGATGGAGCGCCTTTCGGCAGAGATATAGGCGTTGATGAGAATTGAATAAATTTATCGTCAATCAAAATAAGAGACAACGATATATAGAACTCTTGATTGTTGTGTATATATACTATGTGTTAATCGGGGTAACTTATGTATGTAGATATGTCGGTGAGAAAGATATGTGGAATAAGAAGGATCATATTCACACTTTAGAGCTAATATCGAGGCCAACAGATGAAATAGAAGCTCACTAGGAACCCCAAATCGGACGAGGTGGCTATCGTGGAAAAATGTAGCATCGATCCGAGAAATGTTGGATTTGATGCGGATAGTGATTCAGACACTAAAGTTGAAGCCGCTGCTCAAGCATCAAGCGGAGGTGCGGTGGATTTGGAGAACAAGGTTTCTTCATTGGAAAGGTTGTGGGAGATAGAAAAGTTGATCAAAGCGTTAATGGAAACAATGGAAGAGCAAGATAAGCTCAAAATCCAAATTAACCAGATGGAGCCTCAAGCGACACATCCGTGAAGGACACACCTCTCCTCGTTGCCTCGACTATAAGAAAGGTGGATGTTTTAATTGTGGGATGGAAGGACATCGAACGAATGAATGTCCAAGAAAAAGGCTTGGTAAATAAGTAGTATGGGTTATGTATATAATATGTGTGATAAGTAATGAACTATTTTTAACTTTTATGTTGGTTAAGATTTTAAATCCTGATTTTCGTAGTCACAAAGGGATAGCTGTTGATTAAAGCAGGATGTGCTGTGTAAATATTCGATAAATGAATATGAATCTAAGTTTGAGAAATGAAACGAGTTTAATACATTAATCTTATGCAATAAGGTTTAAAATGTAAGGGTATAATTTATGGTTTTATTTAACCAGATAATGCCACCAAGGCGTCAAACTCGAAACCAAAGGATAGAAGAATCTACTAATCTTTGAGGGCAACGATGTTTTAATCGATGCAAAACTTTGCAAACATGGTAGCTCAAAGTATGCAGCGAGGAACACCGATTATGGAAACCGGCCTGGACAATCGTTTGGCAAAATTCAAAGACTTCAAAGTCAGTAGGACCACGAATTGAGAGGATCGGTGACCTATAGAAGCCCGGACTTGGGTGAACGAGATAGAGAAGGCGTTCAGAATCGCTAAAGTAGATGAGGGCAAAGGACCGCTTTTGCCACTTATATGATGAAAGGGAAGCTAACTTTTGGTGGGAGGCAAATAAGACTCGAAAGGAGGAGAAGAAGAAATTACTTGGGATAGGTTTAAGGATTTATTTTTGAAAACTCTCTCTCTGTTAGTATGCGAGTCTAGAATGGAGGTGAGATTCACTGGAGTTAAAGCAGCGGGATAACATGATACACAAGGAGTATGCCATAAAATTTAATGAGTTAGCTAGGTTTGCTCCACATTAAGTGGATATAGAGGCTAGGAAGGCAAGGAGATTTGAAATTTGGGCTTAAAACCACAGCTCTCTGATAAGGTGTCGATCTTAAATCAATACTTTTAAAGACACTCATGGAGAAGGCTATCATTCTTTGAGCAGGGAAGTGAGGCCATGAGCCTCTACCATAAGGAGAAGAAGAATAAAAGCAAGTCGGGAGGAGCGGTAAAGATAGATAGAAAGTAGTAGTGGGAATAGGGTGAGAAAAGAATGAGGAATTTTTCCGAGAAAATGCAAGTAAAGCAGGAAGGTATAAAGAAGGTGGTAGTGCAAAGGCAAGAATCATGGGAAGAATCACTCTGGCGAGAGTGTGCGAAGGGCAAGTTTGTATGCTCTGAAGTGCGGGCAAGAGGGTCATATCTCTCCCAATCGCCTAACTCGAGGATGATCGATGGATGCTTCTATATGTGGATCGGTGAGCATAAGGTGAGAACCGGCCCACGAGAGGAATGGGCGAGGAGCGTAACCACGGGAGAAGCGGTGGGACGTTAGCAATTTGAGACCAAACTCAACCCAAGAACTCCAACGAAAGCAACTCAGGGTTTACAACATGACGGTCCCAGGATACGGTGGTAATTGGAAAGCAGAACTCCAGTCTTTATTTGAATAACTTATATATCTTATATTTCGCTTAATCGGATGAGAGCAAGTGTTATGATGAATAATTAAAGATCAGGATTCGATCAAGTATGATCGAGATCTACGACAATGATTATATGCTATGTACTTTCTCGCGTATACGAAGTTTTTAAAGCGGTGATTAGGGGACGGAATCCTTATAAAGGAGGGTGAATGTAATAACCCGAGAATTTCTATATAAAATAAATAAGAAATTTTTGCGATATTTTTTTTTTATTTAATAGCGAGACTAAGTGTCAAGTAAAGTGAACAATAAATGCGAATACATTTATTACTTGAAAAATTAGAAATAATTTTGGAATTATTAATTACCACAAATTATATGGTAATAAATTTAGAAGTAGAAATGTTTTTATTAATTATTTTCCATGATAACATGATTGGAAATAATATATGAAGTGATAATTAGAACTTATATAATATATATTTTATTATATGAATTGTTCGTAATATTTAAATCAAGTATTATTGATATGCGAAAAGAGAAGTCGGATATGAGATCCAAACCACGAATTGGGATTGTGATCAAGAGATGAGAATAATAATATTATATTATTATTATAATAATTTTCAAAGACAATAATTATGTCTTTGTGTATATCTGGACATATATTATTGAGGAATGACGATCGATTAGGTCATAACACAAGACGATCTTGTCTTTGTGAAACCCTAAACTCGATTATGAGAAATGGTGAGTAAATAATCGTGTATATGAAGTTTCTTTGTGTATATGGGAAATTATTGTGTATAATAAAATGCTCGGTAATTAGAAGAAAACCCTAATTACTATTTTTTACTACCGATAATTGTGGACAAACCCTAATTATTATAACCTTAATCGGTTGAAGTTAGAGATTGTAATGACGTGTTAGTAACATACAGATAATTAGAGAACCCTAATGGTCAATTAGAAACCCTAATTGATGACGTTAAGAAACCCTAATTTTTCTATAGAAAACCCTAATTTAAAATTATCGGGTTTAATTACGATATTATTGTATAAATATTTTAATTTACCAAAGGATAGAAATTAATTGGTAAATGGTAAGAATTATAATCTAATGGTTAAATATTACATTTAATTGCCTTGTACAAAATGCCCTTGAAATTATATGTGAAATGACCAAAATGCCCTTTTGGTTATTTAGTGTATTATTATTACTTACATTGTTGATGGAATCTTGTAACAAAATGCCCAACATGCTTTACCTACCATGTTATCACTAGCAAACAATGGAATTATCCAAGTGTACCATCCAATGTATCTATTATATTTTTTATATAGATTAAAGAGGGGAAATGCATTATTTTCATTAATTATGCTTTATTGCTACCACATGTCCACAAAATCCGGCCATTCCATCTAGAAATCACCTATGGACTGTAGTATTACCATCAATCAGCCATTACAATCATTTCATACATTATTTTATGGATCTAAGAGAGAGAAATGTACCATTTTTGGCCTATTTATTCACAAGCACTTAGCTTCATTCTCTCAAGCTTAAACCTACGAAATTTCCTTACCATATCATTATAATCAAGCCCCATTCACACCAACAATAAATCGAAGCATCAAAGGATCAAAATCAAGAAATCAAAGCTAGAAAAGGTAAAACCCTAAATTCTAGAAATCCTTGATTCGATGTTAATTGTGCAATTGATTGTTTAAAGTTGTGTAATAGGAGTCTATTAATGTTCGGGTTGTTAAATTCGGGACCCATAACATCAAAGTGCTCAAAATCAAAGTTTTTCCAACTTTTGTAAAACCGAATTACATTATTTTTGGGCAAATGTCAAGCCTTATATCTCTGTGGTTATTTAATGTTTTGGTGTTTGTAAGATGTTATGTGTAGCTAGTTATGAGGTCTTTAAGATTCAAAAAGAATCAAGGCCATATCTATTATAGATCAAAAGTTATAATCACCAAACAGGTTGACTAAAAGCGCAAAACCAGTGAATCCGTAAATTTCTTGAGTCTTTATTCGTGGTCGACTTTGACCATAATTTCTAGTTCGATCTCGATGTTATTATGATGATGTTAAGGTTTTTAGTTGTAGTCCCACATGTTGTCTACACACTAGAAGTGATAGAGCACAAAAATGTTACACGATCACCAAGTTATAGAGGTCCAAAGTAGGCACCTAGAAGCTGTTTTTTCGTGAAGAAACGACTTTGGCAAACTACTTTGATGTTCGTTTTTCCCAGATCCGATGTTGTTTAGAGGTTATGTTTGTTGGATCTTGTAGTCTTGTATTTCCTCTACAAGATCCGATTTATAGATTGTCCAAATTCGTTAAGATGAGAGAGTTATTCACGGCCAAAGTAGCCCACCTTGGTTACGCCTTATGAAGATCCTGGGTAGGCTCAAGAACACCTATATATGACGGTCGCATCCTTTACTATAGGGGGCCTTTAATGACGATTTTAATTATTTTTAAATTTCGATTTTTTAGAAAATTAATTTAAAATTAGTTTTTAATTATTAAAAATACCAAATAAATTATTAAAAATTATTTTAAAGTCCTGGAAAATAGTTTTTAATTATTTTGAGTATATTTCATAAATATTTAATATTTTTGAAATATAAAAGGTATTTATTTATTTAATTATAATATTAAATAAATGATTTAAAAATAGTTTTAATTCATGAAAAATTATTTTATGGTATAAGAAAATATTTTGAGTTATTTTCCATGACTTTTAATATTTTGTGATGAATTTCATTAATTAATTATATATTAATGATATTAAAGTTATTTAATGATTATATTAAATAATTTAGTTTAAAAATGATTTTAATATTATAAAAATCATTTTAAATGAAATTAAGGTATTTAAAAATATTTTAAGTTATAAATATAACTTTTAATATTTAAAGGATAATTTCATTAATAATTTAATATTAATGATATTAAGATAATATTAATGATATTTAGTTTATTTAATAATTATTATTAAATAAATAGTTTTAAAATGGTTTTATTTATTTAAAATCATTTAAAGAGGATATTAAGGATTTAAAAATATTTTAAGTTATAATTAATGACTTTTAATATTTGGATGAATAGTACATTAATATTTATATATTAATGGTGATTATTTAAAATGATTTTAATTGTTTTAAAAATCATTTAAGGGTAATATAAATGTTTTAAAATAGTTTGAGTTATTATAAATAACTTTTATATTTTGGCAATGGTTTCATTAATAGTTTAATATAAATTAATTATTAATGATAATGGAATTGTTTAATGTTTAAGTCATTTAATTATGATTAGATGTTTTGAAAGTTATAATTACCAAAACTAGCCGATTTCAGAGAACCCAGAATGAAGTCCGAGATTTGATGAAGAGCACCCATAGTAATGCTTATATCACTATAAGCCTTGAGTGACTGATTTGATTTATTTTAAAATTTTCAATTTCTGGAAAATTCAAAAATGATTAAAAGTAAAATGTCTGATATTTACAGATGTTGAGGTATAGATTAAGAGTCTTAGACTCAGATTTGCCGATAAAAGTCAGTTTCAGATGCGCAAACAAATGTCGGACCTTATAAAAGAAAGAAAAAGACTACCGTAAGAGCATGGATGAGATATTTGAAAAATGTATAAAAATATTTCAAGTATATAATAGAACTAAAAGTATGATCACCGTGATTATGTGATTCGACTATGTGGTCGTAATCGTAATAGAGCGATCTTATGTGTTAAGATATATTGTTCTAATCGAACGAATGATCCGATTATTGATAGGTTGTGATAAAGAGATAAAACCTAAGTTGAGATTTGTAATCGTTGAATCGCAAGTATCCTACCTTTGCACTTCCTTTACGCAATGGACATGAGTAAGAAGTTTCGTAATTATTCTATCCCCGCATGCATTATGTACTCTTTGATTATCGACATGTTAGCTCGGATATATATTCTGTTCGTTGATTTCTATAAATGGTTATACAAGTGTCCCACTTGGATAATCATGGCATTTGTTCACATGTTGATACACCTTTGTCAATTACCCGTATATATATGTTGAATTACATATTATTGTTGAAAGCAAGATTAAAAACCTTGGGTTTGGAACCGTGCATGTATGAACATCCCTATATGGGAAGATTTTTGCGCAAGGCGGATAGAGTGAGCGATGAAAATACAGGGTACAACGGGGCTGATCACCCTCCGTGCCCGTAAGTTATGACGGTTTGAGGATAGAATTCCGCTAAACCTTTTCGAAAATGAAAAGATTGTTCATAGTATGTTTCTTAAACTCTATTCAAGGGTAGAGCCAGAGCCAAATTTAAAGAATTTGAAAGAGAGTTGTTATGTGAATTTTTATCAAGACAGATTACTTCACAACTTTCAATTCATTTGTAGAAGTGTTATGTAAAGAGAATACTTATATTCTTTCAAATTTTATATATAATTGCTCTTACTTCTTTGGGCACTTAAATGCTCATCCTTGCTTAAATTAAATGTTTTCAATTATGTATGAGCAACTCAAGGCTCGTGTAACGTAACAAAGGAAAAGGAAAATCGATCGAATAAGTGTGTGTATTAAAGTTAATGGTTATAGTTGTATTGGTATCTATTCAAGTATTGTAAGGAATGTATTTGAAGGTCACGTGCACTGGGAAGTAAACTTTGATGTATGTAAATTAAGTTCGAATGTATTATTATTTAGTATTATTCAGCTTAAAGAAATGGTATCGTGGAGAACCGAGTTCGGGTTTCAAGTACCTGGATTTGGGGTCGTCACACCTCTTATTTACCTTCCTTTACTTGACAACATAGATGAAATTAGCAGCTACTTGGGGTGTATATGCTCTAACTCAGTTGCACCATTCTTTCACGAAAGTGAAAGTTGGTAGAAAATTTTATGGAGCAGTGTTTTATTTTGTAGCGAAGGTAAATCAACATTTATTGAAATAATTAAATTACTTTTTAGTTTTATTTTTAATGGTAACATATATGTTGTTTGTCCTTAGGGTTTTGGGCTTGAACGTCCCCCTCCTCTTTTGGGAAAATATGATCTTTCTAAAGATATTACCCAGAATCTTAAGGGCATTCCGTTGGTTTCATCTTGGGCCAATGTTCTAAGCAAATTCAACAATCACAATTCACAAGGTGGATTGGTCGACAACTCTTGATGATAGTGGAGGACGACGTAGATGGTTCATTTTACTTTTGAATTCAGTGGGTTGTGTTACTATTTCTCTTATTGGTAGTATATTTGCCTTATTAGTAATCCATTTTTATAGATCGTATGGGAACCGTACCCAAGGTTGAAGGAAGTTGTTTTGTTGCCATCTGCTGTGTATATGTCCCGAATACCGCTTGTGTCCTTTGAAAAACTAGCGTACCAACGACCAAATTGTTGTTCCAGACAGTTTGGTTTGGGGGTATTTTCGGGTAACACCCCTCTAAAATCCAACCCTTCTCCCACATTCGCATCGCCCGCATCCTCATCATTTGCAGAAATACAATACTCCACACGATCGGACCCCTCTACCACATTCTCCTCAGTAACAGTGGCTGGACTGACTTGTGTCATCAATGGAAGAAGTGGTTCGTTGTTATATGACAGAGACTAGCACATTCGAATCGCCTGCATCCTCATCAGTAGAAGCACTGATAGACTCCACAGGATCGGACTCCTCTACCACATTCTCCTAAGTAACAGTGTTTGGACTGAGTCACTGACTTGTGTCATCAATGGAAGAAGTGGTTCGTTATTATATCATAAATTCTAGCATCAAATCATCTCTATGGTTGTTCAATATTAAAGTGATTCTCCAACCACCACCCGGCCCGTGCACTTAAGCATCTCTAGCTTCATCCCTTGTTTTTTTAGTAGATTTAGTAGAGAGACAAATAAAACGACATTAAAAGTATCAACAAACAACATCAAATAAAACGAGTAGTTATTCAGAGAATCTAGCATTTAATCATCTCCATTATTGGTCACTCCTGTTGGCTCTGGAGTTACATATGCCCAACAAAACTAAATGCTTTAAACATATAAATAATTAGTTCGATTTTGTTTTTCTTGTCCTAGTAGAAACACCTCTTGTCCCGAGCTAATAAGTTTACTGACTGAGAACTTGATGAAAGAGTTCGTAATCATTTATTAGGGACCGGGTTTGATATACCACCAAATTGTAAGGCGCCTATAAGGAATTAACTTGGTTTGATAGAGGCATTCTTGATCGGTATGATCCAGTAATCTGTGTTTTTAATATTGGTGGTCAAGACATTTGTCTTGGCTTTGAGGACATCTTTTGCATTATAGTTTTCCGATAGATGGGAAGCATGTGATAGGAAAATACGGGGCCTCAATTGAGGTTTGTAAGAAATATCATGGAAAGGATGGTGTGAAAGGTATACGCAAATCAGTCGTTAAGTTGAAATGGCAGAGAAAAAATTGTGAGGTATTTCTTAATGACGTGACTGAGGAAGAGCTTAAGTATTATGTGCGTATGTGAAATATGCGATCGGTCGTTTGATTGAGCCTGCCGCATATGGGGCTTATGCCTCTCTTATTAGCAGCTATTCTTGGGGTGTATCTGCTCTGACTCAGTTGCACCATTCTTTCACGAATGTGAAAGTTGGTAGAAAATTTGATGGAGCTGGGTTTTATTTTGTAGTGAAGGTAAATCAATTTATTGTGATAATTAACTTACTTTTTAGTTTTATTTTTAGTGTTAACATGTATGTTGTTTGTCCTTAGGTATTTGCGCTTGAGCGTCTACTTTCTCTTTTGGGCAAATATAATCTTTATAAAGATATTGCCCAGAATCTTAAGGGCTTTCCGTTGTCTTCATGTTTGGCCAATATTCTAAGCAAATTCAACAATCACAAGGTGGATTGGTCGACAGCTCTGGAAGATATTGTGGAGGACGATGTAAATGGTTCATTTTACTTGTGTTACTATTTCTGCCTTATTGGTAGTATATGTGCCTTATTGGTAATCCATTTTTACAAATCGTATGGGAACCATACCCAAGGTTGAACGAAGTTGCTTCCCTGCATTCTGCTGTGTATGTGTCCCGAATACCGCTTGTATCCTTTGAAAAACTAGTGTACGAACGACTAGATTGTTGCCCCAAACAGTTTGGTTTAGGGGTATTTTCAGGTAACACCCCTCTAGAATCCAACCCCTCTCCCACATTCGCATCGCCCACATCCTCATCAGTAGCAAAAAATACAAGACTCCACATTATCGGACCCCTCTCCCACATTCTCCTTAGTAGCAGTGGCTAGACTGACTTGTCATCAATGGAAGAAGTGATTCGTTGTTATATGACAGAGACTCTAGCATCAAATCAACTCCATGGTTGTTCAATATTAAAGTGATCCCTCCAACCACAACCCGACCCGGACACTGAAGCATCTTTGGCTTTTCAGTAGATTCAGTAGAGAGAAAAATAAAACGACATTAAAAACATCAACAGACAGCAGCAAATAAAACAAGAAGTTGCATATGCCCACTTAAACTCTAAATTCTCCATATCTATGAAAATAAAGCCAAAATTACCTTCAAATGCTAGAATGCATACAAGAGTAAATAAAACCAAAATTAACTTCAAATGCTGGAATGCATACAAGTGCAAGACTAGTTTTAAAAGTATTTTAATTACAATCAAATCTAGAATTTGGTCTAAGGTCAACTGGACGTAAAGGTTGTATTTTCTATTCCTGTTTCTTAAGGAAAGTTGAAATATCTATTTGCCACCGATGAATGGGAGAAAAACTGGGAATTTGACGTTGGCGGGCTATTATGGTGTCCTTGGGGATTACAAGGGTTGTGCATGCTAGGCTCGAAAAGGGGTCTGAAATTTATCCGAAAAGTGTCCCGCCTGTTCCATTGTTCCTTCTTGTGATTGTTGAATTTGCATAGAACATTGACCTAAGATGAAACCAACGGAAAGCCCTTAAGATTTTGGGTAATATCTCTAGAAAGATCATATTTGCCCAAAACAAGAGGGAGACACCCAAGCGCAAACACCAAAGGACAAACAACATACATGTTACCACTAAAAATAAAACTAAAAAGTAAGTTAATTATCACAATAAATGTTAATTTACCTTCACTACAAAATAAAACCCTGCTCCTTCAAATTTTTTGCCAGCTTTCACCTTTCTGAAAGAATGGTGCTACTTAGTCAGAGTAGAGACACCCCAAGAATAGTTGTCAATTTTATCTATGTTGTCCAGTAGAGGAAGGTAAATGAGAGAGGTATAAGCCCCATATGCAGCAGACTCAATCAAACGATCGCAAATTGCACATACGCACACACATAATACTTAAGCTCTTCCTCAGTCAAATAATCAGGAACTACCTCAGAATTTTTTATCCACCATTCCAACTTAAAGACTGATTTGCGTATACCTTCCACGCCATCCTTTCTAAGATATTTTTTACAAACCTCACTTGAGGGCTATCTTTTCCAGTCACAGGCTTCCCATCTATCAAAAAACCATCTATCAAAAAACATGTAAAAGATGTCCTCCAAGCCAAGACAAATGTCTTGGCCACCAATATTACAAACACAGTTTACTAGATCATACCGATCAAGAGAGCCTCTATCAAACCAAGTTCATTCCTTATAGACGCCTCACCAATTAGTGGTCTATCAAACCCGGTCCCTAATAAATGATTACGGACTTTTTCATCTTCCAGTCAGTAAGCTAATTAATTCGGGATGAGAAGTGTTTCTACAAGGACAAGAAAAACAAAATCGAACCAATTATTTGTAGGTGTAAAGCATTTAGTTGTGTTGGGCATATGCAACTCCAGACCCAACAAGAGTGGCCAATAATGGAGATGGTTAGATGTTAGATTCTCTGAATCATTCTCGTTTTATTTTTTGTTGTTTGTTGATGCTTTTAATGTCGTTTTATTTGTCCCTCTACTGAATCTATTGAAAAAACAGGGGATGAAGCCAGAGATGCTTTAGTGCAAGGGTCGAGTGGTGGTTGGAGGGATCACTTTAATATTGAACAACCATCAGTAGTGGTCAGTGTTGGAGATGATTTGATGTCTCTGTCATACAACAACGAACCACTTCTTCCATTGATGACACAAGTCAGTCCAGCCACTGCTACTGAGGAGAATGTGGTAGCGGGTTCTGATCCTGTGGAGTCTTGTAATGCTGCTACTGATAAGGATGCATGCGATTCGAATGTGCTAGAGTCTGTCATTTAACAACGAACCACTTCTTCCATTGATGACACAAGTCAGTCCAGCCACTACTACTGTGGAGAATCTGGTAGTGGGGTTCGATCCTGTGGAGCCTTGTTCTGGAGTCTTGTAGTTCTGCTACTAATGAGGATGCGGGTGATACGAATGTGGGAGGGGGCCAAACCGTCTGGGGCAGCAATCTGGCCAGTGGTACGCCAGTTTTTCAAAGGATACAAGCAGTATTCGGGACATATACACAGCAGAAAGCAGCGGAACATCTTCCTTTAACCTTCAGTACAGCTTCTATACAATCTAAAAAAATGGATTACCAATAAGGCAGAAATACTAACACACCCCACTGAATTCAAAAGTAAAATGAACCATTTACATCGTCCTCCACAATATCATCAATAGTTGTCGACCAATCCACCTTGTTGAATTTTCTTAGAACATTAGCCCAAGATGAAGCCAACGGAAATTCGCAATATCTTTAGAAAGATCATATTTGCCAAAAATAGGTCAAAAATAGGAGGGAGACGCTCAAGCCCAAAAACCTAAGAACAAAAAACATACATGTTATCACTAAAAATAAAACTAAAAAGTAAGTTAATTATCACAATAAGTGTATATTTACCTTCACTACAAAATAAAACCTTGCTCCATCAAATTTTCTGCCAACTTTCACCTTCGTGAAAGAATGGTGCAATTGAGTCAGAGCAGATACACCCCAAGAATAGCTGCCAATTTCATCTATGTTCTCCAGTAGAGGAAGGTAGATGAGAGAGGCATAAGCCCCATATGCGACAGGCTCAATCAAACATCCAATCGCAAATTGTACATACGTGCGCACATAATACTTGAGCTCTTTCTCAGTCACATCATTAGGAAATACCTCAAAAAAAATTATCGGCCATTCCAACTTAACGACTGATTTGCGTTTACCTTCCACACAATCCTTCCCAAATACTTCATACAAACCTCACTTGGGGACTCATCTTTTCCAGTCACAGGCTTCCCATCTATAACAAAACCTGTAATGTAAAAGATGTCTTCCAAGCCAAGACCAATGTCTTGACCACCAATATTAAAAACATTGTTTACTGGATCATACCGATCTAAGAGAGCATCTATCAAACCAAGCTCATTCCTCATAGGAGCCTCACCAATTGGTGGTCTATCAAACTCGGTTCCTAATAAATGATTACGAACTTTCATCAAGTTTCCAGTCACTAAACTTATTAAGCTCGGGATGAGAGATGTTTCTACAAGGACAAGAAAAACAAAATCAAATCAATTAATTGTATGTTTAAAACATTTAGTTGTGTTGGGCATTTGCAACTCCAAACCCAACAGGGGTGGTCAATAATGGAGATGGTTAGATGCTAGATTCTCTGAATCACTTTTCGTTTTATTTGTTGTTGTCTGTTGATGCTTTTAATGTCGTTTTATTTGTTCCTATGCTAAACTACTGAAAAACAATGGATGAAGCCAGTGATACTTCAATGCGCGGGTCGGGTGGTGGTTGGAGGGATCACTTTAATATTGAACAATCAACAGTAGTGGTCAATGTTGGAGATGATTTAATTCCAGAGTCTCAGTCATATAACAATGAACAACTTCTTCCATTGATGACACAAGTAAGTCCAACCACTACTACTTAGGAGAATGTGATAGCGAAGTCCGATTCTTGTAGTACTGCTACTAATGAGGATGCAGGCGATTCGAATGTGCTAGTCTCTGTCATATAACAACAAACTACTTCCACAAAAGACACAAGTTAGTCCAGCCACTGCTACCGAGGAGAATGTGGTAGAGGGGTCCGATCCTGTGGAGTCTTGTAGTTATGCTACTGATAAGGATGCTGGCGATGCGAATGTGGGAGAGGGGCTGAATTCTAGGGGGTGTTACCTGAAAATACCCCAAACAACTGTCTGGGCAGCAATCTGACCGGTATGCCAGTTTTTTAAAAGATACAAGCGGTATTCAGGACATATACAAATCAAAAGGCAGCGGAACAACTTCCTTTAACCTTCGGTACAGCTCTCATACGATCTGTAAAAATGGATTACCAATAAGACAGAAATACTACCAATAACGCAGAAATACTAACACAACCCACTGAATTCAAAAGTAAAATGAACCATTTACATCGTTCACCACAATATCTTAAAACGTTGTCGAACAATCCAACTTTTTGTGATTGTTGAATTTGCTTAGAACATTGGCCCAAGATGAAGCCAACAGAAAGCCCTTAAGATTCAAGACATTATCTTTAGAAATATCAGATTTGCCCAAAAAAGGAGGAGACACTCAAGCGCAAAACATAAGAACAAACAACATGCATGTTACCACTAAAAATAAAACTAAAAAGTAAGTTAATTATCATAATAAATGTTAATTTACCTTCACTACAAAATATCCATCAAATTTTCTGTCAACTTTCACTTTCGTGAAAGAGTGGTGCAACTGAGTCAGAGCAGATACACCCCAAGAATAGCTACCAATTTCATCTATGTTGTCTAGTAGAAGAAAGGTAAATGAGAGAGGCATAAACCCCATATGCGGCAGGCTCAATCAAACGCCCGATCGTAAAGAGCACATACGACGCACATAATACTTAAGATCTACCTCAGTCACATCAAAAAAATTTCTCAGTCATTCCAACTTAACGACTGATTTGCGCATACCTTCCACACCATCTTTCCCAAGATACTTTTTACAAACCTCACTTGAGGCCTCATCTTTTCCACTCACAGGCTTCCCAACCTGTAATGTAAAAGATATTCTACAAGCCAAGACAAATGTTCGAGCCAACGATATTAAAAACACAGTTTGCTGGATCATACCAATCCAAGAGAGCATCTATCAAACCAAGCTCATTTCTCATAGGCGCCTCACCAATTGATGGTCTATCAAACCCGATCCCTAATAAATGATTACAGACTCGTTCATCAAGTTTCCAGTCAGTAAACTTATTAACACTTATTAGCTCGAGATGAGATGTGTTTCTACAAGGACAAGAAAAACAAAATCAAAAACGCAATCCACCACCAACATCGAAGTGAGAAATATATGCAATTACAATCAAAAATGATTTTCAAATTTCCACAAACTTCCTTGGTTAACTGTTTTCCAAACCCCATGATCGTGTCAATATTAAAATGACAGTTTGTTTTCAAATTTCCACAAACTTATAAATTTTACACAAATTAGCACCTGAATTTTACTCAGCAAGCCAAGACAATTACAGCTAAACCACATTTAACAGGTCAAAAAAGTAAGATTAAAATTAAAAAAACAAATTTGTACAGTATTTTCTTTCTATCATGTAAAGATGAAAATCGTTTGAACATATATCAAATTAAATGTACTTACAAGCGTCATTACGTAGGAACTGAAAATTCTCATCTTTGAATAGAGAAAAACTTCAAGGACAACCCCTTAACTTCGAAAAGTTTCAAAATGACTTGAAATGTTAAGCTTTACAACTTCGCGGAGCAAAAAAGTTTTAAAATAACTTGAAATGTTCATGGGCTTATTTAAGCCCAATAAGGGAAAATGACACGCACAAAATTTAACAGACCCAGAAACATTCAAAACAAACTTAAAAATATTTAATAGTCCCAAATAGGCTTTAAACCAGCCCATTCCGAAAAACACATCAATAAATCTAAACAACAATTTTTTTTTTGCTAAAAGTCATTTTTAACTTGCCAAACACATTAATACTTTATTTTTGCCCCAAAAAAATACAACTAAAAGTAATAAATGTAATAATTATTTGTTCAAAAAAATGCCCACAACAATAAATCTAAACAACTAAAAGTAATAATTGTTTCTTCAAAAAACAACAGGATAATAATAAACCAGTGTTCGAAAGTCGGCCGACGACTAGTCGGCGACTAGGTCAGGGTCGGAGCCTCAACGAGTTGCCTAGGGCCTAGTCCTTTGATTTAGTCGCTGGCCGACTTAGTCGGACTCCAGTCGGGAAAGTCGCCCAGTCGGAGTAAATCAAAAAATTGGAACAAGTCGGGGAAAATCGGAAAAAATGGGAGTGGATGAGGTCCTTCTACCTAGAAGAAGTGGTATAAATGTGAGAGAACTAGATGAAGACGAGTTTGTGTCGGAAGATGATGCCAACAACGAAGAGGAAGATGAGGATTATGAGTTTGAGTCTGATGGATAGCAAGTCTTGGAGTGATATGGAGAAGAGGAGGAGGAGAAATGATTGACTATTCATTTTGTGCTACTTAGTTTCATTTGGTTAATTGGTTTTGAACTTAGAGCGTCAAACTATTTGGTTTTACTTAGTTTCCATGTTTTTATTTGATGATTTGTGTTACTTATGTTATTCTACTTACTCAAAACTTATGAAGGGGGAAGGATAATATATATTTTAAAAAATAATTGAAAATCTGACTAGCCGATTAATTCCCGATTAATCCCGACTAATCCCTAGTCTCTAGTCGGTAGCCAACCGACCAATAACCGACTAGCGACTTTTAGAAAACTGTAATAAACAAATATTTTATTTCTGCCAGAAAAGATAGAAATTAAAAAAGGATAAGAAATAGTCCCTGAGATCTGGTCACTGGTCCGAAAGACATCACCCAAGAGACCATCTTTCTCATCCTCCCACGGACTTGGAGCGACCATCGTCGGAGAGACAATCGGCAGTCGTCAGAGAGATGTGGTTGAGACGTGGACTTTGAGCGTATTGATATGAACCTTGTGGATTCATCCAACTTGAGTTACGTTCTTGGGCGAAGATCCATGGCATTTCCCCATAAAATCTTCCCATCAATTTCCAAAACAATCGAGATAAAATCCATTTCCAGCTTAAAAAATCTCTCCTTCTGGACCAGGTTTTGTTTGTGTAACCTCAATTACTAATGTGAAGTTGAAAATTATATTTCATTCAAATGACACTATTGGCCTCATGATCAAATTGATCATATAACTCGGGTACAGAATATATTCAGATTTGATTGCACAAACAAACTACATAGATAAATAAATTTGATCACATTAGCAATTCACGTTTAGGGTCTGAAATCAAGCAGAAAATGAAAAAGATTTCACAAACAAATTACATAATAACTTGCAATTTCCAAAAAAAAAATAGAGGGGTTTGAGGAATTCTTACGGTAAAACGAGGAGGAACTTTGAAAGTACAAGAAACAAAACCGGGTTCAACTCTGTCGACTCGGATTCCTCTCACGGCATAGACTTCATAGAAACTGGGTTCGACGTTGACTTGGTGGGGTTGAACTCTGAGTCGCGAAACGCACTCCGATTCTTCCCGAGTTAGTTCCAGCAGCTCTTTCGCCTTCTCCATTTGGGTTTTCTGAAGTTTCCGCTGGCAGTAGGAATACTAACAGGAATTTGTAGTGGGTCTTACCAAAAATATGGTTCCGTAAATTTACACCAAAAGCAAAACTTATACTTACCCATACATGAAATATAAATTATTGAAATAGTTTCACTTATTACACATATTTTTTTAAAAATTATTAATAATACTTATTTACCTAATCAAAAAATTAACGTAAATATTTATAATATATATTCATTTTTACATGTCAATTTTTTTATTTTGAGTTAGGTGAATAAATTTAATTGATAATACTTTTATAATATATTTGATATAGTGAGTCAATTTTGTAATCCTATTAAATCTTATATATTGATATACATTGCAATTTATAATTCGGCAGAAATTTTTCGTAATATGTAACAGGATTCATAGACAATACTACCAAGATAGAAAATGAAAAATTAATCGATATAAATACTGTTGTATTTTATGTAAAATAATATATTACAAAGTTAAATAAAAATAAATATATTCATATATTATTTGGTGATGTACCATTAAAAAAGTTTAATGTGAAAATTAAATGAGTCATAATTAATTTATTTATGGAAGTATTGTAACAACTCTATATATATTAAGTGATATTATCGTTGTCATAAATATATATATAGGTTGTAATATTACTAGTGCCTTGTTACCGTTGCCACGTTGCTTTCTATTCTTCTATAAAAAGATATGAAATCTATATAACAAAATACAAATTATTTTGAATTTTCTGCTCATCTTAATAAATCATCTGAGTCGTCTAAAGTTTGAGATAAATCTCACCATCCATAGTACCGGAGGCACGTGACTGTTGCTAGTCTTCTATAAAAGGATAGGAAAGGCTGATTATATATATATATTATTTAAAGGAGACAGTGTTCATATATATATTAGTAGCACACATATAATCTTTATATATACATAGTCTCTCTACTAAGATATATATATATATATATATATATATATATATATATATATATATATATATATATATATATATATATATATGTGTGTGTGTGTGGGGGGTACAATTTTTGAGTTTGAGTAAGGAAAATTAGAAGTTGTTCCTGGGTCATTCAACTATTTCAAGTGCTGATTAGTTAGGTGAAGAACCGTTGAATCCTGTAGTAGGATTTCGTCAGTGACCTTGGCATCGAGAAAAGTTCTCCGAGGGGCGAAATTTCTACTTAAGGCGCCTCTGCTCAACATAATTCGCTCTAAATCGATAAGTTTTATTTCTGCCCTTTTTTTATTTGATAGTTGAATCCTATATTTTATTCGTATTTTCCCAACAATCTTAAGTAGAAATTATGGATTCTGCTATGCTTACCGTCACTAAATATGTCCCTGATTTGACCAAAGTTGAGCCTTTTGATGGATTCAATTTTAAATGATGGCAAACCAAATTACTTTTGATTATGGATATTGCTAAAGTTGACCATGTTTTAACCAAACCAAAACCAGTTGAACCCTCTTATGATGCTACCGATGAACAAAAGAAAGAATATGAATATTCTGTTAGTATTTGGTCTTCTGTTGATAAAATTTGCAAGGCTATCATTCTCAACTCACGGTCGAACGATTTTTTTGATATCTATTGTCTATATAAACATGCTGCTGAAATTTGGGATGCTTTAATTTTGAAATATGTTGTGGAAGATGCTGGTGTTATGAAGTATGCAATTGAAAATTTTCTTAATTTTTACATGACCGATGAAAAAGATGTTTCTTCCCAAATTCATGTTTTTCATCTTGTCGAAGCTGAACTTAATAATGAAGGCATGTCTTTACCTGCTCCTTTTGTTGTTGGCTCTCTTATAGAGAAGTTTCCTGATTCTTGAAAAGATTACAAGAATACTATAAAACATAAAAGGAAAGACATGACCTTAGAGGAGTTAATTGTTCATATTCGTATTGAGAAAAAGAACAGAAATTTAGATAAAACTGCCAAAACCAAAGAGATGTCTTCCAAACCAAATTTGGTTAATGATCACAAACCTCGTCACCCGTTCAACAAACATCCTAAACATGGGCATAAGTATAACCCTAGTCCGAAGGCAAAACCAAATCAGTTCAAACACAAAACCTCAAAACCTAAACGTGATCGTTTCATGTGTTGAAGGCCAGGTCATCATGCTGCTCAATGCAAGTTCAAAAAGGGAAACAACCAGTCTGTTCCTACGAGAGCTAACTTAGATGAGGCAGACAATACTATTATGGCGGTTGTCTCCGAGGTGAACATGGTGACTGACAAAGAGGCATGGGTAGTGGATTCTGGTGCTACCAAACACATTTGTTCGAATCATGGTGCATTCATCTCTTATGTGACGTCCCTAAAATAGGTATACATCACCTATTCTGAGTCGCCAAATACATGGTACAGAAACAAATACAACTTCAGTAGTACAATTGTCGTGCAAAAGACGACAACACATATACTATGAGTTTGAATACAACTATTGTCTAATAGAGAGTATACAAACTCAAAAGGAGTCCTCATTACAATTATTGATACACTATTTTACAAAATAGTGAGGACTACTAATACAATTATCCTGAACCATCACTCCATACCCCTATTTAGTTAAGTGCTATGTTCTCACCTCCTGAGAAGAAAAATGGAACAAAAAGGAAAATGGTGAGCTCAACTAGCCCAATAAAGAATATTATGACTAAGATAATATACAACAATTTATCATTAGTCTTCAACAGGGAAAAATTTGATAAAATATAATAGACAACAAGTTTTAGATCAACAACTGCAGCGGAACAACAATCCATTAGAAGAGTCAAGTAGAGAAAGAATTCTACTATCTTCTAAGATTTAAAAGTCCATCATCAATATTCTATCCCTGTAACACCAATCACTATACATATTGAATCAAATATTCATCTTTGCACTACAGGCCAAAGATATTCATTTGTATCACCAGTTGGTCAAGTTCATCTCAACACCTGTTCATTTTTGCACTACGGGCCAAAGATATTCATCAGTTAATCATTCATTTTTGCACTACAGGCCAAAGATATTCAATAATATCATCATTTAGGACTGAGGATGAATCCAGTGAGATAAAAGATCAAAGATTAGGTATTCGTACTTTAGTTTATCCAAGTTCAAAAATATCTTATAATAATCAATTGTGGAACAAAATTAAAGAATAAAGATCAAAACATGGATACAATCAAAGATAGTAACCATAATAGACAACTTGGACAAAGAAAAGAAAATTTCATTTTTTCTGAGAATAGTGTCGTATTCGTGAATAGTGCCGTATACGTGAATAGTGTCGTATACGTGAATAGTAACCTTGACACAAAAAGGTAAAAATTCCACAATAAAATCCATACCAATATTTCGATATAATGATATTGAAAGAATAACATCATTATGAAGAAAATAACATCCCTTACCTCAAAATAACAGTACTTCTGATCGGAATATCGGTATAAGGCTGAAGGAAACTTGTACTGATGAATAACAACTCATAAAATATCTAAATACTCACAAAATACGCTCAATAATATAGAGAGAGAAAGAGAGAAAACTTGTTTCTAGTGTAATTTTCAATTCTAACTAAGCACCCTATTTATAGAAAAATGCTTAGAATGCCATGGCAGACTAACCTGCTACCTGATGGCTTTACCTGCTATTATTCAAGCCTACCACTTTTGAAAATAAATTCCAGCATATTTCATTTCTCACCAACCAAAAGTGGGGCCCACCATATTTTTAATAAAAATATTTATTTCCGAAAACTTCAATAATTCATAATAAATAGCCCTTTTATCAGAAAAATTCGAATCTCATTTCTATTCCATAGGAAATTAAATTCTCTACAACTTTGTAAGTTTAAGTTTTTCCAAATTCCAAACAAAAAATGACCGAAATCCACATACGGACGATTTTCAAAACTTTCATTCCTACAAAATACTGATAAAACACCTCAGCATTAATTCCTTCATTTATAACCACAATAAATATATCCATCATTTATATCCACATAAAATAAATATTTTCTTATCATATAAATCAATTATTAATTATTCACAAATAATATCACAGAATCACAATTATGACAACCAGGTCGTTCCCAGGAAAGAGGGGGCTTTCCGATAAGGATTTCTCCTTATTGGCGCGCAATTAGGTGACTAAACTCCTTTCATAGACAGAACTTCCTTAGACATTGCCAATAATGCTATCTAATAATATTATTCAAATAATATGAATTATTGATCTGATAATGGAAATATCGTGCGTTGATAATTATTGAAACAACAATAATATAAAATATCAACGTAGCAATTATTGAATCAATAAAATAAAATATTGAGCGATAATTATCGTAATAATTATTGAGTAGTGTCTTCTTACGTAAGAATCAATAATTCAAAAATATTGTGCAATACTGGTGTGCTTCGCATGCAACTTCGTGTATTACATCGTATTTTAACCACCGGTATTCCAAAAATTGTTAAGGGTAACAACTACGCCGTTATTTATAAAAACTCAAACTTGTCATTTTCTTCATCCGACCGTTTTCTGTTATGGGGCCCACAAATGGCTGCGTCGTTGTACGAATATTTCCCGACAGCAAGAATATTCCACGACCAAACGAATATTCCCCGAAAACAATGAATATTTTATAACCACTTACTTATTTTTATAAAATTTGCACATTTCACCTATAACCAAAATATTATATCAATTTAATACCTTGTTATTCACAATAATAAATAGAGGAAATTTGATTTTATTTATAATAAGTTGGGGTCTTACAACCTCCCCTCCTTATGAAATTTCGTCCTCGAAATTGACTTACGTACCTGGTGTTTCGAAAAGGTGAAGATACCTCGCTTTCATTTCTAATTCCAACACCCAGGTCATTTCTTCAATAGCCTAGTTTCTCCACAAAACCTTAACTTGTGGTATAACCTTCGTGCGTAGGACATGCTCTTTCCTATCCAAGATCTTAACAGGTACCTCCTCGTACGTTAAATCTTCGGCTATCTCGTCTGGTTCTAATTCAATAATGTGGTTCGGGTCTTTAACATATTTACGAAGCATAGATATGTGAAAAATATTATGAACACGAGACATGCTTGGAGGGAATGCGAGTCTATAGGCCACATTTTCTATTCGGTCAAGAATCTCAAATGGACCAATAAATCGTGGATTGAGCTTTCCTCTCTTCCCAAATCTTGTAACTCCCTTCCATGGAGCGATACATAACAATACATGATCCCCAATATTAAATTTCACGTCCTTTCGATGAAGATCCGCATAACTATTTTGTCAATCATGTGCCATTTGTATACGTTGTCGAATCGTTTGGATCTTTTCTGTAGTTATACGTACCAATTCTGGTCCCAACAACGTTGTTTCACCCACCTCGTCCCAACATACTGGAGAACGACATTTTTGTCCATATAATGCTTCAAATGGAGCCATGCTTATACTTGCTTGATAACTGTTGTTGTAGGAGAATTCCATCAATGGTAGGTACTTATCCCAACTCCCTTTGAAATCTAGGACACAGATTCTTAATAGATCTTCAAGAGTTTGAATAGTCCTCTCGATCGATTGCTCGATTCGTTTGAGGATGGTGGAATCAATCAATAAAGAATCCGCGCCCCAGCTTTCGCAGTAAGCTAACCCAAAATCGTGAAGTGAATCTTGGGTCACGATCCAAAAATATGGATACTGGCATGCCATGAAATCTCACAATATCATCTACGTACATACTAGCAAGACGTTCAAGGGAATAAGTCTCTCGTATAGACAAGAAATGGGCAGACTTGGTTAATCTATCAACAATGACCCATATCGCATCTATGCCTTGAGAAACCTTGGGAAGACCCATAACGAAATCCATAGTAATGTATTCCCACTTCCATTTCGGAATCTCAAGCGGTTGCAATGGACCCTTTGGTACTTGATGCTCTGCCTTTACACGTTGACAAGTTAAACACCTCGAGATAAACTCCTCGATCTCTCTCTTCATATTATTCCACCAAAATGTATGTCGAAGATCATGATACATTTTGGTACTACCAAGATGGATTAAAAACGGTGTGTTGTGTGCCTCTATCATGATTCTATGCTTCAAGTCAGAATCGTTAGGAACACAAAGTCTGGACTTGACTCGAAGTATTCCTTCTTCATCGATTCTTGCTTCTGGAATACCACCTTCTTGCACTTTCTTCTTCATACGCATCAGCTCCATGTCTGTAGCTTGAACAGCTTTAACTTTATCGATTAAAGTCGGTTCTACTCGTATGCTAGATATCATTACGTGGGTACTTTGATCCTTTACCTCTATCTCCATCATTTGAAAGTCATACAAAATGGACCTTTGTGTTAACAATATTGCACTCGTACCCCGAATATGATCTTCTACTCAATGCGTCAGCTACCACGTTTGCTTTTCCAGGATGATATTGGATGGTATGGTCATATTCTTTCAACAACTCGAGCCAACATCGTTGCCGCATGTTGAGTTCCTTTTGGGTGAAGAAATATTTGAGGCTTTTATGATCTGTATAGATCTCCACTTTCTCCCCATACAGGTAGTGTCTCCAGATCTTCAATGCGAAAACGACTGCTGCTAACTCCAAATCATGAGTAGTATAATTCCTCTCATATTCTTTGAGTTGTCGCGAGACATAGGCTATGACTTTCCCAATTTGCATGAGAACACATCCTAACCCTTTGCCTGAAGCATCGCTGTAGATAACAAATCTATCCGAACCAGATGGTATTGTCAGAACAGGTGCCGAAATGAGTCTCCTCTTGAGTTTTTGAAAACTCTTCTCATAATCCTCGCTCCAACCGAATTTTGTATTTTTACGAGTCAGCTGAGTTAACGGAGTAGCGATTTGAGAAAATCTTTCCACGAATCTCCAATAGTTACCAGCTAAGCCCAGAAATCTACGTACTTCGGTCAACGACTTTGGTTGCTCCCAACTTTGTATTGCTACAATCTTTGCCGGGTCGACAGATACTCCATGTTTTGACACCACGTGCCAAAGGAATGCTACTTCCTCAAGCCAGAACTCGCATTTCTTCAGCTTGGCATATAGCTTGTTATCACGAAGCCTTTGCAGTACCAGCTTCAAATGGTGTTCATTATCTTCACGGCTTTTGGAATAGATGAGGATGTCATCAATAAAGACAACAACGAACTGATCCAAAATTTCTTTGAACACACGGTTCATCATATCCATAAAAGCAGCAGAAGCATTAGTCAATCCAAAAGACATGACTAAGAATTCATAATGCCGTGCATCGGAGTTCTCAAGGCGGTCTTTGAAATATCCTCGATTGATGATATCCGAAATCTAAGATCGATCTTTGAAAAGAATCAAGGCTTCCTTGCAATCGGGTCAAACAGGTCATCAATGAGAGGTAACAGATACCTATTCTTGATGGTGACATGGTTCAATTCTCGGTAGTGAATACAAAGTCGCATACTCCCGTCTTTCTTTTTTACGAATAACACAGGAGCACCCCAAGGAGATGTACTAGGACGAATAAAACCGATGTCCAACAACTCCTGTAGTTGGACCTTTAACTCCTGAAGTTCAATATGAGCCATTCGACATGGGGTTTTAGAAATGGGCTTTGTACCAGGTTCAAGGTTAATAAAGAATTCAACTTCACGTTCTGGGGGTAGACCGAAAAGTTCTTCAGGAAATACGTCAGGAAATTCACTAACAACAGAAATATTATTCAAATATGCGTGTTTTTGTTCAAGTCCGTGACATGGGCTAAGAAAGCTTGACATCCATTTTTTAAAAAATGAATAGCTTTATGGCTTGATATGACAGTGATTGACTTTAGTGGTTTTGTTGTTTGAATTCACATAATAGGTTGGTTAGGAATATGAAAACTAACAACCTTACGAAAATAATCAATTTTAGCATGATGAGTGGTTAACCAATCAATCCCTAAAATCACATCAAAAGTAAGTATTTTAAACGAAATAAGATCGGCAGGTAATGTTATGGTTCCAACTTGAATCAAGCAAGATTTATAAATAGTAGATGTAATGAAAGTTTCTCCTAACGGAGTCTCAACAAATAAGTCAAGGTCTAATTTCTCCAAAGTCAAGTTCAAACGTTGAGCACAAACAGGAGAGATAAAAGAATGGGTAGAACCGATATCTAATAAGGTATAAACTTTGCAAGAATTTATGATTAGCTTACCCGTGATCACCTCGTTCGGGTTTTTCGCGTTTTGGCCAGTCACGACAAACGCTCTCCCTTGAACCACCGACTTTGTTTTGTCCGTAGTCGCCTTTGGTGTCGTCGTCCCAGTTAGACTTGACTTCTCTACTGGACAAAACCGAGCTATATAACCATCTTTTCAATAACTGAAACACACCTTGGAAGGCTGTGAACAGTTTGGACTTATGTGTCCCTCCTCTCCGTGATCTCAGAAGATCTAAACCGCTTAGCCGCTCTCCTCCCTAGAATTTGTTGTTGGTGCTGGTGCTACTGTTGATGTCTTCCCGTCATTGTTGAATCTCCTCTTTCTGAAATTTTCACTTGACTCACCTCTCCTATTATCATGGCCACGATTACCACCCGAGTGGTTACTGCTTTTGCCTGTATTCTTTCCTCCTCGCTGGTTATCATTGCTCCGATGACTGTTGTCACTGGTATGACCCTGATTGTGGTCCCTCGGTTGAGCATACTCATTATCTCGCTCTAATAATTGAGCCCTGTTGATAACATTTGAATATAAAGAAAATTTGTGAGAGATAAGATATTGCCGAATCTCGGGTTTTAGACCTCTCAGAAACATCTGTGTCATTCGTTCCTCATTCTCTACCAAATGAGGTGCAAACCTGGATAACTCTGCGAGCTTCGCCTCGTACTAGGAAACCGTCATGTTATTTTGTTCCAGTCTGATAAACTCTACCTCCTTCATATGATGAATACTTTCAGGAAAGTACTTGTCATTAAACAGTTTCTGAAATGTTTTCCAAGACATGTTGAGTGCGGTAGGCTGGGTACGCTTCACAGACTCCCACCAGTAGTCTGCCTCACCACGAAACATAACAGTGGCGAAAGGAACCTTCTGTTCCTCCGTGTATCCCAAGACATCAAATATCTTGGTAATTTGCTTGACCCACATTTCTGCCTTAATCGGATCCGACTTTTCCCCAAATTCTGGTGGTTCCAACTCCTTGTACTGCTTGGCTGTGATAAGCCGCGCATTGGTATCATTTCCACCCGTATTTTGTGCACGAGTCTCCCTCGCCTGATTTTGCATGAACTGCAAAAAGCTTCTAAACATCCCATCATTCATCATTTGTTCGGTAGTGTTGTTTACAGGAGGAATATTGCCTTCCTGTTGCACGTTCCCCTGGGTGGTGATTAAAGGTGTCTTAACTGTCTCATTCACTCTATTGTTAATATTTCTCGCTGTCATTCTTAAATACTGCCATAAAACAAGGGTTGATTAACAAATTAACATATCACATATTAGCCATATGCTCTGACTGACCAACCAAATAACAAATAAACTTAGTTAGGTCATACTAGCGAATGAATTCCTCATCTCTCCCCTCCTAGTTCTTGTCTCACATCTCAGCCAGGGATCATATCCCTTAGCTCTGATACCAGCTATGACGTCCCTAAAATAGGTATACATCACCCATTCTGAGTCGCCAAATACATGGTACAGAAACAAATACAACTTCAGTAGTACAATTGTCGTGCAAAATACGACAACACATATACTATGAGTTTGAATACAACTATTGTCTAATAGAGAGTATACAAACTCAAAAGGAGTCCTCATTATAATTATTGATACACTATTTTACAAAATAGTGAGGACTACTAATACAACTATCCTGAACCATCACTCCATACCCCGGCTAGTTCGTGCTATGTTCTCACCTCCTTAGAAAAAAAATAGAACAAAAAAGAAAAGGGCGAGCTCAACTAGCCCAGTAAAGAATATTATGACTAAGATAATATACAACAATTTATCATTAGTCTTCAACAGGAAAAAATCTAATAAGATATAATAGACAACAAGTTTTAGATCAACAATTGCAGCGGAACAACAATCCATTAGAAGAGTCAAGTAGAGAAAGAATTCTACTATCTTCTAAGATTTAAAAGTCCATCATCAATATTTTATCCCTATAACATCAATCAATATACATCTTGAATCAAATATTCATCTTTGCACCTACAGCCAAAGATATTCATTTGTATCACCAGTTGGTCATGTTCATCTTAACACCTGTTCATCTTTGCACTACGGGCCAAAGATATTCATTAGGTAATCATTCATTTTCGTACTACAGGCCAAAGATATTCATCAGTTAACCATTCATCATTTAGAACTGAGGATGATGAAAAATATCTTAAAGAAAATGAATCCAGTGAGATAAAAGATCAAAGATTAGGAATTCGTACTTTAGTTTATCCAAGTTCAAAAATACCTTATAATAATCAATTGTGGAGCAATTCAAGAATAAAGATCAAAACATGGATACAATCAAAGATAGTAATCATAATAGACAACTTGGACTAAGAAAAAAAAAATTCATTTTTTTTGTGAATAGTCTCAGATTCGTGAATAAGGTCGATATCGTGAATAGTAACCCGAAACACAAAAAGGTAGAAATTCCACAATAAAATCCATACCAATATTTTGGTATAATGATATTGAAAGAATAACATCATTATGAAGAAAATAACATTCCTTACCTCAAAAATAACAGTACTTCTGATCGGAATATCGGTATAAGGATGAAGGAAACTTGCACTGATTGTGAGACCCCAACTTTTTAATGAATAAAATCAAATTTCCTCTATTTATTATTGTGAATAATAAGGTATTATTTTGATATAATACTTTGGTTATGGGTGAAATGTGAAAAGTTTGCAAAATAAGCAAGTGGTTATAAAATATTCATTTTGTCGGGGAATATTCGTTTGGTCGTGGAATATTCTTTTCCGTGGGGAATATTCGTATTGACCAGTGACCATTTCAGTGGGCCCTATAACGGATAAGCTGCCGGATGAATAAAACGACAAGTTTGAGTTTTATAAATAACAAACGTAATGGTTACCATTAACACTTTGTTGGAATACCCGATGGTTAAAATACAAGAATACGTCTGGCGATGGACGCAGCGATAGCTGCGGTATTGCAGATGATTGTTGAATTATTGATTCTTACGTAAAGAAGGCACTACTCAATAATTGTTACAGTAATTTATCGCTCAATATTTTATTTTATTGATTCAATAATTCTTTGCGTTGATATTTTATATTATTGTTGTTCAATAATTGTCAACGCACAAGATTCCATTATCGGATCAATAATTCATATTATTTAAATAATATTATTATATAGCATTATTGGCAATGTCTAAGGAAGTTCGCTTCAGAAAGGGGTTTGGTCACCTAATTGTGTGCCAATAAGGAGAAATCCTTATCGGAAGCCCCTCTTTCACAGGAACGACACTGGTTGTCATAATTGTGATTCTGTAATATTATTTGTGAATAATTAGTTATTGATTTATATGATAAGGAAATATTTATTTTACGTGGATATAAATGATGGATATATTTATTTTATTTGGTTATAAATGAAGGAATTAATGCTAAGGTGTTTTATCAGTATTTTGTCGGAATGGAGGTTTTGAAAATCGTCCGTATATGGATTTCGGTCATTTTTCATTTGGAATTTGGAAAAACTTAAACTTACAAAGTTGTAGAGAATTAAATTTCCTATGAAAAGCACACGAGATTCAAATTTTTCTGATAAAAGGGCTATTTATTATGAATTGTTGAAGTTTCGGAAAATAAAATATTTTTATTAAAAATATGGTGGGCCCCACTTTTGGTTGGTGAGTAATGAAATGTGCTGAAATTTAATTTCAAAAGTAGTGGGCTTGAATAGTAGCAGGTAAAGCCATCAGGTAGCAGGTTAGTCTACTATGGCGTTCTAAGCATTTTCCTATAAATAGGGTGTTTAGTTAGAATTGAAAATCACACCAGAAACAAGTTTTCCTTCTCTATATTATCGAGCGTATTTTGTGAGTATTTAGATACTTTATGAGTTGCTATTCATCAGTGCAAGTTTCCTTCAGCCTTATACCGATATTCCGATCAGAAGTACTGATATTTTGAGGTAAGGGATGTTATTTTCTTCATAATGATGTTATTCTTTCAATATCATTATACCGAAATATTGATATGGCTTTTATTATGGAATTTTTACCTTTTTGTGTCGGGGTTACTATTCACGTATACGACACTATTCACATATACGACACTATTCACATATACGACACTATTCACGAATACGACACTATTCACAGGAAAATAAAATTTTTTTTTCTTTGTCCAAGTTGTCTATTATGGTTACTATCTTTGATGGTATCCATGTTTTGATCTTTATTCTTGAATTTTGCTCCACAATTGATTATTATAAGGTATTTTTGAACTTGGATAAACTAAAGTACGAATCCCTAATCTTTGATCTTTTATCTCACTGGATTCATTTTTTTTAAGATATTGTTCATCATCCTCAGTCCTAAATGATGAATGATTAACTGATGAATATCTTTGGCCTGTAGTGCGAAGATGAATAATTACCTAATGAATATCTTTGGCCCGTAGTGAAAAAATGAACATGTGTTGAGATGAACATGACCAACTGGTGATACAAATGAATATCTTTGGCCTGTAGTGCAAAGATGAATATTTGATTCAAGATGTATATTAATTGATGTTACAGGGATAAAATATTGATGATGAACTTTTTAATCTTAGAAGATAGTAGAATTCTTTCTCTACTTGACTCTTCTAATGGATTGCTGTTCTGCTGCAGTTGTTGATCTAAAACTTGTTGTCTATTAAATTTTATCAGATTTTTTCCTGTTGAAGACTAATGATAAATTGTTGTATATTATCTTAGTCATAATATTCTTTACTGGGCTAGTTGAGCTCACTCTTTTCTTTTTTGTTCCATTTTTCTTCTCAGGAGGTGAGAATATAGCAGAAACTAGCCGGGGTATGGAGTGATGGTTCATGATAGTTGTATTAGTAGTCCTCACTATTTTGTAAAATAGTGTATCAATAATTGTAATGAGGACTCCTTTTGAGTTTGTATACTCTCTGTTAGACAATAGTTGTATTCAAACTCACAATATATGTGTTATCGTATTTTATACGACAGTTGTATTACTGAAGTTGTATTTGTTTCTGTACCATATATTTGGCGACTCAGAATGAGTGATGTATACCTATTTTGGGGGCGTCACACTGATGAATAGCAACTCACAAAATATCTAAATACTCACAAAATACGCTCGATAATATAGAGAGAGAAAGAGAGAAAACTTATTTTTGGTGTGATTTTCAATTCTAACTAAGCACCCTATTTATAGGAAAATGCTTATAACGCCATAGCAGACTAACTTGCTACCTGATGGCTTTAACTGCTACTATTCAAGCTTACCACTTTTGAAAATAAATTCCAGCACATTTCATTTCTCACCAACCAAAAGTGGGGCCCACCATATTTTTAATAAAAACATATATTTTCGAAACTTCAATAATTCATAATAAATAGCCATTTTATCAAAAAAATTCAAATCTCATGTCTATTCCATAAGAAATTAAATTCTCTACAATTTTGTAAGTTTAAGTTTTTCCAAATTCCAAACGAAAAATGACCGAAATTCACATACGGACGATTTTCAAAACCTCCATTCCGACAAAATACTGATAAAATACCTCAGCATTAATTCCTTCATTAATAACCACATAAAATAAATATATCCATCATTTATATCCACGTAAAATAAATATTTCCTTATCATATAAATCAATAACTAATTATTCACAAATAATATTACAGAATTACAATTATGACAACCAGGTCATTCCCAAGAAAGTGGGGGCTTTCCGATAAGGATTTCTCCTTATTGGCGCGCAATTAGGTGACCAAACCCCTTTCCTAGACAAAACTTCCTTAGATATTGCCAATAATGCTATCTAATAATATTATTTAAATAATATGAATTATTGATCTGATAATGGAGATACTGTGCAGTGACAATTATTGAACAACAAAAATATAAAATATCAACGCAACAATTATTGAATCAATAAAATAAAATATTGAACAAGAATTCATCGTAACAATTATTGAGTAGTGCTTTCTACGTAAGAATCAATAATTCAATAATCATGCGCAATACCTGGTGCTTCGCGCAACCACGCCAGACATCGTATTATTTTAACCACCGGGTATTCCAACAGTGTTAATGGTAACAACTATGCCGTATTTATAAAAACTCAAACTTGTCGTTTTCTTCATCCAACCGTTTTCCGTTATGGGCCCATAAATGCATTTGCGTATTGTCGCATTCGAATATTCCCCGACAAAGAAGAATATTCCATGACCAAACGAATATTCCCCGACAACAATGAATATTTTATAACCCCTTGCTTATTTTGTAAAATTTGCACATTTCACCCATAACCAAAATATTATATCAATTTAACACCTTATTATTCACAATAATAAATAGAGAAAATTCGATTTTATTTATAATAAGTTGGGGTCTAACATCTTATACTCCCCTTGAGAAAAAAGATGAAAATATGTATATGGGCGATTCGAGGCCTGCACCAGTAATGGGTAAAGGGAAAGTTAATTTAAAATTGACTTCTGGGAAGATCCTTTCTCTTACTAATGTTCTTCATATTCCTGAGATTCGCTACAATCTCGTATCTGTTGGGATACTTGGGAAAGTTGGGGTTAAGGTTATATTTGAATCTGATAAGGTAGTGTTAACCAAAAATGGGGTGTTGTGGGAAAAGGGTATCTTAATGCTAGTTTATTTCATTTGAATGTACCTGAACTCATGAATAATAATGCTAGTACTTCTTTGGCTTACTTGGTTGAGTGTGATGATATTTGGCATGCTAGATTAGGCCGTGTGAATTATTCTTATATAAAAATGATGAAAATTTTGGGAATTTTAAAAGATGTTAAAATTTCAAATACCAAGAAATGTCAAGTGTGTGTGGAAACAAAAACTGTAAGACCCCAACTTTCATAAATAAAGATTATTTTTCTCTAAATATCATTTTGAATATTATGGTGTGGATTTAATATAATGTTATAGTTGTGGGTAATATTTATAAATTTTGCAAAGTAAGCAAGTTGTTATAAAATATTCGTTTGGTCGAGGAATATTCTTTTTGTCGGGGAATATTCGTACGATGGCACAATCATTGGTGGATCCCACAACAGAATTATTGTCGGAGTTAGAAAATGACATAATTATCCTTTTATAAAAATAACGGTGAAAGTTTTACCGTTAACTGTTAAAATACCCGGTGATAAAAGAAATGCTGAATGTCGTGTTGCATAGTAGCACACCGGTATTGATTATTTATGCTTTACGAGAAGTCACCCGATTATACTCAATTATTGCTACTAAGAATCACGTGATAGTATCTCACGTTATTGATTCAATTATTGTCACAATATCATCTGTACAATATTTTATATTATTAAATCAATAGTTGAGACGATAACGCTATTCATATTATTATTTGCATTATTAACGATGTCTAGAAAGTTCTGTCGAGGAAAGGGGTTTGGTCACCTAATTGCGCGCCAAAAGGGAGAAATCCTTATCGGAAAGCCCCCTCTTTCCTGGGAATGATCTGGTCGTTAAATATTATGAGTTATAATATTAATGATGAATAATTGTTGGAAGATTAAAAATGTGTTGATTGAAGATAAAATGATTTGTGGTAATATTTATTCAATCTTTGATATAAATAAGAAGTCTGTTATGAGACGTTTGTGGTAAGTTTGGTTTATTCATGGGGGCCCATATGTCATTATCTAAGAGTCACTTTCACCAATAGTAATTGCCTTTACCAGACGTCGAACCACTTGTCGTTTCATATTACAGGCGTCGAACCACTTGTCGTTTCATATTACAGGCGTCGAAACACTTGTCGTTTCATATTACAGGCATCGAACCACTTGTCGTTTCATATTACAGGCGTCGAATCACTTGTTGTTTCACATTACAGACGTCAAACCACTTTTCTTTTTCACATCAGTAGTCGTCAAGCCCCTTGCCTCTTCACATTACAAGGGCTAAGCTAGAAATCTTCTATAAATAGAAGCTTATTTCTTCTTTCATTCTCACCAATTCACTACGAGTCACAAGAGAATTCTATAGAGAGAGAATCAGAGAGAAAGAAAAGAGTATTCTGTTACTACACTATTTCAGTATCCAATCTCCTACTAAGGTAAGGGGTATTATTTCTTTTGTATTCGTAAAGGATGTTATTTTCTTCATACTCATAAGGGTTGTCATTCTATTCTTTATTAATCTGTGGGAGTAACCTGTCTACGCGGATTACCGCATGCATGGTGCATAACCCTTCGTATTCATTCTTTATTAATATGCGGGAGTAACCTGTCTACGCGGATTACCGCATGCATGGTGAATAACCTTTTGTATTCATTCTATATTAAATTGTGGAAATGATCTGTCTACGTGGATTACCGCATGACGGGTGAAAATTCATTTGCAGTTTCGTATATTCTTTCATACTGTATGGGATATCATTTCTTTTGTACTCATAAGAAATATTATTTCTGTTCAATATTCGTAAGAAATAATATTTTCTTCCATACCCTATAGTATGTAAGTAATATTATTTCGTTTCATATTCCTAATTCTACACTTATGTTAACAAGTATTGCTTCTATATTCCTTGAAATTAGTAGAATATCCTTGGAATTTTCGGTTCATCTAGTATCGTTTCACAAGGATATTTTTCTGAACATTCTTGTTAAAGTTTAATCTTTTCATGCCGAAGTACTATTCATGGGATACTATTCACAAAGTACTATTCACGGGGTACTATTCATGACAAAAATTAATTTCTTTTCTGTCTAAATTATTGTTGATACAATATTATTCTTGAATTTTACTCCACAAAGCAGTATCATGATGAAAATTTGGACATTATTGAATTCTGGATAAATTAATTTATAAATCTTTACAATTTATCTTTGCTCTCATTTAATTGAATTCTTATATCATTGTCATCATCCTCATGCTTATATTGTGATGAAAGTCATCTTTGGCATGTAGTGCATAGATGGACTGTTGATTGATATGATTATGACCAGGGATTATTCGGTATAATCATGTCCATTAGTGAAAACACGAATATCCTTGGCCCGTAGTGCGTGGATAATTCGTGGTCGTGATACTAATGAATATCCTTGGCCTGTAGTGCAGGGATGATTCAATGATGTGGTTTATTTATTTAGCTAAGTCCCAGCGATAAAATTGATGATAAACTTTTAAATCATAGAAGATAGTAGATATTATGCTCTACTTGACTCTTCTAATGGATTGCTTGTTCACCGCAGATTAAACTTGATGTTTATTGCATTTTATCGCTTTTAACATCTTTATTGAAGGCTAACGATAATTTATTTTGCATTATCTTAGTCATAATATTTCTTACTGGGCTAGTTGAGCTCATCCTTTTGCTTTCATTGTTCTCTTCAAAAATGAGAACGTGAAATGGACTAGTGGGGAATGGAGTGACGATTAAAAGTGATGGTTGTTTTAGTAGTCCTCACTATTTAGTGTGATAATAAATGTAATGAGGACTCCTTTTTGAGTTTGAAATCATCTATTGGACAATATTAGGTCGTAAAAAACTCACTATGCTTTGCTGTAGTATTGTATAAATGAAGTTTGTATTTGCATTCTGTACCATGTATTTGGCGACTCAGAATGAGTGATGTATACCTATTTTGGGGGCATCACAAAAACTACTAAAAAGACATGTAAACCAGTACTAGTTAGAGAATCTGAACCTCTCAGTTTAATTCATTCAGACTTAGGTGATATGATCTAGAAATACTTCTAAGGGTGGGAAAAATTATTATGTGACCTTCATAGATGATTATTCTAGATATACTAAAGTTTACCTTCTCAGAAATAAAAATGAAACTGAAGATAAATTTTTAATTTATAAGGCCGAACTTGAAAATAAATTAGAAAATAAGATTAAAAGACTCAAGTCCGATAGAGGTGGAGAGTATGTGTAATAACCCGATATTTTCTATATAAATAAAACAGAAATTTTGCGTATATTTTTTTTTTATTTTAAGGATATGAGGATTTGTACAAGATAATGTGTATATGTATTTATGTGGTAAATAAAAATATATTTATTACATGAATATTTACAAATAATTTTATTTTAGAATTAATGATCATTATAAATTATATTTTTTTAATAATTAATTTTATTGTAGAAATGTTTTTATTATTTATTTTTCAAAGGAAATATGATATTATATTATTTAAATAATATAAGGAATGGTTATTGTAGTTATTATAATTATTATTTATTTATATGAATTTTAGCTTGGATTATTAAGTTAAATATTTTAACTTAATTAATAAAACTATTTATGCAAAGTAAATCGGATATGGAATCCAAACCCTACTTTTGGTTTTGGAATAAGGAATAATAATAATATAATATTAATTATATTTTTGATTTTTCGATTGTTATAATATATATCATTGGACCGATAATGGTTGGTCAATTATGGATAATGGTTAGTGCAGAAAATAATTTAAAATACAAATTAGAGTTCAAGATTGTTAGTAATCGTAATGATGTGATGAAACCGGATATTATAAATATAAATACTAATTAGGTAAACCCTAATTATTGACTAGAAACCCTAATGGTGAAATTAAAACCCTAATCGATATTTGGGAACCCTAAATGTCAAATTGGGAAACCCTAATTACTAATTTAGGATGTTTAATATTCATTAAATGGAATTTAAACCCTAAATGATCATGATTAATGTGATTAGAAACCAAATTATAAATTATTAACCCTAATTATTAAATTGTTAATCCTAATTAGTAAATTATTAACCCTATTTATTAAATGGGTGCTCTAATTGATAAATTAGTGATATTAATTATAATTAGCATTATTAAACCCTAATGTTCCTATATAAAGTAATTAGAAAACTAATTTAATTAAGAAAATCCTAATTACGAATTTTAGAAACTAAAATTTGTTATTATTACCATTATTGTTATTATTTTATTTTTTTGTGTACAAACCTTAGTTGGAAAATCTTATAATTTGTGCTAAACCTTAGGGTTAAACCCTAAGGGTTTGACAAGTTACAATTTTGCCATTAAATGTGTTAGACAAATGACCAAATTACCCCTCTATGCATTATTGAAGCTAGTGTATAGGTTTTGACATTTGGTGAAGTTGTTCACCAAACCAACAACTCCATGTGCTTTATAATTGCCATCACTCAGCTTATATATCAACTATTCATGCATCTTCGACTTCTATTAATTTATAGCATTGGAGAGAGAGAAAATCATTTGCAAGCTCATTTTCTCTCCAAACACTCAACCTATTTCTCTCCCTCAAGACCAACGAAATTCTAAGGCATTTCAGTCACAAAACCGAGCCCCACTATCATCCATAACAAATCAGAAGCTTTGAATAAGAAATTAATCATAGAAGGTATAAAACCCTAGCTTGATTTCTGTCCAATTTTCGTTGTTTGATGTTTGAAATTTTTGTTAAAACATGTTGGTTATAGTGTCTAATGATGATCTTGGGTTGCTAGATGTTGAATCCATAACATCTAGAGGCTTGAATTTGAAGATTTACAAAATCTGGAAAAAAAATTTTTTTGTTTTCTGACAACGAATGTCGTCGCCTTTCATCTATGTGATCTTTAATGCTTTTGTGTTTTGAAACTTTGTAGTTGTAGTCTGATTTGTGCTCTTTTATCTGAGCTTGAAATCAGGCTTAGATCATATGTGGATTGCAAGTTATAGAAGGTCAAACTGCGTTGACCGACCATGACTTGCAAAGTTTCTGGGTAACCCAGGTGTTCATAAGTCGGTCTGACATCTTATTTAGGGGCTTTGATCTTGCAGGTTATACATGTTTTGTAAAGGTTGTTGAATCCATGTTATAGTATGTTAGTTTATCTCTGGATCCATGATTTGTGTGTCTCTAAATATCAAGTGTACAAGATTTTGTGGCTGGTCAAAGGAGGTCAGACGTTCATGAAATCAGTTTTCTGGGTAACCAGTAAAATCGATGAACACGATATGACCGATGTGCTTCAATTTAAGCATGTATCTTCATGATGTTATGTTTTTATGGAGATTTTTTGTAATGGATCTGTAGTATCACATGTTATCTACAAATTTGGATGCACTATATCACAAAAACATCACACAAATCACAAGTTGTGGAGGCCCAAATATGAGCAGTTGAACTGTTCTTCATTTCCGGGTAACCCAGAAAATGAAGAACAACTCTGACAGCTTGTTCTAGGCCCCAGATCTCGTTTGTTTCATGCTTGTTAGCCATGTTTATTGTTGGGTCTTGTATTGTTGAATTTGTACTACACAATCAGACCAAAAACATTCACAGAAACACATTACACAGTTCATAATTAATGGTCAAACTAGCTAACCCAAAGCTGGCTATGAATGTTCTTGAAGGCTCAAGAACACCATAGACTACACTGTATGTCGCTAAAGGCCTATAGCGACAGTTCTATTAATTTTAATTAATTAAATTTTCAAAAATCATTTAAAAATAGAAATTAAATTCTAAAAATTACAAAAATAATTTGAAGTTATAAAAATTAACTTTTAATAATTTGAAATATTTTTCATAAATATTAGTATTTATTTAAATATTATTGGTAATTAATTTATTTATTAAATACATTAAATAAATTAATTAAAAATGATTTTATTATATTAAAAATTATTTTAAATGATAATAAATTATTTAAAAATATTTTAAGTTATAAAATATAACTTTTAATATTTTAAAGTAAAATTCATTAATTATTTAATATTAATGATATTAGATTTATTTAACAATTAAATTAAATAAATTAATTAAAAATAATTTTAATATTATAAAAATCATTTTAAATGAAAATAAATAGTTTAAAAATATTTAAGTTATAAAATATAACTTTTAATATTTAAATGTAAATTTCATTAATTAATTATTATTAATGATATTAAAGTTATTAAATAATTATATTAAATAAATTAGTTTAAAAATAATTTTTATATTATAATAATCATTTTAAATGAAAATAAAGTGTTTAAAGATATTTTAAGTTATAAAATATAATTTTTAATATTTAAAGAATAATTTCATTAATAATTAAATATTAATGATTATTAATTTATTATTAATGATATTAAATTTATTTAATAATTATATTAAATAAATAATTTTAAAATGGTTTTATTAATTTAAAAATCATTTAAAAAAGGATATAAATGAATTAAAAAAGTTTTTAAGTTATAATTAATGAATTTTAATATTTTGAGAAATAATACATTAATATTTAAATATTAATGATAATTATTTAAAAATGATTTTAAATGTTTTAAAATCATTTAAGGGTAATATAAATGTTTTAAAAATATTTTGAGTTATTATAAATAACTTTAATGTTTGACAATGGTTTCATTAATAGTTTAATATTAATTAAATGTTAATGATAATGAAATTACTTAATATTTAAATCATTTAATAATGATTCCGGTATTTCAAAAATTATGATTAATTATAATAAATGTTTAAAAATTATTATAAGCCATTTAAAAATAATATGACTGATACTAAGTTACAGGTTAGAGTCTTAGACTTGATAATTACCCGATAAAGTTGTCAATACACCGACATATTTCAAAAATTGATCTGGACTTAGATAGGTTGACTTAATAAATGTTTATTTGTGATTCAATGGTTGTTAAACTTACATGACAATGTGATTAGGTTATGTCTTTCGAATCGCAAATAATAATACAATATGATATGATATGTTATTTTAATCTAACGAATGATCTATTTAATGATAGGGCTTGATATAAAAGATAAATCTAAGTTATGTAAGCAGCAGACAAGTCAAGTATCTAACCCTTTGCATTTACTTTATGTAATGGACATGCGTAAGATAATATCTAAACTATTCTTTTCAATTGTTCAAATATTTCAACCTTTGTATATACTTATGCAATGATTCTGTATAAGTAAGTTATTAAATTATAATTTGTTGTACAAGTTCCTTAATTCTGTTATTGTAGATCAAGAAATATATTCTGTTCGTTAATTTCTAAACATGGTTATACAAGTGTCCTCACTTGGATAATCATTATATTTTATCACATGTTGATACATACTTATCAGTGTCCAGTATGTACAAGTTGAATTAAAAGTCGTCTAAGCTATTTGATCTGGATAGACACTAACTTAAAATTATTATTGAACAAGATAAGAACTTTATTATTATCCAACTGAATTGTTTTGGTTCGAATTCAAGACTGATATGAACATCCCAAATATGGGAAACTTTTATGTGCCTAAAAGGAAATTTGGACGAAAATATCATCCTATAATGTAGTATTGATCAATACAGGCATATCGTCCCTATATTTTATTATGCATAGTATTGATCGTGTCGTAAGTTATGATGGTTTACTGAGATGAAGTTACATTTAACCTTTTCAAAAATAGAAAACAATGTTCATAGTCCATCAAATGATCATCATTTATAGTTAATACGTAGTTTCAAAAATTTAAAAATCGAAATGATATGTTGTTTATTATTGGTTCAACTTACTTCACAACTGTTGATTCAGTTGTAGAAGTATCGTTCAAAGAAAACATTTAATTCATTCAAATTTAAATGTTATTGTTACTTATTACTTCTTTGGGCACTCAAATGCTCATCCTTGCTTAATTTAAATGTTTTTCGACTAAGTATGAACAACTTTGAAGGCTCGCCAAGAACAAAGGGAAATGGAAGGTCATTTGAATGAAAGATAATGCTATCTTTTGTAATAACTAGACTTTATTAGGATAATGATGATATATATTAATTATCATGTAATGTAACGAATGTTTGAAGGTTTCGTACTTGGGATTGAAAACTCTGATAATATGTAAATTAAATTTGATAATCTATATTATTGTTATTATTATTAGTATTATTCCACTCATAGAAATGGTATCGTGAAGCACTGAGTTCGGGTTTCAAGTACCTGAATTTGGGGGCGTCACAGCATGGTATCAGAGCTTAGGGTTAAAAACCTTAGGTGGGATAGACCTTATGTGACGCCCCCAAAATTAGGTATACATCACCCATCTTGGGTCGTCAGATACATGGTACAAAATTCAAATACAACTTACTAATACAACTGTCGTGTACAATACGAAAAACATAACTGTGAGTTTGAATACAATTATTGTCTACTAGAGATTATACAAACTCAAAAGGAGTCCTCATTACAATTATTAACACACTATTTCACGTAATAGTGAGGACTACAAATGCTATCCTCTTCCGACCGTCACTCGGTTCCCCGACTAGTCCCTCGCTATGTTCTCATTTCAAAGAATAAAGGAAAGAAAAGGTGAGCTCAACTAGCCCAAAGAAGAAATATTATGACTAAGATAATGCGTAATAAATTATCGTTAGCCTTCAACAATGATGTTAAACCGATAAAATATAACAACATCAAGTTTAACTGCGCAATGAACAAGCAATCCATCCAGTAGAGAATAAAATCTACTATCTTTTATGATTTAAAAGGTTTTTCTTGACTTTTATCATTTGGGACTCAAATTTTAATAAATAATCCACATCATCGAATCACCCCTTTGACTACGACTCAAGGATATTCTTTAGTATCACGACCACAAATTATCCATGCACTACAACCAAGGACATTCATATATTCATTAATGGTCATGATCATGCCAACAACTGTCCATCAATGCACTACGGGCCAATGATAACTTTTACCACATCATTTGTAACATTACGGTCATGATTACACCGAATAATCCCTGGTCATAATCATACCAAGTCCATCTATGCACTACAAGCCACAGATGACTTTCAACATAATATAAACATGAGGATGATGACAATGATATAAGAATTCAATAAAACAAGTTCAAGAATTAATTTATCCAGGAACTAATAATGTCCAAATTGTCAACATGATACTGCTTTGTAGAGTAAAATTCAAGAATGATCAGAAGAATATTTCCATGAAAAGATATTGGATGAAGTGCAAATATCAAGGATATTCTACTAATTTCATGGAGTATAGAAGTTAAAACTTTAACCAACCGAGTATAATAAAGAATGGAATAACAAAAGAAATCACCATGCATGCGGTATTGCAGATAAAAAAGTTATTCCAATAGAATAATAATAACGAACCAGTCAGCAAAATTTGCAATCGGCTGTGATATTCCAACAGTAATAATAAAGATTTTAACCAGTCCTGTAAAACACACCGACAGGATGTTCCAATAGAATAATAATAAAGAGCGGAACTAGGTCCGGTGTAAAACACATGCACAAGATGTTCCAATGAATAATAATAAAGACTTTAACTGTGTCCTGCAAAACACATGTATACATGATGTTCCAATGTAATAATAATAAAGATTTTAACCAGTCCTGTAAAACACATGCATGAGGATGTTCCAATAGAATAATAGAAGAATGTCACCAAGTATAGGGTAAACCGGCAGATACAAAGTTATTCCAATGTAATAATAAGGAATGGAATAACAACAGTTCTCTTCATGAATAAGAAAGAATAACACCCCTTACATTAGTAGATTGAATACTGCAGTAGTGTAGTAACATAATACTCTTCTTCTTTCTCTCTTATTCTCTCTATACTTTCTCTCTCTATAGCTTGAATGAATTCGTGAAAAATAAAGAAGCACTAGGCCTCTATTTATAGAAGATTTCTAGCTTAGCACTTGAAATGTGAAAAGGCAAGTGGCTTGACGACTGGTGATGTGAAAAGAAAAGTGGTTTGACACCTGTAATGTGAAACGACAATTGGTTCGACGCCTGTAATATGAAACGGCAAGTGGTTTGACGTCTGGTAAAGGTAGTTACTATTGACGAAGGTAATTACTATTGACGAAGGTAATTACTATTGACGAAGAGACTCTTAGATGATGACATATGGGCCCCCCCATAAAATAACCAAACTTACCACAAACGTCTCATAATAGACTCTTTATATACATCAAGGATTGAATAAATATTACCACAAATCATTTTATTTTTAATCAACACATATTTAATCTTTCAACAATTATTAATCATTTATAACTTGCCGTCTCAATTATTGATTTAATAATATAACATATTATACGATGATGATCTTTGTGACAATAATTGAATCAATAATATAAGAGATATGATGCAAAGAATTATCGTAGTAATAATTGAGTATAATTTGAGTGACTTCACGTAAGCATCAATAATCAATACCGTATGCTACTTGCAACTAATGCCAGACATCGCATTGCTTTTTACTAGGGTAGTTTAACAGCTTTTAATTCAGAATAACACCTCCGCCAAGTTATTTTCATAAAGTATTTTTGTCGTTTTTTCAATCCGATAATAATTCCGTTAGGGGTCCACTAATGATTGTCTGTGTGCATTTAATATTCCCCGACAAAAAGAATATTCCCCACCAAACTAATATTTTATAACAACTTGTTTACTTTGCAAAATTTATAAATATTACCCACAACTATAACATTATATCAAATTTACTCCATAATATTCAAAAATAATATTTATAGAAAATTCATCTTTATTTATAAAAGTTGGGGTCTTACACCTTAGGCTATAACCTTAGAACAGAGGGAAACGTTGAAAATATAAACAACTCATATAGAGTTTAAAAAGAGATGAATCGGATAAATTCATCGTCAACCCAAATAAAAGATAACCTATACAAAATTACTGTTTTTTATGTGTATATATTATATGCTAATTAGGATAATTTATGTGTGTAGATGTCAGGTGAAAAAGGATTAGGATACCCTCGGATCGTAAAGAAGGAACCAATATCAAAGCCAATAGCTGAAATAAAGGCTCAAAGTGAAGGCAACCTCGATGAGGTGGTTATTGTGGAAAACGTAATACCAGATTCGAAAGTGGTGGAACTGACAGATAGTGATTCGGACACTGAAGTTGGAGCTGATCAAGCATCAACCGAAGTGCAAAATCATGGACCGTGTTCTCTCTTTGGAAAAGCATGGGAAATAGAAAAACTACTAAATAGCCAACTGCGGAAAGCATTAATACAAACAATGGAAGAACAAGATAAGCTTAAAATCCAAATTGACCAAATTGGAGCTAAAAGCAACAAAGCAGGCGCAGCTCCAAGCAAGAAAGGAAAAAGAAAGATGAAAGACCGTGATATAAGAAATCCTGATAACAACCAAGGAAAAATTAATCGAATAAAAAGGTGTGCAAATTGTGACAAGAAACATGAAGGCGTATGCAGGAAAAGGGAATATGTTTGCTACAATTGTGAACAGAAGGGACATTTCTCTCCTCATTGTCCCAATCCAAAGCAATGTGTCTGTTTTATTTATGGAATAAGAGGTCATCAGGCAAAAAGTTGTCCAAGATCAAGAAAAAGGCATAATGCATAGGTAGTATAGGTTCTGTGGTATAGGTGTGTTTAATGTAATATTTGTGTTATGTATGTCTGTATAATGAAATATTCTCAACTTTTGTATAAGTTAAGGCAATAAATCCCAACTTTTGTGGTCACAAAGGGATAACAATATGGGCTATGTTATGTATTACTAAGAATTAATGAAAACGAACTTATGTTTGAGTAATGAAATAAGTTTAATATATTAAACTTATGTGATAAGGTTTCGAATGTAAGTTAAATTATGTTTTATTTAATCAGATAATGCCGCCAAGACGTCAAACTAGAAATTGAAGGGCAGAAGAATCTGTCAACAATGCTGGGGGACAACAACCAGATCCAATGCAGCACTTTGCAAATATAGTAGCTCAGGCTATGCAACAAGGAATACCAGTCGCAGGGAACCAGCCAGACAACCATTTGGCAAACTTCAAGGACTTTAAGGCTATAGGACCGCCCGAATTTAGAGGTACAATTGACCCTATAGAAGCCCAAACTTGGGTTAAGGAAATCGAAAAGGCGTTCGTTATAGCTAGGGTAGCTGAGGGGCAAAAGACCATTTTTGCCACCTATATGATGAAGGGTGAGGCAAATTTTTGGTGGGAAGCGACTCAGGCGAGGGCAGGAGCAGGTGTAGTTGCTTGGGAAGGGTTTAAAACTTTATTTTTTGAAAACTATTTTTCATCTAGTATGAAGGCTAGAATGGAGGTAAAATTTCTGGAATTGAAGCAGGAAAATATGATGGTGTTAGAATACGCCGCTAAGTTTAATGAGTTGGTTAGGTTTGCTCCGCATCAAGTTGATACGGAGGCTAGGAAAGCTAAAAGGTTTGAGCTGGGATTAAAACCCTAGCTCTACAATAAGGTGACAGTGTTGCAAATCCCTACATTTGCAGCACTCATGGAGAAAGCTATTATAGCTGAGGAGGGGAGTGAGGCCATGAGTCTCTACAACAAGGAAAGAAGGAACAAGGGTAAGGTTGAGGGAGCTGGGAAGGTGGAAACAAACAGTGGGAATAGGAGTGAAAAAAGGAAGGAAACAACTTTGGGGGTACGCAGTGAAGCAGAAGAAGGTACAAAGAAGAAGAATTTGTACAATGTGGGAACTGTGGAAAGAACCATTTGGGGGAATGTCTGAAAGGTAAATTTATATATTTTTAGTGTGGGCAGGAGGGCCATATCTCTCCCAACTGCCCCAACCCTAGAACTATTAATGGGTGTTTTCTGTGCGGATCAAAGGAGCATAAGGTGATCAAGGACTGTCCGAAAAGGAGGACGGAGGCAGAAAGCGTAAACATGGGGAAAAGCGGCGAAACTTTGGTGATCACAGGACCAACATCATCTAGCAAGCCGACAAAGTCTACTGCAAGGGTCTTCAACATGACAGTCCAGGATACGGCGGCAATAGGCAATAGAACTCCAAGTAATTTTTTGTGTAACTTTTACTTTCTTCTATATGATTTTCCTATAAATAATAAATTATTTTATAAAAAAATTTTGAAGGAGGAATTAAAGTTCTTTAAAAATCAAATTTCTTTTTAATCAGAAAGACAAGCTTTATGTAAAAAGTTAAAGATCAGTTCGATCAAATTATGATTGAGATCTACATGAAATGACTGTGTATGCTATGTACTCTTATATGTGTAAGTTTTAAAATGGTGATTCCAGGGACGAAATCTTTATAAGGGAGGGTGAATGTAATAACCCGATATTTTCTATATAAATAAAACAGAAATTTGGCGTATAATTTTTTTTTTATTTTAAGGATGAGGATTTGTACAAGATAATGTGTATATGTATTTATATGGTAAATAAAAATATATTTATTACATGAATATTTATAAATAATTTTATTTTAGAATTAATGATCATTATAAATTATATATTTTTTAATAATTAATTTTATTGTAGAAATGTTTTTATTATTTATTTTTCAAAGGAAATATGATATTATATTATTTAAATAATATAAGGAATGGTTATTGTAGTTATTATAATTATTATTTATTTATATGAATTTTAGCTTGGATTATTAAGTTAAATATTTTAACTTAATTAATAAAGCTGTTTATGCAAGGTAAATCAGATATGGAATCCAAACCCTACTTTTGGTTTTGGAATAAGGAATGATAATAATATAATATTAATTATATTTTTGATTTTTCAGAGCTATAAATATGTACGTGGACCGATAATGGTTGGTCAATTATGGCGTTACATGACAAACCCTAGTATTACCGTGTGAAACCCTAATTTAAAATACAAATTAGAGTTCAAGATTGTTAGGTAATCGTAATGATGTGATCAATGTCAGATATTATAAATATAAATGCTAATTAGGTAAACCCTAATTATTGACTAGAAACCCTAATGGTGAAATTAAAACCCTAATCGATATTTGGGAACCTTAAATGTCAAATTGGGAAACCCTAATTACTAATTTAGGATGTTTAATGCTCATTAGCGGAATTTAAACCCTAAATGATCATGATTAATGTGATTAGAAACCCAAATTATAAATTATTAACCCTAATTATTAAATTGTTAATCCTAATTAGTAAATTATTAACCCTATTTATCAAATGGGTGCTCTAATTGATAAATTAGTGATATTAATTATAATTAGCATTATTAAACCCTAATGTTCCTATATAAAGTAATTAGAAAACTAATTTAATTAAGAAAACCCTAATTACGAATTTTAGAAACTAAAATTTGTTATTATTACCATTATTGTTATTATTATTATTATTATTTTTTGTGTACAAACCCTAGTTAGAAAATCTTATAATTTGTGCTAAACCTTAGGGTTAAACCCTAAGGGTTTGACAAGTTACAATTTTGCCATTAAATGTGTTAGAAAAATGACCAAATTACCCCTCTATGCATTATTGAAGCTAGTGTATAGGTTTTGACATTTGGTGAAGTTGTTCACCAAACCAACAACTCCATGTGCTTTATAATTGCCATCACTCAGCTTATATATCAACTATTCATGCATCTTCGACTTCTATTAATTTATAGCATTGGAGAGAGAGAAAATCATTTGCAAGCTCATTTTCTCTCCAAACACTCAACCTATTTCTCTCCCTCAAGACCAACGAAATTCTAAGGCATTTCAGTCACAAAACCGAGCCCCACTATCATCCATAACAAATCAGAAGCTTTGAATAAGAAATTAATCATAGAAGGTATAAAACCCTAGCTTGATTTCTGTCCAATTTTCTGTTGTTTGATGTTTGAATTTTTTGTTAAAACATGTTGGTTATTGTGTCTATTGATGATCTGGGTTGCTAGATGTTGAATCCATAACATCTAGAGGCTCGAATTTGAAGATTTACAAAATCTGGAAAAAATTTGTTGTTTTCTGACAACGAATGTCAGGCCTTTCATCTCTGGGATCTTTAATGCTTTTTGTGTTTTGAAACTTTGTAGTTGTAGTCTGATATGTGCTCTTTTATCTGAGCTTGAAATCAGGCTTAGATCATATGTGGATTGCAAGTTATGGAAGGTCAAACTGCGTTGACCGACCATGACTTGCAAAGTTTCTGGGTAACCCAGGTGTTCCCAGGTCGGTCTGACATCTTATTTAGGGGCTTTGATCTTGCAGGATATACATGTTTTGTAAAGGTTGTTGAATCCATGTTATAGTATGTTAGTTTATCTCTGGATCCATGATTTGTGTGACTCTAAATATCAAGTGTACAAGATCTTGTGGCTGGTCAAAGGAGGTCAGACGTTCATGAAATTAGTTTTCTGGGTAATCCAGAAACCGATGAATATGACGACCGGATGTGCTTTCAATTTGGCGTATCTTCATGATGTTATGTTTTTATGGAGATTTTTTGTAATGGATCTGTAGTATCACATGTTATCTACAGGCTGGATGCACTATATCACAAAAACATCACACAAATCACAAGTTGTGGAGGCCCAAATATGAGCAGTTGAACTGTTCTTCATTTCCGGGTAACCCAGAAAATGAAGAACAACTCTGACAGCTTGTTCTAGGCCCCAGATCTCGTTTGTTTCATGCTTGTTAGCCATGTTTATTGTTGGGTCTTGTAGTGTTGAATTTGTCTTACACAATCGGATCAAAAAACATTCTGTAAACACATTACACAGTTCATAATTAATGGTCAAACTAGATAACCCGAAGCTGGCTATGAATGTTCTTGAAGGCTCAAGAACACCATAGACTACACTATCTGTCGCTAAAGGCCTATAACGACAGTTTTATTAATTTTAATTAATTAAATTTTCAAAAGTCATTTAAAAATAGAAATTAAATTTTGAAAATTACAAAAATAATTTTAAGTTATAAAATTAATTTTAATAATTTGAAATATTTTTCATATATATTAGTATTTATTTAAATATTATTGGTAAATAATTTATTTATTAAATGCATTAAATAAATTAATTAAAAATGATTTTTATTATACTAAAAATTATTTTAAATGATAATAAATTATTTAAAAATATTTAAGTTATAAAATATAACTTTTAATATTTTAAAGCAAAATTCATTAATTATTTAATATTAATGATATTAGATTTATTTAACAATTAAATTAAATAAATTAATTAAAAATGATTTTAATATTATAAAAATCATTTTAAATAAAAATAAATAGTTTAAAAATATTTTTAGTTATAAAATATAACTTTTAATATTTAAAGGTAAATTTCATTAATTAATTATTATTAATGATATTAAAGTTATTAAATAATTATATTAAATAAATTAGTTTAAAAATGATTTTAATATTATAATAATCATTTTAAATGAAAATAAAGTGTTTAAAGATATTTTAAGTTATAAAATATAACTTTTAATATTTAAAGAATAATTTCATTAATAATTAAATATTAATGATTATTAATTTATTATTAATGATATTAAATTTATTTAATAATTATATTAAATAAATAGTTTAAAAATGGTTTTATTAATTTAAAAGCGGATATAAATGAATTAAAATGTTTGAAGTTATAATTAATGACTTTTAATATTTTGATAAATAGTACATTAATATTTAAATATTAATGATAATTATTTAAAAATGATTTTAAATGTTTTAAAAATCATTTAAGGGTAATATAAATATTTTAAAAATATTTTGAGTTATTATAAATAACTTTAATATTTTGACAATAGTTTCATTAATAGTTTAATATTAATTAAATGTTAATGATAATAAAATTACTTAATATTTAAATCATTTAATAATGATTTCTAGTATTTCAAAAATTATGATAAATTATAATAAATGTCTAAAAATTATTATAAGTCATTTAAAAATAATATGACTGATACTAAGTTACTGGTTAGAGTCTTAGACTCGATAATTACCCGATAAAGTTGTCAATACACCGACATATTTCAGAAATTAATCTGGACTTAGATAGGTTGACTTAATAAATGTTTATTTGTGATTCAATGGTTGTTAAACTTATATGACAATGTGATTAGGTTATGTGTCAATCGCAAATAGCAAAAGACAATATGATATTATATGTTATTCTAATCAAACGAATGATCTATTTAATGATAGGGCTTGATATAAAAGATAAATCTAAGTTGTGTAAGCAGCAGACAAGGCAAGTATCTAACCCTTTGCATTTACTTTATGCAATGGACATGCGTAAGATAATATCTAAACTATTCTTTTCAATTATTCAAATATTTCAACCTTTGTATATGTAGCGCCCCCAAATCCGGGTATCTTCCAACCCGACAGATGGTGCTATACTGTACAACATTCATACATTCATTCATTTGAAAAGTCTTAAAGAATGAACATAACTTCTATATATATATTTAAAGTAATGTTTATATTTCCCAGGTTCTATACCCATTACAATGGTTCTTTGTCATAATATCAGTTACATTACAACAATAGACCTATACTATTATAAGACAGCTTAACAATCTGCCTTCGCTTTTCCTTTATTCTTTTTCGATCCTTCGGGACGTTCAGTCTTAGCTGCATTCATATGGTTCAAGCAAGAGTGAGCATAACTAGCTCAGTGAGTATAACAATTCAATAACAACATGCTTGACACATATGAATCGTATATCTTCACTAACTGAACAATAGTTATGAAGTACTATTGATAATACAAAATAGCACTTCATCTTTCTTTCAAAATGTTTTACAATCATAACAATATTTAGCAAAACATTTACTCCGGTCAAAGACCTCGAGCATTCATTCTTTATTGGAAAGGGACAACCTGGAACTAAGTCTGTAAGCCCGATATTACTTACGAGCACTTCTAGGTGATCAGCCTATTGTACTCTATGTTGATCAACACTACATCCATTAAACGTATGTACGTTTAATCATTTGGCAACTTCACGTGCCTGTCGTTTTATCGACAAAACATTTGTTCAACATTTCCAGCCTTCTTTTGAAAACCATATCAAGTAGTTGACAAAAGATAACAACATTTGATAATAGATGAATAGATTATCAATAATCCACGCAATATATCAAGTCAAACCAAAGGAATTGGCTTTAACTTCAACATATTTCAATTCATGCGTAAGGATACATGAATTTCAAAGACTTGTTCAGATTGAACTGAGACAAGAGTTAGAATACTTGCCTTTAGCGTCTGATATGGTATATTAACTTTATGTTCAAGTCTTTCAAGTCTCTACAATACATGATCACATAATGCCTTACATTAGGTCACATAATCAAGTATGTATATGACTATATCTTACCCTTCATCTCAATCTAATTGTGTATTAGATTCAGTTACTATTTGTTCCGATTTATCATTATCCTTGCATTTATATTCTACTAGGTTATCTCAACCTTTATACAACATCCTTAAGGTTTAACAAATTTTAAACAATGTTATATTACATTCCTTAGGTTGTGTTTACTTTTAAATCAATTAACTTTCTTTTCTTTGTAATTAGAATCATTCATCATTATCCTTGTTCTGAGACTGGCGCAGCGGCGTTGCGGCGCCACCACCATTTGTAGATTACTGGTTCACATGCCATGCATACAAGGCATATAGATGTTCTCGGACATTGTTACGCGCTATGTCGTGACCAATTTGTTTAGGGTTGGAAATTAGTGGCTGACTCTATGCATGCAAAAAAAAATTGATCCTTGAATTTTTGTGAACTTCCCGGACACATAACTTTTTCGTTATAAGTCCGAATTGGCTCATTCAAAAGCCTAAGGTTCACAAATTACATAATCTACGCGTTTATGCAAGAATTTTATCTAATTGACTTCGTTTGCTAAAAATTCACCTATTGGTTCATTTTTAACAAAAACGATAAACGTTCGTGAACGTTCAACGCTCGTTTCTTCGTTCTAAGTCGGAATCCGGTCATTTTCGAGTCCGCAAATCTTAAATGCCAAATATGACTTGTCTCCATTGGAAAACAATGGTTCTGAGTTCAAACACAAAATTTGACTTCTATTCTGAGAATTTTACGAATTCGACGATTATCAATCAATCGCGTGCAATTTTCAAGAAATCTTCATTCTTATGATTTGTTCAACATTACAACTGAATTCCATTCATCATGTGAACATCTCAACCTACTTATTACAACAACTTATATTCATTGTTGGATTTTAGACTTATTTCTTCATGAGCGTATAACTTGTCAAATTATAAACTACTTAAAATTTCATTGTTCATGACTTATGACAATTAAAGTTTCTTAATCATCATACTTTATATGTTCTTAACATATAACTTTACTTATGTATTCATGATACATATGATCATACAAGTCCTTTTACATCCATATAACTCCTCTTAATAAACTCATTACAAGTTCATAATTTTCATACTAACATTCAAGGTTAACTTATAATAAGTTTATAAATTTTATAAGTTCAAATGACTTATTACCAACTTATGTGACTTAAGTTCAGTGCTTACTCATTCTTCTTACTTCTTAACATCCATGTTCCTTAATCCATACTTTTCTTATCAACCTATCATGGTAGAGATAGAAGATAATGGAGAAGAAGTCTTACTCTTTGATGTCTTTGTAAAATAGCCTTCTTCTTCTTCTTCTTACAAAAGAAAATAACTTATTGTAGCTTATTCTCTCTAACACTTAAGCACTTTGTAATGTTTGGATTTATTTGAACAACTAACCAATAGCTTGTAAGCCTCCTCTATTTATAGAACTTACAAAGCTAGGGTAGTTTAGTCATTAATTCAACCCACCTCCTTAAGTCACCTCCTTACTATTAATTACTTGGCTAGCACAACTCTTATCTTTTGCTTGGCCATTACTCCTAAGTCTTGGTCATTACTCCTAAGTCTTGGTCACCACATTAACTTGGTCACCATACTAACCATATTAATATGGTTTGCCCCATGGGTCATTACAACTCATGGATTCTAGCTTGGGCTTGGATTAAATAAATCCTTGGGCTTTGCATTAACATACACTAGTTGGTTCATTAATTAATAATTGGGCCTTAACATTTTATTCACTTGGACTTATACCAATTGTTAACCAATCTTCCAAGTTCATTAACATTACTTAATACATACACATATAGTTTATGTATCATTTTCGTATTTTAATTCATATAGAAATTATATACGATATTTCATTCTTCATACCAACTCATATAATACTTCGTATTATACTCGTTTTCATTATCTTTATACAATACCTAAGTATTATACAATTATTACTTATTCATTACTACTTCGCCTTCCTTAACATTTATAAATTAAGTTCGCAAGCGAAATATTATATTTTCCATAACTAGATTTTTATTACATAATCCATCTTACCTTGTAATTCTATCATTACGTATTTCTCAGAAATTCAAAAATAGATCCCGAGCAAATACCGATGAATAGTGTTTTTCGGAAAATTTCTCGGAAAACTTTTATTTTCGTCTTGGAAATTCAAACACTTTAATTCGTTCACGTAGCTCAAATACTATAACATTCTAACATCAATAGGTTATACAATGACAACCATCTTGATAACACATATAATAGAATTTTATTATTATTTAATTTAATAAAATCATTTTACAATAAGATCCGAATTTCTAAATTGTTCTGAAGATATACTTATGCAATGATGATTCGTATAAGTAAGTTATTAAATTATAATCATTGTACAAGTTTCTTAATTTCATTATTGTAGATCAAGAAATATATTACAATTCGTTAATTTCTAAACATGGTTATACAAGTGTCCTCACTTAGATAATCATTATATTTTATCACATGTTGATACATACTTATCGGTGTCCAGTATGTACAAGTTGAATTAAAAGCCGTCTAAGCTATTTGATCTGGCTAGACACTAACTTAAAATTGTTGTTGAACAAGATAAGAACTTTATTGTTATCCAACTGAATTGTTTTGGTTCGGATTCAAGACTGGTATGAACATCCCAAATATGGGAAACTTTTATGCGCCTCAAGCGGAAATGCTGGACGAAAATATCGTCCTATAATGTAGTATTGATCAATACATGGCATAACGGTCTGATCACCCCCATGCCCGTAAGTTATGATGGTTTACAGATGAAGTTCTATTTAACCTTTTTGAAAATAGAAAACAATGTTCATAGTTTGTCAAATGATCATCATTTATAGTCAATACGTAGTTTCAAAAATTTGAAGTCGAAATGATATGTTGTTTATTATTGGTTCAGCTTACTTCAAAACTGTTGATTCGTTATAGAAGTATCGTTCAAAGAAAATATTTAATTCATTCAGCTAAATGTTATTGTTACTATTACTTGCTAGGCACTCAAATGCTCATCCTTGCTTAGTTTAAATGTTTTCAGCTAAGTATGAATAACCTGAAGGCTCTGCCAAGAACAAAGGGAAAGGGAAGGTCGCTGAATGAAAGATAATGCTATCTTTTGTAATAACTAGACTTTATTAGGATAATGATGATATATATTAATTATCATGTAATGTAACGAATGTTTGAAGGTTTCGTACTTGGGATTGAACTCTGATAATATGTAAATTAAATTTGATAATCTATATTATTGTTATTATTATTAGTATTATTCCGCTCATAGAAATGGTACCATGAAGTACTAAGTTCGGGTTTCAAGTACCTAAATTTGGGGGCGTCATAGTATAACTCCAGACCTCTTAGTAAATATTGCGAAGAACAATGAATTATACATGTGGTAACACCTTCCTATTCTTCAGAATCTAATGGGGTTGCTGAAAGAAAGAATAAAACACTAAAAGAAATGATGAATGCTATGTTAATAAGTTCTGGGGCTCCACTGAATTTTTGGGGGGAAGCTCTTCTTTCTGCTTGTCACCTGAAAAATAGAATCATTTATAAGAAAACTGGAAAAAAAACTTTATGAGCTTTGGAAAAATCATTTACCTAACTTGAAATACCTTAATTAAAGTGTGGGGGGTGTCTTGCTAAGGTAATGTTACCCGACCCTAAGAAAAGGAAAATTTGTTCTAAAATTGCTGATTGTTTGTTTATTGGTTATGTTGAACATAGTGCTGCTTATAGATTTCTTATTTTGAAAAGTGATGTATTAGATCATAATACAATCATTGAGTCAAAAAAGATGATTTCTTTGAAAATATTTTTCCTTTGAAATCTAAAGTGGATCGACCAGTAGCAGAGCTTCCGACGAGCTCTTATATAGTTCCAATTGAGGAATCTGAAATTAAACCAAGGAGGAGTAAGCGTCTTTAGAAAACCCCTACTACGGGATATGACTTTTTTACATTTTTGTTAGATAATGACCCATTAACCTTTAGAGATGCAATTTCTTCTCCCGATACTCCTTTTTGGAGAGAAGCCATAAATAGTGAGATTGAGTCTATTATGGCTAATCACACTTGGGAATTAGTGGACCTTCCTCATGGTTCTAAAACTATTGGTTGTAAATGGATTTTTAAAAAGAAATTAAAACCCGACGGATCAATTGATAAATTTAAGGCTAGGCTTGTTGCTAAAGGTTATAAACAAAAGTAAGACCTAGACTTTTTTGAGACTTATTCACCGGTTGCAAGAACATCATCCATTAGAGTTTTAATTGCTGTAACCGCTATTAAAAATGTAATAATTCATCAAATGGATGTTAAGACTGCGTTTCTTAATGGAGATTTAGAAGAGGAAATTTATATGGAACCTGAGGGATTTATTTCCTTAGGCAATGATCATAAAGTTTGTAAATTAGTTAAATCTTTATATGGTCTTGAAACAAGCTCCTAAACAATGGAATGATAAATTTGATAGTGTAATGACTTCTAATGGATATATAATAAATGATGGAGATAGATGTATATATACCAAATTTAATAATGAGAATTGTGGTGTTATTGTATGTCTTTATGTGGATGACTTGCTTATTTTTGGAACCAATATTGATGTTATATATGAGAATAAAAATATGTTATCCACTAAATTTGATATGAAAGACTTGGGAGAAGCAAATATTATTCTCGGAATTAATTTGAGAAAAGTTTGTAATGGGTATATGATTTCTCAAGATCATTATGTGGAGAAAATGCTTAAGAGATTTAGACATTATAATGTTAATCCTGTTAGTACTCCGTATGATTCTTGTTTACATTTAAAAAAACACGAGGGACCTAGTGTATCTCAATCTGCGTATGTCCAAATCATAGGTTGCTTAATATATCTTACTTAATTGCACAAGACACGATATATCATATGCGGTTAATAGACTCAAAGAGATACACTCATAATCCTAATAAGGATCATTGATCGCTTTATGCGAGAATACTCAAGTATCTGCATGAGGTACTATTGGATTTGGGTTGTATTACTGCGGTAATCCTGCAGTTCTTGAGGGCTATAGTGATGCCAACTGGATCTCTGATTCAGATGAAATCAAATCCACGAGTGGCTACATATTTATCTTAGGAGGAGGAGGAGTTTCTTGGAAGTTTACTAAACAGACTTGTATAGCTCGCTCTACTATGGAGTCTGAGTTTATTGCCTTAGAGAAGGCATGTTTTGAAGCAGATTGGCTCATAAATCTTTTGGGATATATTCCTTTGTGGACGAGACCAGTTCCATCCGTGTCTTTACATTGTGATTGCCAAGCTGCTATAGGCAGAGCTAAAAATAAGAGCTATAATGGCAAAAGTAGATGTAAGACCCCAATTTTTTTATAAATAAAGATTTAATTTTCTCTAATTATTATTTTTAAATAGTAAAGGGTTGATTTGATTAATGTAGTTAGTTATGGGTAAACTGTGCAAATATTTTAAATAAGCAAGTGGTTATAAAATATTCATTTTTGTCGGAGAATATTCGTTTGATCGTGGAATATTCTTACGGTCGGGGAATATTCGTACAATGGCGCAGCCTTGTGTGGGCCCCATAACGGAAATCGATTGGATGAAGAAAACGACAAGTATGAGTTTTTAATAAATAAATGAAGTAGTTATTCTTTATTATCTTGTTGGAATATGTGACGCCCCCAAAATAGGTATATAACACTCATTCTGAGTCGCCAAATACATGGTACAGAAAGAAAACTACAATTTCATTATTACAATTTGTCGTATATATGTCACAACAACATATCTTCGTGAGTTTAAATACAAATATTGTCTTCTAGACAATATCCACACTCAAATAAGTCCTCATTACAATTATTCATACACTATTTTACAAAAATAGTGAGGACTGCTAAAACAACTTTCTAGAACCATCACTCTCTACCCCGACTGGTTCCTACTATATTCTCGCTTCCTGAGAAGAAAAATGGAACAACAAGGAAAAGGGTGAGCTCAACTAGCCCAGTAAAAAATATTATGACTAAGATAATATACAACAAATTATCATTAGTCTTCAACAGAGAAAAATCTGATAAAATATAATAGACAACAAGTTTTAGATCAACAAATGCAGCGAAAACAACAATCCATTAGAAGAGTCACGTAGAGAATGAATTCTACTATCTTCTAAGATTTAAAAATCCATCATCAATATTCTATCCCTTTAACAACAATCAATATACATCTTTAATCAAATATTTATCTTTGCACTACAGGCCAAAGATATTCATTTTATCACCCACCAAAATTATGTTCATCTCAACACCTGTTCATCTTTGCACTACGGGCCAAAGATATTCATCATTTAATCATTCATCTTTCCACTACAGGCCAAAGATATTCAGTAACATCATCATTTAAGACTGAGGATGATGAAAAATATTTTAAAGATAACGAATCCAATGAGACAGAAGGACAAATATTAGGGATTCGTATTACAGTTTATCCAAGATCAATAATACTCCATAATAACCAAGTTTGAAGCAGGATTCAAAAATAAAGATCAAAACATAGATTAAATTTCAAGAATAAGTGTCACAATAGATAACTTGGAAGGAAAAAAAATTATTTTTTTTCTTTTGTAAACAGTACCCGTGAACAGTACCCGTGAACATACCCAGTCATGAAAAGTTCCAAATTTGATAAAAAGTTCAGATCAATAATCCTATGAAATGATATTAGATGAAGCGAAATTTTTAATCATTTCAGGAATTATAGAAGCAATACTTACCATAGTAAGTTCAAATTTAAGAATACGAGATGAAATAATATCGCTTACCTAATATGGAGTCTTAAAGAATGAACATAACTTCTATATATATTTAAAGTAATGTTTATATTTCCCAGGTTCTATACCCATTACAAAGGTTCTTTGTCATAATATCAGTTACATTACAACAATAGACCTATACTATTACAAGACAGCTTAACAATCTGCCTTCGCTTTTCCTTTATCCTTTTTCGATCCTTCGGTACGTTCAGTCTTAGCTGCATTCATATGGTTCAAGCAAGAGTGAGCATAACTAGCTCAGCGAGTATAACAATTCAATAACAACATTATTGACACATATGAATCGTATATCTTCAATAACTGAACAATAATTATGAAGTACTATTGATAATACAAAATAGCACTTCATCTTTCTTTCAAAATGTTTTACAATCATAACAATATTTAGCAAAACATTTACTCCGGTCAAAGACCTCGAGCATTCATTCTTTATAGGAAAGGGACAACCTGGAACTAAGTCTATAAGCCCGATATTACTTACGAGCACTTCTAGGTGATCAGCCTATTGTACTCTATGTTGATCAACACTACATCCATTAAACGTATGTACGTTTAATCATTTGGCAACCTCACGTGCCTGTCATTTTATCGATAAAACATTTGTTCAACATTTCCAGCCTTCTTTTGAAAACCATATCAAGTAGTTGACAAAAGATAACAACATTTGATAATAGATGAATAGATTATCAATAATCCACGCAATATATCAAGTCAAACCAAAGGAATTGGCTTTAACTTCAACATATTTCAATTCATGCGTAAGGATACATGAATTTCAAAGACTTGTTCAGATTGAACTGAGACAAGAGTTAGAATACTTGCCTTTAGCATTCGATATGGTATATTAACTTTATGTTCAAGTCTTTCAAGTCTCTACAATACATGATCACATAATGCCTTACATTAGGTCACATATAATCAAGTATGTATATGACTATATCTTACCCTTCATCTCAATCTAATTGTGTATTAGATTCAGTTACTATTTGTTCCGATTTATCATTATCCATGCATTTATATTCTACTAGGTTATCTCAACCTTTATACAACATCCTTAAGGTTTAACAAATTTTAAACAATGTTATATTACATTCCTTAGGTTGTGTTTACTTTTAAATCAATTAACTTTCTTTTCTTTTTAATTAGAACCATTCATCATTATCCTTGTTCTGAGACTGGCGCTGCGGCGCAAGTCCTTACTTGGTGAGCCGCGTTGCGGCGCCACACTTCAGAAGGTTTTCGTAATGTACATGAAATGCTGGCCGCCACCATTTATACTACTGATTCGTATTTGTCACAGGCATGCGGCTATAGCAGTGTTTTCGGACAACGTTATGTTGTGACGCGACCAATTTGGTTTAGGGGGGTCAGGCAGCATGGCCAATTCGTGCACTGAAAAAATTTCAGTCCTTGAATTTTTGTGAACTTCCCGGACGCATAACTTCATCGTTATAAGTCCAAATTGGCTCGTTCAAAAGCCTACGGTTCACAAATTACGTAATCTACGCGTTCATGTAAGAATTTTATCTAATTGACTTCGTTTGCTAAAAATTTACCTAGTGGTTCATTTTTAACAAAAATGATAAACGTTCGTGAACGTTCAACGCTCGTTTCTTCGTTCTAAATCGGAATCTGGTCATTTTCAAGTCTGCAACTCTTAAATTCTAAATATGACTTGTGTCCATTGGAAAACAATGGTTCCGACTTCAGAAACAAAATTTGACTTCTATTTCGAGAATTTTACGAATTCGACGATTATCGTCTAATCGTGCAATTTCCAGCAAATCTTCATTCTTATGATTTGTTCAACATTACAATTGAATTCCATTTATCATGTGAACATCTCAACCTACTTATTACAATAACTTATATTCATTGTTGGATTTTAGACATGTGACGCCCCCAAATTCGGTATCTTCAACCCCCGGATGATGGTGCTCCATCAGATTAACATCCATACAATCATTCCATTGAAATACAACAAAATGAAAGTAATTACTATCTTCTTATTACAATCAAAGTATAATCCTTCCTGTGTTCATAAACCGTTTTACATCGTTCATTGTTCATAATGTATAATACATACAAACTTACTAAACTATTACACAATGCCTAAGCATCCATCTTAGCTTTGCCCTTATCATTCTTGGCATTCATAAGACGTTTCATCTTTAATCGCAGCTTATATAATTCACGCAAGAAGTGAGCATGACAAATTTCAACAAGTTTAATCAAGGATAACAAGAATACCACATTCATGAATTATATAACAATTCCAACATAATCGAACAATAGTTATGAAGTATTATGAATCAATAATACTTTTAAGCTCATAACATCAATTCCCAAAGTATAGAATAGATTAGGAATTAACCGGTCGATAGACCATGAACAAAGAAATTTCAATTTTCATACTTGAAAAGGAGTCCACAAAGACTAAGGCCGTTCATCCAGATAACTTACGAGCACTTCTAGGTGATCAAACCTATAATACTCTATGTTGATCAACACTCATTCATTAAACGTATTTACGTTTAATATTTTTTGGCAAACTTCATGTGCCCATCTAATAATCGATGAAAATACTTTTGTTTGTTCATAGACAAACCTTACCTTCACGTCCGTACCAATTACTTGGCATAGGATAGCGTTAACATTTCTATATAGAATGATATGTATAATAATCAATCTATATATTACGAATAGTCTAGCCGAGTTAAAATCTGGCATCGACCCTTTCTTTAAAACAAGTCTTGCAATTCAGTTTAACGAATCACATAAAACTTGGCTAACATGAAATTTAGGCAAGCGTTAAGAAAACTTGCCTTTCAGTGTCTTCAAATAACTTACTCGACTGACCACTTACAAAATCTACATGATATGTTCACATAGCACACTGTAATTAGCTATCAAACAACTATTCACATTGTTCCTACAAGCTTCTTTCTTTTCTATGCCTTTGTTAACTTAATATCTTTATTAAAGTCAACATGACTTATTACCCTTCGTCTCGGTTTATCACTCAACTGACGTTTATTAACCGGACTCAAACATTGTTGATAAGGTACCAACTTTGTTCATTTGTACATATTTTGTTAACATGCATTACATTCCTAAGTTTCATACCATATACCTTGGTATAGGTAATATAGGATTAGTCTTAGTACATTTATTGAGTATATAAACTCAACTCAGGTAGGTCTCTAAACAACTGAAGTTTAAAACCTAACTTGGTTAACTTTTTTTCATCGCCACCTGCCAGCGACATCCTTTGTATTTTAGTGGTAGCCATGACGCGAAGTTAGGTGGTACTCCGAGTCGTGGCGCCACCACTTTGTGTCTCGGTTTTGAGTATTTTAAGGCACACGAAGTCTCAGGCACCATTGGCTAAACCAATTTTGGTTTTCTAACGAAACTCCCGGCTTCCTAATTTGTTCGTTTTACATCCGAATTGACCCATTCGAATTCCTACCAGTCAGGAATTAGATCCTTTACGTGTTCATATAAGAAATCAACACTTTCAAATTCATTAACTCCGAATTCACTATTAAGTTCATTTTATATACGTTCGTAAACGTTAATGAGCGTTCATTGCTCGTTTTCTTCGTTCTAAGTCGGAATCCGACGATTCTCGAACCCACAACTCTTAATCACCCTATCTCACATGTTGACATTGAAAACTAACATTTTCAAGTCTCACGGCAACTTTCGACTACCATTCCGGAATTTCTACGTTTTCGACGTTTAACGTCTATTTTCGTAAAATTCGCCATAACTTCGTTACTAAGGTTCTCTAAGCCAAATCACATGGAATACTCCATGGATTTCATATCTACCTCCTAACCAAACAAGAATCATATACTAACGTATTGATGGAGCTCAATTGTTTATCAACAATCGATCCCAACCATCAATATTTTCATGGTTCAAAACTATATTAACCTTTATTATTTTTATAATCTCATGACTTATAGAGATTGAATCTATGGTAAGTCATCTTTAAATCCTCACTCATGACATAAACCACCCCTCCATGATTCTCTAAAATGAAAGAAAATCTAAAAGAGATGGAGATGAAAGGTAAGGATTATACCTTAAGAACTCTTGGTTTTCTTTCTTGGAAAACTCTAAGATCAAGCTTCCAAAGTGTATGTTTTGCAAGTATAGCTCTCTTTCTCTCTCAAATAATCTAGGTTGGCAAGTTGAGAAACTCCCAAATGAATCAACCTAGCTTTTTATTTATAGAAAACAATAATGGAGGGCAATTTGGACTTTAAACCACCACCTCCTTACATTATTTATTCATGTGTGGTCACCAAGTAAAACACTTGGTGACCAAGCCTTATGCTTGGCTTCCCACACCAAGGTGGTGGTTTACCACCACCCCCATGTGACATCCCATGGGTTGCCCCATGGTTTTACCCATTCGATGACCCACCCGGTCTCAACCCACGATTCGGTTTTTAATGAATTGGGCTTAACTAAATTATCATTGGGCCTTGGTTATTCAAATGATTGGATTAATTAATAATCCAACTCAAATGAATTAGTCATTAAGTCTTAACTTAATTCTATAATACGAATCGTATCACATACGCATAATTCACGTATTATTTTCAGATACTACTTGTATAATAATAATCGATTGTACTTCAGATTTACCCAACGATTATACATAGATAATAAATAGTATCACCAAATGCATAACACTTTACTTTAACCCTAACGCTTATTCCTTCTACGCATATTATTTCCTTCTCGGAAATCAATATACTCAACCCTTAGGTTTTAAGTCCGCAAAGTTAAAACTCACGTTTGTCATAAATGAAATATTATCGATATTCCATCTTATCACGATATATATTCTATCATTACGCGTTTCTCGAATTTCAAAATAATTCCCTAATGTAAAACGGATGAATAGTGTTTTTACTGAAATTTCTCGGAAAATAATTATTTTCGCCTTGGAAATTCCAAACAATTATTTCTAACACGTAGCCAGAATACTAACCACGTTAGCACATTCTAGGTCATAAAACGACCTTCACATAGCTTACTCATAAAGAAATCAATTAAATTCATTTAATTCACATAATCAAATAAAAATTTAATTGTCATAAAAATCCGATTTTCTCTGCTAGTTACATTCTCTCCCTTATAAGGATTCTCGTCCCCGTAATCTTAGCTTATAATTACAAAAACAAATGAGGAAAATCTTCCTTCATTTTACTTTCGAGCTCCCACGCTGCTTCTTCAAAGATTGTGGTTTCTCCATAACACCTTCAATCAAGGTATTACCTTATTTCTTAAAACTTGTTCCTTCCTATCAATAATTTGAATGGAAGTTCCTCATAAGATAAGTCCTTTCTATCCGAATAGATTCATATTCTATCACGTGTTTATAGTCCGATTTATAAGGATTTAACATCTCACACACATGAAACACATTATGAATGCGTTTCCATCTTTGGAGGTAAGGCTACTACATAAGCTACCTCCCTATCCTATCCTTTTAAAATCTCAAAAGGTCCTACAAACCTGGACTTAACTTCCTTTCTTTCCAAAACGTATCTTCCCTTTTCCAAGGCGATACTTTTAGAAAAACAAAAGATCCTACATCGAATTCTATTATTCTCTCTATGAGGATCTCAGCATACTTCCTTTGCACGGCCTTGAGCCGCAACTAATCGAGTACGATTAACTTTACCATGTCCGCTTATCCATCGAACCATCTCAGTCCCAACATCCGATGTTCACCCACCTCATCCCAACACAATGGAGTTTCGCACTTCCTCCCATACAACGCTTCGTAAGGCAAGATGCCTATACTAGCGTGAAAACTATTATTGTATTTAAAATTCCACCAACGGTAGATATTCGTCCCAACTCCCTTTGAAATCCATAACGCAAGATCTTAACATATCTTCAAGCGTTTGAATTATTCACTCACACTCGACCATCCGTCTCGAGGATGATACGTCAGACTCAATCTTAATCTGCGTTCCCATTTGCTCTTGCAAACTTCTCCAAAAGTTCGATGTGAATCGTGGATCACGATCCGACACAATCAAAACAGCACTCCATGTCCGGAAATAATTTCTTGACATACAACTTAGCTAACTGATCTAGGTTATACCTAACTCCTATTGGTAGAAAATGAGCCGATTTCGTCAATCGATCCACTATCACCCAAATAGCATCGTATCCTTTTCTTGTTGCTGGAAGTCCCACCACAAAGTCCATCGTGATGTGCTCCCACTTCCACACTGAATTTCTAATCTTGTTGTATAAAACCCACTCGGTCGTTAATGTTCAGCCTTAACTTTTTGACAAGTTAAGCACCTACTAACATATTCTGCTATCTCCCTCTTCATATCTGGCCACCAAAAGTTCTGACGAAGGTCTTGATACATCTTAGTACTACCGGGATGTATTGAGTACCTTGAACTATGGGCCTCCATCATAATTTCTTCTTTTAATTCGGGATCATTAGGAACCCAAATTCTTCCCTCAAAACGAAGTAATCCCTCCTTATCGAGGTTATAATCAGTCTTTTCTTCATTTTCTATCCTCTTCTGCATCTGCTTGCACTCCTCATTGCTTAGTTGTACTCCCCTAACCCGCTCCACTATGGTAGGTTGGGTTTCCATGGAAAATAACATCTCTATCGCTTCCTCCGGTAACTTAACTTCTAGTTCCATTTTTTCCATCGCTGTTACCAACTCATTCTGAGTTGTTAACATTGATAATTTCTCTCCACCCTTCCTACTTAGCGATCACTACTACATTTGCTTTCCCCGGATGATATAAAATATCATAGTCATAATCTTTTATTAACTCTAACCACCTTCTCTGCGTCCTCATGTTCAACTCCCTCGTGTGAAGATATATTTCAGACTTTTGTGGTCCGTGTATATCTCACATTTCTCACCATAAAGATAATGTCTCCATATCTTTAGGGCAAAAACTACAGCTGCCAATTCCAGGTCATGAGTAGGATAGACCTTCTCATAATCCTTCAATTGACGTGACGCATACGTGATGACTTTGCCATGCTGCATGAGCACGCAACCCAGTCCTTTATGCGAAGCATCGCTATACACTACAAAATTCCCTGTATCGTCTGGTAAGGACAATACCGGTGCCTCACTTAACCTCTTCTTTAACTCTTGAAAATTGTTCTCACATGTTTCAGTCCACACATACTTCACCGACTTTCTTGTCAGATTTGTTAACGGAGTAGCTAATTTAGAAAAGTCCGGAATGAACCTTCTATAGTATCCCGCTAACCCTAGAAAACTCCGAACCTTAGTTGGCATTTTTCGATTGCTCCCATTCGTTAACTGCTTCTACTTTTGCCGGATCTACTAAAATGCCATCCTTATCAATAACATGCCCTAGAAATCGCAGACCTCTCAAGCCAAAATTCACATTTTGTGAATTTTGCATACAACTTCTCCTTCCAGAGTGTTCCAACACTATTCTTAAATGTTCGAATGACCTTCCGCGCCTTTGAATAGACTAGAATATCATCAATGAACACTACGACAAACTTGTCCAAATATTGTTTGACACTCTGCTCATCATATCCATAAATGCTATCGGGCGATTAGTCAACCCAAACGACATTATCAAAAACTCAGAATGACCATAACGAGTTCTCAATGTCGCCTTAGGTACATCATCCTTCCTCACCTTTAACTCGATGATACCCCATGCAAGTCTATTTTAGAAAAATACTTTTGCCCTTTAAACCGATCAAATAGATCATCGATCCGGCAAAGGGTATCTATTCTTAATCGTTAACTTGTTCAACTCTCGATAGTCGATACAAAGTCTTAACGACTCCATCCTTCTTCTTTACAAACAACACCGGTGCTCCCCAAGGAGACACACTTGGTTGAATGTACTTCCCCATCTAATAGTTCTTGTAATTGAACCATTAACTCCTTCATTTCGACCGGGCGCCATTCGATATGGTGCCCTTGAAACCGTGTCGCTCCCAGAATGTATCAATTACAAACTCCACCTCCCCGTCTCAGTGGAATACCCCAGAACTCCTCCAAAAATACATCCGCGAACTCTTGCAGACACAGTATCTCGATCCAAGGATGTTCCCACTCTTTGGGTATCCACCACATGGCATAGATAACCTACACACCCTTTTCTCAACATCTTCCTAGCTTGTGTCATGTAGATGACAACAAGAGCGCCTCTTGAATTACTATCAAGAACACTACCTTGGTTTTCTTAGAAAGTCAAGGTTTACACTTTTCCTATGGCAATCTATAATCGCCTCATGGTTCACCAACCAATCCATACCAAGAATTACGTCAATTTTTTTAGCCTTATTTGCATCAAATCTACCGATAACTTATTCCCTCTAATTTCCACGCAAACAATTCTTATGAATATGTTCAATGGGGATTATCTCTTCGTTTGCTACCTTAACGTCTAAAGGTATAGGTAACTCTCGTGGATTAAACCTAATCGCTTAGAAAATTCACATGCTATAAAAGAACAAGTAAGCACCCGAAGTCAAATAGCACATAAGCATTTATCTCATCGACCGGAATGATACCGCTACCACATCTGTTGATGCAAACCGCATCTTGAATAGTCATATTAAACGACGAAATGAGGGTCTACCCAATCGATGGTGTTGGTCCAAGAATGGCTAATTTACCACTACCGTAACTCTTATTCCCTCTAAACCCTTCTTGGGCAATTTCTTGCCATGTGGTCCATTGACCCACGCACAAAACACCCGGTTTTTCTTAAGGTTAGGACAGTTGGGTGACAAATGCCCCTCCTACCACGCTTGTAGCATAACGCTTTCCCTTTAAACAAACTCCCATGTGAGATTTTTCGCATGTCTTACATGCTTCCGCTTCTCCGCTTGGGATCTCTCGCTTTACCTTTGTATTCCTGTGGTTAAAACTCTTCCTCTTTGGCAAGTTGTCGCTCACGGCAACTTCAACCTTATTACCTCCTTCTAACTTACTCTTAATCTTCTCTTTTGTGGTAATCGAGACAAAGCCTCACCACCACCTTTTCATTTATTATCGCTTTCTCCGTAATGGTCCCGTAGGAAGCACTCGAAACCGATATTCTACTATAGAGCTGTGGTTTTAAGCCCCGCTTTCAAATCACAGGCCTTTCCTTTCCTCTCAGATCCACCGATGTGGAGCAAATCTCGCCAATTCGCTAAACTTGGCGGCATACTCGGGAACTGCATCATATCCCCCTCGCTTAAGTTCTAAGAACTTAATTTCCATCCTACCTCGCACATGCTAGTAGGGAAATAGTTCTCAAGAAAACCTTCTTAAACTGCTCCCACGTAATGTACTGCCTCCGTCTAGCCCCACCCCCGTGAGCTTCCCACCAATAGTTGGCTTCCCCTTCATCATGTAAGTCGCAAAAGAAGTCTTTTTGCGCCTCACCCACGCTTTGTTATCACAAACGCCTTTTCAATCTCTCTAATCCATGTCTGGCTTTAGTGGATCCCGTTTCTCGGAACTCTGGAGGACCCACACTTTTAAAGTCCTTAAAGGTAGTTGTTCTTGCTACCCAGAGCTACTGAATCCCACCCCCCCTTGGTTAAATGCAGTTGTTAATAAATTAACGAACTCTTGCATAGGGTTGTTAGACCCCCGATTTTCATTATGAGACTCGGCCTCTTGGTTCCGTTGTCTCCTTCTCTACAAGCATAATTTCGATTAAATAAATAAAGCTTCGTTATTATCTATTTAACTACTCCTGCTATCATTTTAAATTAACAACAACCATTCATACCACAACAAGCATGTTAAATAAAAACTTCATTATATAAATATGCTTTCATAGTCAAAACTATTTACATCATGTTCCCTTAGCCAAAAGCTATTACATACTATCCCCGCATGATTGCCTTCTACAAAAGTTGGGATTTTAAAAAAGACTACCCTTAGTTATACAAAAGAGGTTTTTTACGTCACTACTTATATACCAAAAAGATCTAATGATCTACTAACACCGTCGAACGACATTTTTATATTTCGATTTGCCGTAATCGACACACTATATCTCGGCTTATGGTATGTCGAGTCCGCCTTTGACTCAATAGAATAACAAGCAATTTTTAGCTTGAAATCCTCGTGAGCGCATTCATGGATGTATGACATCCTAGTTATTTTTTCGGTCTTTTTCAACCAGCTTTTTGTAGCTCAAGGACCTCATCCTTATAGTTATGAGCCTTATCATCATAAGCACTTTTCATCGTGTTTCGACTCAAAGTCCGCCTCTCGCAGATTTCTTTTTCGCTTCATATAAGGCGCTTATTTCCTCAACTGTGGCTCTCTACCGAGTACGCAAATGCACATTCCTATCCAACACCGCCAGATACAATGCTCTAGTCAGATCCAGAGATGTCGGGTTCTCGAGTAGGTAACACCGTGTTAATCGATGTCACCTCCATTTCCTCCTCCACATCTAGCATCTCGCTAAGGTATGATCTTAATCCCATAGTCTCCTCAGAGTATTCCTCCTCTAGAGATGTACCTCAATGTCCGAGTCTTCTAGTACAACTATTGCACTCTCTCGCCATCGGCATTGGTACAATCTCAACTTGGTTAATCGAGTCCTCACTTATCATTTCCACGCTTCTAAACATCAAGCTATCTATTGACATCTACAAACACATAACACGTTGATTAGTACATAATATACAATAGTATAAGCACAAATCACATTTAATATCTTTAAGATTAATTTTCATCTTTTAATTCCTTCGACATCGAAGTTATCTCAATATCTTCTTAATTCAATTGACTTGAATTTCATTCCTGACTTTACCTTCCTTACGAGGTTATTAGCCTAAGGTTTCCCCTTAAGTTTTATAACCTAAGGCTTTGATACCAACCGTGACGCCCCCAAATTCGGGTATCTTCCAACCCGACAAATGGTGCTCCACCATATTAACATCCATACAATCATTCCATTGAAATACAACAAAATAAAAGTAATTACTATCTTCTTATTACAATCAAAGTATAATCCTTTCCTGTGTTCATAAACCTGTTACATCGTTCATTGTTCATAATGTATAATACATACAAACTTACTAAACTATTACACAATGCCTAAGCATCCATCTTAGCTTTTGCCCTTATCATTCTTGGCATTCACAAGACGCTCATCTTTAAATCGCAGTTATATAATTCACGCAAGAAGTGAGCATGACAAACAAGCAAGTTTAATCAAGGATAACAGAATACCACATTCATGAATTATATAACAATTCCAACATAATCAAACAATAGTTATGAAGTATTATGAATCAATAATACTTTTAACAGCTCATAACATCAATTCCCAAAGTATAGAATAGATTTAGAATTTTGAACCCATCGATAGACCATGAACAAGAAATTTCAATTTTTATACTTGAAAAGGAGTCCACAAAGACTAAGGTCGTTTCATCCAGATAACTTTATTTAGCACTTCTAGGTGATCATTTATAGTACTTCTATGTTGATCAACACTCATTCATTAAACGATTTACGTTTAATATTTTTGGCAACTCATGTGCCCATCTCTAATAATCGATGAAAAATACTTTTGTTTGTTCATAGACAAACCTTACCTTCACGTCCGTATTCAATTACTTGGCATAGATAGCGTTAATATTTCTATATAGAATGATATGTATAATAATCAATCTATATATTACTTAATAGTCTAGCCGAAAGTTAAAAACTGCATCGAACCCTTTCTTTAAAAACAAGTCTTGCAATTCAGTTCAACGAATCACATAAAACTTGGCTAATATGGAAGTTAGACAAGCGTTAAGAAAACTTTCCTTTCAGCGCCTTCAAATAACTTACTCGACCGACTACACACGCCTTTTACTGTAATCTACATGATATGTTCACATAAGACAATCGTAATTAGCTATCAAACAACTATTCACATTGTTCCTACAAGCTTCTTTCTCTTCTATGTCTTTGTTAACTTAATATCTTTATTAAAGTCAACATGACTTATTACCCTTCGTCCCGGCTTATCACTCAATTGACGTTTATTAGCCGGACTCAAACATCGTTGATAAGGTACCAACTTTGTTCATTGTACATATCTTGTTAACATGCATTACATTCCTAAGTTTCATACCATATACCTTGGTATAGGTAATATAGGATTAGTCTTAGTACATTTATTGAGTATATAAACTCAAGTCAGGTAGGTCTCTAAACAACTGAAGTTTAAAACCTAACTTCGTCAACTTTTTTTTTTTCATCACGGCACATGCGTGCAGCATCCTTTGTATTTTAGTAGGCGTGCGGCGCTGAGTTAAAGGTGGTACTTTGGCCGAAGTCCGGCATCACGTAGCGCCACCACTTTGTATCGGTTTTTGGCCATGCTGCTACCGCGCCGAAGTCTCAGGCACTAGTTGGCCAAACCAGTTTTGGTTTTCTAACTTGAAACTCCGGCTTCCTAATTTGTTCGCTTTTACATCCGAATTGACCCATTCAATTCCTACAAGTCGAATTACATCCTTTACGTGTTCATATAAGAATTCAACACTTTCAATCCGCTAACTCATAATTCACTATTAAGTTCATTTTATATACGTTCGTAAATGTTAATGAGCGTTCAATGCTCGTTTTCTTCGTTCTAAGTCGGAATCCGACGATTCTCGAACCCACAACTCTTAATCACCCTATCTCACATGTTGACATTGAAAACTAACGTTTTCAAGTCTCACGACAACTTTCGACTACCATTCCGGAATTTTTACGTTTTCGACGTTTAACGTCTATTTCCGTAAAATTCGCCATAACTTCGTTACTAAGGTTCTCTAAGCCAAATCACATGGAATACTCCATGGATTTCATATCTACCTCCTAACCAAAAAAGAAGCATATACTAACGTATTGATGGAGCTCAATTGTGTATCAACAATCGATCTCAACCATCAATATTTTCATGGTTCAAAACTATATTAACCTTTATTATTTTTATAATCTCATGACTTATAGAGATTGAATCTATGGTAAGTCATCTTTAAATCCTCACTCATGACATATACCACCCCTCCATGTTTCTCTAAAATGAAAGAAAATCTAAAAGAGATGGAGATGAAAGGTAAGGATTATACCTTAAGAACTCTTGGTTTTCTTTCTTGGAAAACTCTAAGATCAAGCTTCCAAAGTGTATGTTTTGCAAGTATAGCTCTCTTTCTCTCTCAAATAATCTAGGTTGGCAAGTTGAGAAACTCCCAAATGAATCAACCCAGCTTCATATTTATAGAAAACCATAATGGAGGGCAATTTGGACTTTAAACCACCACCTCCTTACTATTCATGCGTGGTCACCAAGTAAAACACTTGGTGACCAAGCCTTATGCTTTGATTCCACACCAAGGCGGCCGACCCACCACCCCATGTGATATCCCATGGGTTGCCCCATGGGTTTTACCCATTCGGTGACCCACCGGTTCGACCCACGGTTCAGTTTTAATGAATTGGGCTTAACTAAATTATCATTGGGCCTTGGTTATTCAAATGATTGGATTAATTAATAATCCAACTCAAATGAATTAGTCATTAAGTCTTAACTTAATTCTATAATACTAATCGTATCACATACATACATATAATTCACGATTATTTTTCAGATACTACCTCGATAATAATCGATTGTACTTCAGATTTACCCAACGATATTATACATAGATAATAAATAGTATCACCAAATGCATAACACTCGCCTTTAACCCTAACGCTTATTCCTTCTACGCATATTATTTCCTTCTCGAAATCAATATACTCAACCCTTAGGTTTTAAGTCCGCAAAAACTGCGTTTGTCATAAATGAAATATTATCGATATTCCATCTTATCACGATATTCTATCATTACAGCGCTTTTCTAATTTCAAAATAATTCCCTAATGTAAATGGATGAATAGTGTTTTTACTGAAATTTCTCAAAAAATAATTATTTTCATCTTGGAAATTCCAAACAATTATTTTCTAACACGTAGCTAGCACATAATACTAACCATAGCTTACTATAAAGAAATCAACATTCTAGGTCATAAAATTTAACCTTCACATAGCTAAGACTTATTTCTTCTCATAAAGAAATCAATTAAATTCATTTAATTCACATAATCAAATAAAAAATTTAATTGTCATAAAAATCCGATTTTCTCTATTTATAGAACTTACAAAGCTAGGGTAGTTTAGTCATTAATTCAACCCACCTCCTTAAGTCACCTCCTTACTATTCATTACTTGGCTAGCATAACTCTTATCTTTTGCTTGGCCATTACTCCTAAGTCTTGGTCATTACTCCTAAGTCTTGGTCACCATACTAACCATATTAATATGGTTTGCCCCATGGGTCATTACAACTCATGGATTCTTGCTTGGGCTTGGATTAAATAAATCCTTGGGATTTGCATTAACATACACTAGTTGGTTCATTAATTAATAATTGGGCCTTTACATTTTATTCACTTGGACTTATACCAATTGTTAACCAATCTTCCAAGTCCATTAACATTACTTAATACATATACATATAGTTTATGTATCATTTTCGTATTTTAATTCATATAGAAATTATATACGATATTTTATTCTTCATACCAACTCGTATAATACTTCGTATTATACTCGTTTTCATTATCTTTGTACAATACCTAAGTATTATACAATTATTACTTATTCATTACTACTTCGCCTTCCTTAACGTTTATAAATTAAGTCCGCAAGCAAAATATTACATTTTCCATAACTAGATTTTTGTTACACAATCCATCTTACCTTGTAATTCTATCATTACGTATTTCTCGGAAATTCAAAAATAGATCCCGAGCAAATATGGATGAATAGTGTTTTTCGGAAAATTTCTCGGAAAACTTTTATTTTCGTCTTGGAAATTCAAACACTTTAATTCATTCACGTAGCTCAAATACTACGACATTCTAACATCAATAGGTTATACAATGACAACCATCTTGATAAAACATAGAATAGAATTTTATTATTATTTAATTTAATAAAATCATTTTTACAATAAGATCTGAATTTCTCGGTCGTTACAGTATATACTTATGCAATGATTCTGTATAAGTAAGTTATTAAATTATAATCTGTTGTACAAGTTCCTTAATTCTGTTATTGTAGTTCAAGAAATATATTCTGTTCGTTAATTTCTAAACATGGTTATACAAGTGTCCTTACTTGGATAATCATTATATTTTATCACATGTTGATACATACTTATCGGTGTCCAGTATGTACAAGTTGAATTAAAAGCCGTCTAAGCTATTTGATCTGGCTAGACACTAACTTAAAATTGTTGTTGAACAAGATAAGAACTTTATTGTTATCCAACTGAATTGTTTTGGTTCAGATTCAAGACTGGTATGAACATCCCAAATATGGGAAACTTTTATGCGCCTCAGGCAGAAATGCTGGACGAAAATATCGTCCTATAATGTAGTATTGATCAATACATGGCATAACGGTCTGATCACCCCCATGCCCATAAGTTATGATGGTTTACAGATGAAGTTCTGTTTAACCTTTTCGAAAATAGAAAATAATGTTCATAGTCTGTCAAATGATCATCATTTATAGTCAATACGTAGTTTCAAAAATTTGAAGTCGAAATGATATGTTGTTTATTATTGGTTCAGCTTACTTCAAAACTGTTGATTCATTGTAAAAGTATCGTTCAAAGAAAATATTTAATTCATTCAGCTAAATGTTATTGTTACTATTACTTGCTGGGCACTCAAATGCTCATCCTTGCTTAGTTTAAATGTTTTCAGCTAAGTATGAACAACTTGAAGGCTCTGCCAAGAACAAAGGGAAAGGGAAGGTCGCTGAATGAAAGATAATGCTATCTTTTGTAATAACTAGAATTTATTAGGATAATGATGATATATATTAATTATCATGTAATATAACGAATGTTTGAAGGTTTCGTACTTGGGATTGAAAACTCTGATAATATGTAAATTAAATTTGATAATCTATATTATTGTTATTATTATTAGTATTATTCAGCTCATAGAAATGGTATCATGAAGTACTAAGTTCGGGTTTCAAGTACCTAAATTTGGGGGCGTCATAGTATAACTCCGGACCTCTTAGTAAATATTGCGAAGAACAATGAATTATACATGTGGTAACACCTTCCTATTCTTCAGAATCTAATGGGGTTGCTGAAAGAAAGAATAGAACACTAAAAGAAATGATGAATGCTATGTTAATAAGTTCTGGGGCTCCACCGAATTTGTGGGGGGAAGCTCTTCTTTCTACTTGTCACCTGAAAAATAGAATCATTTATTAGAAAACTGGAAAAAAACTTTATGAGCTTTGGAAAAATCATTTAGCTAACTTGAAATACCTTAATTAAAGTGTGGGGGGTGTCTTGCTAAGGTAATGTTACCCGACCCTAAAAAAAGGAAAATTGGTTCTAAAATTGCTGATTGTTTGTTTATTGGTTATGTTGAACATAGTGCTGCTTATAGATTTCTTATTTTGAAAAGTGATGTATTAGATCATAATACAATCATTGAGTCAAAAAAGCTGATTTCTTTGAAAATATTTTTCCTTTGAAATCTAAAGTGGATCGACCAGTAGCAGAGCTTCCGACGAGCTCTTATATAGTTCCAATTGAGGAATCTGAAATTGAACCAAGGAGGAGTAAGCGTACTAGAAAACCCACTACTCTGGGATATGACTTTTTTACATTTTTGTTAGATAATGACCCATTAACCTTTAGAGATGCAATTTCTTCTCCCGATACTCCTTTTTGGAGAGAAGCCATAAATAGTGAGATTGAGTCTATTATGGCTAATCACACTTGGGAATTAGTGGACCGTCCTCATGGTTCTAAAACTATTGGTTGTAAATGGATTTTTAAAAAGAAATTAAAACCCGACGGATCAATTGATAAATTTAAGGCTAGGCTTGTTGCTAAAGGTTATAAACAAAAGTAAGACCTAGACTTTTTTGAGACTTATTCACCGGTTGCAAGAACATCATCCATTAGAGTTTTAATTGCTTTAACCGCTATTAAAAATTTAATAATTCATCAAATGGATGTTAAGACTGCGTTTCTTAATGGAGATTTAGAAGAGGAAATTTATATGGAACCTGAGGGATTTATTTCCTTAGGCAATGATCATAAAGTTTGTAAATTAGTTAAATCTTTATATGGTCTTGAAACAAGCTCCTAAACAATGGAATGATAAATTTGATAGTGTAATGACTTCTAATGGATATATAATAAATGATGGAGATAGATGTATATATACCAAATTTAATAATGAGAATTGTGGTGTTATTGTATGTCTTTATGTGGATGACTTGCTTATTTTTGGAACCAATATTGATGTTATATATGAGACTAAAAATATGTTATGCACTAAATTTGAAATGAAAGACTTGGGAGAAGCAAATGTTATTCTCGGAATTAATTTGAGAAAAGTTTGTAATGGGTATATGATTTCTCAAGATCATTATGTGGAGAAAATGCTTAAGAGATTTGGACATTATAATGTTAATCCTGTTAGTACTCCGTATGATTCTTGTTTACATTTAAAAAAATACGAGGGACCTAATGTATCTCAATTTGCGTATGCCCAAATCATAGGTTGCTTAATATATCTTACGAATTGCACAAGACCTGATATATCATATGCAGTTAATAGACTCAGCAGATACACTCATAATCCTAATAAGGATCATTGGACTACTTTATGCAGAATACTCAAGTATCTGCGAGGTACTATTGGATTTGGTTTGTATTACTGCGATAATCCTGCAGTTCTTGAGGGCTATAGTGATGCCAACTGGATCTCGATTCAGATGAAATCAAATCCACAGTGGCTACATATTTACCTTAGGAGGAGGGAGTTTCTTGAAGTTTACTAAGCAGACTTCAGATAGCTCTTCTACTATGGAGTTCGAGTTTATTGCCTTAGAGAAGGCATGTTTTGAAGCAGAGTGGCTCAGAAATCTTTTGGGAAATATTCCTTTGTGTACGAGACCAGTTCCATCCGTGTCTTTACATTGTGATTTCCAAGCTGCTATAGGCAGAGCTAAAAATAAGAGCTATAATGGCAAAAGTAGATGTAAGACCCCATTTTTTTATAAATAAAGATTTAATTTTCTCTAATTAATATTTTTAAATAGTAAAGGGTTGATTTGATTAATGTGGTTAGTTATGGGTAAACTGTGCAAATATTTTAAATAAGCAAGTGGTTATAAAATATTCATTTTTGTCGGAGAATATTCGTTTGATCGTGGAATATTCTTACGGCCGGGGAATATTCGTACGATGGCACAGCCTTGTGTGGGCCCCATAACGGAAAGCGATTGGATGAAGAAAACGACAAGTATGAGTTTTTAATAAATAACGGCGTAGTTGTTACTGTTAATACTGTTGGAATATGTGACACCCCCAAAATAGGTATACAACACCCATTCCGAGTCGCCAAATACATGGTACAGAAAGAAAACTACAACTTCATTATTACAATTGTCGTGTATAATACGACAACACATTCTGTGAGTTTAAATACAAATATTGTCTTCTAGACAATATCCACACTCAGATACGTCCTCAGTACAATTATTCATACACTATTTTACAAAAATAGTGAGGACTGCTAAAACAACTTTCTAGAACCATCACTCTCTACCCCGATTGGTTCATGGTATATTCTCGCTTCCTGAGAAGAAAAATGGAACAATAAGGAAAAGGGTGAGCTCAACTAGCCCAGTAAAGAATATTATGACTAAGATAATATACAACAAATTATCAATAGTCTTCAATAGAGAAAAATCTGATAAAATATAATAGACAACAAGTTTTAGATCAACAAATGCAGCGAAAACAACAATCCATTAGAAGAGTCACGTAGAGAATGAATTCTACTATCTTCTAAGATTTAAAAATCCATCATCAATATTTTATCCCTGTAACAACAATCAATATACATCTTTAATCAAATATTCATCTTTGCACTATAGGCCAAAGATATTCATTTGTATCACCAGTCGGTCATGTTCATCTCAACACCTGTTCATCTTTGCACTACGGGCCAAAGATATTCATCAGTTAATCATTCCTCTTTCCACTACAAGCCAAAGATATTCAGTAACATCATCATTTAAGACTGAGGATGATGAAAAATATTTTAAAGAAAATGAATCCAGTGAGACAGAAGGACAAATATTAGGGATTCGTATTACAGTTTATCCAAGATCAATAATACTCCATAATAACCAATTTTGAAGCAGGAATCAAAAATAAAGATCAAAACATGGATTAAATTTCAAGAATAAGTGTCACAATAGATAACTTGGAAGGAAAATTTTTTTTTTTTTTTCTTTTGTGAACAGTACCCGTGAACATACCCAGTCATGAAAAGTTCCAAATTTGATAAAAAGTTTAGATCAATAATCCTATGAAATGATATTAGATGAAGCGAAATTTTTAATCATTTCAGGAATTATAGAAGTAATACTTACCATAATAAGTTCAAATTTAAGAATACGAGATGAAATAATATCGCTTACGTAATATGGAGTATGAAAGAAAATAATATTTCTCACGAGTGTTGCAATAAAATAATATCATTTACCTTAGTAGAAACTAGATTTGACTGGAATATCGGATATTATTCTGAGAAAATCTTGCAGAAAAACTACGCTCAAAGTATTCTTATATTCAAGAAAATACTCACAATACTTTAGAATAAGAATTTCTGAATTTGAAATGGTGTGATTTAGGATGGAGGGTTACCCTCCTTTTATAGTGAAATTCGGAGGGGAAAGCAGTTCATTCTGCCTAACTTTTCCTCTTTTCCTTCTCTGCCTAATTTCCATTCTCTTCCTTTTCAAGGTTGGGACCCATAAGTTTGGCAAGAAAGAATTTCATTGCAGGAGATGTTTTTGAGCCACCCACCCATTTGAAACAATCAACTTTGCAGACAAATCCTACATTTTGCAATAGTGGATGGCCCACACTATTTGAAACACTTGCATGAAATGTCTTTGCAGGAGAATTCAAATTTGAAAAAATAACCAAAAGCATACTGCTTTTGAAAACAAAGGAATGATTTGCATGAACCACATCAACCACCAACCATTCTTAGACAATAACGGACAAGCTATACAATTTGGTCACTCCTTTTCTTTAATCACATGCATAAATATATATAGAATATATACATATATATATATATATATATATATATATATTATAACAATAATATTATTATTTAAACAATTATAAAATATTATAATAATATTTTGAATGAATATTCTATCGGAGAAATAATTGCCAAACTTTCAACAAATAATTCATACTAAAATTCCTTCATTTATATCCACATAAAATAAATATTTTCTTATCATATAAACCAATAATTAATTATTCACAAATAATATTACAGAATCACAATAATGACAATCAGGCCGTTCCCAGGAAAGAGGGGGCTTTCCAATAAGGATTTCTCATTATTGGCGCGTAATTAGGTGACCAAACCTCTCCTTGACAGAACTTTCTAGACATTGCCAATAATGATATCTAATAATATTATTCAAATAATATGAATTATTGATCTGATAATGAGAAATACTGTGCAGTGATAATTATTGAAACAACAATAATATAAAATATCAACGCAACAATTATTGAATCAATAAAATAAAATATTGAACTGTAATTACTGTAACAATTATTGAGTAGTGCCTTCTTACGTAAGAATCAATAATTCAACAATACTATGCAATACCGTGTGCTACTGTTCAACCACGCGTATTAATGTATTTTAACCACCAGGTATTCCAACAGTGTTAACGATAACAACTACGCCGTTATTTATAGAAACTCAAACTTGTCATTTTCTTCATCCGACAGTTATCCGTTATGGGGCCCACAAATGGCTGCGCCGTCGTACGAATATTCTCCGATATAAAGAATATTCCATGACCAAACGAATATTCCCTGACAAAATGAATATTTTATAACCACTTGCTTATTTTGTAAAATTTGCACATTTCACCCATAACCAAAGTATTATATCAAATTATCACGTTATTATTTCAAGATAATAAATAGGGAAATTCAATTTTATTTATAATAAGTTGGGGTCTTACAGAATACCCGGTGATTAAAGCACGATAATATGCGGTGTTGCACAGTAGCACACGGTATTGCACCAATTATTGATTCTTACGTAAGAAGGCACTACTCAATAATTGTTACAGTAATTACTGTTCAATAATTTAATTTATTGATTCAATAATTGCTACGTTGATATTTTATATTATTGTTGTTTCAATAATTATTACTACACAGTATTTTCCATTATCAGATCAATAATTCATATTATTTTAATAATATTACTAGATAACATTATTGGCAATATCTAGAAAGTTCTGTCTAAGGAGAGGTTTGGTTACCTAATTACGCGCCAGTAAGGAGAAATCTTTATTGGAAAGCCCCCTCTTTCCTAGGAGTAAATTTGGTTGTCATTATTTGTGATTCGTAATATTATTTGTAATAATTAATTATTGATTTATATGATAAGGAAAATATTTATTTTATGTGGATATAAATGGAGGAATTTTTAAAAAAGTGTCAATTGTTGAAAATTGATATTTTATCTTTTCTGATAAAATAATTCATTTAAATATATTATTATATTACAATAATATAATAATGATGATATTTTTACAATGAATGTGTGATATATGAATAAATGAGGAGGAATAGTATTTTTGTTACAATAAATGCTAAAAACATGTTAAATATGTTGGTGGACCCTATTTTTGACTGAAATTTGATTATACCATGCAAAATCGTCTGTATGTGGATTTCGGTCATTTTCTGCTTGGAATTTGGAAAAACTTAAACTAACAAAGTTGTAGATGTGACACCCCCAAAATAGGTATACATCACCCATTCTGAGTTGTCAATACACGGTACAGAAACAACTACAACTTTATTATTACAACAGTAAAACTATGAGTTTAAATACAGATATTGCCATCTAAACAATATCCACATACAAATAAATCCTCATCATAATTATTGATACATTATTTTACAAAAATGGTGAGGACTACTAAACAACTCTCTAAAACCATCATTCCATACCTCGACTCGTACTCGCTACATTCTCGCCTCCTAAGAAGAAAAATGGAACAAAAAGGAAAAGGGTGAGCTCAACTAGTCCAGTAAAGAATATTATGACTAAGATAATATACAACAAATTATCGTTAGTCTTCAACAGGGAAAAATTTAATAGAATACAATAGACAACAAGTTTTAAATCAATACTTGCAGCGGAAAATATTAATTCATAGAAGAGTTACGTAGAGGATGAAATCTACTAATATCTATGAATTTAACAGTCCATCATCAATATTTTATCCCTGTAACATCAATCAATATATATCTGGAATCATATATTCATCCTTGCACTACAGGCCAAGGACATTCACCAGTTGGTCATGTTCATCTAAACACTGCTCATCTTTGCACTCACGGGCCAAAGATATTCATCGAAATCATTCATCTTTGCACTACTGTGCCAAAGATATTCATCGAAATCAATCATCTTTGCACTATGGGCCAAAGATATTCAATAATATCATCATTTAAGACCCGAGGATGATGAAAAATATTTTTTTTTAAAGAAACGAATCCAATTGAAACAAAATGACAAGGATTATGGATTAAGGATTAGTACTTTGTTTTATCCACGCCCAAAAATACCTCAAAAATAATCATAGTGGTGTAAAATTCAAGAATGATCAAAACATGGATACAATCAAAACTAGTATCCACAATAGATATTTTTGATTAAAAGGAAAATTTTCATTTTTCGATGAATAGTGTCATATTCGTGAATAGATCAGATATCGTGAATTGTGCCGTATCGTAAATAGTAACTCTCGACACCAAAAGTTCCAAATTTGATAAAACTTCATATCAATATTTCAAAGATAATGATATTGAAGAAATAATATCATTACTGAAAAAAAAATAATATCCCTTACCTCGAAAGACAAGATTTTAAGCTGGAATATTTGGATATAGGCTATAACTTGAACTTTCACCGTATAGAAATACTCAAAGTATACTCAAAATACGCATACAAGAATAATACGCCGATAATATAGAGAGGAAAACTTGAGTTTTCGGTGTGATTTTCAATTCTAACCCAAGCACCTATTTATAGGAAATTGCTTAGAACACCAAAGCGTAAAATTTAATATAATAATATATTTATAAAAATTTTCTACGCCATCCTTTAGAAGAATCAAATCAGCCACCTAGCATGTGATTAATGAGGCTCACAACATATAAAAAATGTTTTTGTTATTTTAAACAATTAAAACTTCCAAAAATCAATTATTTCGAAACTCCGGAACTTCAATAATTCACAAGAAATAGCCCTTTTGTCAGAAAATTCGAATCTCACGAGTTTTTATAGGAAATTCAATTCTCTACAATTTTGTAGAAGAAAGATTTTTCAAATTCCAAATGTAAATTGGCCGAAATCCACAAACCAAGCGATTTTTTACAGCTATAATCAAATTTCATCAATAAATGGGGTCCACCAGACATGTTTAACATGTTTTAAACATTTATTGCAACAAAAATACTATTCCTCCTCGTATACTCATATATCCCACATTCGTTGTAAAAATATCACCATTATTATATTATTAAAATATAATAATATATATATATATATATTTAAATGAATTATTTTATCAGAAAAAGATAAAATTTCAATTTTCAACAATTGTCACATTAAAAATTTTCTCCATCTATATCCACATAAAATCAATATTTTCCTCAACATATGAATCAATAATTAATTATTCACAAATAATATTACAGAATCACAATATTGACAACCTGTGCGGTTCAGGAAGAGGGGCTTTCCAATAAGAATTTCTCCTTCTTGGCGCATGCAATTAGGTGACCAAACCTCTCCTTAGATGAGAACTTTCTAGACATTGCCAATAATGTTATCTAATAATATTATTCAGATAATATGAATTATTGCTTCGATAATAAAAAATATTGTGTAATGATAATTATTGAAACAACAACGAATATAAAATATCAACACAACAATTATTGAACCAATAAAAATCGAATAAAGAATTATCGTAACCATTATTGAGTAGTGCTTCTTTACGTAAGAGTCAATAATTGGTGCAATACCGTGTAATCTTCTCGTGTGCAACAACGCAGACATCGTGTTTTAATCACGGGTATTCCAACAATTGTAAAGCAGTAACAATTACGTCGTTATTTTTAAACAACTTATATTTGTCGTTTTCTTCCTCCAATCGCTTTCTGTTATGGGGCCCACACATGGCTGCGCCGTCATACGAATATTCCCCGACAGTATGAATATTCCACGACCAAACGAATATTCCCCGACAACAATGAATATTTTATAACCACTTGCTTATTTTGAAATATTTGCGTATTTTACCCATAACTATCCACATTAATCACATCAACCCTTACTATTTCAAAATAATAATTAGAGGAAATTAAATTTTATTTATTAATTATTTGGGGTCTTACAACCTCCCCTCCTTATGAAATTTCGTCCTCGAAATTGACACGATACTGGTGTTTCAAAAGATGAGGATACCTCGCTTTCATTTCCGTTTCCAATTACCAGGTCATTTCTTCTATAGTATGGTTCCTCCACAAGACTTTAACTTGTGGTATGACCTTCGTGCGTAGGACATGCTCCTTCCTATCCAAGATCTTGACTGGTACCTCCTCATACGTTAAGTCTTGACTATCTCGTGGGTTCTAACTCAATAACGTGGTTGGTCTTTCACATATTTCTGAAATGCTGGATATGTGAAACACATTATGAACACGAGACATACTTGGAGGTAAAGCGAGTCTATAGGCTACATTTCCTATTCGGTCAAGAATTTGAAATGGACCAATAAATCGTGGATTGAGCTTTCCTCTCTTCCCAAATCTTATAACTCCCTTCCATGGGGCAACACGCAACAATACATGATCCCCTATACTAAACTCCACGTCCTTTCGATGAAGATCCGCATAACTCTTTTGTCGATCCTGTGCCGTTTGTATGCGTTGTCTAATCATTTGGATCTTTTCTGTGGTCATACGTACCAACTCGGGTCCCAACAATGTTGTTTCACCCACCTCGTCCCAACATACTGGAGAGCGACATTTTCGTCCATATAATGCTTCGAATGGGGCCACACCTATACTTGCCTGATAACTGTTATTGTAGGAGAATTCCACCAATGGTAAATACTTATCCCAACTGCCCTTGAAGTCTAGGACATAGAGTCTTAATAAATCTTCAAGAGTTTGAATAGTCCTCTCTGATTGTCCGTCCGTTTGAGGATGGTATGCCGAACTAAATCAGAATCTGTACCCATAGCTTTTTTGCAAGCTAACCCAAAATCTTGAAGTGAATCTTGGGTCACGATCCGAAACTATAGATACTGGCATGCCATGCAACCTCACAATCTCATTTACATACATACTAGCAAGACGTTCAAGAGAATAAGTCTCCCGTATCGGCAAGAAATGTGCAGACTTGGTTAATCTATCAACAATAACCCAAATAGCATTTATGCCTTGAGAAACCGTGGGAAGACCCGTAACGAAATCCATGGTAATGTGTTCCCACTTCCATTTCAGAATCTCAAGTGGTTGTAATGGTCCCTTAGGCACTTGATGCTCCGCCTTTACACATTGAAAAGTTAAACATGTTGAGATAAACTTTGCAATCTCTCTCTTCATATTGTTCCACCAAAATGTATGTCGAAGATCACGATACATTTTAGTACTTCCAGGATGGATTGAAAATGGTGTATTTTGTGCCTCCATCATAATCTTGTACTTCAAATCAGAGTGGTTAGGAACACAAAGTCTAGAGTGGACTCGAATTATTCCTTCTTCATCGATTCTCGCTTCCGGAATAGCACCTTCTTGTACTTTCTTCTTCATATGCATCAGCTCCGGGTCGGTGGCTTGAGCAACCTTAACTTTTTCTATTAAAGTTTGCTCTATGCGTATACTTGACATCATCGCACTCGTTCCTGCATATGATCTTCTACTCAACGCGTCAGCTACCACGTTCGTTTTCCAGGATGGTATTGAATAGTGTGGTCGTAGTCTTTCAATAGCTTGAGCCAACGTCGCTGCCGCATGTTAAGTTCTTTTTGAGTGAAGAAATATTTAAGGCTTTTATGGTCTGAATATATCTCCACTTTCTCCCCATAAAGATAGTGCCTCCAGATCTTTAGCGCAAAACGATCTTTGCTTAACTCTAGATCATGAGTAGGATAATTCCTCTCATATTCTTTAAGTTGTCATGAGGCATAGGCTATGACTTTCCCATGTTGCATGAGAACACATCCTAACCCTTTGCTCAAGCATCATCAGAGATAACAAATCCATCCGAACCAGATGGTATTGTTAGAAACAAAGCGAAATAAGTCTCCTCTTAAGCTCTTGGAAACTCTTTTCGCATTCTTCACTCCAAACGAATTTTGTATCCTTCCGAGTCAACTGAGTTAACGGAGTAGCGATTCGAGAAAACCCTTCCACGAATCTCCGATAATAACCATTTAGACCTAGAAAGCTACGACTTGACCACCGTCTTGGTTGCTCCCAACTTTGTATTGCTTCAATCTTCACGGGTCAACAGATACTCCATGTTTTGACACTGCGTGCCCAAGAAATGCTACTTCCTCAAGCCAGAACTCGCATTTTCTTTAACTTGGCATATAACTTATTTTCACGAAGCCTTTGTAGTACCAGCTTCAAATGGTGCTCATGATCTTCACGACTTTTGGAATATATGAGGATGTCATCAATAAAGACAACAACGAATCGATCCAAATATTCCTTGAATACTTTGGTTCATCATATCCATGAAAGCCATAGGGCATTAGTCAATCCAAAAGACATGACTAGGAATTCATAATGCCCGTACCGAGTTCTAAAGGCAGTCTTTAGAATATCCTCAGTTCTAATCTTCAGCTGATGATATCCAGAACGAAAATCAATTTTTGAAAATAATTGTGCTCCTTGAATCGGGTCAAACAAGTCATCAATACGAGGTAGAGGATACCTATTCTTGATAGTGACATGGTTCAATTCCGATAGTCAATAATAAGTCGCATACTCCCGTCTTTCTTCTTTACTGAATAAAACAGAGCACCCCAAGGAGATGTACTAGGATTTAATGAAACCGATGTCCAACAACTCCGTAGTTGGACCTTTAACTCCTCAAGTTCAATAGGAGCCATTCGATATGGGGTTTTAGAAATGGGCTTTGTACCAAAGTTCAAGGTCAATAAAGAATTCAACTTCACGCTCGGGGTATACTGGGAAGTTCTTCAGAAATACGTCGTGAAAGTCAATAACAACAACAGAATATTATTCAAATTTGACGTGTCTTTATTCAAATCCATAACATGGGCTAAGAAAGTTTGACATCCGCTTTTTAATAAACGAATAGCTTTATGATTAGATATGACGGTGATTGATTTTAATGGTTTAGTTGCTTGAATTGCATATAACAAAGTTGTTTAGGAATATGAAAGCTAACAACCTTACGTAAAATAATCAATTTTGGCATGATGAGTAGTTAACCAATCAATCCCTAAAATCACATCAAAAGCAAGTATCTTTAAAGAGATAAGGTCAACAGTAAGGTGATGGTGCCACTTGAATCAAACAAGATTTATAAATGATGGATGTGATGAAAGTTTCTCCTAACTGAGTTTCCATAGATAGGTCAAAGTCTAATTTCTCCTGAGTCAAGTTTAAACGTTGAGCACAAGCGGGAGAGATAAATGAATGGGTATCACCCCAGATCTAGTAAAGTATAAACTTCACAAGAATTTATAAATAGCTTACCCGTGATCACCTCGTTTGGGTTCTTCTCATTTTGACCCGATCCACAACAAAACGCTCTTCCGTAAAACCGTTGACTTTGACTTTTTTCGGGATGTCTTTTGAGTCACCATCCTCATTGAACTAGGTTTTGCTACTGCGTGCAATCTCGGCGATATGTCCTTCCTTTCCACAATTATAGCATACCCGAACTGCTGTGGTGGGTTTGACTAATATGTCCCTCTTTCCGCATTTATAGCATATATAATGGGTGGTCGTTCTCCTCCTTGGAACTAGTTCTTTGCTAGCATTGTCGTCTTCACATGGTCGTTGTTGAATCTCCTCTTTTAAAATCTCTCCGACTCGCTTCTTCTATTTTCATGGCCATGATTACCACCAGAGTGGTTACCATTTTTGTCCGCTTTTTTCTTTCTCCACTTTGGTTATTGTTGTTTTGTTGATCGCTATCTCCTGTATGATCCCGATTGTGGTACCTCGGTTGGCCAGTACTCGTTATCTCGCTCTAACAAATTGAGCCTCATTAACAACATCCGAATAGAGAGAAAATTTATGAGAGATGAGATATCTTGACGTATGTCGGGTTTCAAACCCTCGTAAACATCCGCGTCACACGTTCCTCATTCTCCACCAAATGAGGTGCAAAACCGGATAACTCGCAAACTTCGCCTCGTCTTTGAGACACCATCATGTTGTTACGCTCAAGTCTAATAAACTCCACTTCCTTCATATGACGAACACTTTCGTAGAAAGTATTTTTCATTAAATAGATTCTCGAAATGTCTCCCCAAGACATGCCGAAAGTGCGGTTTGGATGGTACGCTTCACAGACTCCCACCGAAGATCTCACGCCTCGCCGCCACGGAACATAAAGGTGGCGAATGGAACCTTCTGTTCTTCTGTGCATCCCAAGACATCGAATATCTTGGTAATTTGCTTGACCCATGTTTACGCCATGATCGGATCGGCTTTCCCTTAAATTCGTGGTCCCAACTCTTTGAACTGTTTTTGTTTGTGACAACCCGTGAATTGCTATCATTTCCTCCTATGTTTTGAACACGAGTCTCCTAAATCGATTTTGCATGAAGCGCAAAAAGCTTCTAAACATTCGCGCTTGGCCATCGTCTCGATCGGTGGTGTTGTTCACGGGAGGAACATTGCCACTGTTGCACGTTTCTCCTCGTTGGTGAGTACAGAGGCCTCCACTGGCCTCATTTCCATTGTTAATATTCTCAATCGACATTCTCAAATCATCGTCATAAAACAAGGGTTAATTAAGGAAATCAATATATCACATAATATCCCTATATCTTGACCAACTATCAAATAAGCTTAGGTAGGACACATTAGCGAAGGATTTACTGTCTCTCCCTCCTAGATCTATTCCCGATCTCCTTGCGGAGATCATATCCCTAAGCTCGATACCAACCGTGACACCCCAAAATAGGTATACATCACCCATTTCGAGTTGTCAACAATACACTGCATGTAAAACAACTACAACTTTATTATTACAACAAGAAAGCTGTGAGTTTAAATACGAGATATTGCCATCTAAACAATATCCACATACAAATAAATCCTCATCATAATTATTGATACATTATTTTACAAAAATAGAGAGGACTACTAAACAACTCTCTAAAACCATCATTCCATACCCCGACACTCAGACTCGCTACATTCTCGCCCCACGAGAAGAAAAATGGAACAAAAAGGAAAAGGGTGAGCTCAACTAGCCCAGTAAAGAATATTATGACTAAGATAATATACAACAAATTATCGTTAGTCTTCAACAGGGAAAAATTTAATAGAATACAATAGACAACAAGTTTTAAATCAATACTCGCAGCGGAAAATATTAATTCATAGAAGAGTTACATAGAGGATGAAATCTACTAATATCTATGAATTTAATAGTCCATCATCAATATTTTTATCCCTGTAACATCAATCAATATATATCTGGAATCATATATTCATCCTTGCACTATGTGCCAAGGACATTCACCGATTGGTCATGTTCATCTAAAACACTGTTCATCTTTGCACTCACGGGCCAAAGATATTCATCGAAATCATTCATCTTTGCACTACTGGGCCAAAGATATTCATCAGAAATCAATCATCTTTGCACTACTGAGGCCAAAGATATTCAATAATATCATCATTTAAGATCGAGGATGATGAAAAATTTTTTTTAAAGCGAATCCAATTGAAAGAAAAGACAAGGATTAAGGATTCGTACTTTTGTTTTATCCACGTCAAAAAAAATACCTCAAAAATAATCATAGTGGTGTAAAATTCAAGAATGATCAAAACATGGATACAATCAAAACTAGTATCCACAATAGATATTTTGGACGAAAGGAAAATTTTCATTTTTCGATGAAATAGTCAATGATTCGTGAAATAAGATCAGTATATACGTGAATAGTGCCGTATACGTAAATAGTAACTCCGACACCAAAAGTTCCAAATTTGATAAAAACTTCATATCAATATTTCAGCATAATGATATTGAAGAAATAATATCATTACGAAAAAAAAATAATATCTCTTACCTCGGAAAGACAATACTTCTAACTGGAATACTGGATATAGGCTATAACTTGAACTTTCACCGTATAGCAATACTCAAAGTATACTCAAAATACTCACAAGAATACGCTCGATAATATAGAGAAAGAAAACTTCAGTTTCTGGTGTGATTTTCAATTCTAACCTAAGCACCTATTTATAGGAAATTGCTTAGAACACAAAAAGCAAAAAATTAATATAATAATATATTTATAAAAAATTTCTACGCCATCCTTTGGGAAATCAAATCACCACCTAGCATGTGATTAATGAGGCTCACAACATATAAAAAATGTTTTGTTATTTTAAACAATTAAAACTTTCAAAAATAAATTATTTGTAACTCCTAACTTCAATAATTCACAATAAATAGCCCTTTTTGTCGGAAAATTTGAATCTTGCGTGTTTTTATAGGAAATTCAATTCTCTACAACTTTGCAAAAGAAAGTTTTTCAAATTCCAAATGTAAATTGACCGAAATCCACAAACCAAGCGATTTTACAAAAGCTATAATCAAATTTCAACTAATAAATGGGGTCCACTGACATTGTGACACCTCCAAAATAGGTATACATCACCCATTCGAAGTTGTCAATACAGATGTAAAACAACTATAACTTTATTATTACAACAACAAAAGCTGTGAGTTTAAATACGAGATATTGTCATCTAAACAATATCCACATACAAATAAATCCTCATCATAATTATTGATACATTATTTTACAAAATGGTGAGGACTACTAAACAACTCAGTAAAACCATCATTCCATACCCCAGACTGCATTACTCGCTACATTCTCGCCTCCCGAGAAGAAAATGGAACAAAAAGGAAAAGGGTGAGCTCAACTAGCCCAAAGAAGAATATTATGACTAAGATAATATACAACAAATTATCGTTAGTCTTCAACAGGAAAAATTTAATAGAATACAATAGACAACAAGTTTTAAATCAATACTCGCAATGGAAAATATTAATTCATAGAAGAGTTCGTGAGAGGATGAAATCTACTAATATCTATGAATTTAACGGTCCATCATCAATATTTTATCCTCGTAACATCAATCAATATATATCTGGAATCATATATTCATCCTTGCACTACAGGCCAAGGACATTCACCAGTTGGTCATGTTCATCTTTGCACTACGGGCCAAAGATATTCATCAGAAATCATTCATCTTTGCACTACAGGCCAAAGATATTCATCAGAAATCAATCATCTTTGCACTACAGGCCAAAGATATTCAATAATATCATCATTTAAGATTGAGGATGATGAAAAATATTTTTTTTTAAAGAAACGAATCCAGTGAAACAAAATGACAAGGATTAAGGATTAAGGATTCGTACTTTGTTTTATCCACGTCCAAAAATACCTCAAAAATAATCATAGTGGTGTAAAATTCAAGAATGATCAAAACATGGATACAATCAAAACTAGTATCCACAATAGATATTTGGACTAAAAGGAAAATTTTCATTTTCGATGAATAAAGGCCGATTCGTGAATAGTACCGTATACGTGAATAGTGCCGTATACGTAAATAGTAACTCCGACACCAAAAGTTCCAAATTTGATAAAAACTTCAGATCAATATTTCAGCATAATGATATTGAAGAAATAATATCATTACTAAAAAAAAATATCCCTTACCTCGAAAGATTTATACTTCTAGCTGAGACACCGGATATAGGCTATGACTTGAACTTACACCATATAGCAATACTCAAAGTATACTCAAAATACTAACAAGAATACGCTCGATAATATAGAGAGAGAAAACTTCAGTTTCTGGTGTGATTTTCAATTCTAACCTAAGCACCTATTTATAGAAAATTGCTTAAAACACCAAAGCAGAAAATTTAATATAATATTATTATATAATTTAAATTTTCTTACGCCATCTTTTGTAGAACTGAATTCAGCCACCTTTGTTGCCCCACAATAATGACAAAAACAAAAAAAACGTTTTTGTTATTAAAAACAATTAAAACTTCCAAAAATCAATTATTTTGAGTTTTAACTTCAATAATTCACAATAAATAGCCATTTTGTCGAGAAAATTGAATCTCATGAGTTTTTATAGGAAATTCAATTCTCTACAACTTTGCAGAAGAAAGTTTCTCTAAATTCCAAAAGAAATTGACCAAAATCCACAAACTAATTCGATTTTATAAAGCTATAATCAAATTTCAAATCAATAAATGGGGTCCACCGACATGTTTAACATGTTTTAAATATTTATTGCAACAAAAATACTCTTCCTCCTTGTATACTCATATATCCCACATTCGTTGTAAAAATATCACCATTATTAAATTATTAATTAATATATATATATATATATATATATATATATATATTTAAATGAATTATTTTATCGGAAAAAGATAAAATTTCAATTTTCAACAATTGTCACATTAAAAATTTTCTCCATCTATATCCACATAAAATCAATATTTTCCTCATCATATGAATCAATAATTAATTATTTACAAATAATACTGTAATCACAATATTGACAACTGTGAAGGTTCCCAGGAAAGGGGCTTTCCAATAAGAATTTCTCCATCTTTGGCGGCGCAATTAGGTGACCAAACCTCTCCTTAGATGTAACTTTCTAGACATTGCCAATAATGTTATCTAATAATATTATTCAGATAATATGAATTATTGCTTTGATAATAAAAAAAATCGTGTAATGACAATTATTGAAACAACAAAGAATATAAAATATCAACACAAAAATTATTGAACCAATAAAAAATCTTTGAATAAAGAATTATCGTAACCATTATTGAGTAGTGCCTTTTTACATAAGAGTCAATAATTGTGCAATACTGGTAAGCATCAGGCAACAACGCAGACATCGTGTTTTAACCACCGGGTATTCCAACAAATGTAAACGGTAATAATTACGCCTGTTATTTTTAAACAACTTATATTTTCGCTTTTCTTCCTCCAATCGCTTTTCCGTTATGGGGTCCACACATGGTCATTTTGTCTTCGTCGCATTTAATATTCCCGACAAAGCATTTAATATTCCACGACCAAACGAATATTCCCGACAACAATGAATATTTTATAACCACTTGCTTATTTTGAAATATTTGCGTATTTTACCCATAACTATCCACATTAATCACATCAACCCTTACTATTTCAAAATAATAATTAGAGGAAATTAAATTTCATTTATTAATTATTTGGGGTCTTATAGTAAAGAATTGAATTTCCTATGGGATGGACATAAGATTTGAATTTTTCTGATAAAATGGCTATTTATTATGTATTATTGAAGTTTCGAAATATTGGGTCTGAATTGATTTTGTTACAAAAATTTTTTATAACATGGTTTTCATTTTGGTGGGCCACACTTGCATATGGTAAATGCAGAATTCAGATTGTAAGGTGTGCGTAGGAAATTAAAAATAAAATATTAATATTTTATTAAATTTTTTGTTTTGGTGTTCTAAGCATTTTCTTATAAATAGGGTGCTTAGGTTAGAATTGAAAATCACACCAGAAACTGAAGTTTTTTTTTTCTCTCTCTATATTATCGAGCGTATTTTTGTGAGTATTTTGATACTTTGAGCGTTGTTATTCGGCGCAAGTTCCTTTAAGCGTTATATTTGATATTCCAGCCAGAAGTACTATTCTTTTGAGGTAAGGGATGTTATTTTCTTCATAAATGATATTATTTCTTTCAATATCATTATACCGGAATATTGGTATGAATTTTATTATGAAATTTTTACATTTTCATGTCGGGGTTACTATTCATGAGTTACTATTCACGAGTTACTATTCACGAAGTATGATGATTTTTCTTATAAAATTTCTACCTTTTTGTGTCAGGATTACTATTCACATATACGACACTATTCACAGAAAATAGAAATTTTTCTTTCTTTTACCAAGTTGTATAACTATCTTTGATTGTATCCATGTTTTGATCTTTCTTTTTGAATTCTGCTCCACAATTGATTATTATAGAGTATTTTTGAACTTGGATAAACCGAAGTACGAATCCCTAATCTTTGTGTTTTTATCTCTCTGGATTCGTTTTCTTGAAAATATTTTTATCATCCTCAGTCCTAAATGGTGATATAACTGAATATCTTTGGCCTGTAGTGCAAAGATGAATGATTAATCGATGAATATCTTTAGCCAGTAGTGCAAAAGATGAGCGGTGTGTTGAGATGAACATGACAATTGGTGATACAAATGAATATCTTTAAATTTCAGAAGTGCAAAGATGAATATTTGATTCAAGATGTATATTGATTGATGTTACATGGATAAAATATTGATGATGAACTTTTAAATCTTAAAAGATAGTAGAATTCATTCTCTACTTGACTCTTCTAATGGATTGTTGTTTCCGCTGCAGTTGTTGATCTAAAATTTGTTGTTTATTATATTTTATCAGATTTTCCCTGTTGAAGATTAATGATAATTTTTTGTACATTATCTTAGTCATAATATTCTTTACTGGGCTAGTTGAGCTCACCCTTTTCTTTTTTGTTCCATTTTTCTTCCTGTGAGACGAGAATATAAATGAACTAGTGGGGTATGGAGTGATGGTTCAAGACAGCTTATTTTAGTAGTCATCACTATTTTGTAAAATAATGTATCAAGAATTGTAATGAGGACTTATTTGAGTGTGGATATTGTCTAGAAGACAATATTTGTATTTAAACTCGATTTATGTGTTGTCGATTTTTGCACGATAATTGTATTAATGAAGTTGTAGTTATTTACGTACCATGTATTTGGCGACTTCGAGAATGGGTGATGTATACCTATTTTGGGGGCGTCATCGTTGGTATCAGAGCTTAGGGATATGGTCTATGGCGGAGATCGGGAATAATAGAACTAGAGGGGAGGCGAGTAAATCCTTCGCTAGTGTGTCCTCCCTAAGTTTATTTGTTGGTCGGTCAGAATATATGGGTATTATGTGGTATGTCATTTTCTTTAATTAACCCTTGTTTTGTGATAGTATTTGAGAATGACAAATTTTGAGATGAGCAATGGAGTAAAATAATATGACTGTGTCGCAATACGAAGCTAAGTTTGCTGAGCTATCCCGGTTTGCATCCCATTTGGTAAACAACGAGGATCGAATGACGCGAATGTTTCTATGAGGTTTGAAACCCGAAATACGCCAATACCTCATTTCTCACAAACTTTATTTATATTTAGATGTTGTGAATAGGGCTCAGTTATTAGAACGCGATAATGAGTCAGCCCAACCAAAAGTTAATGACCAACAACATGATAATAATCGTACCGGTGGCAACGGCCATCAGAACAATGATAACCATCGTTGAGGAAATTATCATGCCAGAAATGGTAGCCACTTCAGTGGTAATCATGGCCAAGATAATAGAAAAAATGATTCAAGTGGAAACTTCAAGAAGAGAAGATTTAACGATGACGGGAAGATGTCGGCAGCAGGACCAGCACCATCAACAAATTCTAGGGAAGGAGAACGACCGCCGGTTAGATGCTACAGATGCGGAGAGGAGGGCACATAAGTCCAAACTGTTCACAGCCTTCCAAGGTATGTTTTAGTTATGGAAAAGACAGCCACATAGCTCAATTTTGTCCTATAGCAAAATCAAGTCCAGCTGGGACGGTGGCACCAAAGGCGGATACGGACAAGTCAAAGTCAGCGGTTCCTGGAAGAGCGTTTTTTGTGACTTCTCAAAAAGCGAGTAACTCGAACGAAGTTATCACGGTTTAGCTAATCATAAATTCTTGTGAAGTTTATACCTTATTAGATACCGGTTCTACCCATTCTTTTATCTCTCATGTTTGTGCTCAACGTTTGAACTTGACTCTTGAGAAATTAGACTTTGACTTATTTATTGAAACTCTGTTAGGAAAAACTTTTGTTACATCCACTGTTTATAAATTTTGCTTGATTCACATTGGTACCCTCACCCTACCTGTCGATCTTATCTCTTTAAAGATACTTGCATTTGATGTGATTTTAGGGATTGATTGGGTAACTACATATCATGCTAAAATTGATTGATTTCGTAAGGTTGTTAGTTTTCATATTCCTAACCAACCTGTTGTACGAATTCAAGCAACCAAACCATTAAAGTCAATCTTTGTCATATCAGGCCATAAAGCCATTCGTTTATTGAAAAATAGATGTCAAACTTTCTTAGCCCATTTCATGGAGTTAAACAAAAATACGTCAGATTTGAATGATATTTCTATTATTTCCTGACGTATTTCCTGAAGAACTTCCTGGCCTACCCCCAGAGCATGATATTGAATTTTGTATCGACTTTGAACCCGGTACAAAACCCATTTCTAAAATCTCATATCGAATGGCTCCTATTGAATTTCAGGAGTTAAAAACCTAACTATAGGAGTTGGTACCTTAGCCTCTATCTGGTGACTTCCTTTGTGGAATGCATCGAAGCCAGACTCTCTGTAGGGGACGTCATATTCGTGCGATGGTAAACTGATAGGTGCCATTATGACGTGCTATCCAAGATTGGGATATGAGTCACAGTTGAGAGAAACCTAAGTCAGTAATCGAAATAAGTAGCTTTCTAGGCTTACCTGGTTACTATCAGAGATTCGTGGAATGATTTTCTAGAATCACTACTTCGTTAACTCAGCTGACTCGAAAAGATACAAAATTCGAATGGAGCAAGGAATGTGAGAAAGGTTTCCAAGAACTCAAGAGGAGACTCATTTTGGCACCTGTTCTGACCATACCATCCTGGAAAAGCGAACGTGATAGCTAACGTGTTCAGTAGAAGATCGTATGCGGGTACGAGTGCGATATTGTTGAACACAAAGACCCATTTTGTATAACTTACAAATGATAGAGATAGCGTTAAATACTATAGGGACCCACGTGATGATGTCAAATATACGCGTAGAACCGACCTTAATCGATAAATTTAAAGCTGCTCAAGCTACAGACCTGGAGCTGATGAATATGAAGAAGAAGATGCAAGAAGTCGTTATTCCAAAAGCGAGAATCGGCGATGTGAGGAAAGCTCAAACCTTCGATTTATTGGTCCATTTCAGATTCTTGACCGAGTAGGAACTGTGGCCTATAGACTCGCTTTACCGCTAAGTATGTCGCATGTTCATAAAGTTTTTTGCGTATCGATGTTACGTAAATATGTGGACGACCCGAACCATATTATTGAGTTAGAACCAGACAAGATAGCAAAAAATTTAACGTACGAGGAGGTACCATTCAAGATCTTGGATAGGAAGGAGCATGTTCACGTCAATTTTGAGGACAAAATTTCGTAAGGAGGGGAGGTTGTAAGGCCCCAACTTTTTATAAATAGAGATTTAATTTTCTCTAATTATTATTTTTAAACAGTAAGGGGTTGATTTGATTAATGTGGTTAGTTATGGGTAAACTGCGCAAATATTTTAAATAAGCAAGTGGTTATAAAATATTCATTTTGTCGGAGAATATTCGTTTGATCGTGGAATATTCTTACTGTCGGGGAATATTCGTACGACGGAACAGTCTTGTGTGGGCCCCATAACGGAAGGCGATTGGATGAAGAAAATGACAAGTATGAGTTTTTAATAAATAACGGCGTAGTTGTTACCGTTAATACTGTGACGCCCCCAAAATAGGTATACAACACCCATTCTGAGTCGTCAAAATACATGGTACAGAAATAACTACAACTTTATTAATACAATATAAAAACTGTGAGTTTAAATACAAATATTGTCATCTAGACAATATCCACACTCAAATAAGTCCTCATTACAATTATTGATACATTATTATACAAAAATGGCGAGGACTACTAAAACGACTTTCTAGAACCTTCATTCCATACCCCGACTAGTACTCGCTACATTCTCGCCTCCTGAGAAGAAAAATGGAACAAAAGGAAAAAGGGTGAGCTCAACTAGCCCAGTAAAGAATATTATGACTAAGATAACATAGAACAAATTATCATTAGTCTTCAACAGGGAAAAATCTAATAGAATACAATAGACAACCAGTTTTAAATCAATCTTCGCAGCGAAAATAATAATTCATTAGAAGAGTGAAGTAGAGAATACAATCTACTATCTTCTATATATGAATTTAAAAGTTCATCGTTGATATTTTATCCCTGTAACATCAATCAATATATATCCGAATTAAATATTCATCTTTGCACTACTGGTGCCAAAGATATTCATCAGTTGGTCATGTTCATCTAAACACCTGTTCATCTTTGCACTACGGGCCAAAGATATTGATCAGAAAATCATTCATCTTTGCACTACATGCCAAAGATATTCAGTAATATCATCATTTAGGACTGAGGATGATGAAAAATATTTTAAAGAAAACGAATCCAGTGAAGCAAAAGAATAAAAATTAAGGATTCGTACTTTAAACAATCCAAGTTCAAAAATACTTCATAAATAACCAGAGTGGAGTAAAATTAAATAATAAAGACCAAAACATAGATCCAATCAAAGATAGGAATCATAACAGACAATCTTGGACATAGAAAAGAAAATTTAATTTTTCTGTGAATATTGTCGTATTCGTGAATAGTGCCGTATACGTGAATAGTAACTCTGACACTAAAAGATAAAAATTTCACAAAAAAATATCATCATGCTTCGTGAATAGTACTCGTAAATAGTAACTCGTGAATAATAACTCACGAATAGTAACTCGTGAATAGTAACTCATGAATAGTAACTCATAAATAGTAACCCCAACATGAAAAGTTTCAAATTTGATAAAAATTCAGACCAATATTTCGGCATAATGATATTGAAGAAATAATATCATTTACGAAGAAAATAACATCCCTTACCTCAAAAGGATAGTACTTCTGACTAGAATACTGGATATAGTGCTGAAAGAATTTGCACCGTATAGCAATACTCAAAGTACTAAAATACTCACAAAAATACGCTCGATATTATAGAGAGAGAAATCTTTAGTTTCTGGTGTGATTTTCAATTCTAACATAAGCACCCTATTTATAGGAAATTTCTTAGAACACCAAAGCAGAAAATTTAATAAAATAATAATATTTTATTTTTAATTTCCTTAGCCCACCTTGACCATCTCGAATTCAAAGCCACCAAATAATGACAAAACCAAAAAACGCTTTTGTAATTAAAAATAATTAAAACTTTCAAAAACCAATTATTTTGGAACTACGGAACTTCAATAATTCATAATAAATAGCCCTTTTATCAGAAAAATTCAAACCACGTGTCTTTTCCATAGGAAATTTCATTATCTACAATTTTACAGAAGAAAGTTCTTCCAAATTCCAAACAGAAATTGACCAAAATTCACAAACGGGCGATTTTACAGGCTATAATCAAATTACAGTCAACAAATGGGGTCCACCGACACCCAAAACATGTGTTAATCATTTAATGCAACAAAAATACTCTTCCTCCTCATATACTCATATATTCCACATTTATTGTAAAAAATATCACTATTATTATATTATTAAAATATAATAATATATTTAAATGAATTATTTTATCAGAAAAAGATAAAATATTAATTTTCAACAATTGTCACATTAAAAAAATTTCTCCATCTATATCCACATAAAATGAATATTTCCTTATCATATAAATCAATAATTTAATTATTCGTAAATAATATTATGTAGAATCACAAGATCTTTGGCAACCGTGCCGCTCCTCGAGAAAAGGGGCTTTCAATAAGAATTTCTCCTTCTTGGCAAGCAATTAGGTGACCAAACTTCTCCTTGATGTAACTTTCTAGACATTGCCAATAATGTTATCTAATAATATTATTCAGATAATATGAATTATTGTCCGATAATGAAAAAATAATTGTGTAGTGACAATTATTGAAACAATAGTAATATAAAATATCAACGTAGCAATTATTGAATCAATAAAATAAAATATCTAATAAGAGTAATTAATCGTAACAATTATTGAGTAGTGCCTTCTATGTAAGAATCAATAATTGGTGCAATACCGTAGTGCCATCAGTGTAACAACGCCAGACATCGTGTTTTAACCACCGGTATTCCAACAAGATAATCTGTGAATAACTACGCTGTTATTTATAAACAACTTATACTTGTCGTTTTCTTCATCCAATCGCTTTCCAGTTATGCGGCTCACACACAAGGTCATACCATCGCACTAATATTCCCCGACAAGAAGAATATTCCACGACCAAACGAATATTCTCCGATAAAAAATGAATATTTTATAACCACTTGCTTATTTAAAATATTTGCGCATTTTACACACAACTAACCACATTAATCAAATCAACCCTTATTATTTCAAAATAATAAATAGAGGAAATTTAATTTTATTTATAATAAGTTGGGGTCTTACAAATACTGTTGGAATACCCGGTGGTTAAAGCACAGTAATATGCGGTGTTCACAGTAGCACACGGTATTGCACCACTTATTGATTCTTACGTAAGAAGGCAATACTCAATAATTATTACAGTAAATATTGTTCAATATTTTAATTTATTAATTCAATAATTGCTACTTTGATATTTTATATTATTGTTGTTTCAATAATTATCACTACACAGTATTTCTCATTATCATATCAATAATTCATATTATTTTAATAATATTACTAGATAACATTGCAATGTCTAGAAAGTTCTATCTAAGGAGATGATTGGTCACCTAATTGCGCGCCAGTAAGGAGAAATCCTTATTGGAAAGCCCCCTCTTTCCTTGGAACAGCCTGGTTGTCATTATTGTGATTCTGTAATATTATTTATGAATAATTAATTATTGATTTATATGATAAGGAAAATATTTATTTTTTGTGGATATAAATGGAGGAATTTTTAGAAAAGTGTCAATTGTTGACAAATGATATTTTATCTTTTGTGATAAAATAATTTATTTAAATATATTATTATATTACAATAATATAATAATGGTGATATTTTTACAATGAATGTGTAATATATGAATAAATGAGGAGGAATGGTATTTTTGTTACAATAAATGTTAAAAACATGTTAAACATGTTGGTGGACCCTATTTTTGACTGAAATTTGATTATACTGCAAAATCGTCCGTATGTGGATTTCGGTCAATTTTTGCTTGGAATTTGGAAAAACTTAAACTTACAAAGTTGTAGAGAAATGGATTTTCTATGGAACGAACATAAAATTCGAATTTTTCTGATAAAAGGGCGATTTATTATAAATTATTGAAGTTCTGAAATATTGGGTCTGAATTGATTTTGTTTCAAAAAATGTTTAAAATATGTTTTTCATTTTGGTGGGCCCCACTTGCATATGGTAAATGCTGAATTCAGATTGTAAGGTGTGCGTAGGAAATTAAAAATAAAATATTAATATTTTATTAAATTTTTCGCTTTGGTGTTCTAAGCATTTTTCAATAAATAGGTGCTTAGGTTAGAATTGAAAATCACATTTAAATCAAGTTTTCTCTATATTATCGGCGTATTTTTGTGAGTATTTTGATACTTTGAGTGTTGTTATTCGGTGCAAGTTCCTTTCAGCGTTATATCTGATATTCCAGCCAGAAGTACTATTCTTTTGAGGTAAGGGATGGTAGTTTCTTCATAAATGATATTATTTATTTCAATATCATTATACCGGAATATTGGTATGAATTTTATTATGAAATTTTTAACTTTTTTAATGTTGAGGTTACTATTCAAGAGTTACTATTCATGAGTTACTATTCACGAGTACTATTCACGAAGTATGATGATTTTTCTTGTGGAATTTCTACCTTTTTGTGTCGGGGCTATTCATGTATACACGATTAATTATTCACGCTTTCTGAAGACTATTCACTTAATATCTTAAGACTATTCACAGAAAATAGAAATTTTTCTTTCTTTGTCCAAGTTGTCTATTATGGTAACTATCTTTGATTGTATCCATGTTTTGATCTTTCTTTTGAATTTCGCTCCACAATTGATTATTATAGAGTATTTTTGAACTTGGATAAAACCAAGCACTAATCCCTAATCTTTGTGTTTTATCTCTCCGGATTCGCTTTTCTTGAAAATATTTTTTATCATCCTCACCCTAAATGGTGATATAATCGAATATCTTTGGCCCAGTAGTGCAAAAGATGAATGATTAATCGATGAATATCTTTAGCAAGTAGTGTAAAAAGATGAGCAGTGTTGAGATGAACATGACCAACTGGTGATACAAATGAATATCTTTAGCCTGTAGTGCAAAGATGAATATTTGATTCAAGATGTATATTGATTGATGTTACATGGATAAAATATTGATGATGAACTTTTAAATCTTAAAAGATAGTAGAATTCATTCTCTACTTGACTCTTCTAATGGATTGTTGTTTCCGCTGCAGTTGTTGATCTAAAATTTGTTGTCTATTATATTCTATCAGATTTTTCCCTGTTGAAGATTAATGATAATTTTTGTACATTATCTTAGTCATAATATTCTTTATCGGGCTAGTTGAGCTCACCCTTTTCTTTTTGTTCCATTTTCTTCCCGTGAGACGAGAATATAATGAACTAGTTGGGTATGGAGTGATGGTTCAAGATGATTATTTTAGTAGTCATCACTATTTTGTAAAATAATGTATCAAGAATTGTAATGAGGACTTATTTGAGTGTGGATATTGTCTAGAAGACAATATTTGTATTTAAACTCACAGATTTATGTGTTGTCGTATTTTTGCACCTCCACAATTGTATTAATGAAGTTGTAGTTATTTCTGTACCATGTATTTGGTGACTCAGAATGGGTGATGTATACCTATTTTGGGGGCGTCACAGTGGACATATACACCTAAGACATAATATTGTGATATAACTGTTATGTGATGGGATTATATCTCTTACCTTTGTAAGATCAGAGTTAAATCTTGTGGATCCTCTGACAAAGCCACTAAGCAAGAGGCTAGTGAGCAATACATCGAGGGGGATGAGACTACTGTCTATTACAGAAATCAGCAATGATGGTAACCTAACCTATATGAATGGTAATCCCAGGAAGTAGATTCATACGGGTAACAACAAGTCATTGGTTGATTAGTTGAGACACTATCCATTTTATACATATTTGAGTTCATCCTTATGGTGTAGGATAGTGTAATTCTACAGTGTTAGAGGTTGAGTTATATACTCTTAATATTTTCCATAGTCCTATTGGGTGATGTGTTTAACTATAGAACACATTTGATGGAAACACCTATATGAGTGTAGAGGTGGGGGCCGCCTCTTATGAAAATAAGACAGGTTTTTTAGAGTGCTCATGAATTTCAGGTATGGCGCAAGGCCAAAATGTGCCAAATCACGTAGAACAACTTCTATTAAAGTTTGTAGTGTGAGTAATATAAGGGTTAAATGCTTTTTCAGTCACCGTACTATATGTCAACTTAAAGATGGATAACTGAACTTTTTTTTTCTTACAGTCAACTCACTGTACTCGACTTTTCTAATAAAAAGTTAAAAAATCATTAAACTAGTTTGATTGTTAATGGAAAGTACACATCAGCTGCTGAGTTGTCCGTTACAAGCTGATGTGGCGCCTTTGTGTGACGTGGCAGTGATTATGGGGATTTCTAGGAAAATTTTTATGAATAAAATAAAAAATATTTTAAAGTATAATATAAATTATAAAAATTAAAAATTAAAAATATTTTAAAGTTAAAAATCTTTTCAAATTCGGACATTAAATTTATATTTGAGTCAATTTGGTGATAATTTTTTTTCTTTTTTAACTAGGATAAATAAATTTTTACTTTTACATGCAAATAATTTTTATCAAATAATTTTTAATTTTATCAAATAATTTTTATTTTTATTTTAATTTTATCAAATACTTTTTATTTTAAAATTATACAAAATTTAATTTTATAATTTAATTTAATCAAATTTAAGAAATAATTATTTTTATTAAAAAATGCGCTTTTTTAATAAAATAAAATAAAAATGCGCTTTTTTAAATAAAAATAAAATAAAAAATGTAGCTTTTTATATAAAAAAAATAAAAAATGTAGTCTTTTTTAATAAAAAATAATAATTATTTTTATTAAAAAAAAAAAACCAAACATCGCTCTCTATCTCCTTCTCCGTCACAACAACGCAGTTTGTTTTTTTTTTTTTAATAAAAATAATTATTTCTTGAATTTGATTAAATTAAATTATAAAATTAAATTTTGTATAATTTTATCAAATAAAAATTATTTGATAAATTAATATTATAATAAAAATTATTTGATAAAATTAAAATAAAAATTATTTGAAATCAGTTTACCGTTAACATTCCTTTGTTGGTTTAAATCTATTTATTTAATTATATCAATATTCCTTTTGTAAGGCCCCAACTTTTTATAAATAAAGATTTAATTCCTCTATTTATTATTTTGAAATAGTAAGGGTTGATTTGATTAATATGGTTAGTTATGGGTAAAATGCGCAAATATTTTAAATAAGCAAGTGGTTATAAAATATTCATTATTGTCAGGGAATATTAGTTTGGTCGTGAAATATTCTTCCTGTCGGGGAATATTCGTACGGCGGCGCAACCTTTTGTGGGGCCCATAACGAAAATCGATTGGATGAAAAAAAATGACAATTATGTGTTTTTATAAATAACGACGTATTTGTTATCGTTAACACTGTTGGAATACCCGATGGTTAAAACACAGTAATATGCGGTGTTGCACAGTAGCACGTGGTATTACACCAATTATTGATTCTTACGTAAGAAGTCACTACTCAATAATTGTTATAGTAATTACTGTTCAATATTTTATTTTATTGATTCAATAATTGCTACGTTGATATTTTATATTATTATTGTTTCAATAATTGTCACTACACAATATTTCTCATTACCAGATTAATAATTCATATAATTATTTAAATAATATTATTAGATAGCATTATTGACAATGTCTGAGGAAGTTCTGTCTAAGGAGAGGTTTGGTCACCTAATTGCGCGCCAGTAAGGAGAAATCCTTATCGAAAAGCCCCATCTTTTTTGGGAACGACCTGATTGTCATTATTGTGATTCTGTAATATTATTTGTGAGACCCCAGATTTTATGAATAAAGATTTAAATTTCTCGAAATATTTTTTTTAATATTATGATGTTAATTTGATATAATGTTATAGTTGTGGGTAATATTAATAAAATTTTCAAAGTAAGCAAGTTGTTATAAAATATTCGTGGCACAATAGATCTGGGGGGGGGGTTGAATAGATCCTTTTTATTTCAAATACTTTTTCTAGTTTATGTCAGATTGTTCATATTAAAGTATATGACAAACATAAGAATCTTTTCAAGCACAATCTGAATAAGTAAAAGATTCCCTTCATTGATATATTCATAATCATACATACATTGTTCGTTGGGTTAGTTTAGTTGTAAGCGCTTAGAACATACATATACATAGCTTATAATAGCTTATGTATATAATGTAAAAATGACATAATGTAAAAGACACAAGAGGTTTTAAGTGGTTCGTAGACTCAAGCTCCTAATCCACTCTTCGCTTTCAACTAGCAGATTTTACCATGAAGGGCAAAAGACCGAATCTCTACGATTCCTTCAAGGCCGCAGCCTTGGGACTTCAATTCACTAAGAACTCTTCAAGGCCGCAGCCTTTGGGACTCTCTAGTTCCCTAGAACTCTTCAAGCAAGTTTGAAACTTCATTTAGTCCCTTTGACAAGGAACTTCATTTAGTTTAGTCCCTTGGACAAGGACCCTTTCGCCCTCGCTTCATTTAGTCCTCCGACAAGGACCCCTCAGCCCCGGGCTTTGTTGAGTTGTTTGTTTGTTGTTGTTGAGTTTGTGTCGAAGTCGCTAAGATGTCTTCATGCTCAACATCTTCTATCCTTAGTAGCTTGGCTTGATCATCCTTGAAGAGCAGCTTGAGTGTTGCATGATGCTCAAATTTCTTAGGTTGCTCAACTACTCCTGATGACCCTCGATGAACCGCCTTGAAGATCATTCTCCTGGTACTTGATGGTCGCACATGAGAGGCTTCTAAGATGACCGTAAGCTCTTCTATAAAGTACTTAGAAGCTTTTCATGCTTGACACCAAGATGGCTTTTGTGATCTCCCTTCTTGCTACTCGATGCCTCTCATGATGGACTTGCTAAGATGACCGTGAGCTCTTCTCTATTGTACTTAGAGTCTTCCCATGATGGACATCCAGATGGCATGATGCTCTCCTTTCTCTAGCAGCTCGTAACACTCTTCATGTAGTAGAACTCTCACTTCTACATAGTAGAACTCACACTTCTACTTCTTTCTCGATCCGACTTCCGAGTGTTCTTGGTGGATCGTAGAGTGAGCCTCTGACTCACTACCTCACATAGTTTTGATCACCCACTTTCTCTCCAAACTCATAACTCCAAAGAACCTTTTATCTTTGAAGTTCTTTCTCATTTATACTTCTTCCCAATCCTTCCGCTGGAAAGTAACCGCTGAAGGCTATTCAAATATCTTCACAGATCTCAAGTTGCTTTTGAGGTAGATCGCTTGATGTGACTTGTCATACTTTTTCCGACGTCATAGCTTCATCGCTTCACCTACCCCGCCGATGTATAACTTTAATGTCTTCAAGGTGTCAAGACTTTATCACCTCTTTTCGATTCCTCGATCGAGGTTGTCCTATTGCATCGATGCTCTCAATAAGCACTTGTCCGAATATTACCCTTCGATTGAACCTTTGCCAATGCTCAGCCTTCTTCGCTTATTTGACTTCTACGATTCTCGATGCACGCCTTCAAGGACCTCGATCAGAGTGTCTTGTTGAGTGTTGCTCGTTGACTAGTAGAGCTAACACTACGATCCTCAAGAGTGTTGATTGATCTTCAATCAAGAACACCTCTTCACCAGATTGCAAAGGCTTCAATACTTCGCTTCGCTTTCGATCGCTCTCGACATCGATGGCCTAATTCCTTGCTTCTCCGTCCCTTCAATATCAAGACACTTCAGATTTGTGGCGCCATCCACTTGCTTTCTCCCGGTGATCTTCCGCTCACTTATCATCAATGAATCCGACTCGCACTTAATCACTTTAGCCTTGCTTCTTCGTAAGTCGACCAAAGATCTCTGGCTCACCTTCCATCAGTTCCTTCTTTGTTTGACAAACACTACGATCTTGGTTGTTTCCAAGATCGTTGTCTTCAGACACTTGATAGTTAAATCGATAAGTCGACTTTCCTTAGTCGCTTTCAAGTCTTCTTTCGATCTCCTGTGGAAGACTTCATCACGAATGGCCTTACACCTCAATCTTAATGCCGATTAGGTTTGTGCCGAGATCTTCGTTAGCTCGCATGCCATTCGCTGAGTGTGCTCTCGTTCCCCTTTATCGTGGAATGCATCTTTGCAAAGGCCAACCAGAGGCTTCAGATCTTTGGATATTTCGGGAGTGCTCATTCATTGAGAACCGTGATCCGCTTCTACGATCTCGATTTTAGCATTGTGAGCACTTCTTTTGGAGTCATAGTTCAAGACTCTACGATTCAAATTTCTACCGCAGTGCAGACACTACGATCCCGAGATCGATATCGACACTCTACGATTTCGCCTTTTTGTGCTTGTTGTCTTCATCCGATCTTGCTCGACCACGATCTCAGATATAATCAATAGACTCTATTTAACTCAGAGTGTGATCTACGATCCTCGACTTGGCTTCAAAGATCGTGAGAGACTCTACGACTCGAGTGTAGTCTACGTTTCGTCTTTCGCTTCTACAGATGACCCATCGGCTTCATAGGTAGTCGCCTCACGACGATTCAACACGACTTCCTCAAAGACACCACTATCCCGAGGAAGCTCTTCTCGATACACTACGATCCTTCTTCGCTTCCCTTCAAGTCTCATGAACTCCGAGATCTACTATCTTGCATACTCTCATTCGCCTCGATAGCTCCCGAAAGTTAACCTCGACTCACCCGCAGATCACGACTTCTCGTGCAAAGGTTTCACGATCGACTAGCCTATCTATTACATCATAAGATCAACCTAACAAGCTTGATCTTTCTATATTTATAGTCCTTGTACATCATTTCTTTTTAAGGACTTTACAAAGTTTTTTTTTATGTAGGATCAACCTAACATATTTGATCAATTCATTCTAAGTCCTTGTACATATATTTCTATTATCTATCACAGACTTTACAGCTTTTCTTAATGCAAGCATACTTGCATATTATTATTATTCATTCATATATATATATATATATATATATATATCATAATCAAATCATATATAAATAGGAATAGCATTCACATGCTTATTCCCGATAATCTCTCCCTATTTGATTATGATAAAAATAATAAAGCATATATACATGTTATGAATGAATCTTATATAAAGTGAGCAAAACAGATTTCTAAAACAGCTTAATCATGAATGTCATTTATATTGATATGGCAATTTATACATTAAGACATTCTACATCCCGGATCCGTAAACATTCCTAACAGATTAGAGATGTACCTCCTGGCTCCTTGTGTGTTTCCAAGATGCTTGTTGATCGCCTACTCATCTTTTTTTCTCGCTTTCGCTCTTGCTCCCCCTCGATGATGACCTTCTATCTTTGCTTGGCTCCCCTTCATCACCTTTTCGATCCGCTCCCCTTCACTTTTCAGTGATTTTGGTATCATCATCTTCAGTGCCCCCCTCGATGATGATTCTTTATCCGCCGCTACTTTCTTCTTCTTTCGCTTCTTCTCCTTAACCCTCTCGCTTCTTCTTTTGGTGCCTCTTGCTCCTCTTCTTTCTATGCCTCTTTTCTCCCCTTTTGTCATCAATCATTTGAGAGAGTCGCCCATGTTGGACATAAGTCGCTCCATCGTGTAGAGGAGTTGGCAACTTCAAACTTTAGTTCTCACGGCCGAGCTCAAGTCAGATCGAGAAGGTCCGCCTCATATCATCAATCTTGTCGAGAGGGCTTCAATCCGCTCAGATTGGCCTTTTAAATTTGTAGAGCTTTCGCTTCCGATCTTGATGGCCTTTCTTATAGATGTTATCTCTCTCGAGTTTGAGAGATACATCACCAAGATAGCTTGAAGCTTTTCAGCCGGAAAGAATCATCTCTCGTCATTGCCTCGCTTCGTGATTCTTCAAATGAGCATAGATATCTTCTTGCTTAGATCATCGAGCTTTTTAGTAGTTCCCGCTCCAAAGCGCTTTGATCCTCTTGATTGGCGCCTTCAGTCGAGCAATGGATTGACTCACGATCATCATCTTTGGACAGATTTTCAAAGGTTTCGATAATCAACAATCGTGGAGTACCAATTGCTTTGCAGAGGATGATGGAGTGTTTGATAGTAGTGCTTGATCATAAGGAGGCTTCTGGTTTTGGACTTGAGCATCAGCAGTAGTAGAGTGAATAGACTCTATGATTAGCTCCTTGGTCATGTTCCTTCTTCCTTCAGAATCAACTCTACGATCGTAGGGGATATAGAGATTCTCAGCTTGTCGATAGACCTTGAAGTGAGGTCGGTCTTTGATCGCTTTGGTAGCAAACTTTTTTACTTTTGGAAGTTTCGAGCCACCGCTTCTATGCTTTGAAACCGCTTGTAACACCAATCAAGGAGCTTCCATCTTTTTCAAGCAGGGCCTTGAGCCATGGCATCCATCGGAAGAACCATCTTTTCCGGTGGAGCATCCGTTAGATCATTTGATACTTCCTCTACGATACTTTTCACAAATCTTTCAGAGAGGGAACTGGATAATCTTCTTTTTCGCTTCGCTTTCGAGGTGCGTAACCGTAATCTCCTTTAATCTCTTCTCTCTCTGAGCTCGAACTTTCTTGATTATTTTCAAAGCAGGAATTCTCTAGTCGCATTTCATTATCGTAACCTTCTTCAAAGATCTTCAACAGTAAAAAATCCTTCTAGTCGAAGTTTCATTATCGTAACCTTCTTCAGCAAGTATTTCCTCGACTTTTCTTCTTCATCCGGCTCCATCTTCAAGACTTTTCTCCGGGATATGACTCATCATCACTTAATTCGATGATGGCATTTGATTGGCCATCGCTCCTTTTGAGGCAAACCGGGCTTGTACTGTAGCTTTCCTTCTTCGTGGAGGTTCAATTATTGGAGATATCGACTCTTCTTCTTCTTCTTCTTCTCCTCGACTCCTCTTGCTCAACAGATGCATTTCTTTGGAATTCAAAGACCGGCAGGGCAAGATTCTTGTTTCTTGACTCATCACTTCTCGAGTCATCATGAGGGCTTTCTTCGGATTGGAGGATACATTTTCATCTTCTTCGAGAAAGATTTTTTCGACCCATTCTCCGGGCTCATTGGGGCAAGTTCTTCTTCTTCGACATACGCATTACTTGTCCTATCATCTTGGTTTCTTCTTTATCATCGAGTGACTACTCCGAGAATCACCATTGGTTTCAGACATTCTTCTTCATCGCTAGCTTGTCGTGACTTTCTTTCATCTCATCGCCTTCACTTTCATTTCGGATGTCGATCGTGGGGATTGGACCACATCTTTCGCTTTCTTTCCTCTTCCGACTTCACGTCCCTTTCTTCAAATAGATGCATTGATTTGAGAAGCTAAGGTCGGGTTTGTCATCCACCTTAGCTTTCTTGTCGATCGCCCTTGAAGCAACCCGCCGCTTCTTCTTTTGTGGTTTCAGTAGCTTGGGCCTTTTCTTCTTTATCCTTGTTCATGGAGGAAACTCTCCTGGTGGGGGGCCGGGCTTTCTTCAGATTACCAAATTTTCTTCACCACTTTTGATTTCTTCCTAGTCATGTGATTTCAATCGCCGCAGAGTCACCGGATTCAGAGCTCTCTGCCTTTTACTATCTTCCTCTTTCAGCAGAGGTTTCATCGCTACTCCCAAATTGCCACCTTTTGTTTTCCTTGGGGTTCTTCTTCCAGCTTCTCAAATAACTGTGGAGACATCACCTTGTGCACATTCAAGGCTTCTCCTCATCTTCCTTGATTTTCCTCCTAGTTTCTTCTTCTTCGTAATGATACTCAAAGAACCTTCCATGAAATACCTTGGTCGCTGGCTTCTTCTCAAATTTTCTCTACCCACTTAGAGATATGATCAAACAAAATGGCTCCAAAGTCAATTTGTTTCTTCGTAACTATAATTTACATTATCTTCAGCTTGTTGATCAATCACCGTGATCATGTGCAAAAAGTTTTTACACAAGATGCATTTTCCTACAATTTCAAAGAAGGAACTCATACTCTTCTGTGGAACTCCTTCTTCTTCATGTCTTTGAAGCTAGGGGTTTTTGGTATCCCATCAACTCCTTCGCTTGCTCAATGTCGACATCTTCAAGGTTCTTCAAATTTTCGCTAGGGAAACCTAGGCATTGATTAAGGTCAAGATTTCAGCTTTCAGAATCGACCTTTAACCTGGTAGATAGAGTTCAGTAGTTTATGGAGACGCTTGAGTAGAACTCCTTAACTGTGTCAATGTATACACGAGTACTCGCCGAGACATTCTCGAAAACCCAGCCTTCCTTTTATTTAGTCTAAGTATGTCCCTCGAACTTCTTCTCGTAATTCTCAAACGATTTGGTTCCAAGTCAATGTCTTGATAACTTGCCGCTTCTCCATTTGAATCATTCAAGACTGTGGATGTTTGATTTAGAGAGATTTATGCGAGATGGCTGACTGAGATTTGGTACTTGCTCGAGGGTTAACTGATTTTGCTCTTGAAAAGCTTTCTAGGGTTTTGAAAATGGGAGGGAGAAAGGTTCGATATCTTTTGTAATCGTCTCGCAGATTTGAAATCATCTTTATGGCGCTTCCTTCTAACTCTCAGATATAAATGATGTGTCAATCGTCCATTGGTTGCACGCTGCTCAAGAATGAGTCAGAACTCCCCACAACTTTTCGCTTATTTCAAGAGTGGACATTTAATTGACGTGGCTTTGACCGCTGACCTTTTGATTCAGAGAGTGGCATGATGATGAGGCGCCTATAGACTCTACGATTTCCTTTGTTGACTCAACGATCAACTTCTAAGAGATGTCGCAGTTGGATGGCTTTGTCTTTCCTCCTTTCTTCGATGCAAAGATAGCTCAATCATCGATGTATTCGAACTTATCTCCTCAACTTGAATGGCTTAGCAGATGTCTCATTCTTCATGCTCCTTGTGAACCGGAATACCCTTTGGTAGGACTACGACATCGCTGAGTTGTCTTCTTCGTCAGCCGAGGTTGCACTACGATCGCTTAGATAGCATTACGATCGCTGAGTTTGTACTACAATCGCTTAGTTCTCTTCAAGTTCAACTCTCACGATCGCTGACCGACTTTGGTTCTTTTGAGATGAACTAGATCAAGCATTCCTTCCGGGATAAGGTAGCTCAGAAGGGCCAACCTCTTAGAGTTAGCTAAGGGTCGTTTGTCCCCGAGGCGCCTCCAGATGAAATACTAAGGCGTTGATTTTCAATGACATCTCATTAGACCTTTTCTCGATGGGGAGGTCTTTCTACCACCACCGATATCTCAGATTGTCTTTAAAATCGTGGTGTCCTTCTTCTTTTTTACACTACGATCATGTGTTCGATCGTAGAACTTCACGATTATGGATCGGGTGGTCAAGGGTTATCAGAGAGTACATTTTGAGACGCTCCTACCGACTATGGATCTTCATTTGGTTCATCACCACAAAGTTTTGGGACTCAGAATCGGGTACATCTCTTCCGTGTTTAATAGTGTCATTTTTCCTTAATGCATCACCGCTCCCCCATTGTTGATGTTGTCTTTCAGATAGATGTGATTCCTTCTTCATGTTCATTTGAAGGTCGCCCAAAGATTCCTCCTTCGATCGAATCATCATCGCTGCTTAGTTTTCCTCAGATCGTAGAGATGAGTATTTTCGTGGATCGATCACTCTACGATCATTCGACAAAGACTACTTAACGTAGTCTTCTTTCGACAGCCCTTTGTTTTGAGAAGTTCTCGCTTCAGAAGAACTCCTTTTGTCTTAAGCTCAATGATCTTCTGCTGTGAGCTTCCTCGAGGATCCTTTTCATAAAGCATGTCCTTCTTGATATGGGCACATAGAATCCTCTTTTATTCTCGCTGCATGGCATGCTCCCTATATACAGATTTGTAGCCATGTGAGCTCCATTCCTGCTAGCTCAGAGGGTCTTCAAGGACAAAGCTTGGACATATAGGAACCTTATCGACTCATCTCTAATGTACCCTTAGCCTCACCGTTGAGTCCTATTGAATGAAGTCTTCGCTTCAAAGATTCCTTAGTGTGGTCGACCGACCAAGTACTGCAGTTTAAGTATATTTCTACTTTTGGTCCCCATTGTTGAATGGGTCCCGCTAGGTTAGTTTTTAAAACCCCTATTCCTCTTAATCGGATAATCATCATGTTTATCACCAATGTATATATTCATGCATGCAACTATCTAGAGATAATACATTTTGAGATGCATGATAGTGAGTGTGTGTAGGATTTGAAAATTAATGACACAATCTTTATCTATGTTGGTTTCATCAATTCACTGGGTTATGTTCACAATGTTTAAGTGTTCACAGAGTGTGAATCAACTCTACGATTTATGAGTATCTAGTTGATTCATGGATGTGATGGGCTTTTATAAATCAACAAGATCCTCTTGTAGAACTCGTTTCATTCTCTCTGTGTTGTCAAACACTTAGAACATAGGCTTCAGTACATACATACTAAAGCACACCAAAGAATGATTACTTAACATAAAATTCATTTGGTCTCATAATACTTTTATGATCTATTTCAGATTTTCTTCAAGATGTCATCTTCAAATTTTAAAACTTGGTTAAAGAGAAAGTTTGTAGGCATTTGAATTTTCCATCTTCGCACTACTTTCTCTCTTCACCTTTTTAGGTAGATTATGACTTTTCGATGTAATACCGCCATAGTACATAGGATGGTGCAAATATGATGTATACATTAATAATGGTGAGGAACCGCACTTTTTACCGCCGCTTTTTAATACCATTTACCTTAGATATACCGAGTTCGTGTATCGATGTGCATAGCTTTTACTTTTGCTCCTTTCAACTTAATGCTCTTGTTGGCCTTTCATCAATCAACCGTGGTCTTGAAGATGTAGATCAAGAGAATCGTAGATTAAGATCTTTGACATCTTTGAGTTTACAAAGATAGCACCCAGCTTGTTGGTTGGTCACTCATAAGTTTGAGAAGATCTTCTTTTTCTCTCTCTCGATCAAGATTTCTTAGTACGTGTGACCTCTTCATCTTTCGTGATCGATGAATGCTTTACTCTTTGTCACCGATGTCTCTTTCTCTCTCTCTCTCTCTCGTCGGTCTTTCGACAACAAGATCGATCGCAGCTAGGATTGGTCTTGTTGATATAGCAATCGAGGATATGGACCAACTGAGCAATTTTCTGTGTGTATACACATTTTTACCTATACACAATATTTCCAACGGTGAGCTCTTCTCAAGATATAACAAGTTACTTACTACTAAACTAAGTTTAGAACAATGTTAGTGCTTGGGATCAGACTCAAAGCGATTAGCTTTTGAATATAGCATGAGAACCTGCTCTGATACCAATTGTTAGTTCCCAGAGGGCACAATAGATCTAGAAGGGGGGGTTGAATAGATCCTTTTTATTTCAAATACTTTTCTGGTTTATGTTGTATTGTTCATATTAAAGTATATGACAAACATAAGAATCTTTTCAAGCACAAATGAATAAGTAAAAGATTCCTCTTCATTGATATATTCATAATCATCATACATACATTGTTCGTGGGTTAGTTTAGTTGTAAGCGCTAGAACATACATAGCAGCTTATAGTAGCTTATGTATATAATGTAAATGACATAATGTAAAAGACACAAGAGGTTTTAAGTGGTTCGTAGACTCAAGCTCCTAATCCACTCTTCCGCTTTCAACTAGCAGTGATTTCCACCAAGGAAAGGGCAAGACCGAATCTCTACGATTCCTTCAAGGCCGCCACTTGGGACTTCTTCAGTTCACTAAGAACTCTTCAAGGCCGCAGCCTTTGGGACTCTCTAGTTCCCTAGAACTCTTCAAGCCCAAAGTTTGAACTTCATTTAAGACAAGGACCCCTTGGAACTTTATTTAGTCCCTCCGACAAGGACCCTTTGGCCTCGCTTCATTTAGTCCCTCCGACAAAGGACCCTCAGTGCCCCCGGCTTTCATTGAGTTGTTTGTTTGTTGTTGTTGAGTTTGCACGAAATGCTAAGATGTCTTCATGCTCTCAACATCTTCTATCCTTAGCAATTTTGGCTTGATCATCCTGAAGAAGAGCAGCTTGAGTGTTGCATGATGCTCACTTCTTAGGTTGCTCAACTACTCCTGGATGACCCCTTGATGAACCGCCTTGAAGATCATTCTCCTTGGTACTTGATGGTCGCACATGAGAGGCTTCTAAGATGACCGTAAGCTCTTCTATAAGGTACTTAGAAGCTTTTCATGCTTGACACCAAGATGGCTTTTGTGATCTCCCTTCGCTACTCGATGCCTTCTCATGATGGACTTGCTAAGATGACCGTGAGCTCTTCTCTATTGTACTTAGAGTCTTCCCATGATGGACATCCAGATGGCATGATGCTCTTCTTTTCTCAAGCAGCTCGTAACACTCTTCATGTAGTAGAACTCTCACTTCTACATAGTAGAACTCACACTTCTACTTCTTTTCTTGATCCGACTTCTCGAGTGTTCTTGGTGGATCGTAGAGTGAGCCTTCTGACTCACTATCTCACATAGTTTTGATCACCCACCTTCTCTCCAAACTCACAACTCCAAAGAACCTTTTATCTTTGAAGTTCTTTCTCATTTATACTTCTTCCCAATCCTTCCGTTGGAAAGTAACCGCTGAAGGCTATTCAAATATCTTCACAGATCTCAAGTTGCTTGAGGTAGATCGCTTGATGTGACTTGTCATACTTTTTTCGACGTCGTAGCTTCATCGTTTCACCTACACCGCCGATGTATAACTTTAATGTCTTGGGTGTCAAGACTTTATCACCTCTTTTCCGATTTCTCGATCGAGGTTGTCCTATTGCATCGATGCTCTCAATAGCACTTGTCCAAATATTACCCCTTCGATTGATTGAACTTGCCAATGCTTCAGCCTTCGCTTATTCGGACTCTACGATTCTCGATGCACGCCTTCAAGGACCTCGATCGTAGTGTCTTGTTGAGTGTTGCTCGTTGACTAGTAGAGCTAACACTACGATCCTCAAGAGTGTTGCTTGATCTTCACCAAGAACACCTCTTCATCAGATTGTGCAAAGGCTTCAATACTTCGCTTTGTTTCGATCGTTCTTCGACATCGATGGCCTAATTCCTCGCTTCCGTCCCCTTCTCAATATCAAGACACTTCAGATTTGTGGCGCTGGCCCAAATCTTGCTTTCTCCCGGTGATCTTCCGCTCACTTATCATCAATGAACCGATTCTCACACTTAATCACTTTAGCCTTTGCTCTTCTGAGGTCGACCAAAGATCTCTGTTCACCTTCCATCGCTTCCTTCTTTGTTTCGGAAAACACTACGATCTTGGTTGTTTCCAAGATCGTTGTCTTCTCACACACTTGATAGCTATCGCATAAGTCGATTTTCCTTAGTCAGCCTCTCTCAAGTCTTTTCGATCTCCTTGTGGAAGACTTCATCACGAATGGCCTTACACCTCAATCTTAATGCCGATTAGGTTTGTGCCGAGATCTTCGTTAGCCTCGCATGCCATTCGCTGAGTGCTCTCTCGTTCCCTTCATCGTGGAATGCATCTTTGCAAAGGCCAACCAGAGGCTTCAGATCTTTGGATATTCGGGAGTGCTCATTCGTTGAGAACCGATTCCGCTTCTACGATTCTCGACTTTAGCATTGTGAGCACTTCTTTTGGAGTCATAGTTTTGCACTCTACGATTCTGGCCTTCTACTTGTGCAGACACTACGATCCCGAGATCGATATCGACACTCTCACGATTTCGCCTTTGTGCTCGTTGTCTTCATCCGATCTTGCTCGACCACGATCTCTCAGATATAATCAATAGACTCTATTTAACTCAGAGTGTGATCTACGATCCTCGACTTGGCTTCTAAGATCAAGAGACTCCACGACTCGAGTGTAGTCTACGCTTCTGCTTTCGCTTCTCAAGCAGATGACCCATCTACCAGAAGCGTGTCGTCTCTCACGATTCTCAACACGACTTCCTCAAAGACACTACGATCCCGAGGAAGCTCTTCTCGATACACTACGATCCTTCTTCGCTTCCCCCGAAGTCTATGAACTCCGAGATCTACTATCTTGCATACTCTCATTCTCACTCGATAGCTCCCGAAAGTTAACTTGACTCACCCCGCAGACTACTTATTTTTCGTGCAAAGGTTCTCGACGATCGACTAGCCTATCTATTACATCATAAGATCAACCTAACAAGCTTGATCTTTCTATATTTATAGTCCTTGTACATCATTTCTTTTTAAGGACTTTACAAAGTCGTTTTTTTTATGTAGGATCAACCTAACATATTTGATCAATTCATTCTAAGTCCTTGTACATATATTTCTATTATCTATCACAGACTTTATAGTTTTTCTTAATGCAAGCATACTTGCATATTATTATTCATTATATATATATATATATATATATATATATATATATATATATATATATCCCCAAAACGTGCAATTATTAAAACTATATTTTCCTATAAATAGAAGCTCATTCTTCCTTCATTTCTCACCAATTCACTAAAGCTATAGAGCAATTATTATAGAGAGAAATTATAGAGAGAAAGAAGAAGAGAAGTCTGCTACCTCACTATTTCAGTATCCAGTCTTCTTTTGAGGTAAGGGGTATTATTTCTTTTGTATTCATGAAGAGAATTATTGTTATTCCATTCCTTATTATTCTGTTGGAATAACCTGTATACACGGACTACCGTATACATGGTAAAATTCTTTTGTTATTCCATTCTTTATTATTATGTTGGAATAACCTGTCTATGTGAAGTACCGCATACATGGTGAAATTCTTCTATTATTCCATTCTTTATTATTCTGTCGGAATATCCTGTCTGTGCGTTTACGCATGACCTTGTTCCATTCTTTATTATTCTGTCGAAATATCATGCATGTGCGTTTACGCATGACCTGGTTCCATTATTTATTATTCTGTTGGAATAACCTGTCTATGTAGATTACCACATGCATGGTGAATGATCCTTTGTATTCATTCCTTATTAAATTGTGGAAATGATCTGTTTACATGGATTATGATGAAAGTCATAATAAAAGCATTGGACTGATGAAAATCTTGGGTATATATAGTATTAGTAAGTGTTATGATGAGTTATGTTGGTTATTATGTGAAAACATGAAAGTTTCTTAGAAATCACAAATGGTTGAAAATCAGATTTTGGTGAAAATAGAACATGAAATTTAATTGACCATATCTCCAATTATATTTTGAATTTTTGAGTGTGGTCAAGTTCTAGAGTTAGATCTATGAGTTTTCTAACTTATCTAAGTGGAATCACTGGAAAAGGTGTTGTAGATTTTCATGTGGATTGATTTTAGCAAACGAGTCAAAAACTGTAAGAAAACGGCATTTTCGGCCACTTAATTTTTGAGAAATATTCCCTCCTTTTGGGACATGGAAATATATGGTATAAAGTACCTCCTGTCCAAAAATGAGCTCATTCCGACTTAAAATCAGCAAGTTATGACTATTTCAATATTTAGGTTTTAACGACAAAAAACGCTATAACCGGAGTTCTATAACTCCGATGACCATGAAATTTAAACTGGAAGCTCACGTTAACATGTGTAAGATCCTGCCAAGATTTGGGAATTTCTGGAGTTAAACTTGAGGTAGCTAATTTCTTAAGGAATTAATTAGAAATTAATTTTTGAAAAATAGTAAATGAATTTTACAAATTCCGAGAAAAATATATGTTCAGTATGAGACTATATTCTCCTAAATTCCAGAAAAGAAATATTTTTGGGACTGATTTGGTATTTTTCATGAAAATGAACTAGTTATGAGTAAATGAATTAAATATGTTATGTAAAGTAACAAAATTGGAAAATAGGATTTTATGGCTTGAGGATTATATAAGGTATATGCAGATTTTGATGAGGGATTTGATCATTGGTGATGAAATCTTATGAGTATAGCATTTTGAATGATTAAATGCATTATGTGGTAAAGTGTAAACAATTGAAATAAATTGTTTATAAGTTTAAGAAATGATTAAAATATTGTTATAATATTAATAATATTAGATTATGAGTTTATTAAGTTGTTGTTAATATTTGGATAAATTTAAAGTATTTAATATTTATCCTTGTTTTCGTTTGATTAATGCTTATATCATTATCATTATCCTCATGTTTATATGGTGATGAAAGTTATCTTTGGCTTATGTGTAAAGATGAACTGTTAATTATTGAATTGTATATCTACGTGCAAAGATGGGCTGTTTATTATTAGTTTTATAGTTGTATATCTTTGGCTTATGTGCAGAGATGGACTTGGTATGATTATGACCAGGGATCATTCGGTATAATCATGACCTGTAATGTTATAAACGATGTGGTAAAAGTCCTCAGTGGCCTGTAGTGCATTGATGGATAGTTTTTGGTATGATTATGACCAAGGATTATTCGGTATAGTCATGACCATTGATGATTTAATGAATATCCTTGGCCCGTAGTGCAAGGATGATTCGATGATGTGGTTTATTTATTGTCGAGTCTCAAATGATAAAAATTGATGAAAATATTTTAAATCATAGAAGATAGTAGATTTTATGCTCTACTTGACTCTTCTAATGGATTGCTTATTTCGCTGCAGTTAAACTTGATGTCTATTGTATTTTTTTAGTTTAACATTGTTGAAGAGTAATGATAATTTATTTTGGATTATCTTAGTCATAATATTTCTTACTGGGCTAGTTGAGCTCACCCTTTCTTTCACTGTTCTCTTCAGGAAATGAGAATATAGCTGGGACGAGTCGGGGAACGGAGTGATGGTCCAGATGATAACATTAGTAGTCTTCACTATTCTATTAAATAGTGTGACAAGAAATGTAATGAGGACTCCATTGAGTGTGGATATTGTCTAGATGACAATATTCTTATTAAAACTCTCAGCTATGTTTTGTCGTATTTTGCACGACTGTTGTATAATTAAGTTGTATTTGAATTTATGTACCATATATCTGGCGACTCAAGATGGGTGATGTATACCTGTTTTGGGGGCGTCACATTATTTGTGAATAATTAATTATTAATTTATATGATAAGGAAAATATTTATTTATGTGGATATAAATGGAGGAGATTTTAGAAAAGTGTCAATTTTTGAAAATTGATATTTTATCTTTTCTAATAAAATAATTTATTTAAATATATTATTATATTTTAATAGGCTTAAATATGATTTACTATCCTAAACTATAGGTCATATTCCACTTCGGTGATCCACCTTTCAATTTTGTCAATTAGGTGATTGAGCTATCAATTTTTTTCGATTTCATTGATTGGGTTTTAGCGTCGAAATTGGCGACGTGGCATCCTAATAAAGCGACGTAGGAGTGCTTATGTGTAAAAACATTATATATTTTAATGAGATCAAAGGACAAGAAGGTAAAATAAGAAATAAAACAACTAAAATTACACAAATAATATAAATTAGTTGTATAATTATTTATTTATAGTTATATAATAATATAAATTATTATATAAATAATATAATAATTATTTTTATTAAAATTAATAATTTTATTAAAATGCATTTTTTTATTTTTTATTAAAAAATTATGTTTAATATTAATGATAATAAAAATAAAAATATTAATGGTAATAAAAATAAAAATAAAAGTGCGCTTTTTTTAATAACAAAAATAATTATTAAGCAACTAAAAAATATTTGTTGCTTTATTTTAAAAAAAATGCGATTGGTTGGTTTTTTAAAAATAATAATTATTATTCTTAATAAAATAATTATTCAAAATAATAAAAATAAAAACTTGATTGATTTATTTTAAAAAAAACGCTTGATTAGTTGGTTTTTTTTTTAATAAAATAATTATTATTTTTTTTATTAAAAAAAGCGCACTTTTATTTTTATTTTATTATCATTAATATTTTTATTTTTATTATCATTAATATTAAACACAATTATTTTTAATAAAAAAATTAAAAAAAAACACAGCTTTTTTAATAAAAATAATTATTATATTATTTATATAATAATTTATATTATTTATATAACTATAAATAAATAATTATACATCTAATTTATATTATTTGTGTAATTTTAGTTGTTTTAATTGTTATTTTACCTTTTTGTCCTTTAATCTCATTAAAAATATATAATATTTTTACACATAAGCACTTTGTCGCTTTATTAGGATGCCACGTCAGCAATTTCGAATATGCACTCCAATTGAATGAAATCGAAAAAAATTGATAGTTCAATCACCTAATTGACAAAATTGAAAGATGGATCATCGAAGTGGAATATGGCCTATAGTTTAGGGTAGTAAATCATATTTAAGCCTATTATAATAATATAATAATGGTGATATTTTTACAATGAAAGTGTGATATATGAATAAATGAGAAGTATACTCTATAAATTTTGAAATTTTTGGACAAAAGTACAGTTTATGATAAATGTCTATATATTCGGCAGTTTTAGTCATATAAAAAATAGTAAATGAATTTTAAAAATTCTAAGAAAAATATATGTTCAATATGGGACTATATTATGCTAAATCCCAGAAAAGAAAATTTCCTTGGACTGATTTGGTATTTTTCATGAAAATGGACTAGTTATGAGTAAATGAATTAAATATGTTATGTGAAGTAAGAAAATTAGAAAATATGATTTTATGGCTTGAGAATCCTATATAAGGTATATGCAGATTTTTTATGAGGGTTTTGGTTATTGGTGATGAAATCTTATGAGTTTGGCATTTAAGGATAATTAAATGCATTAATTAGTAAAGTGTAAACAATTAAAATAAATTGTTTACAAGTTTAAGAAATGATTAAAATATTGTTGTAATAATATTATTCTTGAATTTTACTCCACAAAGCAGTATCATGTTGACAATTTGGATATTATTGAATTCTGGATAAATTAAATTGTTAAAATCTTTAAAAATTTATCCTTTATCTCACGTGATTGATTCATTATATCCTTGTCATGATCCTCATGCTTATATTGTGATGAAAGTCATCTTTAACTGTAGTGCGTAGATGAATGCTTTGTTTATTAGTTTTCTGATTTATATGCCTTGGCACGTAGTGCAAAAGAAGAACTGTTGATTGATATCTTTGGTCTATAGTGCAAAGATGACCTGTTGTTGAATATCTTTGCCATGTAGTGCAAAGATGACCTGTTGTTGAATATCTTTGGCTTGTAGTGCAAAGATGACCTGTTATTGAATATCTTTGGCCTGTAGTGCGAAGATGAACTGTTAATGAATATCTTTGGCCCGTAGTGCAAAGATGAATTTATTAGTATGATTATGAACAGGAACTGTGATTTGGTATAACCATGATCTTTGATGTTTCAGGTAAAGATAGGTGATGAAAATTATCTTCGTCCTGGATGCGAAGAGGAATTTAGAACTATAATTATGATTATGAGTTATTCACATAATTGTGGATAGGAACTGTCGATTGATGTTACAGGGATAAAACATTATTGGTGGACTTTTAACATGGAGAATATAATAGACTTTATGGTTTCTTTGACTCTTCTAATGGATTGCTCGTTCCGCTGCAACTATGGTTGAAAAGTTTTATCATCTACCATATGTTTTAAATCTCTGATTTATTACTTACGAAGGCTATTGATAATTTAATTATCTTTAGTCATGATATTCTTTACTAGGCTATTTGTGCTCACCCTTTTGCTTCACAATTCCTTTCAGGTAATAAGAGTGTATTTGGGTTTGAGCGGGGTAATGAGGGAATAGAGCGGTGGTACATAGTTGTTGAGGTTTCCCTAAAACAAGAGATGGAATTAATTTTATTGCGAATTTTAAATAAGTGTGTCGTATTTTATACGTCATTTAACCGTTAATTTTGGTGAACCGAATAGGGTGAGGTGAACCCAACTTTGGAAGGGTATTTTGCCACTATCATACAAGATGTCTAATAACCTACGACTTCGTGTTATCATAAGACAGGGTTGTGCACATCAACTTGCTGATTATATCTATGAGCACTACCTATATAATCTTGGAGTTTGGTTGAAATATAAGTCTCTATTAGAGACAATGGAGATAATTATATGTCAAGAGAAGACTCACCATTGGAAAGAATATGATAGCAACCTTTTCATTTTTCTTTGGGGTCTATTGGGTCAACCAAGGATAATTCTCCAGTTTTATGATATCTATTCTAACTTAAATGCATGGCCTCCCATGTACGAATGTTTCCTTGAGCTTCTTCCAAAAATTTTAATTTCTAAAACAGTTATTGACTGTACATTTATGTAAGGTGCCATTGTGTCGTGTTATCCAAGATTGGGATGAGAGTCATAGTTGGTATATATTTGTATCAAAACTCACAGCATATGTGTGGTCGTATTTTGCACGACAGTTGGATTAATGAAGTTTGTAGTTATTTTTTGTACCATGTATTTGGCGACCCAAAATGGGTTGGGTGGATTGGACCTATTTTTGGGGGCGTCACATTTGGTATCAGAGCTTAGGGATATGGTCTCTAGCGAAGATCAGGGAATAGAACTAGGAGGGGAGAGACGAGTAATATCTTTCACTAGTGTAAGACCCTAACTTATTATAAATAAAATCGAATTTCCTCTAATTATTATTGTGAATAATAAGGTGTTAATTTGATATAATGCTTTGGTTATGGGTGGAATGTGCAAATTTTGCAAAATAAGCAAGTGGTTATAAAATATTCATTGTTGTCGGGGAATATTCGTTTGGTCGTGGAATATTCTTTTTGTTGAGGAATAATCGTACGACGGTGCAGCCATTTGTGGACCCCATAATGGATAACGGTCGGATGAAGAAAATGACAAATTTGAGTTTTATAAATAACTGCGTAGTTGTTAACGTTAACAATGTTGGAATACCCGGTGGTTAAAATACATTAATACGCGTGGTTGCACAGTAGCACACGGTTTTGCACAGTATTTTTGAATTATTGATTCTTACATAAGAAGGCACTACTCAATAATTGTTACAGTAATTACTGTTCAATAGTTTATTTTATTTGTTCAATAATTGATGCGTTGATATTTTATATTATTGTTGTTTCAATAATTGTCACTGCACAGTATTTCTCATTATCGGATCAATAATTCATATTATTTGAATAATATTATGAGATAGCATTATTGGCAATGTCTAAAAAGTTCTGTCAAGGAGAGGTTTGGTCACCTTATTGCGCGCTAGTAAGGAGAAATCCTTATCGGAAAGCGCCCTCTTTCCTGGGAACTGTCTGGTTGTCATAAATGTTATTCTGTAATATTATTTGTGAATAATTAATTATTAATTTATATGATAAGGAAATATTTATTTGATGCAGATTTAAATGATGGATTTATTTATGTGGTTATAAATGAAGGAATTAATGTTAAGGTGTTTTATCAGTATTTTGTCGGAATGGAGGTATTAAAAATCAAACCAGTGTTCTTGAGATATATTGCGTGAGTTATAATTTTTTAACCCGACCGTTGGATCGTTGTGATTTTTGATATTTTATACATATATAAGTTGAGTATATGTCCACAAATTTTGAATCGTTAAAAATGAACGTATGATTTGTTATGAATTTTAAGAGGTGACTGGTTCAGAAATTGTTGAAGTTTTGGAATTTATCATTTTGGTAGAAAATTCTAGAATTGGTGGGCCCCACTAAAGCCATCAGGTAGCAGGTCAAGTCTGCTTCGACGTGCTAACATTTTCCTATAAATAGAGGGCTAAGTTAGAATTAAAAATCACACCAGAAACAAGTTTATATTATCGAGCGTATTTTGTGAGTATTTAGATACTTTGAGAGTTGCTATTCAGTACAAGTTTCATTCAGCATCATATTCGATATTCCATTCCGAAGTACGGTTTCTTTGAGGTAAGGGATGTTATTTTCTTCCTAATGATGTTATTCTTTCAATATCATTATACCGAAATATTGGTAAAGATTTTATTGTGGAATTTCTACCTTTTTATGTCGGGGTTCTTTATTCACATATCTAAGACTATTCACGATACGACATTATTCACGAATACAAGACTATTCAATTTAAAAAATGAAAATTTCTTCTTTTTGTCCAATATGTCTATTGTGGTTACTATCTTTGATTGTATCCATGTTTTGATTTTTATTTTTGAATTCTGCTTCAAATTTAGTTATTATGGAGTATTATTGAATTTGGATAAACTGTAATACGAATCCCTAATATTTGTCCTTTTGTTTCACTGGATTCATTTTCTTTAAGATATTTTTCATCATCTTCAGTCCTAAATGATGATATTAATGAATATCTTTGGCCTATAGTGCAAAGATGAATGATTACCTAATGAATATGTTTGGCCCGTAGTGCAAAGATGAACAGGTGTTGAGATGAACATGACCAATTGGTGATACAAATGAATATCTTTGGCCTGTAGTGCAAAGATGAATATTTAATTCAAGATGTATATTGATTGATGTTACAGAGATAAAATATTGATGACGAACTTTTAAATCTTAGAAGATAGTAGAATTCTTTCTCTACTTGACTCTTCTAATGGATTGCTGTTTCTGCTGCAGTTGTTGATCTAAAACTTGTTGTCTATTATAGTTTATCAGATTTTTCCTTGTTGAAAACTAATGATAATTTGTTGTATATTATCTTAGTCATAATATTCTTTATTGGGCTAGTTGAGCTCACCCTTTTCCTTTTTGTTCCATTGTTCTTCTCAGGAGGAGAGAATTTAGCAGGAACTAGCCGGTGTATTTGTGACACCCCCAAAATTAGGTATACATCACCCATCTTGAGTCGTCAAATACATGGTACATAAATTAAATACAACTTAATTATACAACTGTCGTGTAAAATACGACAAAACATAAACTGAGAGTTTAATCAAGAATATTGCCTTCTAGACAATATCCACTCTCAACGGAGTCCTCATAGACAGTATACAAACTCAAATTCAGTCCTCATTACATTTATTATCACATTATTTAACAGAATAGTGAGGACTACTAATGCTATCATCTGGACTGTTACTCCGTTTCCCGACTCGTCCCAACTATATTCTTATTTACTAAAGAGAACAGTGAAAGAAAGGGTGAGCTCAACTAGCCCAGTAAGAAATATTATGACTAAGATAATACAGAATAAATTATCATTAGTCTTCAATAATGTTAAACTGATAAAATACAATAGACATCAAGTTTAACTGCAGCGGAATAAGCAATCCATTAGAAGAGTCAAGTAGAGCATGATATCTACTAACTTTTATGATTTAAAATGTTTTCATCAATTTTTATCGCCGAGACTCAAACTTTTATTAAATAAACCACATCATCGAATCATCCTCACACTACGCCAAGGATATTCATTAAATCATCAATGGTCATGACTATACCGAATAATCCCTGGTCATAATCATAGCAAAAACTGTCCATCAATGCACTACAGGCCACTGATGATTTTTACCACATCATTCGTCACATTACGGTCCTGATTACACCGAATAATCCCTGGTCATAATCACACCAAGTCCATCTATGCACGTAAGCCAAAGATGACTTTTATCACAATATAAGCATGAGAATGATGACAATGATATAAGCATAAATCAAACGAAAATAAGGATAAATATTAAAGACTTTAAATTTATCCAAATATTATCAATCACTTAATAAACTCATAATCTAATATTATTAATATTATAACAATATTTTAATCACTTCTTAAACTAATAAACAATTTATTTCAATTGTTTACACTTTAATAAATAATGCATTTAATCATTCAAAATGCCATACTCATAAGATTTCATCACCAATGATCAAATTCCTCATCAAAATACTGCATATACCTTATATAGGATTTTCAAGCCATAAAATCCTATTTTCCAATTTTGTTACTTCACATAACATATTTAATTCATTTACTCATAACTAGTTCATTTTCATGAACAATACCAAATCAGTCCCAAAAATATTTTTTTTTTGGGATTTAGCAAAATATAGTCCCATATTGAACATATATTTTTCTCAAAATTTTTAAAATTTATTTACTATTTTTCATATGGCCAAAACTGCCGAATATTTAAATATTTATCATAAATTGTACTTTTGTCCAAATATTCCGAAATTTACAGGGTATACTCCTGTTATATATATGTACTCCCAATAAAAATGTCATCAATTTTGGAGTTAACCACAAGGAGTTATAAGGGTTTACTTTTAAAATAGTCTTTTCCCATAAAATTCATAACTCCTAATCTATACATCCAAAAATCGCCATTTTTGGACACAATCTAGAAAACTCATCAAATTATCATTTCCAATTTTTCCAGAAATTTTGAGGGTCAGAAAAATTACGAAACTACCCCTGGCAGAAACCCCTTTTGAATGAAAATACTATTCATATGAATGCGAAGGATCACTCACCATGCATGCAGTAATCCATATAAACAGGTTATTCCAATAGAATAATAAAGAATGGAACCAGGTCATGCATAAATGCACAGACATGATATTCCAACAGAATAATAAATAATGGAATAACCGAAGAATTCACCATGCATGTGGTAATCCACATAGACATGTTATTTCAACAGAATAATAAAGAATGGAATAACAAAAGAATTCACCGTGCATGCGATAGGCGCATGCATGAGCGAGTTATTCCAATGTAATAATAAATAATGGAACCAGGTCATGAGTAAACGCACAGACATGATATTCTGACAAAATAATAAAGAATGGAACCAGGTCATGCGTAAACGCATAGACATGATATTCCGACAGAATAATAAAGAATGGAATAATAGAAGAATTTCACCATATATACGGTACTTCGCATATACAGGTTATTCCAACATAATAATAAAGAATGGAATAACAGAATAATTTCACCATGTATGTGGTACTTCATATATACAGGTTATTCCAACAGAATAATAGGGAGTGGAATAACAATAGCTCTCTTCATGAATACGAAAGAAATAATACCCCTTACCTTAGAATAAAGCTGGATACTGGAATAGAGAGGTAGCAGACTTCTCTTCTTTTTTCTCTCTATAATTTCTCTCTATAATAAATGCTCTATAGCTTTAGTGAATTGGTGAGAAATGAAGAAAGAATGAGCTTCTATTTATAGGAAAATATAGTTTCGATAATTGCACGGTTTTGGGGCTCAAAATATTACAGTACAATACCTCCAACTTTTCTTTCCTTTTTAATTTAGTCCTGCAAGTATTATCAAACTTGCACCACCTCCCCTAATAGTAAATAATATGAATCAATAGTTCAATCATGTGAACCAATAATTATAATCATGTGAAGATACGAATTACAGTATAGTACCTCCATTTTTAACTTAGTCATGCAAGTATTATCAATCTTGCACCAACTCCCCTAATAGGAAATAATGTGATTCAATAGGTGACCAAACCTCTTCTTGACAGAACTTCTAGACATTGTCAATATAGCAAATAATAATATGAATAACTTTATCGTCTCAATTATTGATTTAATAATATAACATATTATACAGATGATACTGTGACAATAATCGAATCAATAATATGAGAGATATGATTTAGAAATTACTGTAGCAATAATTGAGTATAACTGAGTGACTTATCATGTAAGCATCAATAATCAATACAGTGTGCTACTATGCAACCACGCCAGACATCAGTATTTTTTACTACTAAAAGTAGTTCAACAGCTTTTTAACAGTAATACTTTCGCCAATTATTTTTATAAAATGATAATTACATGTTTTTTCTAACTCGACAATACTTGGTTGTGGGGTCCAACAATGATTGTCTTGGTCGCACGGATATTCCCCGACAAAAATATTACCCAAAAAATAGAATATTATATAACCACTTGCTTAGTTTGAAAAATTTGTAAATATTACCCACAACTATAACATTATATCAAATCCACACCATAATATTAAAAAAAAAATTCGAGAAATTTAAATCTTTATTCATAAATTTTGGGGTCTCACAGTATGGGGTGATGATTCAAGATAGTTGTTTTAGTAGTCCTCACTATTTTGTAAAATAGTGTATCAATAATTGTAATGAGGACTCTTTTTGAGTTTGTATACTCTCTATTAGACAATAGTTGTATTCAAACTCACAATATATGTGTTGTTGTATTTTGCACGATAATTGTATTACTGAAGTTGTATTTATTTTTGTACCATATATTTGGCGACTCAGAATGGGTGATGTATACCTATTTTTGGGGCGTCACAGTTAGTATCAAAGCTTAGGGATATGATCTCTGGCTGAGATGTGAGACAAGAACTAGGAGGGGAGAGTCGGGAAATTCCTTCGTTAGTATGACCTTATTTGTTATTTGGTTGGTCAGTCAGAGCATATGGTTAATATGTGATATGTTAATTTGTTAATTAACCCTTGTTTTATGACAGTATTTAAGAATGACAGCGGGAAATATTAACGATGGAGTGAATGAGACAGTGAAGACACCTTTAATCACCACACAAGGGAACGTGCAACAGGAAGGCAATATTCCTCCTGTAAACAACACTACCGAACAAATGATGAATGATGGGATGTTTAGAAGTTTTTTGCAATTCATGCAAAATCAGACGAGGGAGACTCGTGCACAAAATACGGGTGGAAATGATAGCAATGTACGACTTGTCACAAATAAGCAGTTCAAGGAGTTGGGACCACCAAAATTTATTGGAAAGCGGATCCGCCACCTTTATGTTCTGCGGTGAGGCAGACTACTGGTGGGAGTCTGTGAAGCGTACCCAGCCTGCCGCACTCAATATGTCTTGGGAAACGTTTCAGAAACTATTTAATGACAAGTACTTTCCTGAAATTATTCGTCATATGAAGGAGGTGGAGTTTATCAGACTGGAATAAAACAACATGACAGTGTCCCAGTACGAGGCGAAGTTTGCAGAGTTATCCAGGTTTGCACCTCATTTGGTCGAGAATGAGGAACGAATGACGAGGATGTTTCTGAGAGGTCTAAAACCTAAGATTCGACAATATCTTATCTCTCATAAATTTTCTTTATATTCAGATGTTGTAAATAGGGCTCAATTATTAGAGCGAGATAATGAGTATATTCAACCAAGGGATCACAACCAGGGTCATACCGGTGGCAGCGGTTATAGGAGCAATAACAACCAGCGGGGAGGAAAGCATTCAGACAAAAGCAGTAACCACTCTGGTGGTAATCTTAGCTATGAAAATAGAAGAAGCGAGTCGGGAGGAGATTTCAAGAGGAGAAGGTACAACAATGATAACGTGAAGACGTCAGCACAAACATCAACTATTTCTAGGGGAGGAGAACGAGCACCGGTCGTTTGTTACAAAAGAGGAAAGAGGGACATCATTTCAAAGCCGCCCACAACAATCCAAGGTGTGTTATAACTGTGGAAAGGAAGGTCATATAGCTAGAGATTGTCTAGTTACGAAACCAAGTTCAACGACGATGTCGTGACTGCCCAAAATACGAGGAACCCAAACGAGGTGATCACGGGTAAGCTAATCATAAACTCTTGCGAAGTTTATACCTTATTAGATACCGGTTCTACCCATTTTTTATCTCTCTCTGCTTGTGCTCAACGTTTAAACTTGACTCCAGAGAAGTTAGACCTTGACTTATCTGTTGAGACTCCGTTAGGAGAAACTTTCATTACATCTACTATTTATAAATCTTGCTTGATTCAAGTTGGTACCATCACATTACCTGCTGATCTTATTTCGTTGAAAATTCTTGTTTGACTAGTTGCAAGGAGCACAATTCTTTTCAAAGATCGATCTTCGTTCTGGATATCATTAGCTGAAGATTAAAACCGAGGATATTCTGAAGACGCCTTGAACTTAACTCTGCAGACGGCATTATGAATTCTTAGTCATGTCTTTTGGATTGACTAATGCTCCTGCTGCTTTCATGGATATGATGAACCGTGTGTTCAAAGAATATTTGGATCAGTTCATTGTTGTCTTTATTGATGACATCAGTGAGACCCTAGATTTTATGAATAAAGATTTAAATTTCTCGAAATATTTTTTTTAATATTATGGTGTTGATTTCATATAATGTTATAGTTCTGGGTAATATTTATAAATTTTGCAAAGTAAGCAAGTTGTTATAAAATATTCATTTGGTCGGGGAATATTCTTTTTGTCGGGGAATATCCGTACGACGGCACAATCATTGGTGGACCCCACAATGGAAGTATTGTCGTAGTTAAAAAATGACAGAATTATCTTTTTATAAAAATAACGGCGAAAGTGTTACCGTTAAAACTGTTGAACTACTTCAGTAGTAAAAAAGTACGAGAATCTGGCGTGGTTGCATAGTAGCACACGGTATTGATTATTGATGCTTACGTGAGAAATTACTCAGTTATACTCAATTATTTCTACAGTAATTACTGCATCATATCTCTCATATTATTGATTCAGTTATTGTCACAGTATCATCTGCATAATATGATATATTATTAAAATCAATAATTGAGACGAAAAAGTTATTCATATTATTAAATTTCAATATTTACAATGTCTAAAAGTTCTGTCAAGGAGAGGTTTGGTCATCTAATTGCGCGCTAATAAGGACAAATCCTTGTTAGAAAGCCCCCTCTTTCCTGGGAACGACCTGGTTGTTAAATATTGTGAGTTATAATATTAATGATGAATAAGTTCGTGTTGATTAAAGATGAATTTGATAGTTTCATTGTGTTGGGATTATTAGTGTTAGTGGAAATCGACATCTATTCCGATGATAATTGATGTCTGGGGGTTATATTGATAAATCGGGTAATTTATCGGATAAATGAGAAATTAATTGCTACTAATTCACATGCTTATATAACTATTTTTTCACATGTGTGTACTATTGATTCACATTCTTGTACTATAAGGGGAGTTGGTGCAAGATTGATAATACTTGCATGACTAAGTTAAAAATAGAGGTATAGATGGAGGTACTATACTGTAATTCGTATTTTCACATGATTATAACTATTGACTCACATAATTGAACTATTGATTCACATTATTTAATATTAGGGGAGGTGGTGCAAGTTTGATAATACTTGCAGGACTAAATTAAAAATAAAGAAAAAGAGGAAGGTATTATACTGTAATATTTCGAGCCCCAAAACGTGCAATTATTGAAACTATATTTTTCTATAAATAGAAGCTCATTCTTCCTTTATTTCTCACCAATTCACTAAAGCTATAGAGCAATTATTATAGAGAGAAAAGAAGAGAAGTCATGCTACCTCACTATTCCAAAGATCCGTCTTCTTTTGAGGTAAGGGTATTATTTCTTTCAGATTTATGAAGAGAGCTATTGTTATTCCATTCCTTATTATTACATTGGAATAACCTATATATACGCGACTCATCGTATACATGGTGAAATTCTTCGTTATTCCATTCTTTATTATTATGTTGGAATAACCTGTCTATGCGAAGTACCGCATACATGGTGAAATTCTTATATTATTTCATTCTTTATTATTCTATCGGAATATCCTGTCTGTGCGTTTACGCATGACCTGGTTCCATTCTTTATTATTCGCCGTAATATCCGTCTCGTAAGGCGTTTACGCATGACCTGGTTCCATTATTTATTATTCTGTTGGAATAACCTGTCTGTGCGATCTATCGCATGCATGGTGAGTTCTTTTATTATTCCATTCTTTATTATTCTGTTGGAATAACATGTCTATGTGGATTACCACATGCATGGTGAATTCTTCTGTTATTCCATTCTTTATTATTCTGTTGGAATAACCTGTCTATGTGGATTACCACATGCTTGGTGAATGATCCTTTGTATTCATTCCTTATTAAATTATGGAAATGATCTGTTTACGTGGATTATGATGAAAGTCATAATAAAAGCATTGGACTGATGAAAATCATGGGTATATGTAGTATTAGTAAGTGTTATGATGAGTTATGTTGATTATTATATGAAAACATGAAAGTTTCTTAGAAATCACAAATGGTTGAAAATCAAATTTTGGTGAAAATGGAATATGAAATTCAATTGACCATATCTCCTATTATATTTCGATTTTTTGAGTGTGGTCAAGTTCTAGAATTAGATCTATGAGTTTTCTAACTTATTCAAGTGGAATCACTGGAAAAGGTGTTGTAGACTGATTTTAGCAAAGGAGTCAAAAATTGTAAAGTACTAAATAGCTACTGCTCAGAAATTTAAAAGGGCATTTTCGACCACTTAATTTATGAGAAAAATTCCGGCCTTTTGGGAAATGGAAATATATGGTATAAATTACCTCCTGTCCAAAAATGAGCTCATTCCGACTTAAAATGAGCAAATTATGACTATTTCAATATTTAGGTTTTTCCGACGAAAAACGTTATAAGCGGAGTTCTATAACTCCGATGATCATGAAATTGGAAGCTCATGTTAACATGTGTAAGATCCTGCCAAGATTTGGGAATTTCTGGAGTTAAACTTGAGGTAGCTAATTTCTTAAGGAATTAATTAGAAATTGATTTTTGAAAAATAGTAAATGAATTTTAAAATTCGAGAAAAAATATGTTCAATATGGGACTATATTCGCTAAAACCCGTAAAAGAAATATTTTTGGGACTGATTTGGTATTTTTCATGAAAATAAACTAGTTATGAGTAAATGAATTAAATATGTTATGTGAAGAAACAAAATTGGAAAATAGGATTTTATGGCTTGGGAATCCTATATAAGGTATATGCAGGTTTTAATGAGGGATTTGATCATTGGTGATGAAATCTTATGAGTATGGCATTTTGAATGATTAAATGCATTATGTGGTAAAGTGTAAACAATTGAAATAAATTGTTTATAAGTTTAAGAAGTGATTAAAATATTGTTATAATATTAATAATATTAGATTATGAGTTTATTAAGTGGTTGATAATATTTGGATAAATTTAAAGTCTTTAATATTTATCCTTGTTTTCGTTTGATTGATGCTTATATCATTGTCATCATCCTCATGCTTATATGGTGATAAAAGTTATCTTTGGCTTACGTGCAAAGATGGACTGTTGATTATTGAATTGTATATCTTTGGTTTACGTGAAAAGATGGACTGTTGATTATTGGTTTTATAGTTGTATATCTTTGGCTTACGTGCAGAGATGGACTTGGTATGATTATGACCAGGGATCATTCGATATAATCATGACCTGTAATGTTATAAATGATGTTGTAAAAGTCCTTAGTGGCCTGTAGTGCAATGATTGATAGTTTTTGGTATGATTATGACTAGGGATTATTCGGTATAGTCATGACCATTGATGATTTAATGAATATCCTTGGCCCAGAAAAGTGTGGATGATTCGATGATGTGGTTTATTTATTGTCGAATCTCGATAAAAATTGATGAAAATATTTTAAATCATGTAAGATAGTAGATTTTATGCTCTACTGACTCTTCTAATGGATTGCTTATTCCGCAATGCAGATAAAACTTGATGTCTATTGTATTTTATCGCTTAACATTGTTGAAGACTAATGATAATTTATTCTCGCATTATCTTAGTCATAATATTTTTATCGGGCTAGTTGAGCTCACCCTTTCTTTCTTTGTTCTCTTCGTGAAATGAGAATATAGCCTGGGGACTAGCGGGGAAATGAAGTGATGGTCCAGATGATAGCATTAGTAGTCCTCACTATTCTGTTAAATAGTATGACAAGAAATGTAATGAGGACTCTATTGAGTGTGGATATTGTCTAGATGACAATATTCTTATTAAAACTCTCAGCTATGTTTTGTCGTATTTTGCACGACTGTTGTATAATTAAGTTGTATTTAAATTTATGTACCATGTATCTGGCGACTCAAGATGGGTGATGTATACCTGTTTTGGGGGCGTCACAGTTGGTACCAAAGCTTAGGGATATGATCTCTGGCTAAGATGTGAGACTAGAACTAGGAGGGGAGAGACGGGAAATTCCTTCGCTAGTATGACCTACCTAAGTTTATTTGGTATTTAATTGGTCAGTTAGAGTATAGGGATAATATGTTACATGTCAATTAACCCTTGTTTTATGATAGTGTTTGAGAATGGCATCTGAAAATTTTGAGATAAGCAAGGGAACAAAACAATATGACCGTGGCGCAGTACGAAGTTAAATTTACGGGGTTATCCCGGTTTGCATCCCATTTGGTCGATAATGAGGAGTGAATGACGCGAATGTTTCTAAGAGGTTTGAAACCCGAAATACGTTAATACCTCATTTCTTACAAACTTTATTTATATTCCGATGTTGTGAATAGGGCTCAGTTATTGGAGCGCGATAATGAGTCAGCACAACCAAAATGCAACGAGCAATAACACGATAATAATCGTACTGGTGGCAACGACCATCGGAACAATGATAACCATCGTGGGGGAAATTATCATGCCAAGAATGGTAACCACTTCGGTGGTAATCATGGCCAAGATAATAGAAGTGGAAATTTCAAGAGAGAATGTCATTTAGCTCGATTTTGTTGTATAGTGAAGTCAAGTCCAGCTGGGACAGTGGCACCAAAGGCGGATACGGACAAAACAAAGTCGGTGGTTTCAGGAAGAGCGTTTTTCGTGACTTCTCAAAAAGCGAGTAACCCGAACGAAGTTAGCATGGGTTAGTTAATTATAAATTCTTGCGAAGTCTATACCTTATTAGATACCGGTTCTACCCATTCTTTTATCTCTCTTGCTTGTGCTCAACATTTAAATTTGACTCCGGAGAAATTAGGCTTTGACTTGTCGGTTGAAACTCCGTTAGGAGAAACCTTCATTACATGTGCTATCCAAGTCTTGGATGAGAGTCACAGTTTTGAATGATATTTCTATTGTTAATAAATTTCCTGACGTATTCCTGAAAGACTTCTTAGCTTACCACTAGAGCGTGAAATCGAATTTTGTATTGACCCCAGTACAAAACCCATTTCTAAAACCCTCAAATATTTCTTTACCTAAAATGATTGTATAATGTGCCAAAGACGTTGGCTCGAGCTGTTGAAGAGTACGATAGTACTATTCAATATCATTGTGGAAGAGCGAACGTGGTAGCTGACGCGTTGAATAGAAGATAGTATGCGTTTACGAGTGCGATGTTATTAATACAAAAACCCATTTCGTATAACTTACAAATGATGAAGATAAAGTTAAAGACTCTAGAGACCCACGTGAAGATAACGAATATACGAGTAGAGTCGACTTTAATCGATAAAGTTAAAGCCAAGCTACTACACACCGAATCGATGAATGTGAAGAAGAAGGTTCAAGAGGGCGTTATTCTAGAAGCAAGAATCGACGAAGAGAGGAAATCTCAACCCTCAATTTAATTGGCCCATTTCAAATACTTGATCGAGTATGAACTGTGGCCTATAGACTCGTTTTTTACCGCCAAGTATGTCGCGTGTTCATAACGTTTTTTCACGTATCGATGTTACGTAAATATGTGGATGACCCGAACTACATTATTGAATTGGAATTAGACGAGATAGCAGAAGATTTAACGTATGAGGAGATACGTGTTAAAATCTTGGATAAGAAGGATTATATTCGACACTCAAAGGCTATACCTCAAGAGTAAGAATCTGAAATGAAGTCAAGGTATCCTCATCTCTTCGACATACAAGGTACGTACGTAAATTTCAAGGGCGAAATTTCATAAAGAGGGGAGATTGTGAGACCCCAGAATTTATGAATAAAGATTTAAATTTCTCGAAATATTTTTTTTAATATTATGATGTTGATTTGATATAATGTTATAGTTGTGGGTAATATTTATAAATTTTGCAAAGTAAGGAAGTTATTATAAAGTATTCGTTTGGTTGGAGAATATTCTTTTTGTCGGGGAATATCCGTACGACGGCACAATCATTGGTGGACCCCACAACGGAAGTATTGTCGTAGTTAGAAAACGACATAATTATCTTTTTATAAAAATAACGATGAAAGTGTTACCAATTAAAACCGTTGAACTACCTCGGTTAGTAAAAGTACAAAGAATACGCGTGGTTGCATAGAAGCACACCAGATTGATTATTGATGATTACGTGAGAAATTACTCATTATACTCAATTATTGCTACACGAGAATTCTTCGCATCATATCTCTCATATTATTGATTCGATTATTGTCACAGTATCATCTGCATAATATGATATATTATTAAATCAATAATTGAGATGACAAAGTTATTCATATTATTAAATTGTAATATTACAATGTCTAGAAGTTCTGTCAAGGAGAGGTTTGGTCATCTAATTGCGCGCCAATAAGGAGAAATCTTTATCGGAAAGCCCCTCTTTCCTAGGAACGACCTGGTTGTTAAATATTGTGAGTTATAATATTAATGATGAATAAGTTCGTGTTGATTAAAGATGAATTTGATAGTTCCATTGTGTTGAGATTATTAGTGTTAGTGGAAATTGAAATCTATTCCGATGTTAATTGATGTCTGGGGGTTATATTAATAAATCGGATAATTTATCGGATAAATGAGCAATTAATTGCTATTAATTCACATGGTTATATAACTATTTGTTCACATGTGTGTACTATTGATTCATATTCTTGTACTATAAGGAGAGTTGGTGCATGATTGATAATACTTGCATGACTAAGTTAAAAATAGAGGTATAGATGGAGGTACTATACTGTAATTCGTATTTTCACATGATTATAACTATTGACTCACATGATTGAACTATTGATTCACATTATTTACTATTAGGGGAGGTGGTGCAAGTTTGATAATACTTGCAGGACTAAATTAAAAATGAAGAAAAAGAGGAAGGTATTATACTGTAATATTTCGAGCCCCAAAATGTGCAATTATTAAAACTATATTTTCCTATAAATAGAAGCTCATTCTTCCTTCATTTCTCACCAATTCACTAAAGCTATAGAGCAATTACTATAGAGAGAAAGAAGAAGAGAAGTCTGCTACCTCACTATTCCAGTATCCAGTCTTCTTTTGAGGTAAGGGGTATTATTTCTTTCGTATTCATGAAGAGAGCTATTGTTATTCCATTCCATATTATTCTGTTGGAAGAACCTGTATACGCGGACTACCGTATACATGGTGAAATTCTTCTGTTATTCCATTCTTTATTATTATGTTGGAATAACCTATCTATGCGAAGTATCGCATACATGGTGAAATTCTTCTATTATTCCATTTTTTATTATTCTGTCAGAATATCCTGTCTTTACGTTTACGCATGATCTGGTTCCATTCTTTATTACTCTGTCGGAATATCCTGTCTGTGCGTTTACGCATGACCTGGTTCCATTATTTATTATTCTGTTGGAATAACCTGTTTGTGCGATCTATCGCATGCATGGTGAATTCTTTTGTTATTCCATTCTTTATTATTCTGTTGAAATAACATGTCTATGTGGATTACCACATGCATGGTGAATTCTTCTGTTATTCCATTCTTTATTATTCTGTTGGAATAATCTGTCTATGTGGATTACCACATGCATGGTGAATGATCATTTGTATTCATTCCTTATTAAATTGTGAAAATGATCTGTTTACGTGGATTATCATGAAAGTCATAATAAAAGCATTGGACTGATGAAAATCATGGGTATATGTAGTATTAGTAAGTGTTATGATGAGTTATGTTGGTTATTATGTGAAAACATGAAAGTTTCTTAGAAATCACAAAGGGTTGAAAATCAGATTTTGGTAAAAATGGAACATGAAATTCAATTGACAATATCTCCTATTATATTTCAAATTTTGAGTATGGTCAAGTTCTAGAGTTAGATCTATGAGTTTTCTAACTTATTCAAGTGGAATCACTAGAAAAGGTGTTGTAGATTTTTGTGTGAACTGATTTTAGCAAAAGTGTCAAAAATTGTAAAGTAATAAATAGCTACTGCCCAAAAATTTAAAAGGGCATTTTATACCACTTAATTTGTGAGAAAAATTCCAGCCTTTTGGGAAATAGAAATATATGGTATAAAGTACCTCATGTCCAAAAATGAGCTCATTCCGACTTAAAATCAGCAAGTTATGACTATTTTAATATTTAGGTTTTTTCGACGAAAAATGCTATAACCGGAGTTCTATAACTCCGATGACCATGAAATTTAAACTGGAAGTTCATGTTAGCATGTGTAAGATCCTGCCAAGATTTGGGAATTTCTGGAGTTAAACTTGAGGTAGCTAATTTCTTAAAGAATTACTTAGAAATTGATTTTTGAAAAATAGTAAATGAATTTTAAAAATTCTGAGAAAAATATATGTTCAATATTGGACTATATTATGCTAAATCTCAAAAAAAAAATATTTTTGGGACTGATTTGGTATTTTTCATGAAAATAAACTAGTTATGAGTAAATGAATTAAATATGTTATGTGAAGTAACAAAATTGAAAAATAGGATTTTATGGTTTGGGAATCCTATATAAGGTATATGCAGATTTTGATGAGGGATTTAATCATTGGTGATGAAATCTTATGAGTATGGCATTTTGAATGATTAAATGCATTATGTGGTAAAGTGTAAATAATTGAAATAAATTGTTTATAAGTTTAAGAAGTTATTAAAATACTGTTATAATATTAATAATATTAGATTATGAGTTTATTAAGTGGTTGATAATATTTGGATAAATTTAAATTCTTTAATATTTATCCTTGTTTTCGTTTGATTGATGCTTATATCATTGTCATCATCCTCATGCTTATATGGTGATAAAAGTTATCTTTGGCTTACGTGCAAAGATGGACTATTGATTATTGAATTGTATATCTTTGGTTTACGTGCAAAGATGGACTGTTGATTATTAGTTTTATAGTTGTATATCTTTGGCTTACGTGCAGAGATGAACTTGGTATGATTATGATCAGGGATCATTCGGTATAATCATGACCTGTAATATTATAAACGATGTGGTAACAGTCCTCAGTGGCCTGTAGTGCATTAATGGATAGTTTTTGGTATGATTATGACCAGGGATTATTCGGTATAGTCATGACCATTGATGATTGAATGAATATCCTTGGCCCGTAGTACAGGGATGATTCGATGATATGGTTTATTTATTAAGCTGAGTCTCAGCGATAAAAATTGATGAAACCATTTTAAATCATAGAAGATAGTAGATTTTATGCTCTACTTGACTCTTCTAATGGATTGCTTATTCCGCTGCAGTTAAACTTGATGTCTATTGTATTTTATCAGTTTAACATTGTTGAAGACTACTGATAATTTATTCTACATTATCTTAGTCATAATATTTCTTACTGGGCTAGTTGAGCTCACCCTTTCTTTCACTGTTCTCTTCAGGAAATGAGAATATAGCTAGGACGAGTCGGAGAATGGAGTGATGGTCCAGATGATAGCAGTAGTAGTCTTCACTATCCTGTTAAATAGTGTGACAAGAAATGTAATGAGGACTCCATTGAGTGTGGATATTGTCTAGATGACAATATTCTTATTAAAACTCTCAGCTATGTTTTGTCGTATTTTGCACGACTGTTGTATAATTAAGTTGTATTTGAATTTATGTACCATGTATCTGGCTACTCAAGACGGGTGATATATACCTGTTTTGGGGGCGTCACAACATCCTCATCTATTCCAAAAGCCGTGAAGATCATGAGCACCATTTGAAGCTGGTACTGTAAAGGCTTCGTGAGAACAAGTTGTATGCCAAGCTAAAGAAATGCGAGTTCTGTCTTGAGGAAGTAGCATTCCTTGGGCATGTGGTGTCAAAACATGGAGTATCTGTCGACCCGGCGAAGATTGAAGCCATACAAAGTTGGGAACAACCAAAGTCGGTGACTGAAGTACGTAACTTTCTGGGCTTAGCTGGTTACTATCGGAGATTCGTGGAAGGATTTTCTCGAATCGCTACTCCGTTAACTCAGCTGACTCGTAAAGATATAAAATTTGGTTGGAGCGAGGATTGTGAGTAGAGTTTTCAAGAACTCAAGAGAAGACTCATTTCTGCACCTGTTCTGACAATACCATCTCGTTTGGATGGATTTGTTATCTAAAACGATGCTTCAGGCAAAGGGTTAGGATGTGTTCTCATGCAACATGGAAAAGTCATAGCCTATGCCTCGCGATAACTTAAAGAATATGAGAGGAATTATCATACTCATGATTTGGAGTTGGCAGCAGTAGTTTTCGCGTTGAAGATCTGGAGACACTACCTGTATGGGGGAGAAAGTGGAGATCTATACAGATCATAAAAGCCTCAAATATTTCTTCACCCAAAAGGAACTCAATATGCGGCAACAACATTAGCTCGAGCTATTGAAAGATTACGATCATACCATCCAATATCATCCTGGAAAAGCAAACGTGGTAGCTGACGCATTGAGTAGAAGATCATATGCGGGTACGAGTGCAATTTTGTTAACACAAAGGTCCATTTTGTATGACTTGCAAAGGATGGAGATAGAGGTAAAGGCTCCAAGTACCCACGTGATGATATCAAACATACGAGTAGAATCGACTTTAATCGATAAAGTTAAAGCTGCTCAAGCTACGGACATGGAGCTGATGCGTATGAAGAAGAAAGTGCAAGAAGGTGTTATTCCAGAAGCAAGAATCGATGAAAAAGGAATACTTGAGTCAACTCGGACTTTTTGTGTTCCTAACGATTCTGACTTGAAGCATAGAATTATGATGGAGGCAGACAACACACCGTTTGTAATCCATCCTGGGAGTACCAAAATGTATCATGATCTTCGACATACATTTTAGTGGAACAATATAAAGAGAGAGATCACGGAGTTTATCTCGAGGTGTTTGAATTTTCAACGTGTAAAGGTGGAGCATCAAGTGCCTAAGGGTCCATTGCAACCACTTGAGATTCCGAAATAGAAGTGGGAACACATTACCATGGATTTCGTTACGGGTCTTCCCACGGTTTCTCAAGGCATAAATGCGATTTGGGTTATTGTTGATAGATTAACCAAGTCTGATCAGTTCTTGCTTATATGGGAGACTTATTCCCTTGAACGTCTTGCTAGTATGTACGTGAATGAGATTGTAAAATTTCATGTCATGCCAGTATCCATAGTTTTGGATCGTGGCCTAAGATTCACTTCATGATTTTGGGTTAGCTTGTAGAAAGCTACAAGGCACGATTTATGATTGATTAAGATACCATCCTCAAATGGACGGACAATCAAAGAGGACTATTCAAACTCTTGAAGATCTATTAAGACTATGTGTCCTAGATTTCAAAGGGAATTGGGATAAGTACCTACCATTGGTGGAATTCTCCTACAACAACAGTTATCAGGCAAGTATAGGTGTGGCTCTATTTGAAGCATTGTATGGACGAAAGTGTCGCTCTCTAGTATGCTGGGACGAGGTGGGTGAAGCAACGTTGTTGGGACCATAATTGGTACGCATAAATACAGAGAAGATCCAAATGATCCTACAACGTATACAAATGGCACAGGATCGACAAAAGAGTTATGCGGATCTTCATCGAAAGGACGTGGAATTTAATATTGGGGATCATGTATTGTTACGTGTCGCACACGGTTTTGCACAGTATTTTTGAATTATTGATTCTTACGTAAGAAGACACTACTCAATAATTATTACAGTAATTACTGTTCAATATTTTATTTTATTGGTTCAATAATTATTGTGTTGATATTTTATATTATTGTTGTTTCAATAATTGTCAGTGCACAGTATTTCCCATTATCGAATCAATAATTCATATTATTTGAATAATATTATGAGATAACATTATTAGCAATGTTTATAAAGTTCTGTCAAGGAGAGGTTTGGTCACCTAATTGCGCGCTAGTAAGGAGAAATCCTTATCGGAAAGCCCCCTATTTCCTGGGATCTGTCTGGTTGTCATAAATGTTATTCTGTAATATTATTTATGAATAATTAATTATTGATTTATATGATAAAAAAATATTTATTTGATGCGGATTTAAATGATGGATTTATTTATGTGGTTATAAATGAAGGAATTAATGTTGATGTGTTTTATCAGTATTTTGTCGGAATGGAGGTATTAAAAATCAAACCAGTGTTCTTGAGATATATTGCATGAGTTATAATTTTTTAATCCGACCGTTGGATTGTTGTGATTTTTGGATATGTTATACATATATAAGTTGAGTATATGTCCACAAATTTTGAACTGTTAAAAATGAACGTATGATTTGTTATGAATTTTATGAGGTGACTGGTTCAGAAATTGTTGAAGTTTCAGAATTTTTCATTTTGGTGGAAAATTCTAGAATTGGTGGGCCCCACTTTTGGTTGGTGAGAAATGTGCTCAAATTGAATTTCAAATGAGGTGGGTGGCAATAGTAGCAGGTAAAGCCATCAGGTAGCAGGTCAAGTTTGCTTCGGCGTGCTAATATTTTTCTATAAATAGAGGGCTACGTTAGAATTAAAAATCACACCAGAAACAAGTTTTCTTTCTCTCTATATTATTGAGCATATTTTGTGAGTATTTAGATACTTTGAGAGTTGCTATTCAGTACAAGTTTCATTCAGCATCATATCCGATATTTCATTCCGAAGTAAGGTTTCTTTGAGGTAAGGGATGTTATTTTCTTCCTAATGATGTTATTCTTTCAATATCATTATACCGAAATATTGGTATGGATTTTATTGTGGAATTTCTACCTTTTTGTGTTGGGGTTACTATTCACGTATATGGCACTATTCACGTATACGACACTATTCACGAATACGACACTATTCACCAAAAAATGAAATTTTCTTTTTTTTTGTCCAAGATGTCTATTATGGTTACTATCTTTGATTGTATCCATGTTTTGATCTTTATTTTTGTATTCTGCTTCAAATTTAGTTATTATGGAATACTGTTGAACTTGGATAAACTGTAATATGAATCCTTAATATTTGTCCGTTTGTTTCACTGAATTTGTTTTCTTTAAGATATTTTTCATCATCCTTAGTCCTAAATGATGATATTAATGAATATCTTTGGCTTGTAGTGCAAAGATGAATGATTACCTAATGAATATCTTTGGCCCGTAATGCAAAGATGAACAGTGTTAATGATGACATGATTAATTTGGTGATACAAATGAATATCTTTGGCTCAGAGTGCAAAGATGAATATTTAATTCAAGATGTATATTAATTGATGTTACAGGGATAAAATATTGATGATGGACTTTTAAATATTAGAAGATAGTAGAATTCTTTCTCTACTTGACTCTTATAATAGATTGTTGTTTTCGCTGCAGTTGTTGATCTAAACCTTGTTGTCTATTATATTTTATCAGATTTTTCCCTGTGAAAGACTAATGATAATTTGTTGTATATTATCTTAGTCATAATATTCTTTACTGGGCTAGTTGAGCTCGCCCTTTTCCTTTTTGTTCCATTGTTTTTCTCAGGAGGAGAGAATTAGCGAAAGCAGAACTAATGGGGTATGGAGTGATGATTCAAGATAGTTGTTTTAGTAGTCCTCACTATTTTATAAAATAGTCTATCAATAATTGTAATGAGGACTCCTTTTGAGTTTGTATACTCTCTATTAGACAATAGTTGTATTCAAACTCATAGTATATGTGTTGTCGTATTTTGAACGAAAATTGTATTACTGAAGTTGTATTTATTTCTGTACCATGTATTTGGCGACTCAGAATGGGTGATGTATACCTATTTTGGGGGCGTCACAGCTAGTGTGTGTCTTACCTAAGCTAAATTTTCTGACTTAAGTTGACAAATTGTGATATGTCAATTAACCTTTGTTTTGAAGCCGTATTCTAGAATGATATCTGAAATACAAGAGATGAGCAATGGAGAAATCATAAGGACAGAGAAGATGGAATCTGAAATGAAAGCAAGGTATTCTCAACTCTTTGAAATACCAGGTACGTTAATTTTGAGGACGAAATTTCATAAGGAGGGGAGGTTGTAAGTCCCCAACTTTTTACAAATAAAAATTTAATTCCTCTATTTATTATTTTGAAATAGTAAGGGTTGATTTGATTAATATGGTTAGTTATGGATAAAATGCGCAAATATTTTAAATAAGCAAGTGGTTATAAAATATTCATTGTTGTCAGGAAATATTCGTTTGGTCGTGGAATATTCTTCCTGTCGGGGAATATTCGTACGACGGTGCAGCCTTTTGTGGGCCCCATAAAGGAAATCGATTGGATGAAGAAAATGACAAGTATGAGTTTTTATAAATAACGATGTAGTTGTTATCGTTAACACTGTTAGAATTCCGGTGGTTAAAACACAGTAATACGCGGCGTTGCACAGTAGCACACGATATTGCACCAATTATTGATTCTTACGTAAGAAGTCAATACTCAATAATTATTATAGTAATTACTGTTCAATATTGTATTTTATTGATTCAATAATTGCTACATTGATATTTTATATTATTGTTGTTTCAATAACTGTCACTACACAGTATTTTCCATTATCAGATTAATAATTCATATTATTTGAATAATATTATTAGATAGCATTATTGACAATGTCTAAGGAAGTGCTGTCTAAGGAGAGGTTTGGTCACCTAATTGCGCACCAGTAAAGAGAAATTCTTATTGGAAAACCCCTCTTTTTTGGGAACAACCTGATTGTCATTATTGTGATTCTGTAATATTATTTGTGAATAATTAATTATTGATTTATATGATAAGAAAAATATTTATTTATGTGGATATAAATGGAGGAGATTTTAGAAAAGTGTCAATTTTTAAAAATTGATATTTTATCTTTTCTGATAAAATAATTTATTTAAATATATTATTATATTATAATAATATAATAATGGTGATATTTTTACAATGAAAGTGTGATATATGAATAAATGAGAAGTACACTCTGTAAATTTCAAAATTTTTGGACAAAAATACAGTTTATGATAAATGTCTATATATTTGGCAGTTTTGGTCATATAAAAAATAGTAAATGAATTTTAAAAATTCTGAGAAAAATATATGTTCAATACGGGACTATATTATGCTAATTTAGAAAAGAAAATTTTTTGGGACTGATTTGGTATTTTTCATGAAAATGGACTAGTTATGAGTAAATGAATTAAATATGTTATGTGAAGTAAGAAAATTGGAAAATAGGATTTTATGGCTTCAGAATCCTATATAAGGTATATGCAGATTTTTGATGAGTGTTTTGGTTATAGGTGATGAAATCTTATGAGTTTGACATTTTAGGATGATTAAATGCATTAATTAGTAAAGTGTAAACAATTAAGATAAATTGTTTATAAGTTTAAGAAATGATTAAAATATTGTTGTAATAATATTATTCTTGAATTTTACTCCACAAAGCAGTATCATGTTGACAATTTGGATATTATTGAATTCTAGATAAATTAAATTGTTAGTCTTTAAAAATTTATCCTTTATCTCATGTGATTGATTCTTTATATCCTTGTCATGATCCTCATGCTCATATTGTGATGAAAGTCATCTTTGGCCCGTATTGTATAGATGGATTGTTGTTTATTGGTTTTACAGTTGTATGCCTTTGGCCTGTAGTGCAAAGAAGAACTGTTGATTGATTTCTTTGGCCTGTAGTGCAAAGATGACCTGTTGTTGAATATCTTTGGCCTGTAGTGCACAGATGACCTGTTATTGAATATCTTTGGCATGTAGTGCAAAGATGACCTGTTGTTGAATATCTTTGGCCTGTAGTGCGAAGATGAACTGTTAATGAATATCTTTGACCCGTAGTGCAAAGATGAATTTATTAGTATAATTATGAACAGAAACTGTGATTTAGTCTAACCATGATCTTTGATGTTTCGGGTAAAGACATGTGATGAAAATTATCTTCGTCCTGGATGCGAAGAGGAATTTAGAACTACAATTATGATTATGAGTTATTCACATGATTGTGGACAAGAACTGTTGATTGATGTTACAGGGATAAAACATTGTTGGTGGACTTTTAACATAGAGAATATAATAGACTTTATGGTCTATTTGACTCTTCTAATGGATTGCTCGTTCCACTGCAACTATGGTTGAAAAGTTTCATCATCTACCATATGTTATAAATCTCTGATTTATTACTGACGAAGGCTATTGATAATTTAATTATCTTTAGTCCTGATATTCTTTACTAGGTTATGTGTGCTCACCCTTTTGCTTCACAATTCCTTTCAGGTAATAAGAGTGTAGCTGGGTCGAGCGGGGGTAACAGGGGAATAGAACGGTGGTCTATAGCTGTTGAGGTTTCCCCTAAAACAGTATGGAACGAATTTTATTGCGAATTTTAAATAAGTGTGTCGTATTTTATATGTCATTTAACCATTAATTTTGGTGAACCGAATAGGGTGAGGTGAACCCAACTTTGGAAGGGTGTTTTGCCACTATCATACAAGATGTCTAATGACCTACGACTTCGTGTTATCATAAGACAGGGTTATGCACATCCACTTGCTGATTATATCTATGAGCACTACCAATATAATCTTTGTGAAACTCCAGATTTTATGAATAAAGAATTAATTTTCTCGAAATAATTTTTTTTTATATTATGGTGTGAATTTGAGATAATGTTATAGTTGTGGGTAATATTTATAAATTTTGCAAAGTATGCAAGTTGTCATATTATATTCGATTGGTGGGGAATATTCGTTTTAAATGTGAAATATTAAATACACTGGCACAATCATTAGTGGACCCCACAACGGAATTATTGTCGGATTGAGAAAATGACAAAAATATTTTATTGAAAATAACGACGGAAGTTTTCACCGTTGATCTTTGTTGAACTACTCGGTAGTAAAAATACGATGTCTGGCGTTGTTGCATAGTAGCACTGCGGTATTGATTATTGATATTTATGTGAGAAGTCACTCGGTTTTGTTCAATTATTGCTACAATAGTTTTGACAAGTATCTCACATTATTTGATTCAATTATTGTTGATTTAGAAGTTTTATTTTATTCACGTAATAAAATAGAAACATCTTTTATATAAAGCAGAATACTTTATTAAAGTTATTCTATAAATAGAATATATTATATTCTATTATGCATAGTGTTTTGCATAGTAAAATATTTTTATATAAAATAGAATACTTTATTAAAGTTATTCTATAAATAGAATATATTATATTTTATTATGCATAGTGTTTGCATAGTGCCCATAGATAGTGTTTGCATAGTAAAAATCTTTTTATATAAATAGAATATATTATATTTTATTTAAAAGATTTTTCTTTAAATATGGACCGTCAGATTAAAGTAAATCAATCTGGACCGTTCATGGATTAGTTACTATGCATTCCATTTTCCTATAAATAGAAGTTCATTCCTTCATTATTTTCTTACGAATTCACTGAACTCTAGAGAGAGAGACTATAGAGAGATAGAAGGAAAGTTTTCTGCTACTTCACTACTCTTATATCAAGTATTATTTTATGGTAAGGGATATTATTCTTTTATATTCAAGAAGAGAACTTTTGTTATTCCATTTCTTTATTGTTCTGTTGGAATAACCTGTATACGCGGTCTACCCTATACTTGGTGATATTCTTCTATTATTCCGCTTCGAATATCACGTCTGCATGCTATCTGTGGGACTGGTTTCCATTTTATTATGCCGTCTTTATTATTCGTACGTAGAATATCACATCATGCTATACACCGGATCCGGTGCCCATCATTTATTATTCCGCATTTATTATTCTGTTGGAACATCCTATCGGTGTGAATTTCACCTAACCTGGTTCCGTTATTATTATTCTGTTGGAATAACCATCTATGCGAAGTACCGCATGCATGGTGATATCTTTTGTTATTCCATTCGGTATTATACTCAGTTGATTAAATTTTTGACTTCTATACTCCATGAAATTAGTGGAATATCCTTGATATTTGCGCTTCATCGAGTATTTTTCATGGAAATATTCTTCTGAGCATTCTTGAATTTTATTCTACAAAGAAGTATCATGTTGACAATTTGGACGTTATTGGTTCCTGGACAAATTAATTCTTGAACTTGTTTAATTGAATTCTTATATCATTGTCATCATCCTCATGTTTATGTTATGTTGAAAGTCATATGTGGCTGTAGTTCATAGATGAACTTGGTATGATTATGACCGAGGATTATTAAGTATAATCATGGGTAGTAATGTTACAAATGATGTGAAAATTAAAAGTCTTCATTGGCCGTGAAAAGTGCATTGATGGGCGATTTTTGGTATGATTATGGCTATGGATTCTCTTTGACAAGGGAGCAAAGATGAATTGTTTTATGGCATGATCGGGACTGTTGATGAAAAACACGATTATCTTTGCCCGTGAGTGCATGGATAATTCGTGGTCGTGATACTAAATAATATCCTTGGCTCAGTATGAAAGGGGGATGATTTAATGATGTGGATTATTTATTGAAATTTGAGTCCCAGCGATAAAAGTGATGAAAAACCTTTTAAATCATATAAGATAGTAGATTTTATTCCCTACTTGACTCTTCTAATGGATTGTTTGTTCCGCTGCAGTTAAACTTAATAGTTATTATATTTTATCAGTTTAACACTGTTGAAGGCTAACGATAAATTATTTTGCATTATCTTAGTCATAATATTTCTTACTGGGCTAGTTGAGCTCACCCTTTCTTTCACTGTTCTCTTCAGGAAATGAGAACGTAGCTGGGACTAGTCGGGGAATGGAGTGATGGTCCTAGATGGTGCATTAGTAGTCCTCACTATTATGTGAAATAGTGTGATAATAATTGTAATGAGGACTCCTTTTGAGTTTGTATAATCTCTAGTAGACAATATTTGTATTCAAACTCACAGTTTATGTTTTGTCGTATTGTACACGACAGTTGTATTATTAAGTTGTATTTGAATTTTGTATCATGTATCTGGCGACTCAAGATGGGTGATGTATACCTAATTTTGGGGTGTAACAATCCAAAATGGGTTGGGTGGATTTTTAATTATAATATTTAAATATTTATTGAATTATATAAATATTTAATGGATGTGTTTATCGTTGAATAAATATTTGTTTAATTGATTTGATTTGATTTGGTTAATTATTTGTTTAATAAATAATTAATGAGTTAAAGAAATTAATAATTATGGGATAATGTTCTAATTTAATTTAATAATTAAATTAGAGAGTTTATATTGATTAAATGAATTATTATATTGATATTTCATTTTGATGGGTAATTATTTGTATTGAGTTTTGTGATTTAATGATTTAATTGATAAATTGTTATTGGTATTAATTAGATTAAGTATGAAAACTTAATTAAAAGAAGTGTGACAAATAACTTTATTATAAGTGGTTATTAAAATAAATTAAAGTAGTTTTAATCTTGTTTTGCGAAACAAGGCTTAAGAAATGATTAAGTCATTATTTTAATATGGTTTTGCCAAACAATTCTTAGGGCTTTTAAAATTCTAATTTTTGTAACTTATATATTAAATTGATAATTAGTATATGTACTTATATTGGGAGTTACATATTCTATAATTATATGTGTTATATGTATATTGTATATACACTAAGTTACGTTAGTTTTCTAAACCTAAGTCTAAACTAAGAACAAAGAAAGAAAGAAGAAGAAGAAGAAGAAGAAGAAGGAAACCTTGAGAGGAAAAATAAAAACAAAAAAAGCTTTCATCATCTCCATATTTTCTCCTAATTCAACCTAGAAAGGTATCAAACTAACCCTTATACTAAATTAAGATGTTATGTATTTAGTCTTTATAAAATTAGGTTTTCATGATTATGTATTTATATGTATATATGGTGTTCATATGTTTTCATATGTGATTGTTTGCCATGAAAGGATTTTCACAATACAAGTGTTGTAAAAACAAGTTTTAAAATCATGTTCTTTTATGTTTTCATAGTTTTAGAGTTTTATAGTTGTTCAAAAGTTTCAATTCACAAAGATATGATGAACATGATGAATTATGAGTTATATGGTTGTTCTAGCAATTCAATCCATGTAATTTTGATAAACAAGAGGAATTTTGTTCGTAATGATTTTCTGTGAATTAATTTTTGAAAAAAATGGCTTTTGAAACTATCAAATTGATGTTTGGTTATGATTTATTGTGGAAATTGATCATGTATTATGTTAGTATGTTAAGAATATGAGTTATCACAATTAGAATTACTTGATTTGGTTTAGAAACGAATTCGTAGTGAATGATTTCGCTAAATTGTCCAAAACATGAACATTTGCATGAACATGAGTTATAGATTCATATTTGGGTTAGTTAATGATTATGTTAGTTGATGGGTATTATAGTATGTTGTAGTTCTATGAATTACGAATCCATAGAATCGAAAACGGACTAATTTGGACATGTATAACTCAAATTATGAAGGTTAGAAAGTAGTTTGGCTTGTTAGCTCGTAGCAGGGCATGAAATTTCCCACTTACAGTAGCTAGGCCCGCCCCGGCGGGCTATTTATATAGGCAAGACCCCGCCCCTTAGGGGTGGTCTCGACTTTCAAATTTGAGAAAATGAGAACATGTTTTACTAAAATGGGCATAACTTTTTCATACGAACTCCGATTGAGGAGATTCAAGATGATCCGAACGAGAACGAGTAGACCTACAACTTTTGTTCTTTAAGTTTTTCAATTTGATGTCGGGAACAGTGGTCAAAATGGTCATCTTTAGGACTATTGTGTTTTCGGAGGCAATCGGAGGGCGTCGGGCATGCACGTATGCTAGTGTAGTGCTCTTGACGATAAAAGATGTTGTTCTAAGTTATAAAACATGAATGTTAGTAAATATAATGATGCTTAACATTAATATAATGATGTATTAGATAAATTATAGAAGCATAGTAAGCAGCATACACAGAGAGAGGCAAATCGGGCGTGACGAATAAGCGTCTAAAGCAGTGTGATAAGTGTTAATGAACGTAAAAAGTGTTTTAAGTCAAATGAAATGGATATTATAAAATATGAAATGGGTTTAATATAAAACCAATAATGATTCCTAGCAAGATTTAAACACTTGAATGAACTTCGAATATTACATAAGTCGAAAAGTTAACACAATCTAATTGAACATTGTGTGTTAATTAATAGGAAAGATTATGAGATGTGGAGTAGAGTTTACATTACAATTACTATGTGTTGTTATGTGACTAATAGTTGATGTGTATGATTATATAATTGTGTAGGACACGTGAAGTGCAGATAACTGTAAGCTGTTAAACTTTTATTGGTAAACAACGATCAATGCAAGTCTTTCGGTTCCTATTTGTTATGTGAACATGATGATGAACTATTTTAAATATTTGTTGCAAAGAGCATGATGTGTTCTATATATATTGAAAGTATGAAATGTTAAAGTCAATTTATGACTACGTTGATTGAATAATGAATGTTGATTGAGTAAGGAACTCAATCTTTATACTTGTTATATGAAATGTAGCATGTATGTTGTGTTAGTCCAATGTTTATGAGATATATGTTGAGTATGTTATTATGTGTTATGTGATGCATGAAAACTGTTAGATTTTGCTGGGCTGTCGAGCTCAACCTTGCAAATAACCATTTTTGCAGGTTAAAGATTTAAGGTAAGGATATGTGCTACGTGAATTATAGAGATCCATATTCACGAAGATTACTTATGTTTTATGGGAAATGTATTTAATATTTTGAATGTAACATGTTGTTGAATTGTAAGTTGAGCTATCTGGTGTATATGGATATCTATTTATGATGTAAGACTTTGTTTAGTCATTTTGTTGTAACGATTCATGATATAAATTTGAATCGAAGAGATGTAATGTAAAGGTTGCGATTTAGGGCAATAAAGAAGGAAATGTATAAAAGTTTTAAATATTCTGCATTTTTAGTGATTTTAATATCGAATAATGATGTAAAGATAGATTAAAGTTGTATTGTTAACGATCGAGAAGAAGAATATTATTGTATAAATTTTAGGGTCGTTACAGTTGATATCAGAGCTGATAGGTTAGAAACCTTAGGTAAGAGTACCTTAGGCTATAACCTTAGAGAAGAGAGGTGAAGGTAATGAAAGAATAAGCTCAAATAGAGTTTGAACAATAAGAAGTAATTTAAGAAATTTATAAAGAAGGGATTAAAACTTACGTGAAATGATTCAAAGAAGAATCTCGCAGAGTTATAAGGAATATGAATGTGGGGTTACCCAACTCCAATAATAAGGATGTAAGGTGATAATAAATAGACAATGTCTATAAGAAGAGATTGGTAAAGAAGTTAAGAATAGAGAGTTATATTTAAGTATGGTGCAATTGTACTCTTTAGTAGTTGATGTATGGTATCTGGGCTAAACGATTCCTTCATAGAATGAGGGTATATACAAACTAGTAACTCGGAACCTAGTTTTTTTTGTTGTTTGTGGGAAACCACCAATGTACCATATTGAAAAAAATGTTAGAGACTCGATGTGTACAAAGTATATAGAAATGGACACGATATGATGAAAGTGTAGAACTTGAATGAAATTTTGAGCGATGTAAATGAAGTTAGAAATTCTTAAAGGAAGAATTGTTATATAAATAAGAAGATTTAAAGAAGAATCTTGAAGAGATATAAAGATAAGAAATGGGAGTTTCCTAACTCCAATAGCCAAGATAACGAATAATGTCGTAAATGAAAAGGAAAGAAAGGGATCGTAAAACAAAACGATCACGAGTTAACAAAAGAATTTTAAGAGAGATGATTATAGAATAAGATCACGACGTGATCAGTTTTAAGTTATAAAAGAAAGATGGTGCGTAATGTTTGAATGATTATAGCTTAATGCTATGAAGATGGTGTACTATGAAATAATGCACGAGATAACTCATGAGGAGTTATAGATGATGTGATATGAGGAATTGTATCGAGCAAAAGAGCAAGTTAAGAGCAAGATAGAGTTAGGTGGGGTTTCAATTGAGGACTCCTGTGATGGCTGAGTTGTACAAATCTTTGTATGGGTGAGGGTTTTGTGCTTGCACTCAGTTTATCACATTGATAATCATTGGAATGTTTGTGTCGTATTTATTTCTTTATATACTGTTGTTGAAGGTGATTCTTTTCTCATGTGTATAACAGATAGGTAGAGTATAGTTAGAGAATATTATAAGGTTAAGTGCGAGTTCTTAAAACTCATACTTATGGTAGGTTCGTGACTCATAATTATATGTTATATTTTTGAACCCCTCAGCGAATGGACGCCTATGGTCTGACTAGGATAAGTTCTTAAACTCATATGATTGTGGCAAGTTCTGAACTCATAGCGTGTGATAAGTTTGTGAAGCTGGGTATAGATAAGTGTGAATGGAGTATTGAGGATGATAGGAATAGATAGACCTATTAATTAATGGATCATTATAGAAAGTGGAGTTGAAAGTGGAAGCATAGGTATTCTAAATCTACTAGCTATGCTAGACTTTCAAAATTTATTGACTTCGTAATGATGTTTACACTTCTATTTTCTTGAAAAACATGTGATCAACGGATGGAACCAATGAGTTTTAACAACAATAATGTTATTCGTATGTCTATGCTAATTGCTTCGGCTAGACAAAAATGATTTGGAATATATCAAAATGTATTTTATATATCATCAATGTATCATGGAACCTGGTGCAGAGATGATAAAAATGATGGAGTCATCAATGCAGTATTACTTAGTGTTGGATGTGATCTAAGGATCGTCAGCCCACTATGGTATGATGTAGTATGATAAAATCACCAAATGACGGAATCCTCAACGGACTGTAAATACAGTGCGGTATCATGACGTCATAAAAAGATTTTTGAGATTTCTTTAAGATATGAGAATTCATATGTATGTATATATATGTATATTTTGGTTGATGTCCGAATTGTTGTAGAGGTCTATGCTATTTGATTCAGCAAGACGAATATTGAAAGATGTTCATGAAATTTAAGCGTTTATTGAAAAGTTTTCCAAACCAAATTGTTTTGGTGCGTATTCAGATGTTGAAAAGCTGAGGTGAACAACCCTATAAGGGGACATGTTTTCGGGGACAATGGTTTACGGCGTAACGCATATAGTCGTTACAAAACACTACGTTATGCCCAACGTAGTGGTACAATAGGCTGGCCAACTAGTGTACGTAAGAAGGGTGTTTTCAGTCTTTGTGATTGATAAACACTACGGTTTCTGATGTGAAGGATTGAGTTGAAGCACTAGTAAACCGAGAATAGAGTTCACGGTCTTGTGACCCTCAAAGATGATTTGGAATCTTTTAAATTCCTGAGTTATTCATACTACTTCCTAATTATTGAGCAATTATGGAAGATTCTTGCTATTCTAAAAGGCGAATGTGGTAAGGATGATATTCCTTAGAAAGAAGTAAGTCGTAGAATGCGACACTGAATGATGAATATATTGAATAAGTGAGAAAAGAAGTGTTGATATGAGAAGGAGATGAGTTATCAAAGAATAATGTAAAACTTTTAATTGAAAAGTTAATAATTGTAGAAAGATCTTTGTGGAAAGGAAGTGGTTATAGAATCCAATGAATGAATAAGGTATTAACGTAAAATCTATTTTTGATAGATTGAAGATTAATAAATAAAATTTTGAGGACGAAATTCTTAGAAGAAAGGGTGAATGTAATATCCCTGAGAGTGTTTGTGATAGTGATCCTTAGAAAAGGAAATGAATGGGTTAAGAATATAATACTTAGAATATAATTGAGTTCAAGTGAAAGTTATGAAATGAAACCTAGAATTTGTTAAGGTAATGAATGTAGTAGGAAATATAAAATCTATATTTAGATAAAATGATGAAAGATTACTCGAGTTATTTGTTTAATTTGTGTCTTCGATTACGGGGACATAATCTTTGTAAAGTAGGGAAGATTGTAACGAATGAGTGTTTTGAGTTGTGATTCGAGGACATAATCCTTGTAAGGAGGAATGATGTAACAATCCAAATTTTTTAATTATAATATTTAAATATTTATTAAATTATATAAATATTTAATGGATGTGTTTATCGTTGAATAAATATTTGTTTAATTGATTTGATTTGATTTGGTTAATTATTTGTTTAATAAATAATTAATGAGTTAAAGAAATTAATAATTATGGGATAATGTTCTAATTTAATTTAATAATTAAATTAGAGAGTTTATATTGATTAAATGAATTATTATATTGATATTTCATTTCGATGGGTAATTATTTGCATTGAGTTTTGTGATTTAATAATTTAATTGATAAATTGTTATTGGTATTAATTAGATTAAGTATGAAAACTTAATTAAAAAAAGTGTGACAAATAACTTTATTATAAGTGGTTATTAAAATAAATTAAAGTAGTTTTAATCTTGTTTTGCCAAACAAGGCTTAAGGAATGATTACGTCATTATTTTAATATGGTTTTACCAAACAATTCTTATGGCTTTTAAAATTCTAATTTTTGTAACTTATATATTAAATTGATAATTAGTATATGTACTTATATTGGGAGTTACATATTCTATAATTATATGTGCTATATGTATATTGTATATACACTAAGTTACGTTAGTTTTCTAAACCTAAGTCTGAACTAAGAACAAAGGAAAGAAGAAGAAGAAGAAGAAGAAGAAGGGAAACCTTGAGAAAACAAAAGAAAAGCTTTCATCATCTCCATATTTACTAACCCTTATACTAAATTAAGATGTTATGTATTTAGTCTTTGTAAAAAAAAGTTTTCATGATTATGTATTTATATGTATATATGGTGTTCATATGTTTTCATTTGTGATTGTATTCCATGAAAGGATTTTCACAATACAAGTGTTGTAAAAACAAGTTTTAAAATCATGTTCTTCTATGTTTTCATAGTTTTAGAGTTTTATAGTTGTTCAAAAGTTTTAATTCACAAAGATATGATGAACATGATGAATTATGAGTTATATGGTTGTTCTAGCAATTCAATCCATGTAATTTTGATAAACAAGAGGAATTTTGTTCATAATGATTTTCTGTGAATTAATTTTTGAAAAATGGCTTTTAAAACTATCAAATTGATGTTTGGTTATTATTTATTGTGGAAATTGATCATGTATTATGTTAGTATGTTAAGAATATGAGTTATCACAATTAGAATTACTTGATTTGGTTTAGAAACAAATTCGTAGTGAATGATTTCGCTAAATTGTCCAAAACATGAACATTTGCATGAACATGAGTTATAGATTCAAATGTGGGTTAGTTAATGATTATGTTAGTTGATGGGTATTATATTATTTTGTAGTTCTATGAATTACGAATCCATAGAATCGAAAACGGACTAATTTGGACATGTATAACTCAAATTATGAAGGTTAGAAAGTAGTTTGGCTTGTTAGCTCATAGTAGAGCATGAAATTTCCCACTTACAGTAGCTAGGCCTGCCCCGGAGGGCTATTTATAGGGCAAGACCCCCGTCCCAGCTGGGGTTGTCTGACTTACAACTGCTAAAAAAATCTGACAGAACATGTTTTACTAAAATGGGCATAACTGTTTCATACGAACTCCGATTGAGGAGATTCAAGATGATCCGGTACGAGAACGAGTAGACCTACAACTTTTGTTCTTTAAGTTGTTCAATTTGATGTCGGGAATAGTGGTCAAAAATGTCATCTATAGGACTGTTGTGTTTTCGGAGGCAATCGGAGGGCGTCGGGCATGCATGTATGCTAGTGTAGTGCTCTTGACGATAAAAGATATTGTTCTAAGTTATAAAACATGAATGTTAGTAAATATTATGATGCTTAACATTAATATAATTATGTATTAGATAAATTATAGAAGCATAGTAAGCATACAAGAGAGGCGCAAATCGGACGTATAATGAATAAACGCGTAATAAAGCAGTGATAAGTGTTAATGAACGTAAAAAGTGTTTTAAGTCAAATGAAATGGATATTATAAAATATGAAATGGTTTTAATATAAAACCAATAATGATTCCTAGCAAAGATTTAAACACTTGAATGAATTTTGAATATTACATAAGTCGAAAAGTTGACACAATCTAATTGAACATTGTGTGCTAATTAATAGGAAAGATTATGAGATGTGGAGTAGAGTTTACATTACAATTAATATGTATTGTTATGTGACTAATAGTTGATGTGTATGATTATATAATTGTGTAGGGCACGTGAAGTGCAGATAATTGTAAGCTGTTAAACTGTTATTGGTAAACAACGATCAAGGCAAGTCTTTCAGTTTCCATTTGTTATGAGAACTTGATGATGAACTATTTTAAATATTTGTTGCAAAGAGCATGATGTGTTCTATATATATTGAAAGTATGAAACATTAAAGTCAATTTATGACTACGTTGATTGAATAATGAATGTTGATTGAGTAAGGAACTCAATTTTTATACTTGTTATATGTAATGCAGCATGTATGTTGTGTTAGTCCAATGTTTATGAGATATATGTTAAGTATGTTATTATGTGCTATGTGATGCATGAAAACTGTTAGATTTTGTTGGGCTGTCGATCTCAACCTTGCAAATAACCATTTTTGCAGGTTAAAGATTTAAGTTAAAGATATGTGCTACGTGAATTATAGAGATCCATATTCACGAAGATTACTTATATTTTATGGGAAATGTATTTAATATTTTGAATGTAACATATTGTTGAATTGTAAGTTGAGCTATCCGGTGTATATGGATATCTATTTATGAAGTAAGACTTTGTTTAGTCATTTTGTTGTAACGATTCATGATATAAATTTGAATCGAAGAGATGTAATGTAAAGGTTGCGATTTAGGGCAATAAAGAAGGAAATGTATAAAAGTTTTAAATATTCCGCATTTTAGTGATTTTAATATCGAATAATGATGTAAAGATAGATTAAAAGTTATATTGTTAACGATCGAGAAGAAGAATATTATTGTATAAATTTTGGGGTCATTTTAACTTTGTTGGAATACCTATTGGTTAAAAACACGATGAATGGCGGTGTTGCCAAGAGTAGCAATTGCAGTATTGCATCAATTATTGATTCTTACGTGAAGTCACTACTCAATAATTTTTATAGTAATTTTTGTTCAATATTTTATTTTATTGATTCAATAATTGCTACGTTGATATTTTATATTATTATTGTTTCAATAATTGTCACTTACACAAGATATTTCCATTATCAGATTAATAATTCATATTATTTGAATAATATTATTAGATAGAATTATTGATGATTGTCTAAGGAAGTCTGGCTCAAGGAGAGGTTTGGTCACCTAATTAGGCTTGCTTGATGAGGAGAAATCCTTATTGAAATCCCCTCTTTCACGGAACGACCTTGTTGTCATTATTGTGATTTCGTAATATTATTTGTGAATAATTAATTATTGATTTATATGATAAGGAAAATATTTATTTATGTGGATATAAATGGAGGAGATTTTAGAAAAGTGTCAATTGTTGAAAATTGATATTTTATCTTTTCTGATAAAATAATTTATTTAAATATATTATTATATTATAATAATATAATAATGGTAATGTTTTTACAATAAAAGTGTGATATATGAATAAATGAGGAGGAAGATTATTTTTGTTGCAATTAATGCTAAAAACATGTTAAACATGTTGGTGGATCCCATTTTTGACTGAAATTTGATTATAGCCTGCAAAATCGCCTGTATGTGGATTTCGGTCAATTTTTGTATAGAATTTGGAAAAACTTAAACTTACAAAGTTGTAGAGAATTGAATTTTATAAGGAATGGACATAAGACTCGAATTTTTCTGATAATATTTATTATGAATTATTGAAGTTCCGGAATATTGGGTCTGAATTGATTTTGTTACAAAAAAATATATAAAACATGTTTTTCATTTTAGTGGGCCCCACTTGCATGTGTTAATTGCTGAAATCAGATGGTAAGGTTTGCGTAGGAAAATTAAATAAAAATATTAATATTTTATTAAATTTTCTGCTTTGGTGTTCTTAGCATTTTTCTATAAATAAGATGCTTAGGTTAGAAATGAAAATCACACCAGAAACTAAAGTTTTCTCTCTCTATATTATCGAGCGTATATCACACCAAAATATTTATATACCAAAATATACCAAAATCACACCAAAATATTTATATACTTTGAGTGTTGCTATACAGTGCAAGTTTCCTTCAGCATTATATCCGAAATTCCAGCCAGAAGTACTATTCTTTTGAGGTAAAGGATTGTGAAGGTTATTATGTTTTTCAGTTATGTAATTTTTTCGACCTTCAAAAATTCTGGAAAATTTTGAAATGATAATTTGATGAGTTTTCTAGATTGTGTCCAAAAATGGCAATTTTTGGATGTATAGATTAGGAGTTATGAATTTTATGGAAAAAGACTATTTTAAAAGTAAACCCTTATAACTCCTTGTGGTTAACTCCAAAATTAGTGAAATTTTTATTGGGAGTAAATATATATAACAGAAGTATACTCTGTAAATTTTGAAATTTTTGGACAAAAGTACAGTTTATGATAAATGTCTATATATTCAGCAATTTTGATCATATAAAAAATAGTAAATGAATTTTAAAAATTTTGAGAAAAATATATGTTCAATATGGAACTATATTCTGCTAAATCCCTGAAAAGAAAATTTCCTGGGACTGATTTAGTATTTTTCATGAAAATGGACTAGTTATGAGTAAATGAATTAAATATGTTATGTGAAGTAAAAAAATTGGAAAATAGGATTTTATAGCTTGAGAATCCTATATAAGGTATATGCATATTTTTTATGAGGATTTTGGTTATTGGTGATGAAATCTTATGAGTTTGGCATTTTAGGATGATTAAATGCATTAATTAGTAAAGTGTAAACAATTAAAATAAATTGTTTATAAGTTTAAGAAATGATTAAAATATTGTTGTAATAATATTATTCTTGAATTTTACTCCACAAAGCAGTATCATGTTGACAATTTGGATATTATTGAATTCTGGATAAATTAAATTGTTAAAGTCTTTAAAAATTTATCATTTATCTCATGTGATTGATTCTTTATATTCTTGTCATGATCCTCATGCTTATATTGTGATGAAAGTCATCTTTGGCCCGTAGTGCATAGATAGATTATTGTTTATTGGTTTTACAGTTTTATGCCTTTGGCCTAAAGTGCAAAGAAGAACTATTGATTGATATTTTGGCCTGTAGTGCAAAGATGACCAGTTGTTGAATATCTTTGACATGTAGTGCAAAGATGACCTGTTGTTGAATATCTTTGGCTTGTAGTGCAAAGATGAACTGTTAATGAATATCTTTGGCTCGTAGTGCAAAGATGAATTTATTAGTATGATTATGAACAGGAACTGTGATTTGGTATAACCATGATCTTTGATGTTTCAGGTAAAGACATGTGATGAAAATTATCTTCATCCTAGATGCGAAGAGGAATTTAGAACTACAATTATGATTATGAGTTATTCACATGATTGTGAACAGGAATTGTTGATTGATGTTACATGGATAAAACATTTTTGGTGGACTTTTAACATGGAGAATATAATAGACTTTATGGTCTATTTGACTCTTCTAATGGATTGCTCGTTCCGCTGCAATTATGGTTGAAAAGTTTTATCATCTACCATATGTTCTAAATCTCTGATTTATTACTGACGAAAGCTATTGATAATTTAATTATCTTTAGTCATGATATTCTTTACTGGGCTATTTGTGATCACCCTTTTGCTTCACAATTCCTTTCAGGTAATAAGAGTATAGCTGGGTCGAGCGGGGATAACAGGGGAATAGAACGGTGGTCTATAGCTGTTGAGGTTTCTCCTAAAACAGTATGGAACTAATTTTATTGCGAATTTTAAATAATTGTGTCGTATTTTATATGTCATTTAACCGTTAATTTTGGTGAACCGAATAGGGTGAGGTGAACCCAACTTTGGAAGGGTGTTTTGCCACTATCATACAAGATGTCTAATGACCTACGACTTCGTGTTATTATAAGACAGGGTTGTGCACATCCACTTGCTGATTATATCTATGAGCACTACCTATATAATCTTGGAGTTTGGTTGAAATATAATTCTCAATTAGAGACAATGGAGATAATTATATGTCAAGAGAAGACTCATCATTGAAAAGAATATGATAACAACCTTCTCGTTTTTCTTTGGGGTTTATTGGGTCAACCAAGGATAATTCTCCAGTCTTATGATATCTATTATAACTTAAATGCATGGCCTCCCATGTACGAATGTTTCCTTGAGCTTTTTCTAAAATAGTTATTGACTGTACATTTATGTAAGGTGCCATTGTGTCGTGCTATCCAAGATTGGGATGAGAGTCACAGTTGGTATATATTTGTATCAAAACTCACAAAGATATGTGTGGTCGTATTTTTTTGACAGTTGGATTAATGAAGTTTGTAGTTATTTTCTGTACCATGTATTTGGCGACCCAAAATGGGTTGGGTGGATTGGACCTATTTTTGGGGGCATCACACCTTTGTTGGTTGAGGTCTTTGTGAAATTTTGTCTAATTACTTAGGTTGAATTACAGATTTGTCTGTCCAAATTGTCAGCCGATTTCAAGTAACTCCTTAAATTGTCAGTCCAAATCATCCTACCATTTTATTTTTATAAAAAAAAATTGCGTTTTTATTTTATTTTTATTTAAAAAAACTGCATTTTTTATTTTTTTTATAAAAAAAAAGCTGCGTTTTTATTTTATTTTTATTAAAAAAAACTAGGGTTTTTTAATAAAATAATTATTTCTTAAATTTGATTAAATTAAATTATAAAATTAAATTTTATATAATTTTAAAATAAAAATTATTTGATAAAATTAAAATAAAAATTATTTGATAAAATAAAAAATTATTTGCATGTAAAAGTACAAATTTATTTATCCTAGTTAGAAAAGAAAAAAAATATCACCAAATTGACTCAATTATAAATTTAATGTCCGAATTTGAAAAGATTTTTAATTTTATAATATTTTTAATTTTTAATTTATAATTTTTATAATTTATATTATACTTTAAAATATTTTTTCATTTTCTTCATAAAAATTTCCTAGAAAGCCACATAATCACTGTCATGTCACACAAAGGCGTCACATCAGCTTGTAACGGACAACTCAACAGCTGATGTGTACTTTTCGTTAACAGTCAAACTAGTTTAATGGTTTTTTTAACTTTTTGTTAGAAAAGTCGAGTACAGTGAGTTGACTGTAAGAAAAAAAAATTCAGTTATCCATCTGTAACTGAAAAAGCATTTAACCCAGTAATATGATTACTGATTCATAATAAGGAAGAAGGTTCATAGAAATTTTCATTTCACCAAATTCATGTGAATCAAGTCTTATTTACTCTATACATTGGTTCATAGTCCAAAAGACATCAGTGTTAACACGCTGCATTCTTATATTTCTTAGTCGTTTATCTAATTTTTATATTTTACTTTGTAATATGTGGGGGATTGTTGTATTTTATGCAAAATAATATATTACAAAGTTAAATAAAAATAAATATATTCATATATTATTTGGTGATGTACCATTAAAAGAGTTTAATGTATAAATTAAATGAGTCATAATTAATTTATTTATGGAGGTATTGTAACATCTCTATATATATTAAGTGATATTACCGTTGCCATATATATACTTTTTTTAAATCAGACAATGTTCATATTTATATTACTAGCACACATATAGTCTTTATATATACATAGTCTCCTCTGCTAAGTAATATATATATATAGTCCTGTTCGGTCAGGACGCCGGATTTTATTTATCTGGACTTTTTTTTTTTTTGCTTTTTTTTAAAACAACTAAAAAAAAATATTTAATATTTTATGGAATTGAATTTTTTTTCATAATAAAGTGTTTTGGGGTGATTTGGGTACGTATAACAAAACATGGTGGCACAGTGCTGTGCGATGCATGTACCACCATTTTTTTGGTATAGGTATTCAAATCACCCCAAAACATTGTATTATGAAAAATTTCGATTCCATAAAATATTATTTTTTTTTAGTTGTTTTAAAAAAAAAGCAAAAAAAAAAAAAAATTTTGTTAGTCTTTTACTCGGTCAAGGCCGTCATTTGGATCCGCTATATGTGTATATATATATATACGGTCCAGATATTAAGCTCACCCCTTATTTAACTCACCCAAGCTCAATCCCCTTTAGCGACGGACCCGACGATGGTTCGGTCATACAACCGTCGTCTATACATTTAGCGACGCTATATGTTATCCGTCGCTAAAAGTATAGACAACGGCTGTATGACCGAACTTTCGCCAGATCCGTCGCTAAAGGAGGGGTGAGTTCGAGTGAGTTTGATAAGGGGTGAGCTTAAGATCCGGACCGTATATATATATATATATATATATATATATATATATATATTCAGCTTTCTCACTCATATGTCATATACATAAAATATTTATATATATATGTGGTACAATTTTTGAGTTTGAGTAAGGAAAATTAGAAGTTGTTCCTGGGTCATTCAACTATTTCAAGTGCTGATTAGTTGGGTGAAGAGCCGTTGAATCATTGAATAGAATTTCATCAGTGACCTTAGCACTAAGAAAAGTTCTTTGAGGGGCGAAATATCCACTTAAGGACAGTGCACTGCATGCCTCTGCTCAATATAATTCGCTCTAAATTGATAAGTTTTATTTCTGCCCTTCTTTTATTTGATAGTTGAATCCTATATTTTATTCATATTTCACCAACAAATACTACCAAGATAGAAATGGAAAAATTACTCCATCTATATTCCATAAGAAAATCAAGGAAAAAAAGAAAGAAAACCAAGGGAAAAAATAAATAATGTTGGCTTAACATAAAAAATTAATTTTGGTTAAATAAAATAATTATTATGAAGATAAAAGGTTATAATTTTTTGATTGTTTGGTTGATATTATAATTTCTTGCAAATGCTTCCTTGCCAATATACTTTTTCATGACCTAAATTCTGTAAAACTTTAAGATTTAATTTCAGAAAAGATATTTCTTTTAGGAAACAAGTTATTGATTGATCTCATGACATTCAAACACACGTACAAAAATATAAGAATAGTTTGTTTTATTATTTTATTTTTTTCACCGTCATTCAAACAAAGCTCACAAGACAAAGTTACAAAAATCATGAAAAAAAAATAAAAATAAGAAGAACTGTGAGGCATTAAATAGTGTATAAATGCCTCAATTTTCAAAATCAACACATACAAATAAAAACGCAATGCAAAAAACAAATAAATTGACTGACTCATGATATAAAGTCTCGAACCACGTTTAAGATAAAGATATCGGCTAAAATGTCGACTCGTCATATTGTGACTAGACCCACAATATGAATAAATTCACAAGTTTAATAGTACCTATAAATCACAACTACCAATATACACGTCAAAATAGTTAATCTTTCAAATAATTCTCAATAATAACACATATAAATAAATGTAATTACATATTAACACCTTAAAATAATTAATCCTCTAAACAACACATAAATACATATTATAACAACATTATTTAAACTAAGAAAGAAAACAAATATAAATTAAATTATAATGTATAGCAAATATAAGTTAAAACTAAAATCGTAATCACCATTGATGTACAACGTAAAGTAAACCTAATTACAATTGGCAATATAACTAAGTATAGCTACAACTATTTGTTATTTCTTAAAAGTACTGAGAGATCTAGAAGGGGGTTGAATAAATCCTTTAAAAACTTTTGTTTTTAAAGAGTTATTATCAACTTATAATTAAACCGGTTAATTAAGTGATTTTGCACAGCGGAAATGATAGTTTATAAAAACCCCTTCAAAGATTATTGAAAAATCACAATTTTAAATTTAGCAACTCAAAGTGGAACTAAGTCATAGATTAAATCGAGAACACTTAAAAATAACTTGATAAAAAAAGTAAATGTAGAAAGTAAATGAGACAAGATATTTTTACGTGGTTCGGAGCACAAATATCTCCTAGAGTCCACTCTTCTACTCCTTGAGTAGTAATAATCCACTAAGCATAGCTAGGGTGATCACTAAGATCTGTTCACAAAGAACAGTTACAACAGTTGAATAACAAAGATTCCTTCAAGTTACTAAGACTTGGTTGCAAAGGTCACTAAGACCTATTATTCTCAAAAATAATAGAGAGTTTTAAGTGCTTCTAAGTTGCTTGAAACTTAATACTAAATGACTTAGCAACAGAACAAGATGTTTAGAAATAGTAGAGTGAAGGTCTTTTTGATTTGATGACAGTTTAACTTTTTGATTGTTCATTTGTTTTATTTGTTTGAATTTGCTTTCTTTTTATAAACCTTCCTTGAGATTTTTCCGTTTGGAAGTTGTCGTCACTTATTTAATGCTTAGTTCCTTGTAGATCTCTAATTGCTAACTTTTGAAGATGTGTCAGCTTTCAGTGGTGACATGTCTTTTCATAAAATTGACTACTACAGAGACACACACGTGGGTGTTGTCATTTCATCAATACAACTATTGATCACATTTCTAACTGCTCTTCTCCTTAGCCTTAGGAGTTTTAACAAACTTTCTTGGGTCTTCACCCTATGAAGATCAATACTGTCAATCCATGTCAGAACTGGTGTGTTAGTTCCCAGAGGCACAATAGTTATCTAGAAGGGGGGGGGGGGTTGAATAGATATTTTAAATTCATTTCGAAATACTTGTTAGTTTTGACAATGATTTAAAACACATTGGAATTTAGATTTATTTTTTTACCCTTTAAGATATAACGAGTTAATAGGAGTAAAGCAGTTATAGCAGTTATGGAAAGAATATAAGAGACACCGTGATTTTAAGTGGTTCAGAGCACTTAAAGCTCCTAGTCCACTCTTCTACTCATCGAGTAGAAAATCGACTAAGGATATCTTTACAATTTTTGAATCTCACAGATTCCTTCAAGACCAGCAGTCTTGGAACTTCTTAGTTCACTTTTGAACTCTTCAAGTCCAACAGACTTGGCACTTCGCAGTTTACTTAGAACTCTTCATGTCCTTCTGACTTGGAACTTCTTACTTCACTTGATAGTAGTTGAGTTCTTGAATGGTCTTACTAAGTTGCCGTTAAGCTTGTGTTTGAAAGAACTGAGTAGCTGAGCAAGCTTTCTTTTTTAGATCGTAGAGTTGAGCGTTGAGTGTTCTTCAGCGTTTTTGTTCATTACTTGCTTACTTTTTTTTCATCTGCTTATGTTTTGCATATATGAGGCCTTTGAAATGTATCCGTTGAAGACATCCGTTGAAGCATTAAATGCATTTGACATTTCTGAGCTTTGATGGAGACTTATTGCACAACCGATTAGCGGTCTCGGCTCATCGACAAAGTACAGATGTTGTCTCACCTAACACCTAAAAAGGTGTTTTCTGCTGACCAATAGTACTTTCCTTAGTTTCTTCAATACGTTTCTTTTTTATATACTAAGGATGACTATTGTGTCATTGAGACTCCCGAGGACTTCAAAGATTATAATCCATTCCCTATTTGTTGTGATTTAATTTTAAACAAATGGACAAGGCTCGATGCTTCTGACACAGACAGATGATGCTCTACGATTCTGATCGTGGTGTCTTTCCACCTTGGTGCGTGATCCGATACTACCAAACGAGAACACTACGATTTCTCTTAAGTACTGGCACACTACGACCTTCACTTGCAGACTCTACGCTTCTGAGAGAACACTACGATCTATGAGTTGGCTCGGCAAACATTTGGACCACTCTACGATTCCAGGAGAGTCCCTCTAAAGCAGACACACTACGATTCTCGATGCTCAACGATTATGTCTTGGCTTCTGTAATCTTCTGATCAGCTTGATAGACTACGATTCTGTTGAAGCCTATCTATTACATCTCAAGATATAGATCAACCTAAAAATTTTGATCTCTTCATCTATACATTCACTTACAGAATGATAAACATTAAAAGCTCAGATCAACCTAACAAGTTTGATCTATCACTAAGTCCTTGTACATGTATTCTTTGAAGGACTTTACATATAATCATGAATATTTACTTTCAACATCAAATTTAAATATGCAATCTCCCAACAATATCCCCATATTTGATGTTGACATAACCAAGGAGATTTGTGTCATGATTATCAATTTCTAGATGCAGTTGCTAGAAAGTAAATATGACTTACTGTTTCAGTGAGCAACTGAAATCTCTAGAGAATAATTATGAATTTATTGATGATTGTAAAGATTGATATTACAATTAAGCTTAGTTACATCAATAAGAATTGAGTTTCAACTTATCTCTATTTCTTTTGCCTTTTGTTCCTTGGAGGATTGACATATTCTGCAGCTCCCCTTCTCCTCCTGGCTTCGTTTCTCCATGCTATATCTTCCAGCTCGCTTTGACTTAACCATTCCAAATGATCGTGTCTGATCATGAATGCAGGATCTCCAATTGGCATGTTTAGTCCTGTAGTGGTTACCCCTTGTGAGCTGGGAGATGGTTTTTGACTCCTCAGCGGTTGTGCCATGATGATTGATTTGTTACGCTCGGTCGTGCGAGCGGTCGATGGTGATGTTTGTCTTCTTTGGAGGGCTCCTTGAAGATTGAGCGATGAATTTGCCTCGGCCTTTTCCTTTGCCTTTCTCTTCTTCCCCTTTATTCTCCCCCTTTATGTCAGCATCAAGGGTTCGAATGTCTTCAGATAGTCGAGTCATGCCTTGGACGATCTCATGGAGCTGATTTCTGGATTGAGCAATATCTTCTCGATTTCTTGGAGCAAAGAATCATTTTGAGATTCTCTCTTTTGTAGAATGGCCTAGACATTTTCCGTTTGTTGCATTTGGCCCATGAAAAATGCTTAGAATTCTTTCATTGAAGTTCGTAGACTCGTGAGACTTTCCATCATACGATTACTCTGGGATTCCTGAGTATTCTACAAAATAAGAACTGTTTCCCTGTGTTTCTTGGCAGCTTGAAAGTGAATTTGATCCCTTTCATTGATACTTTGAATCATTTCCTTTATGATCTCCCTAAGCTTCTTTATAAGCTCAGTACTTAGGTTGCTTGGGAGGGTGTTAGAAGCATCGATCAAGTGAGTCAGTCTCAGGTGAACAAGGTCTGAGTGAACTTTAAGATCTTCTTGTATGTTGTTGGTCAAAAAACCAATCACTAAACACGCGCAAGTATACGCGGTCTAACAAGTAATATAGTGATAAGAAAAGTGTCGTACCCACGAGGAACTATCACTAATATTTACAAAATACCGACTTTGTATCGCTTAAGTCTTATTTGAACAACAGACTAATACAAGTGTGATTAATCTAGTTATATCTAATTATCAAAGCAAGTAAATGGATAACGAATGGTATCTAAGGCGCTATAAGCTAAGGTCATAACTTTAACCCACATACGCATTTTGTCAAACACCTGGTGTGCTATGCTTCATCAAACTTCCTACCCTTCTCTCTTTTGTCTTAATGGTCACGACTGTTTGTCGACCGAGAACACACAAGTGCTCATACACCTCTGTCGAGGTATGTACAAACATATCCTCTCTAGATCCACCCGAGGGAATAGAACAGAAAAGAACATCCAAGCTAGGTGATAATCCTACATATGTCTATGCGAATTAACCATAACAAGGATTTAACGCTTAAGTTCTCAATAGGCCACATGTGGCGCACTTATATATGTCTATTCTATACATAACTTATGACAACTCATAATCACATTCCAATATATTACGGTGTAAATCTACAATCCCCCTTTCAACATCACATAGATTACCAGAATCATCACTAATGTCTTAGCAAGAATCATTAAACATGAATATATTAAACCAAACCATATGGTGCCAACCAAAGAGATAAGACATTCAATTCAAATAACAAAGGGTTCCATTATAACCTTAGAGCCAATACTTAGTTCATAGCTCTTGAACAAAATATAAGTAGCAATAAAGACAACATCTATGGATTACAAAATCAAAGGAAACAAAGGATAAGAAAGAACTCTGTCAAAGCCCTTCAGTCTCCAAGAATTCCACTCCTTTCAAGCTCTCCAATCTGTGTTAATCACTGCCCTTGAGCTCTAAGAATTTTCTAAACTTCTCCCTAAACTACCTAATCTATATTTACAAACATTATCTAAGAGATAGAGAGAAATTACAAAAGCTATTTCCCAGAGGGGGAACTATTCTATTATATATGATTATATCCCCAGAGGAGGCTTGCCTTTCATATATATATATATATATATATATATATATATATATATATATATATATCCGTTTCTTCAAGCTAGGTCAAAATCAAGCCTTTCCGCTTTGGGAACGGAGAGGTCGCGTTACATTGCCATGAGAGTCTGACTTAGGATGAAATGCGCATGACGCCACGTCATGACCAAAGACACCGGAGGTCGCACTGCAATGTGAGTTCATGAAGGAACTTTGGCGCTACAGCGCCAAGATGACGTCAGCTTGGATAAGAGGGTGGCACTGCGGCGCGAGCTTAAAGCTTGGCTTTGGCACTGCGGCGCGAGTATATGAAAAATGACCGTTTTACCCCTTAAAAGCTAGAAAAGACCTGTTAAGCCCTACAACACATCGGTTAAGCAAAATAATACTATAAACATATAAAAACTATATAAAATCTATGAAGATCAAGCAACTATTTAAGCATTAAAGGATCCGATTCGCGAGTATAAATCCCACTCATCAATTACCTCCAAACTTAAGTCTTTGCTTGTCCTCAAGCAAACTATCTAACACAAAAATAACAATAGTAAATCAACAAGAGAAAGAAAACTAAAACTGTATACTAGCACCATGGCTTCTAAGCTCAATCATAGCTACTCCCAGAGAACAGGACAAACACAGATATGAGTAAGGATTCATTCAATTTCAAGCATAAGACTGTATTTGATCCATTCTATGTGTGTGTGTGGAGACCAACCATCCAAATTAAGCATAGCTCAAAAGAAGCTCACATAATCGATTGCAGATACCAATATGCTCACTCAATAACTTAAACATTCAACAAGCATTAAAAATAAAATGCAAATACAGGAAATGATCAAATGGTTCTAACATGAAGATAGTAAAATCTGACTCGAACAGTCCTTAATTACCTTAGGCTATTCAGAGCTACCCATTAATGAGCTTTTGATCAATGACTCCAAAGCCAGATGACTTTAGGGCACTAGGTGTAGAACACCCTTATGAATCTAATAACTCAAGTAGTAAAGGACACGTAATCAACATAAGCCAAATGAGACTTTACGAAATTTGAAGATTATTCAGTGAGTGCATTTTATGCTCCTTCTCAACATCGGTCCTGCATTTATGGGCGAGTGCGTTTCACGCTCCATCTCGACCCACCACAAGACTTTCGATATTCATTCTTCTTTTCTTTTTATTCTTATTTTTTTTATGCAAACATGCCAGAATCCAAGATCCAGAGCTGTATAAACGTCTAGGTCTTTTATTACCTTGTAAAAATGAAATTTTATAAGAGTGAACATACTCTCAAAGCAATAAACACACGAACTAAATTTGAAAAAATAACTAGTTAACATAGTTGGTCAGTGCTTGCTAAGAAGGACGGATCAATAACAGTCTCAACTTATCAACTAAATAAACCCCTAGTTCACACATGCTTGACACGACTCTAAGAGATAGACATAATCACTTGGCGCTTGTGATTAGCCACAATAAAAAATTAATAATGTATATACAACCCTTGCATAATAACAACTCAAAATAGGGTATTAAAGGCCATTCACATGGCACAAGCATCCAAATCTGTATAAGCCCCAAAAAGATGGCTATAAACCAAAAAAAATATGCTGATAATAATCCAAGCATCCATCCATAATAATAAAAACTGTTCATGGAATCCATCCATAATAATAACAAAACATAATAAACCAAAGGCTAATAAAGCCCAAAATGATGTCCAAAACGCAGTTCATACATGACTGCCCTACAATACTGATAAATCATAAGCAAAATACTAAATATGGCAACCTATTATGGCATGTCAGTAAACCGAATAAAACAGATAATGAACCATAATACCCCCAAATGTGACGCCTCCAAAATAGGTATACATCACCCATTCTGAGTCGCCAAATATATGGTACAGAACATAAATACAAACTTTATTTATACAATACGACAAAGCGTAGCTGAGAGTTTTTACACAAATATTATCCAATAGACAGTATTCAAACTCAAAAAGGAGTCCTCGTTACATTTATTATCACACTAAATAGTGAGGACTACTAAAACAACCATCACAGACCGTCACTCCATTCCCCGACTACTCCCGGCTACGTTCTCATTTCCCGAAGAGAACAATGAAAGCAAAAGGGTGAGCTCAACTAGCCCAGTAAGAAATATTATGACTAAGATAATGCAAAATAAATTATCGTTAACTTTCAACAATATTAAACTGATAAAATACAATAAACATCAAGTTTAACTGCAGCGGAACAAGCAATCCATTAGAAGAGTCAAGTAGAGTATGATATCTACTATCTTCTATGATTTAAAAGTTTATAATCAATTTTATCGCTGAGACTCAGCTAAATAAATAAACTACATCATCGAATCATTCCTGCACTACATGCCAATGATATTCATGTTAGAGTTTATGCCCGAGAGGCCAATTATTTGATATAATTGCTTAACGTTTTGATATTACATTTGATTGAATAAATATATGATTTTATTATGGTTTTATTTAATGCGTAATATAATTGTTAACATAATAAAATTCCTTAGAATAGTGATACAAATTATATAGTTTCAAGTATGTGACTTGAACATGAGATTATATAATTACAATTAGTATCATTGTTCTTAAATGTCCTTAATCGAGTATCATTGTTGATGGGACAACAATGATGCATTGAGACTAGTATGTGGATCGTTGATGACCAAATCTCATTGGTCATAAATATATGAGATATTAAGTCAATGCATAGGTACATGTTAGAGAACGATGTTTGGATGGATTCCACCATGAGAATTCTATATGGAGCATTATGCGAAGTGTCATTAGCAATTCTCATAGTGACAATGATGTAATGGTCCTCCCAATTCGAAATCGCTATATTATCGCACGAGAATTTATGTACTTTGATATCATCAAATGTCACCTTTAATAGGGTGGACTATAAAGGTGATTATTGGGTTCATCATGAATCGTGTGAGAAATATGAGTGATCTAGATGGAATTTAACCATCCTATATATTATGGGTGATATCCATAGGTTTCTTGATTGAGTAGGACTATGAAATGCATGGCCATGCTCAAATAGTGATTTGTTTCATATAGTCTACTCATTGATCAAGAAAACTCGATTAAATTATGAAGAGTATGACACATTCCATGACTCGAGTTTAATCTAGGATATTAAGGTTAAAAGGATTAAATTACATTGAAACATTGGTCACGAAAAGGTTGCATCGAATCATTGATCTTATTATTACTTGGGTAGCAGTGATGCATTACTAGATGTCGCTCACTATTTATAATTTTATAATATGATTTTAAAATTATTACCAACGTAATAATAACCTATAGGGTCACACACAAAGAACGTAATTAAAAGGAAATTAATTTAAATTGTAAAGATTTAAATATGTCAATATGATTGATAGAATTTTAAATTACAAATTTAAATTAATAGGATAATTTATATATAGGTATATTAATTAAGTAAGACTTAATTAAGATATATATAAATTCGGATTTTTATAATATTAGGTTTTGATTAATTCTCCTAATCGCTATATATATGATATATATATATCACCACTTTAGGTTTTACGTCAAAATACAAAACCCTAGCCGCTCTTAGAGAGAGACTAGAGAAAACAGCTTCAAAAATCCTCATCCTTAGTGGCTAGTACCGCGGTTCCTTCTTCTGCAGATCATAGGACGATTCGCAGAGCGTTCGTGTGGATACCGTAGAGACGCAGTTCGTTCGAATTGCGTTGGAGATTTGACCGCATCGTTTAATCGCTTTCTTAATCGGTATAATTTCTAACTACTGAATTAACTATTTTTCGCATGGATCCTATTTTAGGGTTTCGGAAATTGCTTTAAAAATTTTATTTCCGCTGTGCGTTTCTGTGCCGAAACCCCAAAAATTCATTAGTATCACGACCACGAATTATCCATGCACTACGGGCCAAGGATATTCGTATTTTCACTAATGGTCATGATTATACCGAATAATCCCTGGTCATAATCATATCAATCAACAGTCCATCTATGCACTACGAGCCAAAGATAACTTTCATCATAATATAAGCATGAGGATGATGACAATGATATAAGAATTCAATTAAATGAAAGCAAATGATAAATTTTAAAGATTTATAATTCAATTTATCCAGAATTCAATAATGTCCAAAATTGACACGATAATCGCTTTGTGGAGTAAAATTCAAGAATAATATTGTATCAACAATAATTTGGACATAAAAGAAATTAATTTTTGTCATGAATAGTACCCTGTGAATAGTACTACGTGAATAGTACTCCGACATGAAAAGATTAAACTTTAACAAGAATGTTCAAAAAAATATCCTTGCGAAATGATACTAGATGAAGCACAAATTCCAAGGATATTCTACTAATTTCAAGGAGTATAGAAGCAATACTTGTCAACATAAGTGTAAAATTAGGAATATGAAACAAAATAATATTACTTTCATACTACAGAGTATGGAAGAAAATATTATTTCTTACGAATATTGAACATAAATTATATTCCTTACGAGTACAAAAGAAATGATATCCCATATAGTATGAAAGAATATACGAAACTGCAAATGAATTTTCACCCGTCATGCGGTAATCCGCGTAGACAGATCATTTCCATAATTTAATAAAGAATGAATACAAAAGGTTATTCACCATGCATGCGGTAATCCACGTAGACAGGTTACTCCTGCATATTAATAAAGAATGAATACGAAGGGTTATGCACCATGCATGCGGTAATCCGCGTAGACAGGTTACTCCCACAGATTAATAAAGAATAGAATGACAACCCTTATGAGTATGAAGAAAATAACATCCTTTACGAATACGAAAGAAATAATACCCCTTACCTTAGTAGGAGATTGGATACTGAAATAGTGTAGTAACAGAATACTCTTCTTCTTTCTCTCTGATTCTCTCTCTATAGAATTCTCTAGTGATTCGTAGTGAATTGGTGAGAATGAAAGAAGAAATAAGCTTCTATTTATAGAAGATTTCTAGCTTAGCCCTTGCAATGTGAAAAGGCAAGTGGTTTGACACTTGTAATGTGAAACAACAAGTGGTTCGACACCTGTAATATGAAACGACAAGTGGGTCGACGCCTGTAATATAAAACAACAAGTGGTTCGACGCGTGTAATATGAAATGACAAGTGGTTCGACGCCTGTAATATGAAACGACAAGTGGTTCGACGCTTGTAATATAAAACGGCAAGTGGTTTGACGTCTGGTAAAGGCAATTACTATTGGCGAAAGTGACTCTTAGATAAATACATATGTGAACCCATAGAATAAATCAAACTTACCACAAACGTCTCATAACATACTTCTTATTTATATCAAAGATTTAATAAATATTACTACAAATCATTTTATCTTTAATCAACACATTTTTAATCTTCCAACAATTATTCATCATTAATATTATAACTCACAATATTTAACGACCAGATCATTCCCAGGAAAGAGGGATCTTTTCGATAAGAATTTCTCCCTATTGGCGCGCAATTAGGTGACCAAACCCCTTTCCTCGACAGAACTTTCTAGACATCGTCAATAATGTAAATAATAATATGAATAACTTTATCGTCTCAACTATTGATTTAATAATATAAAATATTGTGCAGATAATATTGTGACAATAATTGAATCAATAACGTGAGATACTATGCAACAATTACTGTAGCAATACTTGAGTATAACTGAGTGACTTCTCACGTAAGCATCAATAATCAATATTGTGTGCTACTATGCAACCACGCGTATTACTGTACTTTTATCAACAGGTATTTCAACAGTTAACGGTAAAACTTTCGCCGTTATTTTTATAAAAAGATAATTCTATCGTTTTCTAACTCGGCAATAATAATTCATTTGTGGGGTCCACTAATGATTGTGCCATCGCATTTAATATTCTCCGACAAAAAGAATATTCCCCGACCAAACGAATATTTTATAACAACTTGCTTACTTTGTAGAATTTATAAATATTACACACAACTATAACATTATAATAAATCCACACCATAATATTCAAAATGATATTTAGAGAAAAATAATCTTTATTTATGAAAGTTGGGGTCTTACAACCTCCCCTTCTTATGAAATTTCATCCTTGAAATTGGGGTACGTACCTAGTATGTCGAAGAGGTGAGGATACCTTGATTTTATTTCAGATTCTAACTCCTAGGTCATTTCCTCGACATCGTGGTTTCTCCACAAAACATTGACTTGAGGTATAACCTTGGAGCATAGATTATGTTCCTTCTTATCCAAGATTTTAACAGGTACCTCTTCATATGTTAAATATTCCGCTATTTTGTTCAGTTCTAACTCAATAATTTGGTTCGAGTCTTCCACATATTTACGTAACATGGATATGTGAAAAACGTTATGAACATGAGACATACTTGGCGGTAATGTGAGTTTATAAGCCACAGTTTCTACTCGATCGAGGATTTAAAATGGGCCAATGAATCGAGGATTGAGCTTTCCTCTCTTTCAAAATCTTGTAACTCCTTTCCATGGAGCAACACGTAACAACACATATTCTCCAACATTGAATTCCACGTCCTTTCGATGAAGATCAACATAACTCTTTTGTGGATCTTGTGAGGTCTTTATACGTTGCCGGATCATTTGAATCTTTTCCGTAGTCATACGTACCAATTCTGGTCCCAACAACGTTGGTTCACCCACCTCGTCCAAGCATACTGGAGAACGACACTTGCGTCCGTACAACGCCTCGAATGGAGCCATGCCGATACTTGCTTGATAACTGTTGTTGTAGGAGAATTCCACTAATGGCAAGAACTTGTCCCAACTTCATTTGAAGTCAAGGACACATAGTCTTAATAGATCGTCCAGAGTTTGAATTGTGTTCTCCGACTGCCCGTCCGTCTGAGGATGATATGCCAAACTGAATCATAAATCCGTGCCCATAGCTTTCTGCAAAATGACCCAAAACCGTGAATTGAATCTTGGGTCTCGATCAGAAATAATGGATACTGGCATACTATGCAGTCTTACAATCTCATTTATGTACATACGAGCAAGACGTTCAAGTGAATAAATTTCTTGTATATGTAAGAAATGAGTAGACTTGGTCAATCTATCAACAATGAACCAAATAACATCTATGCCTTGAGAAACCTTGGGAAGACCAGTAACGAAATCCATGGTAATGTGTTCCCACTTCCATTCTGGATTTCAAGTGGTTGCAATAGACCTTTTGGCACTTGATGCTCCGCCTTGACACGTTGACACGTTAAACACCTTGAGATAAACTCTGCTATCTCTCTCTTCATATTGCTCCACCAAAATGTATATCGAATATCATGATACATTTTGGTACTCCCAGGATGGATTACAAACGATGTGTTGTGCGCCTCCATCATGATTTTATACTTAAATCAGGGTCGTTAGGAACAAAAAGTCTGGAGTTGACTCGAAGTATTCCTTCTTCATCAATTCTTACTTCTAGAATAGCACCTTGTTGCACTTTCTTCTTCATATGCATCAGCTCCAGGTCCGTAGCTTGATCAACTTTAACTTTATCGATTAAAGTCGGTTCTACTCGTATATTTGTCATCATCATGTGGGTCCCTGGAGTCTTTATCTCTATCTCCATCATCCTTTGCAAGTCATACAAAATGGGCCTTTGTGTTGACAATATCGCACTCGAACCCGCATATGATCTTCTACTTAATGCATCAGCTACCACGTTCGCTTTTCCAGGATGGTATTGAATAGTATGATCATTATCGTTCAACAGTTCAATCCAACGTCGTTGCCGCATGTTAAGTTCCTTTTGGGTGAAGAAATATTTGAGGCTTTTATGATCTGTATAGATCTCCACTTTCTCCTTATTCAGGTTATTCCTTTAGATTTTAAGTGCAAAAACGACAACTGCCAACTCTAGATCATGATTAGGATAATTCCTCTCATATTCTTTGAGTTGTCGTGAGGCATAGGCTATGTTCCCATGTTGCATGAGAACACATCCTAAACCTCTACCTGAAGCATCACTGTAGATGACATATCCCTCCGAACAAGATGGTATTGTCAGAACAGGTGCTAAAATGAGTCTCTTATTTGATGGTTTCATCATTTGCTTGGTTATGTTCATAGGGTTTAAATGTTGACAGAGTGAGAATCAACTCTATGATTTATTTGTATCTGGTTGATTCATGGAGGTGATCAGTTTCTACAAATCATCAAGATACTCTTGTAGAACTGATCATACTCTGTGAGTTATCAAGCCCTTAGAACATAGGTTTGTACATACATATTAACCCATCAGTAAAGATTACTTCTCATAATATTAATTTAACCTATGATGCTCTTATGACCCATTTCAGATTTCCTTCAAGATGTCATCTTCAACCTAAAACTTGGATGGAGAGAAAGTTTATAAGCATTTGAGTTTCCATCCTAGGTATACTTTCTCTCTTCACCATTTTAGGTAGATTATGATTCCTTGAAAGAATAATGTTATAGTTCATAAGGAGGTGCAACATGATGTACATAATTATATTAGTGAGGAACCGTACCTTTCTGCTATCAGTTTCTTGACAGTCATTTATCTTAGAAATACTGAGGTTAGGCATTGATGTGCATAGTTTCTCATTAGCTCCTAACAGCTTGTTGCTCCAGTTGACCTTCAATCAATCAGTCATGGTCTTGAAGATGCAAGCTAAGAGAGTCTCAACATCTTTAGTTCATAGAAATTCTTGAGTTCACAAGGTTTACATTCAGCTGCTGGTTGGCCAGACACATGTTTGAGAAGTTCTTCTTTCTTCTCTGGATAAGCATTTCTTAGCATGTATGGCCTTTTCATCTTTTCAGGCTGGTGGATGTTTGACTCTTTTCTGTGGATGTCTCTTGAGCTTTCTAGCCTGGTCTTCAGACTATAAGATTAACCACGAGCAAGGATTGGTCTTGTTGATATGGCAATCAAGGACATGGACCAATCTGAGCAGCTTTAGGTGTATATACACATTTACCTGTACACAATATTTCCAACGTGTGAGCTCATCTGCATATAACAAGTGACTTACTACTAAACTAAGTTTAGAACAATGTATGTGCCTAGGATCAAACTCAAAGCGATTATCTTTTGAATAGCATGAGAACCTGCTTTGATATCAATTGTTAGTTCCCAGTAGGCACAATAGATCTAGAAGGGGGGGTTGAATAGATCCTTTTTAATTCCAAATACTTTTCTGGTTTATTTTGTATTGCTAATAATTTAGCATATGACAAACATAAGAATCTTTTCAAGCACAGCGGGATAAGTAAAAGATCCCCTTCATTGATATATTCATAATCATACATACATTGTTCGTAGAGAGTTAGTTCGATGGTAAGCGCTAAAACATACATATGCTTATAGCAGCTTAAAGTATATAATGTAAATGACATAAAGTAAAAGACACAAGGGTTTTAAGTGGTTCAGAGACTCAAGCTCCTAATCCACTCTTCTGCTTTCAACTAGCAAGATTTCCACTAAGGAAGGCAAAGACACTCGAATCACTAAGATTCCTTCAAGGCCAGTAGCCTTGGGACTTCAGTTCACTAAGAACTCTTCAAGGCCAGTAGCCTTGGAACTTCTCTAGTTCCCTAAGAACTTTATTTAGTCCCTCTGGACAAGGACCCCTCAGGCCCTGGCTTCTTGTTGTTGAGTTGTTTGTTTGTTTGTTGGAGTTGGTGCCGTTTGCTAAGATGTCTTTATGCTCGAACATCTTCTCAGACTTAGCGACTTGGCGTGATCATCCTTGAAGTGCAGTTGAGTGTTGCATGATGCTCAGCTTCTTCAGTTACTCAACCACTTCTGATGATCCCTTGATGAACTGCCTTGAAGATCATTCCTCTTGATACTTGATGGCTACACATGATGGGTTTCTAAGATGACTGTAAGCTCTTTCGCTAGGTACTTAGAAACTTTCTCATGCTTGCCACCATGATGGCGTTAGTGATCTTCTTTCTTGGTACTTGATGCCTTCTCATGATGAACTTGTTAAGATGATTGTAGGCTCTTCTCTCTGGTACTTAGAGTCTTCCTATGATGGACATCAAGATGACATTGTTGCTCTTCTTTCTCTCGGCAGTTCAGAACACTCTTCTTGTAGTAGAACTCTCATTTATACATTGTAGAACTCTCACTTCTACTTCTTTCTTTTTCTGTCTCTAAGTGTTCTTGGTGGATCGTAGAGTGAGCCTTCAGACCTTCATTGGTCACTCACTATTTACGTTGGTTGGATCAATCCACCAATTCTCCAAACTCAGTAAATCCAGCAACCCTTGATCTTTGAAGCTCTAGCTAATTTATAGTCCTTCTCAATCTTCCCGTTGGAAATTAGCCGTTGAAAGCTCTTTGAATTGCTTCACAGATCTCAAGTTGTTTGGTTCAAACTGCAGATGTGACATGTCATGACTTTCTGACACTGCAGTCTACTGTTTCACCTACCCCGTCAGAGATGTCACTTTTATGCCTCAGGCAGGTCGACGACTTTATTTCCCCCTTCTGATTTCTTGATCAGAGGTTGTCATTTTGCATCAATGCTCTCAATAAGCACTTGTCCAAATATCAACCTTTAGATTGAACCGTTGCCAATGCTTCAATCTTTAGCTGTTCGAATTCTACGATTCTGATGCATGTCTTCTTGGACCATATCGTAGTGTCTTGTTGACTGGTAGAGATAACACTACAATCTTGAAGAATGTTGATTGGATCTTCAATGTAGAACACCTCTTCCTTCTCTTGTGCAGTACTTCAACACTTCTGTTTGCCTCGATCGCTTCTCGACATCGATGGCTCGACTTCTTTGTTCTCGCCCCTTCCGAATAAAGAAGACATTTCATATTTGTGGCGTGTCCATTTCGCTTTCTCCTTGTGATCTCCGCTCACTTATCATCAATGGATGACCCAATGCTTAATAACTTTAGCCTTGTTCTTCAGAGGCTGACCAGTATCTCTGTGTATACTCCATCAGTTCTTTCTTTGTTTGGAAAACACTACGATCCTGGTTGCTTCCAAGATCGCTGCCTTCCATCACTTGACAAACCATCGTGACTTGTCGACTTTCCTTAGTCGCCATCAAGTCTTCTTCTGATCTCCTTATGGAAGACTTCATCTCGAATGGCTTCACAACTTAATCTGGATGCTGATTGGGTTGATGCTTAGATCTTCTATTAGCTTGCATGCCATTCATTGAGTGCTCTCTGGTTTCCTTCAGGTGGGATGTATCTATGCAACTTAGACCAGAGGCTTCATTCCTTTGGATATTGTGGGAATGCTCATTTATTGAGAATCGTATTTGCTCTACGATTCTGCCTTGGCATTATGAGCATATTTGTTGAAGTCTCGCCTACACTCTCACGATTCAAACTTGGTCTACCGTGACACTACGACTTTGAGATCGATCTTGACACTCTATGATTTTCGTCGTTATGCTTTTTGTCTTCATCCGATCTTTCTCGACTCACGATCTCCGCCTCGATATGATCAAGAGACTTCTACGACTTCGAGTGTAGTCTACGATTCTCGACTTGGCTTGGCGGAGATGCTCGATCGACCAGAAAGGTGTTTGCCTCTATAATTTCAACATGACTTCCTCGGCAGACCACGTCCCCGAGGAAGTTCTCCTCGACACACCACGATCCTTCCTCGTCTCTCTTGGCGATTCATTTAACTCGAGATCTACTATCTTGCAGATTACGATTATGCCTCGATAGCTCTCGAGTTTTCCTTGACTCTCCTGGCAGACTACGATTTCTGGTTAAATGCTCGACGACCAGACAAGCCTATCTATTACATCATAAGACCAACCTAACATGCTTGATCTTTCTATATTTATAGTCCTTGTACATCATTTCTTTTTAAGGACTTTACAAAGTTGTTTTGCTTGTGTAGGATCAACCTAACACATTTGATCAATTCATTCTAAGTCCTTGTACATATGTTTCTATTATCTATCAAAGGAGTTTACATCTTTTCTTAATGCAAGCATACTTGCATATTCATTCATATATATATCATAATCAAATTATATGTAAATAGGAATATCATTCACATGCTTATTCGTGACAACTTAGCATATTCATTTGGGCTTGTATTAATCCATTTTGGACTTTACATTAACAACCACTTGGGCTCTAACATTACTCACACATGGGCTTACACATTAAGTTCTATTGGACTTCACAAATTGCTACACAATCCTACAAGTCCATTACATTTAGCTTAAAGCCTTAGAACGTACACTATACGTATAATTCTCGTATTCTCACTCGTATACTTATTCAACATATACGACATACCATCATTCGTACATACTCGTATAATACTTCGTATTATACTCGTATTCATTACCTCGTATAATATCTACGTATTATACTTTAGTTCCTTAACACTTTATTTTCTCTAACGTTCTCAAATTAAGTCTACATGCAAAAAATTACGTTTTCCATACTTGAATTATTATTACATAATCCATCTCACCTCGATATTCTATCGATGCTTATTTCTCTGAAGTTCAAAAATAATTCCTGAGCGAAAATTGATGAATAGTATTTTTCAGAAAATTTCTCGAAAAACTTTTATTTTCGTCTTGGAAATTCAAACACTTTAATTTTTTCACGTAGTTAAAATACTATGACTTTCCGATGTTTCTAGGTTATAGAACGACATTCAACTTACTAACACATAATAATAACAAATAATATAATTTTATTCATTATTTAATTATATAAAATTATTTTACACTAGATCCGAATTTCTCGGTCGTTACAGGTGCAGCTGATCTTGTGGTTGGTTCTTATCTTTATCTGATCTTAGTTTGCACACCTTCACCACTTGAGGTTTGCTAAGTCTTTGCACTTTTGGTAGACTCCGTCTGGCATTTAGCATCCCCCGAACCTTGGTTAACTTGTGTACAGATTTGGTTCTATATCTGTTCTTGTTCAGCTCTTGGTGGTTCATAGTGATTTGTAGAATGGCTCTTTGAATCTTCTCTCTGATCTGCCAATATTCTGAATGCTATCTTTTTGGCCTTTTCGTCTCTTAACTTAGCTGACATTCTTAATGACATTCTCATTGTTGTTGAGTGAAGCCTTTATTTGTTCTTTCTGACTCCTCGATCAGAACATCAGGAGTTGTCCTTCTGCATCGATGCTTTCAATCAACAACGTTCGAATGTCAGTCTTTGTATTGAGGCATTGCCAAGGCTTCAATGCTCAGATGATCGAACTCTACGATTCTAATGCAGATGACCTTGAAATTGATCTTAGTTAGTCTTTTAAATATTGCTCGTTGACTGATTGAGACAACACTACGATTCTGAGAGTGTTCTTTGGATTTTCAATGTAGAACCTCTCTTCCTTCACTCGTGCAGTGCTTCAACACTTCTTCTTGCCTTTAACTTGCATTAGACACTGACAACTTGTTTGAATGCTCTGGCCCTCCTAAATTTTAAGACTCATCTGAATGGTCATGCTCAGCTCTTTTTCTCCTTGTGATCTCCCGTTCACATATCATCAATGGTCTGACCCATGCTTAATCTTCTTTGTCTATTCTTTATAGGTTGGCCAATATCTTTGTATAAACCACATCAGTTCCTGCTACTCATCTGGCAAGCACTATGATCCTAGTCACTCCCATGATCATCATCTTTTATTTATCTTGACAGCTACTGCATTGTTGACTTCCTTTTTTCAGTCATATTATTTGAAGTCTTCTTACTGTTGCTTGTTGAAGACTTCCCTGAATGGCTTCACTTCTCAATCAGGATGCTGATTGAATTGGTGCTTCAATCTTCTTTTTTCTAGCAAGCCATTTTGCGAGTGCTCTCTGGCTTCCTTCAGGTAGATTGTATCTTTATAGTTCTGTCTAGAGGCTACATTCTTTGGATGCTTTTGGAAGTGCTCATGTGTTGAGAATTGTGTTATCACTATGATTATTCCTTGACTTTGTGAGCACTGATAGACTTTGTCGAAGACTTTGTTCTTCAGACTACGATCTAGCTTTGGTTCTTCAGACACTACGACTCCGAGAACATACAACGATTTCTGCCTCTGATATGATCAGTAGACTCCACGACTTCAATTGTGGTCTACGATTCTTGACTTGGCTCGGCAAGTGCTTGGACCAACTCTACGATTTTGAGTGAGACCCTCCAAAGCAGACTACGATTCTGTAGAAACTTTCTCGAACTATACGATTCTTCCTTGGCTTCTGTAGTCCCTCAGCTGGCTCGCCAGACTATGATTCTGTCTTAATAGTCTCCGAGTTCCTTGTCTCTTCTAGCAGACTTCGAGGGCTGGTGCAGTGCTCGACAATAAGACATGCCTATCTATTACATCATATAAGATCAACCTAACAAGCTTGATCTTTCTATATTTAGTCCTTGTACATCATGTTCTTTTGAAGGACTTTAGAAAGCTGTTTTGTTCATGTAGAATAAACCTAACATATTTGATCATTTCAGTCTAAGTTCTTGTACATATATTCCTATTATCTATTCAAGGACTTTATAGCTTATTTCAATGCATACATATTTGCATATTAATTTATTATGATCATAATCAAATCTTATATAAATAGGAATAGCATTCTCATGCTTATTCCTAACAAAACTGAGTGACTTCTTACGTAAGAATCAATAAACATAGATAATGTGCAAAACCGTGTGATACTGTGCAACCACGCGTATTACTGTACTTTTATCACCGGGTATTTCAACAGTTAACGGTAAAAGTTTTCCCGTTATTTTTTATAAAAAAGTTATTTATGTCACTTTCTATATCCGACATGTATTCTGTTGTGGGGTCCACCAATGATTGTGCCGTCATACGAATATTCCCCGACCAAACAAATATTTTATGACAACTTGCTTACTTTGCAAAATTTGCACATATCACCCATAACTATACCATTATATCAAATCAACACCTTATTATTCAAAATAATATTTAGAGAAAAATAAATCTTTATTCATAAAAAGTTGGGGTCTTACAATAATGGTCCAAGTAAATCAATTGGAGAATAAAAAAAAGAGCACCATATCAAGTAAGAATTACATCGGATATCATTCAAATTAAGTCCTTTACTTAAGCACTTGACCTGTAAAATCCCAAAACCCTAATAAAATTTCGTTATGTAAAATCCTGTTATATTAATAAAAATTTCTCCGTTCTGAATGTATTATGTGTTAATATATACTTGGTTTAACAAATTCGATCAAATAAAATTTCGTCCGAAAAACGTCGTGCTTGACACCTTGTGCTTAAAAATTTTCTTTCAAAAATAGACTTTTCGATATATTTGTTTTGACAAGTTGCTTTGTCGTGCTTACACTGACAAAACGATTTATCATGCTTATTAGGATTAGTGAGAAATCTAGGTTAGCAACCCTAGATTAACAAACCCTAACCCTAATTTGCAAAACCATAACCCTAATTTGAAAACCTAACCCTAATTAGCTAATTTAACCCTAATTAGATTATCTTAACACCTAATCATGGTTAGTAAACTTCAATTAGGTACTAATAAACATCATTTAACAAACCTAATCATTAAAAACAAAATCCTAATCAAGATTAGTGAAGATTAGGGAAAAATTAAGCTACTAAACTAATCTAACTAGCTCACAAGTAGGTTAGGAGTCACCAAACCAAGTCCCAAGGCTGCACATGAGCTAATAACAAACCCTAAGCAGCACAAGTAACTTAGCATCAGATATTTAGAGAGGCAAATAGGTAAAAAAGACCAAAAAAAACTAAGTTGCTAAAGTCTATAAATAGCAACACCACCTCTGGCCAAACCTACGAAATCTATAAGCTTATACACTCTCATAAACATACCAAATCAAGCCTGGGTGATAGCAACATCAAGTTCAGTAGCTAGAATCGAAAATCAACCAAGAAAAGGTGCAAACCCTAATTTATAATTAGCTCTTTGGTCCTTTGTTATAATTAGTGTTTAGATATTTGGAAATATGTATTAGTATATTAGAAAGTATGTTAGATTGGTAGAACACGTTTTCATAACATCTAGATGTCTTAATTAAGTGTTTTTAGGAATCTGGAAATTTCGAAAAACTAAGTCTGACAGCCGAATGTCAGGGCTTGTAGATTCAAGTGTGTTTATGTTTAGGTCTGTTAATTGTATGTTACTTGTAGCCTGTTAGTAGGTCTTTAATATGGAAAAGAAAACAGGTTCATTAGAACCATAGGTTACAAGTTATGATTGGTCAAAGTGCGTTGACCGTTCATTTTGATTTCATTTTTCAAGGTTACCCGTAAAACTCAAGAACAACAGATCGCTACTTTGACCAACCTTTTGATCGCTTTCTATTTGTTGTTTTTATAATTTTTTTTGTTAGATATTAACACCCTGATATATGTACTACATATCTATGATCTTAATTTACATAAACAGCTCATAGGATTACTGGAATTAATGGTCAAAATCCGTTGACCGAACTTGACCAAGTTTTTTGGGCTACCCAGAAAACTGAAGAACACGAAGAACAGCTTCCAGTTGTACTTTGACCAGACTAAATAGAGACTTTAGATTTACGATTTGTTCAAGTTGGTGTTATATATATGTACCCTGACATATATACTACATGTTACAACAAACACAACACACATCCAATACACAGAATCGGAAATATTGAGACCAGAAAACCGCCGATTATTTGGCCATGACCCATCTGCAGGTTGCCCGTAAACTCAAAAATAACTCGATAAAGTGACTTTTGAGCCTCTATAAATTCCTGTTATATGTAGGTTAAAGCCTGAAATTTGATTCATGTTGTACTACTGTAAGAGTACTATAACATCAATATTTGATTGAACCCAACAATGAAAATAACAGTTAAATAAACCATGGTCAAACTAGTCCATCTAGCATGACCAAGCGATTGCCTAGAAACACAAGAACACCTACAGCGACACTTTCTGTCACTGAAGGGCTTTAGCGACAGACATAAATTGATTTTTCTAAAAATAAATTATAAAAATTAGAAATAATTAATAAATAAATATAAATAAATACAAAAATAGTTTTAAAAATTATATTAAATAAATATAATTAATTTCTAATATTTTACATAGATTCAATAAATATTTTATTTTATTTAGATATTATTAATAATTAACTTATTGATATAATAAATAGAATAATTACTTATAATTACTAAATAATTATTGAAAAATAATATTAATGATATAAAAATCATAATAAATGATTATAAATTATTTAAAAATAATAAACAATGTTTTTGTAAAATGTTAAGTAAATATTAATTACCTAAAATAGAAATGAATGATTTAAAAATCATTTAAAGGAGAAATAAATATTTTAAAAATACTTTAAAACTTCAAAAAAATTATTATAATGGATATATAAATTATCTAAAATATAATAAATTTTATAAATAAAATTTAGTTCATACATCAACTTAATTAGTATTCGATAAAGTTATTTAACACCAAAACTTTATCGAATCTAACCCAATTTTATATAAAATGTTATATTTGAGTATTGTTACCAATACTAACGTGTTAGATTTATATATAAATATCGTAGGTATTTATTAAATGAATTGAGTATCATAACTTGACTGATCTATGCTCAGGCAAGTTCTTCTTAACCTTAACTTACTTATGCAAAATTTCTCAACCATGTTTATTCATTGAACAAGATTTTTATCTTGATATGATGTTGATATAATATACTACACCTACAATTGAATTATCTCTTGTTGAAAGGTTATTGATATAGCTTCAGCATAACTAAGAAATGAATTGTTTATTCATATTATTTGTTACAGCTTAAATTTTTGTGTCAAACCAAATTGTTTGGTAAGACATCCTATTCTGAAGTTGGGTATCCCATATGGCATCATTCGGTCGATAATATATTGACACTAATTTGGGTGCATTTGAGCACTGGTAGGATGAGATGCATACTCCTAAGATGTTGAATGGGTTGATCCCCTATCTCATATCTAAACATAATTTCTAAGTCTGTGTGACTGCCAGAAATATAAATCCATAGTGAAATGGTAACAACTATCAGTCAAAATTTGAATTGTTATATTTTTTCAAATCATATATTGTTATAAATACACAACTTGCTGAGCATGTCATAGCTCACCCTTGCAAATTATTCCCTTTGCAGTTTTAGATGATAACCCTGGAACATCTAGAGTAGATAAAGGGAAGCGTCCCTGCTTAGATTAGATTATATTCTTGTCTAGTTGAATACTTTGTAATAAGAAAGTTGTTATGAGAATCATGTAATCAAACCTTATTATTTATATATACATATAACATCTTTTATTTTCGCAACCGTATTTTCTTACATATATAGATGTAAATTTAGAATTCTTTGAATCTAGTTGAGATCCTTGGGAACTATTTATCTGAGTGAAGATATTAGTAATATGGACTGCTCATGTTATTACTGATATTTTGGATTTCGGATAAATAGTTACTATCAATGCGATAGTATAAATTCGATTGGCATAGACTATACATCTGGGTGAGGATATTAGTAATATGGATTGTTCATGTTATTACTGATATTCTGGATTTCCGATAAATAGATTATATCCACAGACATAGTTCATACATCCAAGTGAGGGTATCCAAACACAGTAATAGTTCTCCTAAGAGTTATCATCTGTTATGGGATACTGTGAATTTTGGATTTATGAGAATTATATCTAATAGTTCCTTAATGTAATATAAGCTTATAATCAGATACCATGGGTGTATAGATTTAAATGTATTATATTGATTCTTAGTAAGCACCGTATCAGCTACCATGGGAGTATAGATATGGGGGCGTTACAGTTTTGGTATCAAAGCCTCAAGGCTATAGATATAAGGAAGAGAAATCTTAGTATATAGTCTTCGAGTCCGTAAAAAATTTTAAAGTACACATATAATATAACATTAAAAATATTATGTTGTGTAAATTTCTATACCAGTATTAAAGGAGTTTTCTTTTATAGATGGCCAACTCCAAAGCTGGAGAAATGGTGATAGTAAACAATCCACCATAAATTGAGTCATTTATAGCTAGTGATGCAAATGATAAAGAATTGCTTCATGATCAACAACTGCTAGATGCTGAGGAAAAGAAGATCCAGTAGCAGGGCTATTAATGAGAATTGATGAACATGATGAAGCAATGGCATCACTAATGCAGACTACAGAATATGAAAAAAATAAAATGAAGTTTAGGGTCGACATAGCTAAAGGAATGCTACAACATGAGAGGGGACATAGTCTTCGACTAAAAGTACAACTGCACCATGCACAAAATGGCATGAAGGAAATTCAGTCAAGACTTCTTAAAACATCTATGGGTGTTCGAGATACTTTTAATGATTTGCAGGGCCGAATAGTTCGATATCTGGTAGTAGAGAAGAAAACTGCCTATCTCATCGATCGATCTGTGGTTTGTCACATGATTCAGGATTCCTTTGATGTTATCAATGAATTCTAGAGAGTGGTATAGGTAGTTGAATGCTTAATATTAGTATGAATAAAGAAGCATTCAAAGTTTGTATTGTAACCAGTGTTTTGTAAAATAGTAGTATGTTTAACTACTAAGTTGTTGTGTACAACTATTGTGATATATAAAATAAATAATATGTTTGTGTTATCCAAATTCTTATGTGAATTTTATTATTTTTTATATAGAATCATGCCACCAACCAGAAGACCCCAAAGAGAAATGGATAGTGATAATAATTCTACCCAGTAGTTAGTAGACCTTATGTTAGGAGCTATGAATAGACCTATACACCAAAATACATCTTTTAAAGATTTTAAATTAGTTGGACCTCCTGAATTTAAAGGTACATCAGATCCTGTAGAGGCACAAATTTGGATTTCTAAAATAGAGAAATTTTTCCTAGTAACCAATGTCAATAACAATCAAAAGACAACTTTTGCAACCTTTTTCTTGAAAGGTGAGGCTAATTATTGGTGGAAATCAACCAAGGGTCGGGTAGAAACTGAAATTGTTCCTTGGGATAGATTCAAAGAACTGTTCTTTGAAAACTATTTTTCCCAATCCCTAAAAGATCGCATGGAAATAAAAATTTTAGATTTGAAACAATGAGACCTGACTGTAACTCAATATTCGGCCAAATTTAATGAACTGTCCAGGTTTGCTCCTCATCAGGTAATCACAGAACTTAGAAAGGCTCGTAGGTTTTAGGAAGGTTTAAAACCTCAGATTTGGAGTAAGTTGTCAGTACTCCAAGTAAAGACTTTCTCTGAAATACTGGAGAAAACTACTATAGCTGAAAATGAGAATGAAAGTCTTGCTAAATTTCACCAGGACAAGAAGAGTCAAAGTGATAAAGGGAAACTTAGGACAGAACCCAGTTTAGGTGGGTTTAATAACAAGCGAAAATGGGATAATACTTTTTCTAACAACCTGGGGAAAAAGATAGGCAATGCTAATAATAACTTTAGTAATAATATCATTAAACCTTGTCCTACTCGTGGAAAGAAACATAAAGGGATATGCTTCCTTAGAAAATGTTATAATTGTGGACAATCAGGACATATCTCACCACAATGTCCTCTCCCAAATAAAAATAAATGTTTTAATTGTGGTTCGTTGGACCATTTTTCAAAGAACTATCCCAAACCTAAGAACTGAGGAGGGAAAGGGAATAGAGTACCAGAGAATAATCACCAACAAAGAGTCATAAGTTGGGGTTCAGAATCGACCTACCGCGAGAACATTTAATATGTCGATGAGGGATGTTGTTGCTTCACAGGACATGGTGACAGGTATCATCCCTATCAACACTTTAAATGCATATGTGTTATTTGATTCTGGAGCTACTTGTTCTTTCGTGTCTAAAAGTTTTTCTAAAAACTTGAATATACCTTGTGAGAAGTTAAGCAAACCATTTTGTGTAGAAATTGCTAACAAAGAAAAGATTCCGATTGAAACCATATATAATAATTGTAATGTGGTAATAAAAGGACATAATTTTATGGTAGATCTTATACCAATTCAGTTGGGAGAATTTGACGTAATTTTAGGAATGGATTGGTTAGTTAATCATAGCGCGATAATTGATTGTCATAAAAAACGTATAAACCTTCTGACTGCATCAAAGTCAAAGGTAGTGTTCAACGGTAGTTGTTCACCTAAGTAATCTCGATGTTTGACTATAGTTCAGGCAGAAAGATTACTTAGAAAAGGTTGTTTAGGTTATTTGGCCTATATAGTTGATACTCAATAGGAAGGAGTAAAATTAGATCAAATACCTATAGTTAAAGATTTTCCTGATGTATTTCCGGATGACTTACCAGGTTTACCTCCAGATAGGGAAATTGAGTTCGTCATTGATCTTGCACCAGGAACGACACCAATTTCTAAGGCACCATATAGAATGGCACTTATAGAACTAAAAGAGTTACTCGTACAATTACAAGAACTCTTAGATAAAAAGTACATACAACCTAGTGTTTCACCCTGGGGAGCACCAATATTGTTTGTAAAGAAGAAGGATGGAACTATGAGACTATGTATAGACTATAGAGAGATAAATAAATTAACTATTAAGAATAAATATCCTTTATCAAGGATTGATGATTTGTTTGACCAATTAAAGGGGGCCGAACATTTTTCAAAAATTGACCTTAGAACATGTTATCATCAATTAAAGGTAAGAAATGAGGATGTGCCGAAAACAGCGTTTAGGACACGCTATGGACATTATGAGTTCCTTGTAATGTCTTTTGGATTGATAAATGCACCGGCATTGTGACACCCCCAAAATAGGTATACATCACCCATTCTGAGTTGTCAATACATGGTACAGAAACAACTACAAATTTATTATTACAACAGTAAAACTGTGAGTTTGAATACAAATATTATCTTCTAGACAATATCTATACCCAAATAAATCCTCATTACATTTATTGATACATTATTTTACAAAAATGGTGAGGACTACTAAACAACTTTCTCTATAACCATCATTCCATACCAGGACTCGCACTCATTACATTCTGGCCTCCTGAGAAGAAAAATGGAACAAAAAGGAAAAGGGTGAGCTCTGACTAGCCCAAAGAAGAATATTATGACTAAGATAATATACAACAAAATTATCGTTAGTCTTCAACAGGGAAAAATATAATATAATACAATAGACAACAAGTTTTAAATCAATATTCGCAGCGGAAAATATTAATTCATAGAAGAGTTACGTAAAGGATGAAATATACTAATATCTATGAATTTAACAGTCCATCATCAATATTTTTATCCTCGTAACATCAATCAATATATATATGGAATCATATATTCATCCTCTTGCACTATGTGCCAAGGACATCCACCAATTGGTCATGTTCATCTAAACACTGCTCATCTTTGCACTACACGCCAAAGATATTCATCGAAATCATTCATTTTGCACTATGTGCCAAAGATATTCCATAATATCATCATTTAAGACCGAGGATGATGAAAAATATTTTAAAGAAACGAATCCAAAGGAAACAAAATGACAAGGATTAAGGATTAAGGATTCAGATTTTGTTTTATCCACGCCCAAAAAAAAAATACCTCAAAAATAATCATAGTGGTGTAAAATTCAAGAATGATCAAAACATGGATACAATCAAAGCTAGTATCCGTAATAGATATTTTGACTTAAAAGAAAAATTTTCATTTTTTGATGAATAGTGCCGTATTCGTGAATAAGATCAGATACGTGAATAAGGCCGATACGTGAATAGTAACCCGACACTAAAAGTTCCAAATTTGATTAAAACTTCAGATCAATATTTCAAAGATAATGATATTGAAGAAATAATATCATTACAAAAAAATAATATCCTTACCTCGGAAAGACAAGATTTAACCGGAATATCGGATATAGGTTATAACTTGAACTTGCACTTGATATAGCAATACTCAAAGTATACTTAAAATACTCATAAGAATACGCTCGATAATATAGAGAGAGAAAACTTCAGTTTCTGGTGTAATTTTCAATTCTAACCTAAGCACCCTATTTATAGGAAAATGCTTAGAACACCAAAGCAGAAAATTTAATATAATAATATTATATATATTACAATTTCCTACGCACACTTTGAATCATCTGAATTCAGCCACTTGCATGTGTTTAATGAGGCTAATCAACACAAAAAACGTTTTTCCTATTTTAAATATTTTAAACTTCCAAAAATCAATTATTTCGGTTCTTCGGAACTTCAATAATTCATAATAAATAGCTCTTTTGTCAGAAAAATCGAATCTCGCGAGTTTTTATAGGAAATTCAATTCTCTACAACTTTGCAGAAGAAAGTTTTTCCAAATTCCCAACAAAAAATGATCGACATCCATAAACGAGCAATTTTTCATGCTATAATCAAATTTCAGTCAATAAATGGGTCCACAGACATGTTTAACATGTTTTAAACATTTATTGCAACAAAATACTCTTTCTCCTCAGATATCAGATATCACACATTCATTGTAAAAATATCACCATTATTATATTATTAAAATATAATAATATATTTAAATGAATTATTTTATCGTAAAAGTTAAAATTTTAATTTTCAACAATTGTCACATTAAAAATTTTCTCCATCTATATCCATATAAAATCAATATTTTCCTCATCATATGAATCAATAATTAATTATTCACAAATAATATTATGTAATTACAATATTGACAAACCGCATAGGTTCCGAGAAAGAGGGCTTCCAATAAGAATTTCTCCTCATTGGCGCCGCAATTAGGTGACCAAACCTCTCCTTAGACAAAACTTTCTAGACATTGCCAATAATGTTATCTAATAATATTATTCAGATAATATGAATTATTGCTTCGATAATGAAAAATACGTGTAATGACAATTATGAAACAACAAGAATATAAAATATCAACGCAAGAATTATTGAATCAATAAAATAAAATATCGAAGCGAAGAATTATCGTAACCATTATTGAGTAGTGCCTTTTACGTAAGAATCAATAATTGGTGCAATACCGTAGCTATCTTCGTGCAACAACGCCAGACATCGTGTTTTAACCACCGGGTATTCCAACAAAGGTAAAGCAGAATAACTACAACCGTTATTTTTAAATAACTTATTTTTGTCATTTTCATCCTCTAATCGCTTCGTTATGGGGCCCACACATGGTCGCATACCACTGTCAGATTTAATATTCCCCGACGCATTTAATATTCCACCACCAAACTAATATTCCCTTTAATAATAATGAATATTTTATAACCATTTGCTTATTTTGAAATACTTATGTATTTTACCCATAACTATCCACATTAATCAAATTAACCCTTACTATTTCAAAATAATAAATAGAGGAAATTTCATTTTATTAATAAAAAGCTCTGGTCTTACAACCTCCCTCCTTATGAAATTTCGTCCCTCGAAATTGACGATACGATACTGTGTGTTTCAAAAGATGAGGATACCTCACTTTCATTTCCGTTTCCAACTCCGTGTCATTTCCTCTATAAGATGGTTTCTCCACAAGACTTTAACTTGTGGTACAACCTTCGTATCGTAGGGACATACTCCTTTCTATCCAAGATCTTGACAGGTACCTCCTCATATGTTAAGTCTTCGGCTATCTCGTCCGGTTGTAACTCAATAACGTGGTTCGGGTCTTTCACATATTTACGAAGTACAGATATGTGAAACACATTATGAACACGAGACATACTCGGAGGTAACGCGAGTCTATATGTGACGCCCCCAAAATAGGTATACAACACCCATTCTGAGTCGCCAAAATACATGGTATAGAAAGCAAACTACAACTTTGACAATACAGATGTCGTGTAGAATATGACAATACAACTGTGAGTTTGAATACAAATATTGTTTTCTAGACAATATACACACCCAAATAAGTCCTCATTAATTATTCATACACTATTTTACGTAGTAGTGAGGACAAACTAAAACATCTTCCTAGAACCATCACTCCATACCCGACTCGATCCTCGCTATGTTCTCACCTCCCGAGAAGAAAAATGGAACAAAAGGAAAAGGGTGAGCTCAACTAGCCCAAGAAAGAATATTATGACTAAGATAATATACAACAACTTATCGTTAGTCTTCAACAGGGAAAAATCTAATAGAATACAATAGACAACAAGTTTTAGATCAACAAATGCAGCGGAAACAGCAATCCATTAGAAGAGTCACATAGAGAAAGAATTCTACTGTCTTCTAAGGTTTAAAAGTCCATCATCAATAGTTTATCCTTGTAATAACAATCAATATACATCTTTAATCATCTTTGCACTACAGGCCAAAGATATTCATTTGTATCACCAGTTGGTCATGTTCATCTCAACACTGCTCATCTTTGCACCACTGCCAAAGATATTCATCGCTTAATCGCTCATCTTTGCACCATGTGCCAAAGATATTCATTTATATCACCATTTAGGATCGAGGATGATGAAAAACATTTTTAAAGAAACGAATCCAAAGTGAAACAAAATGACAAGGATTAAGGATTAAGGATTCGTACTTTGTTTTACCCATGTCCAAAATACTTGAAAATAATCATATTGGTGTAAAATTCAAGAATGATCAAAACATGGATACAATCAAAGCTAGTATCCGTAATAGATATTTTGGACAAAAAGAAAATTTTTATTTTTTAAGGTGAATAGTGTCAGATTCGTGAATAGTGTCAGATATGCGTGAATAAAGGTCGATACATTGAATAGTAACCCAAACACAACAAGTTCCAAATTTGATAAAAGTTCACCAATACTTCAAGATAATGATATTGAAGAAAAATATCATTTAAGAAGAAAATAATACCCTTACCTCAAAATAATCGCATTTCGATTGAATTTTGTGATATAAGTCTTGTAAAACCCGCAGACCGTATAGTAACACTCAAAGTATACTCACAAGAATACGCTCGATAATTTAGAGAGAGAAAGAGAGAAAACTTAGTTTCTGGTGTGATTTTCAATTCTAACTTAGCCCTCTATTTATAGGAAAATGTTAGAACGCCTAAAAGGAGACTAAATTAATAAATTATTATTATTAAAATCAAATTTCTACGCATGCTAGCCATCAAAGACCAAAGCATGCCACTCTTGAAAATAATTTTCCAGCTGAGCCCACATGTTGTCAAACAAGAGTGGGTCCTACCCATTATTTAATAAAAATTATTTTATCTTCAAACTTCAATAATTCAGAGAAAATAGCTCGTTTATCAGAAAAATTGAAACTCGCTAATTTCCATGGAAATTCCATTCTCTACAACTTTCCGGAAGAAAAGTTTTCTAAATTCCAAATGTAAATTGACCGAAATCCATAAGCGGACGATTTTACGCCTATAATCAATTTTCGATCAAGAATTGTGTCCACCAACACACAAAACATATGTTAAACATTTAATGCCACAAAATACTCTACCTCCTCATATACTCATATATCCCACAATCATTATAAAATATCACCGTTAATATATTATTAAAATAATATATTTAAATGTATTATTTTATCGAGAAAAAGATAAAATATTAATTTTCAACAATTGTCACATTAAAATTTTCTCCATCTATATCCACATAAAATAAATATTTTTTTATCATAATAATTAATAATTAATTATTCAAAATAATATTACGTAATCACAAGATCGACAACCGTGCCGTCCTCAGAAAGAGGGGGGCTTCCAATAAGGATTTCTCTCATCTTGGCAAGCAATTAGGTGACCAAACCTCTCCTTAGATGTAACTTTCTAGACATTGCCAATAATGTTATCTCGATAATATTATTCAAATAATATGAATTATTGATTTGATAATGGAAAATACGTGTAATGACAATTATTGAAACAATAATAATATAAATATCAATGCAAAGAATTATTGAATCAATAAGATAAAATAATGAACAAGTAATTATCGTAACAATTATTGAGTAGTGCCTTTTACGTAAGGATCAATAATTCAACAATATGTAATGTAATACCGTGTGCCACTTCGGCAACCACGCCAGACATCAGATTTTAACCACCGTGTAACCCAACAAGTGTTAATTCGGAATAATTTACGCCGTTATTTATAAAACTCAATCTTTGTCGCTTTTCTTTCATCCAACCGTTTTCCGTTATGGGCCCACTAATGATCAAGGCCACGTAAATACGGAGATTCCCGACAAAAAGAATATTCCACGACCAAACGAATATTCCTTAATAATAATGAATATTTTATAACCACTTGCTTATTTTGTAAACTTTGCACATTTCACCCATAACCAAAGAATTATATCAAATTAACCCTTATTAATTTAGAATAATGAATAAAGAAAAATTCAATTTTATTTATAATAAGTTGGGGTCTTACACTATAGGCTACATTACCTACTCGGTCAAGAATTTAAAATGGACCAATAAATCGTGGATTGAGCTTTCCTCTCTTTCCGAATCTTGTAACTCCCTTCCATGGGGCAACACGCAACAATACATGATCCCCTATACTAAATTCCACGTCCTTTCGATGAAGATCCGCATAACTCTTTTGTCGATCCTGTGCCGTTTGTATACGTTGTCGAATCATTTGGATCTTTTCAGTAGTCATACGTACTAACTCGGGTCCCAACAATGTTGCTTCACCCACCTCATCCCAACATATTGGAGAGCGACACTTTCGTCCATATAATGCTTCAAATGGAGCCACACCTATACTTGCCTGATAACTGTTGTTGTAGGAGAATTCCACCAATGGTAAATACTTATCCCAACTGCCCTTGAAATATAGGACACACAGTCTTAATAAATCTCCAAGAGTTTGAATAGTCCTCTCTGATTGTCCGTCTGTTTGAGGATGGTATGTCGAACTGAATCTTAAATCCATGCCCATAGCTTTTTGCAAGCTAACCCAAAATCTTGAAGTGAATCTTGGGTCACGATCCGAAACTATGGATACTGGCATGCCATGCAATCTCACAATCTCATTTACGTACATTTGAGCAAGACGTTCAAGGGAATAAGTCTCCTGTATCGGCAAGAAATGAGTAGACTTGGTTATTCTATCAACAATAACCCAAATAGCATTGATGCCTTGAGAAACCGTAGGAAGACCCGTAATGAAATCCATAGTAATGTGTTCCCACTTCCATTTCGGAATCTCAGTTGGTTGCAACGGACCCTTTGGCACTTAATGCTCCGCCTTTACACGTTGACAAGTTAAACACGTTGAGATAAACTTTGCAATCTCTCTCTTCATATTGCTCCACCAAAATGTATGTCGAAGATCACGATACATTTTGGTACTTCCAGGATGAATTGCAAATGGTGTATTATGTGCCTCCATCATGATCTTGTACTTCAAATCAGAATAGTTAGGAACACAAAGTCTGGAGTGGACTCGAAGTATTCCTTCTTCATCAATTCTCGCTTCCGGAATAACACCTTCTTGTACTTTCTTCTTCATACGCATCGACTCCGGATTCGGTGGCTTGAGCAACCTTAACTTTTTCTATTAAAGTTGGCTCTATCAGATATTTGACATCATCGCACACTGCGTTCTGATATGATCTTCTTCTACTCAACGCGTCGCCTACCACGCTCGCTTTTCTAGGATGGTATTGAATAGTATGATCGTAGTCTTCAATAGCTTGAGCCAACGTCGCCGCAAGCATGTTAAGTTCTTTTGAGTGAAGAAATATTTAAGGCTTTTATGGTCCGAATATATCTCCACGTTCTCCCATATAGATAGTGCCTCCAGATCTTTTAGCGCGAAACGATCGCCGCTAACTCTAGATCATGAGTAGGATAATTCCTCTCATATTCTTTAAGTTGTCGCGAGGCATAAAGCTATGACTTTCTCACGCTGCATGAGAACACATCCTAACCCTTTGCCCAAGCATCAACAGAGATAACAAATCCATCCGAACCAGATGGTATTGTTAGAACAGTCCGAAATAAGTCTCCTCTTAAGCTCTTGGAAACTCTTTTTCGCATTCTTCGCTCCAAACGAATTTTGTATCCTTCCGAGTTAATCGGGTTAATGGAGTAGCGATTCGAGAAAACCCTTCCACGAATCTCCGATAATAACCACTAAGCCCAAAAGCTACGATTCAATCACCGAAGTTGGTTGTTCCCAACTTTGTATTGCTTCAATCTTCGTCGGGTCAACAGATACTCCATGTTTTGACACCACGTGCCCAAGGAATGCTACTTCCTCAAGCCAGAACTCGCATTTCTTCAACTTAGCATATAGCTTGTTTTCACGAAGTCTTTGGAGTACCAGCTTCAAATGGTGCTCATGATCTTCACGGCTTTTGGAATTTATGAGGATGTCATCAATAAAGATAACAACGAATTTATCCAAATATTCTTTGAATACTCGATTCATCATATCCATGAAAGCCGCAGGAGCATTAGTCAATCCAAAAGACATGACTAGGAATTTATAATGCCTGCATCGAAGTTCTAAAAGCGCTCTTTGGAATATCCTCGCCTAATCTTGGTGATGATATCCGTAATCTAAGATCGATTTTTTGAAAAGAATTGTGCTCCTTGCAACTGGTCAAACAAGTCATCAATACGAGGTAGAGGATACCTATTCTTGATAGTGACATGGTTCAATTCCCGATAGTCAATACAAAGTCGCATACCCCGTCTTTCTTCTTTACAAATAAAACAGAGCACCCAAGGAGATGTACTAGATCGAATGAAACCAATGTCCAACAACTCCTATAGTTGGACCTTTAACTCCTCAAGTTCAATAGAGCCATTCGATATGGGGTTTTAGAAATGGGCTTTGTACCAAAGTTCAAGATCAATAAAGAATTCAACTTCACGCCGGGGTAGAAGGGAAGTTCTTTAGAAATACGCGGGAAAGTCAATAACAACAGAATATTATTCAAATTTGACGTGTCCTTATTCAAATCCACAACATGGGCTAAGAAAGCTTGACATCCGCTTTTCAATAAACGAATAGCTTTATGATTAGATATGATGAAATGATTGATTTTAATGGTTTAGTTGCTTGAATTGCATAACAAAGTTGTTTAGGAATATGAAAGCTAACAACCTTACTTAAAAACAATCAATTTTGGCATGATGAGTAGTTAACCAATCAATCCCTAAAATCACATCAAAAGCAAGTATCTTTAAAGAGATAAGGTCAACAGGTAAGATAAGGGTGCCAACTTGGATTAGACAAGATTTATAAAAAGTGGATGTGATGAAAGTTTCTCCTAACGGAGTTTCCACAGATAGGTCAAAGTCTAATTTTTCCGGAGTTAAATTTAAACGTTGAGCACAAGTAGGAGAGATAAATGAATGGGTAGCACCCAGATTCAGTAAAGTATAAACTTCACAAGAATTTATAAATAGCTTACCCGTAATCACCTCGTTTGGGTTCCTCGTGATTTTGATTCACCACAACAAACGCCTTCCAGAACCGAATTGACTTTGACTTTTTTGGGACGGTCTTTTGAGTCAAATCCCTCATTGAACTAGGTTTCGCTATCGTGCAATCTCGAAGCGATATGTCCTTCCTTTCCACAATTATAGCATACATGGAACTGCTAAGGCGATTTGACCGATATGTCCTCTTTCAAGACGATTTATAGATACGACCGGTGGTCGTTCTCCTCCTTGAAACCAGCTTGTCTTGCATCGCTGTCTTCACATGGTCGTTATTGAATCTTCTTTTTAAAATCTCCCCGACTCGCTTCTTCTATTTTTATGGCCATGATTACCACCAGAGTGGTTACCATTTTTGTCCGCCTTTTTCTTTCTCCACTAGTTATTGTTGTTTTGTTGATCGCTATCTCCAGATGATCCTCGATTGTGGTACCTCGGTTGACCGTATCGTTATCTCGCTTCTAACAATTGAGCCCTATTAACAACATCTCGAATAAAGAGAAAATTTATGAGAGATGAGATCTCGACGTATGTCGGGTTTCAAACCTCTCGTAAACATCCGCCATCATCGCTCCTCATTCTCCACCAAATGAGGTGCAAACTCGATAACTCGCAAACTTCGCCTCGACATTGAGACACCGCCATGTCATGCTCGCTGCTCCAGCCTAATAAACTCCACTTCCTTCATATTTACGAACACTTTCGTGAAAGTATTTGTCATTAAATAGTTTCAAACGTCTCCCAAGACATGCCGAGCGCAATTGGATGGGTACGCTTCACGATTCCCACCAAAGAGTCCGCCTCGCCACGAAACATAAAGGTGGCGAATGGAACCTTCGTTTCTCCCGTGTATCCCAAGACATCGAATATCTTGGTAATTTGCTTGACCTGTGTTTCCGCCGTATGATCGGATCCGGCTTTTCCTTAAATTATGGTGGTCCCAACTCTTTGAATCGCTTGGTTTGTGACAACCCGTGAATTGCTATCATTTCCTCCTCAGATTTTGAACACGAGTCTCCTCGTCTCGATTTTGCATGAATCGCAAAAAGCTTCTAAACATCCCCTCGCTCATCATCTACTCAATGGTGTTGTTCATGGAGGAACATTACCTGACTGTTGCACGTTCTCCTCGTTGGTGAGTACAAAGCGTCTCCACGGGCCTCATTTCCACTGTTAATATTCTCAGTCGACATTCTCACATACTGTCATAAAATAAGGGTTAATTAAGCAAATCAATATATCACATAATATCCTTATATACTGACCAACTAACAAATAAGCTAAGGTAGGACACACTAGCAAAGGATTTACTCGTCTCTCCCCTCCTAGTTCTATTCCCCGATCTCCGCCAGAGATCATATCCCTAAGCTCTGATACCAACTGTGACACCCCCAAAATAGGTATACATCACCCATTCCGAAGTTGTCAATACATGGCATGTAAACAACAACAACTTTACTATTACAACAGTAAAACTGTGAGTTTGAATACAAATATTATCTTCTAGACAATATCTATACCCAAATAAATCCTCATCACAATTATTGATACATTATTTTACAAAAATGGTGAGGACTACTAAACAACTTTCTCTATAACCATCATTCCATACCCCGACTCGTACTCGCTACATTCTCGCCTCCTTAGAAGAAAAATGGAACAAAAAGGAAAATGGTGAGCTCGACTAGCCCAGTAAAGAATATTATGACTAAGATAATATACAACAAAATTATCGTTAGTCTTCAACAAGGAAAAATATAATAGAATACAATAGACAACAAGTTTTAAATCAATATTCATGCAAATGAAAATATTAATTCATGTAAGAGTTACGTAGAGGATGAAATATACTAATATCTATGAATTTAACAAATCCATCATCAATATTTTTATCCTTATAACATCAATCAATATATATCCGAATCATATATTCATCCTCGCACCATCTGTGCCAAGGACATCCACCATTGGTCATGTTCATCTAAACATCCTGCTCATCTTGCACCACGGCCAAAGATATTCATCGAAATCATTCATCTTTGCACTACAGCCAAAGATATTCATCGAAATCATTCATCTTTGACTACAAAGCCAAAGATATTCCATCATATCATCATTTAAGACCGAGGATGATGAAAAATATTTTAAAGAAATGAATCCAAGTGAAACAAAATGACAAGGATTAAGGATTAAGGATTAGTACTTTGTTTTATCCACGTCCAAAAAAAAAATACCTCAAAAATAATCATAATGGTGTAAAATTCAAGAATGATCAAAACATGGATACAATCAAAGCTAGTATCCGTAATAGATATTTTAGACTTAAAAGAAAAATTTTCATTTTTCGATGAATAGGCCGATTCGTGAATAGTATCAAGATATCGTGAATAGGCCGATACGTGAATAGTAACCCGACACTAAAAGTTCTAAATTTGATTAAAACTTCAGATCAATATTTCAAAGATAATGATATTGAAGAAATAATATCATTACGAAAAAAATAATATCCTTACCTGGAAAGACAAGATTTAACCGGAATATCGGATATAGGTTATAACTTGAACTTGCAGTATAGCAATACTCAAAAGTATACTTAAAATACTCACAAGAATATTTCGATAATCTAGAGAGAAAACTTCATTTACGGTGTAATTTTCAATTCTAACCTAAACACCCTATTTATAGGAAAATGCTTAGAACACCAAAGCGTAAAATTTAATATAATAATATTATATATATTACAATTTCCTCACGCACACTTTGAATCATCGAATTCACCACTTGCATGTGTTTAATGAGGCTAATCAACACAAAAACGTTTTTCCTATTTTAAATATTTTAAACTTCCAAAAATCAATTATTTTGCCTTCTTGAACTTCAATAATTCATAATAAATAGCTCTTTATCGAAAAATCGAATCTCACGTATTTTTATAGGAAATTCAATTCTCTACAACTTGCGTAAGAAAGTTTTTCCAAATTCCAAATGTAAAATGATCGAAATATATAAACGAGCGATTTTTCAAGATATAATCAAATTTCAACCAATAAATGGGTCCACGTATTATGTTTAACATGTTTTAAATATTTATTGCAACAAAAATACTCTTTCTCCTCAGATACTGTATATCACACATTCATTGTAAAAATATCACCATTATTATATTATTAAAATATAATAATATATTTAAATGAATTATTTTATCAGAAAAAGATAAAATTTTAATTTTCAACAATTGTCACATTAAAAATTTTCTCCATCTATATCCATATAAAATCAATATTTTCCTCATCATATGAATCAATAATTAATTATTCACAAATAATATTACAGAATTACAATATTGACAACCAGACAGTTCCCAGGAAAGAGGGGGCTTTCCAATAAGAATTTCTCCTTACTGGCGCGCAATTAGGTGACCAAACCTCTCCTTAAATTTAAAGCAAGAATGAGCATTGGATTGCCCAGCAAGTAATAACAACAATATATATTAGCTGAAAGAATTAAATGTTTTCTTTGAAAGACACTTCTACAACGAATCAACAGTTGTGAAGTAAGCTGAACCAATAATAACAACATATCACTTCCATATATAATCTTTGACACTACGATAGACTATAATTAAAGATCATCAACATACTATGAACATTGTTTTCTATTTTGAAAAGGTTAAGCGAGAATTCATCTCATAAACCGTCATAACTTTACTACACGGGGGGTGATCAGCCCGTTATGCCATGTATTGATCAATACTACATGCAAGAACTATATTATCGTTCACTCTATCCACCTTTAGTGCACAAAAGTTTTCCAATATTAGGGATGTTCATATTTTATTGGAATCCAAACCAAAATAATACGGTTGGATACAATAACGTTCTATCTTGTTCAACAATATTTTTATGTCTATTTGAATCAAATAGCTTAGACGGCTTTTAAGTCAACGATACATACTTGAAATCAATAAGTATGTATCAACATATGATTAAATAATAGTTATCCAAGTGGGGACACTTGTCTAACCCTATATACGAATTAACAAAATGTAATAAATATCTGAATTATACAATAATACAATGATCGGATAATGTAAGAACTTGTATGAATACAAAGATTGGATACATAATCAATAATAATAGAATTAATAATTTGGCACAATAATAATATAATTCTGAAACTTTCTTACTCATGTCCATTGCATAAAGTAAATGCAAAAGTAGGATACTCCTCTGGAGCTGCTGCTTACAATAACGTAACTTAGATTAATCTTTTATACACGGACCTATCGTAATAAGATCATTCGTTCGATTAGAATAATATATCGTAACACGTAACAATCTTTATCATTGCGATTAAAAGACATAACCTAATCACTTTGTCACATATATCTAACAACTATTGATTCACTAATAAACACATATCTAGTCAATTTATCTAAGTCCAGATCAATTTCTGAAATATTTTGGTGTACATATTTAGGAATTTATTTCTATTTTTAATGTATTTTTCGGAAATTATAAAACAAAAATAATTAAATCCGTCGCTAAAGGCTTTAGCGACAGTTTCTATCGCGATAGGTGTTCTTGAGGCTCAAGAACACTGACAGTCAATGCTCAAGGGTACATCCTTTGACCATCAATCATTCTCTCTATGAATCGCTTCTGGACATGCTATTGATTAAATATTGTAGTATGTATGTAGAAGTACATGTGCATAACCAATTCTGGACCAAATCATACAATATGAGGGATATCTAAGCATCAGAACATGTTGTCAGAACGCGTTCATCATATTCTGGGCTGCACAGAAAATTATAGTCATGGTCGGTCAATGCCCTTTGTGGCCTTAAATCTGTCAATCTATTCATGTTACAAGTTTTCTGCTCATCGGGCTATGTAGACAAACTATCAGAGAACATGTTTCAATAAATGGTCAAGTCTAACAATACTTAATGAAACCGAGCTAAGCTACCAAACATGCTATCAGAGTGTTTCTGGGTTTTTCCCAGAAATTCAACAGTTCGACCTATCACTTTCATGTTCGAATTACTTTACGTTCTGGTCATGGTTTATATCATTTAATGGGTCCAATCTTTAGTATACACTACAAGGAACAATAACATATCCTCAGATCATCATAACATCAACACAAACAAGATATATGGGCCGGTCAAAGTACCCTCCCGAAACTGTTCTTGAACATTTCTGGGTTTCCCAGAAATGTTCTTGAGCAGTTTCGGCTACCAAGTTTGACCATCTCTAGATTTAATTCTGTTAAGTATATATGTGATAAAAAGGCTTTAACATGTAGCATTCATGTTATTCTACAACTATAAAACAACAACATGGCAAAAAAAACTTAAACATAGCAAGATCCAAGCCCCCGTAAAAACATCACGCCAGAGGTTTCGGGGCCGATTCGGGCTTCAAGAATACCGGTCAACGCGGTCAACCCACACTTTGACCTTAAGTAACTTTTAATCTACAACAGATATGAACCTGATTCAAGTTCCAGATTCAAGATCTTACATCATACTACAAGATCCAATACTTAAAACACAAAACTCAAACACTTACAGAGATCTACAAGGACTGACATTCACTGTCAGACATCAAAAAAAATGTTTTTCCAAATTTTTTAAAACTTCAAATCTGAGCCTCTAGATGTTATGGATCTAACATCTAGCAACCCAGATCATCATTATATACTACATACTACATGTTTAACACAAAAAAACTAACATCTAACACTTCGATCAAGGTCAGATTTCTTCTAGGGTTCTTACCTCTTTGTGAACAAATTCTTGATTTTATGCTTTTGCTTTGATAAGTGTGATAGTGGGGCTTGATTGGGGACTGATCTAGCACTATAATTTCGTAGGTTTTAGAGAGAGGAGTTCTAGGATGAAGTTGTGAATAATTGTGCACTTTCTCTCTCTTGAATTCTATATAATCCATGTATGCTATGTATGGCATGGATGATCATGTGATGTGCCATAGCTTGTAGGCTCATAGGTAGGTCTAGGGTGGCTGGCCAGATTTTTGCTAGATCTTGTCTAACCAATAATTCAACTAATGGGATAAAAGGGTATTTTGGTAATTATTTTTAATTTCAAGGGTATTCTTGTCCAATGTTATTAAATCTAGGATTTAATCACTAGATTTTACATCTTAAAGTTTCCCAAATAATTTTTAGGATTTGGACAATTAAAAATTAAAGTGTAATAAAATTTTAATTTTAAACACACTAATTAAATTAGGGTTTTTAATAGAAATTAGGGTTTTTAATAGAAAATTAGGGTTTAAATAATTAGGGTTCCTTAACATCATTAGGGTTCCCAAATTAACAATTAGGGTTTTCTAATTATCATTATATTTTACTAAAATAGTAATTAGGGTTTCTAATTTTAGCAAATTAGGGTTTTCAAATAATAATTAGGGTTTCTCCTAATTACAGAGATTATATAATACACAGTAAAATTCATATAACACAAGTACTACACCGTCTCGAACTCAAAACCGAGTTTAACAATTAGGGTTGAATAACATGACATGAGTGTTATGACATAATTTACCATATTTGGTCTACCATTATCAGTCTACAAATATATAGTACATATTCATAGCACTGAAAAATTAAAATATAATTAATATTATATTATTATTCTCATTCATTGCTCAAAATCCAAAATTAGGGTTTGGATTCCATATCTGATTTATTCTTCATATACAACATCAATAATTAAGCTAAAATAATTAACTTAAATATTCGAACAAATTCATATAATAAAATATTAATTATTATACTTCTAATAATCATTTCATATATTATTTAAATAATATAAAATCATGTTTTCATGAAAATAATTAATAAAAACATTTCGCTTACAAAAATTAATTACTATAGGAATATAATTTTTGGTGATTAATAATTCTAAAATTATTTATAGGTAATAAATATATTTGCATTTATCATACATTACTTGACACATATTCTCATCATTAAAATAATAATAAAAAATTTATAAGCAAAATTTCTTATTTATTTACATAGAAAATATCGGGTTATTACATTCACCCTCCTTTATAAGGATTTCGTCCCCGGAATCAATGTTTTAAAACTCATACATACAGGGGTACATACATACTCAATCATTGCCAAAAGATCTCGATCATATTTGATCGAACTGATCTTTAACTATTCACTATAAAGATTGTCTTTCTGATTAAACGGAAGCTTGATTTCTAAAAGAACTCAAATTCCTCCCTCAAAATTTATTTATAAAATAATTTTATATATAAAGGAACATCAAATATATACACGAAAATAAAAGTTATTCAAATAATACCTGGAGTTCCATTTCCAGCTGCCACAGTATCCTGGACCGTCATATTGAAGACTCGTGCGGTTGGTTTGTTGGTTGAAGTCGGTCCTGTGATTGCCATAGTCCCGCTTCCTTTTCCCGTGGTTACACTCCCTACCTCCATTTTTCTCTTTGGACAATCCCTCACCTTATGTTCAGTCGATCCACATAGAAAACATCCATTGTTCATCCTTGGGTTGGGGCAGTTAGGAGAGATATGACCCTCCTGCCCGCACTTGTAACATACAAACTTACCCTTCAAACACTTGCCAGAGTGATTCTTCTCGCAATTTTTACACTGCACAGTCTGTTTCCTCACACCTTCCTGCTTCACCTGAACATTCCCAAAATAATTCCCCTTTCTTTTCTCACCCCTATTCCCACTATTAGTTTCCACCTTCAAAACTCCTACAGCCTTGCTTTTGTTCCTCTTCTCCTTATTGTAGAGGCTTATGGCCTCACTCCCCTCCTCAGCTATGATAGCCTTTTCCATGAGTGCTGCAAAAGTATTGATTTGCAACACTGCCACCTTGTTGTAGAGCCAGGGTTTTAATCCGAGCTCGAACCTTCTTGCCTTCCTAGCCTCCATATCAACTTGATGTGGAGCGAACCTAGCCAACTCATTAAACTTTGCGGCATACTCCGCAATAGTCATGTTATCCTGCTTCAACTCCAGAAATTTTACCTCCATCCTAGCCTGCATGCTAGTTGAGAGGTAGTTTTTAAAAAATAAGGTCTTAAACCTAGCCCAAGTAACTACTCCCTCTCCTGCCCTCGCTTGATTTGCTTCCCACCAAAAGTTCGCCTCTTCTTTCATCATATAAGTGGCAAAAGAGGTCTTTTTGCCCTTTATCTACCCTAGCAACTATGAACGCCTTTTCTATCTCGTTAACCCATGTCTGGCTTCTATGGGGGGTCATTTGTTCTCAATTCGTGGTCCTATCGCCTTGAAGTCTTTAAAGTTTGCAAGCGATTGTCTCGTCCGCTTCTGCTAATTTGGTATTCCTCGCCGCATAGCCCGAGCTACCATGTTCTTCATTGGGTCTTTGTTGTCCTCGGCGTTGTTATTGATGATTCTCCGCCTTTGATTTCGTGTTTGACGTCTTGGCGGCATTATCTCGATTACATAAAATCATAAATTTAACTTACATTTCAACCTTATTGTATAAGTTTAACATGTAACACAAAGTTTTATCTAAAACTTATTCCATTAATCAAACATAGATTAATTCAAAGTATTTTACATAACGAAACACATCTCGCTATCCCCTTCGTGACCACAAAAGTCTGGAATTATCTGTAATAACTTATACAAAAGTTTGAGAATATTTCATTACACCGCACATTATCAAACATACATAATCAACTACTAATCCTACTAATTTCCTAAGTCACTATTTCTTCCTCTTTCTTTTCCCTTTCTTGCTTTTGAGTCGCATTACCATTTGTTGATTCCGGCTCCCATTTGATCAATTTGGATTTTAAGCTTATCTTGTTCTTCCATAGTTTCTATTAACGCCTTTCACAATTGGTTATTTAGTAGCTTTTCTATTTCCCATGACTTTTCTAGAGAAGAAACCTTGTTCTTCGATTACGTCAGATTCGTTAATGATTGATCAACTCTAACTTTAGTGTCTCAATCACTATCCGTCGGGCCCACCATTTCCAGATCGTACTACGCTTTTCCAATACCACCACCTCATCAAGGTTATTCAGACTATGAGCCTCTATTTCAGCTTTTGGCTTTAATATCGGCTCCTTCTTTACGATCAGAGGGTATCCTAATTCTTTTCCACCTGACATCTACAAACAACTTATCTTGATTAGTAAATAATATATACACACAGCAAACAATAGTTTTATAAGAGTTATCTTTTATTTTGTTCAACGATGAATTTATTTAATTCATCTCCTTTTAAACTCTATATGAGTTACTTGTATTTTCAACGTTTCCCTCTGTTTTAAGGTTATAGCCTAAGGTAGATCCCACCTAAGGTTTCTAACCCTAAAGCTTTGATACCAACCTATGACGCCCCCAAATCCGGGTACTTGAAACCTAAACTCGGTGCTTCACGATACCATTTCTATAAGCTGAATAATGCTAATAATAATAACAATAATATAAAGTTCAAACTTAATTTACATATCCATCAAAGTTTACTCCTGTGCATTTAGACCTTTAAACATTCATTACATCATAGATAATAAGTATCATTGTCTTAATAAACTTTAACTATTACACGAATATTATAAATCTCATTCAATGCCTTTCCTTTCCCTTGTTTTCTTTTTCGAACCTTACGGTTGATCATACTTAATCGAAAACATTTAAATTTAAAGCAAGAATGAGCATTGGATTGCCCAAACTAAGTAATAACAACAATATATATTAGTGAAAGAATTAAATGTTTTTTTTGAAAGACACTTCTACAAATCTAATCAACAACAGGAAGTAAGTTTGAACCAATAATAACAACATATCACTTCCATATGTAATCTTTGAAACTACATATAGACTACTATAATCAAGATCACCAACATACTATGAACATTGTTTTCTATTTTTCAAAAGGTTAAACAAAATTCATCTCAGAAACCGTTATAACTTACACAGCACGCTGGGGGTGATCAAATTATGCCCCAGATTGATCAATACTACATGCAAGAACGATATTATCGCTCACTCTATCCACCTTAAGTGCACAAAAGTTTTCCCATATTCGGATATTCATATTTTAGTTAGGAATCCAAACCAAAATAACGGTTGGATACAATAACGTTCTATCTTGTTCAACAATATTTTTATGTCTATTTAATCAAATAGCTGTACGACTTTTAAGTCAACGTATACATACTTGAAATCAATAAGTATGTATCAACATATGATTAATACAATGGTTATCCAAGTGGGGACACTTGTCTAACCCTATATACTTAATTAAATAAACGTAATAAATATTTGAATTATACAATAATACAATGATCGAATAATGTAAGAACTTGTATGAATACAAAGATTGGATACATAATCAATAATAATAGAATTAATAATCCGCACAATAATAATATAATTCAAACTTTCTTACTCATGTCCATCAGATAAAGTAAATGCAAAAGTAGGATACTTACCGAGTCGCTACGCCATAATAACGCAACTTAAATTAATCTTTTATACAAATGACCTATCAAGAATAAGATCATTCGTTCGATTAGAATAATATATCGTAACACGTAACAATGTCTACTGCAAATAAAGACATAACCTAATCACTTTGTCACATATATCTAACAACTATCGATTCACTAATAAACACATATCTAGTCAATTTATCTAAGTCTGCAGATCAATTTCGAAATATTTTGGTAAATTTACCGGCTTTATTTCGGGTAAATATCGAGTCTAAGACTCTATCGTGTAGTTTAATATTCGTTTAGATATTTTAAATATCGGTCATATTATTTTTCATAGCCTTATAATAATTTTTAAATAATTATTATACTTTATCATGAATTTTCAAACATCAAATCATTATTAAATGATTTAAATATTAACTAATTCTATTAACATTAATATTTAATTAATATTAAACTATTAATGAAACTATTGCCAAAATATTAAAGTTATTTATAATAACTCAAAATATTTTTAAAGTATTAATATTACCCTTAAATGATTTTTAAAACATTTAAAATTATTTTTAAATAATTACCATTAATATTAGAATATTAATTTATTATTTTTCAAAATATTAAAAGTCATTAGTGCTAACTTAAAATATTTGTAATTCATTTATTTCCTTTTTAAATAATTTTTAATTCAATAAAACCATTTTTAATCTATTTATTTAATATACTTATTAAATAAACGTAATATCATTAATATTAAATTATTAATTTAATTTACCTTTAAATATCAAAAGTTATATTTTATAACTTAAAATATTTTTAAACTATTTATTTTCATTTAAAATGATTTTTATAATATTAAAATCATTTTTAATTAATTTATTTAATATAATTACTAAATAAATCTAATATCATTAATATTTAATAATTAATGAAATTTATCTTAAAATATTAAAAGTTATGTTTTATAACTTAAAATACTATTAAATACCTTATTATTATTTAAAATGATTTTAATACAATAAAATTATTTATAATTAATTTATTTAATGCATTTATTAAATAATTTAAATACCAATAATATCCAAATAAATAATAATATTTATGAAAAATATGTCAAATTATTAAAAGTTAATTTTTATAACTTGAAATAATTTTAAAAGCGATTTTATAATTTTAGGAATTTATTTCTATTTTAATGTATTTTTAGAAATTATAAAACAAAAATAATTAAATCCTGTCGCTAAAGGCTTTAGCGACAAGTTTATATCACGATAGGTGTTTTTGAGGCTTAAGAACACCGACATCAAAGGCTCAAGGGTACCTCCTTTGACCATCAATCATTCTCTACATGAATCGCTTTCATACATGCTATTGATTAAATATTGTAGTATGTATGTAGAAGTACATATGCATAACCAATTTCGGACCAAATCATACAACATGAGGGATATCTAAGCATCGTAACATGTTGTCGTAATCGCAGGTATGTTCATTATATTCGGTCATGTTCAAGAAAATTATAGTCATGGCTTGGCCAACTTTGTGGCCTTAAATCATTAATCTATTCATGTTACAAGTTTTCTGCTCGTCGGGCTATGTAGACAAACTATTAGAGAACATGTTTCAATACATGGTCAAGTCTAACAATGTTACGCCCCCAAAATTAGGTATACATCACCCATCTTGGGTCGCATGAGATACATGGTACATAATTCAAATACAACTTACTAATACAACTAAAATCGTGTACAATACTTACAAAACATAAACCGTGAGTTTGAATACAAATATTGTCTACTAGAGATTATACAAACTCAAAAGGAGTCCTCATTACAATTATTATCACACTATTTCGCGTAATAGTGAGGACTACTAATGCTATCCTCCGGACCATCACTCCGCTCCCCCGACTCGTCCCAAATTTATATTCTCATTTCAAGAGAATAGGTGAAAGAAAAAGGGTGAGCTCAACTAGCCCAAGAAGAAATATTATGACTAAGATAATGCGTAATAAATTATCATTAGTCTCCAACAATGTTAAACCGATAAAATATAATAGACATCAAGTTTAATCATAAATGAACAAGCAATCCATTAAAAGAGTCAAGTAGAAAATAAAATCTACTATCTTTTATGATTTAAAAGGTTTTTCATCATCGTTATCGCCGAAACTCAAATTTTAATAAATATTCCACATCATTGAATCACCCATGCACTACGGCCAAGGATATTCTTTTAGTATCATGCGACCATAATTATCCATGCACCTACGGCCAAGAATATTTGTGTATTCATTAATGGTCATGATCATGCCAACAACTCGCCCATCAATGCACTACGAGCCAACGAGGACTTTTACCACATCATTTGTAACATTACTGGCCATGATTACATCGAATAATCCTCGGTCATAATCATACCAAGTCCATCTATGCACACAAAGCCACAAATGACTTTCAAAAAAATATAAATATGAGGATGATGACAATGATATAAGAATTCAATAAAACAAGTTCAAGAATTAATTTATCCAGAACTAATAACGCCCAAATTGTCAACATGATATCGCTTTGTAGAGTAAAATTCAAGAATGCTCGTAAGAATATTTCCATGAAAAGATCTTTGGATGAAGCGCAAATATCAAGAATATTCCACTAATTTCATGGAGTATAGAAGTCAAACTTTAACCAACCGAGTAGTATAATAGAGAATGGAATAACAAATGAAATCACCATGCATGCGGTATCAGATTGCAGACAAAGTTATTCCAATGTAATAATAATAACGGAAACCGTGTCAAAGTGAAATTCAAGACCGATGTGAAGTTCCAATGTAATAATAAAGAATGGAATAACAACAAAAAATCACCATGTATATGTGTACTTGACAAAGATATTCCAATGTAATACTAATAAGGATTTTAATCAGTCCCCAGAAACGGATGATATGTGATATTCCAAATGTAATAATAATAAAGACGAATCAGTCCCATAAAACGCACATGCATGTGATATTCCAACAAAATAATAAATATGGAATCAGTCCAGGCATAAAACGCATGACATGTGATATTCCAAATGTAATAATAAAGACATAATAATAGAAGAATGTCACCAAGTATAGGGTAGATCACAGATACAAAAGTTATTCAACATGTAATAATAAGAAATGGAGTAACAAACAGTTCTCTTCATGAATAAAAAAGAATAACACCCCTTACCGTAAAAGAACCGAATATAAGAGTAGTTAAGTAGCGTAAAACTTTTCTTTTTCTCTATAATTTTTCTCTCTAGAGTTTCAAAGTGAATTCGTAAGAAATAATGAAGGAATGAGCTTCTATTTATAGGAGAATGGAAGTGTATCTGCTTGTTCATGAACGTAAATAATTTTTCAAAATCATTTTCTTCCATCAACTACAATTAAGTCAAACCATTAACCAATAAGATTACAACACAAATTAAAATATAACACATATATATAAACACATGTTTTCATATTATATATATCAATATTATATATACACCACTTAAATTTTTCTCCCCATAACCAACATCAATCCCCCACTCACCCAATAATCAAATTTACTACACTCTTACACATCACTATCACACTACCACTTTTTCACCATTTTCCATTCACACACACATCACACACCTATCACTTTCACATCTCATTTTCTCCCACCATATACTCAATACACACATATACTTCCATACGTATACTCTTCCATTTTCAAAATCATTTTTTCAACACATATAGGCCCCACATGTGGGCTCCACCTTTAAATAATTTTCTACCTATTATTTTGAAAAATGGGTAAATAGGAATCCATAAAATAAGCAAACTTCATAAAAATCACCTTAATAATTTTAACAACATTTATCATCTTTATTACAATTCACAATATTAATCGACTGTGTCGCTCCTGTGAAAGAGCAGGGGCTTTCAATAAGGATTTCTCCTATCATGGCATTAATTAATTAGGTGACCAAACCTCTCCTCGATGTAACTTCTAGACATCGTTAATATTGCAAATAATAATATTAATAATTTTGTCGTCTCAATTATTGATTTTAACAATATATAAAAAATATCGACAATAATTGAATCAAATAACGTGAGATACTATGCAACAATTACTATAGCAATAATTGAACAAAACTGAATGACTTCTCACGTAAAGATCAATAATCAATACCGTGGTGCTACTATGCAACCACGCCAGACATCGTATTTTTTACTATCGAGTAGTTCAACAAAGATCAACCAGTAAAACTTCCGCCGTTATTTTCATAAAAATATTTTTGTCATTTTCTCAATCCGACATAATTCTATGTGGGGTCCACCAATGATTCATCATTGCATTTAATATTCCCCGCTAAAACGAATATTCCCCACCAATCTAATATAATATAACCACTTGCATACTTTGCGTAATTTATAAATATTACTCACAACTATAACATTATATCAAATTTATTCCATAATATTCAAAAATGATAATTATAGAAAATTCAACTTTATTTATAAAAGTTGGGGTCTTACAACCTCCCCTTCTTAAGAAGTTTCGCCCTCGAAATTAGGGTACGTACCTGGTATATCGAAGAGGTAAGGATACCTTGATTTCATTTCAGATTCTAACTCCCAGGTCATTTCCTCAACATCATGGTTTCTCCACAAAACTTTGACTTGAGGTATAACCTTGGAGCATAAAATATGTTCCTTCTTATCCAAGATTTGAACAGGTACCTCTTCATACGTTAAGTCTTTCCCTATTTCGTCCGGTTCTAACTCAATAATGTGGTTCAGATCTTTCACATATTTATGTAACATGGATACGTGAACATTATGAACACGAGACATATTTGGCGGTAAGGCAAGTCTATAGGCTATAGTTCCTACTCGATCGAGGATTAAAAATGGGCCAATGAATCGAGGATTGAGCTTTCCTCTCTTTCCAAATCTCGTAACTCCTTTCCATGGAGCAACACGTAACAACACATGATCTCCTATATCAAATTCCACGTCCTTTCGATGAAGATCAGCATAACTCTTTTGTCGATCTTGTGAGGTTTTTATACGTTGTCGGATCATTTGAATCTTTTCCGTAGTCATACGTACCAACTCCGGTCCCAACAATGTTGCTTCACCCACCTCATCCCAGCATACTGGAGAACGACTCTTTCTTCCATACAACGCTTCGAATGGAGCCATGCCAATACTTGATTGATAACTGTTGTTGTAGGAAAAATCCACCAATGGTAAGAACTTGTCCCAACTTCCCTTGAAGTCAAGGACACAGAGTCTTAATAGATCTTCAAGAGTTTGAATCGTCCTCTCCGATTGTCCGTCTGGTCTCGAGGATGATATGCCCAGCTAAATCATAAATCTATGCCCATAGCTTTTCGCAAACTAACCCAAAATCGTGAAGTGAATCTTGGGTCTCGATCGTAAACTATGGATACCGGCATACCATGCGCCTCTTACAATCTCGCTTATGTACATACGAAAGCAAGACGTTCATGTATAAGTTTCTCGATTCAGAAGAAATGAGCAGACTTGGTCAATCTATCAACAATGACCCAAATCGCATCTATGCCTTGAGAAACTTTGGGAAGACCGATAATAAATCCATGGTAATGTGCTCCCACTTCCATTCGGAATTTCAAGTGGTTGCAATGGACCTTTTGGTACTTTATGCTCCGCCTTGACTCGTTGACACGTTAGACACCTTGAGATAAACAGCGCTATCTCTCTCTTCATATTACCCCACCAAAATGTATGTCAAGATCATGATACATTTTGGTACTCCTGTGATGGATTGCAAAAATTGTGTGTTGCGCCTCCATCATGATTTTATACTTTAAATCGTGGTCGTTAGGAACACAAAGTCCGGAGTTGACTCAAGTATTCCTTCTTCATAGATTCTTGCTTCGCGCATAGCACCTTCTTGCACTTTCTTCCTCATACGCATCGCCTCCGTGTCTCAGTAGCTTCGAGCAACTTTTAACTTTATCAATTAAAGTCGATTCTACTCAGATATTTGCCATCATCACATGGGTCCTCGAGTCTTTAACTCTATCACCATCCTTTGTAAGTCACACAAATGGGCCTTTGTGTTGACAATATCGCATCTGCACTCAAGATATGATCTTCTACTCAATGCGCCAAATACTACCACGCTCGCTTTTCCAGGATGGTATTGGATGGTATGATCGTAATCTTTCAACAGTTCAAGCCAACGTCATTGTCGCATGTTGAGTTCCTTTTGAGTGAAGAAATATTTGAGGCTTTTTATGATCCGTAAAGGTCTCCACTTTCTCCCCATACAAGTAATGCCTCCAAATCTTTAGTGCGAAGACAAAATACCGCTAACTCTAGATCATGAGTAGGATAATTCCTCTCATATTCTTTGAGTTGTCGTGAGGCATAGGCTATGACTTTCCCATGTTGCATGAGAACACATCCTAACCCTTTGCCCGAAGCATCACTGTAGATGACAAATTCCTCCGAACCAGATGGTATTGTCAGAACAGGTGCTGAAATGAGTCTCCTCTTGAGTTCTTGAAAACTCTTCTCACATTCCTCGCTCCAACCGAACTTTGTTTCTTTTCGAGTCAGCTGAGTTAGTGGAGTAGCGATTCGAGAAAACCCTTCTACGAATCTCCGATAATAACCAGCTAAGCCGAGAAAGCTACGATTTTGGTCATCGATTTAGGTTGCTCCCAACTTTGAATAGCTTCAATCTTTTGCTTTGGTCAACAGATATTCCATGACTTGATACCACGTGCCCAAGGAATGCTACTTCCTCAAGCCGTAACTCGCATTTCTTTAACTTGGCATAAAGCTTATATTCACGAAGCTTTTGGAGTATCAGCCTCAAGTGTTGCTCATGATCTTCACGGCTTTTGGAATAAATAAGGATGTCATCAATAAAGACGACCACAAAGTGATCCAAATATTCCTTGAATACTCGATTCATCATATCCATGAAGGCAAAGAGGAGCATTAGTCAATCCAAAGGACATGACTAGGAATTCATAATGCCCGCATCGAAGTTACAGGAAGCCGCCTTTGGAATGTCATCGGTTTTAATCTTCAATTGGTGATATCCTAACTAAGATCAATCTTTGAAAATAATTTGGCTCCTTGCAACTGGTCAAATAGGTCATCAATACGTGGCAATGGCTACCTATTTTTGATGGTGACATGATTCAACTCCCGATAATCAATACAAAGTCGCATACTCCCATCTTTCTTCTTCACGAATAGAACAGGAGCACCCCAAGGAGAAGTACTAGGACGAATAAAGCCAATGTCTAACAATTCCTGCAGTTGAGTCTTTAATTCCTGAAGTTCAATAGGAGCCATTCGATATGGGGCTTTAGAAATGGGTTTTGTACCAGGTTCAAGGTCGATATAAAATTCAATTTCACGCTCTGGGGCTAGGCCAGGAAGTTCTTCAGGGAATACGTCAGGAAATTCATTAACAATAGAAATATCATTCAAAACTAACGTATTTTTGTTTAGATCCGTGACATGAGCTACGAAAGCTTGACATCCATTTTACAATAAATGAATAGCTTTATGGCTTGAGATGACAGTGATTGATTTTATTGGTTGGGTTGTTTGAATTCGCATAATAGGTCGATTAGGAATATGAAAGCTAACAACCTTACGAAAATAATCCATTTTTGCATTATGAGTATTTAACCAATCAATCCCTAGAATTACATTAAATGCAAGTATTTTTAATGCAATAAGATCGACAGGTAATGTGTGGGTACCAACTTGAACCAAACAAGACTTATAAACCGTGGATGTAATGAAGCTTTCTCCCAACGGAGTTTCCAAAGATAAGTCAAAGTCTAATTTCTCCGGAGTCAAATTTAAACGTTGAGCGCAAGTAGGAGAAATAAAAGAATGGGTAGAACCGGTATCAAATAAGTTATAGACTTCGCTAGAGTTTATGATAAGCTTACCCGTGATGACCTCATTCAGGTTCCTTGCTTCTCGGAAGGTCACTACAAACGCTCTCCCAGACCATCGGGCTTTGACTTTTCTGGGACGGCCTTTGGTGCCTCCATCCTAGCTGAACTTGCCTTCGGTGAACGACAAAATTGGGCTAGGTGACCTTCTCTTCCATAATTATAACATGCTTTGGACGGCATCGCGCAGTTTGGACTGATGTGTCCCTCTACTCCGCATTTGAAGCATATGATAGGTGGTCGTTCTCCTTCCTTAACAATGGGTGTTGGTGCTGACGTCTTTCCATCATTGTTGAATATCCACTTCTTAAAATATCCATTTTTACTGTCTTGGCCATGTTTACCACCGAAGTGGTTACTATTTCTGGCATGTTGATTTCCTCCACGTTTGTTGTCGCCGTTTCGATGACTGATACCACTGGTATTTTCATGCTGCTGGCTGCTTTCTCTTAGTTGCATTGACTCATTACCGCGCTCCAATAACTAAGCCCTATTTACAACATCTGAGTACAAACACAGTTTATGAGAAATAAGATATTGACGTATCTCCGGTTTCAAACCTCTTAAAAACATTCGTGTCATTCGCTCCTCATTATCGACCAAATGGGATGCAAACCGGATAACTCCGTAAATTTAGCCTCGTATTGCGACACGGTCATATTGTTTTGTTACAATTTGATAAACTCCACTTCTTTCATGTGACGTAATACTCTTGAAAGTACTTGTCGTTGAATAGCTCTTGGAACTTCTCCCAAGACATCTTGAAAGGCCAGTTGGGTAACGCTTTTACTGATTCCCACCAAGAATCGCCTCTTCACCCAAATATGAAGGTGGCGAAGGGAACCTTTTGCTCCTCGGAGCATTCCAAGACATCAAATATCTTGGTGATCTGCTTTATACATGCTTCCGCCTTAAGTGGTTTTGGCTCTCCTATAAACTCCAGTGGTCCCAGCTCCTTGAACTGTTTAGCAGTGACCGTCCGAGAGTTTCCAGTGTTTCCAACTACATTTGGACAGGAGCTGCTCTCGCCTGATGTTTCATGAATTGCATAAAGCCTCTGAACAGTCCATCATTCATCATTTGGTCAGTGTTGTTGTTTGCATGAGGATTTTAGCCTTCCTGATGCACATTCTCCTGATTAATGATATGTGGAGACTCAACGGTCTCTTGTGCTCCATTGCTATTTTCAACATTCTCGGATGTCATTTTCAGATACTGCCACAAAACAAAGGTTCATTAACATATAACATATTATCCATATACTTTGACTGACCAATTAAATACCAAATAAACTTAGGTAGGTCATACTAGCGAAGGAATTCCCCGTCTCTCCCCTCCTAGTTCTAGTCTCACATCTTAGCCAGGGATCATATCCCTAAGCTTTGATACCAACTGTGACGCCCCCAAAATTAGGTATACATCACCCATCTTGGGTCGCCAGATACATGGTACAAAATTCAAATACAACTTACTAATACAACTGTCGTGTACAATACGACAAAACATAAACTGTGAGTTTGAATACAAATATTGTCTACTAGAGATTATACAAACTCAAAAGGAGTCCTCATTACAATTATTATCACACTAATTTACAGAATAGTGAGGACTACTAATGCTATCCTCCGGACCATCACTCTGTTCCCGACTCTCGTCCCGCCTATATTCTCATTTCTTAAGAGAACCGTGAAAGAAAGGGTGAACTTAACTAGCCCAGTAAGAAATATTATGACTAAGATAATGCAGAATAAATTATCATTAGTCTCCAACAATGTTAAACTGATAAAATATAATAGACATCAAGTTTAACTGCAGCGGAACAAGCAATCCATTAAAAGAGTCAAGTAGAAAATAAAATCTACTATCTTTTATGATTTAAAAGGTTTTTCATCACTGTTATCGCTGAGACTCAGCTTAATAAATATTCCACATCATTGAATCACCCCTGCACTACGGCCAAGGATATTCTTTAGTATCACGACCACAATTATCCATGCACTACGGGCCAAGAATATTTGTGTATTCATTAATGGTCATGATCATGCCAACAACTGTCCATCAATGCACTACGGGCCAATGAGGACTTTTACCACATCATTTGTAACATTACGGTCATGATTACACCGAATAATCCCTGGTCATAATAATCATACCAAGTCCATCTATGCACTACAAAGCCCAGATGACTTTCAAAAAATATAAATATGAGGATGATGACAATGATATAAGAATTCAATAAAACAAGTTCAAGAATTAATTTATCCAGAACTAATAACGCCCAAATTGTCAACATGATATCGCTTTGTAGAGTAAAATTCAAGAATACTCGTAAGAATATTTTCATGAAAAGATCTTTGGATGAAGCGCAAATATCAAGAATATTCCACTAATTTGATGGAGTATAGAAGTCTAAACTTTAACCAACCGAGTATAATAGAGAATGGAATAACAATGTAAATCACCATGCATGCAGATTTGCATAGACAAAGTTATTCCAACAGAATAATAATAACGGAACCAGGTCAGGTGAAATTCACACCGACAAGAAGTTCCAACAGAATAATAAAGAATGGAATAACAACTGAAATCACCATGTATGTGGTACTTCAGATAGACAAAAGTTATTCCAATGTAATACTAATAAGGATGGAAGCAGTCCGGCAGAAACGCGACAGATAGGATATTCCAATGTAATAATAAAGACGGAATCGAAGCGCGTAAAACGCATGCATGTGATATTCCAATGTAATAATAAAGATAGAATCAGTCCCAGTAAAATGCAGACATGGATATTCCAATGTAATAATAAAGACGGAATAATAGAAGAATGTCACCAAGTATAGGGTAGACCGCGTATACAGGTTATTCCAACAAAATAATAAGAAATAGAGTAACAACAGTTCTCTTCATGAATAAAAAAGAATAACACCCCTTACCGTAAAAGAACTGAATATAAGAGTAGTTAAGTAGCAGAAAACTTTTCTTCTTTCTCTCTATAATTTTCTCTCTCTAGAGTTTCAGTGAATTCGTAAGAAATAATGAAGGAATGAGCTTCTATTTATAGGAGAATGGAAGTGTACTGTTCATGAATGAAATAATTTTTCAAAATCATTTTCTTCCATCAACTAAAATTAAGTCAAACCATTAACCAATAAGATTACAACACAAATTAAAATATAACACATATATATAAACACATGTTTTCATATTATATATATCAATATTATATATACACCACTTAATTTTTCTCCCCCATAACCAACATCAATCCCCCACCCACCCAATAATCAAATTTACTACACTCTTACACATCACTATCACACTACCACTTTTTCACTCACACACACATCACACACCCATCACTTTCACATCTCATTTTCTCCCACCATATAATCAATACACACATATACTTCCATTCGTATACTCTTCCATTTCCAAAATCATTTTTCCAACACATATGGGCCCCACATGTGGCCCCCACATGTGGGCCCCACCTTTAAATAATTTTCTACCGATTATTTTGAAAAATGGGTAAATTGGAATCCATAAAATAAGCAAACTTCATAAAAATCACCTTAATAATTTTAACAACATTTATCATCTTTATTACAATTCACAATATTAATCGATCAAGTCGTTCCCAGGAAAGAGGGGGCTTTCCAATAAGGATTCCTCCCTATTGGCGCGCAATTAGGTGACCAAACCTCTCCTTGACAGAACTTCTAGACATCGTTAATATTGCAAATAATAATATTAATAATTTTTTCGTCTCAATTATTGATTTTAACAATATATAAAAAATATCGACAATAATTGAATCAAATAATGTGAGATACTATGCAACAATTACTATAGCAATAATTGAACAAAATTGAATGACTTCTCACGTAAAGCATCAATAATCAATATACAGTATAAAAGCGACTATGCAACCACGCCAGACATCTTTGTACTTTTACTACCGAAAGTAGTTCAAGAAAGTATCAAGCGGTAAAACTTCCGCCGTTATTTTCATAAAAATATTTTTGTCATTTTCTCAATCCGACATAATTTCATTGGGGTCCACCAATGATTATACCATATACCTAATATTCCTCGCTAAAATGAATATTCCCCCGACCAATCGAATATAATATAACCACTTGCATACTTTACAGAATTTATAAATATTACCCACAACTATAACATTATATCAAATTTATTCCATAATATTCAAAAATGATAATTATAGAAAATTCATCTTTATTTATAAAAGTTGGGGTCTTACAAACAATACTTAATGAAACTGAGCTAAGCCAGCAAACATGTTGTCAGAGTGTTTCTGGGTTTTTCCCAATAATTCAACAGTTCGACCTATCACTTTCATGTTCGAATTACTTTACGTTCTGGTCATGGTTTATATCATTTAATGGGTCCAATCTTTAGTATACACTACAAGGAACAATAACATATCCTCAAATCATCATAACATCAACACAAACAAGGTATATGGGCTGGTCAAAGTACCCTCCCGGAACTATTCTTGAACATTTTTGGGTTTCCCAGAAATGTTCTTGAGCAGTTTCGGCTACCAAGTTTGACCATCTCTAGATTTAATTCTATTAAGTATATATGTGATAAAAAGGCTTTAACATGTAGCATTCATGTCATTCTACAACTACAAAACAACAACTTGGCAAAACAAACTTAAACATAGCAAGATCCAAGCCTGCCAAAAAACATCGCCGAGGTTTCTACCGATTCAGGCTTCAAGAATGACCTATCAATGCGGGTCAACCCATTTTGACCTTAAATAACTTTTAATCTACAACAGATATGAACCTGATTCAAGTTCCAGATTCAAGATCTTACATCATACTACAAGATCCAACACTTAAAACACAAAACTCAAACACCTACAGAGATCTACAAGGCCTGACATTCACTGTCAGACATCAAAAAAAATGTTTTTCCAGATTTTTTAAAACTTCAAATCCGAGCCTCTAAATGTTATGGATCTAACATCTAGCAACCCAGATCATCATTATATACTACATACTATGTAAGACCCCAACTTTTTGAATAAAGATTAAATTTTCTCGAAATATATTTTTGAATATTATGGTGTGGATTTGATATAATGTTATAGTTGTGGGTAATATTTACAAATTTTGCAAAGTACGCAAGTTGTTATATAATATTCGATTGGTCGGGGAATATTCGTTTTAACAGGGAATATTCGTACAAAGGGCACAATCATTGGTGGACCACATTAGCGGAATTATTATCGGATTGAGAAAACGACAAAAATACTTTATGAAAATAACGGCGGAAGTTTTACTGTTAAGCTGTTGAAACACCGGTGTTAAAAGTACGAAGATACGCATGGTTGCATAGTAGCACACCAGATTGATTATTGATGCTTACGTGAGAAGTCACTCGCTTATACTTAATTATTGTTATAGTAATTCACGATCATATCTCTCATATTATTGATTCAATTATTGTCACAAAGATTATTTGCATAATATTTTATATTATTAAATCAATAATTGAGATGACAAAGTTATTCATATTATTATTTGCAATATTGACAATGTCTAGAAGTTACATTAATGAGAGGTTTGGTCACCTAATTATGCGCCAATAAGGAGAAATTCTTATCGAAAGCCCCCTTTCCCGGGAACGAATTCGGTTGTTAAATATTGTGAGTTATAATATTAATGATGAATAAGTTGTGTTGATTAAAAATGAATTTTGATAGTTCCATTGTGTTGGGATTATTAGTGTTAGTGGAAATCGACATCTATTCCGATAATAATTGATGTCTAGGGTTATATTGATAAATCGGGTAATTTATCGGATAAATGAGCAATTAATTGCTACTAATTCACATGCTTATATAACTATTTGTTCACATGTGTGTACTATTGAATCACATTATTTACTATTAGGGGAGTTGGTGCAAAATTGATAATATTTGCATGACTAAGTTAAAAATGGAGGTATAGATGGAGGTACTATACTGTAATTCGTATTTTTCACATGATTATACTATTGATTCACATGATTGAACTATTGATTCACATTATTTACTATTAGGGGAGGTGGTGCAAGTTTTATAATACTTGCAGGACTAAATTAAAAATGAAAGAAAAGTTGGAGGTATTGTACTGTAATTTTTCGAGCCCCAAAACGTGCAATTATCGAAACTATATTTTCCTATAAATAGAAGCTTATTCTTCCTTCATTTCTCACCAATTCACAAAAGCTTTAGAGCGATTATTATAGAGAGAAAGAAGAAGAGAAGTATATTACCTCACTATTCCAGTATCCAGTTTTTCCAAGGTAGGGAGTATTATTTCTTTCTTATCCATGAAGAGAACTTCTGTTATTCTATTCTTTATTATTCTATTAGAATAACTCAGTATATGCTGCTACCCTATACTTGGTGAAATTCTTACATTATTCCATTCTTTATTATTACATTCGAACATCATATCTCAATGCGTTTACGTGGGACCGGGTTCCACTATTTATCCTTCATTTGGAACATCCCATGCATGAGTTCTCTACCGGACACGGTTTCATCTTTATTATTACATTGGAATATCATGCATTGATTCGCTTTTACGTGGGACTGATTCCGTCTTTATTATTACATTGGAATATCCCGCTCTATGCGTTGTCTGTGGGACCGATTCTCGTTATTTATTATTCTCGTTAGAATAAACTCGCTGCTTGGGTCTATCGCATGCACGGTGATTTCTTTTGTTATTCCATTCCTTGTTATACTCAGTTGGTTAAAGTTTTGACTTCTATACTCCATGAAATTAGTGGAATATCCTTGATATTTGTGCTTCATCCAGTATCTTTTCATTGAAATATTCTTCTGAGTATTCTTGAATTTTACTCTACAAAGCAATATCATGTTGACAATTTGGACGTTATTAATTCCTGGATAAAATAATTCTTGAACTTGTTTTATTGAATTCTTATATCATTGTCATCATCCTCATGTTTATATTTTGTTGAAAGTCATCTGTGGCCTGTAGTACATAGATGGACTTGGTATGATTATGACCAGAGATTATTCGGTGTAATCATAACCATAATGTTATAAATGATGTGGTAAAAGTCCTCATTGGACCGTAGTGCATTGATGGACAGTTGTTGGCATGATCATGACCATTAATGAATACACAAATATTCTTGGCCCGTAGTGCATGGATAATTGTGGTCGTGATACTAAAGAATATCCTTGGTCAGTACATACGGGGGTGATTCGGTGATGTGATTATTATTTATTGTCGAGTCCCAATGATAAAAGTGTTGAAAAAAACCTTTAAATCATAAAAGATAGTAGATTTTATTCTCTACTTGACTCTTTTAATGGATTACTTGTTCCACCGCAGACTAAACTTGATGGTTGTTATATTATATCGGTTTAACAATCGTTGAAGGCTAACGATAATATATTCTCGCATTATCTTAGTCATAATATTTCCCATTGGGCTAGTTGAGCTCACCCTTTTACTTTCATTGTTTCTCTGTGAAATGAGAACGAAAGCGAGGACTAGTCGAGGAACGGAAGTGACGGACCGGATGATAAGATTAGTAGTCCTCACTATTCAGTGAAATAGTGGGAAAATAAATGTAATAATATTGAATTTGAGTTTGTATATTGTCTAGACGACAATATTTGTATTAAAACTCACAGCTTATATTTTGTCGTACTTTGCACGACAGTCGTACTTTGGCGACTCAGAATAGGTGATGTATACCTGTTTTGGGGACGTCACATACTACATGTTTAACACACAAAAACTAACATCTAACACTTCGATCAAGGTCAGATTTCTTCTAGGGTTCTTACCTCTTTGTGAACAAATTCTTGATTATATGCTTCTGATTTGATAAGTGTGATAGTGGGGCTTGATTGGGGACTGATCTAGCACTATAATTTTGTGGGTTTTAGAGAGAGGAGTTCTAGGATGAAGTTGTGAATAATTGTGCACTTTCTCTCACTTGAATTTTATATAATCCATGTATGCTATGTATGGCATGGATGATCATGTGATGTGCCATAGCTTGTAGGCTCATAGGTAGGTCTAGGGTGGCTGGCCAGATTTTTGCTAGATCTTGTCTAACCAATAATTCAACTAATGGGATAAAAGGGTATTTTGGTAATTATTTTTAATTTCAAGGGTATTCTTGTCCAATGTTATTAAATTTAGGGTTTAATCACTAGATTTTACATCTTAAAGTTTCCCAAATAATTTTTAGGATTTGGACAATTAAAAATTAAAGTGTAATAAAATTTTAATTTTAAACACACTAATTAAATTAGGGTTTTTAATAGAAATTAGGGTTTTTAATAGAAAATTAGGGCTTAAATAATTAGGGCTCCTTAACATCATTAGGGTTCCCAAATTAACAATTAAGGTTTCCTAATTATCATTATAATTTACTAAAACAATAATTAGGGTTTCTAATTTTAGCAAATTAGGGTTTTCAAATAATAATTAGGGTTTCTCCTAATTACAGAAATTAAATAATACACAGTAAAATTCATATAACACAAGTACTACACCGTCTCGAACTCAAAACCGAGTTTAACAATTAGAGTTTAATAACACGACATGAGGGTTATGACATAATTTACCATATTTGGTCTACCATTATCAGTCTACAAATATACAGTACATATTCATAGCACTAAAAAATCAAAATATAATTAATATTATATTATTATTCTCATTCATTGCTCAAAATCCAAAATTAGGGTTTGGATTCCATATCTGATTTATTCTTCATATAAAACATCAATAATTATGCTAAAATAATTAACTTAAATATTCTGAACAAATTCTTATAATAAAATATTTATTATTATACTTTAATAATCATTTCATATATTATTTAAATAATATAAAATCATGTTTTCATGGAAAATAATTAATAAAAACATTTTCGCTACAAAAATTAATTACTATAGAATATAATTTTTGGTGATTAATAATTCTAAAATTATTTATAGGTAATAAATATATTTGCATTTATCATACATTACTTGACACATATTCTCATCATTAAAATAATAAAAAAAAAATTATATGCAAAATTTCTTATTTATTTACATAGAAAATATTGGGTTATTACATTTTCCAAGTGTGAATTCTGGTTAAAGAGAGTTCAATTTTTAGGTCATGTGATTGACAAGAATGGAATATCTGTAGATCCAACTAAGATCGAAATGGTTGTGAATTAGGAACAACCAACAACTCCAATAGAAGTACGAAGTTTTCTCGGTTTAGCGGGTTATTATCGACAGTTTATAAAAGATTTTTCAAAAATAGCAACCCCATTAACCAATTTAACTCGAAAGACGGTACAATACGTCTGGACAGATAAATATGAAGAGAGCTTCCAAGAGTTGAAGAAGCGACTAAGTATGGCTCCAGTGTTGTCCTTACCGGATGAGACAGGAGGCCTTGTAGTATTTAGTGATGCATCACACAAAGGTTTAAGGTGTGTGTTGATGCAACATGGGAAAGTGATTACTTATGCATCACGACAACTCAAAGATTATGAGAAGAGATATCCTACTCATGACCTAGAGTTATTCGCAGTTGTTTTTGCTCTAAAAATTTAGAGACATTACTTGTACGGGAAAAAGTACGAGATATATACAGATCATCAAAGTCTGAAATATATTTTTACACAAAAGGAATTAAATTTAACGCAGCGAAGATGGTTAGAACTGATAAAGGATTTTGACTGTGAAATCTTATATCATCCCGGTAAAGCTAATGTCGTAGCTGATGAGTTAAGTAGAAAGAATCAAGAAAAATTGAATGTATTAACCACCAATGATAGGTTGATAAAAGATTTTGAAAATTTGGAAATTAAAGTGGAATATCCAACTACCTCTTCCCAAAAATTTTATATTTTAGAGGGAGTTTCATCTTTGCTTAATAAAATCAAAGAGATGCAAGAAAAGGATGAAGAATGTCCGAATAAATAAGTCTAATATAACTCATGACAAGTATAACAAATTCGAATAAATAAGGATGGAATAATAAGATATGAAAATAGAATCCAAGTTCAGTTAAACCAATCTTTAAAAAAGACGAAATCTTAAACGAAGCTCATAATTCTAACTTTGCCATACATCCCGGCAAGATTAAAATGTACAAGGATTTAAGTCGTCACTTTTGGTGGTCAAATATGAAAAAGAAAATAGCGAGAATGGGTAAGCAAAAGTGTCTCACGTGTCAAAGGGTTAAAAGTACGAGCATTAAAAGCCAAGTGGTTTACTTCAACCCTTACCAATTCCTGAGTGGAAGTGAGAACATATAACCATGGACTTTGTTGTTGGCCTTCCAGCTACACAAAAGGGCCATAATTCCATTTGGGTAATAATTGACCGTTTAACTAAATGAGCCCACTTTTTACCTATTAAAATTACTCATAACTTAGATCACCTTGCTAAGCTATACATTAATGAAATTATCTCTAGACATGGTGTGCTTGTTTCCATAGTATCGATCGAGACCCACGTTTTACTTTAATTTTTGGAAAAGTCTTGTAAACATTTAGGAACACAATTAAGATTAAGTACAGCTTATCATCCTCAGACAGATGGATAGAGTGAGAGAACCATATAAACAGTAGAGGATATGTTGAGAACATGTATCATAGACTTCAAAGGAAGTTGGGAAGATCAGTTACCTTTAGTCGAATTTGCCTATAACAATAGTTATCATGCTAGCATAGGTATGCCACCCTATGAGGCCTTATATGGAAGAAAGTTTAGAACACCTTTTATGTTGGGATGAAGTCGATGAAAGACAAATGCTAGGACCAGAAATAATTCAATAAACTACTGAAACCATCAGAATTATACGTCAACGATTACAAGCATCTCAAGATCGAAAAAGAAAATACGTTGATCCACATCGTCAACAACGAAACTTTAACGTAGGAAGCCATGTATTCTTAAAGGAATCTCCTTGGAAAGGCAAAATACGTTTTGGCAAAGAAAGAAAAACTAAGTTCAAGATTCATTGGACCTTTTGAAATTTTGAGAAGGATTGGTGAAGTTGCTTATGAAATAGCTCTACCTCCCGAGTTAAATCATATCCATAATGTGTTCCATGTGTCCGCAGTATTACGACCATACAAACCTTATTATAAACACGTTATAAATTATGAGCCAATTCAAATAGAAGAAGATCTTTCTTATGTAGAAGAACTCGCATGCATCGATCAATCGTAGTAAAGAGCAAGTCCTGAGAAATAAAGTGATAGCATCGGTTAAAGTGATCTGGAAGAATCAGAACGTTGAAGAGGCTACATGGGAGCTCAAAGATAAAATGCTAAAGAATTATCCTCAATTATTTACTTGACTTGTACTTTAATTTCGAGGACAAAATTCTTATTAGTGGGGGTGAATGTAAAAACCCAAAACCCTAATAAAACTCCGTTATGTAAAATCCCGTTATATTAATAAAATTTCTCTGTTCCGAATGTATTATGTGTTAATATATACTCGGTTTAACAAATTCGATCAAATAAAATTTCGTCCGAAAAATGTCCTGCTTGACACCTCGTGCTTAAAAATTTTTCTTTCAAAACGGAGATTTTTAAGATATTTGTTTTGACAAGTTGTTTTGTTGTGCTTACAATCGACAAAACTCTTTGTCATGCTTATTAGATTAGTGAGAAATCTAGGTTAGCAAACCTAGATTAATAAACCCTAACCCTAATTTGTAAAACCATAACCCTAATTTGAAAACCTAAACCTAATTAGCTAATTTAACCCTAATTAGATTATCTTAACACCTAATCATGGTTAGTAAACTTCAATTAGGTACTAATAAACATCATTTAACAAACCTAATCATTAAAAACAAAACCATAATCAAGATTAGTGAAGATTAGGGCAAAATTAAGCTACTAAACTAATCTAACTAGTTCACAAGTAGGTTAGGAGTCACCAAACCAAGTCCCAAGGCAAAGACACATGAATGATAACAAACCTTAAGCAGCACAAGTAACTTAGCATCAGATATTTAGAGAGATAAGTAGGTGAAAAGACCAAAAAACCTAAGTTGATAAAGTATATAAATAACAACACCACCTCTGGCCAAACCTATGAAATCTTTAAGCTTATACACTCTCATAAACATACCAAATCAAGCCTGGGTGATAGCAACATCAAGTTCAGTAGCTAGAATCGAAAATCAACCAAGAAAAGGTGCAAACCCTAATTTATAATTAGCTCTTTGATCCTTTGTTATGATTGTTGTTTAGATGTTTGGAAATATGTATTAGTATGTTAGAAAGTATGTTAGATTGGTAGAACACGTTTTCATAACATCTAGATGTCTTAATTAAGTGTTTTTAGAAATTTGGAAATTTCGAAAAACCAAGTCTGACAGCCGAATGTCAAGGCTTGTAGATTCAAGTGTGTTTATGTTTAGGTCTGTTAATTGTATGTTACTTGTAACCTGTTAGTAGGTCTTTAATCTGGAAAAGAAAACAGGTTTATTAGAACCATAGGTTGCAAGTTATGATTGGTCAAAGTGCATTGACCGTTCACGGATTTCAGTTTTCTGGGTTACCCAGAAAACTCAAGAACAGTTGTACTGGCTACTTTGACCAACCTTTTTGATCGCTTTCTATTTGTTGTTTTTATAATGTTTTGTTAGATATTAACACCCTGATATATGTACTACATATCTATGATCTTAATTTTATAAACAACTCATAGGATTATCGGAATTAATGGTCAAAAATCCGTTGACCGAACTTGACCAAGTTTTTTGGGCTGCCCAGAAAACTGAAGAACACGAAGAACAACTTCCAGGAAATGAGAACGTAGCAGGGACTAGTCAGGGAACGAAGTGACGGACCAGATGATAGCATTAGTAGTCCTCACTATTCAGTGAAATAGTGGGAAAATAAATGTAATAATATTGAATTTGAGTTTCAGATATTGTCTGCACGACAATATTTGTATTAAAACTCATACTTATATTTTGTCGTACATTTTGCACGATAATGTATTTTTTGGCGACTCAGAATAGGTGATGTATACCTGTTTTGGGGGCGTCACATACTACATGTTTAACACACAAAAACTAACATCTAACACTTCGATCAAGGTCAGATTTCTTCTAGGGTTCTTACCTCTTTGTGAACAAATTCTTGATTATATGCTTCTGATTTGATAAGTGTGATAGTGGGGCTTGATTGGGGACTGATCTAGCACTATAATTTTGTGGGTTTTTAGAGAGGAGTTCTAGGATGAAGTTGTGAATAATTGTGCACTTTCTCTCACTTGAATTTTATATAATCCATGTATGCTATGTATGGCATGGATGATCATGTGATGTGCCATAGCTTGTAGGCTCATAGGTAGGTCTAGGGTGGCTGGCCAGATTTTTGCTAGATCTTGTCTAACCAATAATTCAACTAATGGGATAAAAGGGTATTTTGGTAATTATTTTTAATTTCAAGGGTATTCTTGTCCAATGTTATTAAATTTAGGGTTTAATCACTAGATTTTACATCTTAAAGTTTCCCAAATAATTTTTAGGATTTGGACAATTAAAAATTAAAGTGTAATAAAATTTTAATTTTAAACACACTAATTAAATTAGGGTTTTTAATAGAAATTAGGGTTTTTAATAGAAAATTAGGGCTTAAATAATTAGGGCTCCTTAACATCATTAGGGTTCCCAAATTAACAATTAAGGTTTCCTAATTATCATTATAATTTACTAAAACAATAATTAGGGTTTCTAATTTTAGCAAATTAGGGTTTTCAAATAATAATTAGGTTTCTCCTAATTACGTAAATTAAATAATACATGTGTAAAATTCATATAACACAAGTACTTAATCAAATCTCGAACTCAAACCGAAAGTTTAACAATTAGAGTTTAATAAACACGACATGAGGGTTATGACATAATTTACCATATTTGGTCTACCATTATCGGTCTACAAATATACAAAGACATATTCATAGCACTAAAAATCAAAATATAATTAATATTATATTATTATTCTCATTCATTGCTCAAAATCCAAAATTAGGGTTTGGATTCCATATCCGATTTATTCTTCATATAAAACATCAATAATTATGCTAAAATAATTAACTTAAATATTACGAACAAATTCTTATAATAAAATATTTATTATTATACTTCTAATAATCATTTCATATATTATTTAAATAATATAAAATCATGTTTTCATGGAAAATAATTAATAAAAACATTTACGCTTACAAAAATTAATTACTATAGGAATATAATTTTGGTGATTAATAATTCTAAAATTATTTATAGGTAATAAATATATTTGCATTTATCATACATTACTTGACACATATTCTCATCATTAAAATAATAAAAAAAAAATTATATGCAAAATTTCTTATTTATTTACATAGAAAATATTGGGTTATTACATTTTCCAAGTGTGAATTCTGGTTAAAGAGAGTTCAATTTTTAGGTCATGTGATTGACAAGAATGGAATATCTCAGAGATCCAACTAAGATCGAAATGGTTGTGAATTAGAACAACCAACAACTCCAATAAATACGAAGTTTTCTCGGTTTAGCGGGTTATTATCGACGGTTTATAAAAGATTTTTCAAAATAGCAACCCCATTAACCAATTTAACTTTCGAAAAGACTGCATGACAATACGCCCGGGAGAGATAAATATGAAGAGAGCTTCCAAGAGTTGAAGAAGCGACTAAGTATGGCTCCAGTGTTGTCCTTACCGGATGAGACAGGAGGCCTTGTAGTATTTAGTGATGCATCACACAAAGGTTTAAGGTGTGTGTTGATGCAACATGGGAAAGTGATTACTTATGCATCACGACAACTCAAAGATTATGAGAAGAGATATCCTACTCATGACCTAGAGTTATTCGCAGTTGTTTTTGCTCTAAAAATTTAGAGACATTACTTGTACGGGAAAAAGTACGAGATATATACAGATCATCAAAGTCTGAAATATATTTTTACACAAAAGGAATTAAATTTAACGCTAAATGAAGATGGTTAGAATCGATAAAGGATTTGATGTGAAATCTTATATCATCCGGGTAAAGCTAATGTCGAATGGTGATGAGTTAAGTAGAAAGAATCAAGAAAAATTGAATGTATTAACCACCAATGATAGGTTGATAAAAGATTTTGAAAATTTGGAAATTAAAGTGGAATATCCAACTACCTCTTCCCAAAAATTTTATATTTTAGAGGGAGTTTCATCTTTGCTTAATAAAATCAAAGAGATGCAAGAAAAGGATGAAGAATGTCTGAATAAATAAGTCTAATATAACTCATGACAAGTATAACAAATTTAGAATAAATAAGGATGGAATAATAAGATATGAAAATAGAATCCGGGTTCCGTTAAACCAATCTTTAAAAGACGAAATCTTAAACGAAGCTCATAATTCTAACTTTGCCATACATCCTGGCAGTACTAAAATGTACAAGGATTTAAGTCGTCACTTTTGGTGGTCAAATATGAAAAGAAAAATAGCAGAATGGGTAAGCAAGTGTCTCACGTGTCAAAGGGTTAAGGCTGAGCATTAAAAGCCAAGTGGTTTACTTCAACCCTTACCAATTCCTGAGTGGAAGTGAGAACATATAACCATGGACTTTGTTGTTGGCCTTCCAGCTACACAAAAGGGCCATAATTCCATTTGGGTAATAATTGACCGTTTAACTAAATGAGCCCACTTTTTACCTATTAAAATTACTCATAACTTAGATCACCTTGCTAAGCTATACATTAATGAAATTATCTCTAGACATGGTGTGCTTGTTTCCATAGTATCAGATCGAGACCCACGTTTTACTTTAATTTTTTGGAAAAGTCTTCAGAAACATTTAGGAACACAATTAAGATTAAGTACAGCTTATCATCCTCAGACAGATGGATAGAGTGAGAGAACCATATAAACAGTAGAGGATATGTTGAGAACATGTATCATAGACTTCAAAGGAAGTTGGGAAGATCAGTTACCTTTAGTCGAATTTGCCTATAACAATAGTTATCATGCTAGCATAGGTATGCCACCCTATGAGGCCTTATATGGAAGAAAGTTTAGAACACCTTTTATGTTGGGATGAAGTCGATGAAAGACAAATGCTAGGACCAGAAATAATTCAATAAACTACTGAAACCATCAGAATTATACGTCAACGATTACAAGCATCTCAAGATCGAAAAAGAAAATACGTTGATCCACATCGTCAACAACGAAACTTTAACGTAGGAAGCCATGTATTCTTAAAGGAATCTCCTTGGAAAGGCAAAATACGTTTTGGCAAGAAAGAAAAACTAAGTTCAAGATTCATTGGACCTTTTGAAATTTTGAGAAGGATTGGTGAAGTTGCTTATGAAATAGCTCTACCTCCTGAGTTAAATCATATCCATAATGTGTTCCATGTGTCCGTGTTACGACCATACAAACCTTATTATAAACACGTTATAAATTATGAGCCAATTCAAATAGAAGAAGATCTTTCTTATGTAGAAGAACCTGTACAGATCGTCGACCGTAAAGAGCAAGTCCTGAGAAATAAAGTGATAGCATCGGTTAAAGTGATCTGGAGGAATCAGAACGTTGAAGAGGCTACATGGGAGCTCAAAGATAAAATGCTAAAGAATTATCCTCAATTATTTACTTGACTTGTACTTTAATTTCGAGGACAAAATTCTTATTAGTGGGGGTGAATGTAAAAACCCAAAACCCTAATAAAACTCCGTTATGTAAAATCCCGTTATATTAATAAAATTTCTCTGTTCCGAATGTATTATGTGTTAATATATACTCGGTTTAACAAATTCGATCAAATAAAATTTCGTCCGAAAAATGTCGTGCTTGACACCTCGTGCTTAAAAATTTTTCTTTCAAAAACGGACTTTTCGGTATATTTGTTTTGACAAGTTGTTTTGTTGTGCTTACACTGACAAAACTCTTTGTCATGCTTATTAGGATTAGTGAGAAATCTAGGTTAGCAACCCTAGATTAATAAACCCTAACCCTAATTTGTAAAACCATAACCCTAATTTGAAAACCTAAACCTAATTAGCTAATTTAACCCTAATTAGATTATCTTAACACCTAATCATGGTTAGTAAACTTCAATTAGGTACTAATAAACATCATTTAACAAACCTAATCATTAAAAACAAAACCATAATCAAGATTAGTGAAGATTAGGGCAAAATTAAGCTACTAAACTAATCTAACTAGTTCACAAGTAGGTTAGGAGTCACCAAACCAAGTCCCAAGGCAGCACATGAGCTGATAACAAACCTTAAGCAGCACAAGTAACTTAGCATCAGATATTTAGAGAGATAAGTAGGTGAAAAGACCAAAAAACCTAAGTTGATAAAGTATATAAATAACAACACCACCTCTGGCCAAACCTATGAAATCTTTAAGCTTATACACTCTCATAAACATACCAAATCAAGCCTGGGTGATAGCAACATCAAGTTCAGTAGCTAGAATCGAAAATCAACCAAGAAAAGGTGCAAACCCTAATTTATAATTAGCTCTTTGATCCTTTGTTATGATTGTTGTTTAGATGTTTGGAAATATGTATTAGTATGTTAGAAAGTATGTTAGATTGGTAGAACACGTTTTCATAACATCTAGATGTCTTAATTAAGTGTTTTTAGAAATTTGGAAATTTGAAAAACCAAGTCCGACAAAGAATGTCAAGGCTTGTAGATTCAAGTGTGTTTATGTTTAGGTCTGTTAATTGTATGTTACTTGTAACCTGTTAGTAGGTCTTTAATCTGGAAAAGAAAACAGGTTTATTAGAACCATAGGTTGCAAGTTATGATTGGTCAAAGTGCATTGACCGTTCACGGATTTCAGTTTTCTGGGTTACCCAGAAAACTCAAGAACAGTTGTACTGGCTACTTTGACCAACCTTTTTGATCGCTTTCTATTTGTTGTTTTTATAATGTTTTGTTAGATATTAACACCCTGATATATGTACTACATATCTATGATCTTAATTTACATAAACAACTCATAGGATTACTGGAATTAATGGTCAAAATCCGTTGACCGAACTTGACCAAGTTTTTTGGGCTGCCCAGAAAACTGAAGAACACGAAGAACAACTTCCAGCTGTACTTTGACCAGACTAAAGAGACCTTAGATTTATGATTTGTTCAAGTTTGTGTTATATATATATATACCCTGACATATATACTACATGTTTCAACAAACACAACACACATCCAATACACAGAATCGAAAATATTGAGACCACAAAACCGTTGACCGGCCATGACCACTGTTCTGGGTTGCCTTGAAACTCAAGAACAGCTCTGACAGTGACTTTGAGCCTTTATAAATTCCTGTTATATGTAGGTTAAAGCCTGAAATTTGATTCATGTTGTACTAATGTAAGAGTACTATAACATCAATATTTGATTGAACCCAAAAATGAAAACAACAGTTAGATAAACCACGGTCAAACTAGTCCCTCTAACATGACCAAGCAGTTGCCCAGAAACTCAAGAACACCTACAGAGACTTTTTATCACTGAAGGGCTTTAGCGACAGATAGAAATTGATTTTTCTAAAAATAAATTATAAAAAATTAGAAATAATTAATAAATAAATACAAAAATAGTTTTAAAATTATATTAAATAAATATAATTAATTTACGATATTTTACATAAATTCAATAAATATTTTATTTTATTTAGATATTATTAATAATTAACTTATTGATATAATAAATAGAATAATTACTTATAATTACTAAATAATTATTGAAAAATAATATTAATGATATAAAAATCATAATAAATGATTATAAATTATTTAAAAATAATAAACAATGTTTTTGTAAAATGTTAAGTAAATATTAATTACCTAAAAATAGAAATGAATGATTTAAAATCATTTAAAGGAGAAATAAATATTTTAAAAATACTTTAAAACTTCAAAAAATTATTATAATGGATATATAAATTATCTAAAAAATATAATAAATTTTATAAATAAAATTTAGTTCATATATCAACTTAATTAGTATTCGATAAAGTTATTTAACACCAAAACTTTATCGAATCTAACCCAATTTTATATAAAATGTTATATTTGAGTATTGTTACCAATACTAACGTGTTAGATTTATATATAAATATCGTAGGTATTTATTAAATGAATTGAGTATCATAACTTGACTGATCTATGCTCAGGCAAGTTCTTCTTAACCTTAACTTACTTATGCAAAATTTCTCAACCATGTTTATTCATTGAACAAGATTTTTATCTTGATATGCTGTTGATATAATATACTACACCTACAATTGAATTACCTCTTGTTGAAAGGTTATTGCTATAGCTTCAGCATAACTAAGAAATGAATTGTTTATTCATATTAATTATTAAAACTTAAATTGTTGTGTCAAACCAAATTGTTTGGTAAGACATCCTATTCTGAAGTTGGGTATCCCATATGGGATCATTCGGTCGATAATATATTGACACTTGGGTGCATTTGAGCACTGGTAGGATGAGATGCATACTCCTAAGATGTTGAATGGGCTGATCCCCTATCTCATATCTAAACAAAATTTCTAAGTTTGTGTGACTGCCAGAAATATAAATCCATAGTGAAATGGTAACAACTATCAGTCAAAATTTGAATTATTGTATTTCTTCAAATCATATATTGTTATAAATACACAACTTGCTGAGCATGTCATAGCTCACCCTTGCAAATTATTCCCTTTGCAATTTTAGATGGTAACCCTGGAACATCTGAAGTAGATAAAGGGAAGCGTCCCTGCTTAGATTAGATTATATTCTTATCTAGTTGAATACTTTGTAATAAAAAAGTTGTTATGAGAATCATGTAATCAAACCTTAATATTTATATATACATATAACATCTTTTATTTTCGCAATCGTGTTTTCTTACATATATAAATGTAAATTTAGAATTCTTTGAATCTAGTTGAGATCCTTGGGAACTATTTATCTGAGTGAAGATATTAGTAATATGGATTGTTCATGTTATTACTGATATTTTGGATTTTGGATAAATAGTTACTATCAATACGATAGTATAAATTCGATTGGCATAGACTATACATCTGGGTGAGGATATTAGTAATATGGATTGTTCATGTTATTACTGATATTCTAGATTTTTGATAGATAGATTATATCCACAAACATAGTTCATACATCAAAGTGAGGGTATCCAAACACAGTAATAGTTCTCCTAAGAATTATCATCTGTTATGGGATACTGTGAATTTTGGATTTATGAGAATTATATCTGATAGTTCCTTAATGTAATATAAGCTTATAATCAGATAACATGAGTGTATAGATTTAAATGCATTATATTGATTCTTAGTAAGCACCGTATCAGATACCATGGGAGTATAGATATGGGGGCGTTACATGACCATACACCCACAACACCTTAAGTTTCAAACCACAACCATTGGAACTTCCTTGTGTACGCATAATATATTAATGAATTATATCAGAAACCCCTAGACTTTGCAAGCACTTGACCTTCAAGTATCATAAATGTTAGGCATATATCAAGTCAGACAAATAAAATGTGTGTAAAGGTAACCCAATAAGTAATAAGTAATCCTTGCAAACTCTCTCAAGCAATTTCACAAATAGCTAGTAGCTAACATAAACTAGCACTCAAGCAATTTCACAAACACTTGATCTTATTGTGTTGTCTTACTATACCCATTGACAAACTATAACATTTTGAAATGAATTATATATAATAATTGAACTAGTTAATAATACAATCATTCCAATTGCAATTAGCTCTAAATAAAAAAAATTCTAATTAAAACCTAATTTTTAGGGAAAATTAATAAATGAGGAAATTAAAACCTTCAATTGGGAAATAATGGAGGAGGAGTTGAACGAGAGGCCACCACTATGACTCCACTATATATGTCGCCGCTGTCACCACCACTATGTCGTCACCACTATGCAGCCACTACTGCTAGGGTTAGAGGGAGTGGAAAGAGAGGGGAATAAGAAGTGTTGCAGATTTTGGTGACTAAGTTGAATCGCCGATCTTAAACCATCGATCTACAAGGAATTAGAGAGAGTTACCGACAGATCTAGAAGGGGTTAAGATGGAGATTTTTCTTCTTGTTTCTACGCGGCTACTGAAATGAGAGAAAGAGAGAGAGAGAGTTGGGCAAGGACAACATGTGAGAAAGTAAAAGAAAAAAGTACCAAATTAATTAGTTATCTACGACAGATTATTCAGTCAGGAGTAGGTTGTTACCGACGAAATTTATTTCGTGGGAAATAATTCTGTCAAAAATAATCTCTTTTCTTGTAGTGTATCAAGTCACTTTTGACGATTTCATAATATACGAGTTAGTGTACACCATGAAACTTATATTTGGTAGTTACTAATTAAATTATAAATATACATATAGGTCGATCAACTACATAGAAAGCAATATCTAATAACGTGCTAAGGTAAAGAATATCATTTTCTTTCATACTAATAAGGGATATCATTTTCTTTCATACTCGTAAGGGATATTATTTGCCTCATACACCTAGATTTAAACCTACTATGGTGAGAAATTATTATTCATTTTCTACAACCTTTAACATTAAACGATGAAAATTTCTAAAATCATTAGAATTTTCTTAATAGTTAGTGTTTCATCTAATATCTTTTGACCTAAATCTTCCTGTTAAATTTTAATCATTATATTTGAACTATGAACCTTAATTAATATTCTTGAGCTCGAATCGATATTCTGGATGTCATGTTGACAATTTGGACGTTATTGGACTCTGGACAAATTAAATTGCAAATTTCTAATGTTTATTGTTGGTCGATTTTGCAATCAATGAATACGTGCAAGTATACACGGTCAACAAGTAATAGAGTGATAAGATAGAGTGTCGATCCCACAGAGAATTCTAATCAATAAATTCTAACTACTAGTACTATATCAATCCAATTTTATTTAAACAACTATAAAGTGTGATTTTCTGAAATAATGAAACTAAATTAAACAATTAAAGAGAGATTACTCTAAAATAAAGCAAATAAATAAAACTAAGATTTTAATGAATTCAAATAAATAAAGATTAAGACTTCAATATCCCCAATTATGAACTATAAATCAATTATCCAATTATCCAATTATCCCAATTATTATGCCTATTGAATTGTTAACATGAATTCTGAAATGCCAAAAGCCCTTTTCCAAGTGATCAATTAACTTCTATTTAACCCAGATTAATCTTGCTATATTCCTATGCAAAATAATTGAATTAAACTCCTTCAACTCCAATTCCTTATGCGTTACATGCGGTGAACAGATATTTCCATTCAATTAACAAACCTAATTATTCACCATGCAAATAATTAAGTCACATGTTATCATGCCCAGTTCTAACCCTAGAATTCCTCTTCCAATTCCTTCTAGAGTAACAAGGTAATTATTGGCCAAATAATTAAGCAATAAGCACAAGACAAGATAAACAATTCACTTTGACACAAATAATTGGAATAACTCGAATAGCTAATTTATAAACATAAAAGGTTCAATTGAAATCTTCATTAAAGAATTAGTTCATAACGGAAATAAAAACCAACAATCTTTTGCAAAACATCCTTAAAGAATTACACAAATTGAAAATAAGGAGAAGGAGAAAAAACTCTAGCGCCAATCCTTCAATCTTCAAGTAATCCTTGCTTAGCCTCCAATTGTGGTTGATAGCCTCCTCATTCAATCACAATAGCCTTTATATACTCCAACCACAATCCTTTTTCAACTCAACTTATCAAATAACCTCCTCTTTAATGTAAGTCAAACACCTGGTCAACGCGCGTATCCGGTCAACTAGACTTGGCCAAATAGCCTTTTGCCGTATGTGGAATGATCTGTGCTAGAGCGCTCAGGCTGGACTTTGAATTAATTACCAAACTGCCATTCAGTTGCTCAAATTTCCCTATTTTCCCCAGTAGCTCCCGAATCTGCAAAATAACAACTAAATACAATAAAAATGCTTCTAAATAACTTGAGAATGCAATAATTTAAGCCCAAATATATCTGATTCATGGGTATATTACCCAATCATCAAATACCCCCAAACTTAAATCGTTGCATGTCCTCAAGCAACAAAACACAAGACACAATAACAACTAAACAACCATGCAAATTCACCTACATCTATCAATACATTCTTAACTCCAGCAATTAAATAACAAACCGTATATCCATTAGGCCTCAGAAAAATCACAAAAACATGCTAATATATCATGTTAATGCAGTTCAATAATATCCCAACAATCAATGAATCTAAATCTGTTTGTACTGATATTATGAGTGTGTGTTCAACAACCATGCTAACCAATAAAAAGCAAAATATGAAAGATAATAAATTTCTTAGAAGACATCATACAATGCAAATTCACGAACACATCAAATAAACTTGATTCGGCTGAAATTAAACACTTGCCAAAGTCCAAGGGTCAAAATGGAATACTTATACTTCTTCTTTTTTTTTTTTATAACGGGGGCTTTTGCACTTTTCCCGCTTTATTATTACTTCTTTTTTTTTACGACTATGCATTGTCTTATTCCCTTAGGCTTTTCAGTGTTACCTTAACGAGCTTTCGACCAACGACTCCCAAGCCATTAAGACCTTAGGGCGCTAGGTGTAGAGACAATCCCCTTGGGCTTATTTACTCAAGTAACAAAGGCCACAAAACTAGACACCCATGCCACGGTATTTTTTTTAAGCTTATATATTCCAAATATTTTTCCCCCAAACTTGAGTTTATGTCTAAATTCAGTCTTCACTAGCATTCATCCTTTAGAAGTCTATTATCAATCCATTTAACTATCATAGTCGACATGATCATTTTTTAAAATGTGCTATCCTGATAATATTAGTGTCAAACGGATAAAGATTTAAATCATGTCAAGAAAATCATGCCACTAGCTTAACAATCCTTACTAGACTTGTTCATGCAATTTTAATTTCATCATTGGCCCCAAACATACGTACTATCAAAAGCTGGAATTAATATGCAATCCTAAATGCAACATTTAACCAACAAAAACACCTAATAAACACAAATTATCCACAACCAACTATTGCAAAATAAAAATTAACTACCCCCAAACTTATCAAGAGCAATGTCCTCATGCAAAAAAATATAACACTATAACACAGAGGACTTCCCTGACGAGCTTATTCCTCGGGTGGAGCATCATCATCCTCGTTCATCTCTTGATCAGAAGGGGAAAACACAGGTAAAACAAGAGCAGTAGAGAACTGGCTAAGAGTAACGCCTGGGTACAGTTGGGCGTTCATGGCATTCTAGGCTGCAAACTGGTCAACCAAGTACGTGTAGATGACATCCTGGCGTTCCGACATGCGGACATTCTAAGCTTTAATATTGTAAAACCATCCGTCAATTTCACATTGGACCGCTTCAGGAACCACACCACGGTGCGCTGCGGAGAAAGAACCATAAGTAGGTGGAGCTTAATGCGGCGGAGCTTGTGAGGCTTCAACTTGGGGGATTATAAAACCCAATCCCCTAGGGTGGTTCGCCCCACCTGTCCACACTTTATACATGCTGATCAACTTGTGGTCCAACACGGGCATTGGCATTTGAATCATCTCATCTGATTTCCATTTGACCCCAAACTTAGCACACAAAATGAAAATGAGAGACGATGGGGTAACCCTCCTGTGGTCCCTCCTCGTGACGCTCAGAGAATAGACTGCTGAATAAGGTGGCCAACATCAATTTTTAAGCCTTGAATTATCGAATATAGCAGTACAGCCCTCTCTTTGGTGACATGGCTCATATGTGTACATGGCATGACTTTGGCGCAGATAAAGGCATACCACGCCTTCCCATATAAACTGAGGTGAGAATGTGGGAAGGTCATGCTGCCACGTTCATGCACTGTCCATGTGGTGCCCGGTTGACACAGCTGATAAGTGGATTTTATATACACTTATCTGGTATCTTTTACTTGAATTAGTTGCTTATATTTATGTGTCTTAGTTACTTTTCATGTATTTTGTGTTCATTTTGTAGGTTATACATTTGGGAGCGGTGTGAGCGACTATTGGTAAGGAAAAGCAAAGAAAACGCAAAGAAAAACAAATCGGACATCATTTTGGCTTTCATGTTTACTTCATGTTCTTGGTTTGGAACTTATCTTACATTTAAGAGCATCGTCTTATCTTTTCGGAACATTTTGAATCATTCCAATCGGAGTTCGGATGTAAGAGTTATGATTGTTGTACCAACGGACGTCGAACGTCATGGTTTTGGGTGGTCATTTGCATAGAAGTTACTTCCAACTACATTTCAGCCTTAATCCGCCCAGAATTTCACAATCCTCAAAGAATAAAAGTTGTAGATCTCGTTGATATCTTCGATTTGATAGGTGGAAAGCACCTTAACTCCTCCCGGATCAAAAGTTATTGCTATTTTCCCAAAGGACATCGGAGCAGAAAATGTCAGAAAAAGTGGCAGCGCCAGGGCGCCCATTTTAGGCCTATGCCCAGCGCCGGGGCGCTGGGGAGCAGAGTTTGAGTGTTGTGCCTAGCGTTGGGGCGCTGGGGAAGATACTAGGAAGGCTTGGACGCATTTTTGGGCGAATTTTGACACCTTTTTGACTCCAAATAGGATTGGGTTTGTTCCTAAGCTAAAAATTGGACTTGTAACATATAAATACATGATGTAAGGCATAAAATAAAGGGAGATTACATAGGTTAGACTAGATATAACACTCCATTAAATTAGAATATAAACCCTAATTCTTAATTAGCCATTGGAGATTGAAGCAAATTGAAGAACACTGAAGATCAAGAGCAAGAGCAAGGGGGAGCATCAGATTTGCTGACAACAGAATCTATTCTCTTCTCTTATCATACTTTTATCTTTTAATGTCTATTCAATTGTAGATTCTTGGTTTTAATTCATTAATTATGAATTAACTCTTTTATTAAGATTCCAATGGAACCTTTTATGGCTATAAATTAGTTATTTGATTTATTCCAATTATTTATGTTGAAGTGAATTGTTCATCTTGCTTTGTGCTGATTGATTAATTATCTGATCAATAATTACCTTGTTACTCTAGAAGGAATTAGGAAAGGAATTCTAGGGTTAGAACTGGGCTTGGTGACATGTGACTTAGTTATTTGCACAGTGAATAATTAGATTTGTGAATAGAATGAGAATATCTATTTGCCGCATGTAACACAAGGAATTGGGATTGTAGTGAGTTTAATTCAATTTTTTTGCATAGGGATATAGCAAAATTAACTTGGATTAAATAGAAGACAAATGATCACTTGAGAAAGGGCTTTTGGCACTTGAGAATTCCTGTTAACAATTCAGTAGACATAATTATTAGGATAATTGGACAATTGATTTATTGTTCATAATTGGGGATATTGGATTCTTAATCTTTATTTATCTGAATTCATTCGTTAAAATCTTAGTTTTAATTGATTAATTTAGTTTTCTTAATTAGAAAAATCACAATATGCGATTGTTTAAATAAAATTGATTTGGTTAAGAGTTAGTAATTGGTAATTTTTATTAAATAATTCCTCGTGGGAACGATACTCTACTTTCACTTTATTACTTGTTGTTAGTGTATACTTGCGTATTCATTGATCACGAAATCGATCAACAAGTTTTTGGCGCCATTATTCTAGGGGAATTAATTTAATAATTATTTACCAATATTAATTTCAATCAAATTAGTCTTAATTTAAATATTTTTTTTTTTTAATTCTCTTTCTATATTTCTCTTTTTCGGTACCATGGATGACTTTTTGCGTATCAATGTCCATACGAACATGACTCAACCAAGGGAGCGGAGATTAATGAGACTCGAGAAACTTTACGCATTGTCGTACTGATTGAGACACTTTCGAGGATGTTTGAAGCTTTTTGAAGCTCAACGTCGTCAAAGTATGGCGGTTACTTGTGATTATTGTCTTTGGAAATCATATGAGTCATCAATGCGCCATCGATTTTTCGGTAAGATGCAAGTATAGTGGTAATTACCCCAATAATTATGTCTATCCCAACAACTATCATCGAGATTGGTGGTATCACGGAATTTTCATGGAGTACCAATCAAGATTAATTTTATGCTCCAAGTCCAACATACTCACAGGATTTCTCGTGTCCACCTCCACTACAACAGGAAGAACATTCAAATTGGGAGGAAGCCTTGGAAAAATTTATTAAAGCTTCTGAAAAAAGGAACGAGGAACAAGACAAGAAAATTAATCAAGTAGAGCTGAATTTGCAACGCCAAGGGGCGTTGATCAAGAATCTGGAAAATCAAGTGGAGCAGAGAAGACACGTCGTTGAACAACCAAATCCTCAATACACACGGCTCTATGACATGGATTACGAGAGATTGATGGAGAGCTCGAACAAAATCTAAAACTAGATGAGCCACAAGATGTTGAAAGAGAGGAAACAATTGGGAACCAAGAAAAGGAGATTAGCGAAGATCTAACTTTGATTACCAATGAGGAGGAGCCGATGTTATTAGTGCCCCAAGTTCCTTCTCCGCCAAAGTTCAAGAATCCGGTTAGATTTGCAAAACCATGTTGTTTAGGTTGTCATGTAAATCGGCAATACTCCTTGTGACGAAAAGCGAAGTACAACTTGAAGCCATGGTTCAATGAGTTGGAGAAGATAGAATAAGAGATTCTTGTAATCGACAATCCTCAATGCCGGAATCTATTCATGAAACACGATGGAAAAAACACCTAGATGTTGGACGTTCTTTAATGTGATCTTATCTAAACAAAGCATGCTAGGTGACTTTAATACAATGGTTATCGTAAATGGGAACCTACCAAAAGCTATATTATTTCCGATGGATGGAGGGTTCCTCAACTTCGAAGAGGAATTGGATAGCATTGAACAAAGTCGGTGAAAAGACTATAAATCAATGACCGATTGGGAGGCAACCGAGAATTTTTATATTTATATGCTTTACTAGTTTATTTAGTAGATATGAATTAATTTGCTTAGTAAGTTCTCTTATAATCTAATACATGTTGTCTCTCTTCATTGCGGTATTGGAGGTTCAATGGATAGGAAAATGATCGTCGCTACCATCGCATACAAAGACACCTCACGCTTAGGCGATTACAGGAAAGTTCTCTTCTACTTATCGCTATATTCTTACAATAAGGACATTGTAATTGCTAAGTTTGGGGGAGTTTAGTTTAGTTCGTTATTGCATGTTTAGTTTCATGTTTATGTTATGTTATTTTGCTTATGTTGTTAATATAGTTTAGGTTCATTATAAAAAAAATAATAATAATAAATCAAAAATAATAGTTAGTTACTATGTTCATTTTGCATGTCCATCGGTTTGTTATAGTTAAGTTTATTTTGGCCAATGATGAGATTGGAATTGGGTAGACAAGTATAATACTGACTATTAGAGCTTTGATGTGATTTCTTGTTATGAATTGAATCTTTTTACATTTGAAACTAGTATAATAATGATATACAGTAAAAACAACTTGTTGATTGATTGAGTTTAAATTGATACATAATGGGACTCTAAAGGATAATGCTAGTTTGAATGAAAGAATGACAAGAATAAGTAGTGATGACTAAAGTTAGACAAGAACCTAAGTTTGGGGGAATATATGTGGGGTATATAAGCTTTAAAAAAAAGAAAAAAAAACATGTTGAGTCTTGTGGTGGGTTGAGGAGAAACACTCCCCATAAACACAAGCGTGAGATGGAGCGTAAAACGCACTCACCAACCATCTATCAAAAGAAAAAGAAAAGGGAAATAATCACGGGAAAAGAGCAAAAAGCCCCCGTGTAAAAAAAAAGAAGGAAGAAAAGAAAGTATAAGTATCCTGCATGTACCCTTGAATTTGGTTGAGTTTAATTTTAGTTAAATCGTGCCTATCTTTGAGATTTCTTGAGTTTACACTGTATGATGCCTTGAAGAGACTTGTTATGTGTTAAATTTGATTTTATATCGATTAGCATGGTTGTTGAGCACACACACGCACTATACCGGTAATATGAGTTTAAGACTTGATGATTGACTAGGAAATTGTTGATTGGTTTTGATATGAAGTATTGTCGTGTTTGCTTGATTGCTCTAAGGCCGAGTGAATAGATTTGATTCTATCAAATCTTGCTTTAGATTAAATGAGGCATATAGATTAGTTGCATTTCATTGCATTGCATTGTATTATGTTGTGTTACTTGGGGGATGACAACAATTTAAGTTTGGGGGGTATTTGATAAGTGGATTTTATATACACTTATCCGGTATCTTTTACTTGAATTAGTTGCTTATATTTATGTGTCTTAGTTACTTTTCATGCATTTTGTGTTCATTTTGTAGGTTATACATTTGGGAGCGGTGTGAGCGACTATTAGTAAGGAAAAGCAAAGAAAACGCAAAGAAAAGCAAACCGGACATCATTTGGGCTTTCATGTTTACTTCATGTTCTTGGTTTGGAACTTAGCTTACATTGAAGAGAATCGTCTTAGCTTTCGGAAACATTTTGAATCATTCCAATCGGAGTTCGGATGCAAGAGTTATGATCGTTGTACCAACGGACATCGAACGTCATGGTTTTGGGTGGTCATTTGCATAGAAGTTACTTCTAGCTCAATTTCAGCCTTATTCCTCCCAATATTTCTCAATCCTCAAAGAATAAAAGTTGTAGATCTCATCGATATCTTCGATTTGATAGGTGGTAGGCCCCATAACTCCACCCGTATTAAAAGTTATGGTTGTTTTCCCAAAGGACATCGGAGCAAAAAATGTCAAAAAAAGTGGGGCCCGCGTTGGGGCGCGCCTATTTTAGCTGAGGAAGCGATCATTTCAAAGGTGGGTTTGGGGAAAGAGCTGAGGAAGGCTTGGACGTATTTTTGGGCAAATTTTGACACCTTTTTGATTCCAAATAGGATTGGGTTTGTTTCTAAGCTAAAAATTGGACTTGTAACATATAAATACATGATGTAAGGCATAAAATAAAGGGAGATTACATAGGTTAGACTAGATATAACACTCCATTAGATTAGAATATAAACCCTAATTCTTAATTAGCCATTGGAGATTGAAGCAAATTGAAGAACACTGAAGATCAAGAGCAAGAGCAAGAGGGAGCAGCGATTTCTTGACAATGATTCTATTCTCTTCTCTTATCATACTTTTATCTTTTAATGTCTATTTAATTGTGGATTCTTGGTTTTAATTCATTAATTATGAAATAACTCTTTTATTAAGATTCCAATGGAACCTTTTATGGCTATAAATTAGTTATTTGATTTATTCCAATTATTTATGTTGAAGTGAATTGTTCATCTTGCTTTGTGCTGATTGATTAATTATCTGATCAATAATTACCTTGTTACTCTAGAAGGAATTAGGAAAGGAATTCTAGGGTTAGAACTGGGCTTGGTGACATGTGACTTAGTTATTTGCACAGTGAATAATTAGGTTTGTGAATAGAATGAGAATATCTATTTGCCGCATGTAACACATAAGGAATTGGGATTGTAGTGAGTTTAATTCAATTGTTTTGCATAGGGATATAGCAAAATTAACTTGGATTAAATAGAAGACAAATGATCACTTGAGAAAGGGCTTTTGGCACTTGAGAATTCCTGTTAACAATTCAGTAGACATAATAATTGGGATAATTGGACAATTGATTTATAGTTCATAATTGGGGATATTGGATTCTTAATCTTTATTTATCTGAATTCATTCGTTAAAATCTTAGTTTTAATTGATTAATTTAGTTTTCTTAATTAGAAAAATCACAATTTGCGATTGTTTAAATAAAATTGATTTGGTTAAGAGTTAGTAATTGGTAATTTTTATTAAATAATTCCTCGTGGGAACGATACTCTACTTTCACTTTATTACTTGTTGACCGTGTATACTTGCACGTATTCATTGATTGCGAAATTGATCAACAACAGCTCACGGATTATCTTCTCATAGTCTGGACCTTGACTCAAAAGATTGGCATATTCGTCGTTGAGTCCCTCTAATGGTAGTTGATAACAACCATTAATGTCTTCGTCACCAATTTCGACAGCTTTGCCCCTCACAAACACCCCATAGTGGAAGTGCTCGGACACGTTGGAAGAATTCTTTGACGATGGAAATCACTGCTGGATTAGGTTGTTCGGTGAGGGAGAACCAGTTCCTCTCAGCAATCATCACCGCTATGTCCCCATCTTTGGATTGATCGGGCCTTAAACCTCATCCGGGGATGAGAGAGCGGGTAACCATCTTGTTATAGCATTCCTGTGCCTCGGCGGAGACAAATAGTCGGCTATCAAATTTTGGAGGGGTCGAGGCGGTCCCGAAACCTTCTCCCCATTGTTGCTTTGAAGTCGTGTAGAAAATTCTGCAAAAATAGCAATCACATGTATTAGATTAGAGCATGATGCAAAAAGGGATATATATATATATATATATATACCCAGAACACTACCCCCAAACTTCTAAATTACTGTACGTTATATGTTATGGTTGGGGTTGTTAGGAACACAGACTCTCATAAGATTGCAAGAGTGATCTAGAATGGGAATTCTTTTTTCAATGAACAAAATTAAGTACAGCCACACAAGTTATGCTCAAGAAAGATGACATGTAAATCAATATTACCCCTTGTATGCATCAATATAGTTTCCACCCCACAATAGTGATATATATGTGTGGTAGGGGACCTATGGTGTTGGGGTGAAAATATGGCAAGTGAATTCAGTGTATGGGTAGTGTTGTGTGGTATTTAGTCACAACAATTCACTCAGGCATAATATCAAATACCAAGTGTGTAATCCATTTTATTGGCCGGATGTATATGATGTAGTAGGCACAATAGAGAGAAAACATAACAAGAAGATCTTAATTCAGCAGTCCATAGGCAGAAGTATTCTAACGTTCCAGAATGAAGAAGTCAATGCACAAAGATTGATAAGGGTGAGAAACATACCTTGAATCTTGTAAAAATGTAATTTGAACAAGCAAGATGATGAAGCAAATGAATCCCAACAATGCAAGTGGTGTAGTTATGTGAGGAGAATGGATAGGTAATATAAACGTAACTGAAATCTGGGATGTGCCGATGTGGGTTGTTTATGTGGAATAGAAGTGTGGAGCATGGAGGGGTTTTAAATTTAAATTGCTCGACTGATCCCGTATTTAAAGCGCCACTGCGTTTTATTATCATTACATGAGCGCTGTGCATAGGAGTGGCCTCAGCGCTAGGCTTGACTTTGAATCGAAAACGGTGGCCACGGTATTGAGCCTTTTATACAGATTCTGTTGCCTAGCGCCGGGGCGCTTAGATCCTTTGGTTTTAGAGCGCCGAGGCGCTGAGCCTCTTTTGGGAACAATGCATATGCGCGCCGGGGCGCTTGGATTGGCTTGCATTTGTACGTCGGGGCGCATATAGTGCTTCGTTTTCTTGCCATCTTGCTCAACTTTTGAATTATCTAGTAAAACAGACTTGCATGATGACTGTTACACTAAAAGTATATACTATTAGCCAAAGAACACTATTAAATAAAATGAAGAAAATTTGAATTGAATTGAAACAAAATACTAAAACTCATGGGGTTGCCTCACCATAGCGCTTTGTTTATAGTCGTCAGCCTGACTTGTTGTGCTCAATTGGTTGTAGGATCGGAGAGGTACATGGTTGTAGATTGGCGTTCGATGGGTCCACTCCAATAGTGTTTGAGTCGTTGACCATTAACCTTGAATGTACGCTTTGAATTCGGTTCCTCGACTTCAATGTTTCCATGTGGCGCGACAGATACAACCTTGAAAGGTCCCGCCCAACACGATTTCAGTTTCCCAGGAAATAAACGCAATAGTGAGTTAAAAATCAGGACTTGTTGGCCTGGTTCAAATGTCCGGTCAAGAATTTTCTTATCGTGCCAGGCTTTGACTCTTTCCTTGCAGAGTTTTGCATTCTCATAAGCATTAAACCGAAATTCTTCCATCTCATTTAATTGCAGTAACCTTTTCTCACCCGCTGCTTGTAGATCGAAATTAAGTTTTTGGATGGCCCAGTGTGCCTTTGTGTTCTAGTTCAATAGGAGATGACATGCTTTTCAAGTAGACCATTCTATAAGGTGACATGCCGATTGGATTCTTATATGCTATTCGATATGCCCATAAGGCATCGTCAAGACGCATTGACCAATCTTTTCTTGACGGATTGACCACATTTTCTAGAATTCGCTTTACCTCCCTATTCGAGACTTTTGCTTGACCATTCGTTTGGGGATGATACGCTGCAGCAATTTTATGACAAACCCCATACTTTAAAGTAATTTAGTGAATTGCTTATTACAGAAATGAGTTCCTTCATCACTTATTATCGCCCTCGGTGTCCCAAATCGTGTGAAGATGTTTTTCTTCAAAAATCAGAGGATAACATTGGCATCATTGGTGGGTAAAGCTGCAGCTTCTACCCATTTGGAAACATAATTGATTGCCAACAGAATGTACTGATTATTGAAGGATGATGGGAAAGGTCCCATAAAGTCGATTCCCCATACGTCGAACAGTTCAACCTCCAAAATTGTGTTGAGTGGCATTTCATTGCGCTTGGAGATATTACCTACGCGTTGGCACCGATCACACTTCAGCACATAGAGATAAGCATCCTTGAATAGAGAAGGCCATAAAAATCCTGATTGTAACACTTTGGCCGCTGTTCGATTACCGGAATAATGACCTCCGAAATCTGATGAGTGGTAATGTCCTAATATGTTGTCCATCTATTCATGTGGCACACAACGTCTAATCATTTGATCCGCGCAAGCCTTAAACAGAAATGGTTCTTCCTAATAGTATTGCTTAACATCGTGGAAGAACTTCTTACGTTGCTGTGAGGTTAACTCCGGTGGTAACACCTTCGCAACCACGTAATTCACGTAATCTGTATACCAAGGCAATATTGTAGTTACTCGGAGAAGCTGTTCATCCAGAATTTTTCATTGATCATTACGTTGTCTTTTTTCTACACCTCTGCATTTTCCAACCGAGAAAGATGATCCGCCACCTGATTTTTGGTACCTTTTCTATCCCGGATCTCCAAATCAAATTCTTGTAGCAACAATACCCACTGTATTAACCGCGGTTTGGCATCCTTCTTCTCAATCGGTATTTAATGGAAGAATGATCGGTGTATACAATTACCTTGGTCCCGATGAGATATGCTCTGAATTTGTCAAAATGCAAACACAACCGCAAGTAATTCTTTTTTGGTGGTTGTGTAGTTCAGTTCTGAGCAGCATCGTCGATGTCTTCTTTGAATAGTAGATTGTGTGAAAAATCTTATCGTGGCGTTGTCCCAATCTTTGCTCCAAGCTCAAGTCTTTGGCGTCGCACATCAATTGAGCGGTAAAGACCAATCGAGGCGCCACAATAATTGGAGTGAGACCAATTTCTTCTTTAATACTTCAAATGCCTCGATACATGGTGATCCATCTTGAAAGGCAAATCTTTCTCAACGACGGGGAATATAAGGGTTTTGAAATTTTGGAAAAATCTTTAATAAGCGTCTGTAGAAACCGCATGTCCCAAGAAGCTCCGTATTCCCTTCATAGATGATAGAGGAGGTAGTTTCTCAATCATCTCAATCTTTGCTCTATCCACCTCTAATCCTAATACAGATACCTTATGCCCCAAAATAATCCCCTCTTGCACCATGAAGTGACATTTTTCCCAGTTAAGAACTAGGTTGGTTTCCACACATCGTTTTAACACTAAGACCAGATTATTTAAGCATAGGTCGAAAGTATCACCGAACACGGAGAAGTCATCCATGAATACCTCCAAATTTGGTAATACCATATTGGAGAAGATCGCCATTATGCAACATTGAAAGGTTGTTGGCGCATTACATAAACCAAAGGACATATGCCGGAATGCAAACATACCGTAGGGGCATGTGAATGTAGTTTTCTCTTGATCCTCCGGTGCTATGGCAATTTGATTATACCCAGAATATCCATCCAAAAGACAGTAGAACTAATGTCCCGCTAACCTATCCAACATCTGATCAATGAACGGCAAGGGAAAGTGATCCTTGCGTGTGGCTTTATTCAGCTTGCGGTAGTCCATACATACTCTCCATCCTGTAACATTTCTAGTAGGGATGAGCTCATTAGCTTCGTTCTTCACCACTGTCATACCCCCTTTCTTTGATATGCCTTTGTATAGGACTTACCCATGAAGCGTCAGAGATTGGATAAATAATGCCGGCATCCAACCACTTTATGATCTCCTTTTTCACCACATCCTTCATAATGGGGTTTAGCCTTCTTTGTTGCTCAATGGTTGGTCTTGCCCCTCTTCCAATAAAATTTTATGCATACAGAAGGATGGACTAATACCTCGAATATCTGCTATAGTCCGGCGATTGCTATTTTGAACTCTATGCAATACCCTTAGCGGTTTCTCTCCTTTTGCGTGTCGATTAACTTTGTCGAAACAATGATTGGTAGTGTAGCATCTTTCCCCAAATAAGCATCTGCGAGATGAGATGGTAGCGGTTTTAATTCCAACACGGTGGCTCTTCTTATTGAGAGGTTTGCACTTTTTACCTTCCGTTTGAGGGCCTATCGAGGGTGTCGAATGGTTGATTGCTTTTCCGGAAGAACGATGATGTATCTAGCCATTTGATATGCTCAATGTCCTCTTCAATCGTAGTCGTCTATCCCGAACAACATGGATTCTATCGGGTCCTCACGAGTAATTTTCATGAGAACTTGTGATTAACTAATTCATCCATTAAATCCACCCATAAACACTCACCTTTTTCCTTCGGATAAGACATCGACTTAAATACATTAAAGGTGACCTGTTGATCTTCAACTCGCATCATCAATTCACCTTTTTGCACGTCAATCAATGTTCTCCCGTTGCTAAAAATGGTGCTTGAGAATGATGGGAATTTCTTATCTCGCTTCACAATCAAGATGACAAAATCTCTTTGGGAAGATGAATTTATCCACCTTTACTAATCGTCTTCAACAATACCTCGTGGATATATGGCGATCGGTCCACCAACAATAAAGCGATATTTATCGGTTTTGGAGCCTTGATCAAAGCGATTTGTAGGCGGATAATGGCATCAAATTTATACTGGCCCCCAAATCACACAACGCTCTCCCCGAAAACTGGTTACCAATGTCGCGTGGAATAGTAAAACTACCTGGATCTTTTAACTTTGGAGGTAACATTACGGATAATTGTCTTTGCATTCTTTGGTTAGCGCTTCTTTATTTCAAAATCACCCAATTTCCTTTTCTTGACAACACATCCTTCATGAACTTGGCGTAGCTTCGGCATTTGTTCTAAAGCTCGACAAATGGGATGTTGATATGCGAGTTTTTGAAAATATCCAAAAATCTTGAAAACTGCTTATCTAACTTGGATTTTTGAAACCTCTGCGGATACGGTATGGGAGGCATTGTGATAGTCGGTTCCGGTGCTTTCTGCTCTACGGTCTCATCTTGATGTTTTCTTGTTTCCACAACTTCTTACATTTCATACATTGCGTTGTCCCTCTTTTCCTTATCCTTAAGCTTTCTCCTGCAAATCCTTCCCCGCTGCGTAAAATTCTGACTTTACAATGTTTCGTCTCTGCCGGATTTATCTACGTATCACTAGGGAGTGTTCCATGTGTGGCCGGTTATTCAATGCGTGTCTTATCTCTCCCCGATTGATTTTCCAAATTCTTTATCGATGCACCTTGGCTTTTCACATTCATATCTACTTGATTAAATAGCTTGTCTTGTTCCTCATTCTTTTTGTCAGTAGCCTTAATAAATTTTTCCAAGGCTTCCTCCCAACCTGATTTCTTCTCTGGTTGTTGTTGAGTCGATTTTGAAATCGGATGTGTTTTGTTGTCTAGGTGCTTTTGAGCTTGAGCTTGATTGTTACTCCATGAAAACCCGGATGATTTTCTCAACTTTGGATTATATGCATTTTGAATCTGATACGGTTGAGTTGATCGATTATAGCTCCCTACGAAATGAGCTGATTCAGAATTGATGGCACATTGATCTATAGCATGATTCCCAGCACATAACTCACAAACCATTGCTACTTGCTGCGTGGATGGTGGACTCCATGTTTCCATTTTCTTAGCTATTGCGGCCACCTGTGCTGCCAATGCTGTCATTGGATCCACTTCAAACTTTCCGGTGTTTTCGGAGGGTTAGACCTAGTCATGGGCCATTGATAGTTGTTGTTGGCCATCGTTTCTAATAGTTGATAAGCCTCATCAAACTTCTTAGACATGATTGCTCCACCGGCTGCTGCATCAATATTGGCTCTTGTGGGTGCGTGCAATCCATCACAAAATATCCCAACCTGCATCCACTGTGGAATTCCGTGATGTGGACATTTACGGAGCATATCCTTAAATCTTTCCCAAGCCTCGTACAATGTCTCGGAGTCGAAATGTGCAAAAGTGTGAATGTCGTTCCTTAGTTTTGTCGACTTCGCTGGTGGGAAAAACTTAGCTAGAAATTTTTGAGTTAAGTCGTCCCAAGCTGTGATTGAACCAGGAGGCAAAGAATGTAACCAACTTCGAGCTTTATCTTTCAACGTAAACGGAAACATCCTCAACCTTATAACATCTTCCGATACATTGTTAAACTTGATGGTGTCGCAAACTTCCAAGAAACTTAAGATGTGCTCATTAGGATCATCTATCGAACTACCCCCAAATTGACATGTATTTTAGAGCATCTGAATGGTTCTCGGTTTTATCTCAAAATTGTTTGCATTGATTGTCGGCCTCCTAATAGTCGACTGTATATCTGTAACATTCGGCATGGCATAATCCCTAAGTGATTTTTGTTCTTCCCCTACCATGTCCACTGGTATTTCTTGTTCTACCAGCTCTTCTTCCAACTGTATAACCTCACTAGTCAACCGCAATTTCCGGAACTTCCTTTTCGATGTAAATGCGTATAAGGAAAAAGTTCCTTTTAGCTCTTGATCTAGTGTGCATACACTCACAAAGAATTCCTGCCAATTCAAGAAGAAAAATAAATAAATAACGTTTAAATTAAAATGAATTGATTATAACTAATATGGAATTAATATTAATAAAGAAGTCCCAGTGCGTGGGCTTAAAAACTTGTTGGTTGATTTCATGATCAATGAATACGTGCAAGTATACACGGTCGACAAGTAATAAAGTGATAAGATAGAGTGTCGATCCCACGGAGAATTCTAATCAATAAATTCCAACTACTAGTACTATATCAATCAATTTTATTTAAACAACTATAAATTGTGATTTTTTGAAATAATGAAACTAAATTAAACAATTAAAAGAGATTATTCTAAAATAAAGCAAATAAATAAAACTAAGATTTGAATGAATGAATTGAGGATAAATAAAGATTAAGACTTCAATATCCCCAATTATGAACTATAAATCAATTATCAATTATCCCAATTATTATGCCTATTGAATTGTTAATGAGGAATTCTCAAATGCCAAAAGCCCCTTTTCAAGTGATCAATTAACTTCTATTTAATCGAGTTAATCTTGCTATATTCCTATGCAAAATAATTGAATTAAACTCCTTGACTCCAATTCCTTATGTGTTACATGCGGTGAACAGATATTTCCATTCAATTCACAAACCTAATTATTCACCATGCAAATAACTAAGTCACATGTTATCATGCCCGGTTTAACCCTAGAATTCCTCTTCCAATTCTTACAGAGTAACAAGGTAATTATTGGCCAAATAATTAAGCAATAAGCACAAGACAAGATAAACAATTCACTTTGACACAAATAATTGGAACAAATCAAATAACTAATTTATAGACATAAAAGGTTCAATTGAAATCTTAATTAAAGAATTAGTTCATAACGGAAATAAAAACCAACAATCTTTTGCAAAACATCCTTAAGGAATTACACAAATTGAAAATAAGGAGAAGGAGAAAAAACTCTAGCGCCAATCCTTCAATCTTCAAGTAATCCTTGCTTAGCCTCCAATTGTGGTTGATAGCCTCCTCATTCAATCACAATAGCCTTTATATACTCCAACCACGATCCTTTTTCAACTCAACTTATCAAATAACCTCCTCTTTAATACAAGTCAAACACATGGTCAACGCGCGTATCCGGTCAACAAGACTTTCCTCCCCAGCGCCCCGGCGCTGTGGAATGCACTGGCTAGAGCGCCCCGACGCTAGACTTTGAATTAATTACCAAACTACCATTCATTTGCTCAAATTTCCCAATTTGCCCCTGTAGCTCCCGAATCTGCAAAATAACAACTAAACACAATAAAAATGCTTCTAAATAACTTGAGAATGCAATAATTTAAGCCCAAACATATCCGATTCATGGGTATATTACCCAATCATCATTTATTCTTTATCTTATTAATTATTCTTATTATTTTTGTTCATCCTTTATATCGTTGTTATTTGTACTAATTATCACGACTTAAGTTGTTGTGAATGTCTTTGGCCTTGGTGCAAAGACAAAATGATTGTTGAGTGTCTTTAGCTTGCGTGGCAATGACACATGGTGAAAAGTTTTCTTTAGTCTAGGTGCAAAGATGAACTGTTGATTGGTATGATCATGACAATTGGTGTTACAGTTGAATGCCTTTGGCCTTGGTGGAAAAATAATATGATTGTTGAGTGTCTTTATCATGTGTGGCAATGACACATGGTGAAAGTTCTATTAGTCCTGGATGCAAAGAAGAACTGTTGATTGACTTGATCATGACCATTGATGCCACAGTTGATAAAATCTTGATGGTAAAATTTTAAATTGGAGCAGATAGTAGACATTATGATCTATTTGACTCTTCTAATGGATTGTTTATTTCTCTACAGTTTTTTGTTGAAAACTTATGGTGTCTATCATTTTCTAAATCTTTGATTTATCACTGTTGAAGACTAAGGATAACTTATTCTTCGTTATCTTAATCATGATATTCTTTAGTAGGCTATTTGAGCTCATCTTTTTGTTTCATAATTCTTTTCAAGAAATGAGAGTGGAGCTGCTGGGACTAGAATGGAGAACATGAAAATAGAATGATGATTCGAATTAGTAACTATAGTAGTACTCACCAAGTTATAAAATAGTGTGATAATAATTGTAGCACAAACTTAGTGTGTGCTGTCGTACTATACACGATATTGTAATAATTTTAAATAGGAGAATTTATGTATATTGTTTATATTTTGGCAACTCAAATTGAATGGTATAGATCTAAATTTGGAAGCGTCACATGGAGAGAGAGGCGAAAATTTTCCAAGCGCGGTACTAAGATAAGATGTAACACCCCCTTCCCGAAAAGGAAAGGGAGGTCACGTGCAAAGCACAACAAACCTCAAAATAAGTAAACAGAGCACTAATAACTTCAAAATATTAATAATGGTGATCCCTTAATAAAGTACTAAATACAATTCTCCAACTAGAGTCAAAATAATCAAACTTAAAATTGAAACAACCTAAATGGTCAAAGGCAACACTCTCATCAAACTAGCCCTGAATCACCACTGCAAACCTGCCAGAAGAAAAACATAGCATGAGCCAATTGCCCAGTACGGATATAATATACAAAAGATATACAACTGATATACGAAAATAACTTAGACAAAATACTGAACAAAGCCTCAAGTGTAAATACTGACGAAAATATAATCTCCAAAGATCAGAAAGAAATATATCTAAATCAATGTAATTCGATGAAACTAATGAGCGAATAAAGAAATAACGAATCAAGTAACTAACTCAATGAATTGAACTGAGCGAAACAAACAAAATTAATACAATAAAATAATAGGCTGAAACAAATGGCTGGGGTTATTTCATACCGATTGAGCTCAAAAATATATCTTGCCACACAGGCAAGTCAAACTAATGCCACACAGGCAAACCAATTGATGCCACACAGGCAACCAAAATAATGCCACACAGGCAAATCACACATTGGACCGCGAATCCAAATGTATGCAAATAGGATAGTGTGTTTGGCACAACAACACCAATCCGTAGAACAAAAAAGTAGGGTTAACCCATACGCCTCCCACAACAAAACACCAAATGACCCACTTCCTCTGGAGCCCAAAACAGAGACGCCGTGGACTAATCACACCGCTACGAAAAGTGTCATGTCTCTCATGCCAAGACGACATGCCTGTGGTACCCCCACAGGTGGTTATAGTTCAGGTATACCCTACGGTATATTCTAACAAAAATATCATGTCACAACACATGCGACAAAATACCAACAAAAGGGTTCTATATGTACATGTTAGTTCCCAGAGGGCACAATAGATCTAGAAGGGGGGGTTGAATAGATCCTTTTTATTTCAAATACTTTTCAGGTTTATTTTGTATTACTATTAAATTAGCATATGACAAACATAAGAATCTTTTCAAGCACAGCGGAATAAGTAAAAGATCCCCTTCATTGATATATTCATAATCATACATACATTATTCGAGAATTAGTTAGTTGTAAGCAGTTAAAACATACATAGCAGTTATAGTACATAATGTAAATGACATAATGTAAAAGACACAAGGGGTTTTAAGTGGTTCAGAGACTCAAGCTCCTAATCCTCTCTTCTCGCTTTCAACTACCGAGATTTCCACTAAGGAAGACAATGACATCACGAATCACTAAGATTCCTTCAAGGCCAAGCACCTTGGGACTTGATTCACTAAGAACTCTTGAGGCCGCTGACCTTGGGACTCCTCTAGTTCCCTAGGAACTCTTCAAGCCCAGTAGGCTTGGAACTTCGTTTAGTCCCTTCGGACAAGGACCCTTCTGGCCCTGCTTTGTTGAGTTGTTTGTTTGTTGTTATTGGAGTCAGTGTTGAGCTGCTAAGATGTCTTCATGCTCTGAACATCTTCTATACTTAGCAGCTTGGCTTGATCATCCTTGAAGAGCAGTTGAGTGTTGCATGATGTTCAGCTTCTTCAGTTACTCAACCACTTCGGATGACCCCTCGATGAACTGCCTTGAAGATCATTTTGAGATGGTACTTGATGGCTGCACATGAGAGGTTTCTAAGCTGACTGTAAGTTCTTCTTCTAGGTACTTAGAAGCTTTCTCACGCTTGACACCAAGATGGCATTTGTGATCTCCCTTCTTGATACTTGATGCCTTCTCATGATGGACTTGCTAAGATGAATGTGAGATCTTCTCTATTGTACTTAGAGTTTTCCCATGATAGACATCAAGATGACATGATGCTCTTCTTTCTCTCGGCAGTTCAGAACACTCCTCATGTAGTAGAACTCTCACTTCTACATAGTAGAACTCACACTTCTACTTCTTTCTTTGTCTGTCTTCTGAGTGTTCTTGGTGGATCGTAGAGTGAGCCTTTGGACTCACTATCTCACATGGTTTAGATCAGTCCACCTTCTCTCCAAACTCGGCAACTCCAGTAACTTTCGATCTTTGAAGCTCTTCTAGATTTATACTCCTTTCCAATCCTTCCGTTGGAAAGTAGCCGTTGAAGGATATTCAAATATCTTCATAGATCTCGAGTTGCTTGAGGTAGACTGCTTGATGTGATATGTCATACTTTTTCTGATGCTGCAGTCTACTATTTCACCTACCCTGTCAGATGTATCACTTTAATGTCTTGGGCAGGTTGAAGACTTTATTTCCTCTTTCTGATTTCTCGATCAGAGGTTGTCCTATTGCATCGATGCTCTCAATAAGCACTTGTCTGAATATTACCCTTCAGATTGAACCTTTGCCTTTGCTTCAGTCTTCAACTATTCAAACTCTACGATTCTGATGCACGTCTTTAAGGACCTGATCGTAGTGTCTTGTTGAGTGTTGTTCATTGACTGGTAGAGTTAACACTATGATCTTGAAGAGTGTTGATTGGATCTTCAATGTAGAACACCTCTTCATTATATTGTGCAGTGCTTCAATACTTTTGTTTATTTCGACTGTTCTCAGAGACTGATGGCCTAATTCCTTGCTCTGGTCCCCTTCTGAATATCAAGACACTTCAGACGCGTCCAGCTTGTTTTCTCATTATGATCTCCCGTTCACTTATCATCAATGAACTGACCCTGCACTTAATCACTTTAGCCTTGCTCTTCAGAAGCTGACTAGTATCTCGGTTCACCTTCCATCAGTTCCTTCTTTGTTTGGCGAACACTACGATCTTGGTTGCTTCCAAGATCGTTGTCTTTGTTCACTTGATAGCTCTTTGCATTGGTGACTTTCCTTAGTCGACCGAAGTCTTCTTTGGATCTCCTTGTGGAAGACTTCATCACGAATGGCCTTACAACTCAATCTTGATCTTTGATTGGGTTGGTGCTTAGATCTTCTGTTAGCCTGCATGCCATTCGTTAAGTGCTCTCTGGTTTCCTTGGATGTAGCTTGCAGCTTGAACTAAAGGCTTCGTTCCTTTGGATATTCTGGGAGTGCTCATTTGTTGAGAACCATATATGCTCTATGATTCAACCTTGGCATTGTGAGCACTTTTGTTGAGGTCGTAGTTCTGCATTCTACGATTCAGCTTCGGCTTGTGCAGACACTACGATCCCGATATCAGATCTTGACACTCTACGATTTCTGCCTTGTGCTTGTTGTCTTCATCTGATCTTGCTCGACTACGATCTCTACATGTAATCAATGGACTCTACGAACTCAGGGTGTAGTCTACGATCCTTGACATAACTACGGCATCGGTGGACTCTACGACTTCGAGTGTAATCAATGTTTCTGACTTAGCTTCGGCAGATGACCGGTTGGCTCGTAGGCAGGCTGTCTCTACGATTCTGAACATGACTTCATCAGCATACTACGATCCTTAGGAAGCTCTACTCGACACACTACGATCCTTCTTCGTTTCCCCTGAAAGTCTACGAACTCCGAGATCTACTATCTTGCATACTCTTATTCTGCCTCGATAGCTCTCGAGTTGACCTCGATTCTCCTGGCAGACTACGACTTCTGGTGCAGTGCTCGACGATCAGACAAGCCTATCTATTACATCATAAGATCAACCTAACAAGCTTGATCTTTCTATATTTATAGTCCTTGTACATCATTTCTTTTTAAGGACTTTACAAAGTTGTTTTGCTTATGTAGGATCAACCTAACATATTTGATCAATTCATTCTAAGTCCTTGTACATATACTTCTATTATCTATCAAAGGACTTTACAGCTTTTCTTAATGCAAGCATACTTGCATATTCATTCACATATATATCATAATCAAATCATATATTAAATAGGAATATCATTCACATGTTTATTCCTGACAGTACATGTTGAACCAAATCAAATTATAGTCACAAGGTCTCAAAAAGAAGGTAGCAACATGTACCGCTCTACAATTATCAAAAATAAATAGTACTAAACATGATAACCTAATTCAAAGAGTGCAAATACGAGTCATATATGTCAACTCCAAAATGAAACTAATATATTTATTTTACAAGAAACAATTATGTGAAATAATAACGAAATTCGAACAAGCGACAAAACGAATAAATCAAATTTAACAAGAGTATCGCTGAAAGAGTACGAAATCCGTACCTGATACTTCCAAACCATTTATAGCACACTCCACAAAATGTTACCCTCAAATGCCAACGATATCAAATACGAAACGTTATTCGCAACCTAAACATATTCACCTCAAATTAAAAACAATCCAAACTAATAATTCCAAAATAATTCATAATCTATTTAATATGCCTTTAATCATCGCCTTTTATCAATTATTAATACTCCAAAATTTATATTTCAAATATAACTCTGTAAATTCCCTTCGTCTGACCTAATAAAATAATAATAATACAATTATAAGTTGCCTAATAATTTTAATTTATATTAATATGAAATTAATTCCTCCAATTACATCAATTTTACAAGATAACCCAAGTTAAATTATAATTATCTTCTAATCATATTTGTTTTATTATTATTATTCTTTAACAACTCAGCAACCATAATATATTATATATATCATATACATCATTCATTCATAAAGTAGATAGCGAGTTAGCTTTTCTTTACATCAACGAAAAAATATAATTTTTTAAACAAAACATGGCCTTTATATATATATATATATATATATATATATATATATATATATATATATATATATATATATATATATTATAAACACCTTTCAAGAGTTCATGTAATATTTATATACCAAGGATCATATAATATGTATTTAAATATACCAATCATCATTCCAGGAACCATTCTTATATATATAAATTAGTTCACTTTTCGTTCCAAACAAGAGAAGTTACACATGATCATAACAACAAAAGCATACCCATATAATAAAAGCATACCTGATGTTTCTTTTTTCCGAACACTAACTTCTCTCACAAATACAATAAGAGGCGGCTTGTTTCCCCTTCTTCTTCTTCAGTTACGTAATAAGCGTATGAGAGTCTAATTAGGTTTTACTTGTTTATTTATATATCTTATTGTGTCTTCTAATTTTAATAGAATTTTAATATTACCCAAATACAAAATAGACCCAATTAGTATAAAAGTCCAAATTAATGTAATCACATACTTATTAAGAAAAGCCCAATTAAAATAAATTGTAAAAATTAAAAATTCATAATATGAAAACTACAAAATGATTGTAAATTGTAGGTTGATGATTAATGTTTCCAAACAACATACAGAAAAACTAAAAAAATTAATATCGAGCGTGCCAACCCGACGCCTTGCGAAGCGCGATGGTCATGCTCTGGCGTATAACCCAACGCTTTGGGTATTGCACACATTCTTTTTTTTTTCCTGGGACGCTGAGGTCACCTGTTAGGAAATAGTTCAAAATGCTTCAAAAATATAACATATGCCTACACGATGGTAATCACTATTTTGATTGAATATTGTTTGTTTACATTTTTTTTTCTTGTTCACGTTGGGGTTCACGGTTAGGCTTTGGCTAACATGAGCATGGATATGAAACAAAAATGTGTCGGGAAGTGTGTTTGATTATCATGAAAGTCCCACGAAGTCGACCACAAACGGCTTTCCAAGTTTTGCGTTAGTCGTGGATAGGGAAGAAACGATCAAGGCAACACAAGGCGACGCCAATGCTAGCCGATGCTACACAATGCGCGGCGATGCGAGGCGAGAGGCAAACAGATTGAACTCAAGGCGATGGGAGGCGAGCTCGTGCGGGGGTTTTCAATGGCTATTATTTATTTATTTTATTTTATTTATTATTATTTTTTACCGGGTATTACATAAGAGATGGCGATCTAGAGATTTATGTAAACTATTCTCGGCGGAATTTTCGTCGAAAATAGTTTTATGGGCATTAAAATATTTTCGACAAAAATTCTGTAAAGTCTTGTTTTCACAATGGTGGGAAACATTGGCGTTATAGGGGATTCACGTTTGTGACAAAAGTCAGTTGAAATTAAATTATTTTCGACGGACTTATCTTCGACAAAATATTTTGTCAAAATTAAAATAATTTTAATGAAATTTATTTTGTCGAAAATAATTTCGTCAGAATTAAAAATTTTTGTTGTAGTGATAGACATGATTAAAATAGACACGAATAGATGTCCACGAAATTAATATTGTGTAAATTGATTTGACGTAAATTCGATTAAATATGCGCATAGATATACACAACATTGGAAAATATTAATATCATTTCATTCATATCCATTTTTCATTTGAATAAATAGATTTAATATTATAACAAAATACAATATATACACATGTATAAGAGGTATACCCTAGACAAAAGAATAATGAAAACTACGACTACGACCTAAAATTGAACAAAATTCATGGGGGAAGAGCTATAGGAAAAATACGCATCGTCTCTTCAGTTGATTTAAATGTGCGCTAAGTTAGCATAGGACAAAAATATGAAAAAAAGATCTAATATAATTATCAAAAGGACGTATAAGAATAACAATTCCCTAATGGAAATTGTCCACACTCACGATTCATTTGACTAGTGTTTTCTCATTATTAAATAGGAGTACTATATTCTCCCTCCGTTTCATAATAAAAGTCCTTATTACTATTTTGGGTAATCTCATGTTAAATATCTATTTTCTTTTAATAACTAAACTTTTACACATATTTTCATATTATACTCGTAGTATTAAATATCTCATACTTTTTTTATTCTAATTCTCTCTCCATATTTAATGGTATTATTATGGACAATTTTGTCATTTCAGTCATCTTCTTAATATGCGTGAAAAATCCACCAGGACTTTTATCTTGAGACGAAAGTAGTATTAAATATGTAAAAAATTTATTAAAAAAAATAATTATTTATTTTCTTAAAGAGAAATAATTGAAATTTAAAAAAATTAATTTGCCCTTTCCAAGAAAGGGTTTATGAAGGGTTCTCTAAGTGGAGTTTGGACACAAATCTCCTCCGTTCGCTTCTCCCACTTTTTCTCTCTCATAAAACTTCCTGATCCCGTTTCTTCCGTTCACTTATCTTCTCCACTTCTATTATGAGCCAAGTGCGCATTGTGCACCTCCGGCAATGACTACCGAATCCCACCCTAAACCCCGGCCGAGAACCCGATCTCGCCGTATCTCCGCCTGTTACCGTCATCCGTCCGAACCATTCACCGGATTTTGCGCACTCTGTTTAAGAGAACGCCTCGCCGGTCTGGAACCTTCCGGTGAACCGTCGTCTTCTACTTCCACCTCCGCATTTGTTCCATATGTCGATAACATTGGCGGTGCCGGAAGCAATATCCGACTGGAGCTCCGCCGTAGCAAGTCAGTGTCCGTCGGGAAATGTGATGCTTCTTCATCGGAGCCGCGGCGGTTTTCTTGTGACGTTAGGGGTAAGAACACTCTCTCTCATCTTTTTAACATTGATGATGAAAGTAAGGGACTTAAGCGAGAAATTAAGGTTGAAACGAAGAGTCTAGGGTTTTCGAGGATTAAGGAGTTGAGAAGTGAGAATGACAATGGAGAGGAAGTTAGGGTTTCTGATGACGTTTTGGTACAAAATGTGACTGTTGATTGTGAGATCGATGAAGAAGAAGATCTGAAAACAATGAAAGAGCACATAGATCTTGAATGGCGGGGTAATAAGCAGAAAGTGAGAGATTTTAAGGATATTGCTGGCAGTTTTAGGGTTGCAGCTTCAGTTTTCAGCAAGAAATTGCAAAAATGGAGGCATAAACCAAAGATTAAGAAGGGCAGTAATCGCCATGGCGAAGTCACTGATAATAATGGAGGCAGGATTGCAAGGGAGACACAGTCTGAGGTGGGGGAGTATGGATTGGGGCGCAGATCTTGTGATACTGAACCTAGGTTTTCGGTGGATGCGAATAGAATATCTGTGGATAATTTGCGGTTGTCATTTGATGAGCCTAGGGCTTCTTGGGATGGTTATTTGATTGCTAGGACAATTCCTCGACTTACCCCGATGTTATCTGGTGTTGAAAATATGATGCTAAATAGGCCTGAAGAGCAAATGCATTCAATTAAGGAAGATGAGATGACTTCTGGTTTATCAGCTCAGAGTAACTCAGATTCTTCCTCTTCGCAGAGGCGAAGTAGTTTTGACCGTTCAAGTTCAATTAGGAGTTGTTCTACAAAAGCATTGGGATTAGAGGTTGATGAGGCGAAACTGATAGCAAATTCTAAGGTATCTCCTGCAAATTCTGATGTTTTTAAAGGTAGCAAGTTGGTTATTACCGAGAAAGAATTGAAAGATTGGCATTTAAGTTGTCTAAAAGATGATCATTCGAAGAGCATAGATTTAGTTTCCAAGGATGCATCTGTTGATACCCTTAATGGGTTCAAGAAGTTTACCAAGTGGCGGATGGTTGGCAATATATGGGGTTTTAGAAACAAGCTTGGCGACAAGAAGAATGAAAGTCTTGTAGGAACTGTAATTACCAATCCAGTTACGGAGCCTTGTGAAGAGCAAAGAAGGGAAGTAGATGGAGTAGATAAAGGGATTTCTAGTGTCGAGCTTACTCGTAGCAGTAGTAGTATTTCTTCTAGGAATTCCAGCAATATGATTGGATCAGATGAAAGAATGAGTGGGTTGAATACAGGAGACTGTGCAAAGAAGGGTAAACAAGAGTTTGTGCTGGAGAGAAATAAAAGTACGAAATATTCTCCAAGCAACTTTGACAATGGCCTTTCACGGTTCTATTTGACGCCATTTAGGAGGAGCTATACGAGGAGTAAATCTGGAAAAGGTAGGGTAACGAACTCCACAAGTGCTATAGCTGGGAAGGTTATACAGTTGAGCTGAATTGAAGGTACAACATTGTTCTCTAGCAGAATACAGCTTTGTAAAGTCTATTACTATATTTCCTCTAATTACAGCATTTTGTTACACGTCTGTTCTTAAACATGCTTTTCAACAAGACCTCAATAAAAGAAGTTAAAAGTTTTCTTTGTTTATTTTGTCCACAACGAGATAGCCAGTTGTTAGCTAGAGATTTATCTACTGTCTTCCCCAGAAAGGAAGGTGCAATCTTGACCTCCTGATTGGGAGGATTAATTGCGTGTGTATGGTTAGTATTAAAGGCTAAAGTAGTTATTCCCATTAGAATTGTCGTGTCTCCGTAGTGGGTATATATTTAGGGGATGTATTCAATTAAAATTTTTAAAGACTTTTTTTAAGTGATAAACTTTTGTAGAATTTATAGATTTTAATGATTTTTAAAGACTTTAAAAACTTTTTTAAAATGACTTTTATAGACTCCATGAAATAAGTAATAAACTTTTTTATCAAGACTGTGATAGACTTTTGTATACTTCTAATATATAAAATTGAAAGATTAATAGATTTAAGATTAAAATTTTGCTACACAGTTAAATTATTTATTATTTTTTTAGTGCATATATTATAAATAATAATCCACTGCTTATATGATAACAACTTTCAAAAAACATATTATACAAAAATTTCTAGTTCTGACAATATTATTTTATCTAAGCATTAGAATACATATATATTATAATATATTTATTACATGGCTTCTGATCATTCAATTATTGGCTCCATGATTTCATTATTTTTCCTTCGCAGAAAACGAAATTCACTCTTGTGTGAGCGTGTGATTCAATACCATATTGATTGTTTTACTACTATATATATATATATAAGACAAAATGCTCATATTGATTGCTTTACTACTATCCACATAAAATATTATTGTTTCACTACTATATATATATGTAATCTCTCCTTTTACCAAATCATGCAATATAATTAATAATAAGACAAAAGCTTTAAATATATATACATACATAATCTTTACAATTGATCCGAGAGTTTCATGATTTTATCTCATTTTTATCAAACAAATTTCTTTCGCCTTTGTATTCAAGCTTTCGAACTACCGCTTTCTCCCTTACTAATTTACTGTGCATTTTCCCTCTTTCTTCGTTTACACGTACTGCGAGACAGATTAAGTCATTAGTTATTTGTTTACTTATTAATATATCTTGTTAATTCTCTTAATTATAATATGATTTAATTTTATCCACATAAATTAAATTCAATTAGTTTTAAGGCCCAAATATTACCAAATTAATTTATCCTTCACATATTAATACTTATTAGCCCATATAAAATAAATAACTAGTTTGACCCAATAAAAGACAAAGTCCAATTAAATTATTTAAAATATAAATTTAAATGTTATTTTTTTATTTTATTTTTTTATTATTTTTTTGGGTATTACAATGCGAATTTGTATTTACACATCAAATTTTTGGGTTCCCTCTTTACTGGCGATCCGAATTTCCACCTTTGTGTTTAATATTTGGAAGTTTTTAGAAGTCTTTAGAGATGAGGTCAAACTTTAGATATGGATTGATAGTTATAATTCTTCTTCTAAAGTCTGTCAAACTCTACCATTTGATTGAAATCTAAAACATCTATGACTTTTTGAATACCAAAATACTTTTATAGACTTTGTAAAAATCTTAATTCAATACAATCTAACTTTTAAAGACATTAAAAAAGTTGTAATTGAATATCAGTAAACTTTTATAAACTCTTTAAATGTCTTGATTGAATACAACCAACTTTAAAAATCTTTAAAAGTCTTTAAAAATCTTAATTGAATACATCCCCCTTAGTATAGCTTGTTGAAATTAAGCTATTTAGAATATAATCTTGCAGGTTATTTTAAAGTTGCCTTTATCTTCTAGGACAATTTCATTCATCTGTGCTTGGAATATGAGATACTTGGAGTACAAATTTGGTTCATGGCTCTTTATAACTTTAAAGGTCATGCTTTTCTGGTATAAAGTGAGAATGCAGACACAAATTGTGCTAAAGGTTAGGACATCATAATTTCCCTTATGCTTGGAATTGGTTGTCATTGTAATTTCTTGAGCCACGGCCATGGCTTGTATGAGAATGTCTGCTAAAGGATAGGTAAGGACAATTTGCTATTTTGAGTTGAATATCTGGTAATTTAATTAGACTTTTAACTGGCTTGATTATAACTCAACCTCGTTCAAGGAATGAGGACAAACTCGTGTTATTTTCACCAGAAGGTTCATAGAAGTTAGATTCTGCAGCTTCTGCTCAAGCAATCCTTGGTTTAGTTTTGTTCATTTTATTTTGATTTTGATTTTGATTAGTAATAATGCACAAGATTTCATTATTTGTTTTTTTAAGAACTTGCTAGTATTAAGAAATTATTCTTTGTCCTCATATTAATCTGTTTCAACCCACCTGTAATGGTTGCTCTGCTGGTAATTATTACTAATGCAATTCTCATCTAGTGTTTTCTGTCCGTAGCTGTTTTTGGAAACGAGAAGTTATTCAGCTTTGACGACTAGAGGTGTCGTATGGTGTGCTTACAAGTGTGAGGTGGTTTAGTTTTGCTACATTCACGCGTGGACCTTTTTTGTCTTGATACAATTTATCAGATACAAATTAACTGCTGTTTACAGATGTCGATCATTTAGGCATCATTCGGTAGTTGCAGCTAGAATAGTTATCTTTCTTTTGACGGGCACATGAAGAATTATAATTTAAATCTGATTAATGTTAGGATGATTGTGTTTGACAAAACTGAATGTTAAGATCTCTGAACATATTTTAGACATCTGAATAATTGGAGTATCACCTAAAAGACAGTTTGCATTCCAAAGTTTGTAGTATTGTTGAGGTTTGCACTCTAATATTTAAAACATATTAAGTGTGCCCTAAACTTTTTTTTTGTTAAACAAAATATACCCTTTGTACATTTAATTTGTCAAAAATGACTGGATATTATTGTAAACCTATTTTGTAAATGGCAAAATCGGTAAATTATGTTTAAGAAAATTAAAAACATTAAAAAAATAAATAATAAACCACATCCCCAAATATAAACCAAACTCCAATCCTAATCCCCAAATCATTTGTTCATCATTTTTAATTTTTAAATTCTAGCTATCATCATCCAACCCCAATGTAATCATTCATTATCTTCATCTCCTACTCCACTGTTGCATCTGTGACGTCCCCAAAATTAGGTATACATCACCCATCTTGGGTCGTCAGATACATGGTACAAAATTCAAATACAACTTATTAATACAACTGTCGTGTACAATACGACAAAACATAACTGTGAGTTTGATTACAATTATTGTCTACTAGAGATTATACAAACTCAAAAGGAGTCCTCATTACAATTATTAACACACTATTTCACGAGAATAGTGAGGACTACTATCTTTATCCTGCGGGACCGTCACTCTCCAGTCCCCGACTAGTCCTCGCTATGTTCTCATTTCAAGAAGAACGGTGAAAGAAAGGGTGAGCTCAACTAGCCCAAGAAGAAATATTATGACTAAGATAATGCGAGAATAAATTATCGTTAGCCTTCAACTTGATGTTAAAGCGATAAAATATAACATCAAGTTTAAGCTGCAATGAACAAACAATCCATTAAAAAGAGTCGAGTGGAGAATAAAATCTACTATCTTTTATGATTTAAAAGGTTTTTCATGACTTTTATCATTTGGGACTCGAACTTAATAAATAATCCACATCATCGAATCACCCACCGCACTACGCCGAGGATATTCTTTAGTATCACGACCACAAATTATCCATGCACTCTGATCGAGGACATTCGTGTATTCATTAATGGTCATGATCATGCCAACAACTGCATTCATTAATGCACTACGGGCCAATGATAACTTTTACCACATAATTTGTAACATTACTATCATGATTACAAATAATAATCCTCGGTCATAATCATACCAAGTTCATCTATGCACTTTACAGCCATGAGATGACTTTCAACATAATATAAACATGGGGATGATGACAATGATATAAGAATTCAATAAAACAAGTTCAAGAATTAATTTATCCAGGAACTAATAATGTCCAAATTGTCAACATGATATTGCTTTGTAGAGTAAAATTCAAGAATGATCAAAAGAATATTTCCATGAAAAGATACTGGATGAAGCGCAAATATCAAGGATATTCTACTAATTTCATGGAGTATAGAAGTCAAAATTTTAACCAACTGAGTATAATAAAGAATAAAATAACAAAAGAAATCACCATGCATGCGGTACTTCGCATAGACAGGTTATTCCAACAGAATAATAATAACGGAACCAGGTCAGGCAAAATTTGCACCAAGCGAGGATATTCCAACGAGAATAATAAAAGGCGGAACCAGTCCGGTGTAAAACACATGAGCGAGGATGTTCCAGCAGAATAATAATAAAGATTTTAACCAGTGTCCGTGTAAAATACATGAACATGATGTTCCAACGAGAATAATAGAAGAATGTCACCAAGTATAGGGTAATGGCGCAGATCTGAAGTTATTCCAACAGAATAATAAGCAATGGAATAACAATTCTTCTTCATGAATAAGAAAGAATAACACCCCTTACATTAAAGCAGTTGAATCTCGCAAAGTAGTGTAGTAATGAGAATACTCTTCTTCTTTCTCTCTTATTCTCTATACTTTTCTCTCTATAGCTTGAATGAATTCGTGAAAAAAATAATGAAGCACTAGGCCTCTATTTATAGAAGATTTCTAGCTTAGCACTTGAAATGTGAAAAGGCAAGTGGCTTGGCATTTGGTGATGTGAAAAGAAAAGTGGTTTGGCGCTTTTTGTAATGTGAAACGACAATTGGTTCGACACTGTAATATGAAACGGCAAGTGGTTTGGACGTCTGGTAAAGGTAGTTACTATTGACGAAGGTAATTACCATTGACGAAGTTAATTAATATTGTGAAGGTAATTACTATCGATTGAAGAGACTCTTAGATGATGACATATGGCCCCCATAAAATAACCAAACTTACCACAAACTTCTCATAATAGACTCTTTATATACATCAAGGATTGAATAAATATTACCACAAATCATTTTATTTCTAATCAACACATATTTAATCTTTCAACAATTATTAATCATTTATAACTTTGTCGTCTCAATTATTGATTTAATAATATAACATATTATCTGAGATGATCTTTGTGACAATAATTGAATAAATAATATAAGAGATATGATGCAAAGAATTTCGTGTAATAATAATTGAGTATAGCTGAGTGACTTCTCACGTAAGCATCAATAATCAATACCGTGTGCTACTATGCAACCACGCGTATTATTGTACTTTACTACTAGGGTAGTTCAACAGTTTTAACGGTAACACCTCCGTCGTTATTTTCATAAAGTATTTTTGTCGTTTTCTCAATCCGACAATAATTAATTATGGGGTCCATCAATGATTGTCTGAGTAAATACGAATATTTTTCGACAAAAAGAATATTCTCAGACCAAACGAATATTTTATAACAACTTGCTTACTTTGTAAAATTTATAAATATTACCCACAACTATAACATTATATCAAATTTACTCCATAATATTCAAAAATAATATTTATAGAAAATTCATCTTTATTTATAAATGTTGGGGTCTTACAACCTCCCTTCTTATGAAATTTAGCCCCTCGAAATTAGGGTGCGATACACGGTATGTCGAAGAGGTAAGGATACCTTGATTTCATTTTGATTCTAACTCCCAAGTCATTTCCTCAACATCGTGGTTTCTCCACAAAACTTTGACGTGAGGTATAACCTTGGAGCGTAGAATATGTTCTTTCTTATCCAAGATTTGAACAGGAACCTCTTCATACGTCAAATCTTCCGCTATTTCGTCCGGTTCTAATTCAGTAATGTGGTTCGGGTCTTTCACATATTTACGTAACATGGATATGTGAAAAATGTTATGAACACGAGACATAATTGGCGGTAAAGCGAGTCTATAGGCCACAGTTCCTACTCGATCGAGGATTAAAAATGGGCCGATGAATCGAGGATTGAGTTTTCCTCTCTTTCCAAATCTCGTAACTCTTTTCCATGGAACAACACGCAACAACACATGATCTCCAATATCGAATTCCACGTCCTTTCGATGAAGATCAGCATAACTCTTTTGTCGATCTTGTGAGGTTTTTATACGTTGTCGAATCGTTTGAATCTTTTCCGTAGTCATACGTACCAACTCCGGTCCCAATAATGTTGCTTCACCCACCTCATCCCAAAGATATCTTTGAGAAGCGACACTTTCTTCCATGGCGCTTGAATGGAGCCATGCCGATACTTGCTTGATAAGCTGTTGTTGTAGGAAAACTCCACCAATGGTAAGAACTTGTCCCAACTTCCTTGAAATCAAGGACACAAAGTCTTAATAGATCTTCAAGAGTTTGAATAGTCCTCTCCATTGTCGTCCGTGCGAGGATGATATCTTAGAGAGCTAAATCGTAAGTCTGTGCCCATAGGTTTTGCAAACTAACCCAAAATCATGAAGTGAATCTTGGGTCTCGATCGAAACTATGGATCTAGGCATACCATGCGATCTTACAATCTCGTTTATGTATATCTGAGCAAAGGCGTTCAAGTGTATAAGTTTCTCGTGTCGGTAAGAAATAAGCGGACTTGGTCAATCTATCAACAATGACCCAAATCGCATCTATGCCTTGAGAAACCTTAGGAAGACCGGTAACGAAATCCATGGTAATGTGCTCCCACTTCCATTCTGAAATTTCAAGTGATTGCAATGGACCTTTTGGTACTTGATGCTCCGCTTTAACTCGTTGACAAGTTAGACACCTTGAGATAAACAACGCTATCTCTCTCTTCATATTGCTCCACCAAAATGTATGACGAATATCATGATACATTTTGGTACTCCCAGGATGGATTGCAAATGGTGTGTTGTGCGCCTCCATCATGATTTTATACTTTAAATCAGGGTCGTAAGGAACACAAAGTCTGGAGTTGACTCGAAGTATTCCTTCTTCATCGATTCTTGCTTCCGGCATAGCACCTTCTTGCACTTTCTTCCTCATACGCATCAGCTCCAGGTCTGTAACTTGAGCAGCTTTAACTTTATCGATTAAAGTCGGTTCTACTCGTATATTCGTCATCATCACATGGGTCCCTGGAGTCTTTAACTCTATCTTCATCCTTTGCAAGTCACACAAAATGGGCCTTTGCGTTGACAATATCGCACTCGTACTTGCATATGATCTTCTACTCAATGCGTCAGCTACCACGTTCGCTTTTCGAGGTGGTATTGGATGGTATGATCATAATCTTTCAGCAGATTCAAGCCAACGTCGTTTCGTGCATGTTGAGTTCCTTTTGAGTAAAGAAATATTTGAGGCTTTTTATGATCCGTAAAGATCTCCACCTTCTCCCCATACAAGTAATGCCTTCAAATCTTTAGTGCGAAGACAACAATCGCCAATTCTAGATCATGAGTAGGATAATTCCTCTCATATTCTTTGAGTTGTCTTGAGGCATAGGCTATGACTTTTCCATGTTGCATGAGAACACATCCCAACCCTTTGCTCAAGCATCATTTGTAGATGACAAATCCCTCCGAGGCGGATGGTATTGTCGAGCAGTGCGAAATGAGTCTCCTCTTGAGTTCTTGAAAACTCTTCTCACATTCTTCGCTCCAATCAGAACTTTGTATCTTTAAAAGTCAATTTGGTCGATGCAGTAGCGATTCGAGAAAATCCTTCCACGAATCTCCGATAATAACCAACTAAACCGAGAAAGCTACGTACTTGATCATCGATTTAGGTTGCTCGACTTTGAATTGCTTCAATCTTTCTTTGGGTCAGCAGATATTCCAGAATGCTACTTCCTCGAAGCGAATTCGCATTTCTTCAACTTGGCATAAAGCTTGTATTCACGAAGCTTTTGGAGTGTCAGTCTCAAGTGTTGCTCATGATCTTCACTGCTTTTGGAATAAATAAGGATGTCATCAATAAAGACGACCACAAAGTGATCCAAATATTCCTTGAATACTCGGTTCATCATATCCATGAAGGCAGCAGGAGCATTAGTCAATCCAAAGGACATGACTAGGAATTCATAATGCCCGTCTTAGGAGTTCCGAAAGCGGAGTCTTTGGAATGTCATCGGTTCTAATCTTCAATTGGTGATATCCAAAGCGAAGATCAATCTTTGAAAAGAATTTGGCTCCTTGCAACCCTGGTCAAACGGGTCATCAATACGTGGCAATGGATACTTATTTTTGATGGTGACATGATTCAACTCCGATAATCAATAAAAAGTCACATACTCCCTCTTTCTTCTTCACGAATAGAGCAGAGCACCCCAAGGAGAAGTACTACTGGGACCGAATAAAGCCAATGTCTAACAATTCATCGATTCCTGCAGTTGGGTCTTTTAACTCTCGAAGTTCAATAGAGCCATTCGATATGGGGCTTTGGAAATAAGTTTTGTAATAGGGTTCAAGGTCGATACAAAATTCAATTTCACGCTCAGGGGGTAGGCCAGGAAGTTCTTCGGGGAATACGTCAGGAAATTTATTAACAATAGAAATATCGTTCAAAACTGACGTATTTTTGTTTAAATCTGTGACATGAGCTAAGAAAGCTTGACATCCGTTTTTCAATAAACGAATAGCTTTATGGCTTGAGATGACCGTGATTGATTTTAATGGTTTGGTCGCTTGAATTCGCATAATAGGTTGATTAGGAATATGAAAGCTAACAACCTTACGGAAACAATCAATTTTTGCATGATGAGTAGTTAACCAATCAATCCCTAGAATCACGTCAAATGCAAGTATTTTCAATGAAATAAGATCTACAGGTAATGTGAGGGTACCGATTTGAACCAAACAAGACTTATAAACAGTGGATGTAATGAAGGTTTCTCCCAACGGAGTTTCCACAGATAAGTCAAAGTCTAATTTCTCCGGAGTCAAATTTAATCGATGAGCGCAAGTAGAAAAAATAAAAGAATGGGTAGAACCGGTATCAAATAAAGTATAGATTTTGTTAGAGTTTATGATAAGCTTACCAGTGATGACCTCATTCGGGTTCCTTGCTTTCTGGGAGGTCACAACAAACGCTCTCCCTTGCACTACCGGTTTTAACTTTTCTGGGACGGCCTTTGGTGCCTCAATCCTAGCTGAATTTGTCTTCGGTGAACGACAAAATCGGGCTAAGTGACCTTCTCTTCCACAATTATAACATGCTTTGGACGGCATCACGCATTTTGGACTGATGTGCCCCTCCCCTCCGCATTTGAAACATATGATAGGTGGTCGTTCTCCTTCCTTAACGACAGATGCTAGTGCTGACGTCTTTCCATCATTGTTGAATCTCCTCTTCTTGAAATGTCCATTCTTATTGTTTTTGTACGATTACCACCAAAGTGGTTACCATTTCGCTTTGTTGATTCCCCTCCACGCTTGTTGTCACCGTTTGATGATTGCTTCTTCTTTGGTATTATCATTTTTAAAACGCTCTCTTTTAGTTCATTTGACTCGTTATCGCTGGCTCCACTAATCGAGCCTTATTTACAACATCCGAATATAAACACGGTTTATGAGAAATAAGATGTTGACGTATCTTCGACTTCAAACCTCTTAAAAACATCCATGTCATTCTCTCTTCATTATCCACAAGTGGGGCCTAAACCAAGGATAACTCGCAAATTTAGCCTCGTATTGCGACACGGCCATATTGTTTTGTTCCAACTTGATAAACTCCACCTCTTTCATGTGATTTAATACTTTCGGAAAATATTTGTCGTTGAACGACTCTTGGAACTTCTCCCAAGACATCTTGATCTGGACGGAGTTGAGTACGTTTTTTACCGATTCCCACCAAGAATCTCGCCTCTCCTCCGCAACATAAAGGCGGCAAAGGGAACCTTTTGCTCCTCGGAGCATCCCAAGACATCAAATATCTTGGTGATCTGCTTTATCCATGCTTCCACCATAAGTAGTTTTGGCTCTCCCTTAAACTCTGGTGGTCCCAGCTCCTTGAATTGTTTAGCGGTGACTGCCCGAGAGTTTCTAGTGTTTCCACCTGCATTTTGGACAGGAGCCTCTCTCGCCTGCTGTTGCATGAATTGCATAAAGCCCTTGAACATTTGATCATTCATCATTTGGTCAGTGTTGTTGTTTGCATGAGGATTGTCGCCTTCCTGATGCACATTATCTCGATTATTGATATGTGGTGAATCAAGCGGTTGCACGTGCTCCATTGCTATTCTTAACATTCTCGGATGTCATTTTAGATATACCGCCACAAAACAAAGGTTAATTGACATATAACATATTATCCCTAAATTTGAATTGACCAATTAAATACCACATAAACTTAGGTAGGTCATACTAGCGAAGGAATTCCCGTCTCTCCCTCCTAGTACTATTCTCACATCTTAGCCGGTGATCATATCCCTAAGCTTTGATACCAATGTGACGCTCCCAAAATTAGGTATACATCACCCATCTTGGGGTCGCGGATACATGATACAAAATTCAAATACAACTTACTAATACAAGCGTAGGTGTACAATACGACAAAACATACTCGTGAGTTTGAATACAATTATTGTCTACTAGAGATTATACAAACTCAAAAGGAGTCCTCATTACAATTATTAACACACTATTTTCACTGAATAGTGAGGACTACTAATGTTATCCTCGGACCATCACTCCATTCCACGACTAGTCCCCTGCTATGTTCTCATTTTTCGAAGAGAACAAAGTGAAAGAAAGGTTGAGCTCAACTAGCCCAAGAAGAAATATTATGACTAAGATAATGCGAGAATAAATTATCGTTAGCCTTCAATGATGTTAAACCGATAAAATATAACATCAAGTTTAAGCTGCAAGCTGTGAACAAGCAATCCATTAAAAGAGTCAAGTAGAGAATAAAATCTACTATCTTTTATGATTTAAAAAGGTTTTCATGACTTTTATCATTTGGGACTCGACAATAAATAATCCACATCATCGAATCACCCTCACACTACTACCAATGATATTCTTTAGTATCACGACCACAAATTATCCATGCACTACTGACGAGGACATTCGTGTATTCATTAATGGTCATGATCATGCCAACAATCGTCCATCAATGCACTACGGGCCAATGATAACTTTTACCACATCATTTGTAACATTACGGTCATGATTACACCGAATAATCCCCTGGTCATAATCATACCAAGTTCATCTATGCACTGAGCCACGAGATGACTTTCAACATAATATAAACATGGGGATGATGACAATGATATAAGAATTCAATAAAACAAGTTCAAGAATTAATTTATCCAGGAACTAATAATGTCCAAATTGTCAACATGATATTGCTTTGTAGAGTAAAATTCAAGAATGATCAGAAGAATATTTCCATGAAAAGATACTGGATGAAGCGCAAATATTAAGGATATTCTACTAATTTCATGGAGTATAGAAGTCAAAACTTTAATCAACTGAGTATAATAAAGAATGGAATAACAAAAGAAATCACCATGTATGCGGTGCAGATGTATTGAGTTATTCCAATGAGAATAATAATAACGGAACCGAGGTCGGGCAAAATTTGCAAGCGACAGGATATTCAATGTAATAATAAAGGCGGAAACGGTCGGTGTAAAACACATGCATGTGATGTTCCAATGTAATAATAATAAAGGCGGAACCAGTCAGGTGTAAAACACACGTATACATGATGTTCCAATGAATAATAATAAAAAGCGGAACCGGTCGGTGTAAAACACACGTACATGATGTTCCAATGTAATAATAGAAGAATGTCACCAAGTATAGGATAAACCGCGTATACAGGTTATTCTAACAGAATAATAAGCCATGGAATAACAACAGTTCTCTTCGTGAATAAGAAAGAATAACACCCCTTACATTAGTAGATTGAATACTTCAGTAGTGTAGTAACAGAATACTCTTCTTCTTTCTCTCTTATTCTCTCTATACTTTCTCTCTCTATAGCTTGAATGAATTCGTGAAAAATAATGAAGCACTAGGCCTCTATTTATAGAAGATTTCTAGCTTAGCACTTGAAATGTGAAAAGACAAGTAGCTTGACGACTGGTGATGTGAAAAGAAAAGTGGTTTGACGCATGTAATGTGAAACGACAATTGGTTCGACACCTGTACTATGAAACGGCAAGTGGTTTGACGTCTGACGAAGGTAATTACTATTGACGAAGAGACTCTTAGATGATGACATATGGGCCCCCCCATAAAATAACCAAACTTACCACAAACGTCTCATAATAAACTCTTTATATACATCAAGGATTGAATAAATATTACCACAAATCATTTTATTTCTAATCAACACATATTTAATCTTTCAACAATTATTAATCATTTATAACTTGTCTTCTCAATTATTGATTTAATAATATAACATATTATACAGATAATACCGTGACAATAATTAAATCAATAATATAAGAGATATGATTGAGCAATTACTGTAGCAATAATTGAGTATAGCTGAGTGACTTCTCACGTAAGCATCAATAATCAATCTTGAGTGTGCTCTTATGCAACCACGCAGATATTCTTGCTTTTTTACCAGGGTAGTTCAACGGTTTAACAGTAACACCTCCGTAGTTATTTTCATAAAGTATTTTTGTCCTTTTCTCAATCCAAATAATAATTCCGTTGTAGGGGTCCACTAATGATTGTGCCGTCGTAAATGCGAATATTCCCAGAAACAAAATGAATATTCTCCAGACCAAACGAATATTTTATAACAACTTGCTTACTTTGTAAAATTTATAAATATTACCCACAACTATAACATTATATCAAATTTACTCCATAATATTCAAAATAATATTTATAGAAAATTCATCTTTATTTATAAAAGTTGGGGTCTTACAACATCAATCTAAAATCAAAATCACAAAAATAAAATAAGTTCTCCTCTTATTTGTAGTGAAAAATTGTATATATTTTGCAAATTTTGAAAAGGTTGGAAGCGTCTACGTCGAATATATATATATATATATATATATATATATATATATATATATATATATATATATATATATATAAGCTAACTAAGAAAAAAAACAAGAAGAGTTTCCAATTGAGGTATTTAATTTTTACTTATAGGGTCTTCGGCTTTGAGAAAAAGAGCGTCTTTGGTAGAAGCAGTCCAAGAATTGCAAGTGTGGCAATCGCAGTTGGACCATCTTGGGATTGGATGGGATTGTTGGCCTCCTATTTTTCCTTGCAGCATTTGAACAAGGTGGAGTTGACGGTGAATGTGGATCGACCTAATTTCTTGAATTTATGGATTTCCGGGGAAGAAGATTGTGTGTCTACCCCCTGAGGCGATTGACGGTGATTTTGGAGATTTCAGATTAAAGATGAGCGGGTGTAGAAAGTGTCGGAGATCTCTTCGAGCTGCAATTTGGTAGAAGAAGAAGTGAGGCAAACGATTTTTTTAGACTCTCATTGCTAGAGACAAAGATGTTGTCGCTTCCGGGATAGGGATAGGGATAGGGATGGAGAAGATGCAGTGAGGTTGGAGTATATTTTAATATTTTTTTTTATTTCTTAAACATGTTTTATCAAAATTACCCTTTCAAAATTTGGAGTACAGGCATAACCGGTCAATTTTGATCGGTTAAATGTACGGAGGGTACCGGTTAAATGTACGGAAGGTAGATTTTGTTTAACGAAAAAGAAGTTTAGGGTGCACATATATACGTTTTAAATATTAGGGTGCAAACCTTAACAATACTACACACTTTGGTGTGCAAACTGTCTTTTAGTCTTTTTTCAAAATGTCAGTATTTTAGAATAGTTACCCAAACTAGTCCAAAAGTGCAGCCATTAAATCAAATCAAAACCTAAATGTAGTAGAAAACAGAAACCCAACACTATCCATATATCAATCACCATATATATACAATTACAGTCTGCAAATAACGTCATCACATTTTAATTCCGTTTGTCTTTTGTTAACGGCAGGGGCACGGATAACCCAAAAATATAACGTTAAGGGTACTTTTGAAAAAAAATTAGTTTAGGGTGCAAGTGGGACATTGGGATAAACATCAAGGGTTTTTTTGATCCTTTGCCCAATAAAGTAATTGTATAAACATGTCTTTAAGGCTATGTTTGTTTGCAAGAATTATAATTGAGATAAAACTATTAGTTTCAAGTGTTTGTTTTTAAATTTAGACTTGAGACTATTAATCTCGAAATTATAGAATGATTTAATAATCTTGACATTATAACTATAATTTCAGGATTATAATCCTAGAATTAATAGTCTTGGGATTATCCCATAGATTATAATACCGGGATTATAATCCTTGCAAACAAACATAACCTAAATGAAATATATCAATCACCAATATATTTACAATAATATCCCATAAGTCCTAATATACACACCTGATAAAAAAAATATTTATAGAGTATTTAACCCTAGTCTACGAATTGGGAGATTCTTGGATATGTAAAGGCATTTTAGCTGGGAAAGATCTTTGGATTCATAGTTCAGCAAAAGCAAAAGCAAAAACAATTGGTGCAGGGGAATCTTATCTACGAATATCTGGGCAGAGGGCAGACTAATGAATCAATTCTCCTCACGCCTCCTATTCGATCCAACCTTACTAATGAAGACTGCTTCTTCTCTGTTTTATGCTGCTATGGATGGAAGAGAATGAAGCACGGAGAGATGTGGATGGAAGGGAAAGGAGGCTGGAGGACTGAGGGATTGGGCGGCAGGGACATAAAGGGGAAGGGGGAAGCGGCAGAGAGAAGGGGGGATAGACAGAGAGTACAGAGAACAATTGGGTAGTAGCGTTATCAAGGGATAAAAGAAGGATTTTGTAATATTGAAGATGTCATTTTTGTCTAAAAAATAGTCAATTTTGTTCTGATGGACTTCTAAATAGTTAACATATAATTTTGTAACTTACTGAGTAAGAGGCAAATTTTTTTTACCAAACAAGTTTAATCTTGGACCGAATCAGAGACACATTTATTAAAAGGCAATCAGACCCAATCAAACAGTCTTAAACTTTGAGATCAAATATGGAATATTTAAGGAGTCACTGTTCTGTGGAGTAATTTAGGAAAACAATTTGGTGGGTTTGTTAATTTATTGAAGGGAGCTGAGTTTTCGAGCACATTTTTCATATCTAGCGCAAATGTTACAATACCCAGTTATATATAGTGTGTATTAAAATTTTATAATTGTACTGAAAATTCAATATATGCACTGAAAATATCATTTCTCTTGTTAAATCATTTGAGACTATCCAACTTGTTTTGGAATGATAAAAGTTGTTGAATTTAGTGTATATGGAACCCAAAAACACTTTGGAACTCTTCCAAAGTAGCATTAATAAATACCAGCAAATTAAGTGAAAAATCTGATCATTCACTTAATGAAAAAAGGTATTTTTAGTTCCATTCAGCCTGTTTGGTAACGGTTTATACAAGTCTATTATCTGATTTAAAAAATTAAATTACTATGAAGTGTCCATTAAGAGTTATCAAACACCCCCCTACATTAGAATTTGTTTTTTTTATTACCGAAAAATAGATTAAGCAAAGAAACAACTATGCTGCGTTTAGTTTGAAAAGGAATGAAATGGAGAATGAAATGTTCATTCTATTCTAGTTGGAATGCGTTATTCTATGCTCTCCCTCCCCCAAGTCCCTCATGGCTCAATGATAAAAAAAATTACTCATAAGATTTTGGGCATGAAATCATGGGTAAAAATATTAAATTTCAGTCGAAAATAGCAAAAAAATAATAATGATTTAATTCATTCCAATCGCAATCAAACACAATTTTTTTCCATTTCATAAGAATAAGTTATTTCATTCTCACTTTTAATACTTCAATCCAAACGTAGCACTAGAATTTAGTTTCTGAGCCTTACTAGCAAGACATGTGCTTGCTTAAGGGATAATAGACTTTTTGATAACTGTACTAGGGTTCGATTTTCATTGTGGTTATCGAATTTTTTTTTGTTACAATCGAATAATTGTACTCTTAAAATTTATAAAATGGTCATTATTTTTAATTTCTGTCCGAAAAAACGGACGGAATGCTGACTGTGCATATTAACCGTTATTTTTGCTGACGTGACCCGTTATTTTTACTGATGTGGACTGATGCGGAGGGTTAAAAATTTCCTTAAAGAAAAAGTTGCTCACAAGTATCAAACTTGAGACCTCTCCAAACTAAAAACTTTATATTCTAATAAAAGCCACTAGACAAACTACCTACAATGTTTAAATTCATGTAACATTAATATTTAAATTACCTAGCATTGTTTTTGGTGGAATTGTAATAATAATAATAATTGTAATAATTATTATTGTAATAATAATAATAAATTTTAAATAATTAAAATAATAATAATAATTAAAATTTTAAATAATAATAATAATAATTATTGTAATAATACGATGACCAAAAAGGGATAACACATTTGTATTATTACAATAATAATAATAATAATATTAATTAAAATTAAAATTTTAAATAATAATAAAATAATATATACATGTGTGTTAATTGGTTGAACGAAGTTTATCCTTAAAAGGGGAACGGAGTTTATTCAAATCCTAGTTGAAACCAATTTACATGTATATATATATATATATATATATATATATATATATATATATATATATATATATATATATATATATATATATATATAACTGGAGTTTACATGAATTAATTAATTAATTAATTTTAATCAAGATCGAGTATGGCCACGGGGCAGCAATTTTACAAGCGCATGGCATATTTGTATATATTTGTATTGCGTAATAATAATAATAATTATTGTAATAATAATAATAATTAAAGTAATTATTATTGTTACAATAATTACTATTATAATTATTATTTATTATTATTATAACAATAATTATTTTATTATTATAATAATAATAATTATAATTATTATTACAATAATAATTATTATTTTAATTATTATTACAAGAAAACAATGCAGTGTTTCTTATATAGCATACAACATTGATTAATCTGCATACAACATTGTTTTATTTTCTTGCATTGTTTTAAGAAACACTGCATTATTATTTAATTATAATAATTATTTTATTATTATAATAATTAAAATTAAAATTATTATTATTATTTTAATTATTATTAATATTATTGTAATAATACAGTGTATTATCCCCTTTTTGGTCACTGTATTATTACAATAATAATAATAATAATTATTATTATTATTTTAAGTATTTAAAATTTATTATTATTATTACAATTATGATATTATTACAATTTCACCAAAAACGATTCTAGGTGATTTAAATATTAATGTTACATGAATTTTAGTATGATAGGTAGTTGGTCTAGTAGTTTTTGTTGGAATATAAGGTTTCTAGTTTGGAGAGATCTCAGGTTCGATACTTGTGAGCATTTTTACTTTAAATTTTTTTTTAACCCTCCACGTCAGCAAAAATAACGGGTCACGTCAGGAAAAATAACGGCTAATATGCACAATCAACATTTCGTCCATTTTTTCGGACGGAAATTAAAAATAATGACCGTTTTATAATTTTTGAGAGTACAATTATTCGATTGTAACAAAAAAAAATCGGTAACTACAATGAAATCGGACCCTAGTACAGTTATCAAAAAGTCTATTATCTCGTTTGCTTAACAATGACTCTTTGAACCTTCACAGTATTACAAAATTCAAATAGTCCCTTCAAATTTCGACTCCAGTCTCGATTTATTGTCTCAAAAGTATTTTTTTAGGCCATCTTAACTTAAGATATGTTTATTCAAAAGATCACGACTAAATATATGTTATCATTGACAATGATTTTGGACTCTTATATACATCAAATTACTTACATGTTTTGATGTGGAAATGAGGTGTTACAATCTCCTCGCTTAAATCGTTAATGTTTTTGTTAAAGCTCAAATACATATTCGTGTCGATCAAATACCCCAACTGGACTTTAAACACATATTTGTATTGATCATATTTGTTTAAAATGCCACATAAACAATAAATTAAAGTCTGCCCAATTAATTTGATAGAATGACCCAATTATAAAATTTTAATTAGTTTTAATAGGACAATTGCATAAACTAAAAGTTGGGTAAGCTATTGCACAAAAGTGATCAACTAGTTTTTCTTTATTTTAATTATAATACGAAAAAGTACGCAGATTTGCATCGACAAGACCGGGACTTTAAAATCGGAAGTTTCTTTCTCTTGAAAGTATCTCACTGGAAAGGAAAAATACGATTCGACAAGAAGGGAAAACTGAGTCCGAGGTTCATACTACCCTTCGAGATATTGAAGCGAGTGGGCGAAGTGGCATACAAAGTTGCATTACCACCTAAGTTGGAGCACATCCACAACGTGTTTCACATCTCCGTGTTGCATCCGTACAAGCCTGACTACAAACACGTGATTTCCATCGAGCCCATTTAAATGGAGAAGAAAATGGCGTATGAAGAAATTCCTGTCTAGATATTAGATAGGAAGGAGCAAACATTAAGAAATAAAGTTATATCTTCTGTAAAAGTACTTTGGCGAAACCAGGACGCCGAGGAGACCACGTGGGAATTAGAAAATAGGATGACGAGGGACTATCCCCATCTATTTGTGTAACCTTGTACCAATTCCGAAGACAAAATTTTTATAAGGGGAGGGGGGGGGGGGGGGAGGATGTAAGAAGTGAGTTTTATGAATAAATATTAATAAGAATGTGAATATTTATTTTATATAAATATTTATGTGTCATGAGATGAGTAGCTCAATTAGATTAAATTGAATTTATGATAATTGAGAAAATGTGGGGAAATATGATGAGACCTGTGAAATGCCTTGTGTGACACGAAAATAGAAATTATGATGATTTAATTAAATTAAAGAATGAATGAATTAAGAAGTAAATGATTAATTAATATCATATTATTAATTAATTGTTATTGTGAGTAATAGAATATTAATGAGTAAACAATTAATATAATAAGATTTATATTTATTCAATTAATTGTTGTGTGCAAGATATCGATAATTAATAGTATTATATATAGTACCTACATTCTATTAAAAAGGAAGTGTAGCGTGACACTTTAATGTGACTATATAATATATAAAACTATATAGTAAAAAATTTAATGAATTGTAAGTTACATAAAGGAGGCTTATGTGACAACATATATGTGTGAGAACATTAAAGATGTACTTTATGTAATATTAAATTAGAATAAATCAATGATTTGCAAATTAATAATTATTTCAATAAGTAAGTATAATTGGAATAATAAAGTTTTGTGGAAATAATGGATTATTAATACCCAACTAATTATATTCTAGCCCAATTTAAATATTATTTGGACTAACCCAATATATATGGATTATATGATTTTGTGTATATGTAACCATAACTAAACCTAGATAATAACATTGAGACATTAAAAATTGAATTTGTAAGTCAAATTAGTAACCCTCATTAATAACGTTGAGGACCAATTGCTAAAGCTGTGTAGTTAAATTTCTTGTCCCAAAATATTAGTCCCATTAGCCTTCATTCAGTCGCATAGTAGGCCATTGGCCTATCCCTACCTTGCCCAAAATTGGTGTTGCCAATGATGGTGGTGAGAATGGCTGAAGATGTAGTAGGTAAAGCTTTCCACAAACTTCTCATTGTTCAATGGCTTCTTCTACCATCTGTTAGTTCAAACCTTAGGGCAAAGTCCAATGTTTGGTCAATAGCTTGGCTATATTGTAGACACTCGAAATTTTCTGTACACCTGTCACTAATATTGCAGGAGGACAGATTCGTCTTTCAAGAGGGAAGCTTAGAAGACAATTTATATATGTTCCGGATACTACCGGAAGTTCAACATCAAACCCTGGAACACACACCGGGAGTAACAATTCCAACTTCGGAGATAACCCCGAGGCGTGCAGATCCAATACCAGAACACACACTGGAGAACGATTAATCTTGGAGATAACCCCGAGGTATCCAGTCTCAGTCCCAATCATGGAAATAGCTATCAACCTTGGTGATCACCCCTAAGGAATGCAGTTTCGGCGATAACCTTGGAAATGCTTGTTTCAAATGCAACCAACTTCAATCTTGGCGCTCACAACGAGACACCCAGTACCAACCCAGAGATAACACCGGGAGGACATGCACACCTCAGAATTGACACTAAGGACCTTCAACATTTGCAAGCAATTCAATCTCAAAGAATAACCCCGAGCAACGCCTCACTTTACGTACCCAAATCGACGATAACTCAGGTAAGGGGCCAAGGCATCAATTCTCTACTCTAAAGCCGCATCACGTCGTCTAAACATTTCATATACACATCTCTACACAATGATGTCCCACAAGAATCAAGGAAAACCAATCCCGAGTGACTATTGTGCAGGGTAACAGATAGAATTTTAAAGCTTGAAGACCGGAGGGCATCGTCCCATCTTCAGTGACTTCGTACAAACTTTAATCCCATGCCATTGTACAACTCTCGACAACGGCGGTCCGAAATAGGTCCTATATACCTCAGTCAGATGCCCGGATTGCAATTCTAAAAGTTCGAGTAGACATTTCAAAGGTTTACGCACGTATTTACGAGACGAGATGACCTGAGAAACCTGAGGAAACCTGGGGCAACCTCAGGCGACTCAGGCTGGGGTCAGTACACTCGGCTCCCCCTCTATAAATAGAGGGCTTGGGGTGGCCATTTTGAGAGAGAGAAAAAGAGAGGAATCCTGTCAAATTTGTCTCAGACTTGCAATATACTGAGTGATTTCCCATTTTAAACACTTGTGAGCTCATATATAGCTACTTTTGTACCCGCGGGAGCCGAGTTTCATCCACTTTAAAGATATAGAAGTCTTCTTTGGCAGCCCACTGTAAGCCTTCTCACACACTTTAAAGCCTTTCTCTTCATCTTTGCACACACCTTCTTCACGTTGAGAGTCGTGTTGCGTGTGTTTGCCTGGACTTGATCCGTGGTTTTATTTGATATATATATATATATATATATATATGGACTAATATATATCTAACATTATATGCCTCGATTGAGCCTAGATTTGATTTGAGCGTTTATTTGCTTATATATATATATATATATATATATATATATATAGCGTGTGTCGAACATTGTTCGATGAGCCTGAACTTGATGCGGAGGCGTTCTCGCTTTTAATATATATATATATATATATATATATATATATATATATATATATTAACTGTGGGTTTAACTCGGTTCGATGAGCCCAGATTTTACATCCTAAGTATTTATTACTTATATATATATATATATATATATATATATATATATATATATGAACTGTTGTCGAACTCGCTCGATGAACCCTGATTTTACATCCAAATGCGCTTATCGCTATATATATATATATATTTATTTTCGCCTCACCCAAGTTTACTTCGTGGCAGTTGATCGTTTTTACCGCTTTCTTTATGTTTCGTCCTGCCTGGAGTTCACTTCGTGTTAGTTGATTGCTTTGTATAGCTTTATTTATGTTTTGTCTCGCCTGGAGTTTCCTTCGTGGCGGTTGATAGCTTTTACAGCTTTATTTACATTTCTGATCCCCCATGGAGGTGCTTCGTGGTTGGTGATCATGTCTGTATATATATATTTATAGCTTATATATATATATATATATATATATATATATATATATATATATATCTGCATACATCGCTTTTATACAAATTATAGTATTATGTGCGCTTTAGGAATCATGTGATCACAGATTCAAATTTATTAGATCTAGATTCGGTTCCCGTGATGGACATTTTCAGCTGTAAGCAGCTTGTAAATTATTATGCGGTGTCTTAATTTTCTCAGATGGTTTTCATACCCACGAGGAAGTCGGCATTATTTTGTACATTATTTTCTTATAGATGCTTCATATCTCGAAAATAAATCAATTAAGACGAACACTTAATAAAATGGAAGTGTAAAAGGTCTCAATTACTATTGAGCATTAGGGTTTGAAAAACCTCTTTTATAAAACATCATTGTTATATCTTGCTAAAAACTGAATTTTTACATAAATTCAAACCCTGTGTATATAGGTGCTTAACGAGGCCTCTTGACTACTTCCAAATAACAAACACATTGACCCACACACACACACACATATTTAGATAACAGCTTTTTGAAAAGAAGAGGTACCACCGTGGTAACACGGATGTTGGGGGGTGCCTAACACCTTCCCTCCGCATAATCAAGTCCCTGCACCTAATGAATCTCGGTTTCACCAATTCGCTTAGCAGTGTCACATCATCTGGGTCAATGTGCAAACTTTTTCTATTGTGTTGGTAAAACCATTTAAAAACCAACTGGCTACTCTTAACAGTCCATCGTCGACATTATACATGTCGGACCCTTTTCACTTGTTTTTTCAAACTAATCTCACCTAAAATGAGAACACCAAAGAACAAGTAACGGAAAGGGACAATTAAAAATCCCGACGTCGACAAGTGGCGACTCTGCTAGGGACACCAGTAAGAGGACTTAAGCCCCTATTACAGTCTTTTCAAAATTGTTATCTGCTTGTGTGTGGATGTTGCATTTATATTTATGATGAATGTGTACGGATGCATTTATTTGTTGCACTTAGTGCTTCGCACCATATCTGCTTATGATATTAGTGCTTCACACATGTCATCATTTCCATACGGTGAGACGCGATGTATGTGAATGTATGTTGTGTGGTCCCTTCACCAGGAGGCTATCCCATCGGTGTTTGATTACTGGACTCGTAGGAAGACTAATTCCCGCGAGGCTCAGGAAAGGCACCACCTAAATTCGCTCCAGTTGAAAGACCGGATTAATTTCCCGTTGAGTAATTTGCGATGATTTGGGAACCTTTATGCCAAAAAGCCACGAGATTAACCTAAGATAGGTCAGCCTCTGATAAACCCAAAACGGAGGAAAGTCTCTTCATGCTTTCTCATTACTTGTAAGCACAATTACTTGTAATTTCATCCATATCTATCTCCATGTAATGAGAAATATGAAGAAATGTGTACACATACATATTTAAATTGACATGCTACAAACAGCTAACATCCGTTTTGCAGGATAAAATTCCTAAAATGGACACATCACATAGCATGTTATTATACACATTCCCTAAAGACTAAACTATGCAAGTCTTTCATAGGAACCAATTGGACCTACTACCCTATCAAAATCCAAAAAGGTCAGAAGCCTCACAGTCAATCATGTCATCATCCGACCAGACCGACCTTAATCCATTTCTCTCAAAGAATTTGACTTGATTAAGCAAACAAATTACTGATTTGGGTCGTTTCTACTCAAAGAACTACACCTAGTCTACTCAGTGGTCCAAAGATACCCGTACATGTCGAATCCTCTACTGCGGGGAGCCCAGTCATTACAATACCTAAACCGCAGCTTGGATACGACCAACTAACTCATGATGCCACCCATCTCATAGGAGATCCAGACACCAGTGACATCAAAAAGAAAGTCCTCCAAATGGAAGAAACCCTTCGTGCTATCAAAGGAATTGGAACACATGGGAGTGTTTCATATGCTGATCTTTGCATTTTTCCTAGTGTTCATTATCCAGAAAAGTTTAAAACTCCTGACTTCAAAAAATATGACGGGTTAGGAGATCCTTACACACATTTAAAGGTGTTCATTGGAGAACTTGGATCTTATGTAGAGGATGAGAAGCTCAGAATGCAGCTGTTCCAGAAGAGTCTGACTGGAGAAGCCCGTTCATGGTATACCAGATTAGATAATTCAAAGATCCATAGTTGGGAAGAGCTAGCACACGCCTTCCTCACTCAATACAACTTCCGGGCCTCAAATGGCTCCCTCGACCCCAGACAGATTACCAAGGTCAAGAAACAATCTAACGAGTCTTTCGTAGAGAGTATGCTCAAAGGTGGAGACGCTCTGGTCGCCCAAGTTATTCCTTCCATGATGTAATCGAGATGGTCATGACTTTCATAGACATACAAGAAGCTCCTTTCTATGAAAGAGTTTTAGCTTTAATCAAGAAACCATTTTCTGAAATGGTCAAACATGGGGAGATGGTTGAGATGGGATTGAAGTCCGGAAAAATTCAAGACCTAGCTGCCCTTAAAGCTGTTGTTGATCACATCCAATCCGGAAATTATGGAAACAACCCCCGGAGGGTCCATAAAAAGAAAGAGGAAGATGTTTCCCTGATACTACAGGGTCAAAAAGGCAATCAGAACATGCCTATTCAAAGGAGAAACTACACTCCCTTTCAAGCATAGTCTTCGAACCCTCCAATACCAAAAGGTGGAGAAGTCAAATGCCCTCGAGTGTTCACACCCTTAGGGGACACACTCGAGAATATTCTCATTCTTCTGACAACACAGAAGAAAATTACGCATCTTCTTCCACCAGCCAGCCCTAATGGACGGGGTTTCAATGCTGCTCGAAAATGTGCTTATCATGTTGGGGCACCTGGACATGATACTCAGGATTGTTGGGCCTTAAAACACAAGATCCAAGACCTGATAGACAACGGTGAGATTGTGGTCACCAAACCAGATCAGCCTCACGTTCAAGATAACCCTCCTCCTCAACACAAAGAAGAAGAGGTCAACATGATCAATTGGAGCAATGGACAGAGTTCCAATATCAACTGTGAATCCTCCCAGACCCCCAAAGACGGTCTTGACAAGTGGGATTATGCCAAGTTTCAGTTCGCAATGGAATGTAAAATGAAAGCTCTATACAAGTAAATTGAGCAATTGGTAGAACTGGTGACTTATCAGCATCAAGTCACACGCCAGCTAATCAGCCAGGAACATGCCAGGCTCCTGCCTCTTTTCTTGAATATTCCCTCGTCACTTTCTGAAAGTGAAATTCGGGAAGACAAAGTGACAAAGAGAGCGAATGCCAAAGCCCGTTGGGATTTTGCCAACAGAAGGGAATTCACATATCTGGGCCAACCTATGGAGGAAATCCTTCAGATGCTAATCAATATATGAAGGAAGAATCACTTCCCTTCTACCTCCAATCAATCCCCATTCAGGACGGTACAATTCTGATGGAGTATGTCAATATCACTCCCATTCTCGCGGTCACAGCAGAGAAGAATGCTGGGCACTTCGCCACCTTATCCAAAATCTAATTGACAGTGGTGTCCTGCAACTAGAAGACGATGATACTGTGTTACGTGCAAGTGAGAATACATGTACTACTAAGTGGAAGAGTTTGGTAGCAGTCATATCCACTGAAATGGATGGGACTAACAAATCACTCACAATACCAACAATTTAACTCAGGGGAAGCAATAATCCTTTGAAAGTGGCCGCTCCCGAGCCAATCAACTTACCATGCAGAGCAAAATACCCTATTGTTAGCTTGTACAAAGTTCCATGGAATTATGGAGAAGGTGAAGGATCCACCTCACATACCACTGCTACAGTGTCAAAGGAAAATCCACTGTATCTTCCCTAACGGGTGATGAAGTCTACCATCAAGTCAAAGGGGAAAATACCCATGGAGAAGATTAAAAAATTCCTCCGCACTATGGGTCATAACGAAGCCAAGGTGGTTTTAAGCTTAAGAGAATCTCCACGCCAAATTTCAATCATGTACTTGGTCCTAACTTCCGAGGATCACCGGACGATCTTGCTGAAGGTTTTAGAAGAGCTTTATCTACCAAAAATCGCTGGATACATAAAAAATGTCAACACTTGGTTGATCACATCTTCAACAACAATGTGATATCCTTCATCGATGATGACATACCGCCCAAGGGACCGATCATCGCAAGTCGTCAGATATTGCGGCCTTGTCCTCCTGATACATGCTAGTGGAGTCTTGATAGATGGAGGCTCATCTCTAAATATCTCATCCATACGCTACCTTGGTGAAGATGAATATCAATCTCAACCGAATCCGAGTAGCCATACAATCATCAAAGCTTTTGATGGAGCCCACCCTAAATTTGGTCGAGTAATTGAATCGCCAATCGAAATTGGTCCCCACACATTCTCGCGTGATCTTTCCATGTGCTCAAGATAGATTCGGATACAACCCGCTCTTGGGAAGACCATTGATTCACATGGCGTAAAGGGTCCCTCCTCCACCTTCATCAACAATCTAAAATACATTATCAACAATAGCCTAGTCATGGTCAACATTGAACCGAGTGTCCTCAACACGGACATGCCATTCATCAATGCTAATGCGTATGTTGAACCCGGCCAATTTTCATGCCTTGAAGTAAGCAATACCCAATACCATGCTATTGGAACGCCATTTTAAACCCAAGATTTCTACCGAGGTAATGCTTGGCCACTCAAGAAATGATGTCATTGGGTCATCACCAAGACAAGGGTCAGAAGATCGCCAGGTATCAAGTACCCAATTCAATTAACCAAGCAAACTGGAACAACTGGACTAGGCTATTCTGCCAGTTCTAGTCATAGGAATCCTCATAAGCATCAGCAGATTCCTTCAGCTTCAAACGCGCGACGTTTATCTTCACCTTCAAACTTTGAGTCCGCACAACCTCTTGTAAAGGTTCCAGCCAGTATCATGGCTATGTTATTTCCCAAGTCGGTACCGCTGAAGGAGAAAGAAGTCTTTGTTCCAAATCCTGCAGTGGAAGAGGAGGAACGAAGAATCAAGCAAGACGTCATCCCGAATGATGTCGCATACGCATCATCGTTCATGATGAACATACAAACAGATACACACCCTGCACGATGATCGCCAAACGTAATGGCCATCATTCGGGAAAAGGAGGATGATGACAATCCCTCCATCACCGCAAATCCACCCGGACTTTGCCCGCGCTAATTGGAGCAAAGACTCATGCATTGGTCGATAAGGGTAAAACGGGCGTAAACTCTTTTTCCTCTATAGATATCATATAACTTACTTTTTCTATACAAGATTAGCGCTTTATTTTGTCAAGATATGCTAACACCGTATGATCAAAACGCATTTCATATATACTAAGTGAAAGCATATTTTGTTTTCAGGACCCTGAATTTAGATGTTCTCAGATTTGCCGACACGATGCCTCTTCTCCACAAGGATTGTACCTTTGATGTAGAGATGAATTCAGCCTTGATGGAAGTACATGAGGACATTGAGGTGCCTCCAGAAATTCAAGAATGGGTCAAAGACAAACCTAAACCCAACCTTGACCAAACCACTTCCTTCAATCTCTAACCTTAGAGAAAGCCCTAAGTTAATCAAGATTAGTTCGACTCTTACCCCAAACCAAGAGGAATGACATGGTTACGCTTATTAACCCAATTCCAGGATGTGTTTACATGGTCTCATGAAGACATGGTGGGTTTGTCCACTGACATTGTTCTTCATCGCCTTCCCATTAAAGAGGGATTTAAGCCAGTCAAACAAAAGCTCAGGCGATTGAAACCTGAGTGGAGTTTAAAGGTAAAAGAAGAAATTGTAAAATAATTTCAAGCTGGCATCATCATGGTGTCCACATATCCTGAGTGGATATCCAACATTGTTCCCGTACCTAAACCCGGAGGGAAGGTGCGAGTCTGCGTGGATTACCGGGACTTGAACAAAGCTTGCTTAAAAGATAGCTTTCCCATGCCATTTATCCACATTCTCATTGACAACATCGCTTCAATATCGCATGTACTCCTTTTGTCGATTGCTTTTTATGGGTACCATCAAATCATGGTCACGAGGAAGATCGTGAAAAAACCGCTTTCATCACGCCTGGGGAACCTTTTGCTATAGACGGTTGTCATTCTACCTTATCAATGCCGGAGCCACCTATCAATGAAGCTATGATGGCTCTCTTCCACGATTTAATGCACAAAGAGATCGAGATCTACGTGGATGACATCATTGTCAAGTCCCGGAAGGAGGAGGACCACTTAGACCATCTCGTAAAAAACTCTCAACAAAGTTCATGGCCAAGTACAACTTGAAGTTGAATCCAAACCAAGCGCGCCTTTGGCTTTAAATCAGCAAGTTGTTAGGATTTTAGTCACCACAAAGGATTGAGCTAGATCCTACCAAAATCCAGCCATCACGGAAATGCCCATTCCTCATGCAGAGAAGGAAATACGGGATTTTGGGAAGAATCAACTTCATTAGAGGTTTATCTCTCAACTCACAAAGAACTCCGTGAGCCAATCTTCAAGTCATTAAGGAAGAACTCCTCCATGAAATGGAATGATGAGTGCCAAAATGCCTTCCTCACGATTAAAGAACAGCTAGTCAAAACTCCTATTTTGGTACCACCCATGGATGATGTTCCCCTTCTCATGTACTTGTCTGTAAGTGACAATGCCATGGGCTGCATGCTGGGACAGAAGGACGATAGAGGTCAAGAATGAGCTATCTATTACCTCAAAGCAAAAGATTCAACAGCAGTGAACACAAGTACACTCTGATCGAAAAGACGTGTTATGCTTTAGCATGGGCTTCCATGATGTTAACATTACCTCCATGGTCACACAACCCATCTCATATCTCGCGTGGATCCTCTCAAGTACGTGCTCAATAAACCCATGTTAAATTGCTGGCTGTCCAAATGGCAGTTGATCCTACAACAATTTGACATCGTATATGTGACTCAAAAGTCCATCAAAGGTCAAGGAATTACGGATCAACTGGCCGCTGCACCTTCAGGGGATTTCAAACCCTTGGAGACATACTTCCCCGATGAAGGAGTAATGACAGTTCAGCAACACCATTAGTATGATACACGCCAAACATAGAAGATGTATTTTGATGGAGCTATTAATATGGAAGGTACTGGAGCTGGAGCAGTTCTAGTATCTGGTACGGGGGAGCAGTATCCCGTCGCCGTCAAATTGCAGTTTGTTAGCAAACAACACATTTGTCTCATGCACCAATAAAACTTGCCTGCTGCTCAATGGCATCAGCGATTAATCGCCTTTGGAGATTCAGAGTTGGTAATCAGACAATCCACCAGAATCTATCAAACCAAAGAGCTACATTTACTGCCTTACTATCGGCAAGTTTTACAGATGGTTTTGGAGTTCGAAGAAATCTCATTTCTACACGTTCCTCATAATAGGAATGACTTTGCAGATGCATTAGCAACTTTGGCCTCCTTAATTGCACATATCGCATAAAGGACACTTTCAAGCGCCGCCATTTCCTGCACAAGGCCCCTAGCCTATGGGAATTACGTTGGAGAAGTATCAGATGAGCTACCTCCCATCCAACATCCTTGGTATCAACATATCAAAGAATATCTACGAGATGGATTTACACTCGCTGAGGCGAGCCCGACTGAGAAAAGGCGGATCAATTGACTTGCTATGAAATTCTACATGAGTGGAGATGCACTCTACAAAAGAGATGCATGACTAGGTCTCCTCAGATGTTTAGACAAAGATCAAGCTCAAAGGCTTATGGATGAAATCCATGGAGTCTGTGGCCCACACATGAGTGGCCCCCTCCTTGTCAAGAAAGTCCTCAGATGTGACATTATTGGCTATCTCTCAAAGTCGACATAATGACCACGTCAGGAGATACTATCAGTGCCAGATTCATAGGAATAATATCCACGCCCCTCCATGGGAACTCCACAATATGAGTTCACCTTGGCCCTTCTCAATGTGGGGAATGGACGTTATCGGGCCCATTGAGCCTAAAGCCAGTAATGGACATCGATTTATCTTCACCATGATCGACTAATTCACCAAGTGGGTAGAAGCAGCCTCCTTCCCCAGGGTTACCAAAGAAGTCATCATTTCTTTCATTAGAAACAATGTCATTTGTCGATATGGACAACCAGAGGTGATTTTGTCAGACAATGCTAAGAACCTCAATAACAAAATGATGGAGGAATTATGCAGTAAATTTCACATCAAACATCTTAACTCACATCTATCGTCCAAGATGAATGGTGTTGTTGAAAGCGCTAACAAAAAACATCAAGAAGATCATGCAAAGATGTCCGCCAATCACAAGGAATGGCCCGACTTATTGCCTCTTACTCTGTTAGCCTACGTAACCTCAATGCGCACTTCACCTGGGCAAACCCTCACGATTAACCTATGGGATGGAAGCAGTGCTCCCTATAGAAGTTGGAATGAAATCCCTCAGAGTGTTGATAGACGCTCAACTAGAGGAAGACCAATGGGTACAAGACAGGTATCACCAATTGTCTCTAATAGACGAAAGGCGAACCGTGGCTATCTTCCATGGTCAGTTATATCAACAAAGGATTGCCACATCCTACAACAAAAAAGTCCGGCTATGGAAGTTTAAACAACATGACTTGGTTTTGAAAAAGATCATTGACAACCAAGATCAATCTAAGGAAAAATTCGCTCCTAACTGGGAAGGCCCGTTTGTTGTCGAGGAAGTATTGATAGGAGGCGCTCTCAGATTGCAAGAAATGGACGACGATGAATTTTCACAACTCATCAACTCGGACACTGTGAAACGGTACTATGTCTGAAGTTACCATCAAGCAAACATCCTGGTGTTGGATCATCAGATCACCAGTCATTCCGGTTCTTTAACCCTTTACCACATATAATTCTCTTCCACACTTTGCCCCTCAGGGAAAACATACTTTTCAAGCCAGCAGCCTGGCTTCCCTGCATTCCTATGACTTAGGTCATCCCACTACGGATTGAACCTCTCGCGTTTGCAGTTTGGCTACCCATACATGGGATCAAACTTCTCATACCTGCAGTTTATCCTCAACCTAGGATTAAACTTTCTCCTCCCTGCAATCTGACCTGCACATGGGATCACACTTTTCACCTTGCCTTGAGGGGCGAACTACATCAACCTGATCTCTTCTTCAATAGGAGTACGTAGGTAACCATTTTATATGGCCCGGTCGCAATAAAACAAAAACAACAAAAACATTTCCACCCTTTTCCTTACAAAAACCAAAACAATAAAAACATTCCTACACCATTCCTGCCACATACAGCGTTGAACCTCTTACACTGTGTTCGAACCACATGCACTGATCTCCTCTTCAATAGAGTACGAGGTACCATTCACAAAAAGGTCTCACCCCTACCAAAACACAAAAACTTATCAATTGGCATCTGGGATAATCTTTCAATCCACTACATTTCATTGGCTTGCATCAAAGGGATGGAATTACCCGAACTCCTCCCAAATAGAGATTCCATGACCATCTAAGTCATGGTTATACCTTGAAGAGCAACACCAATCCATAAGAGATGGAATTAACTAGACTTCTCCTAAATAGAAGTAATCGCGACCATCTGTGGTGCGGGTCAATCTCAGAGAGGAAACCCACACTCCTCTCCACATCTCCATACAGAAACCAGTCTCAAGACACCAAAGATGGTAGGGATACACATAGATCAATGATCCATTCTGAACTGGCCAGAGACATATCAATGTCCATCTTTCAAGGAGGAATTCAGAAGGCAAAATATCAAGCAAGTGGCAAAGCATATCTAAAAGGGAAGTGATCAAAAATATATTTCCCTGCTATATATAATGCTGTTTGATATATACAATAGAAACTGTACATGACAAAATGGCAAAGCTAGTATGTGCAGGAAAATACAAGCTCATCTACAAGTCAGGGTATATGCGAGCTAACAAGCCCAACATGGCATCCCTCTCAGAAGAAAGAGGCGAAGCTGTGGTCTCCCATACGAGAATATCCACACAACCCAACAGATCTGCAACCATCTGCATGGTGCCCATATGCTCATCAATGTAAGCGCTCATCTCTGCGATCATGCCAGTGGTAAGGGACCTCACTGCAGTACTATCTGTGACGGCTACATCCCGGGAAGATATGGCACTATCCCGCTCAACTATCACTGCATCTCTGGCTAATCTAGCCTCATCCCGCTCAACAACAGTGGCGTCTCTGCGAGATAATGCATCATCTCTCTCTAACAGATCTGCTCCTCTCCCATCAAGGGCAGTCAACATCAAGTCTCTAGCTTGGTCTCTCTCGAAGGTCATTAGATGAAGACTCTGCTCGAAGTACTGTGCCGAATGCTGTATAACGATAGTGCTTGTACTGGGAGAATCCAGAGGAAATGCTGGTAACCCATCAATTGGCTCCTCCTCGATATAGGAATCAATGTCCTCCATAGGCTCTACATCGTCTGAATCACTACTCGGTAATGTGGATACTACCACAGTCAATGCTATCTCTGTATCCATTCATACGAAATACTCCAAAGAACAACCCGGATGGCTCACAGAAAAAGCATCTATCTCACGCTGATCCCAACAAGCATACACACGGGATTGGTCCTCGGCTGAAAGATAGCGAGAAGCTGAACGCTAACCCAACACCCCCTCGAAAGGATGAAAGTCCTAAAACTGGTCAAACTGCGACATCACGGCCAACGGGTGGTAAGTAGTCATGCCCCTCAAGTTAGCCAGAGGGAGATAGTCCATGCCCGGAGCATGAGTAATAAATCTGTAAGGTGAGCTAAGCCCCGATCACGGTAATATGCTAAACGGATCACTGATATCTGCTAAGTACATAGATGAAGCCAAAGCGTCCGTACACTCTGATGGCTGAAAGGAGTATGACATGGCTATGTCATGGGTGAAACAATACCCATGCCGTCTACAGGTACCAATCGGTCTCAAGTGTGATATAAATCACACGTATAGCATGACCGAGTCGCCGTGTGAACACTCCTATCGAGATAAGTGTAAAGAAGATGTAGTCGACCTCGAGTCTCTCGCTATAATCATCTGTGATAATGGTACGACCCTCCCGAGAGCTTTCACTGCCATGATGACTCCAATGTCTATCTCATCCATGTACAGTGGCATACAGACATACGACAGTATGCACAATAGCAGTACGTCAACCCTGGCTAGACGCCAATGATCCTCCGGTGCGGTGAAATCCCCGGAATGTCGAGTATAACTATCCTCAGAGCAAAATCTGTCAAACAGAAAACGCTAGGATATAACGTGGCCAGATGTAAGCTCATCCTGTACCACCCTACGCCTCAATCCAGTGAGGGTCATGAACCATCGACTTATGTCCCCCAAAGCCATATGTTTGCAAGGTCTGTCCAGCGGCAGCATCATCAACCGTGCATACTCCTCCAAAGTGGGAGTCAACTCCTGGTTCCCAAATCAGAAAACCTTCCTCTCCGATACCCAGTGCTCTAGCATGCCATCCATAAATCCTGTGGGAACCTGAAACATCAACAGGGTCATAGTATGCTGCAACAAATGATCTACGGTCACCCCGTCTCGATGGTGACATGCTATCATACCACGATCAAGATACCGATGCCACCAATGATGGTGGGGTATGATCAATATGGCTAATCGTCAAGAAGACATCCAGACGTAGTGCGGTCATAAGACCATCCAGGGTCAATGTGAATATCTCTAGACATACATACATATGCATAATATGATACATGCATTGCAGAGATAATAGATGGCAATATGATATAGGAATGAAAAACGTGCATACACATTCTAAGTATATCAACATCTAATACATCATCTCTATACAACTACAAATACAGGGAAATGGGGCACATACGCCCTACTACTAATAGAGGCCTATCAAAAGATATAGCGAGAATGGGGCACAACCACCCAATAGCTAACAGAGGCCTATCAAAAGATATAACGAGAATACACATCAGAAGAAGACAATGGTGTCAATGTCTGCATCATCAATCCTGTCCACCTAATGTAACTCCTCCTGAGTCACTGGATCCCTATCAACATGGATGTCAGGCCTATACAAAGGAGGATCTGCGCCGGAAAAACCAAATGGGTCGTCTGAGGGACCAGCGCCTGAGCTTGGAGGATCAAACGAATCTGCCTCTGCTGGATCTCTGCCCAAATACCGGATAAAGAAATGTGCCTGGTCTAATCGTCGGGTCAAACTATCAATATGTGTCACATGAGTCAGATCTCGGACACAGGCTATCCAATCCATCATCATCATAGATCTTGGAACCATATCCCCCATGAACTGAGTGGCGCGGGATTGGGCTCCAATAGTACAAGGGAACCACCAACGCTGTAATATCTTCTGAGTGCAAGGACCCTTTGATAATGCAAAGCCGTCAACCCCCAATAATGGGATATTAGTGACGGGTGACTGTGATACAGGCCAATGAAGCCTGGAAGGAGGCAAGATCGGAATGCGAATCTCCCCTGTGGTGCTCCTAATAGCACGCTCTCCTAAATAGAGCTCCTATCCTCCATCTATAAATAGAGGAATTCTCCGGGTGGAGATCACATACTCGACGCCAGTCGGGTACCCATCCTCAAAATCGATGGCCAAATGTTCCCCAGAATAGGGAATCCATATGATGATATCAGCTGTCAACAACTCCAGCTACAGGCGGCAGTGAGTGAAACCCTCAACTACAGGGACCTCCGCTAATATGGAATGATGCCATCGTCGTCCTCGTGGATAGGTGTCTAAACCTAACACACTCACAGGACGCAAACATGAGAGCCTCTCATAGTCCCAAAACTGCCAACACAATGGCAAAACATTTGCGGTCAGTAAACACTTTTAACCTATAAATGGGAAATAACAAGAGAAATACTCACCAGCAGGAATGAGTAGAATCATAGCCAAGCCTCAATCAAACCCTGTGAACGGATACGCATGCCCCGGAGGAAATAGGAAAAGGTGTAGGAACCCCAATTATACTCTCCAATACGGTCCACATGATGAGTGACGCTGATCAAAGCGAACGACACCGTAGAAGAGTTATCTTCTATGAAGCAGACTCTAATGATCATCAGGAATAATCGCCAAAGAATGCGATCCCTGATTCTGACGTCATCAGGCATGGGCTCACTCAAAAGCCCGCTCATAACATCTACGCTCAAAGGACCTGCACGGATAGTCCAGCCCTTAAGTGCCTCCGCTAGAACTCCTAATAAGGATTTGACGGAAGTAGGGGTAATATTCACCATGCAAGGCACTAGTGCCCCTCCAAACTCCATACATGTGATAAACTGCCAATCCATCGGCGTCAGCATCACCTCACAGTCCAACAAATGAAGTGACTGAGTCTGATGAAACCATCGCTCAGACAATGCCCTGAGGTAACCCCAGGGACAATGACAGAGAAGGATGGAGAAGAATGCCCTGAATCCCCAATCATACATTACCGCTCTATAGTCGGGATGAAGAGCCTGATACATGAAGTGTATGCTAAACCAATTCCCTCGAGGCTGTGTAAAGCCGGGAACCTGTATGAAATGCAGATCAACATCAGAATCCTTTACTCCTCGTTAAAAGGAAAGAAAGAAGATCAAGATCTAATGTCATACCTCGTTAGCATGGAAGTACATCGAGGGATGTCTGCTCAAGTCACCCAGAAGCTCTGGGTTTGCCACCTGAATACAAGGGAGCTTTCTACGGGGAACATGTGCAGCAGGAGTAGGGTCCTCAATCGGAATATCCTCATCCTCATCCTCGACGTTCGGCACATCAGTCCAGACTGGACGTATCACTGCCTCCACCAATCGACGAGGTATTGCCTAATGTAATCCGGTCGAGGCACTTGAAGCCCTCCTCCGCACCCCGTAAGTGGTCCCACTGGGAACTACTCTACTGATCCGGATCTATAATATCCGGACAACAAGTCTCCAAATCACCTCGTAAAGGGTGTGGTATTTCGACTTGGAGCTTTTCAAAATGCATTTTATGACTACATGCATGCATGCATTATTTTAACATACATCTACAGTAGAGTTAAAAATGCATGACTAATTAAATGCCTACATTTTGAATTTTTTTTGCCATAGTCCCCTTGTAAATATGACTATCCACATGCACATAGGCATGACTAGGTGGCCATTCAAGAAGACACGCCCAAAAAGTCATATACATAATATATACATTAAAAATTAAAAACATCAATCCATAAAGTTATCCTCAATACTGAGGAGTACTTTTGCCTTTTACCTTTTGCTCATTTGTCCTCAAATAGGATAAGAAATAAGAAAAAGGTGCCAATTTGGTATCTTAAAAGTCAAAATTTTTTACATCATTATGTTCAGCATGGTTTAATACTAACATTTACTATGTTGAATATTTTTTATCAAGTCATTTGAGCATACATAAGCACTACTATGTGTTTAGATGCATTTCATGCGATAACTCATTTTCCAGCGGATAAAAACCGGAAAAATACATGCATACGTTACTGGGATAGTGCGAGAACACTTATGCGGTGATAGAATTCTGAGTAAAATCGCTCGAACTCGGCAGAGATCTGAAGGAGAGCTCCGGATTTTCTTCACGAGACAAGTTGAAAGTGACTTCATGAGACCAACCGTAGGATATTAATATCCATGGTAGCTGCAGGTTGAGTAAAATCTAGTTACACACAAAGAGTTTTTTGCAAGTATAAAAGGTCAACAAGTAATAAAGTGATAAGTTGAGAGTATCAATCCACTGGTCTGGAATTCTAATTAATAAATCCCAACTACTAATACTATATCAATTCAATTTTATTCAAACAATGATAAATTGTGATTTTCTCAATTATTAACTCAAAATTAAACACTTAAAGATACTATACTAAGATAAGTTAATAACTAATCTACAAGTAATAAAGTGATAAGTTGAGTATCGTTAGTAATTATTAAGACTTCAATATCCCCAATTATGAACTATAAATCGATTATCTAATCATCCCAATTATTATGTCTTAATCGGATTGTTAGTGTGAATTTTAAATCCCCAAAAACCTCTTCCAAGTGATCGATCGAATTCTATTTAATCCAGTGATTAATTCTTATATATTCCTTGCTATATTCCTATGCAAAACAATTGAATTAAACTCTTTCCAATCCCAATTCCTTATATGTTACATGCGGTGAACAGATATTTCCATTCAATTCACAAACCTAATTATTCACCGTGCAAATAACTAAGTCACATGTTATCATGTCACGTTCTAACCCTAGAAGTCTTTTCCCAATTCCTTCTAGAGTAACACGGTAATTATTGGCCAAATAATTAATCAATAGAATCAAAACATGATAAACAATCCACTTCAACATAAATAATTAGAATGAAAGAATAACTAAATTATAATCATAAAAGGTTCAATTGAAATCTTAATTAAAGAATTAGTTCATCACGGAAATAAGAACCATTAATTGTTGACAAATCATCCTTAAAGAATTACAAATTGAAAATAAGGAGAAAAAGAAGAAACTCTATAGCCAATCCTGAATCCCCAAGTAATCTTGTGTAACCTTCAATGGAAGAACTCCTTCAATCCTCTCAGAATAATAAATCCAATTCTTTCCTTTATTTCAGCAATTAGTTTCTTTTTATAGCCTCCCCCAATCCTCATCCAATTAGGTTTTACATTAGCCCCCAATAGACAAATTAAGTCCAACCAGAAGTCAAACGCGCTTAATCCTATTAAAGCGGCCGAGGCTCAATACTTCCTACAACAGAGGTAGTACATTTTCCAGTAGCCACCTACCGGACTTCTTTAAAATTACCCAATTGCCATTAAATGCTTGAATTTCCCATAATTGCCCCTCCAAATTTCCAGATCCGCAAAACAAGATATAAACACAATAAAATGCTACTAAATACTTTAAGAATGCAATAATTTAAGTCTAAATATATCCAATTTATGGGTATACTACCCATTCATCAAATACCCCCAAACTTAAATCGTCATAAGTGTCCTCATGCGACAAAAACCTAAGATCACAAAACAAAACTAAACATCATGCACATGCAACTATTTATATTTATATGTTCGTAATTCCAAAGAATTCAAGAGCTCTCAGAGATCCATATGCCTCAAAAATCACGTAAACATGCTAATTCATCATGCAAAAACAGATCAACAATATCCCAACAATCACCGGATCTAAATCATATTATCGATATCATGCGTGTGTGTCCAATGCACCATGCTAACTCGTGAAAGATTTAAAATATGAAAGATAATAACTTTCTTAGTAAGCATCATATACAGTGTGAACTTGAGAACTCATCAAATATACTTGTTTCAATCGAACTCAAACACTCACCCAATTCAAAAGTCAAAATAGAATGCACCATTTTTTTTTTAGATGGTTGGATGGAGCGTTTTACGCTTCCATCTCACGCTTGTGTTTATGGGGAGTGGTTCCCTCAACCCACCACAAGACTCAACATTTTTTTTTTTTTTTTTTTTTTTTTTTATAATCATACATAAATGATCGTGCAATGTCTCATCCCATTAGGCTAACAAATGTTACCCTTAGCGAAGCCACCAACAACTCCTGCACTATATAAGACCTTAGGGCGCTTAGGTTTTAAGATATACCCTTCTAAGCGACTTGCTCAAGTAACACAGCCCCAAACAAGACTAGTCACCCTCAGATATTATCATTATTATTTCTATATTCCAAATGTTTTCCCCAAACTCGAGTTTATGCATGAATTCGGCCTCCTCTAGTTATTCAAATTGTTCTTCCATATCACTAGCAATCCTCCTTTAGAACTCTATTATCTAACCATTTAAACTATCATAGCCAACATGGTCGTTTTATTTCAAAGTGCCTTCCTATAATATCAATGTCAAACAGATACAGATCCAATTCAAGTCACGAAAATCATATCACTGAATCAACAATCCTTACTAGACTTGTTCATGCAATTCTACTTTCATCATTGGCCCCAGATATACGCACTCTCAAAAACTAGAATTAACATGCAATCCTAAATGCAACTTTACTAATAATCAATCCACAAACTAATAACAAACTACAACTGGTAAAAATAAAACGTAACCACCCCCAAACTAAGCTAGAGCAATGTCCTCATGCGAAAAATAAGTAAAAATAAAACAGAGGACTTCCCTGACGAAATTATTCTTCTGGGGGAGCATCATCGTCCTCGCTCATCTCTTGACGGACGGAAAACATCGCGTAATCTGGAGCCGAGGAAAATGGCTAAGTGGAACGCCCGGATGGGTTTGGATGGTCAGTGCATTCTGGGCAGCAAATTGGTCAACTAAATACTTGAAAATCACGTCTTGACGTTCCGATAAGCGCACATTCTGGGACTCAATGTTGTAAACCAAATTGCCTATCTCCCACCGATGCCTTCGGGGACCACACCTCGATGAGCCTGCTGCCGAGGGGCCGTAAGTAGGTGGAGCCTGAGGTGGTGGGGCTTGTGGAGACGTAACTTGGGGATAATGAAACCCATCCCCTAGGGTGATTAGCGCCACACCGGACCACACTTTATAACGACGGATCAAGTTGTGGTCCAACACGGGCATAGGAGTTTGAATCATCTCGTCCCGATTTCCATTTGACCCCAAACTTAGCACATAATACGCAGATCAAATGACGGATGGTGGTAACCTCTCCAGTGGTCCCCCGCCATGAGATGCATGGAGCATAGATTGTCGAATAAGATGGCCGACATCGATTCTTAGGCCTTGTATGATGGAGTATAATAAGACAACCCTTTCTTTGGTGACGTGACTCACATGTGTGTAGGGCATCAATTTAGCGCGATATGAAGGCATACCATGCCTTCCATATAGATCGAGGTGAGACAATGGGAAAGTCATGTCGCCACGCCATGGATGGACCAAGTAGTGCCCGGTTGACACAGCCTCCCTAATAATCTTTTCATAGTCCTACCATCACCACAAGGCGCAGCATATTCATCATGAAGGCCCTCTAAGGGTAGTTGATAGCACCCATTGATATCCTCCTCGCCAATTCCACTTGGTTTTACCTCTGACAAATACCCCATAATGGTCATGTTTCAGCAAGTTGGCATAGAATTCTTTGACCATCGTAATCACCGCTATGTCAGTCGTTTTCGGTGAGGGAGAACCAGCTTGTTTCAAAGAATCATCATCGCTATGTCTCCGCCCTTGGTTTGATCGGACGAGACCACGTCGGGGACTAGTGAGTGGGTGGTACATGCGGTCAGAAGCGTTTTTGAGCCGCAACACTAACAAAAACGCTCGCCGCCAAATTTTGGCGGTGAAGTTGAAGCGGCCGAATTCGAAGCTTCGATGACGCTTGGATGCCATGTCGAGAATTTCGCAAATAACAACATACTCATATTTTAGCTTTAAAAGAATGTACGGTTGGATAAATGTGTGCCTAGCGAAGACATAGAAACTCAGATAAAATAATCGGGTAGTGTGAGTACGCAGGGGGGGTGAGGCATGAATCGGCAAGTATGTAAGTTGCACATGATTATCGAGTCGATAATTTGTCAAACACCTAGCAAAGAATCGAGAACTTGTTCAATCCATTACTAATTCCCTGTCTATTCACGCCATGCATTTAGCATGCACGAATCTCGTGTGTAGGAGTACGTCAAACAACAAGGCGTTATCTATGTGCTCCATTAGATTTCCAGATGAAAAGAATAATGAATGAAGAACATCTTAATTCGCAATAGTTGAAATACACATCAAATTATACCTTTATGACCTTTTAAAGAAGTCGAGGGGTAGAATTCGCCCACAAGATGCAGACGACCAATATGGAACGAAGTGATTGATGCGTGGTGGATGGGTGGAAGAAAAGTAGCCAAAGTTCAATTACCTTGTGATACGGAGAGAGGAGAGAGGTGGTGACCGACCATTGCAGGCCGCTGGGGGAAAGAAGGTGGGCTAGAAGGCACACGAGGGTTTAAAGTAGTAAGGTTCACTCGATCTCAGCCACCGGGCGCCGGGTTTAAGTGTATGGATGCCGGGCGCCGGATGGCAGTAATCAAGTGAGATGGTTCAGCCACGGGCGCTGTGGTTGAACCGAAGAAGCCACGGGCGCCGGGCCTTTTTTTTTGCCGAGCTCAGCGCCGGGGGCCGTGATCCTTAGTGATGTGGGCGCCGGGCGCTGGACTTCACTTGTAACGTGCATACATGGACCAGCTTTAGGAATTAGTTTAGTAAACTTGGATTCTTCTCTACTAAAAGATAACAAAGAAAATAAGAAAAGTTTAAATCTAAAAGAAATAAAATCAAATAATAAGAAAAATTATGGAACTTAATGGGTTGCTTCCCAAGAAGCGCTTTTGGTTTACAAATGTCACCGACTTTTTCGGTGTTGTTCAGCTTGTCCATTCGGGTCGAGAGGTAATCGGACCGTAGCTTGACGCTCGATTGGTCCGCCCAATAATGTTTCAGACGTTGACCATCGACCTTGAATGTACGCTTTGAGTTCGGTTCCTCAACCTCAATATTTCCGTGTGGAGGACAGATATAACTACAAATGGTCCGGACCACCGGATTTCAATTTTCCTTAAATAGACGCAAGCGTGAGTTGAATAAAGAGTACTTGATGGCCCTTGCAAATGTTCTATCGAGAATTTTTTATCGTGCAAGCTTTGACTTTCTCCTTGTAGAGCTTAGCGTTTTCAGAGGCGCTGAACCCGAATTCATCCATCTCGCTCAACCGCAGAACTGCTTTTCACCGCCGCTTCTAGATCAAAGTTTAATTTTTCGAATGGCCCAAAGGTGCATCGTGGTTCTAGCTCGACCGGAGATGACACGCCTTTCCAAATACCATTCTCGCACGGGGACATGCCGATCGGATTTTTTGTACTGCTCGATAAGCCCATAGAGCGTCGCCAAGACGCAATGCCCAATCTTTTCGTGACGGATTGACTACTTTTTCCAGATCCTCTTAACTTCCCGATTCGACACCTCCGCTTTGGCCATTGGTTTGTGGGTGATATGCAACTTAATTTTGTGATTTAACTCCATACTTTACAAGCAATTTAGTGAACTCGCTTGTTACGTAAGTGAGTTCCTCATCACTTATTATAGCCCGTGGTGTCCCAACCGTAAAAATGTTCTTCTTTAAAAATCGGATGACAACGTTGGCATCATTCGTGGGTAACGCCGCGGCTTCTACCCATTTGGAAACATAATCGATCGCTAACAAGATGTAATGATTATTAAGAGAAGATGGAAACGGTCCCATAAAGTCGATACCCCACACGCTTAATAGTTCCACCTCTAAAATTGTGTTAAGTGGCATTTCATTGCGCTGAGATATTACCTACGCGCTGGCATCGATCGATTTCAAAGACAAAGAGATAAGCATCTTTGAATAAGGAAGGCCGTAAAAATCCCGATCAGAGTACTTTCGTCATTGCTCGATCATCGAATAATGACCTCCGTAATCCGAGGAGTGACAAGTGGCCTAATATACTATCCATTTCTTCGTGAGGTACACAACGCCTTATCATTTGATCTCGCATATGCTTTAAAAATGTAAATGGTTCATCCCAAAAGTACCGCTTCACATCGTGGAGAAACTTCTTTCGTTGTCGTGGAGGTCAAATCCCATGCAGAACACTTTGGCAACCACATAGTTGACATAGTCGGCATACCAAGGCAATATGGTAGTTACCCCTAACAGCTTGCTCGTCCGGAAATTTTTCATTAATCACCGAAGTTGTCTTCTTTCTGCTCCTTTTATTTTCCAATCGAGATGTATGATCCGCCACTTGATTTTCTCGACCTTTTTCGTCCCGGATCTCCCAGATCAAATTTTGTAACAAACAAAGACTCCACCAGATTAATTGTGGTTTAGCATCTTTCTTCTCAATCGATATTTAATACCGAATGATCCAAGGTAGACAATTACCTTAGTGCCGAGGAGATAAGCTCGAATTTGTCAAAAGCAAACACCACCGCAAGTAATTCCTTTTCGGTTGTTGTGTAGTTCAAATTGGGCATCCACAATGTCTTACTAGAGTAGTAGAGAGTATGAAAAATCTTATCATGACGTTGTCCCAATACGGCTCCCACCGCAGAATCACAAGCGCCGCACATCAATTCGAATTCAGAAAGACCAATCAAAGCGCTACAATGATTGGTGCAGAGACCAATTTCTTCTTTAATACCTCAAATGCCTCGATGCATGCCCGATCCATCTTAAACGGTACATCTTTCTCCAAGAGTGAGCATAGGGGTTTCGAGATCTTTGAAAATCTTTAATAAAGCGCCTATAGAACCCCCGCATGTCCCAAGAAGCTCAATGCCTTTTATGAGATGAAGGAGGAGGCGCTTTCAATTGTATCAATCTTCGCCTATCCACCTCCAACCGGATGCTAAAAACCTTATGGCCCGTAATAACCCCTTCTTGTACCATAAAATGACATTTTTCCCGCTTAAGCACCAAAGTTAGTCTCCACACATCTTTTTAACACCAAGATCGATTCTTCAAACACGAAGTCAAAACTATCTCCTAACACGGAGAAATCATCCATGAACACCTCTAAATTTCGCTCACCATATCGAGAAGATTGCCATCATACAACATTGAAAGGTTGCGCGCATTACATAAACCAAAGGACATACGCCGGAATGCAAACGCACTGTATGGACATGTGAACGTGGTCTTTTCTTGATCTTCCCGCCGCTATGGCAATTTGATTGTACCTGTAATATCCATCTAATGATAAAGAGAATTGATGTCCCGCTAACTCCGTCCAACATCTCGTCAATGAACGGCAAGGAAAATGATCCTTGCGGTGGCTTTATTCAACTTACAGTAATCCATACATACTTCCAACCTCGTAATAGCTTCTAGTCGGGATGAGCTCATGCGCTTCGCTTTTTACCACCGCCATGCCCCCTTTTTTCGATACACACATCGCATAAGACTTACCCATGAACCGTTCGAGATTGGGTAGATAATACCTAAAGATCCAACCATTTTATAATTTCCTTCTTCACCACATCTTTCATAATGGGATTTAACCTTCTTTGCATCTCAATGGTTGGTTTTGATCCTCTTCCATTAAAATCTTATGCATACGTAAAGATGGGCTAATACCTCGAATGTCCGCTATAGTCCACCCAATCGCTGCTTTTGAACTCGCAGTAACTCAGAAAGTAAATTTTTTTTTGGGTGTCGCTTAACGTTGTCAAACAATAACCGGTAGAGTTTAGTCTTTCCCTAGGTAAGCATATTCAAGATGAGAGGGGAGTGGCTTTAATTCCAACACCGGTGGCTCTTCTATCGAGGGTTTGCACTTTTACCTTCCGCTTTGGGCCTATCAAGGGTGTCGAATGGTTGATTACTTTCCCAGTAGAATGATGGTGTGTCTAGCCATTTGACCGCTTCATTGTTCCGCAGATCAAGACTATCGTTGTTCGTTTCTAACCATCATGGATTCTATCGGATCCTCCGAGTAATTACCGCAAATCTTGTGATTAACTATCTCTCCATTAAATCCACCCGCAAACACTCACCTTTTCCTTCGGATAAGACATTGCTTTAAACACATTAAAAGTGACTTGTTGATCGTCAACTCTCATCACAATTCTCCTTTTGCACGCCGATTAACGCTTCTCCCCGCTGCTAAGAATGGTCGTCCGAGAATGATGGGAAGTTCAGATCCGCTTCACAATCCAAGATAACGTAAGTCTCGCCGGAAAGATGAATTTATCCACCCTTATTAATACGCCTTCCACGATACTCGTGGATATGTAATCGACGGCTCGCCAACAAGAACCGATATTTGTCGATTTTGGTGCTTGGAGCCCGAATTGACCAGAGATCGATAATGGCATCAAATTAATATCGCCCCCAAATCACATGTTGTTTTCCCAAAACTCGATTACCAATGTCGCATTTTAATAGAAAAGCTACCCGGATCTTTCAACTTAGAGGTAACTTGTTCAATAATTGCGCTACACATTCTTCTGCTAGCGCCATCATCGCTTCAAAATCCCGCTTTCTTTTCTTTGATAAGACATCCTTCATGAACTTAGCGAAACTCCTAAGATTTGTTCTAAAGCTTCTATGAATGGGATGTTGATATGCAATTTTTAAAATATCCAAAATCTTAAAATCGCTTATCTAACTTGGATTTTCAAATCATGGATATGGTATGGGTGGCATTGTTGTAGATGACCCCTGCATTTTCCTCTCCTATTTCCTCTTTATCTTTCCGCTTTTCACAACTTCTTCTATTTCGGTTGTTGCGTTATCCCCTTGTCCTTATCCTTAATCGCTTTGTAACTCCTTCCCACTTCAGAAGATTATCGCTTTATAGGTGCTCATTTCTACCGGATTTATTTCTCAGATCACCGGGAGCGCCTTAGTGGATGGGTATTCAATGCATGTGCTATTTGCCCCAATTGATTTTCCAGATTCTTTAACGATGCCCCATGGCTTTGCAAAGTCATATCTAATTGATTCAATTTCTTATCTTGTTCCTCGCTCTTTTTTGTCGAGGCTCTAATGAATTTTTCCAAGGTCGCTTCCCAACTTGATACCCTCTCCGTTGTTGAGGTTGATTTTGGAACCGGAGGTGTGTTGTTGTTCAGGTGGTTGAGCCGCAACTTGATTGTTACTCCATGAGAACCGGATGATTCTTCCAACCCGGATTATAAGCATTTTGAGTCTGGATACGGTTGAGTTGAAGCGATTATAATTTTCTATTTAATCGTGGCTTGATTCCAATTTATGGCACATTGATCCGTAGAGTATGACCCCCAAAGACACAACTCACAAACCATCGCTACTTGCTGTGTGGCTTGTGGACGCTTATATTTCTATATGCTTAGCTATTGCAAATACTTGTGTTATTAACGTCGTTAATAAGGCCCACTTCATATTTTCCCGATGCTTTTGGATGGTTGGTCCTCGCCATGGGCCATCGATAGTTGTTGGTGGCCATTGTTTCTAACAATTGATACGCCTCATCAAAATTTTTGGACATAATCGCTCCTCCGTCACGCAGATCAATACTAGACCTCGTGGATGCATGCAAACCATCACAAAATATCCCTAATTGCATCCATCAATGGATTCCATGATGAGGGCACTTTACGGAGCATATCCTTAAACCTTTCCCACGCCCATATAATGATTCCGACTCAAGTTGTGCGAAAGTATGAATGTCGCTCGTAGTTTTGCCCGATTGGTGGGAAGAACTTAGTTAAGAATTTTTGAGCTAAGTCATCCCATGTGGTGATTGAACCAGGAGGCAAGGAGTGTAACCAGCTTCGTGCTTTATCTTTTAAAGTAAACGGGAACATCCTCAACCTTATAGCATCTTCCGATACATTGTTAAATTTGAAGGTATCGCAAACTTCCAAGAAACTCAAGATATGTTCATTAGGATCGCCATCGAATTACCCCCAAACCGGCATGTATTCGTAGAAGATCCGAATTGATCCCGCTTTTATCTCAAATCGCTCGCATTGATTGCGGATCTCTTAATACTTGATCAGAAATCCGTGACATTTTGGCGTATGAATCCCTAAGTGATTTCGCTCGTTTCTCTTCCATGTTCATTTAGTAATTCTTGGGTTGTCGCTTCTTCTTCCAAATGTATAACCTCACTATTCAATCTGACCGTCTCGAACTTCTTCTCAAGGTTGTTCAGATACGTAAAAGTTCCTTTCTAGCTTTCGATCTAGTGTGCATACACTAATTCCTCGCCAATCCAAGAAGAAAGATTAATTAGCGCTCAAATTAAAACCGAATTGATTATAACTAATATGAAATTAATATTAATAAAAATTCCCAAGAACAACGCTTAAAAACTTGTTGAGTAAAATCTAGTTACACACAAAGACGCAAGTATACGTGGGTCAACAAGTAATAAAGTGATAAGTTGAGTATCGTTCCCACAGGAATTCTAATTAATAAATCCCAACTACTAATACTATATCAATTCAATTTTATTCAAACAATGATAAATTGTGATTTTTCAATTATTAACTCAAAATTAAACACTTAAAGATACTATACTAAGATAAGTTTAATAACTAATCTACTACTTGAGTGAATGACTTCGTTAGGTAATTATTAAGACTTCAATATCCCCAATTATGAACTATAAATCAGTTATCTAATCATCCCAATTATTATGTCGATCGGATTGTTAATGTGAATTTTAAATGCCCAAAAACCTCTTCCAAGTGATCGATCGACTTCTATTTAATCCAGATTAATCTTGCTATATTCCTATGCAAAACAATTGAATTAAACTCTTTCCAATCCCAATTCCTTATATGTTACATGCGGTGAATGTGATATTTCCATTCAATTCACAAACCTAATTATTCACCTGCAAATAACTAAGTCACATGTTATCATGTCACGTTTCTAACCCTAGAAGTCTTTTCCCAATTCCTTCTAGAGTAACACGGTAATTATGGCCAAATAATTAATCAATAGAATCAAAACATGATAAACAATCCACTTCAACATAAATAATTAGAATGAAAGAATAACTAAATTATAATCATAAAAGGTTCAATTGAAATCTTAATTAAAGAATTAGTTCATCACTAAATAAGAACCATTAATTGTCGACAAATCATCCTTAAAGAATTACAAATTGAAAATAAGGAGAAAAGAAGAAACTCATAGCCAATCCTCGAATCCCCAAGTAATCTTGTGTAACCTTCAATGGAAGAACTCCTTCAATCCTCTCAGAATAATAAATCCAATTCTTTCCTTTATTTCAGCAATTAGTTTCTTTTTATAGCCTCCCCCAATCCTCATCCAATTAGGTTTTACATTAGCCCCCAATAGACAAATTAAGTCCAACCGTAAGTCAAACGCTTAATCCATTCCATTAAAGCCGAGGCTCAACGCCCTTGCGCTGAGGTAATACATTTTCAGTAGCCCATTGTAGACTTTTTAAAATTACCCAATTGCCATTAAATGCTTGAATTTCCCATAATTGCCCCTCAAACTTCCGAGATCGCAAAACAAATATAAACACAATAAAATGCTATTAAAATTAAATATCAATTTATGGGTATACTATAATTGCCCTCAAATTTCGATGTTATTTTAGCTGATAGATGTTCATCGAATTGACACATTTTTCATAAAAACAAGATATAAACACAATAAAATGATTTACTAAATACTTTAAGAATGCAATAATTTTAAGTCTAAATATATCAAAAATATTTTTATGGGTATACTACCCATTCATCAAGACAGTATTGATTATTGATGCTTACGTGATAAGTCACTCGGTTTTGTTTTATTGGTATTATTAATGTAATAAAATAGAATACTTTTATAAAGTTATTCTATAAATAGATTATATTATATTCTATTATGTATAGTGTTTTGCATAGTAAAATCTTTTTATATAAAGCAGAATACTTTTATAAAGTTATTCTATAAATAGAATATATTATATTTTATTATGCATAGTGTTGCATAGTGTTTTGCATAGTGTTTTACATAGTAAAATCTTTTTTATATAAAACAAAATACTTTTATAAAGTTATTTGTTTTATTAGACAATAATTAGAATATATTATATTTTATTATGCATAGTGTTTGCATAGTGCCTGCATAGTGTTTATATAGTAAAATCTTTTATAAATTTATTCGTTTTATTAGATTATAAATATAATATATTATATTTTATTTAAAAGATTTTGCTTTAAATATGGACCGTCAGATTAAAGTAAATCAATCTGGACCGTTCATAAGTTAGTTACTATCGGTCCATTTTCTATAAATAGAAGCTCATTCATTCATTATTTCTTACTTAATTCTTTGAAAATCTGAGAGAGAAACTATAGAGAGAAAGAAGAAAAGTGTTCTGCTACTTCACTACTTTTATATCCACTACTCTTCTTTCTAAGGTAGGGAATATTATTTGTTGTACTCGTAAGGGGACTCTTTCTTTCTTATTTATGAAGAGAACTTTTGTTATTCCATTCTTTATTATTCTGTTGGAATAACTCAGATATGTCTGTGCTACCTTATACTTGGTGAAATTCTTACATTATTCCATTCTTTATTATTATGTTGGAATAACTTTTGCCTATGCAAAGTAATCGCATACATGGTGAAATTCGTCTAATATTCCATTCTTTATTATTCATTGGAATATCCATGCATCATTATGCTTTTACATGGGACCGGTTAGATTATTTATTATTACATTGGAATATCACATGCATGCGTTTTACACCGGACCTGGTTCGTTATTTATTATTACATTGGAATATCACATGCGCTGTGAATTCGCCGACACGGTTCCGTTATTATTATTCATTGAAATAACTCGCTCTATGCAAGTACCGCATGCATGGTGATTTCTTTTGTTATTCCATTCTTTATTATACTCGGTTGGTTAAAGTTTTGACTTTATACTCCATGAAATTAGTGGAATATCCTTGATATTTGCGCTTCATTCAATATCTTTTCATGGAAATATTCTTCCGAGCATTCACGAATTTTACTCTACAAAGCGAAGATCATGTTGACAATTTGGGACGTTATCGGTTCCTAGATAAATTAATTCTTGAACTTGTTTTATTGAATTCTTATATCATTGTCATCATCCTCATGTTTTTATTTTTGAAAGTCATCTACATGACTGTGAGGGGCATAGATGGACTTGGTATGATTATGACTGAGGATTATTCGATATAATCATGTAGTAATGTTACAAATGATGTGGAAAAAGTCCTCATTGGCCCATAGTGCATTGATGGACCGTTTTTGGTATGATTATGGCTATGGATTCTCTTTGGTAGTAGTGCAAAGATGAATTATTTTATGGCATGATCGGAATGAATTGATGAAAACATGATTATCTTTAGTAGTAGTGCATGGATAATTCGTGGTCGTGATACTAAAGAATATCCTTGGCATGTAGTGCGGGGATGATTTGATGATGTGGATTATTTATTAAGTAAGTCTCAAATGATAAAAGTGATGAAAAACCTTTTAAATCATAGAAGATAGTAGATTTTATTCTCTACTTGACTCTTTTAATGGATTGCTTGTTCTGCTGCAGTTAAACTTGATGTTTTATATTTTATCAGTTTAACACTGTTGAAGGCTAACGATAAATTATTCTACATTATCTTAGTCATAATATTTCTTACTGGGCTAGTTGAGCTCACCCTTTCTTTCACTGTTCTCTTCAGGAAATGAGAACGTAGCTGAGACTAGTCGGGGAACAGAGTGATGGTCTTAGATGGTGCATTAGTAGTCCTCACTATTCTGTGAAATAGTGTGATAATAATTTTAATGAGGACTCCTTATTAGTTTGTATACTCTCTAGTAGACAATATTTGTATTCAAACTCATAGTTTATGTTTTGTCATATTGTACACGACAGTTATATTATTAAGTTGTATTTGAATTCTGTACCATGTATCTGACGACTCAAGATGGGTGATGTATAACCTATTTTGGGGGCATCACAGTTGGTATCAAAGCTTAGGGATATGATCCCTGGATAGGATGTGAGAATAGAACTAGGAGGGGAGAGACGGGGAATTCCTTCGCTAGTATGACCTACCTAAGTTTATTTGGTATTTAATTGGTCGGTTAGAGTATAGAGATAATATGTGTTATGTTAATTAACCATTGTTTTGTGGCAGTATTTGAAAATGGCATCTGAAAATGTTGAGATAAGCAATGGAGCACAGGAGACTATTGAGTCTCCACAGATCAATAATCAGGACAATGTGCAACAGGATGGCGATAATCCTCCTGTAAACAACAACACTGATCTATTGATGAACGACGATACGTTTAAGAGTTTTTTAGAATTCATGCAACATCAGGCGAAGGCGGCTCCTGTTCATAATGTAGGAGGAAACAATGGCAACCCACGGTTGGTCACCGCTAAGCAATTCAAGGAGTTGGGACCACCGAAGTTTTTGGGAAAGCCATAACCACTTAAGGCGGAAGCATGGATAAAGCAGATCACCAAGATATTTGATGTCTTGGGATGCTCCGAGGAGCAAAATGTTCCCTTTGCCACCCTCATGTTGCGTGAAGAGGCAGATTACTGGTGGGAATCTTTAAAACGTACCCAGCCTGACGCACTCAAGATGTCTTGGGAGAAGTTCCAAGAGCTGTTCAATGACAAGTACTTTCCCGAAAGCATTCATCACATGAAGGAGGTGGAATTTATCAAGTTGGAGCAAAACAACATGACCGTGTTGCAGTACGAAGCCAAGTTTGCCGAGTTGTCCTGATTTGCGTCCCGTTTGGTTGATAATGAGGAGAGAATGACGCGAATGTTTCTAAGAGGTTTAAAACCTGAGATACGTCAATATCTTATCTCTCATAAACTGTGTTTGTATTCAGATGTTGTTAATAGGGCTCAGTTAGTGGAGCGCAATAATGAGTTAACCAAACCAAAAGAGAGCAGCCGACAAAATGATAATACCGGTGATAACAGTCATCAAAGCGGTGATAATAAGCATGGAGGGAATCAACATGTCAGAAATGGTAACCACTTCGGTAGTAATCATGGCCAAAATAATAAGAATGGACATTTCAAGAAGAAAAGTTTCAACAATGACGTAAAGACATCTATTTGACACCCATTTTAAAGGAAAAGAAGCGACCACGGTCAGTATGTTTCAAAATGCGACGGGAGGGACACATCCGTCTCAATCAGACGCAAAGAATCCAAAACGTGTTTTAATTGCGGAAGAGAAGGTCACCTAGCTCAATTTTATCGTATGGTGAAGTCAAGTCCAGCTGGGATAGTGATGCCAAAGGATGTCCCAGACAAGCTAAAGCCGGTAGTTTAAGAAAGAGCATTTTTTTTTCGTGACAAAGAACCTGAATAAAATTATCACGGGTATGTTAGTCATAAACTCTTGCGAAGTCTATACCGTGTTAGATACCGGTTCTACTCACTCTTTTATTTCACCTAGTTGTGTTCAATGTTTGAAGTTAACTCCGGAGAAGTTAGACTTTGATATATCTGTTGGGAGAAACCTTCGTTACCTCCACTATTTATAAATCTTGTTCAAATCAACACTTTCATGTTACCTGTCGATCGTATCTCTTTGAAAATACTTGCCTTTGATATGATTTTAGGAATAGATTGGTTAACTACTCATCATGCTTTTTGTAAGGTTGTTAGCTTTCATACTCCTAACCAACCTATTATGTGAATTCAAGCAACCAAACCACTAAAGTCAATCATTGTCATATCAAGCCATAAATAAAGAGCCCCGGTCCTTTCATTGTTGACTTCCTTGTATGGAATGCACCGAAGCCGAACTTTCCGTAGGGGACGTTGTGAATAACGGTGGCAAGTTGATAGGTATCAATGTGACGTGCTATATAAGTCTGGATGAGAGTCACAGTTTTGAATGATATTTCTATTGTTAATAAATTTCCTGACGTATTCTTGAGGACTTCTTAGCCTACCCCTAGAGCGTGAAATCGAATTTTGTATTGACCCCAGTACAAAACCCATTTCTAAAACCCTTAAAAATTTCTTCAACTAAAGCGAACGTAACATGCGCCAAAGACGTTGGCTCGAGCTGTTGAAGATTACGATCGTACCATTCAAGACCATCGTGGGAAAGCGAACGTGGTAGCTGACGTGTTGAGTAGAAGATCGTATGCGTTTATGAGTGTAATGTTATTAACACAAAGACTCATTTCGTATAACTTACAAGTGATGAAGATAGAGTTAAAGACTCTAGGGACCCACGTGAAGATAACGAATATACGAGTAGAATCGACTTTAATCGATAAAGTTAAAGTCATTCAAGCTACACACCGAGAGCTGATGAATGTGAAGAAGAAGGTTCAAGAGGCGTTATTCTAGAAGCAAGAATCGACGAAGAGAGGAAATCTCAACCCTCGATTTAATTGGCCCATTTGAAATTCTCGACGAAGTAGGAACTGTGGCCTATAGACTCGTTTTACCACCAAGTATGTTGCTTGTTCAGAACGTTTTTTTTACGTATCGATGTTACGTAAATATGTGGATGACCGAACCACATTATTAATTTAGAACTGGACGAGATAGCAGAAGATTTAACGTATGAGGAGATACATGTTAAAATCTTGGATAAGAAGGATCGTATTCAACACTCAAAGGTTATACCTCAAGATTTAGAATCTAAAATGAAGTCAAGGTATCCTCACCTGTTCAGCATACCAAGTACGTACGTAAATTTCGAGGGCGAAATTCCATAAGGAGGGGAGATTGTGAGACCCCAGATTTTATAAATAAAAATTTAATTTTCTTGAAATATATTTTTTTATTTTTTATATTATGTAAGGTTTACACACTTCTTGTGACAATCAATTACTGCTCCATATTTGAACAGCCAATCCATTCACAAAATTACATCAAATTTCCCGAGTCTAATCGGAATTAAATCTACCATCATTATATTCCCTTTTATGTTCATCCTACTGACTCAGATATCTGAACCTAACAGAATCACTTCCTATTCGCAATTTCTATGTTCGAGAGGGAAATTCGGTTCTTCTCTAAGCAATTCTAACCTCTTAGCAAATTCATCGAGATAAACGAAAGCAAGTAGCTTTTGAATCAAATAATACATAAGCATTAATATCGTTGATTGGGATAATACCTGACACCACATCCTTTGATTGCACAACATCTTGCACAGTCGTGTTGAAAGTTCTGGCTGTGGGTTTGTTTGATGCTGTAGGTCCAGCAATGGCCCATGTTCCTCCACTGCTACCTCCCTTGCTTCTTACTGTTTCTCCGACCTTCTTCTGAGGGCATTCACGAGCAAAATGATCCTTGGATCCATATGTGAAACAGACATTCTTCTTGGGTTGGGTGCAATTTGAGGCGATGTGACCCTCCTGGCCACAGTTGAAACATGCACGTTTCCCCATCAAGCACACACCCTTATGAAACCTCCCGCATGTAGCACATGCTTCAAACTTCCTAAACTGTTGGTTACTCTGCTGGTTTCCAGTACCCCCGTTTCCGTTCCACTTCCTCTTCAAGTTGTTGTTGTTGCTGCCATTTCCATTGCCTCCGCTACCATTCTTCACTTCCACCTCATTCCTCTTCTTCTTCTGCTCTTGATTGAATTTTGTCACTGCCTCACCTCCACCTTCAGCGAGTACAACCTTCTCCATCATTCTTCAGAACGTCTTCAATCGAACAGGAAACCCTATTGTATGACCGGGCTTCATCCTGTTCGAACCTCTTTGTCTTACGCTCGTTTGTGCTGACTTGATATGGCGCAAACCTCGCCAATTCGTTGAATTTCACGGCATACTCAGACACCGTCATCGCTCCCTGCTTCAGTTCCAAAAACTGAACCTCTAACTGACTCTTCAAACTCTCTAGGAAGTTGGTCTCGAAGAATAACTCCTTAAACCTATCCCAAATCATCACTCCTGGTCCTTCCCGGGTTTTATTAGCTTGCCACCAATAACTAGCTTCTGCTTTCAACATAAATGTTGCAAAGGCAGTCTTCTGTTCATCCACTACCCTAGCGACTTCAAATACTTTCTCTATTTCCATAATCCAGGTCTGTGCCTCGACCGGATTCGTTGACCCACGGAATTCAGGTGGTCCAACCGCCTTAAACTCCTTAAACGTTGTGCCTTGGGTTTGAGGTTGATTCTGCAACGCTCCTGTTAGTAATGTCACTAGTTGTTGGACGGAATTACCCTCAACATCGTTATTGTTAGTTCTCGTATCGGTTCTTTGACGGGGTGGCTCACGTCTGGGAGGCATTTTCTGTTAAAAAAACATCTATTAGACTATTACCCAACTTCTTTAAGTACTTTCTAATTAATCATGCTTCCATAAAAGAAACAACCACATAACACTTTTGAATAAAATAATATCTTTTATTTATTCATCACCTTTTCGAAAACATAAAAACAATAGCATCACTGCTATTTACATTCATTTCCTGAACTACAAAAGTTAGAGGAAAACATCATCATTCTCATATCCCATGGTTACTTAACACTAGGGATTAACACATTATTTAACACTTATTACTTGCAAAACAGACACATTTCCTACGATGATCTATTAAGATACTCAGTAGCCTTTTGACGCTCTTCTTCCATAACACGGAACATGGTTCGGAGATCTAACACGTATGATGGCAGAGTCTCGAACTGAATTGGATAACCCATGACCCGATCTTGAGCTCGATTGATCACGGTATTGAATACTTTATCCATCTCTTCCATCTTCATCCTCTTTGCTTGTGCGTCCTTTACTTCTCTTCTAGTTCGTTGATAAGCTTCCTCGTATACATATTCAGCTCTCGCCCTCTTGGTAGCTTCCTCCTTCAGCTTGTTCTTCAGTTCCATGACCATCTCGATCAGTTGTTCCTTCTCTCCTTCAGTCTGCATCAGCTTCTCTTCAGCATTAGTTAGACGTTCATCTCGATCCTGGATGTCGTCGTCCTTCTGTGTCATTGCAGTCTGTTGTTCAACTACTATCTCCTGCAACTCCTCAACTGTGTCCTAAAGTTCCACGTTACGGTCGTAGACTTCATCATACATATGAGCAGCCATCGAGGTTAGTGGAGTCTCTTCCTCCTCGTCCTCGTTATCCTCATCCTCCTGTGGCAACTCCACGAGATCCTCCTCATCCGTCTCTACATCATCATCCTCATCTTCAACCACTGTGACCAACGGAGCTGACTCCTGTGGCAGTAGTTGTTCCCAAACAACCTGAATGTCGTGAGGCTCCTCCTCTATAGGCATTTGAGGTCCCTCCTCCCTAGCCTGACTGAATTCTCCGACATTAGTCATCCTGACAACAAAATTTTAAAGATTTAGTTATTAATCATTCTACTCAACACTCGTGAGCACATAAGTTATAAACACATAAGCACATAAGTGTTTTATTACTTCTTCCTTAAAACTCGATAAGAGTTATCTCCACTATCTTTTCAAAGGTTACTTCTCAAGGCTTTTTCCCCCCACCTAAGGTTCATAACCTAAAGCTTTGATACCAACTTGACACCCCAAATCTCGGACTTCATTACCTCAAGATTTGGTGTTCACGTAATCAAAACATTCATTTATAACTACCCAATCATAAATAAAATTAAATAATAAACACCTTACCATACAGAATTACATAAAATAATATCTCCTGGTTATCTAACCTTTACAAACAATCATTCATGCGGAAAATTTAAATAAACTTCATTACAATCTTTAAACCAAAGTCTGATAATAAAACTATCAAAACTATTACAAGTCTTCAGTACTTGTTCATCTTTCCCTTTCCTTTACTGGTGCTAGGGACGTCACCCTTTCCATCTTTAGCTGTAAGGATTTTACGGGCAAGAGTAAGCAAACAAGGCTCACTTGAAATAAAAATGAATAACTTTTACATTATCTGCCCATTCAGGGGCTCAATAGAACCGAACAATAGGTTCTATTAACATCTTAAACATTCCTTGCCCATTCAGGGGCTCAATAGAACTAAATAATAAGTCCTATTAACATCTTAACATTCCTTTCCCATTCAGGGGCTCAATAGAACTGAACAATAGGTTCTATTAACATTTTAAACTTTCACTGAGGGTCTAATGACCATGAACCTTGTCCACAGTTATAAGTAATCTTTCAACTTAAACTTTTACGGTCATACGACCATAATGACTTTAAGGTACTTAGGGGGATCAACCCTTCCTACATGTATTGTATACAAACATTTCAGCGCAAAGTACAAAACTAAGCGTAACCCCTATAAATAGGGTTGTTCATCTCAGTATTTTGAGTACAAGTCCGTCCCAAAGATAGTTTGGTTTGGATACACTTCAAGGCAATTTGGAATTCAACGGACATCAACTAAGGATTAGTTGAATAAAAGATAATAACACTATGTTATTGAATAATCTGTTGAATAAACATTTAGATTCGAGTTCATGCTTTAGGAATAATTCTAATAGCATAACAATTGAATAATCTATCATACCTTGCTTTGAACAATATTAAGCTAAGGTTATATCTTAAAATTTATTATCAAGCATGCACAACAAATAATAACTTGAACAATAAGCTGATTCAACAGAATAACGATACTTGCATGCTAATATAACAAGTTTAGAGTTAGGAAAAACTTGCATAATCATAATAACTATCTCAACGAAAGTGTGGAGATGGGAAGCTTGTATCATCATGAATAATTGGATACAATTAAGTTGCTTAATGGAAATACTTTACTCAATAAAGTATAGCATATGAAATTTGCATAACGAAGCTTTAGGATTAGAAAACTTGTATTAACACAACTAACTCAACGAGAGTATGGAGTTAGAGAACTTGCTTAATGTAAAAAGATAGGTTTAGAAACTTGTCTTGCGCGTAGATTAAACCTTTATAATCCAAATCACAATTATCCTATATACATATGTTAACATGACATAATCAGTCAGTAACAACATACTATATCTCTACAACACGTATGCTTTGATTATAAATTGCATTATCAAATTTATCCATTAAAACGAATAACAATATTTGTTAGTTAGTAATTCTATGTTCACTCATAGTATTAATATATTATAATACTAGAAATACATACTCAATATTTATCACATAACATTTCATTAAAATATCAGACTTTTGTACAAGACAAAAAGTCATTTCGAGCGATACGCTAAATGGCGTATATGGCCACGATTTAAAAACGACATGGCGTTTCCTCGGTCATGAGACCTATATAGGGACTCAGTGCTATGGCGGCTGATTCAGACGCTCAATATGATGACAATGACGACTAATTAATATTACAAGCTGAAGTCCATCTGAAGTAGCGACATTTGGCGCTAAGGCACGAAATTTGATCTTTCAAGCGTGAATTTTTTTTTTTGAAGTGGCCAAACTCACAGAACCAAAAACGAAGAACAGAGCTAAAGCTACTGTCCAAAACTTTAACAACAATTCACCCCAAACAACATGTATAACTAATATAAATTACACATAATTTCTAACAATCATCCATATACCAATTACCAACCACTAATTAACAATATCATAACTAATTCTTTGAAACACTGTGTTTTTTAAAAAAATAAAATAAAACTCCATTGATGAAATATCAATTTACAGTGAACGTAATTCCATGCTCATAATCAAATTAATACCTTTGAAATACAAGTATACTCACATATTAACATGTATAGTTCAATTTCATAGTAGTTCACAATTTATATAATCACATACCAATTTTGTTATTTTGCAAAACATACGTTCAAACATGTTTTTAATTTGTAAAACCAAGTTCCTCTTTCTTTAACACGTAATTTATACATATATATATATATATATATATATATATATATATATATATATATATATATATATATATATATATATATATATATATATATATATATATATAACAATAACAACTAAACGTATACATGCTTCCCCAACCAATTATACAAACATAGTTTACTGAGTTTTGTAAAACTCTTATATGATCTATATATACCGTAAAGCAGAGACTACCAAGTTCATAGGAAAAATGGCTTAAAACATATCTACGTTATATCGTTAAGGTTTTAGGAACCTACCTTTTGTTGCTTTAGAAAACTTGTAAATCATTGAAGAAAATCTTGACAATCTCGAGAGCTTTCTCTCTATGTCTCTCTCAACTATCTCGCATAACTTCAAATTTTGATTGAAGCTTAAGCCAAAATAGCATATACGTAATATTAACTAAAAACCAATGCTTACTTTTAAAAACGTATAAAAAGCGACGCCAAACTAATGATCGTATTAATTTAGCGATTACCCAAAATAATATATATTATATATATTTTATTTATTTAATTAATAATTTAAATTCAAAAGAAATCTAAAAGCCATAAGGCTTTGTTTGGCAAACCATTTAAAATTAAAGGATTAATACTTAAACCTTGTTTGGCAAAACTAAATTAAAATTTACTTTAATTTATTTTAATAACTCTTTATCACTTAGTTATTTGTCACACTTTATTTAATAACAATTTATTAAATAAATTACTTAATCGCATAACTCAATCCACATAACACATTAATTATTTAACAAATAAATAATTAACTAATCACATTAATTATTTAGCAAATAAATAATTAACTAAATCAACTCAATCAAATTGAACAATTACTTATTCAATAATAAACACATCCAATGAATATTTATATACATCAATAAATATTTATAACTTACATTTAAAAAAAACATTTAAAAAATCTGGAATGTTACATGAATCGTAGAGTACCATGATCTGTATCGTAGAGTATCATCTGTCTTGTGTCAGAAAACGTCGAGCCTCATGATTTGTGTGGAGATAGGTTCCAACATAAGAGGAATGGATTCTAAACGCCGCGGTACTCACCGATCCCCAAAGTCATAAGAAATATCCTTAGTATGCAACAAAGAAGCGTATTGAAGAAGCTTTAAGGAAAGTACCATTGGTAAGGGGAAAACACCTTTTCGGTGTTAGGTGAGAAAGCGATCTGCAGATGTCGGGCAATGAATGCGATTCGAGAAGATGTGCGAAATGTCTCCATCAAAGAACAGAAAGGTCAAACGCATTTAATGCTTCAACGGATGGATCCAACGGATAGTTTTCATGATCACATATATACAAATCAAGCAGATGAGAGAGACTAAGCAAGCATTGAACAAATAACGTGAACAACTCTCAAAGCTCAACTCTACGATCCGAGAAATAGAAAAGCTTGCTTTTACTCGAGTTCTTTCGAACAAGTGCTTAAACAAAGAATCGAGTAAGAACCATCAAGAACTCAACATCTACCAATCAACTGAAGAAAAGTACCAAGTTTGTGGACTTGAAGAGTTCTAAGTGAACTGTAAGAGAGCCAAGTCTGCTGGACTTGAAGAGTTCAAGAGTGAACTAAGAAGTTCCTAGACTGCTGGTCTAGAAGGAATCTTTGTGATTCAGAAGTTGTAAAAGACATCCTTAGTGGATTTCCTACCGTTGAGTAGGAGAGTGGAATTGGGGCTTTTAAGTGCTCTGAACCACTTAAAATGACTGTGTCTTTTACGTTCATACTATAATCGCTATATCTCGCCATAATCGCTATAAGCGCTTTTACTTTCATAACTCCACTACTTTGCAAAAGATATTAAAACAAACATAAATTCTGCCAAGTTTTAATCATCATTAACTAAGAAGTTTAAAACGAAAAGATTTTTTAAATATCTATTCAACCCCCCCTTCTAGATAACTATTGTGCCTATTAGGAACTAACAATTGGTATCAGAGCATTATACAGCTTATAAGCTTTAGTAGATCCAATGGCACACGTACCAAGCGAATCTAGGACTGGAGGAGGCAGCAAGCCACCAATGTGCAACAAGGATAAATTTGCAAACTGGAAAGTCAGGATGCAAGCACACATGGACTCAATATATGAAGATCTATTTGAGACCGTTCAGAATGGGCCCTATGTTCCAACAAAGCTTGCACCAACCACTAACGATCCAAACATAATACAAATCAAAGTTAAAGAAGAGTGGACAGACAACGAGAAGAGAGATGTCCAGCTTGACAAAAAGGCAAGAACATCCTGTTCCAATCCTTAGAAGACGATCTGTTCAAAAACGTTGTCAACAGCAAAACAACCAAGGAGGTTTGGGAAGCACTACTAATCATGCACGAAGGAACTGAAGAAGTTAGAGAAAACAAACAATCACTCCTGACACAACAGTATGAAATGTTTGCTCATGTTCAAGGAAAAAACGTAACTGCCAACTGTGAGAGATTCAACGTTCTGCTCAACTCTCTACGAGCATATGGGAAGATTTATCCTAACAAAGATCTGATTCTAAAGTTCATGAGAGCCCTACTGAGCAGGTGGGATACCAAAACAACTACTATAAGAGAGTCAAAGAATCTTCACGAGATGACAGTTCAACAGCTATATGGCAATCTCCTGACATACGAACTGGAGCTGACTCAACGAGCTAAAACCCTATCAGAAGGAAGAAGGAAGGATAAGGGTGTTGCTCTCAAGGCAACTGAAGGTGCATCAAAGGTCAACACTGAGATTGACTCTGATTATGATGAGGACGATGATGAAGACCTTGGTATGCTGGTAAAAAGACTAAGAAGGTTCATGCGTCAAGGCAAAACCAACAAGCCAAAGAAGGTTAGCAACTACAGCAGCCAGGAGCAAATGAATGATCTATGCTACAACTACAAGAAGCCTGGCCACTTCATTGCCAACTACAACATACCTCTCAGAGGCATCGTGGATTGCTTCAGACAACGATTCCAATCCTAACTCTGGAGATGATGAAGAACCACAAATGGCTAATCTGTGTCTAATGGCCAAACATGCAAAGGACAAACAAAATTTCAACATACATGATGTAAGTCTCGATGAGGTATTTGACTTCAACTCACCTGATGTAGACATAAATGATTTATGAACTGCACTACAAGGCATAACCACTGATCTACATCAATACATGAAGTGGTTCAGAGTTTTGTCTAAGGATCATTCACTTCTTCAAGAGGAGAAAAAGAAAGTTCAATAAGAGCTTGAAATAACCCTTCTAAGTACTAACCTTCTTTCCAAGCTTGAGGCTGAGAACGAGATCTTAAAACAGACAAATAAACTCAATGCACAAAGAGAGTCTAATCTAACCTCTAAAATTGACGAACTAGAAAAGACTATCTCTGCATGGAACAAATCCTCATCATCCATGGACTCCCTGCTCTCTAGTCAGAGAAGTACATTCGACATATCAGGCTTAGGCTTTGGGTAATCCATCTCAGAACCATGTGTGGAAAAGACAAAGGAAACTAGCACTAGTAATGCCTCAAGTTTTAGTAGAAGCATTACCTTTGTGAAATCCTCACAGAAGGAAGAACCAGTTCAACTATGTTCTACTATTTCCAGTCACACTCAAAGGAGTAAAGGATCTCATGCTGGTCTGGGCTTCATAAAAGAGAAAAGTAACCTAATCTCTACTCACCAACCTCGAAGAATCGTAGAGTCAAGCAAAACCAACTCTACGAATCAACTGGGAAGGTATAGTAGAGGTAAGGCACACTCATCACTATTTATGAAATACAAGGACACATGGAATAATGAGAATCAGTTTAACAGAAGGACAACTAAGGAACCACACAAGCCCAAATGGAGGATGAATCATCATACACACACAGGCATGCATCATACTAGATGTTTTATATGCAATAAATATGGTCACAAGGCTGCCAAGTGTTATTATAATTCCATGCATGTGAGACCCAAGATTAAACAGATTTGGGTCCAAAATGAAGGTTCAATATTTTGACAGGAAAAGAGCTCCATGATCACAACATGGTATCTGGACAGTGGATGCTCAAGGCACATGACAGGGAACAAAGCCCTTCTATCTAACTACATAGAAAAGGAGGGTCCCTCAGTCATCTTTGGAGATAACGGCTCGGGCAAGACAAGAGGATACGGCTCTGCTGGCAATGGTACAGTATCTTTCAGCAAAGTAGCATATATAGAAGGTCTCCAACACACCCTTCTAAGCATCAGCCAACTCTGTGACAAGGGTCATCAAGTAACATTCCTCAACAACCAATGTCAAGTCAGAGATTTGAAGACATCTGCTATAAAGCTAACCGGGACAAGAGAAGGAAACGTCTACACATTGGATCTTGGTTAACTAAGCTCAGATGAGACAATATGTTTTTTGGCAAAAGCATCTGAAGAAATGAGTTGGATATGACATAGACGGTTGTCCCACTTAAACTTCAAAAGCATGTCCAAACTGGCATCAAAAGATCTCGTAGTTGGCCTACCTAAGTTCAACTTCGTAAAAGAAAGGCCATGCAATGCATGTCAGCTTGGAAAGCAAACCAGAAGCTCATTCAAGAGAAAAACTTCCAACTCTATCGACATACCCCTGCAGTTGCTCCACATGGATCTATTTGGGCCAATTCCAACAACTAGTCTTGGAGGAAAAAGATACTCTCTAGTTATAGTCGACGACTACCCCAGATTCACATGGGTATTCTTCCTAACTTCAAAGGATGAAACGAACTCCCATTTAATCAAAATGTTCAAGCTGGTGATGAACGAGAAAGGAGAGAAAATCAAGACCATAAGGAGTGATCATGGAAGAGAATTCGACTTCTCAAAAATGGACCAGTTCTGCACAGACAATGGCATCAGTCATAACTTTTCAGCTCCATGAACTCCTCAACAAAATGGAGTAGCTGAAAGAAAGAACAGAACCTTGATAGAGGTGGAAGAACTCTACTAACAATGACTCATCCGCTGAATACTTCAGGCGTAAGTCATCGACAACTTCGCATGCTACACGCAGATGATCATCAACGATACACTCTACGATCAAAAAGACGCCCTACGAACTGTGGAAAGGAAGAAAGCCAAGTGTCAACTACTTTCATGTTTTCGGCTGTGCATGCTACATTCTCAACAATGGAAAGCAGTACCTAACAAAATTTCAGTCCAAGTCAGACGAAGTAATCTTTCTTGGATATGCCACAGACAGTAAGTCCTACAGAGTGTTCAACAAGAAGACACTGAGTGTTGAAGTCTCAATTCACATCATCTTTGATGAAACAGACTTAGACAACACAGTGCTTCAAGACACTACTGACCAGATAAATCTGAGACACTATGAATGAATTCGTCGAGCTCAACACTACGATCGTAGTGCCAGATAGTGAAATCGTTGAGCAACAAAATGAGATCGTAGAGAGGTCTATGTAAGACAACGAACCTCCACACCAAGAAGAAGAAATAGATGTCCTAACCGGCAACAGATGGGCCAGAGATCATACTCAGGATCTAATCATTGGAGATCCGAGTGCTAGAGTCAAAACAAGAGCTGCCACTCAAAATGAATGCTTTTATCTAAGCTTTCTATCACAAATAGAACAAAAGAAGATAGAGGATGCTATGGAAGACTCTAGTTGGATAGAAGCCATTCAGGAAGAACTCAACCAATTTGAACGAAGCAGAGTATGGAGATTGGTACCAAGACCAAAAAGGCATCCTGTCATTGGAACCAAGTGGGTCTTCAGAAACAAAATGGATTAAGATGGAGTTATAACCAGGAACAAGGCAAGATTAGTGGCAAAGGGCTACTCTCAAGAAGAAGGCATTGACTACGATGAGACATTTGCACCTGTTGCCAGTCTAGAAGCCATCAGAATATTTCTTGCCTTTGCTGCTCGCATGAAGTTCAAAGTCTTTCAGATGGATGTCAAAAGTGCATTCCTAAATGGAGAACTCCAAGAAGAAGTCTATGTAGAGCAACCTCCAGGTTTCATCAATCCATCTCTTTCTAATTATGTTTATAGATTAGACAAAGCCTTATATGGTCTTAAACAAGCTCCTAGAGCATGGTATGAAACACTAACTAACTTCTTAATTGAAAATGGGTTCACTAGAGGTAGAGTAGATACCACACTGTTTCTTAGAAAGCATAAAGAAAAAGTCTTATTAGTTCAAATATATGTTGATGATATTATTTTTGGTTCTCTTGACGAAAAGTTATGCAAGAGATTCTCTGTCGATCTGAGAGCAAGTTTGAAATAAGCATGATGGGTGTGTCTTGAATTTCTTCCTTGGACTGCAAGTAAAGCAGACTGATGAAGGAATTTTCATAAACCAAGCCATGTACATCAAAGACTTACTCAAGAAGTGTGGCATGGAATCAGCCTCTCCCATGAAAACACCAATTACTCCTGCAACCAAGCTTGACAAAGATGAAAAAGGTAAAAGTATTGATATAACTCAATCTGAGAGGTATGATAGGTTCTCTTTATATCTAAGCGCCGATGAGACTGGACATAATGTTTGTAACATGCATATGTGCTAGATTTGAAGCTAACCTTAAAGAGTCACATTTATCTCTTTGTAAAGAGGATCTTCGGTATCTCAAGGGTACACCTTACTTGGGGCTTTGGTACCCAAGGAATCCTCATTTGAACTAACAGGATATCTGAGATTTGATTTTACAGGATGCAAAATAGATAGAAAGTGTACCAAAGTGGCTTTGTTAATTGCTAGAAACAAACTTATGTCTGGTTTAGCAAAAAGCAAAACTCGATGTCTACTTCAATGCGAAAGTGAATACATTCTTTCTTTGGCATTCTTTGTACTCGAGATCCCATGGATGAAAAATTAGCTAACTGACTATGGGTTTGATTTCAAATCTATTCCCATTTACTGTGATAACACAAGTGCCATAGAAATAACTCATAATCCTGTTATGCATTCTAGGACTAAGCATATAGAAATAAGGTATCACTTCATTAGGGATCATGTGCAAAATAGAACTATATCTTTACAATATATCCCTACTGAAAATCAACTTGCTGATATTTTTACAAAACCTCTAGATGAATCCAGATTTAATAAGTTAATAAGTGAGCTAGGCATGCTAAATCTACAACCATAAAATATATGCTATAGATTGTGTTAACCATAACAGATACAAATGCTAAACTCAAAATCGTAGACATGATCAAGGGAAGTCCACGATCATAGAGTTGAAGAGACAAAACTACCTCAACGATCGTAGGAAAGACTCAACCATTGTAGTGCAGACTCAACGATGACAAAAGCCCCATCAACAAAGCAAGAATGCATCCTATGATGATAAGCTTCAAAACACAGCAATCCCTCTGATAAGCGCCTCAGGAACAAACCTAACCTTTGACTCACTCCAAGAGGTTGGACCTTCCTGAGTTACCTTAAAAGAATGCTATGTCAAAAACTCATCACAAGGATCCAGTCAGACTCGACGATCGTAGATTAGACACGACAAATGCTGGACAGACTCGACGATCGTAGATCAGACACGATGAATATATGATGAATATTGGACAGACTCGACGGTCGTAGATCAGACACGACGAATGCTGGACAGACTCGACGATCGTAGATCAGACTCGACAAATGCAAAGCACTCAACGATCACAAAACTACCTCAACGATCGTAGTCCTCCCTAAGGACACCTCAGCTCTGCAGGAGCCAAGGGAAAATCAATACAATCCTTATCAGTCAAAATCGTAGAGCCAAGCAAAAGTCGACACCTGTCCCACTAAGCAAAAAGGAGAAAGGGAAGTTGCAAGTACAAATTGAAATCGTATTTTTGAAATCAGAAGTTCAAAAGATTATCTCTCTCTCATCTTCTCTCAAAGCAGAAACCCTAAATCAGAAGAAAGCTCAGTTAAATCTCACTTCCATCAAGAAAATCAATGGCGTCTTCCAGTGTTATCTCAGGCTACAGACTCTGTTTTGACGAGTTCAAAATAGCTCAACCCAAATTCCACAAAACTCTGGCCTTACTGAAGAAGGCAGGTCTCGAAGAAGCCTTGAGCACAGACACATTGATCTATCCCATATTAGTGAAAGAGTTCTACAGGAATGGTGTGTTTGAAAATGACACCATCACTACGAGAGTAAGGGAAGTGGAAATCAGACTGAAGGCCGAAGACATCAACCTCGCCCTAGGTTTCAAAAATGAAGGGCATCCAGTCATAGATAGCATAGACTTCCAAGAGGGACTTAGAAAAAATGCATCATAAGAAACTCCCCTCTGTGAAAGGGTACAAGAAGAAGGAGTTCCCACAGAGGTATGAATTTCTATCCGATATAGTTGGGAAATATATATGCTGCAAGAGCTCAGGTCATGACTCTATGAATGAAGTACAACTTATGCTCATGACTGCCATGTGTTATGGAATATAACTCAACTATGGAGCCCTATTGCTCGATTGGATTGGTAAGTGGATTACTAACTCAACGAAGTCAAAAAGCCCTCAAAAGATGCTATATGGGCGATTCATAAGTATCATTCTACAGTCTGCCCTGGGTGACAAAATTGGGGTCGAAGAAGGAGAAGCTATCAACCCTCACAGACGAATGACCCAGCAACTGTTTGAAAATTGGAAAAGGAACCATGCTGAGTATGTACACATGATGACCGAGTCCAGTGGAAGAACTGGTGATCTAAAGGACTCAGGCATTCTTGGAAATATGTATGTTGTCAAGGAAATCAAAGAAGAAGAAGAAGCAAATAAAGGAGAACCCTCTGTCCTTGTCAGAAAAAGCAAGGGCAAGAGGAAGCTTAAGGATAGGATGGTAGAAGAACCTCAAGGATCTACCACTGATATACGTGTAGAGTCCTCTGATATAGAGACTCTGAGGATGCTAAGAAGAAAGAAAGTGACAAGATGAAGGCGAGATGAGGATCAAGCTACCATATCCCAGATCCTCGAAGAAGAACAAAGTTGGTCAAAAGTCCAAAAGGCCATCGGTCTCCTCAATCGTAGAGTCTCTCATTGTTAGTAGAGACCGGACCAAGCATGTTAGGCAAGGAAGTATTGCGATCAAGCATAACTTGGTATTGAGCGATGAGGACAAAACTGAGGTTCAAGAAAGCCCTGAGGCTGTGGCTCAGCCTAGAAAATCAAGGAGAAAGCTGATCAAGAAATAGGGGGAGATTGTTGGGAGAATGCATTTTATGATTTGATGTTTTAATGAATATGTTCATGATTATTTGTAAGGTACTTAAATGAATATATGTACAAGGACTTAGTGATAGATCAAAATTGTTAGGTTGATCTAAGTTTTCAACGTGTATCATTCTGTTAAAGAATGTATAGATAGAAAGATCAAAAATCATTAGGTTGATCTTAAGATGTAATAGATTAGTCTTGAAGAAATCATAGTGCATCAATTTGATCAACATTGCGAAGTTAAGGCGTAAAACGTAGAAACGAAGATCGTGGTAGTGTATCGCTTTTAAAGGAGACTCTTTGGATTTCAGAGAGTGGTCCCAACGATTGCCAAGCTAACTCCACGATCGTAGTGTCTTTGAAGGAAAACATGAAGTTTCTGTTCAACGATCATAGTGTGCTCTTGGGAACGAGAGTCAACAACACGAAAGCAAGAGAAGATCGTAGTGTCTGCGAAGGTTTTAAAGGGAAATCGTAGTGCTCTCAACTAATAGCATCGTAGTGTGCAAAGATGTAAAAGACACTACGATCTAAATCGTAGAACACCACGATCAAAATCGTAGAGCATCATCTGTCTCATGTCAGAAAATGTCGAGCCTCATGATCTGTGTTTTCAACAAGTGAGGAATGGATCCTAGATGCTGCAGTGCTCATCAGTCCTAGATTGTATGAAATATCCTTAATATATAACAAAGAAGCGTATTGAAGAAGCTAAGGATAGTACTACGGGTAAGAGGGACAAAACACCTTTTCAGGTTGTAGGTGAGAAAGCGACCCTACAAGTGTCGATGAGGCGAATGAAGAATTCAGAAGATGTGCAGAAATGTCTCCATCACAGTACAGAAAGTTCAGATGCATTGAATGCCACAACGGATGGATCCAACGGATAGTTTTCAACATCACATATATATACAGATCAAACAGATGAGAGAGAAGACAAGCAAGCATTAATCAAACAACGTGAACATCTCTTTCAAGCTCAACTCTACGATCTGAGATATTGCAATGCTTGCTTAGCTACTCAGTTCTTAACGAATCAGTGCTTACACAGCAACTAAGTAGCAACCATCAAGAACTCAACAACTATCAATCAACTGAAGAAGTATACCAAGTCTGCAGTACTTGAAGAGTTCGTAGTGAACTGTAAGAAAGCCAAGTCTGCTGGACTTGAAGAGTTCAAGAGTGAACTAGAGAAGTTCCTAGACTGCTGGTCTAGAAGGAATCTGTGTGATTCAGAAGATTGTAAAAGACATCCTTAGTGGATATCCTACTCGTTGAGTAGAAGAGTGGACTAGGAGCTTTGAGTGCTTTGAACCACTTAAAAACAATTGTGTCATTTACATTCATGCTATAACTGTTATAACTGCTATATCTGCTATAACTGCTTTACTCACTCATAACTCCATTGCTTGGTAAAGAAGATTAAAATAAATACTAATTCCGCAAAGTTTTAATCATTATCTAAGAATAAGTTAAAATGAAAAGATTTACAAATATTTATTCAACCCCCCCCCCCCCCTTCTAGATAACTTGTGCCTACTAGGAACTAACAATTGGTATCAGAGAAGGTTCTATTTCTGACTCACACACTTTAATAGATCCAAATGGCTTTTCGCACCCAAGCGAATCCGGGACCTGGGGAGGCAAAGAAGCCACCAATGTGCAACAAGGATAAATTTGTTAAGCTCGGAAAGTCGGGGATGCAAGCTTACATGGACTCAATAGATGAAGATCTATTTGAGACCCATTCTTAATGGGCCCTATATACCAACAAAGCTTGCACCAACTATTGTGATCCAAACAAAGTACAAATCAAAGTGAAAGAGGAATGGGATGAGACGAGAGAAGAGAGGCATCAACTTGATAAAAAGGCAAAGAACATCCTGTTCCAATCCTTGAGGACGATCTATTTAAAAATGTTATAATGACAAAACATGACTAAGGAAGTTTGGGAAGCCGCCGATTGATTATGCCGAAGAAACCAGAAGAAGTCAAAGAGAACAAGAAGTCTCTCCTGACACGGCAGTATGAAATGTTCACTCATGTGCAGGGAGAAAACGTGACTGCAACTTATGAAAGATTCAACATTCTGCTCAACTCTCTATGAGCGTATGGGAAGATCTATCCTAACAAGGATCTAACCATAAAGTTCATGAGAGCCCTACCGAGCAGGTGGGATGCAAAGACCACAACAATAAGAGAATCAAAGAATCTTAATGAGATGACAGTTCAACAACTGTATGGAAATCACCTGACGTACGAACTGGAGCTGACCCAACGCACCGAAACCTTATCAGAAGGAAGAAGAAAGGATAAGGGTGTTGCTACGATGACGATGACTTTGCTATGCTGGTAAAGAGACTAGGAAGGTTCATGCGACAAGGCAGAACCGGCAAACCAAAGAAAGTCAGCAACTACGTCAGCCAGGAACAAATGAATGATTTATGCTACAACTGCAAGAAACCTGGTCATTTCATGCCAACTGCAACAAGCCTATCAAAGAAGAGCTAAAGAAGAAATCTCATGCAAAGAAAGAATACAAAGGAACCAAGAGGCCTCAGAAAAGAGACAAAAGGCACGGTTCACGGAGGATCGTGGAGTGATTCAGATAATGACTCAAATGCAGACTCTGGAGATGAGGAAGAACCACATATGGCCAATCTGTGCTTAATGGCCAAACATGCAAAGGACAAACAAATCCTAAATATACATGATGTAAGTATCGATGAGGTATTTGATTTTAATTCTCCGATGTAGATATAAGTGACTTAAGGCGCTTTGCATGGCATAACCATCGACCTACATCAATACATGAAGTGGTTCAGAGTCCTGTCTAAAGATCATTCACTTCTTCAAGAGGAGAAGAAGAAAGTTCAAGAAGAGCTTGAAACAGCCCTTCTAAGTACTAATCTTCTCTCCAAGCTTGAAGCTGAAAATGAAAATTTAAAACAGAAAAACACACATCATGCACAAAGAGAGTCTAAGCTAACCTCTAAAATTGAGGATCTAGAGAAGACTATCTCTGCATGGAACAGATCCTCATCATCCATAGACTGCCTGCTCTCTAGTCAGAGAAACACATTCGACAGAACAGGCATAGGCTTTAGGGAATCCATCTTAAAGTTAAGTGTGGAAAAGACAATTGAAACCAGCACTAGTAATGTCTCAAGTTTTGGTAGAGGCATTGCTTTTGTGAAATCCTCACAGTTGGAAGAACCAGTTCAACCTTGTTCTCTGTCTCTAGTTATACTCAGAGAAGTAAAGGATCTCACGTCGGGTCTAGGTTTCATCAAGGAAAAAGAGTAATCCAACCTCTACTTACTAACCTCGAAGAATCGTAGAGTCAAACAAAATCAACTCTACGAATCAACCTGGAAGGTACATGAGAGGTAAGGCACACTCATCACTATTTATGAAACCTAAGGATACGTGGAAGAAAGAGAATGGGTTTAATGAAGGTTAACTAAGGAACCACACAAGTCCAAGTGGAAGATGAATCACCACACACACACAGGCATGCATTATAATAAATGCTTCATATGTAATAAATATGGTCATAGGGCTACAAAGTGTTATTATAATTCCATGCATTTGAGACCCAAGATTAGACAAATTTGGGTCCCCAAAGGCACTAACAAAGAAGGACCCATGCAAATATGGGTATCAAAATGAAGGTTCAAATGTTTTGACAGGAAAAGAGCTCCACGACCTCAACATGGTATCTGGACAGTGGTTGCTCGAGGCATATGACAGGGAACAAAGCTCTACTATCCAACTATGTAGAAAAGGAGGGTCCCTCAATCATCTTTAGAGATAACGGCTCGGGCAAGACAAGAGGATATGGCTCTGCTGGCAATGGTGCAGTATCTTTCAAAAAAATAGCTTATGTGGAAGGACTCCAACACAACCTTCTAAGTATCAGCCAACTTTGCGATAAGGGTCACCAAGTAACATTTCTCAACAACCAATGTCTAGTCAGAGATTTGAAGACATCTGCCATAAAGTCAATTTAACAAGAAAAGGAAATGTCTACACAGTAGATCTTGGTTAACTAAGCTCTGATGAGACAATATGTTTTCTGGCAAAAGCATCTGAGGAAATGAGCTGGCTATGGCATAGAAGGTTGTCTCACTTAAACTTCAAAAACATATCCAAATTGGCATCAAAAGATCTCGTAGCTGGCCTACCCAAGTTCAACTTTGTAAAGGAAAGGCCATGCAACGCCTGCCAGCTTAGAAAGCAAACCAGAAGCTCATTCAAGAGAAAGACTGCCAACTCCATTGACAAACCCTTGCAGCTGCTCCATGTGAATCTTTTTTGACCAATCCCAATAGCTAGTCTTGGAGGCAAAAGATACTCTCTAGTCATAGTCGACGACTTCACCAGATTCACATGGGTATTCTTCCTAACTTCAAAGGATGAAACGAGCTCCGAATTAATAAAATGTTCGGGGACTGGTGATGAATGAGAAAGAGAGAAAAATTAAGGCAATAAGGAGTGATTATGGAAGAGAATTCGATTTCTCAGAAATAGACAAGTTCTGCTCAGACAATGGCATTAGTCATAACTTCTCAGCTCCACGAACTCCTCAACAAAATGGAGTTACTGAAAGAAAGAATAGAACTCTGATAGAGGCTGGAAGGACCCTACTAGCGAAGAAATATCTGCTGAATACTTCAAGCGGTAAGTCGACAACACTGCATGCTACACATAGAACAGATCATTAATTCACTCTACGAACAAGAGGACACCCTACGAACTGTGGAAAAGAAGGAAGCCAAGTGTCAGCTATTTCCATGTCTTTGGCTGTGCATGCTATATTCTCAACAATGGAAAGCAGATGTCGACAAAATTCCATTAAGTCGACGAAGGATCTTTCTTGGATATGCCACAGACAGCAAAACTTATAGGGTGTTCAACAAGAAGACACTGCATGTCGAAGTCTCAATACACATCATCTTTGATGAAATTGACACAGACAAAGCAGTGCCTCTAGACACTACGACCGATAGTGCAGACACTACGAATGCAATCGTCGAGCTCAACACTACAATCGTAGTACCAGACAGTGAAATCGTAGAGCATGATAATGAAATCGTAGAGAGGTCCATCCAAGACAGCGAGCCTCCACTCCAAGAAGAAGAGATAGACCTTGAAGACCTAAGATAAAAAGGGATCAGGACAGATGTCCCAACAGGGAACAGATGGGTAAGGGATCATACTCAGGATCTAATCATTGGAGATCCAAGTACAAGAGTTAAAATAAGAGCTACTACTCATAATGAATGCTTCTATCTAAGCTTCCTGTCACAGATAGAGCCAAAGAATATAGAGGATGCTATGGAAGACTCCAGTTGGATAGAATCCATGCAGGAAGAACTCAACCAATTTGAACAAAGCAAAGTGTGGAGATTGGTACCAAGACCAAAGAGTCATCCTGTCATAGGAACCAAGTGGGTCTTCAGGAATAAAATGGATGAAGATGGGGTCATCACCAGAAACAAGGCAAGATTAGTGGCAAAGGGCTATTCTCAAGAAGAAGGAATTGACTATGATGAGACATTTGCACCTGTTGCTAGACTAGAAGCCATCATAATCTTTCTTGCCTTTGCTGCCCACATGAAGTTCAAAGTCTTCCAGATGGATGTCAAGAGTGCATTTCTAAATGGAGAGCTTCAAGAAGAAGTCTACGTAGAACAACCTCTAGGTTTCATCAATCCATCTCTTTCCAATTATGTCTATAGATTAGACAAAGCTTTATATGGTCTTAAACAAGCACCTAGAGCATGGTGTGAAACACTGACTAACTTCTTAATAGAAAATGGGTTCACTAGAGGTAGAGTAGATACCACACTATTTCTTAGAAAGCATAAAGACAAAGTCTTACTAGTTCAAATATATGTTGATGATATCATCTTTGGTTCTACTGAGAAAAAGTTATGTAAGAGATTCTCTAAGCTAATGCAGAACAAGTTTGAAATGAGCATGATGGGTGAGCTGAATTTCTTCTTTGGACTACAAGTGAAGCAGACTGATGAAGGAATATTCATCAACCAAGCCAAATACATCAAAGACTTACTAAAGAAGTATGGCATGAAATCAGCCTCTCCCATGAAAACACCAATTGCTCCTGCAACCAAGCTTGACAAGGATGAGAAAGGTAAATGTATTGATATAACTCAATACGAGAGGTATGATAGGTTCTCTTTTATACCTAAGCGCCGATGAGACCGAGATATAATGTTTGCAACATGCATATGTGCTAGATTTCGGGCTAACCCTAAAGAGTCACATTTTATGCGTCAGTAAAGAGGATCTTCAGTACCTCAAGGGTACACCCTACTTAGGGCTATGGTATCCCAAGGAATCCTCATTTGAACCGATAGGATACACAGATCTGCTGATTTTGCGGGATGCAAAATAGATGTGAGAAAAAAGTACCCGATGCTTTTTGTCAACTTCTTGAAACAGACTTGTGTCCTAGTTTAGCAAAAAGCAAAACTCGGTGTCTACTTCAACTGCGAGAAATTTGAATATATTATTCTTTGGCCGGTAGTCATGTGCTCGAGATCCTATGGATGAGAAATCGACTAGTCGACTATGGGTTCGATTTCAAATCTATTCCTATACACTGTGATAACACAAGTGCCATAGCAATAACTCATAATCCTGCCATGCATTCTAGGACCAAGCATATAGAAATAAGGTATCACTTCATTAGGGATCATGTGCAAAATGGAACTATATCTTTACAATATATCCCTACTAAAAATCAACTTGCTGATGTTTTTACAAAACCACTAGATGAATCCAGATTTAACAAGTTAATAAGTGAACTAGGCATGCTAAATCTTCAACCATGAATTGTATGCTCTAGATTGTGCTAACCATGACAGATATAAAGGCTGTACTCAAAATCGTAGACATGATCAAGGGAAGTTCACGATCGTAGAGCCGAATAGACAACTACCTCAATGATCGTAGCAAAGACTCAACTATCATAGCGCAGACTCGAAGATGACCAAAAGCCCTTCCAACAAGCAAAGTGAATCCTATGATGACAAGCTTCATAATAATGCAATCTCTCTAAGAAGTGCCTCAAGGACAAACCTAACCCTTGAATCACCAAGAGGTTGGCCCTTCATGAGTTATCTTAAAAAGAATGCTTAGTCAAAAACTCATCACAAGGATCCGGACAGACTCAACGATCGTAGGACAGACTCTACGAATGGTGATCAGACTCAACGACTACCGGACAGACTCGACGATCGTAGGACAGACTCAACAACCAGAAGACTACCTCTACGATCGTAGTCATCCTAAGGACATCTCAGCACTGAAGACTCAAAGGGCAAATCAGTACATTCATGCACAGTCAAAATTGTAGAGCCAAGCAAAAGCACACTTTGTCCCACTAAGTCAAAAAAGAGAGGGAAGCTACAAGTACAAATTGGAACCATGTTTTTTGAAATCTGAAGTTCAAAAGATTATCTCTCTCTCTCTCTCTCTCAAAGCAAAACCCTAACTCAAGAGAAAGCTCAGTCGTATTCCACTTCTCAACTACAGAATCATGGCTGCTTCAAATGTAATCTCAGGCTACAAACTCTGTTTCGATGAGTTCAAGGATGCTCCACCAAAATATCACAAGACCTTAGCACTACTAAAGAAGACAGGTCTCGAAGAGGCGCTGAGCACCAACACCCTCATTTATCCCAAGCTAGTGAAGGAGTTTTACAAGAATGGAGTGTACGAACACAATACCATCACTACACGAGTAAGAGGAATTGAAATGATGCTAAGGGAAGAAAACTTCAATCTGGCCCTAGGTTTCAAGAACGTGGTGCACCCATTTCTAGACAGCATAAGCTTCCAAGAGGGCTTGAAGAAAATGCACCACAAGAAGAATCCCTCTGTGAAAGGCTACAAAAAGAAGGAGTTCCCTCAAAGGTACGAATTTTTGGCTGACATTATTGGGAAATGCATCTGCTGCAAGAGCTCAGGTTATGACTCGGTAAATGAGACTCAGCTCAAGCTCATGTCTGCCTTGGTTCATGGTACTCAACTCAATTATGGGGCTGTATTGCTCGAGTGGATCGTCAGCTCGAAGAAATCAAAGAGTACTCCAAAGATGCTGTATGGGAGATTCATTAGCATCATTCTGCAATCTGCATTGGGTGACAAAATTGGGGATGATGAAGGAGAAGCTATCAACCCAAATCGAAGAATGACACAGCAGTTGTTTAAGAACTGGGAAAGGAACCCTGCTGATTATGTAAGAATGATGACAGAGTCCAGTGGGTGAACTGGGGAACAAAAGGAAGCAGGCTTTCCAGGAGGAATGTCTGTTGTCAAAGAAGTTGAAGAAGAAGAAGAAAAAGACAAGGGAGAACCCTCTGCTCTTGCCAGAAAAAGCAAGGGCAAGAGAAAGCTAAGGGCAAGATAAGTCGAAGAGCCTCAAGGATCTACAACTAACATTCATATAGAGTCCTCTGACATAGAAACTCTGAGGAGGCTAAGACAGAAGCAACAGCAAGAAGAAGATGAAGAGGATCGAGCCATTATTTCACAGATCCTAAAGAAGAACAAAACTGGTCATAAGTCCAAAAGACCAACAGTTTCTTCGATCGTAGAGACTCTGCTCTTCTCTGAATCCAGGCCAAGTGTGGCAGAAATGGAAGAAGCTGCTTCAAGAAGAGTGGCTATTCAAAAGGACAAAGTTAAGACTCAAGAGAGTCCAGAAGTTGTGGCTAAACCCAACAAAGCAAAAAGAAAGCTGGTCAAGAAGTATATTCTTGAAAATGAAAAAGTGCTGAAAAAGGAAGCCAAGAGTATGGCTGCAAAGGTAGAAATGCCCCAAATAAACGAAGAGGAAAAATGCTCCAGCTGAGGGGGAGATCCCTAAAACTCTCATAATTGTGTATACACCAGCTAAGGGGGAGAAGTCCACAGCTCAAGAAGATATACCAGCTGAGAGGGAGTTTCTAAATATACCAGCTGAGGGGGAGTTTCTAAACCTCCAAGAAGATGTTCATGCTGAGGGGGAGCCTCATGATATCCCAATGGCTGAAGAAGAGGTCCTTGCTCAAAATGAAATTGAGCCAATGCCAAACCCTCCAGAGACCATTGAGATAATGGAATCTTCAGAAGAACACGAAGAAGAAAAAGATGATGATGATGATGAGCTTGAAATCACTGGTGTAGGGAAAGATGGATTTAGGAGCTATATGTACACTCAACTGTTCTCCTACCTACCCATGATGGCATACCATCAAGCTCAAATTCTGAACTCATGGGATCACACATATTCGGAGCTTGAGGAATATCCAAAGCAATCTCGATTCGGCTAATGGATTTCCAGGGAAAGTCATCTTTGCCAAAAAGTTGCTTACCAACCATTCCTCATCAAAAGATAAACATGAGGTATTGTCTATCCCTACCAGTTTTAGAGTTAATCACCTGCCATCATCTTTATTTAGCTATTTCTATGAATTTCCTAAATGGCTGGAAGTAACTCTCAATCCAGTAAATCAGTTTCCAGTTGCAGAATCCCAAAATTCTATAATTGAAGAACCAGAAGAAGTCAACCTTACCCTACTCCTTCAAATCACCAACTTTACGATTCCAGACTCAAGCCACATCGTAGAGTCCAACATTGAAATCGTAGAGTCCCCTATCCCAGACATCCAAACCCAAGCCCCTCCAGATGAAATACCATCCTCCTCATCACATGACTATTTCAGTCTTGATCTTGCTTTGTACAATTTGCAAGATCAATCTCAAGCAAGAACCCCTCCAATGGACAATCCCCAATCAAATGATACTCTCCCAAGCCTGCCTACCAAGCATAACTTGAAAGAAACTTCTGAGCAGATGATCAAGTCTATCGAAGCAAGTCTAGAATCCCACTCTGATCTCCTTAACATCAAGTGAACTAAATGATAAAAAGCTGCAAACAAATTCCCTAGTACTATGAATCTGAGCTCACTACGAGGCTAAGGAAATTATCAAAGAGATTTTAAAGAGTATATCGACGGAGATGAGATCCATTTTCAATTCTTGCCAAGCAAAGAGAGGTTGTGCTTGAAATGCAGAAAAACCAAGATCGTTAACATCAAATTATCTTTGGACAATATTCTCAACTTGAAAGCTTACATACATGACTTCCGGAAATCTTATGCCAATCGGGAGAAGCATAATGATATGATTCTCGACGATCCTCTAAAATAAAGAAATTTAGAAAGTGAAAAAGCAGATCAAGGAGAATAGAGAGGACATTGCTCAAACCCAAAACCAACTGAATGAGCTTGTTCAAGGAGTTAATCGGCTGTCTGCCGATATTTGAACCCTTGATGCTGACATAAAGGGGGAGAATAATAAAAGGAAAGGAGATCAAGGTAGAGGAAGAGGTTATGAAACTCAAGAAAGGGGGAGAAGTTAATTTCATGCTCAGACTCAACGATCTGGTAAGCAGGAAATTGTAACAGCTATTCCTACAGCTATTCCTCTGAGTCATAAGGAGCCAACTCCTAGCTCACAAGACATGTCTACGGTACGCATACGAATGCCAATTGGAGATCCTGCATTCATGCGCAGACATGAAGAGAATCCAGTTCTAAGTCTAAGCGAGCTGGAAGAGCTAGCGAGAATTGAGGAAGCTCAAAGGAAAAGAAGGGCTGAGGAGTATGCCTACCCACCTCCACATAAGAGGCCAAGGAAACAGAGATAAGTTAAATTTCCTATTGATCTAATGTTGAATTCTAATATCTTCTGATCATCAATAAATTCATACTTATTCTCTAGACATTTCAGCTGCTCACTGAAATACTAAGTCATGTTTAAATTTCCTACAAATGCATCTAGTCACTAATAATCATGACAACAAATCTCATTGGTTATGTTAACATCAAATAGGGGGAGATTTTTGGGAGAATGCATTTTATGATTTGATGTTTTAATGAATATGTTCATGATTATTTGTAAGGTCCTTAAATGAATATATATACAAGGACTTAGTGATAGATCAAAATTGTTAGGTTGATCTAAGCTTTCAACGTGTATCATTCTATTAAAGAATGCATAGATAGAAAGATCAAAACTGTTAGGTTGATCTTAAGATGTAATATATTAGTCTTGAAGAAATCATAGTGCATCAATTTGATCAACATTGCAGAAGTCAAGGCAAAAAATGTAGAGACTGAAGATCGTAGTGTGCCTGCCTTAAAGGAGACTCTTTGGATTTCGTAGAGTGGTCCCAACGATTGCCGAGCTAACTCCACGATCGTAGTGTGCTGAAGGAAAACATGAAGTTTACAAGTCAACGATCGTAGTGTGCTCTCGGGAACGTAGAGTCAATAACACGAGCAAGAGAAGATCGTAGTGTACGAAGGTTTTAAAGGGAAATCGTAGTGCTCTCTACTAATAGCATCGTAGTGTGCAAAGATGTAAAAGACACTACGATCTAAATCGTAGAACACCACGATCCAAATCGTAGAGCATCATCTGTCTCATGTCAGAAAACGTCGAGCCTCATGATCTGTGTTTTCAACAAGTGAGGAATGGATCCTAGATGCTGCAGTGCTCATCAGTCCTAGATTGTATGAAATATCCTTAGTATGCAACAAAGAAGCGTATTGAAGAAGCTAAGGATATTACTATGGGTAAGAGGGATAAAACACCTTTTCAGGTGGTAGGTGAGAAAGCAGCCTGCAGTGTCAGTAGGCCAGAATGCAGAATTCAGAAGATGTGCAGAAATGTCTCCATCATAGTACAGAAAGTTCAGATGCATTTAATGCCACAACGGATGGATCCAACGGATAGTTTTCAACATCACATATATACAGATCAGACAGATGAGAGAGAAGACAAGCAAGCATTAATCAAACAACGTGAACATCTCTCTCAAGCTTAACTCTACGATCTAAGATATTGCAAAGCTTGCTCAGCTACTCAGTTCTTTACAAATCAGTGCTTACACAGCAACTGAGTAGCAACCATCAAGAACTCAACAACTATCAATCAACTGAAGAAGTATACCAAGTCTGCTGGACTTGAAGAGTTAAGTGAGTGAACTATAAGAAAGCCAAGTCTGCTTTGGACTTGAAGAGTTCAAGAGTGAACTAGAGAAGTTTCTAGATCGCTTGGTCTAGAAGGAATCTGTATGATTAGGAAGATTGTAAAAGACATCCTTAGTGGATATCCTACTCGTTGAGTAGAAGAGTGGACTAGGAGCTTTGAGTGCTCTCGAACCACTTAAAACAATCGTATGTCGTTTACATTCATGCTATATCTGCTATAACTTCTTTACTCGCTCATAACTCCATTGCTTGGTAAAGAAGATTAAAACAAAAACTAATTCTGCAAAGTTTTAATCATTATCTAAGAACAAGTTAAAACGAAAAGATTTACAAATATCTATTCAACCCCCCCCCCCCTTCTAGATAACTTGTGCCTACTAGGAACTAACAATATGTACAAGGACTTAGTGATAGATCAAATTTGTTAGGTTGATCTAAGCTCTTAAGGTGTATCATTCTGTAATAGAATGTATAGATAGAAAGATCAAAGTTGTTAAATTGATCTTGAGATGTAATAGATAGGCTTCGAAGAAATCGTAGTGTATCAATCTGATCAACATTGTAGAAGTCAAGGCAGAAACGTAGAGCTTCAAAGATCGTAGTGTGTCTGCCTTGAAGGGCCACTTCGGAAATTGTAGAGTAGTCCCAACGTTTGCCAAGCCAAGTCAACGATCGTAGTGTGCTGTAGGAAACGTGGAGTTTACAAGTCAACGATCGTAGTGTGCTCTCGAAAACGCAGAGTTTACAACTCAAGCAAGCAAAGATCGTAGTGTGAAAATACTTAAAGAGAAATCATAGTGCTCTCGGCTGACAGAATCAGACCAGGCACCAAGGTAAAAAGTCACCAGGATCTGAATCGTAGAGTACCATGATTTGTATCGTAGAGTATCATCTGTCTTGTGTCAGAAAACGTCGAGCTTCATGATTTTTGTAGAGATAGGTTCCAACATAAGAGGAATGGATTCTAAACGCTGCAGTACTCACCAGTCCCAAAGTCATAAGAAATATACTTAGTATGCAATAAAGAAGCGTATTGAAGAAGCTAAGGAAAGTACCATTGGTAAGGGGAAAACACCTTTTCAGGTGTTAGGTGAGAAAGTAGTCTGCAGTGTTAGTGGGCCAGAATGTAGTTCAGAGGATGTGCATAAATGTCTCCATCAAAGAACAGAAAGGTCAAACGCATTTAATGCTTCAATGGATGCATCCAACGGATAGTTTTCAAGATCACATATATGCAAATCAAGCAGATGAAAGAGACTAAGCAAGCATTGAACAAATAACGTGAACAACTCTCAAAGCTCAACTCTACGATCCGAGAAATAAAAAAAAGCTTGCTCAATTACTCGGTTCTTTTCGAACAAGTGCTTAAGCAAAGAAGCGAGTAGCAACCATCAAGAACTCAACATCTACCAATCAACTGAAGAAGAGTACCAAGTCTGTTGGACTTGAAGAGTTCTAAGTGAACTGTAAGAGAGCCATGTTAGGTTTCGGCATAGAAACACAGCGGAAATAAACCAATTAAAGGCAATTCCAAAACCCTAAAACCGGATTCATGCGAAAAATTCAATTAATTCAGAGGTTAGAAATTATACCGATTGATTAAAGCTAGAATCGATGCGGTCGAATCTCCAACGCAATTCAAATGGACTGCGCCTCTACGGTATCCACACGAATCGTCCTACGATCTCCAGAAGAAGGAAACGCGGTACTAGCCACCAAGGATGAGAATTTTCTGAAGCTGTTTTCTCTCTAGTCTCTCTCTAAGAGCGGCTAGGGTTTTGGTTAATGAATAATACCTAAAATGGCTGCTACATATCATATATATAGCGATTAAAAGGAATTATTCAAAACCTAATTTAATAAAATCTGAATTTATATATATATCTTAATTAAGTCTTACTTAATTAATATACCTATATATAAATTATCCTATTAATTTAAATTTGTAATTTAAATACTATCAATCATATTGATATATTTAAATCTTTATAATTTAAATTAATTCCCTTTAATTACGTTCTATGTGTGTAACCTATAGGTTATTATTACGTTGGCAATAATTTTAAAATCATATTATAAAATTATAAGCGGTGAGTGACATCTAGTAATGCATCACCGCTACCCAAGTAATAATAAGATCGATGATTCGATACAACCTTTTAGTGACCAATGTTTTAATGTAATTTAATCCTTTTAACCTTAATATCCTAGATTAAACTCGAGTCATGGAATGTGTCATACTCTTCATAATTTAATCTAAAAGTTTTCTTGATCAATGAGTAGGTATATGAAATAAATCACTATTTGAGCATGGCCATGCACTTCATAGTCCTACTCAATCAAGAGGCCTATGGATATCACCCCTAATACATAGGAGGGTTAAATTCGATCTAGATCACTCATATTCCTCACACGATTCATGATGTACCCAATAATCACCTTTATAGTCCACCCTATTAAAGGTGACATTTGATGATATCAAAGTACATAAATTCCCGTGAAGAAATATAGTGATTTCAGGTCGGAGGACCATTACATCATTGTCACTATGAGAATTGCTAATGACACTTCGCATAATGCTCCACATAGAATTCTCATGGTGGGTCTGTCCAGTACATCGTTCTCTAACATGTACCTATGCATTGACTTAATATCTCATATATTTATGACCAGCGAGATTTGGTCATCAGTCAATTCACATACTAGTCTTAATGCATTATTGTTGTCCCATCAACAATGATACTCTACTAGGGACATAAGAATTAATGATACTAATTGTAAATATATAATCTCATGTTCAAGTCACATACTTGAAACTATATAATTTGTATCAATATTCTAAGGATTTTTATTAAGTTGACATTTATATAACACAGTAAATAAACCATAATAAAATCATTCATTTATTCAATCAAAATAATATGTTAGTTCCTAGTTGGCACAATAGTTATCTAGAAGGGGGGTTGAATAGATATTTAAAAATCTTTTCTTTTTAAACTTGTTCTTTGATAATGATTAAAACTTAACGAAATAAATGTTTGTTTTAATCTTCTTTACCAAGCAATGGAGTTATGAGAGTGAGGCAGTTATGGCAGTTATAATAGATATAGCAGTTATGGTATGAATGTAAAAGATACAGTTGTTTTTAAGTGGTTTAGAGCACTTAAAGCTCCTAGTCCACTCTTCTACTCAACGAGTAGGATATCCACTAAGGATGTCTTTTACAACTTCTGAATCACCTGATTCCTTCTAGACCCAGTGAGCCTAGAACTTCTTAGTTCACTCTTGAACTCTTCAAGTCCAAAGCAGACTTGGCTTTCTTATAGTTCATCTCTGAACTCTTCAAGTCAAAGCAGACTTGGTACTCTTCTTGATTGGTTGATAATGTTGAGTTCTTGATGGTTGCTACTCGATTCTTTGTGTAAGCACTTGTTCTAAAGAACTGAGTAGCTGAGCAAGCTTTGCAATATCTTAGAACGTAGAGTTGAGCTTAGAGAGTTCTTCACGTTGTTTGTTCAATGTTTGCTGAGTTCTCTCTCATCTGTGATCTACATATATGTGATCTTGAAAACTATCCGTTGGATCCATCCGTTGAGGCATTAAATGCATTTGACTTTTCTGATCTTTGATGGAGACATTTCTGCACATCTTCCTAAAGCGCATTACGGCCCACCCACACACGCAGATCGCTTTCTCACCTAACACCTGAAAAGGTGTTTTGCCCCCTTACCAATGGTACTTTCCTTAGCTTCTTCAATACGCTTCTTTATTGCATACTAAGGATATTTCATATTACTTTGGGACTGATGAGTACTGCAACATCTAGAATCCATGTTGGAATCTGTCTTCACACATATCATGAGGCTCGACGTTTTCTAACACAAGACAGTTGATGCTCTACGATTCATATCATGATACTCTACGATTTAGATCGTAGTGTCTTATCATCTTGGTGCCTGGTCTGATGATATCAGCCGAGAGCACGACGATTCTTCTTAAACCTCTGTACACTACGATCTTCACTTGCTCGTGTTGTTACTCTACGTTTCTGAGAACACACTACGATCGTTGACTTGTAAACTCCACGTTTCCTTCAACACACTACGATCGTTGAGATGGCTCGAAAAACGTTGGGACCACTCTACGATTTTCGAAGAGTCCCTTCAAGGCAGGCACACTACGATCTTTGAAACTCTACGTTTTTGGCCTTGACTTCTGCAATGTTGATTAGATGATACACTACGATTTCTTCGAAGCCTATCAATTACATCTTAAGATCAACCTAACAGCTTTGATATTTCTATCTATACATTCCATTACAGAATGATATACTTTAAGAGCTTAGATCAACCTAACAAATTTGATCTATCACTAAGTCCTTATACATATATTACTTGGAAGGACTTTACAAATAATCATGAGCATATACATTAAAACATCAAATCATAATATGCATTCTCCCAACAATCTCCCCCAATTTGATGTTGACATAACCAAGGAGATTTGTTGTCATGATTTATTAGTGTCTAAATGCATTTGTAGGAAATTTAAACATGACTTAGTATTTCTGTGAGCATCTGAAATTTCTAGAGAATAAGTATGAATTTATTGATGTTAAGGAGATATTGCAGTTTTAGCTTTACATCAATAAGAATTGAAGTTTACACTTATCTCTATTTCTTTGACCTTTTCATTAGAGGATTGGCATATTCCTCAGCCCTTCTTTTCCTGCTTGCTTCATCTCTTCTGGTTAACTCTTCCAGCTCACTCGGACTTACTATCGGGTTGTGCTCATGCCTATTCATGAATGTTGGATCTCCAATTGGCATTCTTAGGCCTGTGGTGGTCCCTTTTGGTGAGCTGATAGTTGGCCTTTGATTTCTTAAAGGATGAGCCATCAAGACTTCCTGCTGATCAGATCGTTGAGTCTGATTACTTGATCGTGCAGTCTGTTGGTGGAACTGTCTTGCAGGAGGGCTTTGAAAAAATTATCATCTTCCCCTTTCTTGGTTTCCTCTGCCTCTACCCTGATCTCCCTGTGCTCCTTGAATTCCTTTCCCTTTATTCTCCCCCTTTATGTCAGCATCAAGGGTTCGAATGTCTGCAAAAAGTCGATTCACTCCTTGGACAAGCTTGGTCAGTTGGCTTTGTGTCTGAGCAATGTCCTCTCGACTTTCCTTGATCTATTTTTCAGATCTAGCTTCTTTGTTTCGGAGGGCAGTGAGAACAATGTCATTCTATTGTTCTTGATTGACATAAGATTTCTAGAAATTGTGGATTGAGGCTTTCAAGTTGATGATGTTCTCCAACATAAGTTTATTTTGAACTTCATGATTTTTTTGCATTTCAAGAACAGCCTCTCTTTGCTTGGCGGCTATCTGGAAGTGAATCTCATATCTGTCCTTCATGCTCTTAAGAATTTCTTGGATAATTTCCCTCAGCTTCTTTGTAAGCTCAGCATTCATAGTGCCAGGAAAATTATTTGCAGCTGTGATTATTTGATTCAGTCGGATATGAATGAGGCCGGAGTGAGATTCCAGGCTTTCTTCTATGTTCTTGACTATGTCCTTGGTTGCTTCCTTCAGGTCATCCTTTGTGGGCAGATTTGGGAGAGCATCATTGGTTTGAGGATTGTTGAATGGATGGGATTCTTTCTGAGACTGATCTTGCATTGAGTAGAGAGCAAGATCAAGACTGAAATAGTCGTTTGAGGAGGAGGATAGTATGTCTGATGGAGGGGCCTGAGTTCCAATGTTTGGACTACAGGGCTCTACGATATCTATTTGGGACTCTACGACTGGGCTAGCGTCAGGGATTGTAGAGATGGTGGTTTGTGGGAGCAAAATAAGGTTGGCTATATTTGGTTCTTTAGTTACAGAATTTTGGGATTCTGTAACTGGGAATTGATTCACTGGATTGAGAATCACTTCCAACCATTGAGGGAATTCATAGAATTGACTAAATGATGATGATGGCAAGTGATTAACTTTGAAGTGAGTAGGGATAGATAATACCTCAAGTTTATCCTTTGAGGAAGAGGTGTTGGTAATCAACTTCTTTGCAAAGTGGACTCTCCCTGGGAATCCATGAGCCAGCACTGAGATGGCCGGATATTCTTTGAAACTCCAGAACATGTGATCCCAAGAGTTGTTGATTTGGGCTTGATGGTATGGCATCATGGGTAGGTATGAGAACATCTGATTGTATAGGTAGCTTCTATACCCATCTCTGCCTACACCAGTGATCTGAATATCATCATCATCTTCTTCCTCTTCTCTTTCTTCGTTGGAGGACTCCATTATCTCAATGGGTTCTTGATGATCTTTTACTGGTTCCTCTTCATTTCTGGCAGGGATATCTTCTTCTGCCATGGGGATATCTTGAGGCTCTCCCTCAACTTGATCATCTTCTTGTAAGATCAAAGGCTCCCCCTTAAGTGGAGCATTTTCTTGAGCTTCAGCCATCTCCCCCACAGCTGATGTATTCTCTATCATGAGAATTTCAGGGATCTCCCCTCACCGGAGTAATCGTCTTCTTGACTTGCTGGATATTTCCTTCTTAGCAACCATACTCTTTGCTTCCTTCTCAAGCACCTTTTTATTTTCAAGAATGTACTTCTTAACCAGCTTTCTCCTTGTTTTGTTGGGTTTAGCTACAACTTCAGGACTCTCTTGAATCTCGGTTTGTCCCATTCAATGTACCACTATGCTTGAAGTTAGCTACCTCCTTGTCCGCCATGTTGCAGTGCGGTCTCCACAAGCAGTAGAGACTCTACGATTGAGGTGACTGATGGCCTTTTGGACTTATGACCAACTTTGTTTTTCTTCAAGATCTGGGATATGGTAGCCTGATCCTCATCTGCTTCATCTTGCTGCTGCTTTCTCCTTAGTATCCTCAAAGTCTCTATATCAAAGGACTCTACAGGTATATCAGTAGTAGATCCTTGAGGCTCTTCCACCTGTCTAGCCCTTAACTTCCTCTTGCCCTTGTTTTTTCTGGTAAGGATAGAGGGTTCTTCTTCTTTGTTGATTTCTTCTTCTTCTTCTTCCCTGACAACGGACATGTTTTCTGGAATGCCTGAGTTCTTCAGTTCCCCAGTTCTTCCACTGGATTCTGTCATCATTCGTACATCCTCGGCAAGGTTCCTCTTCCAGTTTTCAAATAACTATTGGGTCATTCTTCGATTTGGGATGATGGCTTCTCCCTCTTCATCTCCAATTTTGTCACCCAGTGCAGATTGCAGAATAATACTCAAGAAACGCCCATATAGCATCTTCTGAGGGCTTTTTGATTTCTTCGAGTTTGCTATCCACTTACAAATCCATTCGAGCAGTATAGCTCCATAGTTGAGTTGTATACCATAATACATGGCAGTCATGAGCTTAAGTTGAGCTTCATTCACCGAGTCATGACCTGAGCTCTTGCAGCATATACATTTCCCAATAATATCAGCTAAAAATTCGTACCTCTGCGGGAACTCCTTCTTCTTGTACCCTTTCACAGAGGGGTTTTTCTTGTGATGCATTTTTCTTAGTCCCTCTTGGAAGTCTATGGAATCTAAGTGTGGATGCCCTTCATTCTTGAGACCTATGGCAAGATTGAAGTCCTCTGCCTTCAATCTGATTTCTACTCCTCTTACTTTTGTAGTGATGGTGTTGTTATCAAACACACCATTCTTGTAGAACTCCTGCACTAACTTGGGATATATCAGCGTGTCTTCGTCCAGAGCCTCTTCGAGACCCGCCTTCTTCAGTAGCGCCAGGGTCTTGTGAAATTTTGGTGGAGCAGTCTTGAACTCGTCAAAGCAGAGTCTGTAGCCTGAGATAACATTAGATGACGCCATTAATTTTCTAACTGGAAGTGAGATTCGACTGAGCTTTCTTCTGAGTTAGGGCTTTTGCTTTGAGAGAGAGAGAATGAGAGAGAGATAATCTTTTGAACTTCAGATTTCAAAAATACGATTTCAACTTGTACTTGTAACTTCCCTCTCTTCTTTTTTGCTTCGTGGGACAGGTGTCAACTTTTGCTTGGCTCTAAGATTTTAACTGTTCAGGAATGTACTGATTTGCCCTTGGCTTCTTCAGAACTGAGGTGTCCTTAGGAAGACTACGATCGTTGAGGTAGTCTTATGTTCGTTGAGTCTGTCCTACGATCGTCGAGTCTGTCCAGCATTCGTTGAGTCTGTCCTACGATCGTCGAGTCTGATCAATCATTTGTTGAGTCTATCCTGCGATCGTCGAGTATGTCCAGCATTCGTTGAGTCTGTCCTACGATCGTCGAGTCTGATCAATCATTCGTTGAGTCTGTCCTGCGATCGTCGAGTCTGTCCGAATCCTTGTGATGAGTTTTTTTGATAAAGCATCCTTTTAAGGCAGCTCAGGAAGGGCCAACCTTTTGGAGAGATTCAAGGGTTAGGTTTATTCCTAAGGCACCTCTTAGAGAGATTGCCTTGTTTATGAAGTTTGTCATCATAGGGTGCATTTTTGCTTTGTTGATGGGGTTTGTGTCATCGTTGAGTCTCCACTACGATGGTTGAGTCTTTGCTACGATCGTTGAGGTAGTTGTCTTTTCAGCTCTACGATCGTGAACTTTCCTTGATCATGTCTACGATTTTGAGTTCAGCCTTTGTATCTGTCATGGTTAGCACAATCTAGAGCATATATTTCATGGTTGTAGATTTAGCATGCCTAGCTCACTTATTGACTTATTAAATCTGGATTAATCTAGTGGTTTTGTAAAAACATCAGCGAGTTAATTTTCAGTAGGGATGTATTGTAAAGATATAGTTCCATTTTGCACATGATTCCTAATGAAGTGATACCTTATTTATATATGCTTAGTCCTAGAATGCATAACAGGATCATGAGTTATTGCTACGGCACTTGTGTTATCATAGTGAATGGGAATAGATTTGAAATCAAACCCATAGTCAGCTAGCTGATTTTTCATCCATAGAATCTGAGCACAGCAGCTGCCAGCAGCAATGTATTCAACTTCTGAAGTTGAAGTGGACACTGAGTTTTGCTTTTTGCTAAACCAGGACACAAGTCTATTTCCTAGCAGTTGACAAGTGCCACTGGTACTCTTTCTATCTATTTTGCATCCTGCAAAATCAGCATCTATGTATCCTGTTAGTTCAAATGAGGATTCCTTGGGGTACCAAAGCCCCCAGTAAGGTGTACCCTTGAAATACCTGAAGATCCTCTTTACAGCAGACAAATGTGACTCTTTAGGGTTAGCCTGAAATCTAGCACATATACATGTTGCAAACATTATGTTTGGTCTACTGGCAGTTAGGTATAAAAGAGAACCTATCATACCTCTGTATTGAGTTATATCAATACTTTTACCTTTCTCATCCTTGTCAAGCTTGGTTGCAGGAGCAATTGGTGTTTTCATGGGAGAGACTGATGCCATACTTTTTCAGTAAGTATTTGATGTACTTGGCTTGGTTTATGAAAATTCCTTCATCAGTCTACTTTACTTACAGTCCAAGGAAGAAATTCAGCTCACCCATCATGCTAATTTCAAACTTGCTCTGCATTAGCTTAGAGAATCTCTTGCATAACTTTTCGTCAGTAGAACCAAAGATAATATCATTAATATATATTTGAACTAGTAATACTTCATCTTTATGCTTTCTAAGAAACAGTGTGGTATCTACTCTACCTCTAGTGAACCCATTTTCAATTAAGAAGTTAGTCAATGTTTCATACCATGCTCTAGGTGCTTGTTTAAGACCATACAAAGCTTTATCTAATCTATAGACATAATTGGAAAGAGATGGATTGATGAAACCTGGAGGTTTCTCTACATAGACTTCTTATTGGAGTTCTCTATTTAGAAATGCACTCTTGACATCCATCTAAAAGACTTTGAACTTCATGTGGGTAGCAAAGGCAAGAAAGATTCTGATGGCTTCTAGTCTGGCAACAGGTACAAATGTCTCATCGTAGTCGATACCTTCTTCTTGAGAATAGCCATTTGCCACTAATCTTGCCTTGTTTCTGGTTATGACCCCATCTTCATCCATTTTGTTTCTGAAGACCCACTTAGTTTCTATCACAGGATGACTCTTTGGTCTTGGTACCAATCTCCATACTTTGTTTCGTTCAAATTAGTTGAGTTCTTCCTGTATGGCTTCTATCCAACTGGAGTCTTCCATAGCATCCTCTATCTTCTTTGGTTCTATTTGTGATAGAAAGCTTAGATAAAAGCATTCATTCTGAGTAGCAGCTCTTGTTTTGACTCTAGCACTCGAATCTCCAATGATTAGATCCTGAGTGTGATCTCTTGCCCATCTGTTACCGGTTGGGACATCTGTCCTGATGCCTTTATGTCTTAAGTCTTCAAGGTCTATCTCTTCTTCTTGGAGTGGAGGCTCGCTGTCTGGCATTGACCTCTCTACGATCACATTCTCATGCTCTACGATTTCACTATCTGGCACTACGATCGTAGTATTGAGCTCGACGACTTCATTTGTAGTGTCTGGAATATCGGTCGTAGTGTCTTGAAGCACTGTTTTATCTAAGTCAGTTTCATCAAAGATGATATGTATTGAGACTTCAACATTCAGTGTCTTCTTGTTGAACACTCTGTAAGCCTTGTTGTCTATGGCATATCCAAGAAAGATCCCTTCGTCTGACTTGGGCTGGAATTTTGTCAGATACTACTTTCTATTGTTGAGAATGTAACATGCACAGCCGAAAACATGAAAGTAGCTGACACTTGGCTTTCTTCCTTTCCACAGTTTGTAGGGCGTCTTCTTGATCGTAGAGTATATCAGTGACTTTATTACGAGTGTAGCATGCGGTGTTGATGACTTACGCCCAAAAGTATTAGGGAAGATGTCTTTGCTGCAAGTAGAGTTCTTCCAGCCTCTATCAAAGTTCTGTTCTTTCTTTCAGCTACTCCATTTTGTTGAGAAGTTCGTGGAGCTGAGAAGTTATGACTGATCCCATTGTCTGTGCAGAACTGGTCCATTTCTGAGAAGTCGAATTCTCTTCCATGATCACTCCTTATGGCCTTGATTTTCTCTCCCTTTTTGTTCATCAGCAGTCTGAACATCTTGATTAATTCGGAGCTCGTTTCAACCATTGAAGTTAGGAAGAATACCCATGTGAATCTGGTATAGTCGTCGACTATAACTAGACAGTATCTTTTTCCTCCAAGACTAGTTGTTGGAATTGGCCCAAATAGATCCATGTGAAGCAACTGCAGGGGCTTGTCGATAGAGTTGGCAGTTTTTCTTTTGAATGAGCTTCTGGTTTGCTTTCCAAGCTGACATGCATTGCATGGCCTTTCTTTTACGAAGTTGAACTTTGGTTGGCCAGCTACGAGATCTTTTGATGCCAGTTTGGACATGCTCTTGAAGTTTAAGTGAGACAACCGCAAATGCCATAGCCCACTTCATTTCTTGAGATGCTTTTTGCGAGAAAACATATTATCTCATCTCGAGCTTAGTTGACCAAGAGCCTTTGTGTAGACATTTCCTTCTCTTGTCCGGTTAGCTTCTGTTGAGATGTCTTCAAATCTCGACTTGACATTAGTTGTTGAGAAATGTCACTTGATGACCCTTGTCGCAGAGTTGACTGATGCTTAGAAGGTTGTGTTGCAAACCTTCTACATATGCTACCTTGCTGAAAGATACTGCACCATTGCCAGCAGAGCCATATCCTCTTGTCTTACCCGAGCCGTTGTCTCCAAAGATGACTGAGGGACCCAATTTTTCTATGTAGTTAGATAAGAGGGCTTTATTCCCGGTCATGTGCCTTGAGCATCAACTGTCCAGATACCATGTAGTGATCGTGGAGCTCTTTTCATGTTAAAACATTTGAACCTTCATTTTGGTATCCATATTTGCATGGGTCCTTCTTTGTTAGTGCCTTTGAGGACCAAAATTTGTCTAATCTTGGGTCTCACATGCATGGAATTATAATAACACTGGGCAGCCCTATGACCATATTTATTGCATATAAAACATCTAGTATAATGCATGCATGTGTGTGTCTGATGATTCATCCTCCATTTGGACTTGTGTGGTTCCTTGGTTAACCTTCTGTTAAACTGATTCTCTTTCTTCCATGTGTCCTTAGGTTTCATAAGTAGTGATGAGTGTGCCTTACCTCTACTATTCCTTCCCAGTTGATTCGTAGAGTTGGTCTTGCTTGACTCTACGATTCTTTGAGGTTGGTGACTAGAGGTTAGGTTAATCTTCTCTTTTATGAACCCCAGACCAGCATGAGATCCTTTACTCCTATGAGTATGAATGGATACAGTAGGACAAGGTTGAACTTGTTCTTCCTTCTGTGAGGATTTCACAAAGATAATGCTTCTACTGAAACTTGAGGCATTACTAGTGCTAGTTTCCTTTGTCTTTTCCACACAAGGCTCTGAGATGGATTCCCCAAAGCCTAAGCCTATTTTGTCGAATGTGCTTCTCTGACTAGAGAGCAGGCAGTCCATGGATGATGAGGATTTGTTCAATGTAGAGATAGTCTTTTCTAGATCCTCAATTCTAGAGGTTAGATTAGACTCTCTTTGTGCATTGAGTGTGTTTGTCTATTTTAAGGTCTCATTCTCAGCCTTAAGTTTGGAAAGAAGATTAGTACTTAGAAGGGCTGTTTCAAGCTCTCCTTGTACTTTCTTCTTCTCCTCTTGAAGAAGTGAATGATCCTTAGATAAAACTCTGAACCACTTCATATATTGATGTAGATCAGTGGTTATGCCATGCAGTGCAGTTCTTAAGTCATTTATATCTACATCAGGTGAGTTGAAGTCAAATACCTCATCGAAACTTACATCATGTATATTGAGGTTTTGTTTGTCCTTTGCATATTTTGCCATTAAGCACAGGTTGGCCATTTGTGGTTCCTCTTCATCTCCGGAGTCAGCATTTGAGTCATTATCTGAATCACTCCATGATCCTCTTGCTACCAGACCTTTGTCTCTTTTTTGAGGCCACTTTGCATGTGTTTTCTTCTTTAATTCTTCTTTGACGGGTTTGTTGCAGTTGGCGATGAAGTGGCCAGGCTTTTTGCAGTTGTAGCATAGATCATTCATTTGCTCTTGGCTACTGTAATTGCTGACCTTCTTTGGCTTGTTGATTCTGCCTTGTCGCATGAGCCTTCTTAGTCTCTTTACTAGCATAGCGAAGTCTTCATCATCGTCTTCATCATAATCAAAGTCAATCTCAGTATTGACCTTTGATGCACCTTCATTTACTTTGAGAGCAACACCTTTATCCTTCTTTCTTCCTTCTGATAAGGTTTTAGCACGTTGGGTCAGCTCTAGTTCGTATGTCAGGAGATTACCATATAGCTGTTGAACTGTCATCTCATTAAGATTCTTTGACTCTCTTATTGCAGTGGTCTTGGCATCCCACCTGCTTGGTAGGGCTCTCATGAACTTTATGGTCAGATCTTTGTTAGGATAGACCTTTTCATATGCTCGTAGAGAGTTGAGCAGAACGTTGAATCTTTCATAGGTGGCAGTTACGTTTTCTCCTTGGATATGAGCAAACATTTCATACTGCTGTGTCAGAAGAGATTGTTTGTTCTCTCTAACTTCTTCAGTTACTTCGTGCATGATCAGCAGTGCTTCCCAAACTTCCTTAGTAGTTTTGTTGTTGACAACATTTTTAAAAATATCGTCTTCTAAGGATTAGAACAGGATCTTCTTGGCCTTCTTATCAAGTTGGATAGCTCTCTTCTCGTTGTCTGTCCACTCTTCTTTAACTTTAATCTGTATTCGGTTTGGATCGTCAGTGGTTGGTGCAAGCTTTGTTGGAATATAGGGGCCATTTTGAACGTCTCAAATAGATCTTCATCTATTGAGTCCATGTACGCTTGCATCCTGACTTTCCAGTTAGCAAATTTATCCTTGTTGCACATTGGTGGCTTACTGCCTCCCCCGGTCCTGGATTCGCTTGGTACGAGTGCCATTGGATCTACTAAAGCTTATAAGCTGTAAAATAGAACCTGCTCTGATACCAATTATTAGTTCCTAGTTGGCACAATAGTTATCTAGAAGGGGGGTTGAATAGATATTTAAAAATCTTTTATTTTTAAACTTGTTCTTTGATAATGATTAAAACTTAGCGGAATAAATGTTTGTTTTAATCTTCTTTACCAAGCAATGGAGTTATGAGAGTGAGGCAGTTATGGCAGTTATAACAAATATACCAGTTATGGTATGAATGTAAAAGACACAGTCGTTTTTAAGTGGTTCAGAGCACTTAAAGCTCCTAGTCCACTCTTCTACTCAACGAGTAGGATATCCACTAAGGATGTCTTTTACAACTTCTGAATCACACAGATTCCTTCTAGACCAGCAATCTAGGAACTTCTTAGTTCACTCTTGAACTCTTCAAGTCCAGCAGACTTGGCTTTCTTATAGTTCACTACGAACTCTTCAAGTCCAGTAGACTTGGTACTCTTCTTCAGTTGGTTGATAATGTTGAGTTCTTGATGGTTGCTACTCAGTTGCTGTGTAAGCACTTGTTCTAAAGAACTGAGTATGTAACGCCCGAGAAAATCAGATTTTTATGACAATTAAATTTAAGAGTATAGTTCACTTGTTTTAAGAGTTGTGGGTTCGAGAATCGTCGGATTCCGACTTAAAACGAAGAAAACGGGTACTGAACGCTCATTAACGTTTCCGAACGTCTATAAAATGAACTTAATAGTGAATTTTGTGTTAACGGATTCAAAAGTGTCGAATTCTTATATGAACGGGTAGGGTATGTCATTTATAACGTGTAGGCTTTTGAACGGACCAAATCGGGCTTATAATGAAGAAGTTACGGCCCCGGTAATTTCACACAGATTTTCAAAACTAATGAAAATCTGGTACTAAGGTCTGGTGTCCATTGCATGAACGTAGTGTAAAAAGCGCGCGCCCATGATGCGATTATAATAGGGAAAAAAAAAAAGGTCACGGAGACTTCATGTGCAATACGAGAGTTTTATACATGGACTCGCATGCCAAGCCAAGGGCAAAACCTCGGAGAGTGGTATGCATGGCTCACTAGTATTTTAGGATGTCGCAAGAAGCGCGAGTTTAGTGCTTGTGATAATAAATTAGGTTTTTGAACTTCAATTGTTCGGGGACCTTAAGGGGTAATGTTGTACACTTCATGAGTGTATTAAAACTATTCCTATACTACCTATGCTAGAGTAAATGGTATTGAATTTAGGAAGTTAATGCATGTTAACAAGATATGTACGATAAACAAAGTTGGTACCTTATCAACGATGTTTGAGTCCTGTTAATAAGCATCAGTTGAGTGATAAACCGGGACGAAGGGTAATAAGTCATGTGGACTTTAATAAAGATATTAAGTTAACAAAGACATAGAAGAGAAAGAAGCTTGTAGGAACAATGTGAATAGTTATTTGATAGCTAATTACAGTGTGCTATATGAATATATCATATAGATTATGTAAAGGTTGTGGTCAGTCGAGTAAGTGATTTGAAGACGCTGAAAGGCAAGTTTTCTTAACGCTTGTCTAATTTCCATGATTAGCCAAGTTTTATGTGATTCGTTGAACTGAATTGCAAGACTTATTTTAAAGAAAGGGTCGATGCCAAATTTTAACTCGGCTAGACTATTCGTAATATATAGATTGATTATTATTCATATCATTCTATATAGAAATGTTAACGCTATCATATGCCAAGTAATTGGTACGGACGTGAAGGTAAGGTTTGTCTATGAACAAACAAAAGTATTTTTCATCGATTATTCGATGGGCACGCGAGTTTGCCAAAAATATTAAACATAAATACGTTTAATGAATGAGTGTTGATCAACATAGAGTACTATAGGCTGATCACCTAGAAGTGCTCGTAAGTTATACGGATGAACGGCCTTAGTGTTGTGGACTCCTTTTCAAGTATGAAAACTGAAATTTACTGTTCATGGTCTATCGACCGGTTCAGAATTCCTAATCTATTCTATACTTTGGGAATTAATGTTATGAACTGTTAAAGTATTATTGATTCATAATACTTCATAACTATTGTTCAGTTATGTTGGAATTGTTATATAATTCATGAATGTGGTATTCCTATTATCCTTGATTAAACTTGTTGAGTTGTCATGCTCACTTCTTGCGTGAATTATATAACTGCAGTTAAAGATGAAAGTACTATGAATGCCAAGAGAGATAAGGGCAAAGCTAAGATGGATGCTTAGGCATTGTGTAATAGTTTAGTAAGTTTGTATGTATTATACATTATGAACAATGAACGATGTAACCGGTTTATGAACCTGGGAAGGATTATACTTTGATTGTAATAAGAAGATAGTAATTTCCTTCATTTTGTTGTATTTTTAATGGAATGATTGTATAGATGTTAGTACAGTGGAGCACCATCTGTCGCGTTGGAAGATACCCGAATTTGGGGGCGTCACAGAGTAGCTGAGCAAGATTTGCAATATCTCAGATCGTAGAGTTGAGCTTAGAGAGTTCTTCACGTTTTTTGTTCAATGCTTGCTTAGTTCTCTCTCATCTGTCTGATCTGCATATATGTTATCTTGAAAACTATCCGTTGGATCCATCTGTTGAGGCATTAAATGCATTTGACTTTTTTGATCTTTGATGGAGACATTTATGCACATCTTCCAAAGCGCATTACGGCCCAATCGACACGATGATCGCTTTCTCACCTAACACCGGAAAATGTGTTTTGCCCCCTTACCAATGATACTTTCCTTAGCTTCTTCAATACGCTTCTTTGTTGCATACTAAGGATATTTCATATTACTTTGGGGATGATGAGTATGCGCAACGTCTAGAATCCATTCCTCATATGTTGGAATCTGTCTTCACACATATTATGAGGCTCGGCGTTTTTCGACACAAGGCAGTTGATGCTCTACGATTCATATCATGATACTCTACGATTCGGATCGTAGTGTCTTATCATCTTGGTGCACAGTGCGATGCTATCGGTGAGAACACGACGATTCTTCTTAAACCTCTGCGCTACTGATCTTCTTCACTTGCTCGTGTTGTTACTCCACGTTCCGAGAGCACACTATGATCGTTGACTTGTAAACTCCACGTTTCCTTCAAAGACACTACGATCGTTGAGATGGCTCAAGCAAGCGTTGGGACCACTCTACGATTTTGAAGAGTCCTTCAAGGCGGAGCACACTATGATCTTTGAAGCTCTCGTTTTACGCCTTAACTACAGTAATGTTGATCGGATGATACACTACGATTTCTTGAGCGTATCTATTACATCTTAAGATCAACCTAATGACTTTGATCTTTCTATCTATACATTCCATTCTGAGAATGATATACTTTTAAGAGCTTAGATCAACCTAACAAATTTGATCTATCACTAAGTCCTTGTACATATATTACTTGGAAGGACTTTACAAATAATCATGAGCATATACATTAAAACATCAAATCATAATATGCATTCTCCCAACATAATATCAAAACGTTAAGCAATTATATCAAATAATTGGCCTCTAGGGCATAAACTCTAACAAGCCAAGTCTGCTGGACTTGAAGAGTTCAAGAGTGAACTAAGAAGTTCCTAGACTGCTGGTCTAGAAGGAATTTGTGTGATTCAGAAGTTGTTAAAGACATCCTTAATGGATTTCCTACTGGTTGATTAGAAGAGTGGACTAGGAGCTTTAAGTGCTCTGAACCACTTAAAACGACTGTATCTTTTACGTTCATACTATAACTGTTATATCTGTCATAACTGCTATAACTGCCTCACTCTCATAACTCCACTACTTTGCAAAAGATATTAAAACAAACATAAATTCTGCCAAGTTTTAATCATCATTAACTAACAAGTTTAAAACAAAAAGATTATTTAAATATCTATTCAACCCCCTTCTAGATAACTATTGTGCCTACTAGGAACTAACATATACATCTGTATATGTATTTCTTTTCATTTGGATTTTTGTTAATGGAAGTACTTTCCCTAACTTCTCTTTGGAGAAGCATCCGGTAGGAGCGAGAAAAAAATATAAAGCTCTAAAGCGTGCAACAGAGAGAGATTTCTCGAGTCTTGATGTTATATGTTGTAGTACTGCGTGTTGAGTGCAGGAGATTCTCGGTTGGCAAATTTTAGATTCCTCCAGTTTATCTTTTGATGTTCATATATTGATCGTAATTTTTTTTATTTCCTTTGGTTCACCTTTTCCGATTTACACCTTTGCAAAAGTCTTTGATTGATGAGTCGACTTAAATAACATAAATGTCAAAAAAAAAAAAATCATTTTATTAAGAGAATAAAGTCATACAATTTTTTGCTAATTAAATTTCTTAAAGATTAAAATTTACGTGATATATATTCAAATATATTTTTTGTAATTAAAAGTAAAATTTTAATACCCATAAAAGTACAAATTAACTTATGATAAAATTATTATTATTTTTTCAAATATTAAAATTTATGTAAAACAAACTTATGATTATAGAAGCGAATCGTATTATTCATATAAAAGTATTAAAATTTATATTAATTATTTTTCTCATATATTAAACTAAACATAAGTCATACTTAAACATAATTATTTACGGTAAAATGACAAATATTGTTACTCAAAAAATTATATATTAAACGAAAAATATTTTTACAACATAGAGATAATAATAAATATTATTATATTTTTTTATTCAATATTACACAAAAATAACGCCAACTGTATATTAAAAAAATATAATCAAAATCATAAACATCCTATGTGACGCCCCCAAAATAGGTATACATCACCCATTCCGAGTCGTCAAATACATGGTACAGAAATAAATACAACTTCATTAATACAATTGTCGTACAAAATACGACAATATATATACTGTGAGTTTATATACAAATATTGTCTAATAGACAGTATTCAAACTCAAAAGGAGTCCTCATTAAAATTATTGATACACTATTTTATAAAAATAGTGAGGACTGCTAAAACAACTTTCTAAAACCATCACTCCATACCCCGGCTAGTTCCTGCTATATTCTCACCTCCTGAGAAGAAAAATGGAACAAAAAGGAAAAGGGTGAGCTCAACTAGCTCAGTAAAAAATATTATGACTAAGATAATGAACAACAAATTATCGTTAGCCTTCAACAAATCAGATAAAATATAATGGACAACCAGTTTTAGATTAATATTCGCAGCGGAAATAACAATTCATTAGAAGAGCTAAGTAGATAATGAAATCTACTATTATCTATGAATTTAAAAGTTCATCATCAATATTTTATCCCTGTAATATCAATCAATATACATTTTGCATCAAATATTCATTTTTGCACTACGGCCAAAGATATTCATTTGTATCACCAGTTGGTCATGTTCATCTCAACACCTGTTCATCTTTGCACTACGGGCCAAAGATATTCATCAGGTAGTCATTCATCTTTGTACAACAGGCCAAAGATATACAATTATATCATCATTTATGACTGATAATGATGAAAAAATATCTTAAAGAAAACGAATCTAATGAGACAAAAGGACAAATATTAGGGATTCGTACTACAGTTTATCTGTGACGCCCCCAAAATAGGTATACATCACATATTCTGAGTCACCAAATACATGGTACAGAATACAAATACAACCTTAAATATACAACATGAGCTGTCAGTTTTAATACAAATATTGTCTTCTAGACAGTATTCAAACTCAAAATAAGTCCTCAATACATTTATTATCACACTATTTCAAAGAATAGTGAGGACTACTAATACTATCATCTGGACCGTCACTCCGTTCCCCGACTAGTCCCTGCTACATTCTCATTTCCTGAAGAGAACAATGAAAGCAAAAGGGTGAGTTCAACTAGCCCAGTAAGAAATATTATGACTAAGATAATGCAGAATAAATTATCATTAGCCTTCAACAGTATAACAACTAATAAAATATAATAGACAACAAGTTTTAGATCAACAACTGCGGTGGAATAAGCAATCCATTAGAAGAGTCAAGTAGAGCATAAAATCTACTCTCTTCTATGATTTTAAAGGTTTTTCATCACTTTTATCGCTGAGACTCAGCTTAATAAATAATCCACATCATTAAATCATCCCTGCACTACAGGCCAAGGATATTCTTTAGTATCACGACTACGAATCATCCATGCACTACGGGCCAAAGATAATCGTATTTTCATCAACGGTCCTGATCATGCCATAAAAAAATTCATTTTTGCACCCTTGGCCGAAGAGAATTCATAGCCATAATCATACCAAAAACTGTTCATCAATGCACTACGGGCCAATGAGGACTTTTTCTACATTATTTGTAACATTACGGTCATGATTATACCGAATAATCCCTGGTCATAATCATACCAAGTCCATCTATGCACTACAGGCCACATATGACTTTCAACATAATATAAGTATGAGGATGATGACAATTCAATAAAAACAAGTTCAAGAATAAATTTTAAAGATTTATAAGCTAATTTATCCTGAACTCAATAACGTCCAAATTGTCAACATGATACTGTTTTGTGGAGTAAAATTCAAGAATGCTCAGAAGAACATTTCCATGAAAAGATACTGGATGAAGCGCAAATGTGAAACCCCAGATTTTATGAAGAAAGAATTAATTTTCTCGAAATAATTTTTTTTTATATTATGGTGTGAATTTGAGATAATGTTATAGTTGTGGATAATATTTATAAATTTTGCAAAGTATGCAAGTTGTCATATTATATTCGATTGGTGGGAATATTCATTTTAAGCAGGAAATATTAAATGCGGCAAGACAATCATTGGTGGACCCCTAACGGAATTATCATTCGGATTGAGAAAACGACAAAAATATTTTATTGAAAATAACGGCGGAAGTTTACCGTTGATCTTGTTGAACTACTCGAAGAGTAAAAGTACGATAATCCACGTTGTTGCATAGTAGCCCACGGTATTGATTATTGATATTTATGTGAGAAGTCACTCAGTTTTGTTCAATTATTGCTACAATAGCTGTTGCATAGTATCTCACATTATTTAATTCAATCATTGTTGATTTAGAAGTTTTGTTTTATTCACGTAATAAAATAGAAACATCTTTTTATATAAAAAAGAATACTTTATTAAAGTTATTCTATAAATATAATATATTATATTTTATTATGCATAGTATTTGCATAGTGCCCGCATAGTGTTTGCATAATAAAAATCTTTTTATATAAATAGAATATATTATATTTTATTTAAAAGATTTTTCTTTAAATATGGACCGTCGGATTAAACTAAATCAATCTGGACCATTCATGGATTAGTTACTATGCATTCCATTTTCCTATAAATAGAAGTTCATTCCTTCATTATTTTCTTACGAATTCATTGAACTCTAGAGAGAGAAACTATAGAGAGAGACTATAGAGAGATAGAAGAAAAGTTTTTACGCTTCTTCACTACTCTTATATCAAGTATTATTTTACGGTGAGGGATATTATTCTTTTGTATTCAACAAGAGAACTTTTGTTATTCCATTTCTTTATTGTTCATTGGAATAACTTTGTATCGCTGAGCTACCCTATACTTGGTGACATTCTTCTATTATTACTGTCTTTATTATTACGCCGGAATATCTTATGCATCTTATATCATGGGACTGGTTCCATTTTTTATTATTCCGTCTTTATTATTACCTTGAATATCATGTTTGTGCTATATCGCTAGACACTGGTTCCATCATTTATTATTCCGCATTTATTATTACATTTGGAACATCCTGCCGGTGTGAATTTCACACGACTGGTTCCATTATTATTATTCTGTTGGAATAACTGCCTCATCACAAGTACCGCATGCATGGTGATATCTTTTGTTATTCCATTCGGTATTATACTCAGTTGATTAAAATTTTGACTTCTCTACTCCATGAAATTAGTGGAATATCCTTAATATTTGCGCTTCATCCAGTATCTTTCCATGGAAATATCTTTTGAGCATTCTTGAATTTTACTCTACAAAGTAGTATCATGTTGACAATTTGGACGTTATTGGTTCCTGGACAAATTAATTCTTGAACTTGTTTAATTGAATTCTTATATCATTATCATCATCCTCATGTTTATGTTATGTTGAAAGTCATCTGTGGCCTGTAGTGCATAGATGGACTTGGTATGATTATGACCAGGGATTATTCGATATAATCATGACCGTAATGTTACAAATGATGTGAAAATTAAAAGTCCTCATTGGCCCGTAGTGCATTGATGGACAATTTTTTGGTATGATTATGGCTATGGATTCTCTTCAGCCAAGGTAGCAAAGAGGAATTGTTTTATGGCATGATCAGGACCGTTGATGAAAACACGATTATCTTTGGCCCGTAGTACATGGATAATTCGTGGTCGTGATACTAAAGAATATCCTTGGCCTGTAGTGCAGGGATGATTTAATGATGTGGATTATTTATTGAGCTGAGTCTCAGCGATAAAAGTGATGAAAAACTTTTTAAATCATAAAAGATAGTAGATTCTATTCTCTACTTGACTCTTTTAATGGATTGCTTTTTTGTTCAAGCTGCGATTAAACTTGATGTCTATTGTATTTTATCAGTTTAACATTGTTGGAGACTAATGATAATTTATTCTGCATTATCTTAGTCATAATATTTCTTACTGGGCTAGTTGAGCTCACCCTTCCTTTCACTGTTCTCTTCAAGAAATGAGAATATAGCTGGGACGAGTCGGGGAACGGAGTGATGGTCCAGAGGATAGCATTAGTAGTCCTCACTATTCTGTGAAATAGTGTAATGAGGACTCCTCTTGAGTTTGTATAATCTCTAGTAGATAATATTTGTATTCAAACTCACAGTTTATGTTTTGTCGTATTATACACGACAATTGTATTAGTAAAGTTGTATTTGAATTCTGTACCATGTATCTGGCGACCCAAGATGGGTGATGTATACCTAATTTTGGGGGCGGCACAGTTGGTATCAAAGCTTAGGGATATGATCCCTGGCTAAGATGTGAGACTAGAACTAGGAGGGGAGAGACGGGGAATTCATTCGCTAGTATGACCTACCTAAGTTTATTTGGTATTTAATTGGTCGGTCAAAGTATAGGGATAATATGAAATATGTTAATTAACCCTTGTTTTGTGGCAGTGTTTGAAAATGGCATCTGAGAATGTTGAGATTATCAATGGAGCACAGGAGACCGTTGAGTCTCCACAGATCAATAATCAGGATAATGTGCAACCAGAGGACAATACTCCTCATGAAAACAATAACACCGATGAAATGGTGAATGATGGGATGGTCGGAGGCTTTATGAAATTCATGCAACAACAAAGTGAAGGCGCCTCATCCCAAAAAATGCGGTAGAAATCATCGATAACTCTCGGACGGTCACCGCTAAGCAGTTTAAGGAGCAATTCATGCAACAACGGGCAAAGGCAGCTCCTGTCCATAATGCAGGTGGAAACAATGGTAACCCACGGTTGGTCACCGCTAAGCAGTTCAAGGAGTTGGGACCACCAGAGTTTTGGGAAAGCGAGAACCACTTAAGGCGGAGACATGGATAAAGCAGATTACAAGATATTTGATGTCTTGGAATGCTCAGAGGAGCAAAAGGTTCCATTCGCCACCTTTATGTTGCGTGAAGAAGGAGATCATTGGTGGGAATCTGTAAAATGTATCCAGCCTGACACACTCAAGATGTCTTGGGAGAAGTTCCAAGAATTATTCAACGACAAGTACTTTCCTGAAAGTATTCGTCACATGAAGGAGGTAGAATTCATCAAGCTAGAGCAAAACAATATGACCGTGTCGCAGTACGAGGCTAATTTTGCGGAGTTATCCTGGTTTGCATCCCATTTGGTCGATAACGAGGAGCGAATGACGCGAATGTTTTTGCGAGGTTTGAAACCCGATATACGTCAATACCTCATTTCTCACAAACTTTGTTTATATTCAGATGTTGTGAATAGGGCTCAGTTATTGGAGCGCGATAATGAGTCAGCACAACCAAAAGGCAACAACCAACAACACGATAATAATCATACCGGTGGCAACGGTCATCGGAACAACGATAACCATCGTGGGGGATATTATCATGCCAAGAATGGTAACCATTTCGGTGGTAATCATGGCCAAGATAATAAGAATGGACATTTTAAGAAGAGAAGGTTCAACAATGACGTGAAGACGTCGGCACCAGCACCCGTTTCAAAGGAAGAAGAACGCCCATCGGTCGTATGTTTCAAATGCGGACAAGAGGGACACATCCGTCCAAACTGTACGCAACAATCCAAAGCGTGTTTTAATTGCGGAAGAGAAGGTCACCTAGCTCGATTTTGTCGTATGGTGAAGTCAAGTCCAACCGGGATAGTGATGCCAAAGGATGTCCCAGATAAGCCAAAACCGGTAGTTTAAGAGAGAGCGTTTTTTTTCTCGTGACGAGGAACCTGAATAAAATTATCACGGGTAAGTTAATCATAAGCTCTTACGAAGTCTATACCGTGTTAAGATACGGTTCTACTCACTCTTTTATTTCACCTAGTTGTGTTCAATGTTTGTACTTAACTCCGGAGAAGTTAGACTTTGATTTATCTATTGAAACTCCATTGGGAGAAACCTTCGTTACCTCCACTGTTTATAAATCTTGTTTGATTCAAATCGACACTTTCACGTTACCTGTCGATCTTATCTCTTTGAAAATACTTACCTTTGATGTGGTTTTTTTTAAACGATTGGTTAACTACTCATCATGTTTTTCGTAAGGTTGTTAGCTTTCATATTCCTAACCAACCTATTATGCGAATTCAAGCAACCAAACCACTAAATTCAATCATTGTCATATCAAGCCATAAGTAAAGAGCCCCGATCCTTTTGTTGATGACTTCCTTGTGTGGAACGCACCGAAGAAGCGAGAATTTAGAGGCGACGTCATGAATGAGCGATGACAAGTTGATAGGTATCATTGTGAGGTGATATCTAGGTTAGGGATAGAAGTCACAATTGGTATCAATGTGACGTCTTATCCAAGTCTTGGATGAGAATGTGATTTTGAATGATATTTCTATCATTAATAAATCTCTTGGACGTATTCACAAGACTTCTTAGCCTACCCAGAGGCGTGAAATCGAATTTTGTATTGACACCAGTACAAAACCCATTTCTTAAACCCTCAAAATATTTCTTCAACTAAAACAAACGTAACATGCGCCAAAGACGTTGACTCGAGCTGTTGAAGATTACGATCGTACTATTCAATATCATCGTGGAAGAGCGAACGTGGTAGCTGACGTGTTGAGTAGAAGATCGTATGCGTTTATAAGTGCGATGTTGTTAACACAAAGACTCATTTTGTATAACTTGCAAATGATGAAGATAGAGTTAAAGACTCTAGGGACCCACGTGAAGATAACGAATATACGAGTAAAATCGACTTTAATCGATAAAGTTAAAGACGCTCAAGCTACATACCCGGATCTGATGAATGTAAAGCAGAAGGTTCAAGAGGGCGTTATTCTAGAAGCAAGAGTTGCTGAAGAGAGGAAATCTCAACCCTCAATTTAATTGGCCCATTTGAAATCCTCGATTGAGTAGGAACTGTGGCTTATAGACTCGTTTTACCGCCAAGTATGTCGCGTGTTCATAATGTTTTTAACGTATCAATGTTATGTAAATATGTGGATGACCCGAACCACATTATTAATTTAGAATCGGACGAGATAGCGGATGATTTAACGTATGAGATCTCGTGTTAAAATCTTGGATAAGAAGAATCGTATCCAACACTCAAGGGTTATACCTCAAGAGTTAGAATCTGAAATGAAGTCAAGGTATACTCACATGTTCGGCATACCAGGTACGTACGTAAATTTCGAGGGCGAAATTCCATAAGAAGGGGAGATTGTGAAACCCCAGATTTTATGAATAAAAAATTAATTTTCTCGAAATAATTTTTTTTATACTATGGTGTGAATTTGAGATAATGTTATAGTTGTGGGTAATATTTATAAATTTTGTAAAGTATGCAAGTTGTCATATTATATTCGATTGGTCGGGGAATATTCATTTTAAGCAGGAAATATTAAATACGACAAGACAATCATTAGTGGACCCCATAACGGAATTATTATCGGATTGAGAAAACGATAAAAAATATTTTATTGAAAATAACGACGGAAGTTTTCTGGTTGATCTTTGTTGAACTACTCATTAGTAAAAGTACAATAATACGCGTTGTTGCATAGTAGCACACGGTATTGATTATTGATATTTATGTGAGAAGTCACTAAGTTTTTTTCAATTATTGCTAAAAAGTTGCTGCATAGTATCTCACATTATTTGATTCAATTATTGTTGATTTAGAAGTTTTGTTTTATTCACGTAATAAAATAGAAACATCTTTTTATATAAAAAAGAATACTTTATTAAAGTTATTCTATAAATATAATATATTATATTTTATTATGCATAATGTTTGCATAGTGCCCGCATAGTGTTTGCATATTAAAAATCTTTTATATAAATAGAATATATTATATTTTATTTAAAAGATTTTTCTTTAAATATGGACCGTCAGATTAAACTAAATCAATCTGGACCATTCATGGATTAGTTACTATGCATTCCATTTTCCTATAAATAGAAGCTCATTCCTTCATTATTTTCTTACGAATTCACTTAACTCTAGAGAGAGAAACTATAGAGAGAGACTATAGAGAGATAGAAGAAAAGTTTTCTGCTACTTCACTACTCTTATATCAAGTATTATTTTACGGTAAGGGATATTATTCTTTTGTATTCAACAAGAGAACTTTTGTTATTCCATTTCTTTATTGTTCTGTTGGAATAACCTGTATACGCGGGCTACCCTATACTTGGTGACATTCTTCTATTATTCTGTCTTTATTATTCTGACGGAATATCCTCGTCTGCATGTATATCATGGGACTGGTTCCATTTTTATTATTCCGTCTTTATTATTATTCCGTCGAATATCATGTTTGTGCTATACGCCAGACCTGGTTCCATCATTTATTATTCCGCATTTATTATTACATTTGGAACATCCTCGCTTCGGTGTGAATTTCACCGACACGGTTCCATTATTATTATTCTATTGGAATAACCGCTCATGCAATACCGCATACATGGTGATATCTTTTGTTATTCCATTCGGTATTATACTCAGTTGATTAAAATTTTGACTTCTCTACTCCATGAAATTAGTGGAATATCCTTGATATTTGCGCTTCATCCAGTATCTTTCCATGGAAATATCTTTTGGAGCATTCTTGAATTTTACTCTTCAAAGTAGTATCATGTTGACAATTTGGACGTTATTGGTTCCTGGACAAATTAATTCTTGAACTTGTTTAATTGAATTCTTATATCATTGTCATCATCCTCATGTTTATGTTATGTTGAAAGTCATCTCGTGGCTGTAGTGCATAGATGGACTTGGTATGATTATGATCAAGGATTATTCGATATAATCATGGTAGTAATGTTACAAATGATGTGAAAATTAAAAGTCCTCATTGGCCGTAGTGCATTGATGGACAATTTTTGGTATGATTATGGCTATGGATTCTCTTGACCAAGGTAGCAAAGAGGAATTGTTTTATGGCATGATCGGGGATAGTTGATGAAAACACGATTATCTTTGGCTTTTGTAGTGCATGGATAATTCGTGGTCGTGATACTAAAGAATATCCTTGGGCTGTAGTGCGGGGATGATTTAATGATGTGGATTATTTATTGAAGTGAGTCTCAAATGATAAAAGTGATGAAAAACTTTTTTAAATCATAAAAGATAGTAGATTCTATTTTCTACTTGACTCTTTTATTGGATTGCATGTTCCGCTGCAATTAAACTTGATGTCTATTGTATTTTATCAGTTTAACATTGTTGGAGACTAATGATAATTTATTCTACATTATCGTAGTCATAATATTTCTTACTAGGCTAGTTGAGCTCACCCTTCCTTTCACTGTTCTCTTCAAGAAATGAGAATATAGCTGGGACGAGTCGGGGAACGGAGTGATGGTCCAGAGGATAGCATTAGTAGTCCTCACTATTCTGTGAAATAGTGTGATGAGGACTCCTTTTGAGTTTGTATAATCTCTAATAGATAATATTTGTATTCAAACTCACAGTTTATGTTTTGTCGTATTGTACACGACAGTTGTATTAGTAAAGTTGTATTTGAATTCTGTACCATGTATCTGGCGACCCAAGATGGGTGATGTATACCTAATTTTGGGGGCATCACAGCAAATATCAATGATATTCCACTAATTTCATTGAGTATAGAAGCCAAAACTTTAACTAACTGAGTATAATAGAATATATGAAACCGCAAATGGATTTTTTCCGCCATGCAAGAATCACGTGATGCATTATTCCAATGTAATAATAAAGAATGGAATAATGAAGAATTCACCGGTGCGCGTAATCGCGCGAGACGTGTTATTCCAACAGAATAATAAAGAATAGAACCAGTCATGCGTAACTGCATGCATGCGAGGATAGTCCAACAGAATAATAAAGAATGAAACCAGGTCATGCGTATTCCGCACAGACAGGATGTTCCAACAGAATAATAAAAAATGGAACCAGGTCATGCGTAATCCGCATCCGCACAAACAGGATATTCCAACAAAAAAATAAACAATGGAATAACAACAGAATTCACCAGGCATGCGATAGACCGCACAGACATGTTATTCCAATAGAATAACAAAGAATGGAATAACAGAAGAATTTCACCATATATGCTGTACTTCGCATAGACAGGTTATTCCAACATAATAGTAAAGAATGGAATAAAAACCCTTACTAGTATTGAAAGAAAATAACCCTCTTCATGAATACGAAAGAATAATACCCCTTACGAGTACAACAAATAATATCCCTTACCTTACAAAAACTGAATACTGGAGTAGTGAAGTAGCAAAATACTTTTCTTCTTTCTCTCTATAGTTTCTCTCTCTAGAGTTTCAGTGAATTCGTAAGAAATAATGAAAGAATGAGCTTCTATTTATAGGAGAATGGACTGAATAATAACTAATTCATGAACAGTCCAGATTGATTTACTTTTAAACGGACGGTCCATATTGATTTACTATTAAAACTTAAAGCAACGGTCCATACTGATTTACTATTAAAACTTTAAACCAGTGATCCATATTGATTTACTATTATATCTTCAACCAATGATCCATATTGATTTACTATTATAACTTCAACCAACGGTCTGAAAAATTATCACATCTCCTCATGGATTAATAATATTATACCCAAAAATGATTTGGACCGAAAAGAAATATATTTTTTGGGTGAATAGTTCTTCGGGAATAGTACCTGTTGGGTTTTGGCACAGAAACGCACAGCGGAAATTAAAATTTTAAAGCAATTTCCGAAACCCTAAAACAGGATCCATGCGAAAAACAATTAATTCAGTGGTTAGATATTATACCGATTATAGAATTTTCTGAAACGCTCCGAATCTCCAACGCAATTCCTCACGGTACTACGTCTCTACGGTATCCACACGAATGCACACAAACCGTCGCACGATTCTCTAATAAAAGGAGCTGCGGTACTAGCCACCAAAGGAACAAGATTTTCGAACTTTTCTCTAGTCTCTCTCTAAGAGCGGATAGGGTTTGTGAGTTTATGATTGTTCCTTAAAATGGCTGCTATATATCATATATATAGTAGTTAATAGGAATTAATCAAAACCTAATCCAATTAAAATAAAATCCAAAATTTATATATATATATATATATATATATATCTTAATTAAGTCTTACTTAATTAATATACCTATATATAAATTATCCTATTAATTTAAATTTGTAATTTAAAATTCTATCAATCATATTGACATATTTAAATCTTTACAATTTAAATTAATTTCCTTTTAATTACGTTCTTTGTGTGTGACCCTATAGGTTATTATTACGTTGGCAATAATTTTAAAATCATATTATAAAATTATAAACAGTGAGCGGCATCTAGTAATGCATCACTGCTACCCAAGTAATAATAAGATCGATGATTCGATGCAACCTTTTCATGACCAATGTTTCAATGTAATTTAATCCTTTTAACCTTGACATCCTAGATTAAACTCGAGTCATGGAATATGTCATACTCTTCATAATTTAATCTGAGTTTTCTTGATCAATGAGTAGACTATATGAAACAAATCACTATTTGAGCATGGCCATGCATTTCATAGTCCTACTCAATCAAGAGGAATATGGATATCACCCCTAATATATAAGATGGTTAAATTCCATCTAGATCACTCATATTCCTCACACGATTCATGAAGTACCCAATAATCACCTTTATAGTCCACCCTATTAAAGGTGACATTTGATGATATCAAAGTACATAAATTCTCGTGTAGAAATATAGTGATTTCAGGTCGGAGGACCATTACATCATTGTCACTATGAGAATCGCTAATGACACTTCGATGCTCCACATAGAATTCTCATGGTGGGTCTGTCCAGTACATCGTTATCTAACACATACCTATGCATTGACTTAATATCTCATATATTTATGACCAATGAGATTTGGCCATCATCAATCCACATACTAGTCTCAATGCATCATTGTTGTCCTATCAACATGGTATTTTCGAATAGGGACATTTAAAAGCAATGATACTAATTGTAATTATATAATCTCATGTTCAAGTCACATACTTGAAACTATATAAACTGTATCACTATTCTAAGGAATTTTATTATGTTAACATTTATATAACGCAGTAAATAAAACCATAATAAAATCATTCATTTATTTAATCAAATATAATATCAAAATGTTAAGCAAATATATTAAATAATTGGCCTCTAGGACATAAACTCTAACAGTACCCCGACACGAAAAGTGTCCCAAATACCCGAGTGAACAATACTAGAGTGAATAGTAACCCGTGAATAGTACTCCGACACGAAAAGTGCCTCGAATACCCGATTGGTCAATATAACCTCCAGACATCAATTATTATCGAAATAAATATTGATTTCTACTAACACTAATAATTCCCACACAATGAAACTATCAATTTCATCTTTAATCAACACGAACTTATTCATCATTAATATTATAATTCATAATATTTAACAACCAGTTCGTTCTCAAGAAAGAGGGGGCTTTCTAATAAGGATTTCTCCTTATTGGCGCACAATTAGGTGACCAAACCTGTCCTTGACAGAACTTCTAGACATTGTCAATATTACAAATAATAATATGAATAACTTTGTCGTCTCAATTATTGATTTAATAATATATCATATTATGCAGATGATACTGTGACAATAATTAAATCAATAATATGAGAGATATGATGCAGCAATTACTGTAGCAATAATTGAGTATAATTGAGTGACTTCTTACGTAAGCATCAATAATCAATACCGTGTGCTACTATGCAACCACGCCATTATTGTACTTTTACTACTAGGGTAGTTCAACGGTTTTAACGGTAATACTTTCGCCGTTATTTTTATAAAAGATAATTTTGTCGCTTTTTTAACTACGACAATACTTCCATAATGGGGTCCACTAATGATTGTGCCGTCAAATCACGGATATTCCCCGACAAAAGAATATTCCCTAACCATGTAATATTTTATAACAACTTGCATACTTTGCAAAATTTATAAATATTACCCACAACTATAACATTATATCAAATCCACACCATAATATTAAAAAAATATTTCGAGAAATTTAAATCTTTATTCATAAAATTTGGGGTCTCACATTATCCAAGTTCAAAAATACTCCATAATAATCAATTGTGGAGCAGAATTCAAAAATAAAGATCAAAACATGGATACAATCAAAGATAGTAACCATAATAGACAACTTGACAAAAAAAGAAAATTTTATTTTTTTGTGAATAGTGTGGTATTCGTGAATAGTGTCGTATACGTGAATAGTAACTCCCGACACAAAAAAGTAGAAATTCCAAAATAAAATTTATACCAATATTTCGATATAATGATATTGAGAGAATAACATTATTTACGAAGAAAATAATATCCCTTACCTCAAAAGAACAGTAATTCTGACTAAAATATCGAATGTAATGCTGAAGGAAACTTGTACTGAATAACAACTCTCAAAGTATCTAAATACTCACAAAATACGCTCGATAATATAGAGAGAGAAAAAAAAAACTTATTTCTGGTGTGATTTTCAATTCTAACTAAGCACCCTATTTATAGGAAAATGCTAGAACGCCAAAGCAGACTAAATTAATAAAATATTGTTATTATTATTTTCTCTTCTACGCCCACTCCTTTTGAACAAGCTAAGCATGCCATCTTTGAAAAATTTTCAGCACATGGTTTTCACAAAAAACAAAAGTAGGGCCCACCCATATTCTTAATAAAAATATTTATTTTTGAAACTTCAATAATTCATAATAAATAGCTTTTTATCAAAAAAATACGAATTTTATGTCCATTCTATAGGAAATTAAATTTTTTACAACTTTGTAGATTTAAGTTTTTCAAAATTCTAAACAAAAAATTACCGAAATCCATATACGGATAATTTTCAACACCTCTATTCTGACAAAATACTTATAAAACACCTCAGCATTTATTCCTTCATTTATATCCACATAAAATAAACATTTCCTTATCCATCCACATAAAATAAATATTTCCTTATCATATAAATCAATAATTAATTATTCACAAATAATATTACAGAATCACAATTATGACAATCAGGTCGTTCCCAGGAAAGAGGGGGCTTTCCGATAAGGATTTCTCCTTATTGGCGCGCAATCAGGTGACCAAACCCCTTTCCTAGACAGAACTTCCTTAGACATTGCCAATAATGCTATCTAATAATATTATTCAAATAATATGAATTATTGATTTGATAATGAAAAATACTGTGCAGTGACAATTATTGAAACAACAATAATATAACATATCAACGTAGCAATTATTGAATCAATAAAATAAAATATTAAACAGTAATTACTGTAACAATTATTGAGTAGTGCCTTCTTACGTAAGAATCAATAATTCAAAAATACTGTGCCATACCGTGTGTGACGCCCCCAAAATAGGTATACATCACCCATCTTGAGCCGCCAAATACATGGTACAAAATTCAAATACAAACTTAATTATACAACATGAGCTGTGAGTTTTAATACAAATATTATCTTCTAAACAGTATTCAAACTCAAAATATGACAAAACATAATCTGAGAGTTCTAACACGAATATTGTCATCTAGACAATATCCACACTCAAATTCAATCTTATTACATTTATAATCGCACTATTTCATAGAATAGTGAGGACTACTAATACTATCATCTGGACCGTCACTCCGTTCCCCGACTAGTCCCTACTACGTTCTCATTTCCTTATAAAGAAGAGTACTCCGACGGGTAGTAGTGGATATACTTGAAGAAAACTTCAGACCACGCTTCAAAGTTTTCTTAAACTCTAAAGAAATACGCTCAAGATTATAGAAGAAGAACTCTCTCTATAGTTTCTCTCTCTAGAGTTTCAGTGAATTCGTAAGAAATAATGAAGGAATGAGCTTCTATTTATAGAAGAATAGACTACATAGTAACTAATTCATGAACGGTCCAGATTGATTTACTTTTAATCGGACGGTCCATATTTAAAGCAAAATCTTTTAAATAAAATATAATATATTCTATTTATAATCTAATAAAACGAATAACTTTATAAAAGTATTTTGTTTTATATAAAAAGATTTTACTATGCAAAATACTACATGCAGTACTATGCACACTATGCATAACAAAATATAATATATTCTATTTATAGAATAACTTTATAAAAGTATTTTGTTTTATATAAAAAGATTTCACTTTGCAAAATACTATGCATAATAGAATATAATATATTCTATTTATAGAATAACTTTATAAAAGTATTACATTTTATATAAAAAGCTTTTACATTTTATTACATTAATAATACTAATAAAACAAAAACCGGTGACTTATCACGTATGCATCAATAATCAATATCGTGTGCTACTATGCAACCACGCGTATTAGTGTATTTTTACTACCGAGTAGTTCAACAGTTTTAACGGTAAAACTCCCGTCGTTATTTTCATAAAAATATTTATGTCGTTTTCTCAATCCGACAATAATTTCGTTGTGGGGTCCACCAATGATTGTACCGTCGTACGGATATTTTCCGACAAAAAGAATATTCCCCGACCAATCGAATATTATACAACAACTTGCATACTTTTCAAATTTTATAAATACTACCCACAACTATAATATTATCTCAAATCCACACCATAATATTCAAAAAAATATTTCGAGAAAATTAAATCTTTATTCATAAAATCCGGTCTCACAATCTCCCTCCTTATGAAATTTCACCTAAAATTTACGACGCATACTGTAGTATTGAAGAGATGAGAATACCTTACTTTTTATTCAGACTATACCTTCCCGGTCATTTCCTCTGTATCATGATTTTTCCATTGCTCATCTCCTGTATTTCAGATATCATTCTAGAATACAGTTTCAAAATAAGGGTTAAGACATGCCACATATTATCCCTATACTCTGACCGACCAATTAAATATCAAATAAACTTAGGTAGGTCATACTAGCGAAGGAATTCTCCGTCTCTCTCCTCCTAGTTCTTGTCTCGCATCTTAGCTAGGGATTATATCCCTACACTTTGATACCAACTGTAACGCCCCCAAAATAGGTATACATCACCCATCTTGAGTCGCCAAATACATGGTACAAAATTCAAATACAAACTTAATTATACAACATGAGCTGTGAGTTTTAATATAAATATTGTCTTCTAGACAGTATTCAAACTCAAAATACGACAAAACATAATTTGAGAGTTCTAACACGAATATTGTCATCTGGACAATATCCACACTCAAATTCAATCTTATTACATTTATAATCACACTATTTCATCGAATAGTGAGGACTACTAATAATATCATCTGGACCGTCACTCTGTTCCCCGACTAGTCCCTACTACGTTCTCATTTCCTTATAAAGAAGAGTACTCCGACGGGTAGGGCAGGGATATACTTGAAGAAAACTTGCACTACGCTCAAAGTTTTCTTAAACTCTAAAGAAATACGCTCAAGATTATAGAAGAAGAACTCTCTCTATAGTTTCTCTCTCTAGAGTTTCAAATTGAATTAAGTAAGAAATAATGAAGGAATGAGCTTCTATTTATGAAGAATGGACTGCGATAGTAACTAATTCATGAAGCGGTCAGATTGATTTACTTTTAATCTGACTATCCATATTTAAAGCAAAATCTTTTAAATAAAATATAATATATTCTATTTATAATCTAATAAAACGAATAACTTTATAAAAATATTATGTTTTATATAAAAAGATTTTACTATGCAAAATACTATGCGAGCATTATGCAACACTATGCATAATAAAATATAATATATTCTATTTATAGAATAATTTTATAAAAGTATTACATTTTATATAAAAGATTTTACTATGCAAAATACTACGATAATAGAATATAATATATATTATTTATAGAATAACTTTATAAAAGTATTTTTGTTTTTATATAAAAGCTTTTCCTTTTTTATTACATTAATAATACTAATAAAACAAAACCGAAAGTGACTTATCACGTATGCATCAATAATCAATATCGTGCTACTATGCAACCACGCGTAGACATCGTACTTTTACTACCGAAAGTAGTTCAACAGTTTTAATTCAGTAAAACTTCGGTCGTTATTTTCATAAAAATATTTTTGTCGTTTTTCTCAATCCGATAATAATTCCGCTATAGGGTCCACCAATGATTGTAAATTGGCCATACGGATATTCACCGACAAAAGAATATTCCCCGAACAATCGAATATTATACAACAACTTGCATACTTTTCAAAATTTATAAATACTACCCACAACTATAATATTATCTCAAATCCACACCATAATATTCAAAAAAATATTTCGAGAAAATTAAATCTTTATTCATAAAATCTGGGGTCTCACACCGTGTCTTTCTTTGGCTTGAACCGTGTATTCATCGTATTTTAACCACGGGGTATTTCAACAAAGTTGTTAATTCAGAACCATTCTGTATTATTTATAAAAACTCAAACTTTTCATTTTCTTCATCCGACCGTAGTTTTTTACATTATGGGCCCATAAATGGTCAGCGCCATCGCATTTAATATTCTCCAAAGCAAAGAAGAATATTCCATGACCAAACGAATATTCTCCGACAACAATGAATATTTTATAACCACTTGTTTATTTTGAAAATTTTGCACATTTCACCCATAACCAAAGTATTATATCAAATTAACACCTTATTATTCACAATAATAATTAGAGGGAATTCAATTTTATTTTTAAAAAGTTGGGGTCTTACATCCTAAATTTTGACATATACTCAAGAAAATTTAACATATAAAAATCATAATATGAAACTAAGAATTCAAATAATAATTTTTTTTGTTAAAACACCAAAAACTAAACCATCAACATACTCAATCACTAATTAGAATAGCTCCATTAATAATTTCATTTAAAATTTTTAATATTTGCATCACTTTATCCAAAAAATATGTTTTAATTAAACTAAATTAGTTTTTTATAAGTTAGCAACAATTTAAATGAGAGTTTTAATTACAAATAAAATTATAATTAAAATATATTGTATTAAAAACGGATAATTAAACATATATATTATTTAGGAATTAAATTTTGATAACATACAAGGGTAAATATGTAATTTTATCTATTTAATCAACTCTAAAAACTTATAGGATATTAATTGTTACTTGAAAAATTAGAGGAGAGATGAGTGTTATTATGGTTATCTGTCATTATATTTTACTTTAAATAAAAATAATATTTTCATAAGTTACTTTTCACATAAATAATAATTGAGTCACGTACTTGTATAAGAGTAACTATATAAAAATATTAATATTTACTTGTAAAAATAATAATTCTCTGTCAATATAAAGTGAGTTCACATGCTTGAAAGACCATTATTGTTTATGTTAAAATCCAACGAGAGAGCGAGACAAGGATGATTCCACTTGGAGGGGAAATTCCTCAATATATTGAAGACTCTCCAAAAGAGGATAAAAGAGTTCTAGTTATTGTAAGTGCTAATAAATCTTTTCTTTTCTTTTTTCCTTTCTTCTCTTTTTATTTTCTTTTCTTCTATCTTTTTTAATTCTATTATTATATTTTGTTATTTATAATAGAGTATTTGAAGTGGAAAAGATGATTGGTTGATAGCGTATCGACTGCGAAAATAAGGTAATCTATTTTATTTATCAATTTTTGCTAATTATATATGTTTCACTCATTTTATCTCTATCCAAAATATTTCATTCATTTGCAAGAAAAACATTGTTATATAATTCTCAAAAAACAAAGGAAAAATGAAATGTAATTAGTTGATAAAAGAGTATTAGTGAATAGTTAAATAATAATTGCTTGTCCATTTCTTTTTCATCTTTGAAATTTAATGAATTTTGAAGAATAAATATTGACTTTACTAGGTTCCCTTTTTACTTTTTTTATTTTTTCAAAAAGAAAACTATACTTCTTCTCCCCCAAAATTAGTGAAATTAACTCAAAAGGATGAATCCGCACTTGAATCTCAACGCAATAATTCAATAATTCTCCACAATTTCTGGACAATCCAATCTATCAGAATTAGAATCTAGGTTAGGGATTCATTTATTGTTTATCAATTGAGAATTTGAGTTTAAATCTAGAAACTGTAGTTGTTCTTCCCAAAAATTAGTGAAATTAATTCAAAAGGATGAATCCGCACTTGAATTGAACGCAATAATTCAATAATTTTCAGGATTTGTGCACATCCAATCTGTCACAATAAGAATCTAGGTTAGGGTTTCATTTATTGTTTTTGAAGCGAGAATTGGAGTTTAAATCAGATCTCTGCAATTCATATACAGTACGGTGAATTTGAAAACCGTAGAAATCGCCGGAAATTGAGCTTCCGGTCTGGAGTTCGGACATGGAAAGAGAAACTGAATCTAACGGTTAGTTTTTAACCGCTAATCAGTGCCGGAGAAAAACTGAATTTAAGAGTTTCCTTTGTTTTTGTTTTTTTGAGATTTTCTAATTCCACACCTATTTTTGCTAAATCTTCTTAAACTTTGTAAGCACAGTTGGGGTGGACCGGTGGACGTAGATTAGTCACAAAAACATGTTTATTCTTGTTTCTTGTTGATGGTAAACATTACTCTCTCCGTTCCTAAAAAATTGTCGTTTTAGAAAAAAAAATTTGTTCCAAAATGTTTGTCGTTTACAACTTTCGAGAAGAATAAATTATTTATTTTCCTATATTACCCTTCTTTTTGTATTAATAGTTTCTAATTTCTCATAAAAGGGTAGTGATGGAATTTTAAACAAATTTTATTTGACTTTTAGGAACAGAGGTAGTATTAAATACAACAAAAGTCAAATTTTTTTTTTTGCGATATAAATATTTTTCGTAGTTTTGGTATTTTGAGCAATTTGTACAGAAATCTGGGTTAAGAGTGTTGTACTAGCGCAATGCTCGTAAGTTTTGAAAATTAATGGTAACTTGTAAACAATAGTGTTTTGCAATTAGCAGTTAAATCTAAATAGGCTCAATTGCATATCCTGTCTAGTCTAGTGGTTCATTTGGAGAAATTAGTAAACGCAGTATGTTTTGGGCGGATTATAAGTACTAAATTTATCGCACTAAAAATGATGTGGTGAATATGGAGTTTATAAGTTTCATTTGTGAGTTAAATAAACAAGATTCTCAAGTGCTATAGAACTCCAAAAACCTAAAAATTAAGCCACAAACCAATAATGCACTATGCAGGCTTTTTGTATGAGCTTCTTAGTAAAGCCATTTTTGCATTCTTTGGTCCAATTCAATAAGTATTAGAGATACATTTCTAATTTTAAACTATAAAGTGAAGAACCTTCTAATGTCATTTTTTATATTCTAGTTAGATTGAGTACTATCATGTTGTCAATGCTACATTTTTACTTATATTTTGAAAGTAAAATAATCCTTAAAAATCATTGTTTTATAAATATATTTTTAATTTTGGAATGGAGAGGGTATTATAAATTAAGAAAAAGCCAACAATCCTAATAGAATATCATTGTTTGTGAATTGCCAATTTATACACATCTGTTGGGACTTGTGACTCATGGCGAAAAAGGTCAAGCGTGGTGAGAACTGTGGAGTGAGGGAGCCGAAGCTCCCGAGCAGCACTCTGATCTGAGTTTCGAGGCAGAGTAGGCCGCGCCGCCGGAGGCTTTGGGAGGCCGCTGGACGCCTTGAGCTTGAGGCATGATCTCAAAGCACTAGCGTAGGGCGCCATTGGCGATCCTAAGCGGCTTGGCCACGCCTTGATTGGCGACAATAGTTTTATGGTTCGATATTTACAAGGACATTATGAGTATTTAGGTTATAATGTGAATTAGGGTTGGAATTGAATTAGTAGTTATAAATACTATCTATTGTAAAGCCCTAAGTAACTCTCAAGTTGAATAACAAAAGGAACGTCACACCCGTGGACCACCCAAATTGGAGAACCACGTAAATCTCTGTGTTATTTCTTTACTGTCGTATGTGTGATCTAATCTAACAACATCTTTATTCTTCTCTTCTTATCACCTCTGTACACGCAAATTATAGTTTGAGCATTTCTATTATTAACTAAACTTTTATGCTTTTGACAAGCGCAAATGCTAATGGTGACAAGAACTTGCTGATGATGTATGTGCATAACATGTCAATGAGTGAAGTTCCAGTGGCATACTTGTCATTTGCTACAGAATCTGATATAGGATCCCAACATATTTGGTTGGACAAAAAATTGATAGTACAACCAGAGTTGCAACTTTATAGTGCCACTGTACATCACCCTTTGATATATGTTGTACATATATTATGATTTCAAAATTCCCTGATATATAGGATACAGTTTGACTAGGAAATTATATGGAAAATATTAGGAATTATGAATCTCAAACTTAAATACAAAAACAGACCTATATTATACAGAATCGCTGTCTGAGACTCTAGATCTTTGATTTGCCATAGAAATAAAATTCTCCTTGGTCGGCTGTGTCTTGTGCAAAATGTAGTATGTTGACCTTCAATGTTTTTGAGACAAAGTTTTGTTGGATATGTTGGTCTTCTCATCCCTTGCATCATTAATAGTCAATTCAAATTATTTGAATAAATTGAGTACATGAAATTTGAAATTTAGACGAGGAAATTATGTTTCTTGTTTTGTATATTTCACTATGAAAAGGGATTGGACTACAACGTTTTATTTTCTTTCGTTTTTTCTACATTTGACTTTGTATCATTATTTCACACCGTCTTCGGTTACACTTCACCAGTTGCACTGTTTATTGAACAATCGATTTATTTACAGGGTATATTACAAAGTAAGCAGATGATGATGCACCTTTCCTTTATCAATCCATCGCATACTCATTGCTCCTGAATGTACTGGATTTTCAGCTCCATAATATAGCAGTGCTTAGTAGCCTTTAAAGGTTCTAATTCAGCGAGTAGCCAGAATTTTCTACAATTGTCTCTGGCCACTTGTTTAAGATTCAAACTCATCAAACATGCAGAAGCCACAACAACTGAATAATTGGATACCTCAGGAGCCTACACTAACAGATTGGGTGGAACACATCAACGATGACAACCTCAAATTGGCAATCCCAATTGGACCTCGTTTTCAAGCCAATGTGCCTGAGTGGAGTGGCCCACCTCAAAAAATTCCTCATGGTGGTGAAATTGAACACAGTACTTCGAGGTGGTTAGGCACTAGAATATGGCCCATCCATGACAAAAACTTTCCAGGAACAACCAAAGTACCTGTGATGGGAAAAGGGAGGCCTAATTTTTGCCTATGTGCCTCCCCTGGATCCCGAGAATGTGTTAAACGCCATGTCGCTCTGAAAAGGACTCTACTGCAGTCAGAGCTTGGGCCCGTTTACTGGAGATGGAGATTCAATGAGATGGGAGACGAGGTATCCAAGCTGTGGACTTCAGAGGAGCAGAAGAAATTTGAATCTCTTGTGAAAATGAATCACACCTCGCAGTTTAAAAGCTTTTTGAAGCCTGCTTTGGAGTGTTTGCCATGTCAGTCTAGAAAAACCATAGTGAACTACTACTTCAATATACATATTCCTAGTCGAATGAGTAGGCAGACAAGATTAGGATGTACAAATATTGACACCGACGATGAAGCTGAAGAGGCCTCTAATCCAAATGGTTCTCAGAAAAGGTATCGAGCTCGTAATGTTTCCTCGTACAGTTCCAAAGTTGTGAAGTTTAATTTCTTAAATGGGTGTCGATGATGCTTCGACCTTCACACAACCTTAGAATTTCCCAATCCTTTGGTTGAGGCTATGAGTAGTCATGTTTTTCTTTATTGTGAACTTGTAACAGTCACACAACATACACTCTTGTAATTTATTAGTTTTCTGTTTTAAAAGGATAACAATTGTAATTCTATATAATAAAACAGAACCTATTTTGAATCTTTCATTTAACAAAGCACAAGGACGGTTCAGATTTATTCTAACCTAATTCTTTCAACTTAATCTAAAGGATCATATTTTTTCCCGCTCAAATCAAATTCATCCCTACACTCTACTCTCTCTCATGTTCATACCCAAAATCTCTCTCCTATCTTCTTCACACACACACACAAACAAATAATAATAATAATAATAAAATTATTATTATTATAATTATAGTAATAGTAATAATAATAATTATAGTAATAATAATAATTATTATTATAATAATAGTAATAGTAATATTAATAATAATAGTAATAATAATAATAATAGTACTAATAATAATAATAATAATAATAATAATAATAATAATAATATAATTAGTATTATAATAATAGTAATAGTAATAATAATAATTATGACAATAATTATAATAATAATTATGACAATAATTATAATAATAATAATAATAATAATAATAATAATAATAATAATAATAATAATAATAATAATAATAATAATAATAGCACCAATAATAATAATAATAATAATAATTATTATTATTATAATTATAATTATAATAATTATTATAATAGTAATAGTAATAGTAATAGTAATAGTAATAGTAATAATAATGATAGTAATAGTAATAGTAATCTATATAATAAAGATTCAGATTCATTCTAATTGATTTGGTCGAGAAAGCACAACTACTGTGAGACCCCAGATTTTATGAATAAAGATTTAATTTTCTCGAAATATTTTTTTTGTATATTATGGTGTGGATTTGAGATAGTGTTATAGTTGTGGGTAGTATTTATAAATTTTGAAAAGTATGCAAGTTGTTATATAATATTAGATTGGTGGGGAAATATTCGCTTTAATAGGAATATTCAGAAACTAAGCACAATCATTGGTGGACCCCACAATGTAATTATTATCGGATTGAGAAAATGACAAAAATACTTTATGAAAATAACTATGGAAGTTTTACCGTTAACTGTTGAAACACACGGTGTTAAAAAATGCGATGTCTGGCGTGGTTGCATAGTAGCAATACAGTATTGATTATTGATGCTTACGTGATAAGTCACTCGGTTTTGTTTTATTAGTATTATTAATGTAATAAAAGCGATTTTTTTTTATATAAAATGAATACTTTTATAAAGTTATTCGTTTTATTAGACTATAAATAGAATATATTATATTTTATTATGCATAGTATTTTGCATAGTAAAAAGCTTTTTATATAAAAACATAATACTTTTATAAAGTTATTTGTTTTATTAGACTATAAATAGAATATATTATATTTTATTTAAAAGATTTTATTTTAAATCTGACCCGTCTGGTTTAAAGTAAATCAATCTGGATCGTTCATGAATTAGTTCTTTATGGGTCATTCTTCTATAAATAAGCTCATTCCTTCATTATTTTTTTTAATTCACTTTGAAACTCTAGAGAGAGAAACTATAGAGAAAGAAAAAAAGTATTCCCGCTACTTCACTACTCCTACATCTAGTCTCTTCTTCTTAAGGTAGGGGGATATTATTTGTTGTACTCAGTAGGGATATTATTTGTTGTACTTTCAGTAGGGATATTATTTGTTGTACTCGTAAGGGATATTATTTGTTGTACTCGTAAGGGATATTCTTTCTTTCTTATTCATGAAGAGAACTTACGTTATTCCATTCTTTATTATTCATTGGAATAACTTTGTATCTGCCAAGCTACCCTATACTTGGTAAAATTCTTACATTATTCCATTTTTTTTATTATTCATTGGAACATCCTCAGTATGTGCTTTACGCATGACTGGTTCCATTATTTATCATTACATTGGAACATCTTATATGCGTTTTTACGCATTTGACCGATTAATTAATTATTATTCTCATTGGAATATCTTGTCTGTGCGTTTATGCATGACCTGGTTCCGTTATTTATTATTCTGTTGGAATAATCAATGTACTATGCATGTGTAGTTGTTGGTCATGAAATCTTAATAATTGAAAATCAATTAAGTTGAAAAACTCTATGATTTGTATTGTGAATTTTTGAACAAATATGATATGATGCTTTATGCCTCTAGAGATAATCGATATGTTCACACATCTAGTTGGACACCTTATAAACAATTCAAGCATGTGTGGAAAGAAGTTGTTTGGCAATATTCAAGCATGTGTGGTTTGACTGAACAAGTATTATACATGAACAAATATATATGGAACAAACGGTAATGAAGGTGATCAGCCTTTCATACCTGACTTATACATGCAATATGTATAGAGTACAATTATACATGGCAATCAGTCTATAATATCATCACATTATAATACTATTATATATATAGATATACATAGAATAACCTAAACACATAACCCTATCAGTCTATAACACAAATAAGACTCGATATCAAGTCAAACTATTGAAGTTTGAGTTGAACCTGACACAAATCTGACGTCCCGACGGTCTAGTCGGACAAAAATTCGAGTTTAAGTTCAATTAAACTCTGCCTAAACACTTAACAATTATCTTAGATAATTTATTAACAGTCAAAATATTTTTCATAAGTTCCTAATAATTTTCAAATAATTATTATCATTTATCATGAATTTTCAATCATTAAAATCGTATTTAAATGAATTAAATACCATATAATTCTTTTGTCAGTAATATTTATTTATTATCAAATATTAATGAAATACATGTCATAATATTATAATATAGAACGCATGTCTGGTGATTTCTTTTGTTATTCCATTCTTTATTATACTCAGTTGGTTAAAGTTTTGACTTCTATACTCCATGAAATTAGTGGAATATCCTTGATATTTGCGCTTCATCCAGTATCTTTTCATGGAAATATTCTTCTGAGCATTTTTGAGTGTTACTCTACAAAGAAGTATCATGTTGACAATTTGGACGTTATTAGTTCTTGGTTAAATTAATTCTTGAACTTGTTTTATTGAATTATTATGTCATTGTCATCATCCTCATGTTTATATTATGTTGAAAGTCATCTGTGGCCTGAAGGGCATAGATGGACTTGGTATGATTATGATCAGGGATTATTCGGTATAATCATGACCGTAATGTTACAAATGATGTGGAAAAAAAAATCCTCATTGGCCCGTAGTGCATTGATGGACAGTTTTTTGTATGATTATGACTATGGATTCTCTTCGGCCAAGGGTGCAAAGATGAATTTTTTTATGGCATGATTAGGACCGTTGATGAAAACACGATTATCTTTGGCCCGTAGTGCATGAATAATTCGTGGTCATGATACTAAAGAATATCATTGGCCTGTAGTGCAGGGATGATTTGATGATGTGGATTATTTATTAAGCTGAGTCTCAGCGATAAAAGTAATAAAAAACATTTTAAATCATAAAAGATAATAGATTTTATTCTCTACTTGACTCTTCTAATGGATTGCTTGTTCCGCTGCAGTTAAACTTGATGTTTGTTATATTTTATCAGTTTAACACTGTTGAAGGCTAATGATAATTTATTCTGCATTATCTTAGTCATAATATTTCTTACTAGGCTAGTTGAGCTCACCCTTTTACTTTCATTATTCTTTTCAGGAAATGAGAACGTAGCAGGGACTAGTCGGGGAACAGAGTAATGGTCCTAGATGGTGCATTAGTAGTCCTCACTATTCTGTGAAATAGTGTGATAATAAATGTAATGAGGACCCCATTGAGTTTATATATTGTCTAGATGACAATATTTGTATTAAAACTCACAAAGATATGTTTAGTCATATTTTTACACGATCGTTGTATAATTAAGTTTGTATTTGAATTCTGTACCATGTATTTGGCGACTCAAGATGGGTGATGTATACCAATTTTGGGGGCGTCACAACTATGGTTCGATTCATTCTAATTTTCATTCAAAATAATAATAATTATAATATAATAATAATAATTAATAATAATAATAATAATAATAATGATAATAATAGTAATAGTAATAATAACAATAATAACAACAACAACAACAACAATAATAATAATAATAATTATTATTATAATTATAATTATAACAAATAATAATAATAAAGTAATAATAATTATTATAATAAAAATATTAATATTAATAATAATAATAATAATTATTATTATAATAATAGTAATAATAATAATAACAATAATAATAATAATAATAATTATTATTATTATTATTGTGTGGTAGTGTGGTGAATTATGATAATTGTTATTGATGATTGTAAGTTTTGTAGACAAGTTTAGATTTTTCTGAATATTTATTTTTAAAGAAAAATTAATTATTATGGTAGTAAGGTAAATTATGATAATTGTAATATCTGATTGTAAGTTATTTTAAGTTGCAAATAGTCTTTAGGTAATATAGTATTTTTCAAATTTTAATCTAATTTTTCGTTATGTCGTGCCTTCAGGTACGGGTAATTACTAGTACGTTTAAGTAGGAAGATTAAGTGGATAAAAAGAACTTATAAATGTCCCAAAAAGCGATTGTGATGACGGATTGTGAAGAAAGCCAAGGCACCTAATGCTTTATTCACAATGAGTTGGGTGATAAGTTGCATAAAACCATGCTGATGCCAACTTTTGTTGCTCCTGCACCTTGCAACTACTGTCAAACAACCCTTTGCCAGCTCAAATAAGGCAATTAACATATTTGCAGGTTAATAGAAGGATATATGTATTATACTTTGGAACTTAGAAACCCGTTTGACATTCACTCATTAGGAGTAAATGTCGAATAGTTTCTAGTTTGGGACTATTACTGGATGTTATGTCTCTCACTTAGGCCGATGCCAATTCATAGGGTACGTTTTTTGGTATGAGAATTTTTCGGCTGTTATCTCTACATGTTTTTCGAGTGCATACTTAGATTAAGTTCTATTTCGTGTACTTGAAGACCACGGGGAGGTGTTGTCGAATTTTTCTTGAAATAGATGAAACGTGCTCAACGTGTTGGCACTAGTAAGAAGATACATCCAAGAACGGGATAGAAGCCTTACTCCTGTCCTGTAGAGTGGAGATACTAGGAAAATATAATTCATGCATGGACTGCATACATGAATATCTCTGTACTGAATGTGTCTTTTGTTCAGTTAAAGATGTCAGCCGACCGAAGTTGGATGTAACATAGGATACCCATTGATGGGAGGGATTAATCTCAGCTTATCATGATGGGGTGTAACTTTTTGAACAAAGAAATAGAACATGTTGTTAGGTTTGTAATATTCATATACACAATCAAAGTAGCGGAAGCATGGTAAAAACTGATTTTAAAATTTTACAAACCATATACTCGGAGCATCCTTATGCGCAATTATTAATTAAACGAAAGAGATGAAGAAGATTCATACCCTTGAAGATTCGAACTTCCCCAAGTACAAGTTCTATTCCTAATCCTTAGTGCTATCCTTGAATACATGGGATTGATTCCTTCATTTAATCAACGTTAGCCACCCAAGCGTTTGGTCTCTAGAGGTGATCCACCAAGGAAGAACAAAAACTCAAAAAGAAGGGTGTTCGGCTAAACCCTAGTTTTTCCTATCTCAAATAGAAAAGGTGTACTGTAATACCCCAACTTTTATAAATAAATATTAATTTTTCTCGAAATATTTTTTTGAATATTATGGTGTGGATTTGATATAATGTTATAGTTGTGGGTAATATTTATAAATTTTGTTAAAGTAAGCAAGTGGTTATATAATATTCGATTGGTTGGGGAATATTCATTTTAACAGGGGAATATTCGCATACGACGACACAATCATTAGTAGACCCTATTAACGAAAGTATTATTGCGTAGTAGAAAACCATGTAATTATCTTTTATAAAAATAACGCGAAAGTTTTCACCGTTTAAATTGTTGAACTACCCGTTGGTAAAAAGTGCGAGAATACGCGTGGTTGCATAGTAGTACAGTATTGATTATTGATGCTAACGTGAGAAGTCACTCGCTTATACTCAATTATTCTACAAAGAATTACGCATAATATCTTTCATATTATTAATTCCATTATTATCACAGTATCATCTGCATAATATTTTATATTATTAAATCAATAATTGAGACGACAAAGTTATTCATATTATTATTTTCAATACTGATAATGTCTAGAAAGTTCTGTCAAGGAGAGGTTTGGTCACCTAATTGCGCGCCAATACGGAGAAATCTTTATCGGAAAGCCCCCTCTTTCCTGGGAATGATCTGGTTGTTAAATATTGTGAGTTATAATATTAATGATGAATAACTTCGTGTTGATTAAAGATGAAATTGATATTTCCATGCATTATGTTGGGATTATTAGTGTTAGTGGAAATCAACATCTATTTCGATAATAATGGATGTCTGGAGGTTATATTGACCAATCGGGTAATTAATCGGATAAATGAGAAATTAATTGCTATTAATTCACATGCTTATAACTATTTGTTCACATGTGTGTACTATTGATTCACATGTATGTACTATTAGGGGAGGTGGTGCAAGATTGATAATACTTGCATGACTAAATTAAAAATGGAGGTATAGATGAAGGTACTATACTGTAATTATTTTTTTCACATGATTGTACTATTGATTCACATGATTGTACTATTGATTCACAAGATGTACTATTAGGGGAGGTGGTGTAAGTTTGGTAATACTTGCAGGACTAAAATAAAAAATGAAGGAAAAGATGAAGGTATTATACTGTAATATTTCGAGCCCCAAAACGTGCAATTATTGAAACTATATTTTCCTATAAATATAAGCTCATTCTTCTTTCATTCTCACCAATTCACTAAGACTCACAAGAGCAATTATAGAAAGAGAAGCTATAGAGAGAAAGAAGAAGAGAAGTCTGCAACTTCACTATTCCAGTATCCAGTCTTTTTCTGAGGTAAGGGGTATTATTACTTTCGTATTAATAAGGGATATTATTTTAGTTCAATATTCGTATGAAATATTATTTTCTTCCATACTTTGTAATATGTAAGTAATATTATTTCGTTGCGTATCCCTAGTTCTACACTCATTTTGTTGAAGTATTGCTTCTATATTTCATGAAATTAGTAGAATATCCTTGATATTTGCGTTTCATCCAGTATTTTTTCATGAAAATATTATTTTGAGCATTCTTGATAATTATTGATCTGTTCATGCTGAAATACTATTCATGAGTTACTATTCACGAGTTACTATTCACCCGATTACTATTCACTCAAATAATATTCACTCGGGTATTTGGGGCACTTTTCATGCCGGAGTACTATTCACGAATTACTATTCACGGGTTATTATACACCCGATTACTATTCACACGAATATTATTCACTTGGGTATTTTGGGCACTTTTCATGACAGAGTACTATTCCCGAAGTACTATTAACAAGGTACTATTCATGGGGTACTATTCACCCGAAAAATATATTTCTTCTCTGTCCAAATTATTTTTGATACAATATTATTCTTGAATTTTACTTCACAAAGCAGTATCATGTTGACAATTTGGACGTTATTGATTTCTGGATAAATTAAATTATAAATCTTTAAAACTTTATCCTTGAACTTGTTTTATTGAATTCTTATATCATTGTCATCATCCTCATGTTTATATTATGTTGAAAGTCATATGTGGCCTGTAGTGCATAGATGGACTCGGTATAATTATGATCAGGGAATATTCGGTATAATCATGACCGTAATGTTACAAATGATGTGGTAAAAGTCCTCATTGGCCCGTAGTGCATTGATGGACAGTTGTTGTGACGCCCCCAAAATAGGTATACATCACCCATTCTAAGTCTCTAAATACATGGTACATAAAAAAATACAACTTCAATAATACAATTGTCGTGCAAAATACGACAACACATATACTGTGAGTTTGAATACAACTATTGTCTAATAGAGAGTATACAAACTCAAAAGGAGTCCTCATTACAATTATTGATACACTATTTTACAAAATAGTGAGGACTAATAATACAACTATCCTGAACCATCACTCCAAACCCCGGCTAGTTCCTGCTATGTTCTCACCTCCTGAGAAGAAAAATGGAACAAAAAGGAAAAGGGTGAGCTCAACTAGCCCAGTAAAGAATATTATGACTAAGATAATATACAATAATTTATCATTAGTCTTCAACAGAGAAAAATCTGATAAAATATAATAGACAACAAGCTTTAGATCAACAACTACAGTGGAATAGCAATCCATTATAAGAGTCAAGTAGAGAAAGAATTCTACTATCTTCTAAGATTTAAAAGTCCATCATCAATATTTTATCCCTGTAACATCAATCAATAGACATCTTGAATCAAATATTCATCTTTGCACTACAAGCCAAAGATATTCATTTGTATCACCAGTTGGTCATGTTCATCTCAACACCTGTTCATCTTTGCACTACGGGCCAAAGATATTCATTAGGTAATCATTCATCTTTGCACTACAGGCCAAAGATATTCATCAGTTAATCATTCATCTTTGCACTATAGGCCAAAGATATTCAGTAATATCATCATTTATGACTGAGGATGATGAAAAATATCTTAAAGAAAATGAATCCAGTGAGATAAAAGATCAAAGATTAGGGATTCGTACTTTAGTTTATCCAAGTTCAAAAATACCTTATAATAATCAATTGTGGAGCAAAATTCAAGAATAAAGATCAAAACATGGATACAATCAAAGATAGTAACCATAATAAACAACTTGGACAAAGAATTTTTTTTTCTATGAATAGTGCCATATTCGTGAATAGTGCCGTATACGTGAATAGTGTCATATACGTGAATAATAACCCCAGCACAAAAAGGTAGAAATTCCACAATAAAATCCATACCAATATTTCGGTATAATGATATTGAAAGAATAACATCATTATGAAGAAAATAACATCCCTTACCTCAAAATAACAGTACTTCTGATCTGAAATATTGGTATAAGGATGAAGAAAACTTGAACTGATGAATAGCAACTCACAAAGTATCTAAATACTCACAAAATACGCTCGATAATATAGAGAGAGAAAGAGATAAAACTTGTTTCTGGTGTGATTTTCAATTCTAACTAAGACCCTATTTATAGAAAATGCTTAGAACATACATAGCATTACTACTAACTCGCTACCGATGGCTTTTACTCGCTACTATTAAAGCCCACCATTTTTGAAAATAAATTCTAGCACATTTCATTACTCACCAACCAAAAGTGGGGCCCACCATATTTTAATAAAATTATTTATTTCTGAAACTTCAATAATTCATAATAAATAGCTCTTTTATCAGAAAAATATGAATTTTATGTCCATTCCATAGGAAATTAAATTCTCTACAACTTTGTAAGTTTAAGTTTTTCCAAATTCAAAATGAAAAATGACCGAAATCCACATACGGACGATTTTCAAAACTTTTATTCCGATAAAATACTGATAAAACACCTCAGCATTAATTTTTTCATTTATAACCACAATAAATATATCCATCATTTATATCCACATAAATTAAATATTTCCTTATCATATAAATCAATAATTAATTATTCACAAATAATATTACAAAATCACAATTATGACAACCAGGTCGATCCCAGGAAAGAAGGGGCTTTCCGATAAGGATTTCTTCTTATTGGCGTGCAATTAGGTGACCAAACTCCTTTCCTAGACAGAATTTCCTTAGAGATTGCCAATAATCTATTTTATAATATTATTCAAATAATATGAATTATTAATCTGATAATAGAGATACTGTGCAGTGACAATGATTGAAACAACAATAATATGAAATATCAATGCAGCAATTATTGAATCAATAAAATAAAATATTGAACAGTAATTACTGTAACAATTATTGAGTAGTGTCTTCTTACGTAAGAATCAATAATTCAAAAAATATATACGTAATAATCGTTCTTGTGCAACAACACGTATTACTTTACTTTACCCACCGGGTATTCTAACAGGGTTAACGGTAACGATTATGCCGTTATTAATAAAAACTCAAAATTTTCGTTTTCTTCATCCGACAGTTATTCTGTTATGGGGCCCACAAATGGTTGCGCCGTCGTACGAATATTCCTCGACAACAAAAATATTCCACGACCAAACGAATATTCCCCGACAACAATAAGTATTTTATAGCCACTTGCTTATTTTTGCAAAATTTGCACATTTTACCCATAACCAAAGTATTATATCAAATTAACACTTTATTATTCACAATAATAAATAGAGGAAATTCGATTTTATTCATTAAAAAGTTGGGGTCTTACAACCTCCCCTCCTTATGAAATTTCGTCCTCGAAATTGACGTACGTACCTGGTGTTTCAAAAAGTTGGGGATACCTCGCTTTCATTTCTGATTCTAACTCCCAGGTCATTTCTCCAATAGTATGGTGTTAGGTTTGTAAGATTCTTGGACGCAATCAAATTGCACAAAATAAGCGAAAACATGAAAAATCAGAGTTTTAAAATAATACAAACCATATACCCGGATCATTCTTTATGCACAATTATTAATTAAACGAAAAGATCAAGAATAAGAATCATACCCTTGAAGATTCGAGCTTCCTCAGGTACAAGTTCACCTCCAATCCTTTTCGCGTTCAACATGAACCCACCGGGTTTGGTTCCTTCTTTTGATTAATGTTAGTCACCCAAGTGTTTGGCCTCTAGAGGTGATCCACCAAGGAAGAACGAAGATTCAAGAAGATGGGTGGTTGGCTAAACTCTAGTTTTTCTATCTCTCATAGAAAAAGAGCGTACTCTCACAACTGTTGGAATTTCGTATATTGATAGCTGATATAAGACTCCTCTTATAAAGATATCAGGTAACCCAATTTAATTAAAAATAAGGTATTATTTATTTAATTAAACTCTTTTAATTAAATGGGCTCCCTAATCTTATTAGAGATAATTAATTAAACTCCTTTAACTAATTTTCCCTCCTAATTCTATTAGGAATAAATGAGAGTACATTTATTAATTAATTCCTAAACTCCTTTAGGAATTAAATAATAATAATAGTAATAATAATAATAATAAGACTCCTCTTATTAATTTATATTTAATATTTTCAAAATATTAAATAATAATATTAAGATATTTAATTTATTCTATCACCATAGATTAAATTAAATATACTTAACTTATTATTACGATTATGCCATTAACTTCTTAAATAATTATTCTTCCTTTTATGGTGTGACCCTTTAGGTTCTCCATATTAAACCGGTTGTGAATAAATTAATTAGAACAATTCTAATCTTATTTAAATAAATAAATTAAACTATTAATTTATTTAAATAAATAATATTTATTCTACAATAGGGATAAGCCTCCCTAGCGATCAACGACTTTCCAGATAATATAGATTTCAATATTAATCATAAAAGAACCTTTGAGCAAATAGTTACCGTACAATTCAATCATTCAACCATACAATGTTCCAATTAAATATAAGACATGGAATTACTGTTAAGTCTTATTTTATTTAATTATATGTATTTCGACTCTTAAATGCACAACTCCAAATAATGCAAATTAGAAACTCCTTTCTAATTTCATTCGCCTTGCCAAGGACTCTTTGGGTTGTCATTTATCGAATCACATAGGACATTTCTCTTCTTTTACTAGAAGTGGTAGATTCTTTATTGATCATACATTATTTTCATGTACAACTTATTATACCCAAGCATACCCTTTGATATACCCTAAGGGTCTTAAGAAATAAGTCAAAGTATAACTCATCATACACAAGATACTATGATGATCTCAAGTCCAAGGATCACTTCAGACTACTATCACTACAGAATTCCTATTGATAGGCAAGTAAAACTCCATTAGGTATTCCTTAGCGAGCCACGTTCAGTGAACTTATTCTCTAATAAGCACCTACATACTTGCTTTAGTGTCTCCACACAAATGATCATGAGATCAATTATCCTCATCCAATGAGCAAGCAACGTATGCACCAATCTATCCAGATTTACTAATCCCCAATTTAGTAATCCAACGATTGGGAACTATTTTAGTTTTAAGCTTTCTAAGAATTTAGACCTCATTAGAATGATCATCATCATTATTCTAAAAGCATTGCTTAAAACTATGAGTTTATCACATATTATGAAACAGCATCATGTAGATAATGAAAAGCCTTTAATAAATTAATACTTTTTATTAATAAATGAATAAAATTGTTACAAAGTATATGCTTTATCATCAATCATAATTGGCTTGTGTGCATACTACTTTCATATGTTTCCTCCACAAAATCTTAACTTGTGGTATAACCTTGGTGCGTAGGACATGCTCTTTCCTATCCAAGATCTTAACAGGTACCTCCTTGTACGTTAAATCTTTGGCTATCTCGTCTGGTTCTAACTCAATAATGTGGTTTGGGTCTTTCACATATTTACGAAGCATAGATATTTGAAATACATTATGAACACGAGACATGCTTGGAGGTAATGCGAGTCTATAGGCCACATTTCCTATTTGGTCAAGAATCTTAAATGGACCAATAAATCGTGAATTGAGTTTTTCTCTCTTCCCAAATCTTGTAACTCCCTTCCATGGAGCAATATGTAACAATACATGATCCCCAATATTAAATTCCACGTCCTTTTGATGAAGATCCGCATAACTCTTTTATCGGTCATGTGCCGTTTGTATACGTTGTCGAATCGTTTGGATCTTTTCTGTAGTTATACGTACCAATTCTGTTTCCAACAACGTTGCTTCACCCACCTCGTCCCAGCATATTGGAGAACGACATTTTCGTCCATATAATGCTTCAAATGGAGCCATAATAGATCTTAATAGATCTTCAAGAGTTTGAATAGTCCTCTCTGATTATCCGTCTGTTTGAGGATGGTATGCCGAATTGAATCTTAAATCCGTGCCCATAGCTTTCTGCAAGCTAACCCAAAATTGTGAAGTGAATCTTGGGTCACGATCCGAAACTATGGATACTGGCATTCCATACAATCTCACAATCTCATTTACATACATACTAACAAGACATTCAAGGGAATAAATCTCCCGTATAGGCAAGAAATGGGCAGACTTGGTTAATCTATCAACAATAACCCAAATCGCATCTATGCCTTGAGAAACCTTGGGAAGACCCATAACGAAATCCATAGTAATGTGTTCCCACTTCCATGTCGGAATCTCAAGTGGTTGCAATGGGCCCTTTGGTACTTGATGCTCCGCCTTTACACGTTGACAAGTTAAACACCTCGAGATAAACTCCGCGATCTCTCTTTTCATATTGCTCCACCAAAATGTATGTCGAAGATCATGATACATTTTGGTACTCCCAGGATGGATTGCAAATGGTGTGTTGTGTGCCTCCATCATGATTCTATGCTTCAAGTCAGAATCATTAGGAACACAAAGTCTGGAGTTGACTCAAAGTATTCCTTCTTCATCGATTCTTGCTTCTGGAATAGCACCTTCTTGCACTTTCTTCTTCATACGCATCAGCTCCATGTCCGTAGCTTGAGCAGCTTTAACTTTATCGATTAAAGTCGGTTCTACTCGTATGCTTGATATCATCACGTGGGTACTTGGAGCCTTTACCTCTATCTCCATTCTTTGCAAGTCATACAAAATGGACCTTTGCATTAACAACATTGCACTCGTACCCGCGCATGATCTTCTACTCAATGCGTCAGCTACCACGTTTATTTTTCCAGGATGATATTGAATGGTATGGTCGCAATCTTTCAACAACTCGAGCCAACGTCGTTGCCGCATATTGAGTTGCTTTTAGGTGAAGAAATATTTGAGGCTCTTATGATCTGTATAGATCTCCACTTTCTCCCCATACAGGTAGTGTCTCCAGATCTTCAATGCGAAAATGACTGCTGCCAACTCCAAATCATGAGTAGGATAATTCCTCTCATATTCTTTGAGTTGTCGCGAGGCATAGGCTATGACTTTCCCATGTTGCATGAGAACACATCCTAACCCTTTGCCTGAAGCATCGCTGTAGATAACAAATCCATCCGAATCAGATGGTATTATCAAAATAGGTGCCGAAATGAGTCTCCTCTTGAGTTCTTGAAAACTCTTCTCACAATCCTCGCTCCAACCGAATTTTGTATCTTTACGAGTCAGTTGAGTTAACGGAGTAGCGATTCGAGAAAATCCTTCCACTTAATCTCCGAGACAAGTAGTAACACTAAGCCCTTAAAGCTACGACTTTGATCACCGACTTTGGTTGCTCCCAACTTTTTATTACTTCAATCTTCGCCAGGTCGACAGATACTCCATGTTTTGACACCACATGCCCAAGGAATGCTACTTCCTCAAGCCAGAACTCGCATTTCTTCAGCTTGGCATATAGCTTGTTATCACGAAGCCTTTGCAGTACCAGCTTCAAATGGTTGTCATGATCTTCACGACTTTTGGAATAGATGAGGATGTCATCAATAAAGACAACAACGAGCTGATCCAAATATTCTTTGAATACACGGTTCATCATATCCATAAAAGCAACATGAGCATTAGTCAATCCAAAAGACATGACTAAGAATTCATAATGCCCGTACCGAGTTCTGAAGGCAGTCTTTGGAATATCCTCAGTTTTAATCTTCAGCTAATGATATCCAGAACGAAGATCGATCTTTGAAAAGAATTGTGCTACTTGCAACTGGTCAAACATGTCATCAATGCGAGGTAACGGATACCTATTCTTGATGGTGACATGGTTCAATTCTCGGTAGTAAATACAAAGTCGCATACTCCCATCTTTCTTCTTTACGAATAACACGGGAGCACCCCAAGGAGATGTACTAAGACGAATGAAACCGATGTCCAAAAACTCCTGTAGTTGGACTTTTAACTCCTGAAGTTCAATAGGAGCCATTCGATATGGGGTTTTAGAAATGGGCCTTGTACCAGGTTCAAGGTCAATAAAGAAATCAACTTCACGTTCTGGAATTTGACGTTTTTTTATTCAAGTCCGTGACATGGGCTAAGAAAGCTTGACATTCATTTTTTAATAAACGAATAGCTTTATGGCTTGATATGACAATGATTGACTTTAGTGGTTTTGTTGTTTGAATTCGCATAACAGGTTGGTTAAGAATATGAAAACTAACAACCTTACGAAAACAATCAATTTTAGTATGATGAGTGGTTAACCAATCAATCCCTAAAATCAAATCAAAAGCAAGTGTTTTCAATGAAATAAGATCGGCAGGTAATGTTATGGTTCCAACTTGAATCAAGCAAGATTTATAAACAGTAGATGTAATGAAAGTTTCTCCTAATGGAGTCTCAACAGATAAGTCAAGGTCTAATTTCTCCGGAGTCAAGTTCAAATATTGACCACAAACAGGAGAGATAAAAGAATGGGTAGAACCAATATCTAATAAGGTATAAACTTCGTAAAAGTTTATGATTAGCTTATCCGTGATCACCTCGTTCGGGTTTCTCGCGTTTTGGCCATCCCACGACAAACGCCTCCTGAAGTAACCGACTTTGTTTTTGTCGAGAGTCGCTTTGGTGTCGTAGTCCAATTTGGACTTGACTTCGCTATCAGACAAAACCGAGCTATATGACCGTCTTTTTCACAATTGAAACACACCTTGGGAGGCTGTGAACATTTTAGACTTATGTGTCCCTCCTCTCCACATCTGTAGCATCTAACTGGCGGTCGTTCTCCTCCCCTAGAATTTGTTGTTGGTGCTGCTGCTGATATCATCCCGTCATTATTGAATCTCCTCTTTCTGAAATTTCCACTTGACTCACCTCTCCTATTATCATGGCCACGATTACCACCCGAGTGGTTACCGCTTTTGCTTGTATTCTTTCCTCCCTGCTGGTTATCATCGCTCCGATGATGATCATGCCATAGGTATGACCATGATTGTGGTCCCTCGGTTGAGCATACTCATTATCGCGCTCTAATAATTGAGCCCTGTTGACAACATCTGAATATAAAGAAAATTTATGAGAGATAAGATATTGCCGAATCTCAGGTTTTAGACCTCTCAGAAACATCCTTGTCATTCGTTCCTCATTCTCTACCAAATGAGGTGTAAACTTGGATAACTCTGCAAACTTTGCCTCGTACTAGGACACCGTCATGTTGTTTTGTTCTAGTCTAATATGTTAGTTCCCAGAGGGCACAATAGATCTAGAAGGGGGGGGGGGGGGTGGTTGAATAGATCCTTTTTATTTCAAGTACTTTTCTAGTTTATATTATATTGTTCATAATTAACATATGACAAACATAAGAATCTTTTCAAGCACAGCGGAATAAGTAAAAGATCTCCTTCATTGATATATTCATAATCATACATACATTGTTCGTAGAGTAAGTTTAGTTGTAAGCAGTTAAAACATACATAGAAGTTATAGCAGTTATAGTACATAATGTAAATGACATAATATAAAAGACACAAGGGGTTTTAAGTGGTTCAGAGACTCAAGCTCCTAATCCACTCTTCTGCTTTCAACTAGCAGGATTTCCACTAAGGAAGGGCAGCACCCTGAATCACAAATATTCCTTCAAGGCCGTGACCTTGGAACTCCTCTAGTTCCTAGGAACTCTTCAAGCCCAAAGCAGTTTGGAACTTCATTTAGTCCCTCAGGACAAGGACCCTTCTGGCCCTACTTTGTTTAGTCCCTCCTGACAAGGACCCCTCAGGCCCTGGCTGTTGAGTGGTTTGTTTGTTGTTGTTGGAGTCGGTGCTGAGCTGCTAAGATGTTTTCATGCTCTGAACATCTTCTATACTTAGCAGCTTGGCTTGATCATCCTTGAAGTGCAGCTGAGTGTTGCATGATGCTCAGCTTCTTCAGTTGCTCAACCACTTCGGATGACCCCTTGATGAACTACCTTGAAGATCTTTCTCCTTGGTACTTGATGGCTGCACATGATAGGCTTCTAAGATGACTGTAGGCTCTTCTGTTAGGTACTTAGAAGCTTTCTCATGCTTGACATCGAGATGACTTTTGTGATCTCCCTTTTTGCTACTTGATGCCTTCTCATGATGGACTTACTAAGATGACTGTAGGCTCTTCTCTATTGTACTTAGAATCTTCCCATGATGGACATTAAGATGACATGATGCTCTTCTTTCTCTCGGCAGTTCAGAACACTCTTTAAGTAGTAGAACTCTCACTTCTACATTGTAGAACTCTCACTTCTACTTCTTTCTTTGCATGTCTCTGAGTGTTCTTGGTGGATCGTAGAGTAAGCCTTCGGACTCACTATCTCACATAGTTTAGATCAGTCCACCTTCTCTCCAAACTTGGTAACTCCAGTAACCTTTGATCTTTGAAGCTCTTTCTCATTTATACTTCTTCCCAATCCTTCCGTTGGAAAGTAGCCGTTGAAGGCTATTCAAATCTCTTCACAGATCTCGAGTTGCTTGAGGTAGACTGCTTGATGTGATATGTCATACTTTTTCTGACATTGCAGTCTACTGTTTTACCTACCCTGTCAGATGTATCACTTTAATGTTTTGGGTAGGTCGAAGACTTTATTACCTCTTTTTGATTTCTCGATCAGAGGTTGTCCTATTGCATCGATGCTCTCAATAAGCACTTGTCCGAATATTTCCCTTCAGATTGAACCTTTGTCAATGATTTAGTCTTCAGCTATTCGAACTCTACGATTTTGATGCATGTCTTCAAGGACCTGATCGTAGTGTCTTGTTGAGTGTTTCTCTTTGACTGGTTGAGTTAACACTACGATCTTGAAGAGTGTTGATTGGATCTTCAATGTAGAACACCTCTTCCTTGTATTGTGCAAAGGCTTCAATACTTCGCTGCTTCAACCTGTTCTCGTAGACCGATGGCCTAATTCCTTTGCTCGGTCCCTTCTCGAATATCAAGACACTTTCAGATTTGTGGGCGGCCCAATTTTGCTTTCTCTTTGTGATCTCCCATTCACTTATCATCAATGAACTGACCCTGCACTTAATCACTTTAGCCTTATTCTTCAGAGGTTGACCAGTATCTCAGTTCACCTTCCATCAGTTCCTTCTTTGTTTGGCAAACACTACGATCTTGGTTGCCTCCAAGATCGTTGTCTTCTGTTCACTTGATAGCTACTGTGACACCCCTAAACCCGGGTACTTCAATTTCACGGGATTTGGTGTTCACTGTACAAATATCATCTATTTAAATACCCATAATAAATGCAAACCATGCAATAGATAGATTTAAAATTTTCCCCTTAAGGGTTACAACATCCGAATAATAATACAATCCCAGGTTAATCTAACCTTAAACATCTGTGCGGAAACCTAAATAATAAGTCTTAAACAACATCAAGTCTTAACACATAAATTCAACATCTCATAAATACAAGTCTTCAACATTTGCTAATCTTGCTTTTGCCTTTACTAGTAGAAGGCTCATCGGTTCTTTCGTTCTTAACTGCAATGTTATTATTAAGCAAGAGTGAGCATGATTGCCCACAAATAAAATAATGAAATGACAATGTATAATAACATGCGAGGGAATCAAAGACTTCTGAGATAAAAGCTCAACTTTTGAATCAAGAATGAATAACAAGAATCAAAAGCTTTCTGAGGGTCATAAGACCTTGAACTATGTCCTAGGTTATCAAGGGTTATACTTGAAACCTTTAACAAAATATAAGACTATGGACCTTTCTACTGTGACTTTAGGGGATCACCCTTCAGTACCATCATCGTGCAATAATATCTTAACGCTAACGCATAAGTAAATCCCTTTGCAGTGTTGTTCATCTCAGTTTGACATTCGAGTCCGCACCAAATGAAGTTTGGTTTGGATAATTCATCAAGGGTTCTGAAATTTAGAACGTTCATCAACTATGGACTAGTCGAATCAATAAGGTTCACTAGTCTAACAAGGTTCAACAATAATGATATTCAAATTGAATAATAATCTCAAGAAGTATACAACAGAACAAATATTGTATAGCAGTTTCATATTTTGAAAGGATAATAAATCTTTAATATAACAATTCAAACTTGAATAATAGTAATGAGGATTTACTCAAGGTAAATAATAAACTTGAACAATGATAACAAGTAGGGATAGGAAACTTGCCTCATGCGTAGATTACACTTTAACTAAGCATGTTCTTTGAATTTAATCCTAAATACCATTCACATTCACATTCACAATACCCGTTAATTATAACTTAACTAATCATCATAAACTCATTCTTTTGTCTAATTCGAATATTGACTATACTTAGTCAAATTACCACTTTGTCATATAATTTACACATCATGAATAACAAGCTAATTATGTATTCAATAATTCAATCCACATGTAATTATGTTATTTAAATTCTAAGTATCTATTTTAACATCTCATTATACTTATAACAAAATTTTATGTTCATTACATTAAGTTAACATCACATTCATGGACTTAACACTTTAAAAATTACATTTCATTATTCACAGAGTGGTATGCATATGCACTAACGCTTATACTAGATCTTATATTAGACTTATTATAGTATGTGGTATTTAACACTTGGCCCCTACGACGCGAGAAATAAGCAGAAGTTGGAATAATACATGACGACGATTAGTTAGAAATGGCGATTCATGAAAAATCGCAGAACATGCCAATTTCTTCCAATTTCTTATTTTCTACTCGAATTTAGACATACCCATATGATATAATTCACACATACTCATTACCCAACATTTATAGAGTGACTTTAACCAATTTAAACACTTAATTACATAATTAAAGCATGCAATTTTCACTGTTCTTGATGTTCTTAAAGGTTTTAAACATAAATCATAAAAATTAATACCACATATTCGTTATAACACCGAATCCGTTCGTTTAAGGTTTGGTCTCTTCGTAATAACATGCATAATAATATACAAGTATAAATTTTACAAAATCATTTATGTTTGACACACTAAAATTACGTATAAGGGTCATAAGGCCAAAACCCATACTCTGTAATTTTGTAGCAATCATATACTACGTATTTTCATGAAACTGATGACATGGTTTACATAATATATATAATTAAATACGATTTGATACATATTAATACATAAATAACCCATAAACATTACTCCTTTCTCAATTACAGAGGCTTTACAAAAGGTTTGAAAGCCATATTTCTATGAAAACTCAATAACGTAAAAGAAGAATTTGGGTTGGAGAAATTACCCAAAGCTTAGATTAGAAGATATGATCGCTGATGATCCTTTCACAAATACCTGTTGATTACACTCTCACAATTCCCTAAATTCTTAATTCTCTCTCTCTGTGATTGCTTTGTTCTTAGACTTAGAAAAATAGAAAATAAAAGAATACGTAATATAACAAAGGAAAAGGGAACCGACAAGCACAGAATGGTCGATTAACCCGGTCATGGGTAATCGCTAATAACTCCCACTAAGGCCATGTTTGGCTAGTCTTAATATATTTCAAAACTATTTAATTTAATAAAGCTTTATCATATAGTTTAATTAATGTCACACTCCTTCATAAAATAAATCAATATTTTGTTTAATTTACTTTAAATAAAATTATAATTCTCATAAATTCTCATAAATTCACATAGTCACATAATTAAATTTCTCATTAATAAATAATGTCAAATTATTAACTCTCTAATTAATAATTAAATTAATTAAAATACATTAGGCTTATTTAGTATTTCTTTTAATACAATAAGCTCACATAATTACATATATCGAATAATAAAATTCTCCACATTAATTTAATAAATGTAACATATATAATTAAATTAATCTACCACAATTGCATCAATTAATTATTTAATCTAATAATTAAATCATCGAAAATATTTATTTACTTCAATAAATATTTAAAATTAAATTACAAAATTTCGTTCATTACATCTTTTCCCCTTAAAAGGATTACATCTCCCCGTAATCACGACTCAATAAATTCAACCATCACATTCTCCCCCCTTACAAAGATTCTATCCCGTAATCGCCATACATAAATTAAGTAAATAAATGAGGGTAATTCTTCATCATATTCTCTTCAAGTTCCTATGTAGTTTCTTCAGTCAGTTGTGGTTCCTCCAAATTACCTTAATGTAAGGTATTACTTTATTTCTCGAGAACTTGTTCTTTTTTCACGACAATTTGAACAGGAATTTCTTCGTAAGATAAGTCTTTGTCGAAATGTAGGGGTTCATATTCAATGACGTGCTTGTAATCGGGTTTGTAGGGTCGTAAAACAGAAACATAGAAGTCGTTATGGACATTCTCGAGTGCTGGAGGTAGGGCTACCTCGTACGCAATATTTCTGATTCTTCTCAGTACTTCAAATGGTCCAATGAATCTTGGGCTCAATTTCCCTTTCTTCCTAAACCTGATCTTTCCCTTCCAAGGAGAGACCTTCAAGAAAACATAACTACTTGATTCAAATTCGATATTTTTACGATGTGGATCAGCGTATTTCTTCTGTCGATCTTGAGCTGCTACCAGTCGTGCTTGGATCACTTTGATTATTTCTGTTGTCTGCTGTACCAATTCTGGCCCTAGCAATTATCTTTCGCCAACTTCATCCCAATAAAGTGGAGTTTTGCATTTTCTGTCGTATAACGCTTCGTAAGGCGACATGCCTATACTAGCGTGGTAACTGTTGTTGTAGCCGAACTCTACTAAAGGTAGGTGATCATCCCAATTTCCTTTAAAGTCCATCACACAGGCTCTTAGCATATCTTCTAGTGTCTGAATCGTTCTCTCACTCTGTCCGTCTGTTTGAGGGTGGTATACTGTACTCATTCGCAATTGCGTACCCATGCATTCTTGAAGATGTTTCCAGAAATTCGATGTGAAGCGCGTATCTCTATCAGAAAAAATTGACACCGTAACTCCGTGCTTGGAAACAATCTCTTTACGATAACCTATAACCTCGCTTAATCGATCTAAGTTGAATCGATTTTGATCGAAGGAAGTGTGCGGATTTTGTTACCATTAACGATAACCCATACTGCGTCGTAGCCTTTCTGAGTCGTCGGAAGGCCAACTACGAAGTCCATTGTAATATGTTCCCATTTCCATTTTGGGATCTCCAACGGTTGTAGTAATCCACTTGGTCTCTGATGTTCTGCTTTTACTTTCTGACAGGTCAGACACTTGGCAACATATTCTGCAACATCACGTTTCAAATTTGGCCACCAGAAATGTTGTCGAAGATCTTGGTACATCTTGGTACTACCAGGGTGAATCAAATATCATGAACTATGAGCCTCACTCAAAATGTCTTCCTTAATCTCTGGTACTGGCAGTACCCAAATTCTGCCCTCAAATCGCAGTATTCCTTCCTTATCCATCTTGAACCTCGGTTCAGATCCTTCAGATATCTTCTTTGTCACCTTTTTGCATTCGTCGTCCTGAAGCTGAGCCTCCTTTACTTTATCTAGTAGAGTTGTACCAGATTGCATCTGAAATAGCTTCTCATCAATCTCCATAGGATATTTCACTTCCAACTCCAGTTTCTCTATTTCTGCAATTAGCTCCTCCTGAGCAGTCAACATCATCAACTTCTCCTGACCCTTTCTACTTAAGACATCGACAACGACATTCGCCTTACCCGTATGGTATAAAATATCACTGTCGTAGTCCTTAATTAATTCCAACCATCTTCTTTGACGCATATTCAAATCCTTCTACGTGAAAATATATTTCAGACTCTTGTGGTTCGTATATATTTCACACTTCTCCTCGTAGAGATAGTGCCTCTAAATTTTCAAAGCAAAAACAACTGCAGCTAACTCCAAGTCGTGGGTCGGATATCCCTTCTCGTAATCCTTTAATTGTCGTGATGCATACGCAATGACTTTGCCATTTTGCATCAGCACACAACCAAGTCCTTTATGCGACGCATCACTATAAACAACAAAATTTCTTGTATCGTCCGAAAGAGATAACACAGGTGCCGTACTCAACCTCTTCTTCAATTCTTGAAAACTTTCCTCACACTTATCCATCCAAACAAATTTCACAGCTTTTCGAGTTAAATTCGTTAGCGGAGTTGCGATCTTGGAAAAATCTTGAATGAATCTTCTATAATACCCTGCCAATCCAAGAAAACATCATACTTCCGATGGCGTCCTCGGCTGATCCCAGTTGATCATGGCTTCGACTTTGGATGGATCTACCGAAATTCCATTTTTATCGATCACGTGCCCAAGAAATTGTACTCTTTCAATCCAAAATTCGCATTTCAAAAACTTGGCATACAACTTTTCCCTTCTCAATACTTCCAAGGTTAATCTCAAATGCTCTTCATGTTCTTCCTTGGTTTTCGAATAGACCAAAATGTCATCTATAAATACCACTACGAACTTATCCAAAACGGCTTGAACACATCATTCATTAGTCCCATAAATGTCGCAGGAGCATTATTGTAAGACCAAACGACATTACTAAAAATTCAGTAGTGACCATATCGCGTTCGAACGCTGCCTTTCTAGAGATCCTCCTCCGCCTCACCTTCAGTTGATGATAACCGCTTCTCAGGTCTATCTCGGAAAAGTAACTTGCTCCCTTTAATTGATCAAACAGGTCGTCGATCCTCGGTAATGGATATCTGTTCTTAATCGTGACCTTATTCAGTTCTCTATAGTCAATGCAGAGCCGCATCGATCTGTCCTTCTTTTTCATTAATAACACCGGCGCTCCCCACGGCGATACGCTTGGTTGAATGTACTTCTTGTCCAACAATTCTTGTAGTTGTACCATTAGTTCTTTCATCTCTACAGGTGCCATTCGCTATGGTGCCTTCGATATTGGAGCAGTTCAGGGCGCCAAATCGATCAAGAAATCTACCTCTCTATCTGGTGGAAGTTCTGGAAAATCGTCTGGAAATACGTCGACGAAGTCCCTCATAATCGGTATTTCTTTTACCTTCGGATTCTCTTTTCGACTGTTGACTATATAAGCTAAGTATCCTACACAGCCTTGTCTTAATAACTTTCTGGCCTGCATCATCGTTAGACAACTCACTTGTCTAGGCAATTTGCTACCATAAAATACAACCTTTGACGGGGTCATAAAGTTAATACGCTTCTTTTGGCAATCAATTACTGCCCCGTAATTGAATAACTGTCCATTCCCAAGATAAAGTCAAATTCCCCAAGTCGAATAGGGATAAGATCTACGTTCATGATATTACCCTTAATATCCACCGGTTCTTATGCACGCATTTCTTAATGTGGATTATTTCTCTATTCGCAATTTCTATGTTCATGGATAATCCAATTCATCCTTAGGCAAATCTAAATTCTTGGCAAAGTCATCGGATATAAAGGAACAAGTAGCACCGAATCAAATAAAACATAAGCATTAATTTTATTGATCGAATGATACCGACACCACATCATCACGGATTGAATCGCATCTTCTTGACCGCCATGTTGAAAGTCCCAAGGCCGATCATTCGGTTTGTCATGGGTTGGTCCGATGATGGTTAAGGCATTTCCACTGTTGTTTCCCCGGTTTCCTCCTGATCCTGACCCTCCCGATCCCTTCTTGGGACAATCTCTTGCCATATGGTCCTTCAAACCACAAGTGAAACAAGCACCCTTCATTGGGTTTGGACAGTTTGGTGCTATGTGGCCTTCCTGACCACAATTGTAGCACACCCTTTTTCCTTTCATGCAAACTCCCAGATGGGGTTTCCCGCAGGTTGGGGATGCTTCGATTCTTTTCTTCTGACTACCTTGCTGATTCCCCGATGAGTTGTCATTCCATCTTTTCTTCTGATTAAAATTTCCACCTCCTGTGCCACTTCCACTAACCTTCTTATTTCCTTCACCTTCACTCCTTTTCTTCTTCTAATCTTGATTGTACTTGGTCACCGCATCGCTTCCACCTTCAGCGAGGATGGCCTTTTCCAGTACTCCAGCAAACTTGTTTAGCTGAAACATTGATACCTTGTTGTACACCCAAGGCTTTAGTCCTTGCTCAAATCGTCTCGCCTTCCTCTCATCCGTGTGAACTTGATACGGGACGAACCTCGCTAACTCTTTGAATTTTGCCGCATAATCAGTTACGCTCATATTTCCCTGCTTTAATTCCAGAAATTGAACCTCCATCTGGTTCTGCGAGCTATTTGGGAAGTACATCTCGAAAAACATTTCCTTAAATCTCTGCCAAGTAATTACACCTTCACCTCCTCGCACTTTGTTTGCTTGCCACCAATAGCTAGCCTCAGACTTCAGCATAAACGTTGCAAAAGCGGTCTTCTGGTCTTCTCTAACCCTAGCAACGTCGAAAACCTTCTCCATTTCCATAACCCACGTTTGAGCCTCGATCGGGTTCATGGAACCTTTAAATTCTGGCAGTCCCACCGCCTTGAAATCTTTAAATGTAGTATTTGGTGGAGCTTGAGGTTGATTATTCATTGCTCCAGTCAGTAAGTTAACCAAATGCAGCACGGGATTAGCATTGGCATTATTGTTGTTATTTGTTGACTCTTTCTGAGCTGGTTGACGTGGTTGTCTTCTTCTAGGCGGCATATTTCTGTTAAGAATAATATATGCTTATTAAATCTCTATTAAATTCTCTAAATAGTTAAGACTTAACTCAACAATTTAATATAATAATTTAACATCATCTCAAACAACGTAATATATTTAATTCAAACCAAAAGTTTTACATCAAACGATAGCATAACTGCTATTTACATCCACCATCCTGAGATAAAGAATCCACAGGATTTAAATATTAAAATATTTCTTCATTCATAAACATATCGGAATTTACATATAAAAACTAACTAAGTCTTTCACATAATTAAACAGATTATATCACTGCCCGTCAAGGTGCCGAATAGCCTTGCCACGCTCCTCTTCCATGATACGAGACATCGTCCTGCGATTCAGCATGTACGATGGAAGTCCTTCGAACTGGATGGGGTACCTCAAAACTCGATCTTGGGCCTCATCCATTGCATGATTAAGTGTAGAGTATGTCTCTCCAAGCTTTGCCTTCTTTGCACGACCATCCTCTTCTGCAAGATCAACACGATGTGATTCTCTTACCCAACCCTCCTCTGTTATGGCAAGCCTCTCTGAACTGTCTTTCAGATCTTTTTTCAACTTTTCTATCTCTGCGGTCTTATCTTCAGTTTGACCCTTCTCGTGGACCAAATCCCATTCTACATTTCCCAATCGTGAGTGAAGAGTCGAAATCTCCCTCTCCTTCTCCTCTAGAGTAATTTGCTGAATAATAATAGCCAATGATCGGATCCTCAGACTCATCTCAGAACTTCTACGTTACGGTCAGATAATGTGTCATACATCTCAAAGATCAATGGAGTGTTGTGGAAACTCCTCTTCTTCCTCTTCTCGTCAAATTCCTCCTCAGGATCAGTCTCAGGTTCATGCTCCTGACCAACAATGGTGATCAATGGAGATGACTCCCTCTGTACCAACTGTTCCCTAACGACATGAATGTATCTGGGGTCCTCCTCTGTAGGTACTATAGGTACTCGGGGTTCCTCGTCCCCTGCTCGAATAGTTCCTCCAACGTCAAACATCCTGACAACAAAAATTTGAGTTTTAGTTACTAAGCTATACTAGTGAACACATACTTTTAACATATAAGCACATAAAGTCTTTTATTATCTTCAATGAATTACAAAAATTAATTTCCTAGAACTCGATAAGAGTTTTGCATCACTATGTTCTTTCTATAAGGCTACTACCTAAGGTTGTTCCCCCACCTAAGGTTCATAACCCATGACTTTGATACTAACTTGTGACACCCCCAAATCCAGGGTACTTCAATTCCACCTAGATTTGGTGTTCATCATCTAAATATCATCTATCTATCTACCCATAATAAATGCAGACCATGCAATAGATAGAAATAAAATCTTCCCCTTAAGGGTTACAACATCCGAATAATAATACAATCCCAGGTTAAGCTAACCTTAAACATCTATGCGGAAACCTAAACAATAAGTCTTAAACAACATCAAGTCTTAACACATAAATTCAACATCTCATAATACAAGTCTTCAACATTTGCTAATCATGCCCTTGCCTTTACTAGTAGAAGGCTCATCGGTTCTTTCGTTCTTAACTGCAATGTTATTATTAAGCAAGAATGAGCATGATTGCCCACAAATAAAATAATGAAATGACAATGTATAATAACATGCGAGGGAATCAAAGACTTCTGGGATAAAAGATTAACTTTTGAATCAAGAATGAATAACAAGAATCAAAAGATTTCTGAGGGTCATAAGACCTTGAACTATGTCCTAGGTTATCAAGGGTTATACTTGAAACCTTTAACAGTCATAAGACTATGGACCTTTCTACTCATACTTAGGGGGATCAGCCCTTAATACCATACTATGCACAATATCTTAACGCTAACGCATAAGTAAATCCCTTTGTAGGGTTGTTCATCTCAGTTTGACATTCGAGTCCGCACCAAAGGAAGTTTGGTTTGGATAATTCATCAAGGGTTCTGAAATTTAGAACGTTCATCAACTATGGACTAGTCGAATCAATAAGGTTCACTAGTCTAACAAGGTTCAACAATAATGATATTCAAATTGAATAATAATCTCAAGAAGTATACAACAGAACAAATATTGTATAGCAGTTTCATATTTTGAAAGGATAATAAATCTTTAATATAACAATTCAAACTTGAATAATAGTAATGAGGATTTACTCAAGGTAAATAATAAACTTGAACAATGATAACAAGTAGGGGTAGGAAACTTGCCTCGTGCGTAGATTACACTTTAACTAAACACGTTCTTTGAATTTAATCCTACATACAATTCACATTCACAATACCCGTTAATTATAACTTAACTAATCATCATAAACTCATTCTTTTGTCTAATTCGAATATTGACTATACTTAGTCAAATTACCACTTTGTCATATAATTTACACATCATGAATAACAAGCTAATTATGTATTCAATAATTCAATCCACATGTAATTATGTTATTTACATGCTAAGTATCTATTTTAACATCTCATTATACTTATAACAAAATTTTATGTTCATTACATTAAGTTAACATCACATTCATGGACTTAACACTTTAAAAATTACATTTTTCAATATTCTCATAGAGTGGTATTATATACTTCCGCTTATACTAGGTCTTAAGCGCCATGACCGGACACTTATGTCATGAGAAATGAAATAAAAAAAATTACGGTATGCGGTATATACCGATTCTTAGAAATGGCGATTCATGAAAAAATCGCAGAACATGCCAATTTCTTCCAATTTCTTATTTTCTACTCGAATTTAGACATACCCATATGATATAATTCACACATAATCATTACCCAACGTTTATAGAGTGACTTTAACCAATTTAAACACTTAATTACAGAATTAAAGCATGCAATTTTCACTGTTCTTGATGTTCTTGAAGGTTTTGAACATAAATAATAAAAATTAATACCACGGATTCGTTATAACACCGAATCCATTCGTTTAAGGTTTGGTCTCTTCGTAATAACATGCATAATAATATAGAAGTATAAATTTTACAAAATCATTAATGATTGACACACTAAAATTACGTATAAGGGTCATAAGGCCAAAACCCATACTCTGTAATTTTGTAGCAATCATATACTACGTATTTTCATGAAACTGATGACATGGTTTACATAATATATATAATTAAATACGATTTGATACATATTAATACATACATAACCCATAAAAATTACTCCTTTCTCAATTATAGAGGCTTTACAAAAGGTTTGAAAGCCATATTTCTATGAAAACTCAATAACGTAAAAGAAGAATTTGGGTTTGGAGAAATTACCCAAAGCTTAGATTAGAAGATGTGATCACTGATGATCCTTTCACAAATACCTGTTGATTACACTCTCACAATTCCCTAAATTCTTAATTCTCTCTCTCTGTGATTGCTTTGTTCTTAGACTTAGAAAAATAGAAAATAAAAGAATACGTAATATAACAAAGGGAAAAGGGAACTGATGCGCGTAATGGTCAGTTAACCCAGTCATGGGTAACTGCTAATAACTCCCACTAAGGCCATGTTTGGCTAGTCTTAATATATTTCAAAACTATTTAATTTAAGGGATAAATACATTTTTGGTACCTATACTAGGACCCGACTTACAATTTGGTACCCAAAGTGAAAAAAATTTACAAATTGGTTATTTTACTTGAAAATTATTGAGATCTGGTGCTTGTACTTTCCAATTTTGAAATAATCGTTAAAATTGACTAACGGAGTAGATGGAAAATTCTATTGTGGCTTCGTCATCTGACGTGGATAATGATATGTATATGGCCTTAAATTCTCAACATTTTATTTGTTTGTAAACTTTTTAATTTTATTTTAATGATATAATAAATTAAATTTATTGTAATAACTATGTCAGGTTGTTAAAATTAATATATGTAAAAAAATTTAAAGAATAAAAAATAAATAAATGTTTTCTCATGTGGACGTGGAAGTGAGTGACTCAGTTTTCTTTTAACTCGAATCGGAGACTAACTCGGCGAGACAACCAGTTTCCTCGCTCCAGCTAAAGTGTGAGAATCGCCTTTGTATTGCTCCTCCATTAAAATTCCCAAAGTAAAGGTCAAAATCTTGAAAAAGAAGAAAGCGACCTAAGATCTATAATCCTTTTTAAGGTTACGAAAAGGTGGATAAACGGCGAGTGAAACAGTTGAGTAAAGAATTCACGTATCTAAATAGAGAATTCCCAATTTCCCATTTCGTAGATCATAGGAATTGATCGATTAGTGACAGAGAGATGGCCTGTAAATTTATGTAATTTTGTAGTTCATAGAATTAACTCAGATTGTGAATAATTCAATACTGATTTTCAGGTGTGGCATACACACACACACACACACACACACACACACACACACACACATTACATATATATATATATATATATATATATATATATATAGAAGAGATGTCCCCTTCTTCATCTTCCTCATTCACTAGTAAAGATTCCCATATTCAAACCTCCCTAACCCTAATTCCTGGCCTCCCAAACGATCTTGTAGGATTAATCCTCTCGATTCGATCTCTTCGATTTTTGGTGAGTGAGAAAAGAAGGAAGAATGAGAGAAGAACCCTAATTTTTTCCCCCCAAATATCGAGCCCTTTGTTTTTGCACTATTTCTGTCTTCGGTTTTTGCTGATCAGCCTTTATAAATGGGAAATACACATCAATTAAATTTTGTTGTCCAGTCATCGCCATGTCATCCTTTGCATCTGACCTGTCAAATTTTCAAAAGGAACATGGATGAAACCCTATTGTTTAACGGATTGCAACAATTTTTTGAGTACAATAACCAGTTTGTAAGTTTTTTCACTTTGGGTACGAAATTGTAAGTTGGGTCCCAGTACAGGTACCAAAAATGTATTTATCCCTTTAATTTAATAAAGCTTTATCATATAGTTTAATTAATGTCACACTCCTTCATAAAATAAATCAATATTTTATTTAATTTACTTTAAATAAAAATATAATTATAATAAATTCTCATAAATTCACATAGTCACATAATTAAATTTCTCATTAATAAATAATGTCAAATTATTAACTCTCTAATTAATAATTAAATTAATTAAAATACATTAGGCTTATTTAGTATTTCTTTTTAATACAATAAGCTCACATAATTACATATATCGAATAATAAAATTCTCCACATTAATTTAATAAATGTAACACATATAATTAAATTAATCTACCACAATTGCATCAATTAATTATTTAATCTAATAATTAAATCATCAAAAATATTTATTTACTTTAATAAATATTTAAAATTAAAATACAAAAATCTCGTTCGTCACAGCTACTGCATTAGCTGACTTTCCTTAGTCAGCTTCTAAAGTCATCTTTGGATCTCCTTGTGAAAGACTTCATTACGAATGACCTTACAACTCAATCTTGATGCGGATTGGGTTGGTTCTTAGATCTTCTGTTATTTGCGATGCCATTCGTTGAGTGCTCTCTGGTTTCTTGGGTGTAGCTTGCGGCTTGAACCGGAGGCTTCGTTCCTTCGATATTCGGGAGTGCTCATTTGTTGAGAACCGTATATGCTCTACGATTCATCCTTGGCATTGTGAGTACTTCTTTTTTTAGGTCGTAGTTACGCACTCACGATTCAAATTTTGACTTGTGCGAGACACTACGATCCAGAGATCGATCTTGACACTCACGATTTATGCCTTGTGCTTGTTGTCTTCATCCGATCTTTCTTGACTCACGATCTCGCATGTAATCCATAGGCTCTCATTGAACTCGTGAGTGTGATCTACGATCCTTGACTTGGCTTTGGCATCAAGAGACTCTATGACTCGAGTGTAGTCTACGTTTCTGTCTTGGCTTCGGTAGATGATCGGTCTTCTCGTAGGCAGGCTGTCTCTACGATTCTGAACATGACTTCCTCAGCACACTACGATCCCGAAGAAGCTCTACTCGATACACTACGATCCTTCTTCGTTTCCCTGGCGATCTCTGAACTCCGAGATCTACTATCTTGCATACTCCTATTACGCCTCGATAGCTCTCGAGTTAACCTTGACTCACCGGAAGACTACGACTTACAGTGCGGTGGTTCGATCGATCATCGAGACTAGCCTATCTATTACATCATAAGATGAACCTAACAAGCTTGATCTTTCTATATTTATAGTCCTTGTACATCATTTCTTTTAAGGACTTTACAAAGTTTTTTTACTTATGTAGGATCAACCTAACATATTTGATCAATTCATTCTAAGTCCTTGTACATATATTTCTATTATCTATCAAAGGACTTTACAACTTTTCTTAATCCAAGCATACTTGCATATTCATTCATATATATATATATATCATAATCAAATCATATATTAAATAGGAATATCATTCACATGCTTATTCCTGACAATCTCCCCCTATTTGATTATGATAAAACAATAAGTGCATATGCATGTTATGAATGAATCTTTATATACAAGTGAGTATTTGTATTTCTAAAAGCAGATAATCATGAATGTCATTTATATTGATATGACAATTTATATATTCAGACATTCTACATCCTGGATCCAGAACATACCTAACAGGTTAGAGATGTACCTTCTTGGCTCATATATGTTTCCAGGATGCTTGTTGATCAGCTACTCGACTGTTTGTTCTTCTTGATCTTGTTCCCCTTCAACATCTTTCTGATCATGCTCCCCCTCAGACTTTGCAATCTTGTTATCATCATCTTCTGGCTCCCCCTCAGATGATGACTCTTTATCTGCAACTTCTTTCTTCTTCTTTGACTTCTTCTCCCTTAACCCTCTGCTCTTCTTTTGATGCCTCATGCTCCTCTTCTTTCTATGCCTCTTTTTCTCCCCCTTTTTGTCATCAATCATTTGAGAAAGCTGCTCCATGTTGGACATAAGCTGCTCCATTAGGTAGGAGGAGTTGGCAACTTCAAACTTGAGTTCCTGCTGGCCCAGCTCAAGTTGCACTGAGAAGGTCTGCCTCATATCATCAATCTTGTCAGAGAGGGCTTGAATCTGCTCTTCATTGGCCTTCTGAATTCGTAGAGCTTCAACCTTTTGATCTTGTATGGCCTTCTGATAGATGTTATCTCTCTCTTGGAGTTTAAGAGATACATCGGCCAAAGTAGCTTGAAGCTTGTGCTGGAAAGGATTATCTCCTGCTGCTGTCTACTGTTGTGATTCTTCAGTGAGCAGAGATATTCTCTCGCTTAGATCATCAGAACTCTTCACTAGTTCCTACTCCAACGTAGTTTGATCCTTTTGTTGGGCAGCTTCAGGTTGAGCATTGAATTGGACTCTACGATCTTCATCTTTGGACAGTTTTTCAAAGGCTTGGAGAATCTGAGCAATCGTTGAGTTCCAATCACTGGTTGAGGATGAGGGAATGTATGATAGTAGTGCTTGAGCATAAGGAGGCTTCTGGTTTTGAGCTTGAACATCATCAACAGTAGAGTGAAAAGACTCTACGACCTGCTCCTTGGTCATGGCTCTTTGTCCTTCAGAATCCACTCTACGATCGTAGGGGATATAAAGATTTCCAGCATGTCGATAGACCTTGAAGTGAGGCTGGTTTGTAATCATCTTTGTAGCATAACTTTTCGCCCTTGGGAAGTTTTGAGCTACCAGTTCCATGCTTGGAAATGTCTTGTAGCACCAGCTAAGGTAGCTTCCATCTCCTTCAGTATAGGCCTTTAGCCATGGCATCCACTGGAAGAACCATCTCATCAGCAAATCATCAGGGTTGTAGAGAATGGTTGAGCAATCTAGCTCCATATTGTTCCAGTTCTTGGCTAAGTCAAAAGTAGTCATTCTTACTTACGAAATGCTGCTCATCTCCATAGTTTACCCACCTATCGGTGGAGTCTACGATGGTTCATTGGGAACTTCTACCACTATTCTCTGATGAATCTTGCGGTGAGAGAGGCGGTGGTAGAGTTCGGTTCTTCTTGTTCACGATCTTTAATTGGAGTCATTTTCTACTTCTTCTTTCTCAGAACCAGATCCATTTTGATCAGCTTCAGCAGAGAATCCTTCTTGCTGCATTTCATGACCAGAACCTTTTTCAGCAAGATCTTCTTCAGATTCATCTTCTTCATTACTGGTTTCTTCTTCAGCATTTTCTCCCTGGGATACAGACTCATCATCACTCAATTCAATGATGGCATTTGATTGACCACTGCTTCTTTTGGAGGCAAACTTGGCTTGCAGTCTGTAGCTTTTCCTTCTTCTTGGAAGTTCAGGTTTGGGAGAATCAGACTCTTCTTCTTCTTCAGAATCAGACTCCTCTGGTTCAGCAGACACACTTCCTTAGGGTTCAGCACAGGCAGGGGCATATCCTTTTTTCTTGGACTCATCATTTTCTGAGCCATCACGGAGGCTTTCTGGATTGGAGGGGGCAAGTTCTTCTTCTTCAGACACATCATTACTTGACCTATCATCTTGGGTCATTGAGGCAGTTGCATTTGGGGATTGAGTTTGGTCATCTTGAATCTCTTCTTCATTCACAGAGTGACTGCTTTGAGGATTAGCCATGGGGCTTGAGCATTCTTCTTTATCAGTAGATGCTGCAATCTCTTCCATCACATCAGCTTCATTTTCATTGCTGGATGTTGTTTTTGGAGACTAAGCCTTGACATCTGTTTCCCTTTCTTCTGCTGACTCTACGTCCCTCTCTTCAGTAGATGTACTATTTTGGGAAGCTGAGGCTGGTTTGTCTTCCACCTTAGCTTTCTTGCTGATTGGTCCTTGAAGCAACCTGCTGCTTCTCCTCTTTGTTGTTTCAACAGTTGGGACTTTTTCTTCTTTGTCCTTAAGGAGGAGAGACTTCTTGATGGGGCCTTGGCTTTCTTCACATCACCAGCTCTCTTCACACTTTTTGATTTCTTTTCATTTGGTGTGATTTACTGCTGGTGTGCAGAGTCATCTTGACTCAGAGTTCTCCGCCTCTTCTATCCTCTTCTTTGCGAAGCCCTCATCGCTTCTTCCCCACTATCGACCTTTTGTTTTCCTTAGGGTTCTTCTTCCAGTTTACAAATAATTGTGGAGACATCACTTTGTGCACATTCAAAGTTTTCTCCTCATCATCTTTGATTTTCCCTCCTAGCTTCTTCTTTAGTACAATACTGCCTATCTTCCATGAAACACCTTAGTTAGAGGTTTTTTCGTGGACTTCTTCTTCTCCACTTTTTCTACCCACTTGGAGATCTTGATCAAACAAGATAGCTCCAAAGTCGATTTGTTTCTTCAGAACTATTGCTGACATTATTTTCAACTGTTGGTCAATCACTGTGTCATGTGCAGTGTTCTTGCACAATATGCACTTTCTAACTATTTCAACAAGGAATTCATACTCTTCAGGAAACTCCTTCTTCTTCATGTCTTTAAAACTAGGGTTTCTTAGGTACCCCATAACCTCCTTTGCTTGTTCAGTGTTGACATTATCAAGGTTCTTCAGCCCTTGGTTAGGAAAACCTAGGCATTGATTGAGGTCATAAGATTTTAACTTCAGAGACTGACCTTTAACCTTGGTAGTAAGGGTTTCCGAATTGATGGAGGTGTTTGAATAGAATTCTTTAACCAGGTCGATGTAGACTCGAGTATTTGCCTCAAGGCATTCTGAGAATTCAGCTTTCTTCACAAGCTCGAGAATATCCCTGAACTTCTTTTCAGATTTCTCAAACGATTTGGTTCCAAGCTGAATGCCAGTGATTACTTGTTAGTTTTCCATTTTGAGTAGTTCGAAGAATGTGGGTATTTGATTTAGATATGTTTATAAGAGATGGCTGAGTGTAGTTTGGTACGGCTCTAAAGGGTTAACTGATTTTGGCTCTTGAGAGGATTCTAGGGTTTGAAAATGGGAGGGAGAAAGGTTCGATAGCTTTTGGTAACTTTCTGCAGATTTAAAATTGTCTTTAAGGCAGTTCCTTCTAACTCTGCATAATCAATGATGTGTCAACCATCCATTGGTTGCACGTTGCCCAATAATGAGCTGTAACTCCCCATAACTTTTCAGTTAGATGTTTCCTTTTAGATTCATAGAGTAGCATGATAAAGTAGTTATGGACTCTACGATTCCCTTTGTTGACTCAACGATCAACTTTTGAGAGATGTTGCAGTGGATGACTTTGTCTTTTATCCTTACTTTGATGCAGCATAGCTCAATCACTGATGTATTCGAACTTATCTCCTTAACTTGAATAGTTTAGCAAATATCTCATTTTCCAAGCTCCTTGTGAACTGGAGTACCCTTTGGTAGGACTATGATCGTCGAGTTGTATTCTATGATCGCTGAGGTTGTGCTACGTTCGTTGAGGTAGCACTACGATCATTGAGGTTGCACTGCGATCGTTTAGTTCTCTTCACACTCGACTCTACGATCGTTGACTGACTTGGTCCTTGAGATGAACTTGATCAAGCATTCCTTCTGGGTTAAGGTAGCTTAGGAAGGGCCAACCTCTTAGAGTGAGCTAAGGGTCAGGTTTGTCCCTGAGGCGCTTTCCAGATGGAATACTATAGCAGTGATTTGTAATGACATCTCATTCGACCTCTTCTGATTGGGAGGTCTTCTACCAGCTTTAGACAACTGCATTGCTGAAATCGTGGTGTCCTCCTGCTTCTTACACTACGATCATATGTTTGATTGTAGGCACTTCACGATTATGGGTTGGGTGGCTGAAGGGTTACCATTAGTACATTTTGAGACGTTCCTACTAACTATGGATCTTCATTTGGTTCATTAGCCACAAAGTTTTGGGACTCTATAGCTGGTATAAATTTTCATAATATATCTCAGTGCTGTTGTTCCTTAACAGATCACTGCTCCTCTGTTGTTGACGCTGTCTTTCCAGATAGATGTGATTCCCTCTTCTTCAGGTTCATTTGAAGGCAGCCTTACATATCTCCTTCTGACTGGAATCTCCATCATCGCTCGGATTTCCTTGTATCGTAGAGATGAGTATTTTCAGGACTGATCACTCTATGATTATGTGATAGCACTACGAACGTAGTCTTCTTTGACAGTTGTGTTTGTGAAGTTCTGCTCTCGTAATAATTTCCTCTTGAATGATGCTCGATAATCTTCTGTTGTGAACTACCTTAAGGATTCTTCCCATATAGCATTCTTGACTGTCTTTTGAGCACATAAGACCTTTTCTTTCTTTGGCTGAATGGCTTACTTCCATATACAGATTAGCAACCATATGAGCTCCATTCTGGTTAGCTCAGAGGGTCTTCAAGGACAGGCTTGGATAGATAGGAACTCTATCAGAATCATCTCTGGATAGATAGGAACTCTATCAGAATCATCTCTGAATTGTCCTTAGCCTTCTGCTGGTTGAGTCTTCTTGACTGAAGTCTTCTGCTTCATCATTCCTTAGTGTGGTCAGACTGACCAAGTACCTGCAGGTTTAAATATATTTCTATTTTTGGTACCCATTATTAAATGGGTCCTGCTAGGTTAGTTTTCTAAACCACTGTTCCTCTTATTTGGATAATCATCATATTTATCACCAACAGACATATTCATGCATGCACCTATCTTATGATAATACATTTTGAGATGCATGATGGTGAGTGTGTGTAGGATTTGGCGTCTATTAACACACTCTCTATCTATGATGGTTTTATCATTCACTGGGTTATGTTCACAATGTTTAAGTGTTCACAGAGTGAGAATTAGCTCTACGATTTAGGAGTATCTAGTTGATTCATTGAGGTGATCAGTTTCTGCAAATCAGCAAGATCCTCTTGCAAAAGTGATCATGCTCTGTGTGTTGTTAAACATTTAGAACATAGGCTTGTACATACATACTAACCCATCAACAAAGATTACTTCACATAAAGTTCATTAAGCCTGTGATGCTCTTATGACCCATTTCAGATTTCCTTCAAGATATCATCTTCAACCTAAAACTTGGATGGAGAGAAAGTTTATAGTCATTTGAGTTTCCATCCTCAAAGTTACTTTTCTCTTCACCTTTTTAGGTAGATTATGACTCCTTGATGAATACTATTATAGTTCATAAGAAGATGCAATTATGATGTACATTTATAATAGTGAGAACCGTACCTTTTCTTTATCGGCCACAAAATAGTCATTTATCGTAGATATATTTGAGTTTAGGTATTGATGTGCATAACTTTACTTTTGCTCTGACGACTTCTTGCTCTTTGCTTACTTTAATCAATCAAGAGTGGTCTTGAAGATATAGGGCAAGAGAATCTCAAAGATTAAGATCATTGACATCCTTTAGCTGACAGAGTTTGCACCCAGCTGTTGGTTGGCCAGACATAAGTTTGAGAAGATCTTCTTTCTTCTCTAATAATCATTTCTCAGCATGTATGGCTTCTTCATTTTTCAGACTGGTGGGTGCTTGAATCTTTGTCATTGATGTCTCTTGAGTTCTCTTGTCTGGTCTTAGGACTACAAGATTGACTGCAGGCTGGGATTGGTCTTGTTGATGTTCCAATAGAGACCATGGACCAATCTGAGCAGCTTCAGGTGTATATACACATTTAACTTATACACAATATTTCCAACATGTGAGCTCATCTGCATATAACAAGTTACTTACTACTAAACTAAGTTTAGAACAATGTTAGTGCTCGGGATCGGACTCAAAGCGATTAGCTTTTGAATACAAAGATGAGAAACCCGCTTCTCGATACCCATTGTTAGTTCCCGAGGCACAATAGATCTAGAAGGGGGTTGAATAGATCCTTTTATTTCAAGTACTTTTTCGGTTTATATTATATTGTTCATAATTAACATATGACAAATATAAGAATCTTTTTAAAATCTGTTGAGAATAAGTAAAAGATCCCTTCATTGATATATTCATAATCATACATACATTGTTTGTAGAGTAATTTTAGTTATAAGATTTAAAACATACATATAAGCTTATAACAGGTTATAGTACATAATGTAAATGACATAATGTAAAAAGACACAAGGGTTTTAAGTGGTTCGGAGACTCAAGCTCCTAATCCACTCTTACGCTTTCAACTAGCGAGGATTTCCACCAAGGAAGCGGCACACAGAATCACAAAGATTCCTTTAAGGCCACCAGCCTTGGAACTCCTCTAGTTCCCTAGGAACTCTTCAAGCCCAGCAGGCTTGGAACTTCGTTTAGTCCTCGGGACAAGGACCCTTCAGCCCTACTTTGTTTATCCTTGGGACAAGGACCCTCAGTGCCCCCTGGTACATTGAGTGGTTTGTTTGTTGTTGTTGGAGTCGGTGCTGAGCTGCTAAGATATCTTCATGCTCTGAACATCTTCTATACTTAGTAGCTTGGCTTGATCATCCTTGAAGTGCAGCTGAGTGTTGCATGATGCTCAGCTTCTTCAGTTGCTCAACCACTTCGGATGACCCCTTGATGAACTGCCTTGAAGATATTTCTCCTTGGTACTTGATGGCTGCACATGATAGGCTTCTAAGATGACAGTAGGCTCTTCTGTTATGTACTTAGAAGCTTTCTTATGCTTGACATTGAGATGACTTTTGTGATCTCCCTTTTTACTACTTGATGCCTTCTCATGATGGACTAGCTAAGATGACTGTAGGCTCTTCTCTATTGTACTTAGAGTCTTCCCATGATGGACATTAAGAACCGTATATGCTCTATGATTCATCCTTGGCATTGTGAGTACTTCTTTTTAGGTCGTAGTTCTGCACTCTACGATTCAGCTTCGGCTTGTGCAGACACTATGATCCAGAGATCAGATCTTGACACTACAATTTATGCCTTGTGCTTGTTGTCTTCATCTGATCTTTCTTGACTACGATCTCTGCATGTAATCCATAGGCTCTACGAACTTAGAGTGTGATCTACGATCCTTGACTTGGCTTTGGCATCAGTAGACTCTACGACTCTGAGTGTAGTCTACGTTTCTGTCTTGGCTTCGGCAGATGATCGGTCTTTCAGTGAAAGGCATCGTCTCTCACGATTCTAAACATGACTTCCTCAGCATACTACGATCCTGAGGAAGCTCTACTCGATACACTACAATCCTTCTTCGTTTCCCCTGGCAGTCTACGAACTTCGAGATCTACTATCTTGCATACTCCTATTCTGCCTCGATAGTTCTCGAGTTAACCTTGACTCACCTGGAAGACTACGACTTCTGGTGCAATGCTCGACGATCAGACTAGCCTATCTATTACATCATAAGATCAACCTAACAAGCTTGATCTTTCTATATTTATAGTCCTTGTACATCATTTCTTTTTAAGGACTTTACAAAGCTGTTTTACTTATGTAGGAATAACCTAACATATTTGATCAATTCATTCTAAGTCCTTGTACATATATTTCTATTATCTATCAAAGGACTTTACAGCTTTTCTTAATGCAAGCATACTTGCATATTCATACATATATATATGTATATATATATATATATATCATAATCAAATCATATATTAAATAGGAATATCATTCACATGCTTATTCCTGACATAATAAACTCCACCTCCTTCATATGACGAATACTTTCATGAAAGTACTTGTCATTAAACAGTTTCTGAAATGTTTCCCAAGACATCTTTGAAAGTGTGGCAGGTGGGTATGCTTCATGCAGACTCCCACCCGGTAGATCCGCCTCACCACGGAATATAAAGGTGGCGAATGGAACCTTCTGTTCCTCCGTGCATCCCAAGACATCGAATATCTTGGTAATTTGCTTGACCCACATTTACGACTTAATCAGATCCGGCTTTCCCGCAAATTCTGGTGGTCTCAACTCCTTGAACTGCTTAGCTGTGACAAGCCGCACATTGCTATCATTTCCACCCGTATTTCGAGTCTCCCTAGTCTGATTTTAAATGAACTGCAAAAAGCTTCTAAACATCCCATCATTCATCTTTTGTTCGGTAGTGTTGTTTACAGGAGGAATATTTCCTTCCTGTTACACATTCCCCTGGGTGGTGATTAAAGGTGTCTCCACTGTTTCGTTCACTCCATTGTTAATATTTCCCGCTGCCATTCTTAAATATACTGCCATAAAACAAGGGTTAATTAACAAATTAACATATCACATATTAACCATATGCTCTGACTGACTAACCAAATAACAAATAAATTTAGTCAGGTCATACTAGCGAAGGAATTCCCTGTCTCTCCCCTCCTAGTTCTTGTCTCACATCTTAGCCAGGGATCATATCCCTAAGCTTTGATACCAACTGTGACGCCCCCAAAATAGGTATACATCACCCATTCTGAGTCTCTAAATACATGGTACATAAACAAATACAACTTCAGTAATACAATTGTCGTGCAAAATATGACAACACATATACTGTGAGTTTGAATACAACTATTGTCTAATAGAGAGTATACAAACTCAAATGGAGTCCTCATTACAATTATTGATACACTATTTTACAAAATAGTGAGGACTAATAATACAACTATCCTGAACCATCACTCCATACCCCGGCTAGTTCTTGCTATGTTCTCACCTCCTAAGAAGAAAAATGGAACAAAAAGGAAAAGGGTGAGCTCAACTAGCCCAGTAAAGAATATTATGACTAAGATAATATACAACAATTTATCATTAGTCTTCAACAGGGAAAAATCTGATAAAATATAATAGACAACAAGCTTTAGATCAACAACTGCCGCGGAACAACAATCCATTAGAAAAGTCAAGTAGAGAAAGAATTCTACTATCTTCTAAGATTTAAAAGTCCATCATCAATATTTTATCCCTGTAACATTAATCAATAGACATCTTGAATCAAATATTTATCTTTGCACTACAGGCCAAAGATATTCATTTGTATCACCAGTTGGTCATGTTCATCTCAACACCTGTTCATCTTTGCACTACGGGACAAAGATATTCATTAGGTAATCATTCATCTTTGCACTATAGGCCAAAAATATTCATCAGTTAATCATCCATCTTTGCACTACATGCCTAAGATATTCAGTAATATCATCATTTAGGACTGAGGATGATGAAAATATCTTAAAAAAAACGAATCCAGTGAGATAAAAGATCAAAGATTAGGGATTCGTACTTTAGTTTATCCAAGTTCAAAAATACCTTATAATAATCAATTGTGGAGAAAAATTCAAGAATAAAGATCAAAACATGGATACAATCAAAGATAGTAACCATAATAGACAACTTGGACAAAGAAAAGAAAATTTTATTTTTTCTGTGAATAGTGCCAAATTTGTGAATAGTGTCGTATACGTGAATAGTGCCGTATACGTGAATAGTAACCCTGACACAAAAAGGTAGAAATTCCACAATAAAATCCATACCAATATTTCGGTATAATGATATTGAAAGAATAACATCATTATGAAGAAAATAACATCCCTTACCTCAAAATAACAAAGATTTCCGATCGAAATATCCAGATAAGGTCAAGGAAACTTGCCCTGATGAATAGCAACTCACAAAGTATCTAAATACTCATAAAATACGCTCGATAATATAGAGAGAGAAAGAGATAAAACTTGTTTCTGGTGTGATTTTCAATTCTAACTAAGCACCCTATTTATAGAAAAATGCTTAGAACGCCATAGCAGACTAACCTGCTACCTGATGGCTTTACCTGCTACTATTTAAGCCCACCACTTTTGAAAATAAATTCTAGCACATTTCATTACTCACCAACCAAAGGTGGGGCCCACCATATTTTAATAAAAACATTTATTTCCGAAACTTCAATAATTCATAATAAATAGCTCTTTTATCATAAAAAAATACAAATTTTATGTCCATTCCATAGGAAATTAAATTCTCTACAACTTTGTAAGTTTAAGTTTTTCCAAATTCAAACGAAAAATGACCGAATTCCACATACGGACGATTTTCAAAACTTTCATTCCGACAAAATACTGATAAAACATCTCAGCATTAATTTCTTCATTTATAACCACAATAAATATATCCATCATTTATATCCACATAAATTAAATATTTTCTTTATCATATAAATCAATAATTAATTATTCACAAATAATATTACAGAATCACAATTATGACAATCAGGTCGTTCCCAGGAAAGAGGAGGCTTTCTTATAAGGATTTCTCCTTATTGGGGCGCAATTAGGTGACCAAACCCTTTCCTAGACAGAACTTCCTTAGACATTGTCAATAATGCTATCTAATAATATTATTCAAATAATATGAATTATTGATCCGATAATGGAGATATTGTAAGTGTTGACAATTATTGAAACAACAATAATATGAAATATCAACGCAGAATTATTGAATCAATAAAATAAAATATTGAACAGTAATTACTGTAATAATTATTGAGTAGTGCCTTTTTACGTAAGACTCAATAATTCAAAAATACTGTGCAATATCGTGTGCTACTGTGCAACAACGCGTATTACTTTACTTAACCCACCGGGTATTCCAACAGTGTTAACGGTAACGATTACGTTGTTATTTGTAAAAACTCAAATTTGTCATTTTCTTCATCCGACAATTATTCTGTTATGGGGCCCACAAATTGTTGCGTCGTCGTACGAATATTCCCCGACAACAAGAATATTCCACGACCTAACGAATATTCCCTGACAACAATAAGTATTTTATAGCCACTTGCTTATTTTGCAAAATTTTCACATTTCACCCATAACCAAAGTATTATATCAAATTAACACTTTATTATTCACAATAATAAATAGAGGAAATTCGATTTTATTCATTAAAAAGTTGGGGTCTTACAGTTGTTGGCATGATCATGACCATTGATGAATACACGAATATCCTTGGCCCATAGTGCATGGATAATTTGTGGTCGTGATACTAAAGAATATCCTTGGCCGTAGTGCAGGGGTGATTCGATGATGTGGATTATTTATTAAGCTGAGTCTTAGCAATAAAAGTGATGAAAAACCTTTTAAATCATAGAAGATAGTAGATTTTATGCTCTACTTGACTCTTCTAATGGATTGCTTGTTCTGCTGCAGTTAAACTTGATGTTGTTATATTTTATCAGTTTAACACTGTTGAAGGCTAACGATAAATTATTATGCATTATCTTAGTCATAATATTTCTTACTGGGCTAGTTGAGCTGACCATTTTACTTTCATTGTTCTCTTCAAGAAATGAGAACGTAGCCGGGACTAGTCGGGGAACGGAGTGACGGTCCAGATGATAGCATTAGTAGTCCTCACTATTCTATAAAATAGTGTGATAATAAATATATTGAGGACTCTATTTGAGTTTGAATACTGTCTAGAAGACAATATTCGTACTAAAACTCACAGCTCATGTTTTGTCATATTTTACACGACAGTTGTATAATTAAGTTGTATTTGAATTTTATACCATGTATTTGGTGACTTAGAATGGGTGATGTATACCTATTTTGGGGGCGTCACAGTTGGTATCAAAGCTTAGGGATATGATCCCTGGCTGAGATGTAAGGCAAGAACTAGGAGGGGAGAGACGGGGAATTTCTTCGCTAGTATGACCTACTTAAGTTTATTTGGTATTTATTTGGTCGGTCAGAGTATAGGGATAATATGTGACATGTCAATTAACCCTTATTTTGTGGCAGTATTTGAAAATGGCATCCGAAAATGTTGAGATAAGCAATGAAGCACATGAGACCGTTGAGTCACCAACGATCAATACCCAGGAAAACGTGCATCAGGAAGGTAACAATCCTCATGCAAACAACAACACCGACCAAATGATGAATGACAGAATGTTTAGGGGCTTTCTGTAATTCATGCAACATCAAAGCGAGAGAGATCATGCCCAAAATGCAGTAAAAACATCTTGGCAATTTGACGGCCACCGCTTAAGCGATTCAAGGAGCTGGGACCACCGAGTTTATTGAGAGCCAAACCCACTTAAGGCGAGAGCGTGAATAAAGCGAGATCACCAAGATATTTGATGTCTTGGGATGCTCGAGAGCAAAAGGTTCCCTTTGCCACCTTTATGTTCTAGAGAGGAGGATTCTTGGTGGAAATCGGTAAAGCGTACTCAACCTACCGCACTGAAGGTGTCTTGGGAGAAATTCTAAGAACTTTTCAACGACAAGTACTTTCCCGAAAGTATTCGTCACATGAAAGAGGTAGAGTTCATCAAGCTAGAGCAGAACAATATGACCGTGTCACAGTACGAAGCTAAGTTTGCCGAGTTGTCCCGGTTTGCGTCCTACTTGGTTGATAATGAGGAGAGAATGACGCGGATGTTTCTAAGAGGTTTGAAACCCGAGATACGTCAATACTTAATTTCTCACAAACTGTGTTTGTATTCAGATGTTGTTAATAGGGCTCAGTTATTGGAGTGCGATAACGAGTCAACTCAACCAAGATAAAGTAGCCGGTAAAATGATAATACCAGATGTAACAGTCATCGAAGTGGTGACAACAAACGTGGAGGGAATCAATATGCCAGAAATGGTAACCACTTCGGTGGTAATCATGGCCAAGATAGTAAAAATGGATATTTCAAGAAAAGGAGATTCAACAATGATGGAAAGACGTCAGCACCAGCACCCGTTGTTAAGGAAGGAGAACGACCACCTATCATATGCTTCAAATACGGAGGGGAGGGACACATCAGTCCAAACTGTGCGCAGTAGTCCAAAACGTGTTACAATTGTGGAATAGAAGGTCACCTAGCTAGATTTTATCGTATAGGGAAGCCAAGTTCAGTTGGAACGGTGACACCAAATGTCGTCCCAGGCAAGTCAAAACCAGTAGTTCAAAGGAGAGCGTTTGTTGTGACCTCCCTGAAAATAAGAAACCCGAACGAGGTCATCACGGGTAAGCTTATCATAAACTCTAACGAAGTATATACCTAATTTGATACCGGTTCTACCCATTCTTTTATTTCTCCTACTTGCGCTCAACGTTTAAATTTGACTCCGGAGAAATTAGACTTTGACTTATCTGTTGAAACTCCGTTGGGAGAAACCTTCATTACATCCACTGTTTATAAATCTTGATTGGTTCAAATTGGTACCCTCACATTACCTGTCGATCTTATTTCCTTAAAAATACTTGCATTTGATATGATTTTAGGGATTGATTAGTTAACTACTCATCATGTAAAAATTGATTGTTTTCGTAAGGTTGTTAGCTTTCATATTCCTAACCAACCTATTATGCGAATTCAAGCAACCAAACCACTAAAGTCAATCGCTGTCATATCAAGCCATAAAGTTATTCGTTTATTAAAAAAATGGATGTCAAGCTTTCTTAGCCCATGTCACAGATTTAAATAAATATACGTCAGATTTGAATGATATTTCTATTGTTAATAAATTTCCTGACGTATTCCCCGAAGAACTTCCTGGCCTACCCCCGGAGCATGAAATCGAGTTTGGTTTTGACCTTGAACTCGGTACAAAACCCATTTCCAAAGCCCCATATCGAATGGCTCTTATTGAACTTCAGGAGTTAAAAACCCAACTGCATGAATTGTTAGACATCGGTTACATTCGACCTAGTTCGTCTCCTTGGGGTGCTCCTGTTCTATTCGTAAAGAAGAAAGATGGAAGTATGCGACTTTGTATTGATTATCGGGAGTTGAATCATGTCACCATCAAAAATAGGTACCCGTTGCCTCGCATTGATGACTGTTTGGACCAGTTGCAAGGCGCCAAATTCTTTTCAAAGATCGATCTTCGTTCTGGATATCATCAGTTGAAGATTAAAGTCATGACATTCCAAAGACTACTTTCGTAACTCGATGACGGGCATTATGAATTCCTAGTCATGTCTTTTGGATTGACTAATGCTCTCGCCGCCTTCATGGATATGATGAACCGAGTATTCAAGGAATATTTGGATCACTTTGTGGTCATCTTTATTGATGACATCCTCATTTACTCCAAAAGCGTGAAGATCATGAAAGAACACCGAGGTCGATACTCTCAAAAGCTTCGTGAAAATAAGCTATATACCAAGTTGAAGAAATGCGAGTTCGCTCGAGGAAGTTGCATTCCTTGGGCACGTGATATCAAATCATAGAATATCTATTGAACGGCAAAGATTGAAGCAATTCAAAAGTTGGGAGCAACCTAAGTCGATGGATCAAGACGTAGCTTTCTCGGCTTAGCTGGTTATTATCGGAGATTCGTAGAAGGGTTTTCTCGAATTACTACTCCATTAACTCAGTTGACTCAGAAAGATACAAAGTTCGATTGGAGCGAGGAATGTGAGAAGAGTTTTCAAGAACTCAAGAGGAGGCTCATTTCAGCACCTATTTTGACAATACCAGCTGGTTTGGAGGGATTTGTCATATACAGTGATGTTTTAGGCAAAGGTTTAGGGTGTGTTCTCATGCAACATGGGAAAGTCATAGCCTATGCCTCATGACAACTCAAAGAATATGAGAGGAATTATCCTACTCATGATCTAGAGTTGGCAGCTGTCGTTTTTGCACTTAAGATTTGGAGGCATTACCTGTATGGAGAGAAGGTGGAGATCTATACGGATCATAAAAGCCTCAAATATTTCTTCACTCAAAAGAAACTCAACATGCGACAACTACGATGGCTTGAGCTATTGAAAGATTGCGATCATACCATTCAATACCATCCTAGAAAAGCGAACGTAGTAGCTGACGCATTGAGTAGAAGATCGTATGCGGATGATATTGTCAACGCAAAGGCCCATTTTGTATGACTTATAAAGGATGGAGATAGAGTTAAAGACTCCAGGGACCCATGTGATGATGGTGAATATATGAGTAGAACCGACTTTAATCGATAAAGTTAAAGCTGCTCAAGCTACAGACCTGGAGCTGATGCGTATGAGGAAGAAAGTGCAAGAAGGTGATATTCCAGAAGCAAGAATCAATGAAGAAGGAATACTTCGAGTCAACTCCAGACTTTGTGTTCCTAACGATTCTGACTTGAAATATAAATAAAATGACAAATTTGAGTTTTTACAAATAACAACGTAGTTTTCACGAATTAACATTGTTGGAATACAGAATTGGTTAAAATACGATGTCTGGCGTGGTTGCACAACGATAGCATTACGGTTTTTGCAGATTGTTGAATTATTAATTCTTACGTAAGAAGGCACTACTCAATAATTGTTACGGTAATTCTTTGCTCAATATTTTATTTTTATTGATTCAATAATTGTTGCGTTGATATTTTATATTATTGTTGTTTCAATAATTGTCACCGTGACAAGATTGCCCATTATCAGATCAATAATTCATATTATTTGAATAATATTATTAGATAGCATTATTGGCAATGTCTAGAAAGTTCTGTCAAGGAGAGGTTTGGTCACTTAATTGCGCGCCAGTAAGGAGAAATCTTTATTGGAAAGCCCCCTCTTTCTTGGGAACGGCCTAGTTGCCATTATTGTGATTCTGTAATATTATTTGTGAATAATTAATTATTGATTTATATGATAAAGAAATATTTATTTAATGTGGATATAAATGATAGATTTATTTATGTGGTTATAAATAAAGGAATTAATGCTTATGTGTTTTATCAGTATTTTGTTAGAGTGGAGGTATTAAAAATCACCCGTTTATGAATTTTGGATATTTTCTGTTTGGAATTTGGAAAAACTTTCTTCTGCAATGTTGTAGAGAATTCGATTTTGTGTGGAATGGACATAAAATTTGTATTTTTCTGATAAACGGTCTATTTTCTATGAATTACTGAAGTTTTGGAAAATAAAATAAATTTTATTAAAATTGGGTGGGACCCACTTTTGATTTTCTAAAACATGGGCTGCTGAAATTTTTCAGAATTGGCAGGCTGGTGGTTGGTCTTGGTTGGTGCGTAGAATTGATTTTAGAAATAATATTATTTTATTATTTTAGTCTCCTTTGGCGTTCTAGCATTTTCCTATAAATAGGCGCTTATGTTAGAATTGAAAATCACACCAGAAATAAGTTCTCTTTCTCTCTAGATTATCGAAGCGTATTTTTGTGAGTATTTTGATACTTTGAGAGTTGTTATTCAAAGACAAGTTTCATTAGCACTATATCCCAAATTCGCATGTAATACGGTTATTTTTGAGGTAAGGATGTTATTTTCTTCGTAAATGATATTATTTCTTTCGATATCATTATGCCAAAATATTGGTCCGAACTTTTTATCAAATTTAGAACTTTTTGTGTTGGAGTTACTATTCACGATACGGTGCATTATTCACGATAACGATACTATTCACTGAAATACTTGCACTATTCAATTTAAAAATAAAATTTTCTCCTTTTTGTCCAAGATGTCTATTATGGTTACTATCTTTGATTATATCCATGTTTTGATCTTTATTCTTGAATTTTGCTTCAAAATTGGTTATTATGGATTATTATTGATCTTGGATAAACTCATATACGAATCCATACTATTTGTCCTTCATCTCACTTGGATTCGCTTTTCTTTAAGATATTTTTCATCATCCTCGGTCTAAATGATGATATTATTGAATATCTTTGGCTGTAGTGCAATGATGAATGATTAAGCGATGAATATCTTTGGCCCGTAGTGCAAAAATGAAGCAGTGTTGAGATGAACATGACCGATCGGTGATATAAATGAATATCTTTGGCACTGAAAGTAAAGATGAATATTTGATTAAAGATGTATTTTGATTGATGTTACGAGGATAAAATATTGATGATGGACTTTTAAATCTTAGAAGATAGTAGAACTCATTCTCTACTTGACTCTTCTAATGGATTCTTCAATTTCATTGCAGATTGTTGATCTAAAACTTGTTGTCTATTATATTTTATCGATTTTTCCCTGTTGAAAACTAATGATAATTTGTTGTATATTATCTTAGTCATAATATTCTTTACTGGGCTAGTTGAGCTCACCTTTTTCCTTTTTGTTCCATTTTTCTTCTCAGGAGATGAGAACATAGCAGGATCTAGTCGGGGTATGGATTGATGGTTCTAGAAAGATGTTTTAGCAGTCCTCACTATTTCTGTAAAATAGTGTTTGAATAATTGTAATGAGGACTTATTTGAGTGTGAATATTATCTAGAATACAATATTTGTATTTAAACTCACAGTATGTGTTGTCGTATTTTGCACGAAATTATATTATTGAAGTTTTAGTTTGCTTTATATACCATGTATTTGGCGACTCAGAATGGGTGTTGTATACCTATTTTGGGGGCGTCACATGGAGACACTAAAGCAAGTATGTAGGTGCTTATTAGAGAACAAGTTCACTGAATGTGACTCGCTAAGGAATACCTAATGGAGTTTTACTTGCCTGTCAATAGGAATTCCTGTAGTGATAGTAGTACAAGTTATTCTTGGACTTGAGATCATCATAGTATCTTGTGTATGATGAGTTATACTTTGACTTATTCATTAAGACCCTTAGGGTATATCAAAGGGTATGCTTGGGTATAATAAGTTATACATGGAGATAATGTATGATCAATAAAGAATCTACCACTTCAAGTAAAAGAAGAGAAATGTCCTATGTGATTCGATAAATGACAACCCAGTAGTCCTTGGCCAAGGCAGAATGAAATTAGAAAGGAGTTTCTAATTTATATTATTTCGAGTTGTGCATTTAAGAGTCAAAATACACAGTAATTTCATGTCTTATATTTAATTGGGACATTATATGGTGGAAGGATTGAATTGTACGGTAACTATTTACTCAAAGGTTCTTTTATGATTAATGTTGAAATCTATATTATCTGGAAAGTCGTTGATCGCTAGGGAGGCTTATCCCTATTGTAGAATACATATTATTTATTTAAATAAATTAATTGTTTAATTTATTTATTTAAATAAGATTAGAATTGTTCTAATTGATTTATTCACAACCGGTTTAATATGGAGAACCTAAAGGGTCACACCATAAAAGAAAGAATAATTATTTAAGAAGTTAATGGCATAATAATAATAATAATATGTTAAGTATATTTAATTTAATCTATGGTGATAGAATAAATATTATTTAATATTTTAGAAATATTAAATATAAATTAATAAGAGGAGTCTTATTAATATTATTACAATTATTATTATTTTAATTTCTAAAAGAGTTTAGGAATTAATTTAATATAAGTACTCTCATTTATTCCTAATAGGATTAGGAGAGAAAATTAGTTAAATGAGTTTAATTAATTATCCCTAATAAGATTAGGGAGCCCATTTAATTAAAAGAATTTAATTAAATAAATAATACCTTATTTTTAATTAAATAGGGTTACCTTATATCTTTATAAGAGGAGTCTTATATCATATATCAGACATACGTGATTCCAATTGTTGGAGAGTACGCTCCTTTTCTATGAGAGATAGAAAAAACTAGGGTTTTGCCAAATACCCATCTTCTTCAATCTTTCTTCTTCCTTGGTGGATCACCTCTAGAGGCCAACACTTGTGTGGCTAACGTTGATCAAAGGAAGGAACCAAACCCGGTGGATTTAAGTTGAACGCGAAAAAGATTGGAGGTGAACTTGTACCCGAGGAAGCTCGGATCTTCAAGGGTATGATTCTTGTCCTTTATCTTTTCATTTAATTAATAATTGTGCATAAAGGATGATCCGAGTATATGGTTTGTAAAATTTTAAAACTGTGATTTTTCATGCTTCCGCTTATTTGTGCAATTTGATTGCGTTCATGAATATTACAAACCTAACAGTGGTATCAAAGCCAAACTTTTATGTGAATTATTAATTATTTTAATTTGATATATATATTGATATGTGTTTAGAACAATTTAATTGAGCATAATTTTTTGTATAAAATTTATTAAAAAATATAAAAAATAAAAAATTGCGAAACAATTCTTTCTTTTTCGCTGCTGAATCCGTGGCTTTAATCATGAGTCACAATTTTATCAAGGTCAAAAGAAAAACTGAAGGATTTCAAGGGATTTGATTCTGAGTCACGTGGCTATCCTCCAAATCTTTGATAGGAGTATACCATGATTTCTTATATCAAGAGTTAACTCCCACGTGGCAGGAAGGATTATTGTAATCATATATATATATATATATATATATATATATATATATATATATATATATATGAATATGATTCTTTGATTGCATGTTGTTATATTATATATATATTTGATTCCGGCTTGCGTAATAACTTTCAGTGATTCACGGTTTAGTTATGTTATATTATATAGGCTTAAATATGAATTAGTACCCTAAACTATAGGTCATATTCCACTTCGGTGATCCACCTTTCAATTTTGTCAATTAGATGATTAAACTATCAATTTTTTTCAATTGCAACAAATTGAACATGCCACGTCAGAAATTACTGACGTGGCTAATTGTGTGGGGCCTTAAAAAGTTGATGTGGCAAAAAAAATAATTTTTTAATCATTAAATAAACAAATCTATTTAAATAAGGGACAATATGGTCAAAACCTAATTTAACATTTCTAATTAAAATAAAACAAACATTAATTAGATGATATTAGTACAAATCCATTACCCTCTCTCCCCTAATCTTCCCTTCCGTTGAACCCTTCCCCTCTTCCCGTTGAACCCTTCCCCTTTCCCCCTGACCCCTGTCGTCTCCCCCCTTCCGTCGTTCCCTTTCCCGCGCCCCTCTTCTCTCTTTTTAATTAGATGCTCGTTTGTTGCTGATTTTGCTAGTATGGTGGATGTAAGGGAAGAGGATTTGCTCTGAATCTTGGTTTACTTCCTCAACATCTCAATCTTCATTTACCCATCAGCTTCTAATGTAGATACCTTCATCTATGATGGCTACTCCCAGCTAAAATACGTCGTGGGGACACCCTACCAGTCCAACGTCAACTCCATACTCTCCTCCCTCGTCAACTCCGCCTCCTTGTCAAACTTCAACAACTTGCAGGTCAAGATGAGAATGTCCAGATCTAGTTGCAGAGGGCGAGTGATGACATCAGAGGGACGATGATGATGAAGAAGAGGAATTGTTGATGGAGGAATTAGGGTTAGGGTTTGTTTTCTATTGTGATGGTTGAAATTGTTGGTTATGGTGGTGGTGGTTTTGGAGAGAGAAGATGAAAGAGGGGGCATGGTGATGGAGGAGGAGAGAAGGAATTACAAAGCCACGGAAGCTTCGGTTTGTTTGGAGAAGATCTTAGTTTTGTGTGGATGAAAGAGATTTTTGGGTTTGGTGTGATGAATTAAATATTTGGGTTTGGTAATTTGGTTTTATTAAAAAGATTTTTGGATTTGGTAATTTGATTTAATAAAAGAATTTTTGGATTTTTGATTTTATGATTTAATTTGAATAAATTAGCAGTTAAGTGGTATTGATATTAGTGTTAGATGTAATATTTATGCATTTACATGTTTACCCCTTATTTACTCAAAATATATTAAAAATTATTTAATAATATTTTTATTATTACAGTGTAGTAATTGATTGACGTCCAAAGATGCCACGTCAGCAATTTTTGACCTGGCAGATTCAATTGAATGGAAGTGGAAAAAATTAATAGTTTAATCATCTAATTGACAAAATTAAAAGGTGGATTACTGAAGTGGAATATGACCTATAGTTTAAGGTACTAAATTATATTTAAGCCTATATATATATATATATAATAACGGTTTAGTTTTATTATATATATATATATATATATATATAATATTATTAATTATTTTATAATTAAAATAAAAAGTTTATTTTAATTTTAAAATTTAATTTCATGCTAACTAATTAGAGTTGAAATTGGATTCCATGATAACTAATTGGAGTTGAAATTGGATTCCTAATTTCCTTAAATAAAGGAGTTTAATTAGATATGAAATAAGATTTCATATTATTCAAAATAAAAGAGTTTATTTGTGGATAGGAAAGAGAATCCTAATTTTCTTAAATAAAGGAGTTTATTTAGATATGGAATAAGATTTCATAATATTCAAAATAAAGGAGTTTTTTTGTGAATAGGAAAGAGAATCCGTGTTTCCTTTAATAAAGGAGTTTTATTTATTTTTACTTGGAATTGGATTCTATAATTAATTAAAATAAAGGAGTTTATTTTGATTAAAGATTTTGATTAAAATAAAATAGTTTATTTTATTCAAAATTGGATAAATTAAAATAAAAGAGTTTATTTTGATTTAAATTTGGATTAAAATAAAGGAGTTTATTTTGATTCAAAATTATATTTTATACAAACTAAATTTGCCCATTAAATGATATCAATATATATATTAAATGTTTATTATTCATGAGATGAATGTTATTTATTGATGCATATGGTGATGTGTATGATAATAAATAGGATTGATTATGGATTATTGACCAATGTGATTTGATTTTATTTTAGTTGGATGCATGAATATATGGGTTTTATTAAATGGGGTCTGCGTACCTCGTTTTCTCTAATTTTTTCTTAATGTAAATTCTATCTCCCTCCTATGTACTTCCCCTTGACTGCTGATGAAAGTTTCTATTTATTTTAAATAGTTTTTATGACAACCCCAAAATAGGTCCATTCCATCCAACCCATTCTGAGTCGCCAAATACATGGTACATAAAACAACTACAACTTTATTACAACAATTGTCGTGCAAAATACAACAACTCATGTGTTGTGAGTTTTGATACAAATATATACCAACTGTGACTCATGTCCCAACCTTGGATAGCACGTCACAATGACACCTTACATAAATGTACAGTCAAAAACTGTTTTAGAAATTAGAATCTTTGGAAAGTGCTTAAGGAAACCTTCGTACATGGGAGACCATGCGTCTAGGTTATGATAGATATCATATGCCCACAGAATTATACTTGATTGACCCAATAGACCCCAAAGAAAAATGAGAAGATTGCAATCATCTTCTTTCCAATGGTGAGTCTTCTCTTGACATATAATTATCTCCACTGTCTCTAATTGAGAGTTATACTTCAACCAAACACCAAGATTATATAGGTAGTGCTCGTAGATATACTCAGCAAGTGGATGAGCACAACCCTGTCTTATGATGACACGAGGTTGTATGTCATTAGACATCTTGTATGTTAGTGACAAAACACCCTTCCAACGTTGGGTTCGCCTCACCCTATTTGATTCACCAATATAACTACTAAACGATGTATACAACACACTTTTCTATACTGCTTAAGGAGAACCTCCACAGCTAGAGACCACCGTTCTATTTCCCTGCTACCTTCGCTCGACCCAGCTACACTCTTATTACCTGAAAGGAATTGTGAAGCAAAAGGGTGAGCACAACTAGCTCAGTAAAGAATATCATGACTAAAGATAATTAAATTATCAATAGCCTTCATCAGTAATAAATCAGAGATTTAGAACATATGATAGATGATAAAACTTTTCAACCATAGTTTTAAATAAACGAAAGCAATCCATTAGAAGAGTCAAATAGACCATAAAGTCTATTATCATCTCCATGTTAAAAGTCCACCAACAATGTTTTATCCCTGTAACATCAATCAACAGTTCCTGTCCACAATCATGTGAATAACTCATAATCATAATTGTATTTCTAAATTCCTCTTCTCATCCAGGACAAAGATAATTTTATCACCTGTCTTTACCTGAAACATCAAAGATCATGGTTATACCAAACCACAGTTCTTGTTCATAATCATACTAATAAATTCATCTTTGCACTGCGGGCCAAAGATATTCATTAACAGTTCATCTTTGCACTACAAGCCAAAGATATTCAACAACAGGTCATCTTTGCACTACGGGCCAAAGATATTCATCAACAATTAATCTTTGCATTTCAGGCCAAAGATATTCAATAACAGATCATCTTTGCACTACAGGCCAAAGATACTAATATCTCAAAGAAATATATAATCATTTTAAAATCTATATAAACCATAATTATAACCATGTTGATCAATTCACCTTTGCACCTAAGCTAAAAATATTCAATTGTAAATTCAATGGTCATGATCATACTAGTCACAATTCATCTTTTCACTACTGGCCAAAGAGAACCCATAGTCACGATCATACCAATAATCTACCCATCTTTACACTCAAGTCAAAGAGAAATTTCTTCACCAGGATTATAAAAATATTATATATGATAATAAAAACAATATCATCAAAACATGGATTTAATTTCAAGAGTAAGATTCATAAATCAATGATAATTTAGTCAGAAAAAGAAACCAATTTTGTTGTGAATAATACTCGTTAATAGTAACTCGTGAATAGTAACTCGTGAATAGTAACTCTTGAATAGTAACTCATGAATAGTAACTCATGAATAGTAACTCGTGAATAGTACTCCGTATTCGTACATAGTACCATATACGTAAAAATGTCATATACATGAATAGTGTCGTATACGTGAATAGTGCCGTATACGTGAATAGTAACCCCGACACAAAAAGGTAGAACTTCCACAATAAAATCCATACCAATATTTCGGTATAATGATATTGAAAGAATAAGATCATTACGAAAAAAAAAACATCCCTTACAATCCCTTAAAATCCCTTACTATCCCTTACCTCAAAAGAGCAGCACTTTTGACTGGATATCGGATATGAAGCTGAAGGAAACTTGCACTGATGAATAGCAACTCACCAAGTATCTAAATACTCACAAAATACACTCGATAATCTAGAGAGAAAAAGAGAGAAAACTTATGTTTCTGGTGTGATTTTCAATTCTAACTTAGCCCTCTATTTATAGGAAAATGTTAGCACGCCGAAGCAGACTTGACCTGCTACCTGATGGCTTTACCTGCTACTATTCCACCCACCAAAAATCAGCCATCTTCCCCAACAACCAAAAGTGGGGCCCACCCATTTCTAGAATTTTCCACCAAAATCATTTATAAACCTAATTTCCGAATCAGTCACCTCTTAAAATTCATAACAAATTATACGTTCATTTTTAACGGTTCAAAATTTGTGGACATATACTCAACTTATATATGTATAACATATCCAAAAATCACAACGATCCAACGGTCGGATTAAATATAATAACTCACACAATAAAGCTGTAAGAACACCGATTTGATCTTTTAATACCTCTAATCCGATAAAATACTGATAAAACACCTCAACATTAATTTCTTCTTTTATAACCACATAAATAAATCCATCATTTATATCCGCATCAAATAAATATTTCCTTATCATATAAATCAATAATTAATTATTCAAAAATAATATTACAGAATCACAATTATGACAATTAGGCAGTTCCCAGGAAAGAGGGGGCTTTCCGATAAGGATTTCTCCTTACTGGCGCGCAATTAGGTAACCAAACCTCTCCTTGACAGAACTTTCTAGACATTGCCAATAATGCTATCTAATAATATTATTCAAATAATATGAATTAATGATTTGATAATGGAGATACTGTGTAGTGACAATTATTGAACAACAATAATATAAAATATCAACGTAGCAATTATTGAATCAATAAAATAAAATATTGAACAGTAATTACTGTAACAATTATTGAGTAGTGCCTTCTCACTTAAGAATTAATAATTCAAAAATACTGTGTAAAACCGTGTGCTACTGTGCAAACACGCGTATTACTTTATTTTAACCACCGGGTATTTCAACAAAAGTTAATTCAGAATAACTACGTAGATTATTTGTAAAAATTCAAATTTGTCATTTTTTTTATCCAATGCTTATTCGTTATGGGGCCACAAATGGGTACCGCCGCATTTAATATTCCCCGACAAAAAGAATATTCCACAACCAAACGAATATTCCCCGACAATTGAATATTTTATAACCACTTGTGTATTTTGAAAAAATTCATGTATCACCCTTAACTTTAATCTTTTATCAATTTAACCATTTACTGAATCGTAATTATAAGAAAAATTGAATACTTTTATTTCATAAAATTCGGGATCTTACAATCTCCCCTCCTTATGAAATTTCGTCCCCAAAATTTACTTACCTGGTATTTCAAAGAGTTGAGAATACCTTGCTTTAATTTTAGATTCCATCTTCCCTGTTATCATGATTTCTCCATTGCTTATCTCCTGTATTTCAAATATCATTCTAGAATACAGCTTCAAAACAAGGGTTAATTGAACAAATTAACATATCACATAATATCTCGATATTATGACTGAACAACAAATAAGCTTAGGTAGGACACACTAGCGAAGGATTTTTACTCATCTCTCCCCTCCTAGTTATATTCCCCGATCTCCGCCAGAGACCATATCCCTAAGCTCTGATACCAAATGTGACAACCCCAAAATAGGTTCATTCCATCCAACCCATTCTAAGTCGCCAAATACATGGTACATAAAATAACTACAACTTTATTACAACAATTGTCGTGCAAAATACAACAACTCATGTGTTGTGAGTTTTGATACAAATATATACCAACTGTGACTCATGTCCCAACCTTGGATAACACGTCACAATGACACCTTACATAAAGGTACAGTCAAAAACTGTTTTAGAAATTAGAATCTTTGGAAAGTGCTCAAGGAAACCTTCGTACATGAGAGACCATGCGTCTAGGTTATGATAGATATCATATGCCCATAAAATTGTCCTTGGTTGACCCAATAGACCCCAAAGAAAAACGAGAAGATTACTATCATCTTCTTTCCAATGGTGAGTCTTCTCTTGACATATAATTATCTCCATTGTCTCTAATTGAGAGTTATACTTCAATTAAACACCAAGATTATATAGGTAGTGCTCGTAGATATACTCAGCAAGTGGATGAGCACAACCCTGTCTTATGATGACACGAGGTTGTATGTCATTAGACATCTTGTATGTTAGTGACAAAACACCCTTCCAACGTTGGGTTCGCCACACCCTATTTGATTCACCAATATAACTACTAAACGATGTATACAACACACTTTTCTATACTGCTTAAGGAGAACCTCCACAGCTAGAGACCACCATTCTATTTCCCTGCTACCTTCGCTCGACCCAGCTACACTCTTATTACCTGAAAGGAATTGTGAAGCAAAAGGGTGAGCACAACTAGCTCAGTAAAGAATATTATGACTAAAGATAATTAAATTATCAATAGCCTTCATCAGTAATAAATCAGAGATGTAGAACATATGATAGATGATAAAACTTTTCAACCATAGTTGCAGCGAAACGAGCAATCCATTAGAAGAGTCAAATAGACCATAAAGTCTATTATCATCTCCATGTTAAAAGTCCACCAACAATGTTTTATCCCTGTAACATCAATCAACAGTTCCTGTCCACAATCATGTGAATAACTCATAATCATAATTGTAGTTCTAAATTCCTCTTCTCATCCAGGACAAAGATAATTTTATCATTGCCTTTACTCGAAACATCAAAGATCATGGTTATACCAAATCACGGTTCTGCTCATAATCATACTAATAAATTCATCTTTGCACTACGGGCCAAAGATATTCATTAACAGTTCATCTTTGCACTACAGGCCAAATGTGACGCCCCAAAATTAGGTATACATCACCCGTCTTGGGATGCCACTTACATGGTACAAAATTCAAATAGAACTTAATAATACAACTGTCGTGTACAATACGACAAAACATAAACTGTGAGTTTGAATACAAATATTGTATACTAGAGATTATACAAACTCAAAAGGAGTCCTTATTACAATTATTATTACACTATTTCACGTAATAGTGAGGACTACTAATGCTATCATCATCTCGTCCGTCACTCCGCTCCCCGACTAGTCCCTCGCACGTTCTCATTTCAAGAGAAGAATAAAAGTAAAAGGGTGAGCTCAACTAGTCCAAGAGGGAAATATTATGACTAAGATAGTGCAAAATATATTATCGTTAAATTTCAATAGTGTTAAACCGATACAATATAACAACCATCAAGTTTAATCGCAGTTAAACAAGCAATCCATTAAAAGAGTCAAGTAGAGAATAAAATCTACTATCTTTTATGATTTAGAAGGTTTTTCATCACTTTTATCATTTGGGACTCAAACTTAATAAATAATCCACATCATTGAATCACCCCCGCACTACTACCAAGGATATTCTTTAGTATCACGACCACAATTATCCATGCATCACGGGTCAAGAATATTTGTGTATTCATTAATGGTCATGATCATGCCAACAACTCGTCCATCAATGCACTACGGGCCAATGAGGACTTTTACCACATCATTTGTAACATTACTACCATGATTACAATCGAATAATCCTCGGTCATAATCATACCAAGTCCATCTATGCACTATAGGCCACAGATGACTTTCAACAAAATATAAACATGAGGATGATGACAATGATATAAGAATTCATAAAACAAGTTCAAGAATTATTTTATCCAGAACTAATAATGTCCAAATTGTCAACATGATACCGCTTTGTAGAGTAAAATTCAATAATGCTCGAAGAAGAATATTTCCATTAAAAGATATTTGGATGAAGCTTAAATATCAAGGATATTCCACTAATTTCATGGAGTATAGAAGTCAAAACTTTAGCCAATCGAGTATAATAAGGAATGGAATAACAAAGAAATCACTGTGTATGCGATAAACCGCATGCAGCAAAAGTTATTCCAATGAATAATAAATAACGGAATCAGTCCGTCAGTAAAACGCATGTATATGATATTCCATGTAATAATAAAGAAGGAATCAGGTCGGCAGTAAAACACATGTATGAGGATATTCCAACAGTAATAATAAAGATTAATCAGTCCGGTGTTAAACGCACGCATGTGATATTCCAATGTAATAATAAAGACGGAATCAGTCCAGCGTAGAATGCATGCATGTGATATTCCAATGTAATAATAAAGACTTTAACCAGTCCAAACTTAGAAGGCATGCAGCAGGATGTTCCAATGTAATGATAAAGAATGGAACAATGTAAGAATTTCACCAAGTATAGGGTGCCACAGATACAAAAGTTATTCCAATAGAATAATAAGAATGGAATAATGAAGTTCTCTTCATAGATAAGAAAGAAATAATACTCCCTACCTTGAAAAACTCGGATAATTGGAATAGTGAGTAGTAGATTCTCTTCTTCTTTCTCTCTATAATTTCTCTCTATAATAACGCCTCTAAAGCTTTTGTGAATTGGTGAGAAATGAACGAAGAATGAGCTTCTATTTATAGGAAAATATAGTTTCGATAATTGCACGTTTTGGGGCTCGAAAATTACAGTACAATACCTCCAACTTTTCTTTCATTTTTAATTTAGTCCTGCAAGTATTCTCAATCTTGCACCAACTCCCCTAATATTAAATAATGTGAATCAATTGTTCAATCATGTGAATCAATAGTATAATCATGTGAAAAAATACGAATTACAGTATAGTACCTCCATCTATACCTCAATTTTTAACTTAGTCATGCAAGTATTATCAATCTTGCACCAACTCCCCTAATAGTAAATAATGTGATTCAATAGTACATATATGTGAACAAATAGTTATATAAGCATGTGAATTAGTAGCAATTAATTGCTCATTTATCCGATAAATTACCCGATTTATCAATATAACCCCTAGACATCAATTATCATCGGAATAAATGTCAATTTTCACTAACACAAACTATTCCAACATAATGAAACTATTTTTATCAAAAATATAAATTTTGAAATTTCGAAGTTTGACTTTTCCCGAAAAAGTCAACTGTTGACTTTTTGACCAAATAGTGAATCCCAAAAAATTTTATGTTTATAGACTATTTTTACTAATTTCATCATTTCGGACTCAAATATCATGTCCGCGTCTCCAAATTCAACTCCGAACAACATTCATCATTAATATTATAACTCACAATATTTATCAACCAGGTCATTCCCAAGAAAGAGGGGGCTTTCCAATAAGAATTTCTCCCTATTGGCGCGCAATTAGGTGACCAAACCTCTCCTTGACAGAACTTCTAGACATTGTAAATTTTGCAGTTTATAATATGAATAACTTTGTCGTCTCAAGTATTGATTTAATAAAAACATTTTATGCAGATGATGATATCGACCATAATTGAATCCATAATATGATAGATATGATGCAACAATTATCATAGTAATAATTGAGTATAATCGAAAGTGACTTCTCACGTAAGCATCAATAATCAATACCGTGTGTTACTATGCAACCACACGACATCGCATTTTTAACACCGGGTGTTTCAACGATTAACGGTAAAACTTCCGCCGTTATTTTCATAAGTTTTTTGTCGTTTTCTCAATCCGACAATAATTCCGTTCATGAGGGTCCACCAATGATTGTGCCATTGTCATTTAATATTCCCGTTAAAACGAATATTCCCCGACCAATCGAATATTATATAACAACTTGCTTACTTTGCAAAATTTGTAAATATTACCCACAACTATAACATTATATCAAATCCACACCATAATATTCAAAAATATATTTCAAGAAAATTTAATCTTTATTCAAAAAGTTGGGGTCTTACACCAAAGATATTCAACAACATGTCATCTTTGCACTACGGGACAAAGATATTCATCAACAATTCATCTTTGCACTTCAGGCCAAAGATATTCAATAACAGATCATCTTTGCACTACACGCCAAAGATATTAATATCTCAAAGAAATATATAATCATTTCAAAATCTATATAAACCATAATTATAACCATGTTGATCAATTCACCTTTGCACTTAAGCTAAAAATATTCAATTGTAAATTCAATGGTCATGATCATACTAGTCACAATTCATCTTTGTACTACTGGCCAAAGAGAACCCATAGTCATGATCATACCAATAATCTACCCATCTTTACACTCAAGCCAAAGAGAAATTTCTTCACCAGGATTATAAAAATGTTATATATGATAATAAAAACAATATCATCAAAACATGGATTTAATTTCAAGAGTAAGATTCATAAATCAACGATAATTTAGTCAGAAAAAGAAACCAATTTTGTTGTGAAAAGTACTCGTGAATAGTAATTCATGAATAGTAACTCGTGAATAGTAACTCATGAATAGTAACTCGTTTGAATTTTGTATCTCTACGAGTCAGCTGAGTTAATGGGGTCCACCGACACACAAAACATGTGTTAATCATTTAATGCAACAAAAATACTCTTCCTCCTCATATACTGATCATATATCCCACATTCATTGTAAAAATATCACCATTAATATATTTTTAAAATAATATATTCAAATGAATTATTTTATCAGAAAAAGATAAAATATTAATTTTCAACAATTGTCACATTTAAAAATTTTCTCCATCTATAACCACATAAAATCAATATTTTCCTCATCATATAAATCAATAATTAATTATTCACAAATAATATTACAGAATCACAATATTGACAACCAGGCAGTTCCCAGGAAAGAGAGGGCTTTCCAATAAGAATTTTTCCTTACTGGCGCGCAATTAGGTGACCAAACCTCTCCTTAGACAGAACTTTCTAGACATTGCCAATAATGTTATCTAATAATATTATTCAAATAATATGAATTATTGATTTGATAATGGAAAATACATGCATGATGTGACAATTATTAAAACAACAATAATATAAAATATCAACGCAGAATTATTAAATCAAAAATAAAATATTGAACAGTAATTACTATAATAATTATTGAGTAGTGCCTTCTTCACGTAAGAATCAATAATTGGTGCAATACAGGTGCTCTTGTCTGCAACAACGCCAGACATCGTATTTTAACCACGGGTATTCAAACAAGATAATCTGGTAATAACTACGCCAAGTTATTTATAAACAACTTATACTTGTCATTTTTTCATCCAATCGCTTTTCGTTATGGGCCCATATTAAGGTCGCTACCTTGCCGCATTTAATATTCTCGACAAAGAAGAATATTCCACGACCAAACGAATATTCTCCGACAACAATGAGTATTTTATAACCACTTGCTTATTTAAAATATTTGCGCATTTTATCCATAACTAACCACATTAATCAAATTAACCCCTTACTATTTCAAAATAATAATTAGAGAAAATTAAATCTTCGTTTATAAAAAGTTGGGGCCTTACAACCTCCCCTCCTTATGAAATTTCATCCTCGAAATTGACATGCGTAGGACATGCTCCTTCCCATCCAAGATCTTGACTGGTACCTCCTCGTACGTTAAATCTTCTGCTATCTCGTCAGGTTCTAACTCAATAATGTGGTTCGGGTCGTCCACATATTTACGTAACATCGATAAGCGAAAAATGTTATGAACACACGTTATACTTGGCTGTAAAGCGAGTCTATAGGCCATAGTTCCTATTCAATCGAGGATTTCAAATGGACTAATAAATCCAAGGTTGAGATTTCTTCTCTTCATCAACTCTTACTTCTAGAATAACGCCTTCTTGCACCCTCTTCTTTATATTCATCAGCTCCGGTGTGTAGCTTGAGCGGTTTTAACTTTATCGATTAAAGTCGATTCTAATCGTATATTCGTTATCTTTACGCAGATTCTTGGAATCTTTAACTCTATCTCCATCTTCTCGTAAGTCGATTTAAATGGGTATTTGTGTTAACAATATCGCACTCGTAAACGCATACGATCTTTTACTCAACGCGTCAGCTACCATGTTCCTTTTTTTTTCCAGGATGGTATTGAATGGTATGGTCGTAATCTTTGAACAGCTCGAGCCAACGTCGTTGCTGCATGTTGAGTTCTTGGAAGCTCTTTTCATATTCCTCACTCCATTCGAATTTTGTATCTCTACGAGTCAGCTGAGTTAATGGAGTAGCGATTCAAGAAAATCTTTCCACGAATCTCCGATAATAACCAACTAAGCCTAGAAAGCTATGTATTTCGATTACTGACTTAGGTTTCTCTCAATTATGACTCATATCCCAATCTTGGATAGCACGTCACAATGGTACCTATCAGTTTACTATCACACAAATATGGCGTCCCCTACTTGAGAGTTCGGGCTTTGCATTCCACAAAGGAAGTCACGGATAAAGGCTCGGTACAAACTTTCTGATTGAATTTTAAACTCAAGTTCAATAAGAGCCATGAGATTTTAGAAATGAGTTTTGTACCGGGTTCAAAGTCGATACAAAATTCAATATCACGCCCGAGAGTAGGCCAGAAATTTTTTCAGAAATACGTCAGAAATTTACTAACAATGTAAATATCATTCAAATCGACGTATTTTTGTTCAAGTCCATAACATGGCTAAGAAAGCTTGACATCCGTTTTTCAATAAACGAATGACTTTACGGCTTAATATAAAAGAGTTTGACTTCAATGGTTTGGTTGCTTAAATTCGAATAACAGGTTGCTTAGGAATATGAAAACAAATAACCTTACAAAAGCAATCATTTTTAGCATGATGAGTGGTTGACCAATGTGACGCCCCCAAAATTAGGTATACATCACCCATCTTGGGTCGCCAGATACATGGTATAGAATTCAAATACAACTTACTAATACAACTGTCATGTACAATACGGCAAAACATAAACTATGAGTTTGAATACAAATATTGTCTATTAGAGATTATACAAACTCAAAAGGAGTCCTCATTACAAATATTATCACACTATTTCACAGAATAGTGAGGACTACTAATGCTATCCTCTGGACCATCACTCCGTTCTCCGACTCGTCCCAGCTATATTCTCATTTCCTGAAGAGAACAGTGAAAGGAAGGGTGAGCTCAACTAGCCTAGTAAGAAATATTATGACTAAGATAATGCAAAATAAATTATCATTAGTCTCTAACAATGTTAAACTGATAAAATATAATAGACATCAAGTGTTACTGCAGCGGAACAAGCAATCCATTAAAAGAGTCAAGTAAAAAATAAAATCTACTATCTTTTATGATTTAAAAGGTTTTTCATCACTGTTATCGCTAAGACTCAGCTTAATAAATATTCCACATCATCAAATCACCCCTGCACTATGGCCAAGGATATTCTTTAGTATCACGACCACAATTATCCATGCACTATAGGCCAAGAATATTTGTGTATTCATTAATGGTCATGATCATGCCATAAAACAATTCATCTTTGCACCCTTGGCCGAAGAGAATTCATAGCCATAATCATACCAAAAACTGTCCATCAATGCACTACGGGCCAATGAAGACTTTTTCCACATCATTTGTAACATTACGGTAATGATTACACCGCATAATCCCTGGTCATAATCATACCAAGTCCAAATTTATGCACACTGAGCCACGAGATGACTTTCAACATAATATAAACATGAGGATGATGACAATGATATAAGAATTCAATAAAACAAGTTCAAGAATTAATTTATCCAGAACCAATAACGCCCAAATTGTCAACATGATATCGCTTTGTAGAGTAAAATTCAAGAATGCTCGTAAGAATATTTCCATGAAAAGATATTTGGATGAAGCGCAAATATCAAGGATATTCCACTAATTTCATGGAGTATAGAAGTCAAAGCTTTAACCAACTGAGTATAATAAAGAATGGAATAACAAAAGAAATCACCATACATGCGGTACTTCTCATAGACAGGTTATTCCAACAGAATAATAATTAATGGAACCAGGTCAGGCAAAATTCACACCGACATGATGTTCCAACAGAATAATAAAGAGTGAAATAACAACAGAAATCACCATGCATGCGGTACTTCGCATAGACAGGTTATTCTAACAGAATACTAATAAAGATTTTAATCAGTCCAAAGATAAAATGCATGTGCATGTGATATTCCAACAGAATAATAATAAAGGCGGAATTAGGTCCCAAGTAAAAAACGCACAAACAAGATATTCCAAATGAATAATAAAGACAGATCGAGTCCCCAGAAACGCGCATACAGACGTGATATTCCAAATGTAATAGTAAAGACTTTAATAATAGAAGAATGTCACCAAGTATAGGTAGTTCGAGTATACAAAGTTATTCCAATAGAATAATAAAGAATGGAATAACATAAGTTCTCTTCATGAATACAAACGAAATAATACTCCCTACCTTAAGAAGAAGAGTATTGGATATATAAGTAGTGAAGTAGTGAAGTAGCAGAATACTTTCTTCTTTCTCTCTATAGTTTATCTCTCTAGAGTTTCAAATGAATTAAGTAAGAAAATAATGAAGGAATGAGCTTCTATTTATAGAAAAATGGACCGCATAATAACTAACTCATGAACGGTCAGATTGATTTACTTTAATCGACAATCTATATTTAAAGCAAAATCTTTTAAATAAAATATAATATATTCTATTTATAATCTAATAAAACGAATAACTTTATAAAAGATTTTACTATGCATGAGGGCACTATGCAAACACTATGCATAATAAAATATAATATATTCTAATTATTGTCTAATAAAAGCAGATAACTTTATAAAAGTATTTTGTTTTATATAAAAAGATTTTACTATGCAAAACACTATGCGCATAACACTATGCAATACTATGCATAATAGAATATAATATATTCTATTTATAGAATAACTTTATAAAAGTTTTCTATTTTATATAAAATATTTTACGTATTATTACATTAATAATACCAACAAAACTAAGTGACTTATCATGTAAACATCAATAATTAATCTGTGCTACTTTCTTATGCAACCCATGTATTCTTTATACTTTTAACTTTTTGTGTGTTTCAACGATTAACAGTAAAACTTCCGCCGTTATTTTCATAAAGTATTTTTGTCATTTTTCAATCCGACAATAATTTCGTTGTAGGGTCCACCAATGATTGTGCCATTGTATTTAATATTCCCTCGTTAAAATGAATATTCCCAGACCAATCGAATATTATATAACAACTTCGTACTTTGCAAAATTTAAAAATATTACCCACAACTATAACATTATATCAATTTCACTCCATAATATTTAAAAATAATATTTATAGAAAATTCATCTTTATTCAAAAAGTTGGGGTTTTACAACCAATCAATCCCTAAGGTCACATCAAATGCAAGAATTTTTAAAGAAATAAGGTCAACAGGTAATGTGATGGTGCCAACTTGGATCAAACAAGATTTATAAAAAGTGGATGTAACGAAAGTTTCTCATAACGGAGTTTCAACGAGATAAGTCAAAGTTTAATTTTCTCCGAGTCAAGTTTAAACATTGAGTATAAGTAAGAGAGATAAATGAAATGTAGAGGCCCAGTATCTAATAAGGTATAAACTTCGTGAAGAATTTATAATTAACTAACTTGGTGCTAACCGTTCGGGTTCCTCGATTCGACTCGATCCACGACAAACGCTCTTCCAGAACCGATTGACTTTGACTTTTTTCGGGGATGACCTTTTTGAGTCACCATCCCATTGGACTGGGTTTCGCTACTGCGTACAATCTCGAAAGCGATATCACCTTCTTTTCCACAATTATAACATACCTTGGAAGGTTGTGAATAGTTTGGACTTATGTGTCCTCTTCTCCGCATCCGTAGCATCTAAGCTGGCGGTCTTTCTCCTCCTCTAAAATTCGTTCTTTGGTGTTGGTCTTAAGCGTCTTCCGTCATTGTTAAATCTTCTTCTTCTTGAAATTTCCACTTGAGTTATTTCTTCTATATACCTTGGCCATGATTACCTTTCAAGTGGTTACCATTTCGCATGATAATTTCCTCCACGATGGTTATCATTGTTTCGATGGAATCGTCGCCACCGTCTGATTATCATCGAGTTGTTGGTCATTATTCTTGATTGAGCCGACTCATTATCGCGCTCCAATAACTGAGCCCTATTCACAACATCTGAATATAAACAAAGTTTGTGAGAAATGAGGTATTGACGTATTTTGGGTTTCAAACCTCGCAGAAATATTCGCGTCATTCTCTCCTAATTGTCAACCAAATGGGATGTAAATCGAGATAACTCGGTAAACTTAGTTTCGTACTACGACACGTTCATATTGTTTTGCTCTAGCTTGATGAACTCTACCTCCTTCATGTACCGAATACTTTTGGGAAAGTACTTGTCGTTGAACAATTCTTGGAACTTCTCCCAAGACATCTTCAGTGCGGTAGGCTGAGTACGCTTTACGGATTCCCACCAATAATCTGCCTCTCCTCGTAACATGAAAGTGGCAAAAGGAACCTTTTGCTCCCCTAAGCATCCCAAGACATCAAATATCATAGTGATCTACTTTATCCACGTCTCTGCCATAAGTGGTTCTGGCTTTCCCAAAAACTCTGGCGGTCCTAACTCCATGAACTGCTTAGCGGTGACCATCCGTGAGTTGCCAGTGTTTCCACCTGCATTTTGAACAATAGTCTTTCTCGTTTGGTTTTGCATGAATTCTAGAAAGTTCCTAAACATACCATCATTTTTCATCTGTTTAGTGGTGTTGTTCACAGGAGGAACATTGCCAGCCTGTTGCACGTTCTCCTCGTTGGTGAGAAAAGGTGTCTCCACGGTCTCATTTACTCCACTGTTAACATTCTCAGTCGACATTCTTAAATACTGCCATAAAACAAGGGTTAATTTAACAAATTAACAAATCACATAATACCCCTATATTATGACCGACCAACAAATAAGCTTAGGTAGGACACACTAGCGAAGGATTTACTCGTCTCTCCCCTCCTAGTTCTATTCCCCGATCTCCGCCAGAGATCATATCCCTAAGCTCTGATACCAACTGTGACGCCCCCAAAATAGGTATACATCACCCATTCTGAGTCGCCAAATACATGGTACAGAAACAACTACAACTTCATTAATATAATTGTCATGCAAAATACGACAACACATAAACTGTGAGTTTAAATACAAATATTGTCTTCTAGACAATATCCACACTCAAATAAGTCCTCATTACAATTATTGATACACTATTTTACAACATAGTGAGGACTACTAAAACAACTGCATCTCGAACCATTACTCCACACCTTTGACTAGTTCCCATTTATATTCTCGTCTCTGAGAAGAAAAATGGAACAAAAGAAAAAGGGTGAGCTCAACTAGCCCGAAAAAGAATATTATGACTAAGATAATGTACACCAAATTATCCTTAGTCTTCAACAGGGAAAAATCTAATAGAATACAATAGACAACAAGTTTTAGATCAACAATCTGCGGTGAAACAACAATTCATTAGAAGAGTTAAGTAGAAAATGAAATCTACTATCATCTATGAATTTAAAAGTCCATCATCGATATTTTATCCCTATAACATCAATCAATATACATCTTGAATCAAATAGTCATCTTTGCACTACAGGCCAAAGATATTAATCGATCGATCATGTTCATCTCAATACATTCATCTTTTGCACTCTGGGCCAAAGATATTCATCGAAAATCATTCATCTTTGCACTACAGGCCAAAGATATTCGGGATTATATCATCATTTAGGGTGAGGATGATGAAAATATTTTAAAGAAAAGCGAATCCAATAAAACAAAAGAACAAATATTAAGGATTAGTTTCTTTACACAATCCAAGTTCAAAAATACTTCATAAATAATCGAGTGGAGTAAAATTCAAGAATGAAGACCAAAATATAGATCCAATCAAAGATAGGAATCATAATGACAATCTTGGACACGTAAAGAAAAGAAAAATTTTTTTTACGTGAATAGTGTATCGATTCGTGAATAGTCTTGTAGTATCGTGAATAGTAACTCAAACACTAAAAGATAGAAATTTCAAAAAAAAAATCATCATCATGTCATGAATAGTAACTCATGAATAGTAACTCATGAATAGTAAGTAACCCAGACATGAAAAAGTTTCAAATTTGATAAAAGTTCAACCAATATTTTGGCATAATAATATTGAAGAAATAATATCACTTAAGAAGAAAATAACATCACTTACCTCGTAGAAAGAATAAGTACTTACGAATAGGAATCTGGATATAGTCTTTGAAAGAACTTTGCATCGATATAGCAATACTCAAAGTACTAAAATACTCACAAGAATACGCTCGATAATATAGAGAGAGAAAGAGAGAGAAATCTTTAGTTTATGGTGTGATTTTCAATTCTAACTTAAGCACCCTATTTATAGAAAAATGCTTAAAACACCAAAGCAGAAAATTTAGTATAATAATAACATATATATTATAAATTCTTACGCACACCCTCATTGATCAAAACATATCAGCCACACATGTGCCAAACTTGCCAAAAACGTTTTTCATATAAAAGTTATTTAAAACTCCAAAAAAAATAATAATCAATTAATCCGGAACTTCAATAATTCATAATAAATAGCCCTTTTATCGGAAAATTGAATCTTGCTAATTTTATAGGAAATTCAATTCTATACAACTTTACGAGAAGAAAGTTTTTTAAATTCCAAATGTAAATTGGAAGAAATCCACATACTGAACGATTTTCTGTGCTATAATCAAATTTGGGTCAAGAAATGGGGTCCACCGACACACAAAACATGTGTAAATTATTTAATGCAACAAAAATACTCTTCCTCCTCATATACTCATATATCCCACATTTATTATAAAATATCACCATTAATATATTATTAAAATAATATATTCAAATGAATTATTTTATCAGAAAAAGATAAAATATTAATTTTCAATAATTGTCACATTTAAAAATTTTCTCCATCTATAACCACATAAAATCAATATTTTTCTCATCATATAAATCAATAATTAATTATTCACAAATAATATTATTGGAATTATAATATTGACAACCGTGCGGTTCACAGGAAAGAGGGGCTTTCAATAAGAATTTCTCTTCTTGGCGGCGCAATTAGGTGACCAAACCTCTCCTTAGATGTAACTTTCTAGACATTGCCAATAATGCTATCTAATAATATTATTCAAATAATATGAATTATTGATTTGATAATGGAAAATCTTGTGCGATGACAATTATTAAAACAACAATAATATAAAATATCAACGCATGTAATTATTGAATCAAAATAAAATATTGATAAAGTAATTCTCGTAACAATTATTGTAGTAGTGCCTTCACGTAAGAATCAATAATTGGTGAAATACCGTGTGCTACTGTGCAACAACACATATTACTATGTTTTAACCACCAGGTATTCCAACAGTATTAACGGTAACAACTACGCCGTTATTTATAAATAACTTATACTTGTCATTTTCTTCATCCAATCGCTTTCCGTTATGGGGCCACACAAGGCTGCGCCGTCTTACGAATATTCCCCGACAGCAAGAATATTCCACGACCAAACGAATATTCTCCGACAACAATGAGTATTTTATAACCACTTGCTTATTTAAAATATTTGCGCATTTTATCCATAACTAACCACATTAATCAAATCAACCCCTTACTATTTCAAAATAATAATTAGAGAAAAATAAATCTTCATTTATAAAAAGTTGGGGCCTTACACATAATCATAATTGTAGTTCTAAATTCCTCTTCTCATCCAGGACAAAGATAATTTTATCACCTGTCTTTACCTGAAACATCAAAGATCATGGTTATACCAAATCACAGTTCCTGTTCATAATCATACTAATAAATTCATCTTTGCACTAAGGGCCAAAGATATTCATTAACAGTTCATCTTTGCACTACAAGCCAAAGATATTCAACAACAGGTCATCTTTGCACTACGGGCCAAAGATATTCATCAACAATTCATCTTTGCACTTTAGGCCAAAGATATTCAATAACAGATCATCTTTGCACTACAGGCCAAAGATATTAATATCTCAAAGAAATATATAATCATTTCAAAATCTATATAAACCATAATTATAACCATGTTGATCAATTCACCTTTTCGCTTAAGCTAAAAATATTCAATTGTAAACTCAATGGTCATGATCATACTAGTCACAATTCATCTTTGCACTACTAGCCAAAGAGAATCCATAGTCATGATCATACCAATAATCTACCCATCTTTACACTCAAGTCAAAGAGAAATTTCTTCACCAGGATTATAAAAATGTTATATATAATAATAAAAACAATATCATCAAAACATGGATTTAATTTCAAGAGTAAGATTTATAAATCAACGATAATTTAGTCAGAAAAAAAAACCAATTTTGTTGTGAATAGTACTCGTGAATAGTAACTCGTAAATAGTAACTCGTGAATAGTACTCCGTATTCGTACATAGTACCATATACGTAAAAATGTCATATACATGAATAGTGTCGTATACGTGAATAGTGCTGTATACGTGAATAGTAACCCCGACACAAAAAGGTAGAACTTCCACAATAAAATCCATACCAATATTTTGGTATAATGATATTAAAAGAATAACATCATTACGAAAAAAAACATCCCTTAAAATCCCTTATTATCCCTTACCTCAAAAGAGCAAAGACTTACATTTGGATATCGGATATATGATTATTTGAAGGAAACTTGCACTGATGAATAGCAACTCACCAAGTATCTAAATACTCACAAAATACACTCGATAATCTAGAGAGAAAAAGAGAGAAAACTTATGTTTCTGGTGTGATTTTCAATTCTAACTTAGCCCTCTATTTATAGGAAAATGTTAAGACGGCAAAAGCGAGACTTGACTGCTTACACGATGGCTTTACACTGCTACTATTCCACCCACCAAAATCAAGCAATCTTCCCCAAAAAAACAAAAGTGGGGCCCACCCATTTCTAGAATTTTCCACTAAAATCATTTATAAACCTAATTTTGAATCGGTCACCTCTTAAAATTCATAACAAATTATCGTTCATTTTAACGGTTCAAAATTTGTGGACATATACTCAACTTATATATGTATAACATATCCAAAAAATCACAACGATCCAAAGGTCGGATTAAATATAATAACTCACACAATAAAGTTTGTAAGAACAGGATTTGATCTTTTAATACCTCAATCAGACAAAATAACCGATAAAACACCTCAACATTAATTTCTTCTTTTATAACCACATAAATAAATCCATCATTTATATCCGCATCAAATAAATATTTCCTTATCATATAAATCAATAATTAATTATTCATAAATAATATACGAGAATCACAATTATGACATGACAGACGGTCCCGAGAAAGAGGGGCTTTCGATAAGGATTTCTCCTTCTTGGCGCACAATTAGGTGACCAATCAATCCTCTCTGACGAGAACTTTCTAGAGATTGCCAATAATGCTATCTAATAATATTATTCAAATAATATGAATTATTGATCGATAATGGAGATTATGTGCCATGACAATTATTGAACAACAATAATATAAAATATCAAGCGTAGCAATTATTGAATCAATAAAATAAAATATTGAACAGTAATTATTGTAACAATTATTGAGTAGTGCCATCTCACTTAAGAATTAATCATTCAAAAATACTGTGTAAAATCGTGTGCTACTTTCATGCAAAAACACAGCGTATCTTTGTATTTTAACCACTTGGAGTATTCAACGAGTGTTAGCAGTAATAACTACGCCATTATTTGTAAAAACTCAAATTTGTCATTTTCTTCATCCGACATGATTTATTCATTATGGGCCCCAAAAATCAAATTGGCCGTCGTACTAATATTCCCCGACAGAAAGAATATTCCACGACCAAACGAATATTTCCCGACAATTGAATATTTTATAACCACTTGTGTATTTTGAAAAAATTTATATATCACCCTTAACTTTAACCTTTTATCAATTTAACCATTTACTGAATCGTAATTATAAAAAAAAATAAATACTTTTATTTCATAAAATTCGGGGTCTTACAGTTTTGTAATAGGAATAGTTAAAATTAATTTTGAAGAATTGGAGATCAAGGATCAAGGAGCGCTTGAAGACCCGTTTGTAATGGAGCCCGAGTTTAAATGTAATAGTTATATTTAAATATTAATTCTTGCAACCCTAGGATTTAACCTTTTGGTTCACTTGGTGGCTCTAGTGAACCAAACTAGAATAAAAGTCCATAATCAATCCGGGTAGAATATAGTATTCTATATGTGCATGCTTATACTATATATATTATATATTATGCAAACATGTTTCGCATGTTAATTAATATGACGCGTATTTTATATATATATATGTGCATGCGCGCTAAACAAGATGAGACAAATTAATAACAAACTCCTTAAATATTTTATATTAAGTTGTAACGTTCAAAGATATTTGGAATATCGAACATCGCCTTCTAGCATGATAGAAACAATAGAGTATTGAATATTTAATATAAGTTTGTTGTGCACACACAAGGCAAGTATTAAATATTTAAGATGTTGTTTTTATTACATATGATGTTTATAAGGAATTGAACATTACTGCTTTGTTGTGCACACTTGAAGGCATGTAGTTTTCTCTTCACTTATATGGAAATGATGGGTCTGACTTAACTTAAATCATTTTAGTTCGGATGTGCACACACTTGACCATTATGATTTAAGAGGCAAAATACAAGGAGTTACATAGTTAATGTAATTGACAAGAGTTGTCTACCTATTTATTTATATATAGTTTGTTGTGCACACACAAGGCTATATACATTTGAAATGGGATCCTTATTCTCACTGGCAAATCTTTAATTAGATTTTGCCGAACTATATAAGTGAGGGTAATATAGTTTGAAGAAAATAGTGGGAGATACCAATTTAAAATAAGACCTAATTTATTTTGGTAATTAATAAAAGAATGTATGCTAAAATGTTGTTAATTACAAATTTATTTACAGAATTTTACAATGTCTAAATTACTATCACTGCGAAACATATTAGATGTTAATTAACTGGACCGAATTACTTGGATTGGTTAAGAAAATTGAGAATAGTTCTCACGGCTAAAAAGTTATCTTATGTCCTTAATAAGCCTACCCCTGCAATGGTTGCAGATAATGCCTCTGAGGAAGAGATTGCTATTTTTAGAAAGTGGCAAGATGATGCACAGTTGGCTCAATGCATCATGCTCGCATCCATGAGTAACGAGCTTCAGTATCAGCATGAAACTATGGATGCTCCTACTATATTCGTGCACATCAAGTAGTTGATGGTGAAGAAAGTAGGGTGATAGATATCGAGATATCTAAGGAGCTCTTAGATCTAGAATGGACAGATGACACTCACAAAGATGGATAAAAGTCATTAACATTATCAATTTGATTGATCAATTAGGACAATAATTTTTTTTATGGATGGGGAGTTGTGCCAAGATTTGATCTTGCACTCACTCCCGGACTCCTTTCACAATTGTTGTGAATTTTTCATATGAACAAGTTAGATATCAGCCTCGCTAATTTGCTTAACATGTTGAAAAATATTGAGAGTCACTTTCCAACCAAGAAAGACCAAGTCTTACTGGTAGGGGCCAAAGGGTCTTCTGAAAAGAAGAACGATTCAAAGAAGGTAAATAGAAGGCAAAAACAAAGGATAATAAGAACAAAACTGATATGGATAACAAAGGAATTTGCTTCCATTGTAATAAGCCTGGAGACTGGAAAGAAACTGCAAGAAGCATTTTGCAGAGGCTAACCAGAAGAAGCTTAGTGAAGTTTCGGTTACAAATACAATTTTGTTAATGATTTAAAATAAATTTTTCTTTAAGTCAAGTTTCTACTTGGGTATTGGATACCGACTTTGGTTATCATAAATATAGATTTATGAAGGGACCAAGCAGAAGTAGAAAGCTAAACAAATATAAGTAATCCTATGTGTGGGAAATGAAGCAAAGGTTGCCACATTAGCCATAGAAACTTATAGTTTAGCAATGCCTACCGGCAAATCTATTAAGTCAATAAGTTGTTATTGTATTCCAGTTCTTGTTAGAAATATTATTTCCATTTTATTGTTGGACAATGAAATCTTTGGTATTATATTTAAGAACAATTGTTGTTCTATTTATAATAATAATGTTTCGTATAGAACTAGAATATTACTTAATGGATTTTTTATACTTCACCTATGTGAAAATATATTTTGCAAATTGAACAAACTAGTATAAGAAAAGGAGACGATCATTCAAAGAGTTGAATGTGTATATTTGTTGAAATACAAGTGTGAATTATTTGAAAGGTTCAAAGAATTCAGAAGTGAAACAAATTGGCAAAGTATTAAGATTCTTTGATTAGATCAAGGAATAAATACTTGTGCAATAAGTTTTAGATCATCTCAAATGGTTTTCTCATAATGGACGCCTCTTGATACACAATAATTTATTGAAGTATCTGAAAGAAAAATCGTACCTTATTAGACATGGTACGGTCCATAATGATTTTACCGACATTCCAGTATCCTTCTGGGGTCATGCCCTAGAAATGGCTGCATATCTACGAAAAAGGTAACCTCAAAATCCGGCCCCAAGACTCCATAAAAGTTATGGACAGGGAGGATTTCTAATCTTAATTATGTTAAGATAAGGTTTGTCCAACTTATGTGAAAAGGTTTCAAAGGTTAAGCTTGGGACAAAATTTGACAAGTGTCGATTTGTGGGACATCCTAAAGTAAGTTTAGGGTATATGTTCTATAATCGTATTTAGCAAAAGGTGTTTGTTGAGAAAAACGCTGCCTTCTAAGATAAAGGTGTTTATCATTGAAGGGGCTAGTGGGAGGATAATAGAATCTTAAAGAGTTCAAGAACCACAAAACACTATAAGTCAAATAATAGGAACTTGTAGATAGACCTATTGTACCACAACCGAATCATAAATCTGGAATAGTACTGAAGATACCTGGGAGGTATGGATTAATCATGGATGATGATGATGAGGTACGCATCATAGAAGATGATGATCCAGTTATATACGATGAGGGAAGAGTTGTAGACACTAAGAGAAATGGATTGAAGCATGCTTCTCAAAAATGGAACATTCGATTAAATGAGATAATCAAAAGAGTTTGATTTTATCACAAACAAGAATGAATCTAGTGCGTACAAAAGGGTCAGTGGGAGAGCCGTGACATTCCTAATATTATATGTTGATATACTATGGATAAGGAATGACATACCAATGCTAAAATTAGTAAAGATAAAGTTATGATGCCCCCAAAATTAGGTATACATCACCCATCTTGGGTCGTCAGATACATGGTACAAAATTCAAATACAACTTACTAATACAACTATCGTGTACAATACGACAAAACATAACTGTGAGTTTGAATACAATTATTGTCTACTAGAGATTATACAAACTCAAAAGGAGTCCTCATTATAATTATTAACACACTATTTCACAGAATAGTGAGGACTACTAATGCTATATCCTCGGATAGTCACTCCAGTTCTCCGATTAGTCCCTCGCTATGTTCTCATTTTCTAAAGAGAACAGTGAAAGAAAGGGTGAGCTCAACTAGCCCAGTAAGAAATATTTTGACTAAGATAATGTAGAATAAATTATCGTTAGCCTTCAACAGTGTTAAAGTGATAAATATAACAACATCAAGTTTAACTGCAGTGGAACAAGCAATCCATTAAAAGAGTCAAGTAGAGAATAAAGTCTACTATCTTTTAAGATTTAAAAGCTTTTTCATGACTTTTATCGCTAGGACTCAACTTAATAAATAATCTACATCATCGAATCACCCCTGCACTACGGCCAAGGATATTCTTTAGTATCACGACCATAAATTATCCATGCACTACAGCCAAGGACATTCGTGTATTCATTAATGGTCATGATCATGCCAACAACTGTCCATCAATACTATACGGGCCAATGATAACTTTTACCACATCATTTGTAACATTACGCTCATGATTACACCGAATAATCCATGGTCATAATCATACCAAGTCCATATATGCACTACAGGCCACAGATGACTTTCAACATAATATAAATATGAGGATGATGACAATGATATAAGAATTCAATAAAACAAGTTCAAGAATTAATTTATCCAGGAACTAATAATGTCCAAATTGTCAACATGATACTGCTTTGTAGAGTAAAATTCAAGAATGACCAGAAGAATATTTCCATGAAAAGATACTGGATGAAGCGCAAATATCAAGGATATTCTACTAATTTCATGGAGTATAGAAGTCAAAACTTTAACCAACTGAGTATAATAAAGAATGGAATAACAAAAAGAAATCACTATGCATGCACGGTACTTAGCATAGACGAGTTATTCAACGAGAATAATAATAACGGAACCGGGTAAAGGCAAAATTTTTGCACCTGAGAATGTTCCAATGAGAATAATAAAGACGGAACCAGTTAAAGTGTAAAACACATGCACGAGGATGTTCCAACAGATTAATAATAAAGACGGAACCAGGTCCGGTGTAAAACACACAGACAAGATGTTCCAGTAGAATAATAATAAAGACGGAACCAGGTCCGGTGTAAAACACACATATAGGATGTTCCAACAGAATAATAGAAAAATGTCAACAAGTATAGGGTAAACCGCGTATACAGGTTATTCCAACAAAATAGTAAGCAATGGAATAACAACAGTTCTCTTCATGAATAAGAAAGAATAACACCCCATACTGTAAAAGAACTGGATATAAGAGTAGGGAAGTAGCATATTACTTTTCTATAGTTTCTCAATAATTTCTCTCTCTGGAGTTTCAGTGAATTCGTAAGAAATAATGAAGGAATGAGCTTCTATTTATAGAAGAATGGAAAGGCACTGTGCAAGAAAAATAACGGATGCAATAGATGTGCAACTAACGGATGAAAATTTTTGTAACCTACAGATGCAAATTGTCAACCATCCAACCAATCAAAATAAGGCAAAAATATAACATATATATTTATATATATATATATATATATATATATATATATATATATATATATATATATATACCACCCATGTTGTTTGAATTAAATGCACTCACCTTGACAAATTCTTCCAATTCATGGACTTTTGATTCACCAAAGGACAATTTAACATATATATATAACATACATACACCACATTAATATTATATATATATATATATATATATATATATATATATATTACTCCATCATTCCTACATTCCAACCAATTTACGGGTAGAATTCCTCCCACCAAAAGATTCATTACACTCCTCCACTAAAAAAAATCCTTTCATTTCCACCACTTATATATATATATATATATATATATATATATATATATATATATATATATATATATATATATATATATATATCTTAGAATGATTATTTTGAAAAAAGGGGTAAATAGGAATCCATAAAATAAGCAAACTTTATAAAAATGACCTTAATAATTTTAACAACATTTATCATTTTTATTAAAATTTACAATATTAATCGATCAGGTCGTTCCCAGGATAGAGGGGGCTTTCCAATAAGGATTTCTCCCTATTGGCCCGCAATTAGGTGAACAAACCTCTCCTTGGCAGAACTTCTAGACATCGTTAATATTGTAATTTATAATATTAATAACTCTGTCATTGCAATTATTGATTTAATAATATATAAAATATCGACAATAACTGAATCAAATAATGTGAGATACTATGCAACAATTACTATAGCAATAATTGAACAAAACTGAGTGACTTATCACGTAAGCATTAATAATCAATACCGTATGTTACTATGCAACCACGCATATTATTGTACTTTTACTACCGAGTAGTTCAACAGTATTAACGGTAAAACTTCCGCCGTTATTTTCAATAAAATATTTTTGTCGTTTTCTCAATCCGACAATAATTCTGTTGTGGGGTCCACCAATGATTGAACCGTTGTACGAATATTCCCTGCTAAACCGAATATTCCCCGACCAATTGAATATAATATAACAACTTACATACTTTGCAGAATTTATAAATATTACCCACAACTATAATATTATTTCAAATTCATACCTTAATATTTAAAAATGACATTTATAGAAAATTCATCTTTATTCAAAAAGTTAGGGTCTTACAAAAGTTGTCTAAACATTCCTTCATGAATGATTTGGGAAGAGTATCTTAATTGGGGAAACAAATCTATATAGATATATTTAATAGGATGCTCGACTTAACCCAAGGAACGTATATTCATTTGATGCTAAAGTTGTTTAGCATGTCAAACTCCAAGAGATGTCTCATCTTGATGAGCCATGGAGTGTATCTCTCTTAATAGTCCCCATAGACTCCTGAAAAGAGAGATCGCATGAGTAACTATCATGTATGCACTGAAATGTACGGGACCTGATGTTGATCAGTCATATTCTGGAGAAGTTCACTGTGAGTCAGTGAAAAACATCTTAAAGTAATTAACCGGTACTAAGGATGTGATTAAAATTTATGGTGGGTCTAAATTAAAACTAGAGTGCTTAACGGACTCAAGTTTTTCAGACAGACCAAGACGACAAAAAATCCACTTTAAGGTAAAGGGTTACCTTGAACGGTGGTGCAGTGAATTGAAAAAGTTTCAAACAGCAAAGAGTTGTTGGTTTAGTGATAAAGACAAAGTATATAGCTATAAATGAAGCTGCAAGTTGATTGTTTGGATTAAAAGTTTATTACAGAACTAGGAATAGTTCCTAAGTCTCATCTTGGATCTAAACATGTGTTGTGGAACTTTCATTTGATTATAGGAATCATTGAAAGATGGAAAATCACTATAGAGATAGTGGACTCTCAAGAACAACATTACATATCCATTAACTAAAGCTTATCCAACAGCAGGATATTCATCACTTAGAGAAGAAGGGTATGAGATACCATGGTGATTGGCTTTAGTGCAAGTGGGAGATTGAAAGTAGTATGCACACAAGCCAATCATGTTTGATGATAAAGCATATACTTTGTAATAATCTTATTCATTTATTAATAAAAAGTATTAATTTATTAAAGGCTTTTAATTTTCTACATGATGCTGTTTTATAATATGTGATAAACCCATAATTTTAAGCAATGCTTTTAGAATAATGATAATGATCATTCTAATGAGATCTAAATTCTTAGAAAGCTTAAAACTAAAATAGTTCCCAATCGTTGGATTACTAAATTGGGGATTAGTGAATCCGGATAGATTGGTACATACGTTGTTTGCTCATTGGATGAGGATGATTGATCTCATGATCATTTGTGTGGAGACACTAAAGCAAAAGTATGTTGGTACTTATTAGAGAATAAGTTCACTAAACGTGGCTCGCTAAGGAATACCTAATGGAGTTTTACTTGCCTGTCAATAGGAATTCCTGTAGTGATAGTAGTACAAGTGATCCTTGGACTTGAGATCATCATAGTATCTTGTGTATGATGAGCTATACTTTGACTTATTCCTTAAGACCCTTAGGGTATATCAAAGGGTATGCTTGGGTATAATAATTTATACATGGAGATAATGTATGATCAATAAAGTATCTACCACTTCTAGTAAAAGAAGAGAAATGTCCTATGTGATTCGATAAATGACCCAGTAGTCCTTGGCCAAGGCAGAATGAAATTAGAAAGGAGTTTTTAATTTGCATTATTTGGAGTTGTGCATTTAAGAGTCGAAATACACAGTAATTTCATGTCTTATATTTAATTGGGACATTGTATGGTGGAATGATTGAATTGTACGGTAACTATTTACTCAAAGGTTCTTTTATGATTAATGTTGAAATCTATATTATCTGGAAAGTCGTTGATCGCTAGGGAGGCTTATCCCTATTGTAGAATACATATTATTTATTTAAGTAGATTAATTGTTTAATTTATTTATTTAAATAAGATTAGAATTGTTCTAATTAATTTATTCACAACCGGTTTAATATGGAGAACCTAAAGGGTCACACCATAAAAGGAAGAATAATTATTTAAGAAGTTAATGGCATAATAATAATAATAATATGTTAAGTATATTTAATTTAATCTATGGTGATAGAATAAATTAAATAGCTTAATATTATTATTTAATATTTTAGAAATATTAAATATAAATTAATAAGAGGAGTCTTATTAATATTATTATAATTATTATTATTTTAATTTCTAAAAGAGTTTAGGAATTAATTTAATATAAGTACTCTCATTTATTCCTAATAGGATTATGAGGAAAATTAGTTAAAGGAGTTTAATTAAATATCCCTAATAAGATTAGGGAGCCCATTTAATTAAAAGAATTTAATTAAATAAATAATACCTTATTTTTAATTAAATAGAGTTACCTGATATCTTTATAAGAGGAGTTTTATATCATATATCAGACATACGTGATTCTAATTGTTGGAGAGTACGCTCCTTTTCTATGAGAGATAGGAAAAACTAGGGTTTTGTCAAATACACATCTTCTTCAATCTTTCTTCTTCCTTGGTGGATCGCCTATAGAGGCCAAACATAGACCCAGCAAAATATAGTTATGGGTTGGTTTTGGTTTTCAAAATATGGTTATGGTTCCATTTAAGAACCAAAACCATATTTACCATTTTTAATATGGGTTATGTGGGTTGGAACTTTATGATTATGGTTAAAAACCATATTAACCATATTAACCATTTTAAGAAGTTTCATGTAAATATTTATTTGTATTAGTTGTTATAATATTATATATTTTTTATATTGTGAGTGTATCATATAATAAATAACTAAAATATAATAGTATTTAATTATAATTTATGCTTGAGATTCCTTTCAGCTCTCATTTTTACGACTTGTACTATGCAATGGTTTAAACAATTTTTAGTCTGCTGTAGTAGTAATGTGGGGGTAGGGTGGGTGGTGTGGGGCTAGGGGGTAGGGTGGGTGGGTGAGGTGGGGGTAGGGGTGGGGGTGGTGTGGGGGTAGGGTGGGTGGGTGGGGTGTGGGTAGGTGGGGTGTGGGTGGGTGGGGTGTGGGGTAGGTGGGGTGTGGGGTAGGTGGGTGGGGGTAGGGTGGGGGGGGTTGTGACGCTCCCAAAATAGGTATACATCACCTATTCTGAGTCGCCAAATACATGGTACAGAACATAAATACAATCTTAATTATACAACAAGAGAGCTGTGAGTTTAAATACAAATAATGTCTTCTAGACAATATCCACTCTCAGAATGAGTCCTCATTACATTTATTGTCACACTATTTAATAGAATAGTGAGGACTACTAGCTAATACTATAATCCAGGATCATCACTCCAGTTCCCAGGCTAAATCCCACTACGTTCTCATTTCTCAAGAAAAGCAGGTGAAAGAAAGGGTGAGCTCAACTAGCCCAAGAAGAAATATTATGACTAAGATAATGCAAAATAAATTATCATTAGCCTTAAAAGCGATTGTTAAAGCGATACAATATAACAAACATCAAGTTTAAGCTGTGGCGAAAACAAGCAATCCATTAGAAGAGTCAAGTAGAGAATAAAATCTACTATCTTCTATGATTTAAAAGGTTTTCATGACTTTTATCATTTGAGACTCGACAATAAATAATCCACATCATCGAATCACCCCCGCACTACTGACAAGGATATTCTTTAGTATCACGACCATAATTATCCATGCACTACGGGCCAAGAATATTTGTGTATTCATTAATGGTCATGATCATGCCAACAACTGTCCATCAATGCACTACAGGCCAATGAGTACTTTTACCACATCATTTGTGACATTACGGTCATGATTACACCGAATAATCCCTGGTCATAATCATACCAAGTCCATATATATATGCATTACAGGCCACAGATGACTTTCAAAAAATATAAATATGAGGATGATGACAATGATATAAGAATTCAATAAAACAAGTTCAAGAATTAATTTGTCCAAGAACCAATAATGTCTAAATTGTCAACATGATACTGCTTTGTAGAGTAAAATTCAATAATGCTCAGAAGAATATTTCCATGAAAAGATACTAGATGAAGCGCAATTATCAAGGATATTCCACTAATTTCATGGAGTATAGAAGTCAAAAATTTAACCAACTGAGTATAATAAGGAATGGAATAACAAAAGAAATCATCATGCATACGGTACTTCGCATAGACAGATTATTCCAACAGAATACTAAATAACGGAACCAGGTCAGGCGAAATTCGCATCGACGGGATGTTCCAACAGAATAATAAAGAATGGAATAACAACAGAAATCACCATGTATGTGATACTTCGCATAGACAGGTTATTCCAACAGAATACTAATAAGAACGGAATCAGTCCCACAGTAAAAGCGCACAAACATGATATTCAATGAATAATAATAAAGAGCGGAACCAGTCGGCGTAAAAAACGCATGCACGAATATTCCAACGGAATAATAAAAGCGGAATCGGTCCGTAAACGCGCCTGAACAGGATATTCCAATGTAATATAGTAAAGACGGAATAATAGAAGAATGTCACCAAGTATAGGGTAGCCCGCGTATACAGGTTATTCCAACAGAATAATAAAGAATGGAATAACATAAGTTCTCTTCATGAATACAAAAGAATAACACCCCTTACGAGTACAACAAATAATATTCCCTACCTTAAGAAGAAAATCTTTGGATATATAAAAATCTGAAGTAGCGAGAATAATTTCTTCTTTCTCTCTATAGTTTATCTCTCTAGAGTTTCAGTGAATTCGTAAGAAAATAATGAAGGAATGAGCTTCTATTTATAGAAAAATAGACTGCATAGTAACTAACTCATGAACGGTCTAGATTAATTTACTTTAATCTGACGGTCCATATTTAAAGCAAAATTTTTTAAATAAAATATAATATCTTCTATTTATAATCTAATAAAACGAATAACTTTATAAAAGATTTTACTATGCAAACACTATACAGGCACTATGCAAACACTATGCATAATAAAATATAATATATTCTAATTATTGTCTAATAAAACAGATAACTTTATAAAAGTATTCTATTTTATATAAAAAGATTTTACTATGCAAAACAATATGCAGACACTATGCAACACTATGCATAATAGAATATAATATATTTTATTTATAGAATAACTTTACAAAAGTATTTTGTTTTATATAAAAAGATTTTCTGTATTATTACATTAATAATACCAACAAAACTGAGTGACTTATCACGTAAGTATCAATAATTAATACCGTGTGCTACTATGCAACCACGCCAGACATTCTTTATTTTAACAAGGGTGTTTCAACAATTAACAGTAAAACTTTCGCCGTTATTTTCATAAAAGTATTTTTGTCGTTTTCTCAATCAAATGATAATTCCGTTAATGGGGTTCACCAATGATTGTGTCGTTGTCTACGAATATTCCCCTGTTAAAACGAATATTCCCCGACCAATCGAATATTATATAACAACTTGCGCACTTTGTAAAATTTATAAATATTACCCTTAACTATAACATTATATCAATTTCACTCCATAATATTCAAAAATAATATTTATATAAAATTCATCTTTATTCAAAAAGTTGGGGTTTTACAATCTCCCCTTCTTATGAAATTTTGTCCTCGAAATTAGGGTGCGTACCTGGTATATTGAAGAGGTAAGGATACCTTGATTTCATTTTAGATTCTAACTCTAAAGTCATTTCCTCAACATCGTGGTTTCTCCACAAAACTTTGACTTGAGGTATAACCTTGGAGCGTAGAATATGTTCCTTCTTATCCAAAATTTGAACAGGAACCTCTTCATACGTCAAATCTTCCGCTATTTCATCCGGTTCTAACTCAATAATGTGGTTCGAGTCTTCCACATATTTACGTAACATGGATATGTGAAAAATGTTATGAACACGAGACATATTTGGCGGTAAAGCGAGTCTATAGGCCACAGTTCCTACTCGATCGAGGATTAAAAATGGGCCAATGAATCGAGGATTGAGCTTTCCTCTCTTTCCAAATCTCGTAAATCCTTTCCACAGAGCAACTCGTAACAACACATGATCTCTTATATCGAATTCCACATCCTTTCGATGAAGATCGGCATAACTCTTTTGTCGATCTTGTGAGGTTTTTATACGTTGCCGGATTGTTTGAATCTTTTCCGTAGTCATACATACCAACTCCGGTCCCAACAACGTTGCTTCACCCACCTCATCCCAAAGTCATCGGGAGAAGCGACACTTTCTTCCATACAACGCTTGAATGGAGCCATGCCGATACTTGCTTGATAAGCTGTTGTTGTAGGAAAACTCCACCAATGGTAAGAACTTGTCCCAACTTCCTCGAAATCAAGGACCACGAGTCTTAATAGATCTTCAAGAGTTTGAATAGTCTCTCTCCATTGTCCGTCAAATCATCCGAGGATGATATCCGAAGCTAAATCATAAATCTGCACTCCATAGCTTTCGCAAACTAACCCAAAATCGTGAAGTGAATCTTGGGTCTCGATCGAAACTATGGATGCTGACATACCATGCTTGATCTTACAATCTCGGTTATGTACATACGAGCAAGACGTTCTAGTGTATAAGTTTCTCGATCGGTAAGAAATGAGCGGACTTGGTCAATCTATCAACAATGACCCAAATCGCATCTATACCTTGAGAAGCGTTAGGAAGACCGTGTAGATTGAAATCCATGTTAATGTGCTCCCACTTCCATTCTCGGAATTTCAAGTGGTTGCAATGGACCTTTTGGTACTTGATGCTCGCCTTGACTCGTTGTTGACGTTAGACACCTTGAGATAAGCAGTATATCTATCTCTCTCTTCATATTGCCCCACCAAAATGTATGTTGAAGATCATGACACATTTTGGTACTCCCAGGATGGATTGCAAACGGTGTGTTGTGCGCCTCCATCATGATTTTACACTTTAAATCAAGGTTGTTAGGAACACAAAGTCTGGAGTTGACTCGAAGTATTCCTTCTTCATCGATTCTTGATTTCGGTATACCTTCTTGCATTTTCTTCCTCATACGCATCAACTCCAAGTCTGTAGCTTAAGCAGCTTTAACTTTATCAATTAAAGTCGGTTCTACTCGTATATTCGTCATCATCACATGGGTCCCTGGAGTCTTTAACTCTATCTCCATCCTTTGCAAGTCACACAAAATGGGCTTTTGTGTTCTCAATATTGCAATCGTACCCGTATATGATCTTCTACTCAATGCGTCAGCTACCACGTTCGCTTTTCTATGATGGTATTGGATGTTATGATCATAATCTTTCAATAGTTCAAGCCAACGTCGTTGTCGCATGTTGATTTCCTTTTGAGTGAAGAAATATTTGAGGCTTTTATGATCCGTAAAGATCTCTACTTTCTCCCCATACAAGTAATGCCTCCAAATCTTTAGTGCGAAAACAACAGCTGCCAACTCTAGATCATGAGTAGGATAATTCCTCTCATATTCTTTGAGTTGTCGTGAGGCATAGACTATGACTTTCCCATGTTGCATGAGAACACATCCTAACCCTTTGCTCAAGAAGCATCTTGTAAATGACAAATCCCTCCGAACCGGATGGTATTGTCGTAATAGGTCTTTGAAATGAGTCTCCTCTTGAGTTCTTGAAAACTCTTCTCACGTTTCTCGCTCCAATAGAACTTTGTATCTTTACGAGTCAATTTGAGTTAGTGGAGTAGCGATTCGAGAAAATCCTTCCACGAATCTCCGATAATAACCAGCTAAATCGAGAAAGCTACGTACTTCGGTCACTGATTTAGGTTGCTCCCAACTTTGAATAGCTTCAATCTTTGTTGGGTCAACAGATATTCTATGACTTGATACCACGTGCCCAAGGAATGCTACTTCCTCAAGACAGAACTCGCATTTCTTTAACTTGGCATAAAGCTTATATTCACGAAGCTTTTGGAGTATCAGCCTCAAGTGTTGCTCATGATCTTCACGAGTTTTGGAATATATGAGGATGTCATCAATAAAGACGACCACAAAGTGATCCAAATATTCCTTGAATATTCGGTTCATCATATCCATGAAGGCAGTAGGAGCATTAGTCAATCCAAAGGACATGACTAGGAATTCATAATTCCCATACCGAGTTCTGAAAGCCGTCTTTGGAATGTCATTAGTTCTAATCTTCAATTGGTGATATCCAGAATGAAGATCAATCTTTAAAAAGAATTTGGCTCCTTGCAACTGGTCAAACAGGTCATCAATACGTGGAAATGGATACCTATTTTTGATGGTGACATGATTCAACTCCCGATAATCAATACAAAGTCGCATACTCCCATCTTTCTTCTTCACGAATAGAATGCAGGAGCACCCCAAGGAGGCGTATTGGGACGAATGAAACCAATATCTAACGATTCTTGCAATTGGGTCTTTAACTCACGAAGTTCAATAGGAGCCATTCGATATGGGGCTTTGGAAAGCGGGTTTTGTCTGGGGTTCAAGGTCGATACAAAATTCAATTTCACGCTCTTGGGGTAGGCGAGAAGTTCTTCGGGAATACGCCAGAAATTCATTAACAATAGAAATATTATTCAAAAGCGGCGTATTTTTGTTTAACCGTGACATGAGCTAAGAAAGCTTGACATCCGTTTTTCAATAAACGAATAGCTTTATGGCTTGAGATGACAGTGATTGATTTTAATGGTTTGGTTGCTTGAATTTGCATAATATATTGGTTAGGAATATGAAAGCTAACAACCTTATGAAAATAATCAATTTTTGCATGATGAGTAGTTAACCAATCAATGCAAGTATTTTCAATGTAATAAGATCGACAGGTAATGTAAGGGTACCGATTTGAACCAAACAAGACTTATAAACAGTGGATGTAATGAAGGTTTCTCCCAATGGAGTTTCCACAGATAAGTCAAAGTCTAATTTCTCCGGAGTCAAATTTAATCGTTGAGCGCAAGTAGGAGAAATAAAAGAATGGGTAGAAACGGTATCAAATAAGGTATAGACTTCACAAGATTTTATGATAAGCTTACCCGTGATGACCTCGTTCGGGTTCCTTGTTTTCTGGGAGGTCATGACAAATGCTCTCCCTTACACCATCGGCTTTGACTTTTCTGGGACGGCCTTTGGTGCCTCCATCCTAGCTGAACTTATCTTCGGTGAATGACAAAATCGGGCTAGGTGACCTTCTCTTCCATAATTATAACACGCTTTGGATGGCATCACACAGTTTGGACTGATATGTCCCTCCCCTCCGCATTTGAAGCATATGATAGGTGGTCGTTCTCCTTCCTTAACCATAGTTGCTGGTGCTGACGTCTTTTCATCATTGTTGAATATACTTTTCTTGAAATGTCCATTTCTACTGTCTTGGCCATGATTACCACCGAAGTGGTTACCATTTCAGGCATGTTGATTCCTCCACGTTTGTTGTCACCACTTGATGGACCGATACCTTTGGTATTTTCATCGCCATGGTGCTTTTTCTTGGTTGCGTTGACTCGTTATCTGGCTCCAATAATCGAGCCATATTTACAACATCTCGAGTACAAACACGGTTTATGAGAAATAAGATATTGACGATATCTCGGTTTTAAACCTCTTAAAAACATTCGTGTCATTCGGCTCCTCATTATCGACCAAATGGGATGCAAACCGGGGTAACTCGCAAATTTAGCCTCGTATTGCGATACGGTCATATTGTTTTGTTCCAATTTGATAAAAACCACTTCTTTCATGTTGAATACTCTCGGGAAAGTACTTGTCGTTGAATAGCTCTTGGAACTTCTCCCAAGATATCTTGAGGCGTCAGTTGGGAGTGCTTTTCTGATTCCCGGTGATGAATCACGCCTCTTCACGCAACATGAAGAAGGTGGCGAAGGGGACCTTTTGCTCCTCGGAGCATCCCAAGACATCAAATATCTTGGTGATCTGCTTTATCCATGCTTCCGCCTTAAGTGGTTTTGGCTCTCCAATAAACTCCGGTGGTCCCAGCTCCTTGAACTGTTTAGTAGTGACCGTCCGAGAGTTTCCAGTGTTTCCACCTACATTTTGTACAGGAGCCGCTCTTGCCTGATGTTGCATGAATTGCATAAAGCCTCTGAACAATCCATCATCCATCATTCATCATTTGGTCAGTGTTGTTGTTTACATGAGGATTGTCGCCTTCCTGATGCACATTCTCCTGATTATTGATATGTGGAGACTCAACGGTCTCTTGTGCTCCATTGCTATTTTCAACATTCTCAGATGTCATTTTCAAATACTACCACAAAACAAAGGTTAATTAACATATAACATATTATCCCTATACTTTGACCGACCAATTAAATACCAAAAAAACTTAGGTAGGTCATACTAGCGAAGGAATTTCCCGTCTCTCCCCTCCTAGTTCTAGTCTTACATCTTAGCCAGGGATCATATCCCCAAGCTTTGATACCAACTGTGACACCCCCAAAATAGGTATACATCACCTATTCTGAGTCGCCAAATACATGGTACGTAATGTAAATACAATCTTAATTATACAACAAGAGAGTCGTGAGTTTAAATACAAATACATCTTCTAGACAATATCCACTCTCAGAATGAGTCCTCATTACATTTATTGTCACACTATTTAACAGAATAGTGAAGACTACTAGCTAATATTAACATCCGGACCATCACTTCGTTCCCCGACTCGTCCGTACCACGTTCTCATTTCACGAAGAGAACAAAGATTGAAAGAAAGGTGAGCTCAACTAGCCCAAGAAGAAATATTATGACTAAGATAATGCAAAATAAATTATCATTAGCCTTAAACAGTGTTAAACTGATACAATATAACAAACATCAAGTTTAACTGTAGCAAAAATAAGCAATCCATTAGAAGAGTCAAGTAGAGAATAAAATCTACTATATTCTATAATTTAAAAGATTTTTCATGACTTTTATCGCTGAGACTCAGCTTAATAAATAATCCACATCATTGAATCACCCTTGCACTACGGCCAAGGATATTCATTAGTATCACGACCACAATTATCCATGCATTACGGGCCAAGAATATTTGTGTATTCATTAATGGTCATGATCATGCCAACAACTGTCTATCAATGCACTACGGGCCAATGAGGACTTTTACCACATCATTTGTAACATTACGGTCATGATTACACCGAATAATCCCTGGTCATAATCATACAAAGCCCATCTATATATGCACTACATGCCACAGATGACTTTCAAAAAATATAAATATGAGGATGATGACAATGATATAAGAATTCAATAAAACAAGTTCAAGAATTAATTTGTCCAAGAACCAATAACGCCCAAATTGTCAACATGATCTTTGCTTTGTAGAGTAAAATTCAAGAATGCTCGGAAGAATATTTCCATGAAAAGATCTTTGGATGAAGCGCAATTATCAAGGATATTCCACTAATTTCATGGAGTATAGAAGTCAAAAATTTAACCAAATTGAGTATAATAAGGAATGGAATAACAAAAGAAATCATCATGCATACGGTACTTGATGCATGCATTATTCCAACGAATACTAAATAACGGAACGGTCGGTAAATTTACCCAAGCGGGATGTTCCAACGAATAATAAAGAATGGAATAACAAGCGAAATCACCATGTATGTGATACTTGATGATAAAAGTTATTCCAACGAGAATACTAATAAGAAGCGGAATCGGTCCCCAGAAACGCACGCAGACATGATATTCCAAACGTAATAATAATAAAGGCGGAACCAGTCCGGCGAAAAACACATGAGATGAGGATATTCCAATGTAATAATAAAGCGAGAATCAGTCAGGCAGAAAACGCCTTGCATGGGATATTCAATAGAATAGTAAAAAGGCGGAATAATAGAAGAATGTCACCAAGTATAGGGTAGCTTCAGCGTATATAGGTTATTCCAATGAATAATAAAGAATGGAATAACATAAGTTCTCTTCATGAATACAAAAGAATAACCCCCCATTTACTACAACAAATAATATTCCCTACCTTAAGAAGAAAGTCTTTGGATATATAAATCAAGTAGTAGAATACTTTCTTCTTTCTCTCTATAGTTTATCTCTCTAGAGTTTCATTGAATTCGTAAGAAAATAATGAAGGAATGAGCTTCATTAATAAAAAAAATATAATCGTGCATAGTAATTAACTCATGAGCGGTCCATTGATTTACTTTAATCGGCGGTCCATATTTAAAGAAAAAATTTAAAATAAAATATAATATATTCTATTTATAATCTAATAAAACGAATAACTTTATAAAAGATTTTACTATGCAAACACTATGCAGCATTATGCAAACACTATGCATAATAAAATATAATATATTCTAATTATTGTCTA